>CAKMXE010000003.1:0-1200000 GCA_928722275.1 Ustilago vetiveriae
AACCCTAAGTTCCTATGGACTAGTACTACAACTTTGATTAAGAGCTCAGACCAACTTTTTTTCCATCTCTAGTGGGGTACACCTTGTAACCCTAACCATGGGCGTGGTACAGGGTAACCCAGGACTTTGCATATACACTACTCTAGGGTATCCCTACATATCCCATTAGTACAGATTTGCAATTGTACCGGCTTTCACTGGGCAGGGCCTTGTAACCCTAGGCCTAGGGTTAATTAGTAAAACATGCCTATTTTGGGTAGATAAACAACTTTCATTAAGCAACCCTACTTTTTTTTTAAATAGCCCCCCCTTGTAACCCTTTTTTTTAAATAGCCCCCCCTTGTAACCGTAACTACTCTGAACAAGGTAGAGGCATAGCCAGAAGCCTGGCTGCCACCTTTCATGAAGTCACTTTTCACTCCGGGTCAAACTTCCAACCCGTATATCTCCGCAACCGGCAAGTCAACTTGAGTAGGGATCAGCAAGGAATATGTTCCTATGGACTAGTACTACAACTTTGATTAAGAGCTCAGACCAACTTTTTTTCCATCCCTAGCGGGCAGTACCTTGTAACCCTAACCCTAGGCATCAAGAATTCTCCAAGCGCCCATTCACAGGCTGTGAGAAGTGCTTGACGCACAAAGGAAGGGGGACAGCAGACGAAAGGCAAATGTGAGGAGCGTCCATGATTGGCTTTGTGGAACAAACAAAAGGAGACATGATGGTGCTGCGGTGTGCGCTGATGGTCATCAAAGGGCAGCATGAGTTGAGCAGAGCGGCAAAGCATTGAGCAAAGGAACACTCAGCGCTTGCAGTGTCAAGAAAGGGTAGAACAAGCACGCTTGCTGTGGCGTGGAGTGGTGACATGTAGCACTAACCTTGATATACCGTGTAAATTGCTGCTGCTTTGTGCTTGACGGTCAGCAGACTGGCCTTTGTGCGCTGCTTTTGTGCGCTGCCTTTGTGCGCTGCCCGCTCACGCTCTGGCTGAAGGACTTGCCTTTGTGCGCTGGGCTTGCCCTTTGTGTGCTGAGCGCGTGCACCTGGGAAAGTGGGATGCGGGACCGCTGGGCACTTGAGCTGTGTGTGCGCCGTCCAGCCATTTCCTGGAACATGGACGCGTCCGTCAGGGTCCTGTGCGCTGCTCTAAGGGAAATTCTGCCCATCCGTTGCCGGCACTTTTCCAGTCAAAATGCCGCTGTGCGCTGGGGTCGGCGCACACGCCCTCCACATGGCCTTTGGCAGGGCGGATTTGCACGCCGCCTGCTACCGGCGCACCGTGCGCTAGGCCTAGGGTTGGGGGTTTACAGTGATCACCTTGGGATGGAACTGTTCCTTCTAGCAATTGTTGGAGTGCTGTTTGAATCCTGATACGCTCAGAGCTACGGCTTGCTGGCCAGCTCATTCAATGGATTCTTAAACAAAAAGAGGTAATTGCTGAAGCCAGGCCAAATAGATGCTACAAAGTGTTGATTGTGCTTGATTAGATAAAGTTAAGGTTGATGCTGGGGAGTGATGGAAAAATGTGGAGTCAAGCAAACAACTGTTTCTGCTCAGCAAAAATGGAGAGGAAAATTCAGAGCCGCGCTATGAAAACTGAGCCTTTTCTTGAAAGGAACTTGACTTTCAAACTTGAGTTGCGTTCTGCTGTTGATGCTGAAGCTTATTGAGGTTGTTGCTGCTATTGCTAATGCTAGTGGTTTGTTGATGTCATTTTTATCTTCTTTTCAGGTTGGCCCCCCATTGACAAAGGCAAAGCTAACAACAAGTACTTGAATTGCTTGAAAGAGAACTTGATTTCAAATGTGGTGTTGAGGGAAAGAGGAAAGTGATCAAAGACTGAGTACTTGACTCAGCTTCGTCTTTTGCCCAAAAAAACTAGTTACAAATGTTAAGCTCGTGTTCAGAGCCTTGTTGCCCGCCTGGTTCCCTGTGTCAATGTTACAGAGATTACATTGGTACACACCTACACATGCAGAAGTCACGTTCAATTAAGGCAGTTACAGCCAGATGTCAAACATGCTTTGTGGCTGCTCACTGATGGATCGGGCCACATTGGCAAAGCATTCTCTGTTTTAACAGTGCGAAGAAGATGATATCTATCTACAAGCGGGCTTGTTCGCCATCCCCTTGCGAGCGAAGCTCAACGGGGGCAACAGCTCCAATGTCGCGGGCAACATTGCGAGCAACACCGCGTGCCGTGGCCATCGTGGTGATCATCGGATTGACACCGCTCGATTCGCACATGGCGGATGCATCGGCAACCCACAGATTCTTGGCACCCCAAACACGTCCTTCGGGGTCGAGCGCTGACATTTTGGGCTCGGCACCCATACGGCATGACGCCATCTGATGAGCCGAGCCGATCGAAAGGATATAGGGCGCGGCACCAGCAGTGGCGACCTTCTTCTGCCAGTCCTTGTACGCAGGATCGTTGAGGTCACGGGGAACGGTCTGAACTGGAGTGAAAGTGGCAGGCACTTGGGTGGTCTCGGTATAGATGCTGTCTGCAGGAGGCAAAGGAAGGGCAGGAGCGCCATTGGTGGGCGACTTGGCAGCGCTGAGCGAGCTGGCGACGAAAGCTGGAACGGCGGCCTGAGCAGTACCAATGACTTCGGCACCAGCCATGAGGTGTGCGTCTGCTCCGCGGAGGATACCTTGGAGCAAAGATCGCTGGTCGAACGGCGAAATGGTGTATTCGACACGCGCCTGTCCCTTCTCGTCGAGGACGATACGGCCGCTGTCGCGGTCGCGGCAGATGATAACCATGGTGTAGCTGTGGCTGTACTGGAGCATGCGCGACTTGTGTTCCTTGGCGCTGGCAAAGTTGTTGAAGGCCGCGTGAATAGAAGGCGAAGAGGCAATCACCTCGATCTTGCAACCCCATCCTTCCTTGTCAACCATTTCGGCAGAGTTGTCGACCATGGTGAGCAGCCCACCTTCCCATGGCTTGACGGGGAAGTTGTAGTAACCAGTTACAACGGTGGCCGGGTGGAGTCGCAAAGTCTGACCGATCATCTTGTTGGTCTTGAGCTCGGGGGAGCGAAGGAGCAGCGCGGGCGTCTGCAACGAGCCGGAAGAGACGACGACACCCTTGGCAGCGAGGATCTTGATCTTGCGACCGTCGACGGTGGCAAGAGCTCCAATGGCGCGCTTATTCTTATCGAAGAGAATGCGCTCAACGTAGCAGTTGGTCATGAAAGCGGCACCCGCTTCAGCCGCGTCCTTGAGCCACGAGACGACACCGCCTTGCTTGTGGCCGGAGATGCAGCCGAGCTGACATTTGCCGCAGTAGTGGGTGTGGCCACCGCTGTTCTGAGGTACAGGCTCGACAGGATGACCGGCGCGCTGACCACCGAGTGCAAGAAGCGAGTTTCCAATGTTGTGGCGAATGGGGGCTACAGCGACACCCATACGTGTGCAAACGGCGTTCAAATCCGAGGTGAAGTAAGGGCTGTTGTAGTATGGAACGCCGTACTTCTCTGCCCAGGTCCTTCGGACGAAGTGACGAGGCTTGAGCGAGGCGGACCAGTTGATAGAGGATCCGCCGCCGAAGGTGGAGCCTGCGAGAATGTTGATGGAGCCATCTTCGGACGGCAAGATGCCCTCGCCTTCGTAAAGCAAGCCGTAACCTTGATCCTCTCGTCCGACGACCTTGTCAGGATGAAGGTAGATGCCTTTGTCAACGATGAGGGTGCGCACGCCACGTTGAGCCAGGTAGCTGCCGGCGACACCGCCTCCCGAGCCAGAGCCGATGACAAGGACTTCCGTGTCGACGATGATCTCGGAGCCCGAAGGCTGGGCGGCGATCTTTTCGTTTTCGAATTTGTAGTCATAGACGGGAGCAGCAGGAGCCGCCTCGCCGCCCTGGATGGGACGAGTCCAATCGTCGGGTCGGCCGTCCGGATAGCCGATGGCCTCCCACGCGGGCTGATGGTTGCGGTAGTAGACAAGCAGGATGATGCCTTTGAGGCCGGCGGAAGCCTTGCGGAAGAGGGTGAGTCGCGAGGTGAACCAGCCAAAGATGATCTTCTCTCGGGTTGCACGGTCGAGCTGGGTGAAGGGACCTACGTAGCCAGAGAGGGCGACGGTTCCAGGGCGTGTGGAAAGGAGGGTGAGAAAGAGATTGATGTCACCAGCCACCTTGGATGAGAGCGAGGCGGCGCACTGCTGGGCAGCACAGTCGAGGAGCCGAGGCGAGGATTTGAAGCCTTCGCGCGCGAACCTTGGGGCGAGCTCTCGTTGACGGTCGGTAGCTTGGGCGGGCAGATGGGAGAGGACGTCGGCGGCATCTATTTCGTCGAGCTCGGGGACGATAGCGTCGGCGAATGCGAGGAACGCTTCCCGTTGAGCGGCGTTCCAATACTCTTCCGCCTTCATGATCTTGGGCATAGGGACGGTGCCCTCGGTTGCAACTGACATGATGAAGTTGGAACCGCTGTATACGTGCGTCGAGTGTGCGGGGAGATCGAGGAGAACAAATCCGATTGAGCGAGAGGAATGGGTATCTATGTGGTAGTCGAAATCCTTGGTGGGAGGTGGTGAATGAGGGGGTTCAATACGGGAGGCGAAGGTGGAAGCGACGATGGATCGATCTTATGGGAACTGCATGGATGTGGCGGATTCGGCGTTGCGGGGAGGCTCACAGGAAGGGGGAATGGCGAAAAGGGTGAGCGTGGAGAAGCAATGAATGCTCTGCTGCGCGCAAGACATGGCTTTGCGCTGCAAGAAGATACCACCAATTGCCAGAGTGACACTCTGTTCAAAAGGGCTGCTCGAGCCAGAGATGCGGGGAAAGGCACCTGCGGCTGGAGAGAAAAGAATTCAGATGGATTCACACTGGCTTCGATGCCGCAAGCGAGGCGGTAACCATCGTCTGAGCAAACAAAGGACCTTGGCAGCCCGCTTCAGTATCAATATTTCGTACACGCAAAGAGGCCCGGTGCGATTGGCACGGCACTCGCGAACATGGTCGGAGCAAGATGCACGGCAAAATGCAGGCTCCGTCCCTGACTCTCCCACCTCTGCACTTCGTCTGTGCATCTTGGTCTGATGTGAGCATTGATGGTGGAAGTCTTATTCCGTTCTCACACTACGGGTCGGAGAATTGTGGGGTCTTGTGCCACTTTTCGAGAGCTCACGTTGGTGCTGGCGTCCATCTGCCTTGTTCCAGTAGCGTGGATGCCTGATGTAATCTTGGGTGGCGAAATACAGCGGCTCGAGGAAAATAAGAAGCTGGAAACGAGCGGCTCCAGTCCAGTGCAGTTAGATCAGCTTGCCAAAAAGTCTGCTTTCTGAGACGCAAACAAAACAAAAACGGATCGAATGAGTTTGGACATGTCTGACGGCGAGCCTAATCAACATCCCACGCCGTTTGGCGGTAACCACATCGATCGTAGCCGTGGACCGCGAATATCACAGGCGTTGCCATCGTCCCTTCGGCAACCCCGTCTGCAATCCGACACCACAATAGGGCGATCCGTTCGTCGAGCTCTTGGTGTTAATACGGTCTCGCTCGACCGAGCCGTGGATTGCCTCGCGAGATCGTCTCCATGATGCGATGGTGCGCTCGCTCTGCTTGTCGCATGGACCAAAGGGCCGATGTGGTTTTGCTTCGACAGCAACACTGCACAAGAGGAGTCGTGTGCGCCAAATTCGTGAGGTTCGGAACGGCAATGCCTACCATGTTCTGGCTTCAGCGCGTGAATGCCCGACAAGTCACAAATCTAGTTCGCACCGAGCCTCCGCTACCACACAACCACTTTTGCCAAGAGCCGCGGAAGCGATTTCGCAGCCGCAACGCACGACACGCGACGCACCCGATGAGCATTACTCGGCCATGTCCTGATTGATCTTGGTCCAAAATTTGGGGAGGAAAAAGCCCTCAGAATTCTGCTTGTCCTGGTGGCCTGAAAAGGCAAAGAATCAGAATCCCGCGGGTCGAAATGGCCAAAAAAGGCAAAAAAAATGGTTTTGTAGGTCGTACTGGGATTCGAACCCAGGGCAAGAGAAATCAGACGCTTTGACGACCGACCACTCGATCATCAGGTATCAGAATCTCCTAAGTTAACCAACTACTCCATACAACCCGATTTGCCTAAGCAAAACAGCGGTGCGTATAAATACCGCCAAAATTTTGCATTGCCAAACAATGTCGCTGAAGGGGCGATTGCGGCCCGGGGCGATTATCACCTTACCAGGACAATGTTACTCGTCGCCTGTTGTGAGCAGTCACATTCATCTCGCACAGGCGATTGCAGAACAAGAGACGGGAGCATGTGTATTGCAGGGAAGGAAGCATGCGTATGATCGCGAAGCTGTTCCGATCTTGAGGGGAGGGAAGAGTCGCTGTCGCCGAAAGTGGCGGACGATTTAGATCGATACTTCCTCTTCCTCTTCGATGACCGATCCCGCCAGAGACGACGCTTGCAAGCCGAGAGGGCTAAGAGCTGGGTCTCGATGGTTGATGGCCTCGACAGTGGACGACGTGTACGCGAAACGCGGCCCCGACAAAGCCTCGATGTCGTTCTTGGCAGCAGCTTGCGACGCTGAGGGCGCTGCTGCCGCAGGGGAAGGGTCGGATGGATCGTCGACGGCCATGCGCAGCTGCACCTTCTTGACCTCCCAGTCCCAGTCCGTGATGCTGATGAGCCAGATCATGCCGGCTGAGCCGAAGAGGAGCGCGATTGTGAGGCCCCACCAGAGCCCCGCCAGCCCGAGGTTGATGCGAGTGAAGGTGAGCACAAGACCGATGGGGATGCCAATGATGTAGTAAGAGACCATGTTGATGCCAGCTCCAGCAGCTTGCCTTCCCGTGCCACGCAGAACGCCGCCGGCGATGCCGCAGATTCCGTCGGCGACCTGGAAGAAGGCCAGCAGCGGGAGAATGTACTCGACAAGCTTGATCACTTCGATGTCGGAGCTGAACAGCCATCCCCATTGCCTGCGGAAGATGAGGAAAAGGGCCGAGTTCAATCCACCCATGGCAAGCGACAGGATGAGACTGACTCGGCTGGAGACTTTGGCTTCGTCAGGGCGATTCGCGCCCAGAAGATTGCCGACACGAACGGCGGTGGCCACAGAGGCGCCAAAGGGCAGCTGATAGGTGACGGAAGAGCTGACCAGCAGCACCGACTGAGCAGCAAGGGCCACAACGCCAAGCTGACTGGTCACCAGACCGACGATCTCCCAGGCCCACCACTCGGCGGCGAGGCTGACCATGCCTGCAAAGCCGAGGGAGAGAACGGGCTTGATGCCGTCCCATTTAAGGGCTGCAGTGGTGAAACCATCCCAGGCGTCGCGAGGGGCGACAACACACTGCAAGAAACAAAGGGCGGCCATGAGCCACATGGAGAGAGCCGATGCGAGCGGAGCACCGATGAAGCCCAGGCGAATCGAGTCTGGGCCCCAGACGAGCAGATAGTTGGCAATGGCGTTGAGAGGGGAAACAAACATGAGGACGATGGTGGGAGCATGCATCAGTCCCTGTGCCTGGAGATATCTTCGACAGACTTCGAAAAAGGCGTAGCCGGGCAGACCAAAGGCAAGCACGGAGAGGTAGCGGCCGGCGAGATAGGCGACTTGGGGATCCTGACCGATTCGAACGAGGATGGCTTCAGCGTTGAGCCAGACAGCAAAGATGAGAGGAAGGATGGCCATGAGGATGACACCCATGCGTTGCGTCCAGAGACCGACTGATTTGGGCTGCTGCGTATATGCTGATGGCAGGAGCGTATCCAATGCCGAGATGAAGCCCGAGAGAACGCTGAAGCCCGAGACGTTGGCGGTCATGCTGGAGAGCGAAGCAGCGGCCAACTCGACGGTGCCGAGGTGACCGAGCGAAAAGACAGAAGCGACAGAGAGCGAAAGCTCGAGCAAGTGCGTGGCGAAGATGGGAACAGTGTAGCCGATCAGCACCCTCGCTTCACGCCATGCGATGTTATCGTGTGGCTCGCGTGCAATCGACTCGATCTGCTCAACGCCCGGGAGAGGAGCCTCGCGGATCAGGTTGGCGGCGGCCCAGCCACTGACACCCGGACCACCGCTAGCGCTCATGATGCTGGCGCCATCGATCGACGAACGACGCACCGCACCGTAAGAGGTGGGCGCGCCGCTCACATGGGTCGAGCCGTGTGCGTCGATACGAGACCCCCCGAGCAGCGAAGTGGCTTCAGTGATGGTCTCGTCGCCTTCGTCCGAAGCGGTTCTAGCTGATTTTTGGGCCGAATAGCCAGACGAAGAGGGAAGAGGTGCCCCAAGTGTGATGTTGGAGGCAGGTGCAGGATGATGTGTTGGCGGAGCAACGGCAGTTCCTCCGAGCAGATACTCGGACGGGATACCGGCCACCTGCGTATAGGCGTTGACGCTGGGGCGACGATTGCGAGGAGATACGATGGGAGCTGTCGCCAGTCGATTGGTGCGACCGAAGGCGGGCGAGGTGGGAATACCAAGTTGGTTCGCAGGTAGCGAGATGTTGCTGAGGCCGTTATCGGTAGAATCGTCTGCATGGATCGAAGAGGCCGATGCTGAGGCGGCAGCGTCGTTGTCATCGTCATCGTGATCGTGGTGTACACTGTGATGGTCGTCGGCGTCGTGTTCGATACGACTCGTGAGCGTGCTATGTGGGTGGCGGGGGTGACTTGATCCGAGTGCACCGAAATGCTGATAAGAGCTGGGATGACCTTGCAGGAGAGTATAGTCCCTCGTCACGGACGAGCCGTAGCGCGGAGTGAAGCTCATACTTGCGCGACAACCACCTTTGTGCGTGAGTTTGGAAGCTTTCTACCCACGAGCCGTGGTGATGTTGACAGAGATGGAAGCAGCTCTTTCTTTTCGGCGGAGATAGTAAATGTGTTGGTGTTCGTAAAAGTTGACTTGTCTGGAGAGCCCTGTTGAATTTCTTGGTGGAATTTCCCGCGGGGAGAGGGTGTGAGAAGGAGAGCGTTACACAAGAAGCGCATGTGCATCATGCCGAATGTGGCGGGAATGCTTTCTTCTTGACAAGCCACAGTCACAGAGGCGTGTGCTAGGCTCTTCACAGCCGACACGCTCATCGTCCATCTGAGACAGAAGCTCTCCACGCACCCGCGCATCGACTTGGAAAGTTTTGCCTGCAATTTTTACCTTTTCTTTGCGTTCTCATCGACCAGATCGGCCAGCTCTGTACACAGTGAGCAGCTCGGTGAAAGCCGTGCCATGGCTCAATTGCCATCTCTCTCAGAGCATGCCTATCGACGGCGTCACTTCATCTCGTCTTTTAAGGATCCAAGGCCCCCACGCCACATCACTGTGATCTGTTGACGAATGAAAGCGAATGGGAACGCAGCCGCGACCGTGGCAGCCATCGAAATTGACCGGTGTGCAGTTTGTCAGAGAAAATGGCCGCGCAAAATGCCGAAAGCAATAGGATGATGCTGCCCGGTACGAAGCAACTCGGTTGTTGGAAAAGGACGTCCAGGAATCGTCTTCCTTCCATCTTCTGTAAAATACCACTCCAGCCACGATCACCAGCATCATCGCCAGATAGCTCGACGCGGCAGTCATCTCCTTCTGCGTCGCTTGTCACATGCCAAACTGTCGGAACGAGCACATGCAAGGTAAGATCCTTGTCACTTTTAAGCATGTAGTCGTGAAGGGGGCGAACGTAACTGACGTGAAACTGGTCGATGGCTGAGCCCTTTGCACATGACCATCGTGGACCACAGTCTCAAGGTGGAAGAAGTGACCTGGGACCATCCTGATGCCTGCCACCTTCGAGAGCAGCAGAGGATCGACATTGCTCTCCTCTACGAGAATGTCGACTCAGAACCAGGCACCAAGCCTTCTGCTAAGGACATGACATGCTTTTGCGTGGCGTATCAGAATGGCAAGGCCGTAGGTTGTGCTGGTCTTCGCAGACTTGGCCAAGGCTCGGCAGAGCTGAAGAGAATGTTCGTCATCAAGGAGGTCCGCGGCAAAGGGGCTGCCAATGCTCTCTTGTCTTTTCTCGAAAGCAAGTCATTGGCTTTGGGCATTTGTCGTCTCCTGCTCGAGACTGGTGATAAGCTTCTGGAGGCACAACGCTTTTACACGCGTAACGGCTTTCGCATGGTTCCCAACTTTGGGTACTATCAAGGTGTTGAGTCTTCAGTCTGCATGGAAAAACACCTTTCGTCAACCTGATGGTAGGCGAACACGGAACTGTCAATTACCGTCTAATGCTACAGAGTTAATGAAAATGCATTGCTGTGTGCCAATGAAAGAGACGTCTGACTACGAGCGCAGGTGGGGGAAGAGCTTCTG
Source organism: Ustilago vetiveriae (assembly GCA_928722275.1). Lineage (NCBI taxonomy): Eukaryota > Fungi > Basidiomycota > Ustilaginomycetes > Ustilaginales > Ustilaginaceae > Ustilago > Ustilago vetiveriae. The sequence goes on from CAKMXE010000003.1 coordinate 10,282, forward strand.
CGAGTTCTCGTGGCTGATCTTGGCCAGCTCTTCTGCTGAAAATCTGCCGTCCAGCGTCTTGAACCAGTTGCAAGCATCTTCAAACTTTTCGTAGGGGTAGTCAATCGAGAACAAGATTCGGTCGATACCAATTTCGTCCTGCACATATTTAAGAGTAAGCGTCGAAAAGTGGCCCGAGGTCGTTACCCAAATGTTCTCGTTGAAGTAGTCACGAATCGTCTTTTTCATCGAAACAGCGCCGCGGGGTTTGTGAACTATGGAAACAAAGCGATGGAAGATCAGAGAATTCAGTCAGTCTTGACAGACTCCGGCAATTCAGAGGCCGAACTGACAACGAGGTCTCATACTCACCATCCTCCAGCCAGTGGTTGATTCTCCACAAGTCGAATGGAATGTGCTCGCCGAGGTGACCGACAATGACTTTCAGCTTCGGATGTCGGTCGAAGACGCCGTTGACGATCATGCCAAGCAAGTGGGCTGAGACGTTGTTGGCGAAGGATAGGACAGGGCCGATGAGAGCGGCACGGTCCTTGTAGATGCGACGGTGGATCTCGCCCTTGGGTGCGATTGGGTGAAGGTAGAAGGGTACGTCGAGCTCGGTGACCGTGGACCAAAACGAATCCCATTCGGGGAGGTCGTACCATGCAGCCTCGTCGTTTGGCAGACGCTGATTGTCATTGACCAAGGCACCTACGAAGCCGAGCTGCTTGACACATCTCGTCAACTCATCGCTGGCATCTTTGGGATTGTGCATCGAAAGAGAAGCGAAGGCGCTGAAGCGCTTCGGGTTCTTTTGCACTTGCTGGTAGACCCAATCGTTGACTTCCTTGGCCGCCGCCGCCGCCGCCTTGGGCTCGTCGAAGTCTTGAATACCGGGAGCCGTCAAAGAGAGGATGGTGTGTGCGACGCCATGCTTGTCCATCTTTGCCAGTCGCTCACCATGGATGTCAACAAGACGATCAGCGTGCGCTTGTCCGTTACCATCTGCGACAAAAAGTCTGGCTTGGTATGCCGACTGTTCCGCTAGGGAGGGGATGTTGAAGGCTTCTTCGAGAGCGATGAGAGACATGATCGGTTGCGAAACTCTTGATTGATGCTTTGACGGACGTAAGAGTTGTGTGGATGGGGAAACATGAGCCCAAATGAGAGATCAGCTTGCTCTTTTATGTTGCTGCCAACGGTGGGGCAGGAAGGCTTGTCCATGCACTTGTGGAGTGGTACGGAAAGCGTCCGACGAGGTCGCGTGTAGTCCGTGCAAGCTAGACAGAGCGCTCCTTACGAGTTGACCATGGCCGTTCCGCCAAGGACAGGCGGCGCACACGCAGTGGCCCGTGAGCATACCCAGACATCGGTGTGGGGCCCGGAATTAGGCTCCGTTGAAGCTCTCGACGGTTGCCTTGTCGTTCTCGCCAAGCTCCAGCTTCTACCATTTCGCTTCAATGCGGTTGTGACAGATGGCCACTGTCGGCCATCGAAATAGGAAAGGGATACAGCAACTCGAAGACTGTCATAGACACAGCTTTGTTGGCTTCTGTCTTGCCCCGCAAAATCAGACAGGGTGGAACAAGTTTGACAGCAGCTCGTTAGACCAACACAAGACACGCTTAAATTCCAGCTCGCTTTCGGACGGCATCCGGCCGCGGCGTGGACCCGTTGTCGGCTATCAAGGAAAGCAAGGCTTTTGGCGCACCTGATCCGGCAATCTAGAAAAAAGGATGGAATCATCCTCCCTATCCTCTCCACCGAATGGCTTGATTCAGCTGTAAGCGTCGCATTTCCGTTCAAGGTCAAAGCCGAACGTTCGTTGCTGAGACCTTGGTCGCAAGCCTTTTCGGCCCGAGGACGGTACCAGTCCGTGCTGAGCTCTCACTCGGCCTTCAGCTCCGAATCTTTCTCAGTGAAGAGCCAGTTGGCTTTCTTTCAATCACGCCACGGTCACGCCAAACCTCGGTCGCGCCGTCACACGTGGCAATAAGCAACAGCGCACTTTTTCCAGCGTTTCTGAATGACATTGTGGGACATCACAGAGAATATCACCGGTGAGCTGGCTTCCAAAGACGGCACTTGATGTTCTCTAGTCTTGACTCTGCGCAAAACAGCAATGCGGAGCATCAGAATGAGCAAAAGCAGAAGGAAGCAAACGGACACAAAAAAGTTACCATCAGTATCCTTACAATGATCTATATTCATGAGGCACTCGTGCGCCCACGAACGCCTGGTTATCCGCTGTTGCTAAAGATCGTCTGGAGGCACTTACCAGCCACACTTTGTAAGTTTCAATCTTTGGCGAACCTTTCTCCAAGCTCTTCTGGTCGAAAACCATTCGGCCGGCCCAGTTGAACTTCAGAGTCGACCCATTCTTGTCCATTTCGACGGTGCCATCAAGCATGATCTCGTTCTCCCATTTGGGGCTGATGAACACGCCGTTCACTACGTGCTTGCGCCGCGTTACACCTTCCCATCCCTTTTGCCTCCACGCCACGATTCCGTCACGCTGGCTGGTCGGCTGCATAGGCCCAATCTGGAAGCTGAGTCGTTGATCATCATTGATAAAGTAGTCGTCCGCATACTGCTCGTGCACATCCGGTGTATCCGAAATCTTGTAAAAGTTCTCGACAAACGTGGCGATAGCGGGTGGAACGTCTTTGTCCGAGGTCTCGCAAGGATTTCCGGCGGGCGGAAGCTCATCCTCTTCGTGATGAGAGTCGCTGCTCATCTTTGAAGCAATTTGCGAAGGCAATAATGGTGGTGATGGAGAAAGACGGAGCAGATCTTGAGGCACTCACCAATTTCTTGGACCAGTAATGGTGGCTCGAGAGCGCCAAATCTTTATTTTTCTAATAATTTTTCTCAGCTATCGAAGCAGACGGGGAGCTTACAAGCAATCTGTGAATGTCTCACGCGGATGAATAGCACTCTTGCAACCTCATCGCCGAGAAGACCATCCCGTTCGCTGAATGGTGTTTAAGCCTGGATCCAAAAATGAAGCGCCTGTGAAGTAGTGACACGAGCACCAAATTGCAGACTTTGGCAGGCAAAAGAACAAGTGATTGACGTCCCGACGAAAGGTCTAGTGGTCGAGAGAAACGTCCACGTGTTTGCCTCGGTGCTGTACTTTTTTCCAATCCTTGTTCTCGTGACTGCTCCGCTGAAATGGAAACCCGTGAGATGAAGTCAAGTTGCTCACATGCCTTGCTTCAGCATGTTTTGCACTTTGCGGCCGTGGACCAGCATCTATTGCATCGTAGAGTTCTCCCAGGATCACAATGGCTATTCTTCTTCGCGCGAGGGCGAGTGCTGGTGTCATCATTTCGTTGTTGTTTTTTTAAATGTGCGTCTGTTCTCATCGTAACGTTGCTTTTGATGATCTTCGGCAGTCTCCCTCTTCGCCCCATATGCTGCGGCATTGCTTCGCGACGTAGGAGCGTCGAAGATCACGCTGCTTTCGAGGCTTTGGACCATCCCTTTGATCAGAGACCCTCCAAGCACAAGGAACACAGTCTCTCGCATGATGTCTTTGTAGGTCGTCAAGGTCCAAGGATATGAGCATGCCAGATTTCCTTCCAGGAAAGGTTGCGCCGATGTCGCATTACGTTCGCACTGAGGCCACACGCATGTCAGGCTAGCAAACGGCAAAATGGTATTTGAGAATGTTACAAGTACAAGTGAAGAGCGCGGTATCATGCAATGCTGGAGAGAGGATGCTGAGGCACAAAGAGCATGGAGGTGGCGTATCAGCCCATTTGCGCAAATTCGCCGACACGTTGGAAATCGGCGGCGACTTCTGGACCAGCAAGTTCGGACATATCCATCTTGATGTCAGTGGAGGCAGAATCTTGTTGGAGTTTCTGATCCAGCTCCAGTTGAAGAAGCTTGTGAGTACCAGGGTGCACCAGCCTGGACTGATCGGGGTATTTGCCGCTGATGCGAACCATACGGAAGAGAGGAAGCGCTTGCGGGTCGCCTTGCCAATCACGCAGAAGCCTGACGTTGGTAGCATTGGTTAGGTCCGGAATTTCGAAGCCCTCGTCATACTCCTGCAGTTCCTTGGCGTTGATCTCCTTGAGCTCGATCTCACGTTTTTGGGGCGGCCTGCCTGGCCTTCTTTGAGAAATAAGATCTTGCAGCTCATCGTTGTGGCGTGTGAGGAAAGAGTCGGCAACAAAGGTGTGTACGGATGCGAGATCTGGCAGAGCATCGATGTCGTCCGGCAGCATAAGGATGAGGGTGGACAAACGATCTACCTTTGCGTTTGAAGAGCGACTTCGCACTGCTTTGGCCTGGTTGAGTTTGTCCTTGCGGTGAGCAACTCGTGCCATCTGCGTTGCCCTCCGGGAATGCGGATGGGTAGGACCCGACTTTTTTTTGATGGACCGCTCCGAGATCTTCTTGCCTCCCATTGTGGCAGTGTGAAGGGATGTTGATTGCGAGAAGGGAAGGCAAAGTGTCCAGACGAGCTGATCCTAGGTGTCCATCAGGAAGCTGGAGGTGGACCCTGACAGAACAAACCATCAATTCGAGCAAAAATTGGGCAAAGTTTCCCATTCTTATAAAACAGGCCAGGAAGCTGTCCGAGTTCCGACAACATTGGCGGTCGATCGCCGATGGGAGGCTGTTGCGCTGAAATTCGATCGATTGTGAATCACACGCAATCCGCGCAATGCTGTGCAAACTCAACCAGCCAGGTAGCTTGCGATCGTCTAACTCGGTGGGTATTCCATGCTTGATCTCCCCCTTACGGCCATCGGCGTCTTCATCGGATTCCGGTGTCTAGAGAGCACATGCGTCGCTATCTTGCTCGATTACAGTATTGCACTGGAGAGGCTAATCTGCAGAAGAACAAAGGACGAGTTTGGATTAAGGATGTGCTGTAGGATGACTGTCTTATGGACGTTGCAAAGCGACACGGAAAGACGCTTCGGTGCTGATGAGTCTCGGTTGCAGAAGTACACTATGCGACGATCATCATTGTGCTGTAGCCACGAGCACGTTGCTTGGCTGTCACTAATGTTGTATATTGATATCAATCATCCGCCTCGTCGCGCCAAGACAGGCCTCCTGTGCCACAAGAATGCATCATGCTGTGCTGGGCTGTACTGCTGTACACTGTCGGGCGCTGCGCTGGCGTTTAGCGACAGGATCGCGTTGAGCGGTCTTCAAGGGACCCGCTCCGAGCCAAGTTGCGGAAAGCCGAAAATCGCAGAAAAAAGAATTCTGGCGTGGGACTGCCTTAAGGACAGAGACCCTGAAGTTTGCAGATCAGGAGCACCGCCTCGAAACCTCGCTTAGCACGGATCGCAACCAGCGCCTTCGTCATGACAGTCAGAGTCCTACATCAGCAAAGGCGGTATCGTACTCTCGGCGTGCGGTGTACAGTGGAATATTAATATACTCTAGTTTAGCTTCATTGCGCAACAAAGACAAAGCAGAATTAGAGGACAGGCACGGATGCGTTGTCTGCTGTGAACGTGCATACGGTAAGACGGTCATGTGCGGGGGTTGTTCAAGTCCATTCGGTCTCGTAAAGCGCTGCAAGATTGGCATGCAACACTTCGTGTGCAGAAGATTTGATGCGGGCGGGCGGGCGGGGCGTCTCCAAGCTCGCGCGACATCGACTCGCACAGCGCTTCATTTTCATCCTGAAAGTAAGTTTTTCACAAATCGATTTATTAATTCTTATAAATTCAAATTCACCGTAGTGAGAGTGCTTCTTGGCAGCAGATAGACAGAGAGGACAACGGCTGCGTCGTTTCCCCCCCTTTTTTCCATAGTCTCAGCGTTCCGCGTTGTTCGATGCGACCCTCGATGTCGCGCTCCCCCCTGAAATTTCCAAGACGACACAAACGACAGCTTGTCCGAGCTGCGAAGTCGTCTTGTGGCCGCCTGCTAACTACTCTCACAAACGAATTCGAGTTGACTGCAGCCAGAGGTGTTGCGTCGCTCGACGAGGATTTCGCACTTCGGCGTCTGCAACCATTCCGCTCGGGGTAGACGCTGCGCTGTGTCCGTGAATTTGACTGTGCGTCCCTGTTCGAGCTCAATCTGCTCATCTTGTCGTCTGTGTCATTACAGGTACATGTGCGTGTGTGTATCTCTCTCCGAAACCGCTTTTCATCGTTGCCATCCACTCGTCTGGGTTGTTCTTCACACCACCACCAACGTTCCCCTTCCTTTCATCTATTCTCGTTATACCTCTCCCTTTCGATATCGTACCTCAGATTCAGACGGACGGTACGGATTCGGATTGGAATATTATCATCATGGTCAAGATCACCTTTGCTGCGTTGCCCCTGGCCTTTGCTGCCGTCGTCGTGGCCAAACCTGACTTTGAGAAGCGCCAGGCGCCTGGCTCGGCTTCTCGTGCCCCCTCGTCGTCCGCAGCTGGCGCCACGGCTGCTGCGCCCACCTCGACTTTCACCGGATCTCTTCCCGCTTCGGTTTCGTCCATTCTTGCCGGCGTTTCTTCCGGGCCAGGTGCGACCACCTCGACTACCTCGCTCTTCACCACCTACGCTGCTGGTGCCAAGAACCCTCAGGTGACCGGCGCACCTGGCCTTCCCGACATCAATTCCATCTCTCCTTCCAGCTTCCCTGCGCTCGATGTGGTGCCACCCACCAACTCGCCTCAGGTCCAGAGCTGGCTCTCCCAGATCGACTTCTCCAAGGTGCCCAACGCTCCCGTCACCACTGATTCCGCTTCGTGCGCCGGCAACCCTAATAATCTCGCCCAGGCTGGCGCCAATGGTAACTGCTGGTGGACTTGTGGTCAGTGCACCCGATCCACTGACATCACCACCTGTCCCGACACCAACACCTGGGGTCTCTCGTACGACGATGGTCCTTCGCCCTACACGCCTACCTTGCTGCAATACTTGAACCAGAACAACCTCAAGTCCACTTTCTTCGTCGTTGGCTCGCGTGTCATCTCGCGTCCTCAGATGCTTCAGACCGAGTTTCAGCAGGGCCACCAGATTTCGGTCCACACCTGGTCCCACCGTGCCCTCACCACGCTCACCAATGAGGAGATTGTTGCCGAGCTTGGCTGGTCCAAGGAGGTCATTCGCTCTGTGATCGGCGTCACCCCCAACACCATGCGCCCTCCGTACGGTGACATTGACGACCGTGTTCGCGCCATCTCGCTCCAGATGGGCCTCACTCCTATCATCTGGACTACGCCTCCCGGTGGTGAGCCTTACGACACCAACGACTGGCGCATTGCCGCCGGAGTCGTCTCGCCTGCTGAGGTGGTGTACAACTTTGAATCGATCATCAAGAACGCCTCGTCGCTCTCTACTGGCTACATTGTGCTCGCCCACGATCTCTACCAACAGGCCGTCGACATTGCCGTCAACGTTGTCCTTCCCGCCGCTGCCCAGATGCGCCCCAGGCAGAATCTGATGCCCATCGTTCAGTGCCTCAAGAAGCCCAGCTCGGACGCCTACGTCGAGACCTACTCCAACAGCTCCGGCGCGCTTCCTAACGAGACCGGCGCCTCTGGCACACACCAGCTCACCTCGACAAAGGCAGCTGCTGGCTCGATCTCTTCCGCCACCCGCGGTGGTAGCTCTGGAAGCTCTGGTAGCTCGGCTGCTGCCATCTCGTCGGTGCCTTCCTTCGTACTGCCTACTGCCGTACTCGGTGCGGTCATGCTCTTCTTCGGCCTTTTGGTCTAAGATGCTGGAAGACTGACTCTCCATTAGGACAATATCAGGCATCCGCCTGTTTCACCCTCCTATGTTCTCAACTGTGACTCAAGGACATTCTATTTGCTCGAAGCCTTTGGTCGAGCTGATCTTCTTCCTTTTCCAACATCCCTGCGACGTCTCTTTGGGACAGGTCGTTACTTCTAGACTCTTCTTTTGGAGAAAAAGAATGTCGGTGTCGTGGTCTCTGTTTCTGGACCTGCTACAATTGCAATTGACTATGAACACCTTTTTCCTCTCATCTCGCCTTGTTGCTACGCTTGTCGTCAGCCTGTCACTGAGAAACTTCGTGCATCCACTTGCTCGATGCACCCCGTCTGTCCATCCCATGAGACGTGTGGGCTGAGGATGTGCTTCAGACTAATACTTGACGTCGGATAGAATGAACTCGACTCGTTCGATCAACCCATTTGCTTTGGAACACAGATGGGATCCGTAGACTCAGTCAAGGCTGTTACTGGGTTTTTTTCTCTTTTCGTTTTCTTATTAATAAATTGTGAATTGAATCAGCTCATGCACGTCCATGCATTGGATTGGCGTTCTGCAGACTGTCGAGCGTAGCCCCTGATCCATTGACTCTTGGGCCTTTGACATCCATCAGATTTCTAACGTCGCTACCACCGCCGAGCCGTCTCAATCCGCTCTCGGCCCGTTCGCATGTCCTTTCTACCCGTGTCATAGGCGCCATCTTTGCTTACTTGACTCGGGATCTGGCGAATCGAGACTACGCTTCCGATCAGAGCTGCTCAACATGTTCAAAGGCATCTTCTCTTCCTCCAACAGCTCCAAGCAGTCAAAGGTGATAGCCGATGACGTTGCTGCGTCGCCTTCTACCTCTACCAGAAGCACAAGAAGTACGCCTTCGCTGCCGCCACCCCGAGGGTCAAGCTCCGTCATGGCTTCGTGGACAGTACCACCCTTCCCACATCCCTTGCCCGAGCGTCGAATCGGCATCTTGCCTACCGAGCAGGGCCTGCTAGTGTATCCCCGCACATCTCACTTACACTCCGGTCATCAAAAGCATCATCATCGCCATCAACACCCCGCTACCACTCCGCAGCACGCAAAAGCGAGCACAACGGCGACGTCCAACACCGCGCCCCCTCGCCCTTTCGGATCAGGCGACGGCTTCAAAGTGGCCACCATCGGCGCTTCCAAGGCTTCTTCTCTGAGCTCGTCTGCGTCCCTTGCCGCCACCGGCGCCTTGCACCCGGTCACGTCTCTGGACGTCGGTTTCCTCATCGAGTGGAGCAAGGATGCCAGGATCACACCGCTGCAGCCGTCAGAGTGGGGCCGCCTCGTGGACGAATCGACCACCGAGACGCCAACGATGGAATGCTTCGGTATCGTTGGTCTTTCGCGCTTCTTCAATAGCGGCTATCTCTTCGTCATTACCAGCTCCAAATTGATTGGCCATTACTTTCACCGAACCCGTCCCATCTACTGCTGCACCGGCGTGCTCGCTATCCCACTACTCCGCCAAGAAGCAATGCAGGCCATTCGCTCTCAAATTGCGAATCACATCGACGCTTCCTTGGAGAGTACTGGTGAAAGACAGACTGTCGATGCATCCGAGGAAGGAGACGTGACTGTGGAAAGCGGCTCTGACAGCGAAAGCGAATCCGCTGAATCCGACTACGATGATGTCGAGACACCTGCAGCCATACCGAAGGAACCGTTTTTCTCGTCTGATGCCAGCTACCAACGAGCTGATACGCTTCGCATGCCAAAATCCAGGCCCTGGCTTACCAAGGCTGCTCGTGCTATCTCCGATGGACGTATAAAAACGGTCTCGGAGGATCCTGTTGCGCAATCGCAGCTTGCAGGAACTGCAGATCCGTCGACCACCGTCGAGATTCACCAGCCTGATTCAAGGCAATCTTCAACAGACGATGTAAAAGTCGTCTCTGATCCAACTTGCCCTGCCATGAGCGCTGCATCAGCTGAAGATCAATGGCATGCTGCCAAGCAAGCAGAGCTTGAAGATAAGGCGGTGAGGGAAACCGCAAAGTACTGGGCCCGGGGCGAGTTTTGGTTCAGCTATGACTTCGATCTCACCACATCGCTGCAAAACAAGAGGCGTGCTCTTGAAAACGATCCGAGGCCAACCTCAGCCCCCGCCAAACATACCGTGCGTCCAGCTTCTGCCTCGGCAACAGGCCCTTCAGCAACGACGGAACCGCTTAGTTTCCCCCTGCTTGCTGAACCTTATCCCAATCTGCCGCTCTGGCGCAGGGCCGACCGACGCTTCTGGCACAACGAGCATATATCAAAGGATCTCATCCATGCTGGTTTACACGCTTACATCTTGCCTATCATGCAAGGTTACATACAGACCCTCGATCTACCCATAAATCCGATCACGCCAACCGTCGGGGAGTCCGATGCCGAAGCAGAGTTGCGCTGCCAGATCATGGTCCTTTCTCGTCGATCGAAAGAACGAGCCGGGCTCCGCTACCAGCGTAGAGGCATCAACGAATCTGGTCACGTCGCCAATTTTGTTGAAACGGAGCAGATCCTGTACGTTCTGCGAAGATCGCCGGGCATAACGAAGGCGAGTGATACCACAGCAGACGTGCTTTCATTCGTTCAGATCCGAGGCAGTATCCCTCTGTACTGGTCTCAGAGTCCCTTTTCACTGAAACCACCGCCGGTGCTCGAACGTATGCGAGACGAGAACATCGCCGCTTGCCGGAAACACTTTGCAGCGCAGGTCGACAGATACGGGACCGTCACTTGTGTCAACCTCGCCGAACAAGGGGGCAAGGAGGGCGAGATCTCAAAGGCTTATCGCACAGCTGTCGAGGAACTTCGGAGCGAAATGCAGAGCGATTACCCGGGTAATGAAAAGACGTGGGAAAGAAACAAGCTACGTTATGTTGACTTCGACTTTCACAGGGAATGCTCCGGCATGAAGTTTGAGAACGTCGCCAAATTGATCGGTCAGATGGAGGAGACGCTTGGCGAGATGAAGTACTATCATCACCGTACGCTCGGTGCGGCTCAGCAGAGCGATGTTCGTGTGATCAGCAAACAAACGGGCGTGTTCAGAGTCTCGTGCTTGGACTGTCTCGACCGGACTAATGTCGTGCAGTCAGCATTCGCCAGACACGTCTTAACGGGCCAGCTTGCCACACTGGCCATCAGTGTTGGCTCACCTGCTGCAGCAAAGCTATCCGCTTAGCATTGTCGATCAGCTTGTTCTGTCGTATAAATTCGCAATTGGCTGGCAAGTTTCTGATATCTGGCAACAGAATCCCTTTCGTTGGCACTGCCACCAAGGCTTTGCTGTCGTGAGGATCTGAGGCAAAGCTGTTCACGAGCGTGAAATTCTTAGAGGTTGAGCGAAGCGAACAAGGCGAAAGAGGCTCACAACCAGAGACGACGCTTGAGACCTTCGATGAGTGGGCCAAAGAGAGGCATCATGGCTTTTGCCTCGTCGAGACTGTGGAGTAAGAGGCAAACGGAATCGGTCAGCACAAAGATATTCGTCACCTCCGTGATAGTGATTGCAACCTACCTTTGAATGGTCTTGTGTGTGATGAACGGCTTTTCGTCGTCTTGGTTATCCGAGTCAAATGCGCCAGCATCGACGCAGCATTCGCCGAGCAGTCGAACGATGCTCTTGGCTTTTTGCTTCGAAGTCATGGAGCCGTCTTGAACATCATCATCATCCATGTTGTATCCGTTCCCGAGAGAGGCTGACTTTGTGCTCCGAGACGTGGCGTGTGCAGTCTTGACTGGGTGATGCAAGTGCCGTGAGCGAAGTGTTGCTGCATTTGCACTCGAAAGCGTGGTCGGGTCCTCCACCTCATCAGAAATAGCACGGAAAGCAAGAATGCGCTGGGAGGACTCAGCAGCGTGAGCAGAGGTAGCAGCGGTAGCGGCCGCAGTGGTGGTGATGTTTTTGATGGAAGCCGTGGTGTTGATCCTTGAGACTGAGTTCAGGTAAGTAATTACAAAGCCCCAATTGTCTTCCGGATGAGAGGATTCGTGCGGCGAGGTGACATAGAGACCTGCGAATAGACGGTTGAAGATTCAGAAAGTGTGAGAGAAAGACTGAGAGGATAAAGTATCCTCACTTGAACAAAGGACCTCGAACTATGCGTGCACATACCTTCCTGGATGCCGATGATGTCGCCAACCAGCACTTTTGTGAACTCGTTAAGCTTTTCACTGCCGAAATCGTAGCTGCAGACATAGATGGCATGTGCTGTTAGCAGAGCGACCTTCTCTTCCAGCTTGAGCGCTTGCACAGTGTTCGCCTGCAAGGGTGAGCAGAGCGTCCATGCACCGATAACATGTTCCGAGTCAGATACGACTTCGCGGCGACAACTCTCAATGGCAGAAGCGCGGACCCGAGCGAGACGAACGGCGTCAGATGGATCGCGGCTATTGAGATCGTCATAGTATCGTTCAAGACCTTGAAGACCTATGGATCCGTAGGTGAAGTCGAGCACCGTTTGTCGGAAAAAGTCGGTAACGGCACCTTGAACCATGCGATAGACAGAGTTGGTGGCGTCATTGATCATGCCGAAAAAGCTTCTCTTGCCTGTTCTTGTGAAGTCAACTTTGAGCGCGTCAGTGTTGGAGTAGCAGTGGGAGATGGCGTTGGCATTGTTGGCCCACATATCGTTGAAGGCATCATCAAAAGCCTTTTCCGCCAGTACGAATTTGGGCGCTGGAATGCCCTCATCTTCGGTCAAGATACTGCTGTGGGTGGCGCCGGGAGGAGCCACAGCAGAAGCGATCTTTTCCTGCGTGGTCGCCGGGGCGGACGTATCTACTTCGGTCATCGATAGCTGAGGCGCTTGGCTGACTTTTCGATGCTGCTGAGAGGATTGAGGGGATAGTGAGAAGTGTAGTGTTGAGGCAGGAGAACCAAAGGTCCCTGCAGGCTGATCGGCTAAATTGACACATGCACGAAAGCGCCCCTGAACTGTTCCCAAATCTCCACATATAACTTGGACCACCACCAGCATCCATATCACATGTAGTCAACCGAGGCTACTTCTTTTTCGAGTGGTTTCAGCGTCATCAAGGGCAGCTGAAGTCATATCAGCTTCACTGCACAGAACTGCATCAACTGCGCGGGAAGTGCTTTTCAAGGCAGCAGATGCGCACATTGACGCACCGGTGGATCAGGAAAACAGCTGTAATTCGGGTAGATCGTGATCAGGCAGACGGCGTGAGCACCAAACCCTCCTGAGACGAACATTTGCATAAACTTTGACATAGTTGATGCTGCTGAAGCTGCCAAACACTCTCCTAGCCCGATCTGTGTTCCGGTCTGAGCAGATGGCAGAAGAAGCATTCGATAGATGCACAGCAAGCTTATCAAGAGGAAGCGTAAGTACCTGCCAAGCGGTGATCGAGGTATCGTCAGGGGACAAGGTAACAGCCATAGTCAAGGGCAAGTGAAGCAGTATCGGATCGGCATGATCGTGAGATTGGCCACCTTGCTTCACGTCGTCGATCTGTTCCTCTGCTGCCGCTGTGTAGAGCTTTGGATCAGTCTGAAAGCTGCTCACTCGTATCGCACCAGATTGACCTTTCTCATCGATGATCCCAACTTCGAAAGCAAGCGGCTTGGACCTTCCAATGGTCCTGAATTGGAAAGCAATATTGGCAAGTCGGATGCCCAGCCCAACAGCATCTTTCGGAGGAGATCTGATGAAGGTCTTGCAGATGCTCGGAGACTGGATGTGCAGCACGGGTTCAGAGATCAAACCCTTCCTTACTTCTTCCTTACTCAACAAGAAGTCTTCGTGTGCTGCATCTGCATCTTTCAGGTCTTTTCCGTCGGTGCCATCCACGAGCAGACGGATTCCCGAGTCTTCAGGCAGATCGCGATCTTGATGAAGAGTCCACAGCGCCAATGGATTCGATGACGTTGAAGAGAAAAGACTCAAGGAGTCAGGCTGCACGACATGTCCAAGCAGTGATTGTTTGGCCCCCGCTGGTGCCATTGTCCTTCTCGGCAAAAGGAGTGGAGAATGGTGGACGACCGTCTTGAACCCAGATGATGTTCGACATGACTTGGAGGCATGGCAATTGGCTTCCTCTTCTTCTTGTGTTCGCGTCCTTGAGTGTGTACGCGTGTGCGTGTGGAGGAGAATCGTCTTTCGGCTCTCGGCTTCGTGATGCGAACCTTCTCGTCTGCTTCGCTGCGCCCTATTTTTTGCTTCCTATCGTCTTGACCATGACACCTCGTTTACAATTCCTTCACAGGCCTCATCGGAGTTCATCTTGCACGCAGAATGGACAAGGTCAAAGCATACCTTTTCGGTCCAGCCGAAACCACTTCGAAGCATGCAATGTTGCAAAGGTTTGCCGAATCCGTCTACACAAATCCACTCAACCTGGCTCTTTTGCTAGCCATTCTTTACATCGCCCTCCCACTCGTTCGCCCTTCCTCCCCACATTCTTCGCGATGGACGCCGAGCGTGGCCGAAGCACGATCGCATCTTGCAGCTCCATCGGATCGGTATTCGTTCCTCCCGCCCAATCACCCTGACACGGTCGAATGGACAAAGTACACCCCGCGCACCTTAGCCGTCTTCGATGGCACTGGACACACTGACCAAGACGGCTCGCGCATCCTGCTCGCCATCAACCGCAAGGTGTTTGATGTGACCAGAGGCAAAAACTTTTATGGCCCTGGCGGTCCGTACGGCAACTTTGCGGGCAGAGATGCAAGTCGTGGCATGGCCAAGCAGAGCTTCGACTTGGAGATGTTGACACCGTTGGACAAGCCCATTGACAAGCTCGAAGATTTGACCGCGAGCGAAGTGTAAGTCGATTCCATCTCATGCACAAAGGAGGGCGGCAAAGAGCTCGTGCTGACATTTCCCATGTTTCTGTGAACCTCGCATCGCTATAAGTAAAAACATGAAGGAATGGGAAAGCCACTTCACGGGCAAGTACGGCATTGTCGGTGAGCTCATAGACGAGATCGAGGCCTGATATCCACTCTGCCTTTCAAATTGAATGCACAAAGAGGGTGCGCAAAGATAAATCATTGGCAAGGGAATGCCACAAGGGTGATGCATTGCCGAAAAGAGCCGGAAGAGATATTTTCAACGAGACCCTGTGCCCCAGAAGCGATCTCCAATCGAACCACAGCCTGGAGTGATTGCAAATACAACGCGACTGCCCTTTGCAGGAGAGTGGGTCGAGCTCGGTTGCCTCTGCTGCTGCTGCTGGTGCCTCTGGTCTCCAGGAGCACTGAATCTACTGTCTACGCTGGGCAAGGGAGGCGAGGCCAACAGATGAAGATTGTCGCGACGCTTAAAGCCCGTCGAGAGGTCTTCCTCGTCTACGCGAACTTCATCGGCAATCTTCTCCGAATCACCTTGACCATGCTTGGGCGTTGACGAAGGAACCAATGCTGACGTTTGCCAGGGGATCCGAAGCTTCTGCAGACCAGGGTCGATGCCAGCGACAACGATGCGGACGCGCGGGAAGGCTCGGTGAAGAGCATGTACACCGCCCTGCGAGCTGGCGAGCAGCGTGAGGAAAATGATCTGATCTTGAGGCACCGAGTGGTCGAGTAGCACACGGATAGCCATGAAGGCGGCAGCGCCCGTTCCTATTTGCGCATCGAGCAAGAACACCCACGACTTTTCCGCCGTATCTCGTCGGCGAATGAACGAAGGGAGCGATACATCGTACAGGTGTGGCTCGCCGTCTTCCTCGTTGGATTGGATCAGCAGACTACCGAGTGACATGGCTGGAAAAGCTCTGCGCAGCGAGGGCTCAAGAACGGCACCCGAGCGAAGGATCGACACCGAGCAAAGGCTGTCGACGCTGAGCTCGTGCCCGACATGCTTGCGGCCGCCGTGGATGGTGATCTCCTTTGGTCGATACGGCAACAGTGTGGTAGCAGTCTCGACGACGAGGGTACCAACGCGCTTGCAGGCAAATGTGAACTCCCCAGTCGGTGTCGATCGGTCGTGGAGAAGGGTGAGCAAAGATTGTAGCTGAGGAGTCTGTGCGAGCAAGATGACATTGGAAGGCAAACCAACCTCGTCGGGTGCAGACGTGCTGGAGGCTCCTCGTACCAGCTGCGATGACCACGAGCCGAAAGAATCGTTGCGGTTGAGCATGGGCTTCATGTGTGTCAAACTTGTTCGACGCTCGTGCGGGGAGCCGAGACCATCGTACGGACTGATGGCAGGAGGCGCCGGATTTGATTGGGTGGCAGGTGTCTTGTAAAACTCGGCACGCAGCTTTCTTGATCGGTTCCGGAGCTGCTTTTCCATGTGTTGACTGATAACTTCGATGGCAACTTCATTGTGTGAGCCCGGGACGATCATGTCTGCGTGTCGAGCAGTGGCCGAAACGAATGTATCGAAAGCCGGTTTGACGAAGCGCAAGTATTGATCGAGTACAGAGTTGACTGACCTGCCTCTCTCGACGATGTCCCTCTTGATCCTTCTCGCCAGCATGAGATCCGAATCTGCCTGCACATACACCTTGAGATCGAGCAGCTGACGAATCTCGGGGTCGTGCAGCACAAAGATGCCTTCGACGATGAGGACGGCTGGACCGTAGAGGTAGTTGGTCTCTGAAGTCCTCTGATGCTGCACGAAGCTATATACTGGAATCTCGACTGCCTTACTTTGACGCAGATCCTGGATGCACTGTTTGAGGATGTCGTAATCAAAGGCGTCCGGGTGGTCAAAGTCGTACTGTTCTTGAAATGCGAGCTTGGATTGTTCGGGTGAAAGCGACTTGTAGTACGCATCTTGGCTGACGATAGCGACCCAGGGTACATTGGGAAGCTTCTTAAGGATTTCCCTCGCCACCGAAGTCTTTCCACTGGCAGAGCCACCGGCGATACCGACCACATATGCTGGCACTGGCTCTCCCACCGAATTGTACCAAGGCGCACGACCAGCATCGGTAAGAACGATGGTCTTGGATCGAGTTGCTGCAGTTGCCATGGACGGCGTGGCTGCGGCTGTCGGTGTCATTGTTGCAAGCGATGCCGCTGACGGTGCAAGCGGAGTGGCGGATGTTGAGTCAGTCGCAGTGGTAAGAGCTGCAGCAGCGGCAGCAGTAGCGAGGAGACCGTGGGTCGCTCCCCCTGACGGTGGTTCGGAAGGTGTGACTGGCTGAAGAAGCGGCGTTCCATCGCCCGAGGACCGCTGTACGATCTTGCCAGCCAGCATTGGAGTGCTGACTTCCTGATTGCGATGTCCGACAAGCTTCCCTGTTGATGCCGAGCGGTAGAGATGCGTGATGAAAAAGGCCTATATCGAGTATCACTATCGTCCGTGTGCGTGTGTACATCGAAGGACGAAAAACCTTCGAGTGTGAAGCTCCACAAAATCAATTGGCCGGCAAGAATGAACGGGCCACAAGCCCAGAAAAGTGATTTGTCGCTTGCTTTCACCTTTTTTTTTCCCCTTCTTCTTCTCCAGCGTGGGCAAACCTTAAATGTTTGCTGTGTAGAAAGAAGAGTCGGTCCTTCAGGGTCCTAGGGTTCGAAAAATAACAAAAGAAGCCTGGCTCCATCACACGACTACTGAGCTCGATGCGCCTTCGACCTTGTCACACCTTTCGGAGCGGCCGAGAAGGTTGAGGTTGCCAAATGTCGGGCAGCAATGCAGGTGCTACGGACATGCCGATAGTAGAAGCTACCGATGACATCAGACACGGAGTCGACTTTGACCTTGTGGCGACCTATCTCGCACTTCAGGAGCCTCGACTGGTGCTTGATGTGAGATCCGAACCAGCGTTTCATCGAGCCCATCTGGTCGGATCGTATCACATTCATCCCATCACGGAGCTCAAGTCCCGATACAGTTACTTGCCGCCGCGCAATACGCCCTTTGTCGTGATAGCGGAACTCGACCAATACGATCAAGCAGTCAACGTGTTTGCTCAAATTCCGTCCGCCATTCTCGTTTTCCTCTCTCCTCAATTCGCGACCTTACCTTCAAAAGATTCTTCGAGACAGGTCGTAGGCTATCCTGACTTTGTCAGCGCTGCACGGAGCTTGGATTTGCTGCGCACTTCAGAGTCGCATCGGACACGCATTGCGGGCCAAACAAGTCCGAGCTGCATCGATGGCGAAAGAGACGATGTTCCGGAGCTGCTCTTCAGCCCTTCTAGTGCCGTACGACGAACTGTGCTCAGGCTCGAGGCAGATGTCCACGACCGAGACGTGCACAGCGCTATGAGGGTGTTGGATCTAGGATGCGGTGCAGCGCGCGATTTGGCATGGATCCTGCATGGCTCTCGCACTCGCGTATCATCGCCTTCTTGGACTGGCATCGGCGTCGACAACTGGAAAGCAGCTCTCTTGCGAGCCGAGCAGCTCATGTCTGACCTTTTGCTTTCACCTCAGTCAAACCAGATCTCGCGTTCTTCGCTGCCACCGCCGCGTTGCGAGAAGTTGTTATGGGCCAGATGCAGTGAACACGGCTCTCTCGAACCGCTCATTGGCACTGGAAAGGGGAGACCAATGCGGCCGGCTGAGGACGATCCGGATCTATGGCAGCAATGTCAAATGCTTGGCCTTTCGGCCCTTCTGCCTTCTTCGGATACTGTCAGCCAGATAAGCAGCCCGTATACTGACGGCGGCGACGACGACGACGAAGCTAAGTTCGATCTGATCCTTTGCATTCGATTTCATCCGCGAAGTTTGTTGCCTTCCCTATCGAAGCTCGTCCGACCGGGCGGCATTGTCCTGCTGAGTCATTTTGTGACCCTCTCGGAAGCGCAACTCGCCAAAGTAGGTCAAGAACATCCAGCAGCGAAGGCAGAGTACGAGTCGCCGCCGCACGAAGGCCGAATCCAGCCGGGTGAAGTCGAGACCCTGTTACAGACTTGGATACAATCCGAACGTCCTGGTTACAGCTGGACCATCGACAGCGACGTCCTTGAGCCGATCGAAGATGGACGTCTCATCAGGAGCGTCGTACTTCACAGAGTCGCCGTGTGAAGAGGATGTCCATGTAGCTTATATTTTGCATTGCTGATCGTGTAATTGTATTGTCCTAGAGATCCCGTGCGCAGGAACAGTTGCTGATCGTTTGTCGATGATCAGCTCCAGCTTGGATCATCAATGCTTTTGACCACAGTATATGGTTCGAGAAGATGCGACATGAGCCAGTCGCCATTAGGAAGGTCGTTGTTGTCCGCTGAACGACAGAAAGCGACCAAACTGAATGTTCGTCAGCATTGCTCGCTACTTTTGCACCTGCGGGCGTCGCCGACACTGGACTCACCTCTCCAGACAGCCTCGTCTTCGTCCTTGGCCACTCCTGTCTTGACGTGTCTCACCACCAACCTTCGTCTCGCTTCTTGCTTCGATACCTCGAAGACCAATCTTGTGTCAAACTCCATCGCAGCCCTCTTCCACTCTCCCGCATCACAGTTGCAGTAGAGCCCTTCGAACACCACCACTCGGTGCACTGGCAGCACGGTGACGTCGTCTTCGAGGGGATCCTTTTTGGCGTGATCGAAGCTCGGTGCGGCGTGCTCGACAGATGTCTCGTTCTTGACTAACGTGACAAAGTCGGCGAAGCGCTTCGAGTCAAACGTCCACTCTGCTCCTCTTCGGTCGAATGCTTCCTGCGGATCGCTAAATGTAGAGAGCATAGATCGCGGGTAGTGCCATCCGTCCATGCCAACACAGATGGCTACTTCGCTTGAATCTTTTGATCGAGATACGGCATTGAGAGTTGACACGAGTCTGACTGCCAGGCTCGACTTGCCAGAGCCCGGAATGCCGGAGACGCCAACGAGCAATCGTTTGCACGGGTCAAGTCTGTTGACATCTTACAAGCAGCGTCAGTATATGCAAAGGGCTGACAGCGAATGCCACGTTCGCAAGGACTCACCCTTGCAGCCTCGTGAGCAAATCCTCGACCAGCTTGTCAACCTGGTCCTGCATCTTGCAGCCCTTCACCCCGCTGATGTGGTCCCGGCTTACGTTGATATGGGAGAATGTTTGATGTTCAGATGAAAACTGTCAAAAGTCGACATCGCACTCGACCCGGCTCGTGCACGTCTTGCATTGCCGGCCATTCCACCTCATTCATCGAAAGAATTTGTACCAATATCAATATTAACAAAAACATTCACAAAATATGGCCGAGTAATCAGAAAGAAAAAAAAAAGCCGACCATGTATTCGCTATACATTGTGCTTGTTGGAGACGAACAGCTATTATACACTTTCACAGATCATTGCAGGAGATCGACTGATTCTTCGAACGATGCAGAAGATTCAAGACCGGGTATACAGGCGGTGTCGGAAAGAGTCGGTCGCCTTCAGCACGCTTTGCCGCCGGCTGTTTCACATACAGTTTCCGATTCAGAAGGTAGAAAAAGCGGATCAGATTGTAGCAAGTGTCGTATGAGCCTTCTGAAACGTCTACTTACCATTGGTTGAGACAGCAAGAATCAAATTGAAAGCTTCATCCCTGTTCGGCAAGTTGGCCAATAGCAGTGGCGCCTTGCCGTTGTTCCGAACAATCTTGAGGCCCAACGAGCTCCAAACCATCAGCCGGATGCTTTTGGTTTTAACAATCGACTCGATGGCATCGATGGGCGTACGACCACGTTTCTGCGACGGTGAGTGGAGCGGCGTGAAATAGAGATACTTGGTGTTGACGTGCAATCTTCCAGGCAAGCCTTTGTACTGGCAGAAGAAGCTGCCCAACTTGCGTGGCTTGAGAGTGGCATCGTTAGACATCTCGACATAGTCGGTACTGGCTCGAGACGGATCTTCGATCTGATCGTAAGCAATGCCTTCCTCACGCCGGTCAGCTCGAGGCTTGAGCTTGGCTCTGCTACCTTGCGATTGGACCGCGCGTCGGACGTCGGCTGCGGTAGTCAGCTGGCCAGCGAAGCGATCGACGTCCAAGTGGCGCTTGCGCAGCAATTGCACAGCAAATTGTGCATCTGTTGGAGCTCCGAACGTAGCCCACCACAGTGGCGACAGAGCTTTCCGATGCGATGGAAAGTAGCTCTGCAGTGGTAGCAAGCAGAAGAAAGTGATCCCAAGAAAGAAGAAGATGGCTTTGGAAACGTACTGTGAGGGCGCGAATGTGACGAAGAGATTGAGGAGACCGAACATCAGCAACGTGCGTCGACTAGCCCCTGGATTTCGCCACAGGATGAGGTTCTTGACTTTCTCGTGGAAATCGGCGACAAGACCCATGGCCTCCTGGGTTGGAGCACCGAACGTAACGATCCAGCGTTTGTACAAGTTGAGGATGTCGAGTCGACTGCGACGACGAAGCTTTTCGGAAAGCGTGTTGGCTGCCTGACCACGAGCCATACGCATCTTGACCTTATCGTGCAGGTAGCTTTCGGATGGAGGGAAATACTTGAACCTCATAATGTAGAACATGATCATGAGGATGAAGGCCGTTGGGATCATGTTGGTGTACCAGAGCACAAAGTAGATCATAGCTGCTGCTGCAGTCGTCTTTGGATCTTCCCAGCGATACAAACGACGAATGCGGAAGGCGAGCTGCTCCCAAAACGGTGCGATAGTATAGAGACGTTCGAGGTGAGACCGGATCAAGCCCTCGCGATAGCCCCTGTCCGGGTGGTGCTCGATCTCTTCGGGCGCCAGCCGCTCGACCAGCGCAAGGATGTAAGCGATGCAGAAGGCGACGCCGTCGACGCCCTCGTCCTCTGCATTAACTCGAAGCTCATCGTGCTCCGGAGTAGCCTCGAAGCTGAATGGATCAGCGGACGAAGGTACAATCAGATCCCAATCTTCATCATCGACATCCTTCTCGTGGGACGGGACCCTGGCATCACCCGAAACGCTAGGTTGGTGGGTTTTTGACTTTGACTTCTTCTTCTTCTTCTTTGACGACGACTTTTTGGCCTCTTGATCGTCGGACATTGACTCGGTCCCCGGCCCATCTTCGATGGGTTCGGACCTGGCAGCAAGCGACGTGTCTGTTCGGCTTCTTTCCGCTGCAGCATATGCTTTCGCATTGCTGCTTTCTGAAAGATGGTGGAGACCGCGGTCGACTCTACTGAGCATAGAAGGTCGCTTGTTTCCGGGGCTGGTCGCGGCGCTGTCACCAGGAGAGACTCGGAAGTCGGACCATTGGGGCATTCGATACTTTTCCGTGCCGGAAGGCCGTGTCACAGTGACCTCCTTCGTGTGGCGGGCGAAATTCTGCAGGAAAGTGTCTAGTTCGATATCTTCGAGCTCCAGCAGAGGTTGACTGAGCGCCTTGGCCGCTCCTCCCGAGTAGGCGCTGTGGGCGCTGTATGCATCCTTGTCTTCGCCCAGGGAGCGCTCTTTTTCATGCAGGGCTTGGAGTGTGTCAAAGTCTAGACCGGCGGACATGTCACCGTGGACGTTGTAGCGAAGGCTGTCATAGCCGTCCGCTTCTCGGATCAAATGTGCGATGGTATCGTCCGAGTCATCGGAGTCATAGTCGTTTTGAGCGCCATCGTCCAACATGTCGTCCAACTTGTCACCAAGCGGTGCAAAGAGATCCTTGGCTTGGTCAAGCGCCGTAGGGGCGCGACTGACTTGCTGACTTGACAGCTTCGCAGAAGCATCCTGCTCACGTGTTAGACGTGCATCGGTCCTTGTGTCTTCGGTATCGTATAGTCCACCAGGAAAGTGGCGGGAGGAACCACTGCGAAGCCTGCCAAGATTCGAGGTATCTGCAGAGATGTAGCGCGCGGTCTCTTCGGAATCACGTTGGTGTTCGTGCTCTTCAAAGTCCGAGTCATTCTCAATCCTCTTTGAGAGTTTGCGAAAGAGACCTCTGTTGCGGATGCCATCGACACTGCCGAAGGAAGTCTGCTTTGCTTTCGCCTGCCTCTGCTGCTCCTGCGACAGGGCCTTCCGGGAGCGGTCGCATTCCAACTCATCGTCATCGTGGATGATATTGAAATCGGAACGAGTTTGTGTACCTTTCGACTCGCTGGCAGTGCGAAAGTGGGAGCTATCGGGAGGATCACCTTGTTCGTCGGAGGAAGCTGACTTGAACTTCGAAAGCAGCTTGGAACCGATCGATTTTCTCTTCGGTGAGCTATCGTGAACGACGTCAGCGACGCTGATGCTACGTCTACTTTGACCTTTTAGGTTCGGATACACGACCGAGGAGAACCGCTGCTTGGATTGCTCTCCAGGTGAGGATGAAGCGGACTCCGGCTTGCTTCTGCTGTGGGGATGCTGGGGGACGGCGTTGAGATCGTACTCGCGGCTGCCCTCTTGAGTCGCGTGTGGCGACTCGACGTCGTCAGCTTCGGAGTCGTATGCGTCGGAAGAGCCTGGAACAAGAGTCAACGCCATTGTGTCTAAATGTGATCAGATCTCTAGTTGATCGGAAAGTGGTATGGCTGCAAGGGGCCATCTAGAGTCGCAAGCAAGCTACGACATCTTGTACTGTACTGTTCTGTGTCAGTTTCACTTCTTCAACAGAGGCTCTATATGTGTTTGACTAGAAAGATGGACGTGTGATAGGTGGTGATGAAACTGCGATCGCGGATGATGATGATGATGATCAAGGCTCGAGAGGTTTGGCGGGTCGTACGATCTGCACCTTCGCACAATGCGCAGACTGACGATGTCCCTATGCGGCTTTGGGCTTCCCCGCACTTTTTTTCGGACTCGAGTCGCGGTCAATTTGCTAATTCCAGCAAAAGAAGTCGAAGTTGCATGTGGAAGAACAAACTTGTGTTATAGTCCTGCATTAACGCCAAGGTCTAACAGCGACAAGATTTCGAACCAACATTGAGCCATCAGTCGAGCAGGCCGAACAATGGACGACGTCTGATGACGACGGTGCTTATGGTCAGACAGAGACACTGCGTACGTTCCTGTCTTGCTCTTTGTCAGCTCTCTCTCTCTGACTACTGTTGTCTCGCCCACCATGCCCCGCACTTTGTTGTGCTACAATGGGCGCCGTGCCGAGTCGGGCCTCATTAGAGACCTATTCAGCCTGTTGAGGAGCCGAAACACTCCAGGTACGCATCTCAGGCGAACAATGATGGGCCCAAGACCGAGGAGGATCAGTAGCCATAGGATCGGACCGCAATCTTGAGACACCAGAGGCTTCGTTGTCGGATCCAGGAAGACTTTTATCGGCACGCTCGGGTTCGGTCATTGCCACTTTTGGCTCGAAAGCCAATCGAGCGCTTTTGCATCCCCGTTTACGTTTCTTTGCAACATGATTGAAAGTTCGGACATCGGACCGTTGGAGTTGTTGCGCCTCTCTCGCCTTTTACTTTCGTAGTGACCGTTGATCCACAATGGATTTCATCTCATCGATTCGTCCACCCCGGCGGATTGTAAGCCCACGTCCTCCGCTTCATTTGTGAAAGTGCAGGCAATGCAGATCGGTTCTGACTTTTCCCTCTACTTCTCCTCCTTCCCGCCCCATCACTACTGTACCTAGACTTTCGAGCGGCGAGCGGCAGGATTCGATGCATCCGGGCCCGTCGAGCCCAAACACCTCTGATCATTGGCTACTATTCAGCCTGCCTCTGCACATTCTTCGCACTTCAGCCAGATGATGTACTTGATCCGATCCTGCAACTCCTTCTTCGCAGGACGTCGTCACTCACACCACAATGCGCATCTTTCTGGCAACCCTGCTCATGTTTCTGTTACTTCCAAGTAACCTGGCAGCACCTTTACGGAGCCACCACGTGCCTGCTGCATCCGCAACGAGGCACCTTGAGAAAAGGCTCCAGTCTCAGACCGCCAGAAGCCTGCTTGACGTCGAGGTACCCGATCGCCTTAAGAGCTTGGAAATCTTTCGGGACGGCAGCAGCGCTCGTGAAGCTGTTCGTCACGGCTACATCAAGCTTCTGAGTCAGGTCGACAAATTCCGAGAGCCATACTCATTCTCGGGGGGCATCAAGAAGAAATGGATCTATCAACCCGACTTGCGGAAGCAATATTTCGTGCCAAGGGTGCTGCGCCTGCCCGCTATCCTTCAAAAAACTCCTTTGCCCCACGATAAAGAGTTTGGTTCGTATCTGAAGAACACTGAAGCGGAATTTGGGCTTCACGACGTTGCTGTGAAGCACGTTCCGTCGCTTCAAGAGCCCGCAGAGACAGAAATCGCCCGGACAGGGTCGGAAGATTCAGCCAAGCCTCAGCAGGACAGCTCGTTCCGTGAGCAGATACCACGTCGAAGTTCAACACGTCGGCGACCACGTTTCCGCAAGTCTCGACGCGAATCAGGCTTCAACCAGTTCCAGATGGACGAGGAGGATCCAGCAAGTACGACTGGAACGTCTGGTCCCGAGATTGATTCGGAACCCACTTTGTCCAATCGCGAGGACGATAAGGCTCAGAGCGAGTCTCGCAACAATGATGCAAGCGACGCAAATGACGAAGCAAGGACCAAACAGCGATCCTCCAGCGCCCTTTCAAAGGCTTCGCGAGCCCCAACTGCGTCGTTGAGCAACACGCTAGTTGAGATGGAGGAGAGATTCAAGACTCTGAAGAGGTTTCAAGAGACACAGATTCAGAAAGCATCGATGCGATATGCAGGCCATCCTCAATTCAGGCCAGCAGTCCAGCAAGAAGATTCGATACCTAACACCGTCACGGCGGTGCCTGCCGGTCTCGCTCCAGTACGTACGAGGCCAGCTGCAGATTCACAAAAAGTGACGCCGAACACAACCCCTCGGGGTTCTGGTCGCTTATCTGGTTCTGAGGCGGACGGATCGAATCCTGTCACGCCACGTGATCGTCCGGTTGACCCCTTTGCCGACACATTCTCTCCAAAATTGTCGACCTTTGGGCCAAACTCCCCAAGCCCTCGTGCAAGTGTCCAGTCACCGCTTGACGATGCCTCCCCCATCGTTTCGACCGGTGGCGACAGGACACCTAATGCAAAAGAAAGCTCGGGACCAAGTACACCAGGCACCTACCGCCTGCCCAGCAATTACGGTCAGCTATTGCATGCTGCTCGACGCAAGCGCATGGGATCTCGGACAAACAACTTTGCTGCCCAGGCTTCTGTGCCATTGACCCACCTCGTTGAGCCGCAACCGCAGCCTGGCGCCCGTGCGGACTGGTATGGCAGCTCGCCGAGCCCGAACGCCGTGCCCGCGTTTGAAGAGGTAGCAAGATTGCACGGAGTCGACCATGCCATCTACCGCGATCGTTCTCTACATGAGAACGGCCGGATCGTGCCGTTTTCGTTGAGCGGATCGCATTCCATCGACGGCGACGGCTCCACAGCCGGAATCTCACCTTCGGCAGGCAAGCGGAAGGCGCTGGCAGACGCCGATGAGGTGCAAAAAGCCACGCAAGTAGCGCGATTGGGCTATCACTCGCCCGCAAGCCCGGATCAGCAGAGCTCCCTTGCCTTCGAGGCAGCCCACGCAACCTCTTCTCAGCTCAAGCAAGCGGATATCGAGATGAGAGATGCCTCGTCGCCAGGGAGCGATCCGCCTCGAGACGAAGCCGCTTCTGCAGGGGCTCATTCAGACACGGAAGCCACAGCAAAGAAGCGGCAGAGGCCGGCCGCATTGGTCAAGTCATTGTCTCGCATTCCGAGCTTCCTTTTCCCGACCACAAGAAGTGACTCGCCAATGTCTCCGTATCTTGCAGGATTCACGCCGTCGCTCAAGAAGGATGTAGATCCAAGCGCTGAATCGAGTCACGCGGAGCTTCTGCGCTCGTCTCCGAGCCGTCTCCGAAGCCTGCAGGACAAGCTTCGGAACCTCCCGACCGCAAATTAACGTGAAGCAGTGATTCAAGCTTTCCGGCAGTACCGTATTCCAAAGTCTTCGCCCGGTGGAGCTGCCGACTCTTCCTTGGCCAATGTCGCCCGTTGATGATTTCATGACGAGCGTCGTGATGGCGACCCCACGCGTCTTAGTACTCCATTGATTGTTCCGGCTTTACAACTCTGCCCTGTCATACAGCCACATACCGCGTGAGCTGGTTTTGTTTAACATTCTTTTCATTTTCGCAATGCGACCATCACAAGCTTTGCGGACGATTGGTGATGCCGCAGATGAGCTCAGCCAAGAGTTCATCGCCGGAACCGGATGCGATGATGGCCTGTTGCTTCTTGATTTGGTCGTCGGTTCTGGTAAGCCCACGACGATGATCACCGAGACGCTGGTTGCGGAAGTAGTGCGAGAGGAGAAATGCGACGTCGAGCGATTGTTCAAAGTTGAGTCTGGGGTCGCAGTGACTCTTGTAGCCCCTTTCGAGATCCTTGGGATCCAGCCTCATTGAACCACCGAAACATTCGGTGACATCCTTGTCACCGGTCAATTCAAGGTGAACACCTCCGAGATGCAGAGTGGGAAAGTCGGTCGAAATGATTTCGAGGAAAGAGAGAATCTCGGAGATGATGTCGCCGAAAGAACGAGTCTTGAGTGGCTGTGCGTTGGGATCCGAGGATGCCGGTGGGTAAGGGCTAGTCTGAGTATTGCCGTGCATGGGATCACAAAGAAGGATGATCGAGTCCTTGTGATTGCTTGCAGCGATGGCTTCGAGAAGAGGGGGAAGATGCGACTTTACTTTGGCGGCGCCAAGTCGGATGATGACCATGACGCGACCCTTCTCTTTGCCATAAACGGCCTGAGGTGTTGTGGCATCGGGTGTCGACCAGCCGCTGGCGCGTGCTGAAGAAGCGGCTGTGGGAATCGGAACATCCGGATTGAGTACATCGAGGATCTGTATGAGTTCGTCTGGCTTCATGGAAGGACCAACTTTGACCCCCACGGGGTTACGGATGGACGAGAAAAAGTCGACGTGGGCCCCGTCAAGTTGCCTGGTTCGATCACCGAGCCAGATGGTGTGAGCCGACAGGTCGTATCTCTCCAAAACCTCGTCCTGCACGCCGAAGGCAGCCGCGTTGGAAGGGTGCACGTTTCGGGACGGACTGGGATTGCTTGAAGTCGGCTTCCGGACCAGCCTGGTGAGAGCCTCTTCGTAAGCGAGAGAAAGACCTTCGTGGCTGATGAAGTAGTCGACCGAGTTGAGGACACTGCTGGATGCGAAGGTACTGGGGTCGGCACCGATGGTCCTCATGAAATCAAGAGCGTCCGTCAAAGAGTCGACCACCGACTCAAACTCGGCTTGAAGGGCGCTGGACTGGACGTGCTGAAAAGACCACTGACGGGGCGCGTGCAGGTCGGCCAGGCCGCTGGCGAGCTCAGAACGAATGTGATTCAGAGTAGCAGCCGAGTGAAAGTAGGCCTGCAATAGGCGTTCAGGATCGGGGATGCGACCGCTTGCAGGCTCGGCACTGAAGGCGTTAATGTTGTCACCACGAAACGACATGATCTCGTGTTGGGAGGCGGCGCCTGTAGCAGGGTCAATCTTTGTGATGATCTCCGTTGGCTTGGACCGTGGCTTGGCGTATTGGCCTGCAATACGACCGATTCGAACGACAGGTCTGCGCGCGCCCCAAATGAGGATGAGGCTCATGAGAAGAGAAAGCTTGAGCTTGGCCTGGATCTGTTCTGGATTGCAATAGTCGAAGAGCTCGGCACAGTCTCCGGTCTGGAGGAGGAAAGCGTTGCCTTCAGCGACAGAGGCGAGCTGCGATCGGAGACGATCGATCTCGTTGGGCGAGACGAGACCTGGCAGTCGCTCGATCCTGTCCATGACCGACTGGAAAGCTTGCTGGGAGGGATAGTCGACCTGCTGAGCTTCGTATTTGGATCGCCAGGTCGGATTGGCATGATACTCACTAGCAGACGCCGAAGCGCCTGCGATGGTGGAAGCCGAAGTCATCTTTGCCACGCGAGGACGACCGGTCGTGGAGTTGGAGAAGGATAAGACGGATCTCGTCACCCTGAGTTGTACAGCACGATGCACAATGCAAATTTGGGAAGATCGACACAAGAAAGGAAGAAGAAGAAGAAGACACGAAAAAAAAAAAAAAGGAAAAGAAAAAAAAAGGAAAAAAGAAAAGGGACTTAGGGTCTAATTTCTTCTTTCCAAGTCAGAGGCCGGCAAAACCGCAGACTCGCTTAATTGGATCCACCTCGTTGACTCTTGGCTCTGATTCGTCCCACCATCCCGTCAATTCCATGGCGAGGAAAGCGACTCAAGTGTGAGAAAGCGATTGCTTCCCGTCCTGCATGCAGGTCATGTGCACATTTGCCGCACACATATCATCACAGCTGACTCGACCTGGGCCAACCTAAATTGAGCAGGCGCTTTTTGGCTAAAGCGGTACGGCTGTCGAGCTCCCTCCGGACCCTCTCAGGCACGCCACCCGTGTTGTGGTACGACGCGCTAACAAGCTTCCAATTTTCCCCCGCAGAGTTCTCTCGGATTTCATTTATTAATGTAACCGGACCAATCTTGAAGCCGGACCATCTTGCCGCCTATCCTTCCTTCTCGCTCATCATTCGTTCCGCCCTTCGATCGAGGTCTCTGTCGACAATCCGTCTCGCTTTGCACGCGGTTTGCTTATTGTGGACATTTTTCCTATCCTAGACTCTATCCGAGACTCTTCTATCCAAGGCGCTCACTCGCCTGTCATCATCACTCAGCATGTCTGCTCAGGCTGCCACGGCAGAGCTCTCACACCAACCGGAAGCCTCGTCAGCTGCCAACAGCATCCACGATCACAAGGATAGTCAGACACACAGTCAAGTCCCAGCCTCTGTTCAAGCCGACGATGACATCGACAACCTTACTGCAGAGCAACATGCTGCCCTCGAAAAGTCGCTCAAGAAGAAACTCGATTGGCAGATCGTTCCTCTCTGTCTCATGCTCTATCTCTTGAGCTTTTTGGACAGGACAAATATCGGTCAGGCGCGACTCAACGGCCTCGAGCAGGATCTCAACATGAGCAAGGACGGAAGGGACTATCGCATTGCTCTCACCGTCCTTTACGTTCCCTACATTGTTTTCGAGATCCCGTCCAATCTCCTGGTCAAGAGAATCGGTCCCGCACGCTGGATTCCCTTCCTTGTTGCCTCATGGGGCCTTGTGTCCACACTGCAAGGTATCGTCACCAACAAGACGGGCTTGTACGTCAACCGCGCCTTTCTCGGTCTCACCGAAGCCGGCATCCTTCCCGCCCTGGCTCTCTACCTGACTTTCTTCTACAAACGCGAGGAACTCGGTCTTCGTCAAGCACTCTACTTTTCTGGTGCCTCGCTCTCTGGAACTTTCGGTGGTCTTCTCGCTACTGCGATCGGCCTGATCAAGGAACCCTTGAACGGATGGAATATGATCTTCATCATCGAAGGAATTTTCACCGTTCTCTTTGGCGTCGTTTGCTACTTCATCCTGCCAAACGACATCTCCAAGCTCTGGTGGGTCACTCCGCAGGAGCGAAAGCTGGCGTACGCTCGCATGGCACCTCCTGTCGTCAAGAAATCTTCTGACAGCGAAGCTGTCACGGACGTACCCGCCACTGCCGAAAAGCGCGTCGCCGCAGTAGCTGACGAAGCGGCTCTCGAATACACCGGCAAGTTCGTTCTCCGCGAAGTCATGCGCACCTTTACCGACCCTGTCGTCCTTTTGTTCGCCGCTTCCGGTTTCTCCTACGCCACCCTGCTCTACTCGAACGCCTTTTTCAGTCCAACCATCATCAAGTCGCTCGGTATCGCAAAATCCACCGCCGAGAGTCAGTTGCTCTCGGTACCTCCTACCACGGCAGCCTTCTTTGTGTCGATCATCTCCGCCTTTCTCTCAGACAGGTACCGATGGCGCTGGATTTGGGTCGTCTTGCTCGTCTTGCTTTCCATCATTGGGATCGCGGTCGCCTATGGTACCCGCGTCGCCTCCCACAGATACGGCGGCATCATTTTGCTTTCTTGCGGAACTTACTCCATCCCCCCTCTCGGCATCAGCTGGATGCTCAACAACACCGCCGGTCTCTACAAACGTGCCACCGCCATCGCATTGTACATCGTCTTTACCAACTCGGGGGGAATTGCCTCCGTCTGGCTCTGGGACAATGCGGAAGCACCAAAATATGAACGGGGATTCCTGGTGAACTTGGGGCTAAATGCTGCCGCGCTCCTGCTTGTCACAGTGGCGGAAATATACATGCTCTGGGAGAACAAGGCAAGACAGTCAGGTAACCGAGATCATCGCGTTACTAGCCTAAAGGAGCAATATGGTTGGAGCGAAGCACGCATCAGGGAGTACCTCGGTGATCAGCACCCTGATTTCAGGTATATGCTGTAATCTGGCTACGATGATCAAAGATATTTCGATTGTAGCCCCTCAGAATCGTGCGTCCGTGACGCCGACCTTTGTGACCTGTCATATCACGTCTGAGACGTGAGCCCAGAGCGGACGATCCGCACCTTGCTGAACGCTATGTCAGTCACGCTGACTTGGTCGGACGTACCCGCTCCGCTCGTGACTTCTTCCTCCAACAGAGCCTGCTGCACACGATGCTTTCGCCATAGCCGCAGCGATTGTGACTCTGGCCACTGCAGCATTGCTGCCGCCTCGATACGCCTCAAATACCTCATAGGTCTCGAAAAAGTTCCCACGCTCAAGTCTGAAGGCAGTCCTGCCTGACTTGCGCACTTGGGTGATCCTGGGGGGAATGTTCTAGATTCACAGGCATCCTGCCACGTCTAGACAGATGCAAGAATCTTCGTGCGCTGAAACGTGTTCCGCTTCACTCCTCGAGAGAGAAACAAAGGCTCGAAAGTTCTGCGCTCTTTGCCAGAGTCGGCAGCAGATGCTCCGGCACAATGCTTTGTTTTTTCTCGCAACAGCCAAGGAAAAGTCGATTAAATTGACTGCACGCTGCGCTCTGCGCCGCGAAACGCGCCGACATCCGCGTGAGCCGTATCTTGGCTGCGACAGTTCAACGATTTTCTTGAGAGACGCAATTGCTGTGCTGCGCCTCAGTCTCAGGCGCTTATTGACACAAATATTGATATAGAATCAGGTCCCCCTCTCGTCCGTTCCTCTTTCCCGGCTTGCAAAGTTGTGTCTTGTCCTTCATCACGACCGACATTCTGACCTCATCATGTCGTCGACCCCCAAGCGCCGGGCCTCTGGCAACGTGGGTAAGATCACTGACGCCAACAACCCTTATCCTAAAAACCATCCCACTAAATCGCAAAAGATGTCTGCTGCGGCCAAGACTGCTGCCGCGAAAGCCAAATTGTCTGCTGGACAAGAAACTCCAATGGATGAAGATATGCTTACTGAAACCGAGTCGACCCAACAACTTACTTCGGAAGCTCAACGCCCCGAGGAACCAACGACGCCCAATGCTGAGGATGGTGCCTCAACTAGTTTGTCCGTCCCAGGTACCAATGAGGATGAATACAGTCAGACGACTCCTCTGACACCTCGAGAGCAAGCTCCTGACCGAGCCTCGACCACTGCGACCTCGATGGACACCGATCAAGCCACTATCGGTGGAGGCAATGGCGTACAGCCGACGATTGCAGGCCAGGGTGGTTTTGAAGACCAATCGATTTCGCAAGCTGCATCCACTACGTCCACCGCGCAAACTGACGTGGGAAATACTGCCACGCGACTTTCCCACCCTCAGCTCGAGAACTCAACCAGCGACAACTTTTCCCCTTCGCTGCAGCGCGTTCCATCCAGCCTTGGTAGCTCGAATACCGAGTCTAACCCTACTCATACCCAGCTCGTTGCCACAAGCGCCACAGCTACGACTCTGACCTCTGATGCTGAGACTTCCACCACGAACAACAACGGTCCCACTGCAGGGGATACTAGCTCGACAGCCGCCACACTTGTCACCAGCGATGGAGACTCCAACAACCAGGCCTCTGTGACTCGTGAGGATCAGAATCGAGCCCTGGCTATGGCCGCGGCCTTGAATTTCGACGAGTTCGCAGCTCAGGCGGATGTGGTTCTTCTGGAACCTTCTCAAAGTCAGCCTACCACCAGGCACCAGCTGACTCCTATCCACTGCTGGCCGGTGGCTCCTACGTTCCCTTGGACCTATGTCGAGCTTCCTGATCCCACTCGATCCGACACGGTTGGTCTTGGAACTCATCGCTTCAGATATATGGGATCGTCTCGCACCCTCTCAGTGGCTGAATTGACCGATCTTCGCGAGACAGTCTGGACCTCTATCTCCACTCAAATCAAGGACATCCACAGCGAGGCCTTTCAAGTTCTTAACCCAGCGTTTTGAGGCAACAACTCGCTTTACATTGACGTCGTTGTGCTCGACTCCAGCTTCTACCAGCAGATCAAGGAAGTGAACGTGGTCTGGAGAGACAAGCGTGTCGACCCTCTTTTCTCAGGCGCTCCCTTGGGCGAACAAGACATCATCCTCAAGCTTCCCGGCCTCGACATTCGGCTCAAGCTGCCTCAGGTGTTTGGCACAGTGCGCGAACAGCTCCATGAACACGTTCAGATCACGGACTGTTGGGGCATGTTCGATCAAACTATCACTGAGACGGCAAACGGCGATGTGACCAACACGACTGTCCCACGATTTGCTGGTATCATGTACTTCTACGGTAAGGTACGAGACTCTGTCACTGCCAGAGGCGACATTCCGGCTCACATCGATCTTGCTCACATGCTGCACGGGAGAAAAAGCATGCCCATCTACTACCAAGGCCGATTGGACTGGTGTACCTTCTGTCGCCCAAGTGTGCGCCGCCACTTGGCGAAGGCCTGCCGAAACCAGCGCGCCTGAGAGTCTCTTGTTCAGCGTCATTCCGAGTTCGGACTTCTTTGTGGCAAGACGAGAACCACATTGAGTGGCACCTGATCTTTGTAGACTCGCAAATGCTGCGGTGATCGAGCTTTCCCTGGTGGATCGAGCTCGTCATCATTTCAGAAATTCCAATTGTGTGCCCCCTTACTCCCAGTCCTGTGTTTGATCTGCTTGGCGCCTTGCTGACGTTGGGCCAGGCCTCATAAGCGGATCTTCCTTGCCAGGCACTTAGCTAGATCTAGTGTCGCACAAGGCGAAGATCGACAGTGCTGATCAGCCTCTCTCTCCGAGAACTAGCCGGCCGGAACAACACTCTTGATGAAAACTTGACCGCTGCGCAGCGCACACAAAGCTTTGGGTTTTTTGCGTTCAAGAACAGCCTTTGTTGCATTCTTGCCCGCGCTCTACTCTTACATCCACCCACGACCAGCGTTTACTTTGCTGCTCTTCCTCCCTTTCCCCAACCAGCGGCCTCATACGGGCTTCCTGCCTCTCTGTCCACAAATCTCAAGGACAGGACTCGTACGATGGCCAACCTCGACGTGCCCATGGACGACATGGCCCCAGCAGGAGCCTCTTCATCTCTCGCAGGCAATGTCGAGGACGCTGCAACAGGGGATACCGAGGACGTCACTGCCAGGACGGAGAAGAAGAAAGCAGGTTCCAAATCCTTTACTGCCCGTTTTGACCATGCGTTTGGCAAAGGAGCCGTCCTACTAGCTGGAATTCCATCGAACACACCACTCTCGACCCTTGCTCGCCTCAACCCTCCACGCAGCAACGCTAAGGCTTATCGACCCTTCAACCTTCTCACGGCACGATCACCTCTTGAAGAGCAGGCAGCAATCGTCACCATACCGACTGTTCCCATCGTTCGAGCCTCCCTGCAGTTGGAGCAAGAATCGGTCTGCAAAGCCTTCTGGCTCCAGCCTGATCAGAAATCCGCCTTGCTCAAGAGCAATAGCTCCGAGATCGCCAATCTTACGGTCTCAAAGTTGGCCAGACTCGAAACTTCGGCCGCAGGCAAGACTGCTGTTGGAGAAGACGACACTGAGATTGCTGCTCAGTGGAAAATGGTGGCCGGTATTCGACCCGAGCTTTATCAGGGCAGACAAGTTGATCTCAGCTCAGCTGAGCAGACCGTCGTTCCCTTTCTTTTCTCACTGTTCCCACCGGGACTTGAGGTTCCCATGCATGTGGCTTACTACAAGTTTCGAGATCCTTTCGATATCACCACCGTGCCGGAATGGGTGTGCCCGAACGAAGGCAAGGGAGAGGCAGTCGAGACTTTGGCGCACCTCACCCACCAGTTGCTGTGCCAGTATGTCAACGGCACCACAGGCTTCTATCCAGCCAGTCATTCTTGGCGACCGGGAGGCCCAGCCTCTCTAGGCGAACCAGAGATCAAGTGGCTGCAGGCCAGGCACAAAGAACTTGGTAAAGCTGCAACATCGGAAAAGGAGCTTCAACTCATAGCAGACGAGTTCAGCAAGCATTTCAAGATTGCACGGATGCATGCGATTCAGCTCTACGACCGTATAATTGGTATCGCTGGCCTAGAGATGCGCGCTGTCGCAGAACATCGATCCAGCAGGCCTGGAGATAGGCAAAAGACAGTTAGGGCGATCCTGTTTGTACACGATCTCATCCACCACCCGCC
The DNA here is from genome assembly GCA_928722275.1 of Ustilago vetiveriae. Lineage (NCBI taxonomy): Eukaryota > Fungi > Basidiomycota > Ustilaginomycetes > Ustilaginales > Ustilaginaceae > Ustilago > Ustilago vetiveriae. The sequence goes on from CAKMXE010000003.1 coordinate 45,266, forward strand.
ATTCTGGGTTCATCCGGATGACATTCCCATCCTTAAGCAACTCGACGTATCCGAAATCATTGCCCATGTGAACATCATCCGCTTGCAGCTTGATGGCACGATCCTCAAGACCGTCACCTGTGTGAACTGGTGCAGAGACGAATTACAAGAGCTTGCCCTCGACGAGCCGCAGAGGAAGGCGGTCGAAGCACTCATCTCTTACCCTCGTAAGGAGACACACAAAATGGAGATGATGGCCGCCGGTGCTAGGCCAGTGGAACATCTCCTTCCGGTGGACATCGCTGCGCATCAGTGCCTACCTAGACCATACACTCCGCCCCCTGCGACGCTGTCCGCACAGGCAATTAAGGTCAAACTTGACTGTCAGCTTCCCAACACGCAAGAATTTGGCCAGGCTGATGTTAAGACAGAGGAGAGCGAAGAGGACGTCAAGCCGCAGCTATCGCTTATTGACTTTTCCCAAGACGCACGTTTCCATACTATCTTCCAGAAAGGACGGGTGGGTCGTCAAGACTGTCTAATGGTCATTTGCGGCCTTCGCACGGGCGAGTTCGACTCTGCACCTGTGTCTAACACCGCTGAACTCGAGAGAGCAATGACTCCGACCTATCGCCCTACTTGCAATCGCTTCACCAGGGTCAAGCTCACGTGGATAGCATACGAAGATGTGGATGAAGGCGAGGTGGAAATCACCCTGATGTTCGCTAGCAGCACCCATACCAACATCGCCTGGCTTACTCTTCCAAAGTGGATCTCCTTCCTCAAGATCAAATTCCCAACCTCGATGAACACTTACATTCATGCCGATCATCATCCTCTGGCACAGATCCGATTCGAGGCGGACTCCTGGTACGGCAATCCCCACGTGAGGGAGATCCAACGCGCATTCATACATCCAGACCTGCCTGCTGTGGCAGCCGCTGTTTGTGTCCTACACAAATCTGCTGCCCTCCCAACGCGCAACAAGGAAAAGAAGAAGACTGACGTCGTCAAGGAGCTCTCGGTACGAGCCAGCTACTCCTCTCCACTGCTGGCAGTGAAGATGATTGGCGAGAAGGTCAAGCTATTCGAACGATTGTCCACCGAGGAAGTGAAGGAATGGTACAGCAAGCCGGGGACGCCTCATGTGGCCAAAGCGCATGTACAGGTCTGCGAGAAGTGCCTTCGCTTGGGACACACCCAGGTTGACTGCAAAGACGTGATCAAAGACGGTATCGACATCGACGGGCAAGACATCACTGATGAGACGCTTAACGAGAACTCGAGACAACAGGAACACAAGGCTGGCTCCGAGCCGGTTGGTAGCAGCGCCGCACGAATCAACACTGAATTAAACGCAGCTACGAACAATCAAAGCAAGGTAACCATGGGTAAAAGACGGGCAACCACCCAAATGTCCACTACGCGATCAGTGAGGAGGAGAGTGACTCGCAAGAAAGGTTGCCAGGTCTGCGCACGGGTTGACAAGTGGGCGTCGTGCGATTTGGAACGTTGTCAGCTTGCAAAAGACTTTGATACACAAGCCCACCTCATGGCAGCGGCGGCGGAGGACATGGCCGCGATCGATGGCATCTTCAGCCCTGCCGCCAAAGAATTGCTTGAGTCTCTGTTCTCGTCGTCGAGTTGATCGCGCCACCGGCCAAGTTCAATTGAGGCAATACTTATATACACGCGAACTTGCCTACCAAGTACGCAGTAGTTTGTAGATACATGCGGTACGAAATCACACACGTCCTTCACCCCCCTTGCCATCGTTTGTGACAAGTGCACGCTGATTTAGACATTGAAACAGGTGTCGTTTGCTTGATCCGAAAAGGCTGCATCGAATTAGCATGATCTGTCCAGCGTCACCAAACATAGGCGAATTTACCATTCTTCGAGGCTGATAGAAGAAGAATGGTGACATACACAGTGATAGCGATGAAACCAGCACTCACGTTGCTTGACATCGGGCAGCAGCTGTGGGAAATTTTCTCGGATTCGAATCGGTGCGTCGACTCGGCGCAGCGCGCAATGGGGTGAACAGATGAAGTGCGGCGTATCACAATTGCAGCCAGATCTCGCAATGGAAGCCTTTTATCCACCATCATCGAACCATCTTCAAAAGCTATACATTTAGCAAACATGAAAGGTCTGCAATTCAATCTCGGCGGCAGTCTCGATCGTCTTGAAGCCACACTATCGACTGTGGTGACAGATCGTGTCGACTTTCTATTGCTGCAGGATGTTCCAACTGCAGTCACACTCGAGCTTGCCGGTTGGAGGATCAGTTCCAGTGCTCGAACCGACGATCTGTCCACCGTTCCACGAGCAGCGACCTGGTCCAAGGTAGTCGCGTTTCATCCCTCAGTCAAAGGTCGGATCCGTCCATTCGCAACAAGCTCTGTACACATTGCCGCTCTGCAAATTAGCCACAACAACCAAGATCTGGCCATCTTTTCCACATACCTGCGGCCGGAATCACCGGAGACGATGAACAGGGATCTGCAAAGAATTCTTACGGACTTCAAAGCCATGCTGGAGGAATGTGCAGCAGGTACGGCGATCGTGATTGGAGGGGATTTCAACATACGTGGAGGACCGTGGGCACCAAGCACCTCCAACCTAACGACGTCCAGAGCTCTAATTTGGCTGGCAGAGGCCCTCGTCGATGGCATGAACAAACATGGCCTGCATTGTGTCACCCCACAGGACGCCGCGACATGTCTTTCTGGAAGGAATCAAGGCAGTGCCACTACCATCGATCTAACCTTCACCAGCATGGAAATCTCCGAGTACAAGACGTGGGATTGGGAGGGCAGAGTTGATCACTTCCCCATCACTTTTTCTATAGACGGTTGGCTCCAAAGCGACATACAGAGCCCGCAGACCATCGCAGCTTTGAGCACCTGCGGCATCACGTGGGAGCACTTCGACACCATTCTTCACCGACACATTCGTGCAAACATTGCAGAAAATACGGATCTGGCAGTCTCTTGGGAAGGTGCTGTCGCCGCTTTGTCTTCAACGCTGACCGAGAGCCGCAATCTGAAAGAATCCAATCGTCACCAACAACCAAATCGTAATGGCCGCCACAACAATGCCTCCTGGTACTGGTTGGCTGAGTGTAAGGCTGCTGAAGTCGAACGGAAGAGGGTGTATCTCCAGCTCAGAGATACCATCGTAGTCGCAGAGGGCAGCACGCGCGCACACAGCATCAGGGTTCATGAAGACTATCGTCAAGCCAATAAGGCCTTCCAAATTGCTCAAAAGCAAGCAAAAGACAAAGCCATGGCAGAGGCCATGCAAGATCTAAGCACCGCGGCCGATTGGGAAGTTGTAGCCCTACTCAAAAGTCACCATCGCAAACCGCCAATCTCCTGCCCCACTCTGCTTGACTTGGAAGGACGGCGATACTCAACCGCCGCGGAGAAAGGTGCCCTTCTTGCCTCTCAATTCTTCTCCACCCGTCCAGCTTCGGTCGAGACAGCCGCAGGCAATAATACGCAAGAAGATACACCAGCCATGAACGCGGACGCTGCCACAACTGCTGTTTGTCTTAATACAGCTTCCACAATGGGCGTTACTTCAGCTGCACCAGCTTCTTCATCTCTCAACACCAATGCAAGAGTTACACCAGACGCTCGCAACTCCACTGTCCTCGAGGAACGGCCACCCAAGTTCACAGCGATGGAGCTAGCAGCGGCCTTAGACCGCATGAGTGGGGAGAAAGCCCCTGGCCCGGATAAGGTTAGCCCCTCACTTCTCAAAGAGGCGTACAAGCGCTGCGATACTTTTCAAAAGCTTCTGTTGTCGATCATGAACAACTGTCTAGAAAGCGGCTTCCCTGACATCTGGAAACGGTCGACGGTAGTGGTACTCCGTAAGTCGGGTGACCGCGATCCTCGCTCTCCAAAGTCATATCGTCCCATTTCGCTCTTGTGCGTTGCTAGTAAAGCGATGGAAAGTATGGTTCGCGAGCGACTGTTGTGGGAACTCCAGCAACAGAGTCGCCTTCACCATCAGTTCACTGCATTGTCTGGTATATCCGCGATGCATGCCCTCACTATGCTCTTGCAGCGGGGAAAAGATGCCCTCGCAAGCAAGCTCTGTGTTGCTCTCATCACAATAGACGTCAGCAGTGCCTTTAACGAGATCGATCACGCAAGACTGGGAAACATCATGACTTGCTTTGGTCTTCACAGTACAAGGACATGGATCCTGCGATGGCTTGAGGGTCGCCAAGCCGAAATACGTCTGGAAGGTCATACAACGCCGGTCCAGTTAACAAGTGGAAGAGGGGTCCCTCAGGGCTCACCTCTTTCCCCCTTGCTTTGGTGCCTCTACCTAGACGATTTCCTCACACAGGTGAAAGCCGATCTCGGAGAGTCATGCGCAAGTGGAGCTTATATGGACGACCTCTTTGTCCTCGTCTCGGGCGACTCGGCCGAGGATGTACGTATAAAAGCTCAACGCTGGATTGATACTCTTCTGGAATGGTGTCGAGTCAGAGCTTTGGTTCTCGATAAGCCCAAGCTTCTAGCGGTAACGCCACTCAACAAGGAGACGAACGACGCTGAAGTCGAAGAAGAGGAGGAAGATGACGACACAGCAGCTACACAAGAGTTCGAGCTCCTCTTACAGGAGGGTCAACGGCTGCGACCGACGACACGTCCTATCACAGTTCTTGGAGTCGACATTGGACCTCAGCTTTCGCTTGCTGAACACATCGCTCGCAAGTGCAGGCAGGTAGAGTATGAGGCCGGCTTGCTTCGCCTTTCCATGGCCAGAGCTGGTTCGCCTTCTATACTCAATCGCTTGAAGTTAGCCAAGAGCATTCTCGTCTCAAAATTGGACTACGGCAGTCCGCTTCACCCAATTGTTCCATCGCAAACTCGCAAGACAATTGCTCGAGCAGAGAAAGCAATCTATGCTTTTGTATTCGACATCGCTCACAATCGATCGTACCCGTCGGCCACAGGGCTAGCACACGAGCTTGGAGAGGAGGGCACCCTTACCAGATGGCAACGACAAGCTCTAAATTTTGGTGCCCAAATTCTCTCACACCCGGGGCATTCAAGCGCTGACATGGCTAGGGAGTACCATGCGTCCGCACTGGAGATTGAAATGCCGCAAAGTCACACTGCCACCACTTGGCTCAACGTTCGAAGCCTTGGCCCCATCGACACCATCGCAAGACTGATGCCTCTTGGTCCTATCGAACGACTGCCAACGCAAAACACAACACCTTGGGAATGGCGGCGCCTCAATGTGCATATTCTTGACCGGGAAAAAGCTCTTGCCTCGGAAAAGTATTATCGCGGCCTCAATCGGAGATTTGCGGTCAGAATCTACACGGATGGATCTCGTTACAGCTCTGGTGAGATTCAGGAGCCACGACTTGGCGCAGCAGCCGTCTTAGTAGCAAATCGACCGCGCCGGGACAGCTCTGTCAAAATCTCACTTGACGGGGAGAGACTCAACATTTTGGATGCTGAGATCGAGGCCATTAGACAAGGCTTAATGATGTGTTCAAGGGACACATCAGGTATATCCTGGAAACGAGCTGACCTGTTCTCAGATAGCCAAGTGGCGCTGCGCAGACTGGAATGCAAGTGGTCAGAAGATGCAAGGACTGCACGTCACCGCATTCAGGCGATACGTGTGCTAGCTCAGGAACTCCAGCAAGCCGGGACCGAGGTACATTTCTGGTGGATTCCAGGCCATGTCGGCATCGAAGGCAACGAACAGGCTGACACATTGGCCAAAGAAGCAGCCATGGAAATTGCGATTCCTTCACCCGAATACAGTGTCTCAAGGATTCGAAAGTGGATCAGCGACAAGATGCAAGAGGACGAGAAGACGCTCTGGGATCAACACGCCGACAATACCCTTCATCGTGTTTCCCCAACCTTTGCAGCATCCAATCTGCTTCGATATGTCGGGCTCAATTGGCACCTTCGTCATTTGTTGCTGAGATTCAGGAATGGCACCGTGCCAGTTGCCAGCCACAGGACTGCGGCGGGTAGCGAGGAAGCCAAATGCGAATGTGGCGCGGTCGATCAGTCCCTCGACCATGTGCTTCTGCATTGCGAATTAATCTCTCGCGAGCGTCGAAACGTGCAACGTCATCTACAAGCTTCGGAACAGACAAATCTCAGCTTCCTCCTGCAAGGAGGCGAGTTCAAAGGGGAATGGACTCGAGATCCGTACTTGTCTTCTCTAGAGACGTTCTTGGAAGCAGCTCTGGAATTGATCAGGCGGACCTGCCCGAGAGTGGCGGTACCTGTCGCAAATCGACAACAAGGAATCGCTGATCTGCGAGGAAGACAACTGACATTTGGTCCCAACCAAGCCTCCACCTCGACCGCACTACGTCTCACGCTGCAAGTCGACGAAACAACTCCTGACCTCGAGGATGTGGCAGGTACTTCTTCTAACGCTCAAGGCACACCTGCCCGCACGGACCTACGGGCTTCTTTACCTCATCTCACCATAAACGATCCCATCGTTGTCTCTGACGATAGCTCTGACGGTATCGAGCCTGTCAACGCTCCTGCAAGTCCTCATTCACATGGCTCTGACCCTACTTTTATCGAATTCGATGATGACGAAGGAGGAGAATTGCTTGTCGAGGACATTGAAGAGGAGGACATGGAGCAGGAAGAGACGCAGAATCGTCTTTTAGACATGATGCATGCCGACCACAACACAGAAGAGGAAGAAGGACTAGACGCCCCTGCAGAGATCGTCGACTTGAGCCTGCTTTCCAGCAGCAGTGAAAACGATAGCATTTCCTCAGTCACGTTCACAGGGCTACGGGACCAAAGGAAATGAAGCACGGGGGACAGACTCATAGGTGCCCGTACAACCTGGGAGGGACACGATGTCTCTCCCAACTAATCAAGACTCGCTGCTCCTTGGGTGGTTTCCCACTCGAGGGCAGAGAGAAGGTATGGGCGGCCCTCGTAAGCTGTTGAGCCATGCTCAACAGTCTTGGGAGATAGTGCCAAAGCAAGCTCATGCTTCCCGTTCGGTGGAAATGGGTCAACGCCGCCGCAAGGTTGGCAGCAAACAGGCATCCTTCTCAGTCTTTACCAATAGCGGCGGGATCCTTAGCTGTTGGTTGTTCTACAACCAAGAGGCTCCTCGTTTCAACCGCGGCTTCCTCGTCAACCTCGGCCTCAATGCTGCCGCTCTCGTAATCGTCACGGCCGCCGAGCTATACATGCTCTGGGAGATGAAGGCACGAAAAGCGGGCAAACGAGACTACCGCGTCACTGAGCTCAAGCAGCAAGGTTGGAGCGATGCCAAGATCCGCGAGTATCTGGGTGACCAGCACCCCGAATTCGAGTACATGCTTTGATCAAGACAGATGGTGTACGTCAAAACGCGCCATTTGCGAAGCGAAATCCATGCTCATCCTATGCTTTTCATATGCCTCGGTGTTTCTGTGCTGCACCTTTGCTTTTCATCTGAATCATCATGTCTGCAATGCTTGCGTGCTCTTTTGAACTGCCATATCTGTGTTGCCTCCTCGCCAAGATCAGCATTGAAGCGTACGATGAGAAACTAGAAGTGAGGGTTTGAAAATCAGCTTGGGGTCAGGGTGACTGCAATCCAGGCTTCCCCAGAATTGTACCGTCGAACCTCACTGTTGTGTGCAGCAAGCAAAGCGATGGAGGGGATTATCCTCTGTGAGCGGGGCTCTAGTTTGCACCTCACTTGTTAACCCGTGACTCTGACCGATGATTCGTGTCGAACTCTTCACAGTAACAACCAACTCCCTTTTGGGATAACTTGTCAGCCTTTGACTCTGACCAACGACTCTTGTCAACATACAACCAGAGAGCTTTGCAGCCTTGCCACACCAATTGCATCCAACATCTAAGCCAAGTTTGGGATGACGACTCTTCTGAAGAGCATCACCTTTTCGAACCAGATGTCTCGGACTCGTCTCAGCATCCTCGGCATCGGATTCTGGCTCATGATCTTCAGCTGCCGCCCAATTCGCTTCACTTTCTCTTTCTTTTGATATTCCGACACACATTGCGGCACACAAGCATCTTTACAGATTACAATAGATTATTTCCATAGCATGCATGATTGAAATCGGAGATGATGTTTCTATACTGTTGATCAGAGGAGACCGGCGTCGTTGCTGAGGGCGCCGCCAGCGTTGGCAAGGCTCGACTGAAGACCCGAAGCAAGGTCAGGGAGAGCAACGGCGAAAGGTGCCGTGCCTGTTGCCAGCTGGACGCCCGCAAAGTCAGAGAAGCTCTGGGCGTAATTGAGCTCCTTGGCGAGATCGCCGACACCGTTGGATGCGGGAAGAGGAGCAAATTGGAGGGTACTGAGCGTACCGAAAGCCTTGCCAGATCCGTCGAAGAAGCCACTTCCGCTGTCACCAGGGATGCCTGGAGTGACGGTGGCGACATTGTGCGACCAGCCATCACCTTCGTCCTGGATGTTAACACCATACTTGGGGCTGAGAAGGGTGATGCCCTGGCGGAGAACCGAGTTGCCGTAGCTGTAGACCTTCTCGAAGTTGGACAAGCCGCTTGAGCGAAGGCCGGTGGGGCCGCCAAAGGTTGGCACAGTGGGGTTGACTTTGTCGTGATCCGCGGGGTCGATGAGCACAAGCGCAAAGTCATTGTAAGCACAGGTGTTGGCATCAGTCTCGCCGCGCTGCTGCATTCGGATCCAAGAGGAGTAGGCAAGGACACCAGGCTTGGAGGCACCAGTAATGGTGACCTGGGTGCCCTCAGGAAGCGAGCCCGAAGTGCATCCGTCGGTGCTGGTCGACTCGCCCGTGCCAGCGCAGTGGGCGGCTTGGCCAATGTAGATGTTGTCGCCGTTGTAAAAGATAAAGTTGGACGTGCAACTGCCGGCCGTATTGGTGTTGACACCGGGATGAATGGTGGCAGACTTTTGATCGGCCCAAGTAGGGGCCCGCTTCACCGGGAGTGGTGAAGCGACGACCGATGATGCGACTGCAATTGCAGCCAAGAGAGCTTTGAAGGAGGATGCAACCATGGTGATTGACGTCTTGGGGGGTTTCCGAGAGTGCAAAATGAAGAGATTAGGTATGGCGCTGAGGCTGCAGACAGGTGGATGATAGGATGGTGAGCATCTTCGATCTCTGGGGAGGGTCCGTCTTATACGTTTCTCCTGGCCCGACAGAACGCATACGGGCGCAGCCTGATGAGACGTTTCGTCCACCTACTTGCTATTCTCCTCTGCAGGTCTTGTCTCACGTCCTGTAGCGTTCTTCACAACGACACTACAGCCAGAGGCTCAGCTGACAGGTTCGGCGAGAAGGTCACCTCGCTTCTAGCACTGCCGCAAAGCTTCAAGGAGAGCTGTACAAGCGAGGTCAAGTAGCTCTTCGCCCTCGAGAAGAATGGCTACGTTTGCTCGGCGATTCCAAGACTGCGAGCAGATAGGAGACAGCGGCTCCGCATGAACCTCTAAGCGATCAGCCGCAGGTAAGCGAACCAGACGAGCGGTGACGATTTGTTCGAGCGGGTTGCCGCCGTTGAGAGGGTGGCATTGATACTGCAATGGTAAGAACTCACTTGCATAGCCGCTCGATGGGCTTCCTGAATCACTGCAAATTCACTACTGCAAGTGTCGCGAGTAGACGCAACACAGACCCCAAAGCTGACCCCTGTGCAAACGATCTTGCCACCTTCTCGTCATTCTAGCTTGTATTCTTGTCTCCAAGTTCTGATAGGAGTCGCAATGCTTCGCTACTGCTGTCCGCGCTGATGAGCAGTGTCCGTACATGCATGATCCTCGCGGAGAGGAAGCTCAGAGGTCGTGTTGCTGCTCGTAGCTCCAAATGGCAATAATTCTTGCCAAGAGACGTCGGCAATTTCGGATTGATGTTGGCGCAGACTCGCTTGGAATCAAGTCACGTTGGCGAGAACGAGCATGGGAATCTTCAACTCTCGACACGGCGGCCATTGACACCTGACAGGCTGACTCTATTTCAGGGTTCGAATCGTGTTTGAGGCGCTTGACTGTTTCAAGGCTGCTTTCACGCGTGGGGTTGCAGTACGTCGCCGAGCTCCCCCGCTGCCAATGAGACCAACCGAAACCCAGAGACACCGTTTGCTCATCCGACCTAGTAAGATCGCGTCCGCATGGACCTCTATTGTACAGGTTACCCCGCGCTCGCTTGTCGTCCAGCATCGGTCGATGAGGAGGTCGGATACAGTGGAGACTGACAGGTGGCATTGCAGTAGTGTCGTATAGGACGATGAAGTCAATCGGACCTGTCTATTCCGCATCCGAATGTAGTCTTGGCGAGAGCAGAACTCGTCAATGTTGGAAAGGTTGCCGTCGTCTGTTTGTTGATGAATCTCCGCCGTCTGGAAGCAAGAGATCGTCTCAATGTCCTACAATCAAGCATTCTATTCCCTGTGTCGGAGTCGAGCGGATGAACGGGTTCCGTTCGTGCCAAGGAGACCCCTATTGGAATCCAATGATCGAGCTTCAGCCTGACGATTCGTCGAGAACCGTCATTCAAACCTTGGTACTGCATTGCTCATCAAATGATCATTGCGTCGAACAATCGCCATCTTGAGAGGATGTCTTGGTCCTTGCAGGGCGTCTTCATCCATTGAGAGGCTCTCAATCGTCTCGACCTTCTGCCAGCGGCCCCTCGACCACCAGCTTCATCGAACGTTGATCGTAACGCGTTACATTCGTCGCTCGCAGTAAAGGGGAACCCGATGATCGGGTCAAGTTCAACATCGTTATCGTGATCGTTTTCAACTCCGTGTATGCGCCGAATTCCATCGCTCAAAACTGCCGCCGCTTCGGGAAACAAAAAGTTGGAAAAAAAAGTTGGCAGAGAAAAAAGTGTTGTTTAGGAAAATGTGACCCGCGCACTCTAGTGAGCGATGTGCTCTTCAGTTGCTCACCGTCACGCTTTCCATGTTGTGAACACACCGGCTCTCTACAACAGGATACAATCGACGGTCGACGCAGAGGTCTAAATCAAACTAGCGCAGGCTTGAGCAACGGTGAACATTCAAGGCCGGCTTGCCGAACATCGCGAGTGCACGACGCTCGTCGAGCCTGGACACAAGGCCGGCTCGGTAGCCTTCTGTTCGGCGTGGGCCCGACATTACTCAAATGCGCAGCTGAAGCCGAGCTTACCTCATTGTTCGCTCTTTGTCACCTCTAGCAACTCACAACGGTGATAGGCTCGACGGTATGGAGCTCAATATCCTCAGCACAACCGTCAATGACGTCTTCCTAACCCCGCAGGTACGATCCGAGAACGAAACACCCGAAGACAATGAGCCTGCTATCATTCAGATCATCATCCAACTCAGTATTCCTGCCAAGTATTCTCCCCCATCGAAGCTCATCAATCTCACTGCCAGCTTGATTGGCTACGAGTCGATCGGATTCCCGAGAGGCGGCTTTGAACAAAACCAGCCTTACTACAACAAAAAGACGATCGAGTCGGCCAACGACTTGAAGCTCGAAGCTGGATCAATTTACCAGTTTGAGGTCTCCTTCAGCGTTGATCACAGCACTGCTCCGTATCAAAGGTGCAAGTATGGAAGGCATCATCAGAAAGTGCAGGTGAAAGCGACGTTTCCAGCTCTGATAGGCAAGAAGACTCTTGTAGCCGAAAAGAATCTATTCTTTATTCAGACTGTGGCAACAGCAGGATTCTTGCCCTATTATCATGTGCATCGATCTGCTGAAGAGGCGCTGGGACCCATATTTCTGGGGCTTCGGACGCAGCATTTGACTGTTGGCGGATACCTGCGCATCACCTTTTCGCTGGATAGCCCGAGTCCGACGTTGCAACTGCAATCGCTCACGTTGGCATTGCTGCAGCAGACGACACTCAAGTCTCGAGTTCGGCGCAACTATCGGGAGGTCCCTCCGTCTGAACGATTCGTCTTCTTTGAAGCTGGATCGGAAGAATTGAAGAAGTGCCTTTCCGGAAATGCTGACAATGCTGGAATGGATGGACTGCTGGCCCTTGCCAAAGAGCAGCAGCCCCACCATGAAGAGCAGCGACATCCGGCGAATGGCGCTTCCGGCTCATCCGCGTCCAATTCGGCGACTCATGTGGGTCCAATGCCTGGTCAGTGCAACTGGGTGGCACGAATTCCCAACGATGCCGAGGCTCGAGCCTCGACTCTTCCCGGCAGCGACTGTGCGATCGGCATGGCACATGCAATCGAGCTTTCCATAAAGTACTCGGATCCATCGTTGGGCGACTCGGACGTTCGTACCTATCGTGCTTCATGGGGGCTGATTTTGCCCTCGTGCGCATGCCGCTGGCAGTCGATGCGACTGCCCTCATATACCCTCGAAGATGCCAATCCGGTCCCCAAGGTTTCGCGCGATTTCTGGGCTGGGCGTAACGAGCACGAATCTTTCACCCAATGCGTCTGCGGTGAAGACCTCGAGCATCTGCTGGAAATGGAGCGACAAGCTGCGTCGGAAAGCGAAGTGCAGGCCTCGTCCGCCATTTGGCGCGAGATGCTGAGTCATCGTATGCAACAGCGGATGCTGCGAAGCGCTGCAGGTGGACGCAGCGCTTCATGCTCACCTGCGATCTCTCGTATGGCATCCCGACGAGGAAGCATGGAAGAGGTCGCAACAACCAGCGGCACTCCTGCAACGGAGATGTCAGCAAACGAAATGAGGGATCGAGGGCGCCAAGGACGCAGCGCGACGCCGCCGAATCCACCCTCTCGCGCCAACTCGGGCATCGCCGACGACGGTGTGCGATTCGGACTGATGGAAGCTGAAGACGAAATCGAGTTTGAGATGCAAGCGCGGGAAGTGCTGCACGAGATGCAATTGGAGGAGCGCGATTATCAGAGGGAATGGGATCGTTTGAACGAGATGCGACAGAGGCGGAACAAGGCACGAAACGAGTATACGTCGATTCCTCCGACGACGAGGGAAAGTGAGGATAGAAGGCATCGATCGCGATCGGCACATCCTGCATTGCGTCTATTCCAGAAACGATCTGCAAGCAGTCACAACAGTCGGAGCAACAGCAGAGCACCGAGTCCGACTATCCCACCAGAAACACTGACTGAAGCGATCAACGAGATGGGTTTGGACGAGAAGCAGTAATATCGTGCACGGCTATGTATTTGTATCGGATTTCTGGTTCATCACGTCACAATCATGGATCTCGAAGGCAGACCAAGTCATATTCGAATGTACTTGCAAGAGCCGGTGAAGCAGAAGTCGACGAGTGCGGAACAGAACGTGATTTGACATCGTTTCACACCCCATTGGCGTTGGGCGGATGCTCGACTTTGTAGTGCTTGGCCCATCCGATGAATGCGTGGACGTCGTGAGCAATTTCACCTGGCATAGCCATCTCCTGCATCATGGTAGGAATTCGACCTCTCGAGTCGGACTGGACGGCCATCTTCCAATCGACGATCTTGTCGGTCGACGACTCTTGGGAAGGCGCTTCGGAGACTGCTTCGAAGCTAGCGTAGACGCCGCGGACCCTGGGAGCTTTTTGTGGTGTATTTGGATGCTCGACAGGAAATTGGATCACCAGGAAGGATCTGTACGATGGCTCTTCGTCAGACGGCTGCGGAGGTACCAGGGAACGCTCGGAGCTGCGAATCCACTCGAGAGTCTCTTTCTCGTGCTCCGCCGAGAAGGGGTGCTTGTTCGGTGGAAGATCGATGCTGAGCAGCATCTGAACAAAGTCTCTATCTGCCGTCACGATAGGTAGCTTGTATGTGTTGTGCCAGATCTCGGCCTCGTCCTCCTTGACCTTTGTGACACAACTTGTGTCCTGGATGTCGTCGATGAACATCTTTTCGTACGTCGAATGACCGAATCGCAGGTAACGTCTGAAGTCGTCATAGGTCAATCCGCTCTCGGGTCCGTGTTGAGACTCGCGCAGATGCCACCCCTTCTTGGCGATCTGGGAAACTTGACTTGGTAGGAGTTTGCACTGCACTGCACCGCCAACATCGGTGTTGAAATGTTTCGTCTTTTTCCAATTGGGCGTATCGCGAACAAAGGCAAAGGTTGAGGAGATGTAGTGTGCGAGGAAATCAGCATATTCGGGCGTTCCGCGAGATGGGATGGATGAGAGAGGTACTTCGATGGCAGCCAAGGGAGCGCGATCGGCTGCGCCGCGTTGCGCTGCTGTGTCCGTCATTTGTGCTCGATGCTATGTTCATATGACCGCGAAAGTATTGTCGGATGGGTGAATGTAGAGGAGGCAGTGTCGTATGCTGTGAAGAACTGCTTGAAAGCCGATGCTGATCCATGCATGTTGATTTCGGTGGAAGGGCAACAGAATCAGACGATTTTGGCCTGGCTGATCTGCGTTTCGCTTACTGTGTCAGGCAAGTCAGGCATTCGACATTGTGAATTGACGAATCACTCGAACCGGCGGCCGCACCAAAATTCTCGACGCTTGGACCCTTGCTGGCCTCGCCCGGCCGCGAGGCGCAAGGTTTTGGTGTGTTGCTATTCGTACTCGCTGACGAGGTTGTCGAGGTCTGAGCATGCGCAAACCTCTCTCACATCACAAAGCGGCATCGAAACACTCCCAACGTCAATCCGCTTGGTGGCAGCGGTCGAGGACCTTGGCGATGTCGGTCTGAGTCAGAATAGACCCACTCGTCTATGGAGATATCGGCCCTCATTGTCGGCAGCGATTCGGCTTTGTGGTGCGCTGGCGAGTTCGAAAGGACTCCAAGCCAGACTCGCTTTCAGTCGATTGGAATCGCCAGAATCTAGATTCCATCGGCGCCGCAATGTGACGATCGAGCCTGCATCGGCATGCCACTGAATTTGTTTCCCCCTCTCCTCTATCTTGTCACCGGCCGTATGTTGCCCTGATGAACCTGTCAATTTATGTGAGATGGCGGACCCATTGCAGCTGAGACAATCAATTTGCGGGGGCATTGAGACGACCACAACGCAACGTAAGCAAGTGCAACGAAAGTCCATTGCCAACACCGCAGCTGGCAAGCAGAGTCTGACAGTGAAAATGGCGACGCTGATTTTCCGCACTGCAGAGGCAGATATTTCACGCTTCGGAGTCAGAGGAAGTTCAAGGAGCAGACGCCGCCTCGCACGTTTGGTGTCCCCGAGGTTGGTGGAGAAATCAGACGATTTCCCGACTGATTCTGTCAACGCGAACGAGTCGACGCCGTTTTGGACGTCTTGCGCACTGCCTTGATTTCGGAGCTGTCGAGGTTGTCTGCGTTGAAAGTGTCCTATGAAGGGCGGGTACGCAGTAAGGAAGGGTCTCTCCATTTTACCGTAATGTTCGTCCGCTGCAGCTGGTGCCTAAAAGTAATCGTTGTGAGACATGCTGTGCAGGTTGTTCATCTTCTGCGGTGAGACAGCCTTTTCCTCCCTCCCCCGCACGGCGTCGCCAGACTGAAATCCACCGTCAAAGCTACCTGCGCCTCGATGCGAAATGCGTTGTCTCAAGACGAGCTGATCCCAATCTACAGCGACCTAAAGGAGCATCTTTGAGACAGACATTCCCAACGTATGCAGAGAAGTTGCGAGCGCCAAGTCCAGCCTTTTTGACATTGCTTTTCGTTGCTATTTGTCGATAGGTTCGCGCTCAGAGGAGTCACGAGCAACAATCGGCCTTCGACAAGGTGGGTCGATGAGCACGGGAACGAGAGGCAGCAGTCCAAGGTGAGTTCGGGAGTCCTCCGAGGTTCTGGGCTTTCAAACTAGACGTTAGAACTGCAGGTTAGAGAGATCAGATCATTGCGAGCGGCTTGATTTCGAAAATTCGAGGTTGAGTCGACGTTGTGGGTGCTGGCGTTGGCTCAGTTTGGATTCATTTCGGACGAAGACCCTGGCACGATACGACCAACATTTTGAGACAATCGCCCATCGCTAAGGATCAAATTTTTAAGTTTCTCTCCCACGCGTCGGAAACGGGAAATTGATCGTTCCTGTGCTGGCTTACCCTGCAAACTCTTGTCCGGGCTCCGAAGCTTCAGACGAAAAACCGAAGAGGGTGGGAAGACAAAAGAATTTAAGTATTAATAATGTTTTATTAATATTTTTCATGAATAGTATTCTATAAATATCATAGAAAGCGCCTTGCGCGTGGCAAGTGCTGGAGCGTCACCGCCTCGTGCAGCTTCTGACTTTTTACCCGTGAGATTTCAGCTTGCAAGCGAAGCTTCGTGTCGACGTGTGTGCGAACTTTTCATGGAATGCGCACTCCTTGCTTGTGAGCTTGTATTAATAATTGGCTGCACGATGTATCTTGCGCGATGCTTCCAGGGAACACGCCTGCTCATCTCTGCTGCTCGTTCGAGTCTCCGCTTCCGTCTTCAAATGCCTGTAAACCCCGACCGGTCCAGATTCCAAGTCCGCGTTCCTTTTCCTTTTCGAGCAATCTCATTGTTTTCAACGTACTTGCAGCGGATCTGTCCTTCGGCTCGTTACATCGCTCGGGACTTTCGCTTTCCCTTTCCCACCCAGATCGCCGCCGTGTCTGTCAACCCCCCCGTACTCCTTGACTCAACGACCAAATTGGATTGGATTTCAGCGCTCATCTCAATAGCACTCCGCCCTTCATTTTGACCCTAGATTCAACCATTGTGTTTTCAGGACGACAGCTCCTCACGACTCTTCCTCAGTGGATCAACAATAGCTGGGCTCAGCGTTGGGAGACCACAATGACAGAGTGGGGTGTCCCTCTGTTGGCAGAAAGGCCTAAGCAACGAGTCTTTGTGTGATGAATCTGTGCCACCCAGCCTCGTGAGTGCGGTCGCTCTTTTTTGCCGAGAAGGCCACGCGGGCAAACGCCAGGGTTCTTCTGCATTTCATCTTTCCACTCTCCTGCCTGATTTGTTCGGCTTTTCCGCCTGTCTCCTCCTCTCTGTCCGTGTGTCCTTGCCCTCAATCTCTCAGCCTGTGTTGACCGTTCCACCGTCTCAGTCCGCCACTCCGCTCCATCTCTCGATCTACAGCGAACACCCCTTTCGCTTGTGCTTCCACACCCTCCTTCCAATCGAACTGCGTTTCTGCCTGCACATCCGCGAGCCACGGTCTCACCGTTCCTCGTCGATCTGGATCACAACCACTCCTCCAGACCTTTTAGGTCCAATACTGTATCTCGAACGCCCGACTCCTCGCTTCCGTCTAATCGTCCTCTTCGGTACCAAGAAAGTTGTTCTTCCCGCGTCGCCGCCATCAACACAACATCCAGTACATCTTTGCACTCCTTTCATCCTCCTCATCGTCACTGTCATTCTCGCCTCATTGACCCGTCTGAGCTATCCTTTGTCTTGCCATATCATCAACTCCGTACACCTGTCCCTGTTGACACTCTTGCTCTGCTCAATCGTCTTGCTTTATTCTGGCGGTCCAAAGCCCGGCATCCATCGTCGTCCATACCTCGGTAACCGACCCGCCGTGCCTTCCTCCTCGTCCCTCAGACTCATCGCAGCCATGTTCCGCGCCTAAGTCGTCACTTTCAAACCAACAAGCCAGCATTTCAGCTCCAGCAGGTCAATTCTGAGCACCATTCGCTTTCGGTCTTGATCATGGATTCATCGTCAGCTTCGCCTTCACATGTCGCGTCTCAGTGGCGCTCCGCTACTGAGCACGACGTCTATGCCGACAATCGCGACGAGGACATTTTTGGTTGGATCCAACCCGACGAGTGGGACACCGTTGCAGGCCCAAACAAGGAAAACTTTATGCGCGGTGATTGTGTAGAGTGCGCTCCTGAACAAGATCAGTGCGCCCTTGTACCTTCACCGCTCGAAAGCTGCGGAGGACCCAGCTGTGGATACGGAGCACAGTGTTGCGAGTACAGTCGTCGCGCGACCCATACTGCAGGTCCGTCTAGACGCACGCCCGCTTACATCGCCCAGCCGAACAGCGATCAAGCCAAGAAGGCATCATCAGGCTCCAGGATCGAGGAGCTCACCAAGGTAGAGCAAAAGAGCAGCCTCGGTGTCAGTCTCATGGATATCATCCATGGTCGCAGTTGCCGGCCCATCAGCTTGCTCGATCTGCGCACCTTCTTGCACTTTCAGCGTCAGCCTCACAAGCGTCTGCCGTCCTACTATCCAGCCTCTGACATGCAGAGCTCCGCCCTTGACGATTTCGACCTAAACCTCGATCTGCCCACCTCGTCTTCCACCGCATCTTCACCCTCCTCGACACAATTCAAGAAAACGAAGCTTTCAAAGCCAGCGCCCCAACGTCTACATTATGACGAAGTTGACGCGCTCGACTTTCTAGTCGCTTACGAGCGCTACCGTACAAAGTTCAGAGATCAGGCGCGCACAGAACGGCTTCAGAGTCCTGATCCTGCCACATGTAAGGCCGCCGTCCGCGCCTATGTCCGTCGCGCTTGCAAACCCCGCGCATCTTCGGATCTCACCGCCAACGATGTACTGCTGCAAGGACCCGATGCCGCAGACGACCTCTCCGACATCCCTGAAGAACTTTCTCGAGAAGTACTTGCGCGACTCCGCCCCGCCGATCTGGGTCTCAAACCTGAATCTCAGCCGCTGCGTGTCGAGTTCGATCGGCTCGTGCATCGCTACCTCTGCTCACGGCGTGTTTGCATCCTTCCGAGCTCTCGCAAGGGCCACAAGAAGCAGGACTCCGGCTCCTCTTCCGACACGTCTCAGCGAAAGTCCGACTCGCCTTTGCAACAACAGTTGGGCTCCTCACAGAGCGATAAAGTGCCGCGGTTGCACTGGATGGTCGATGTCGGTCTGGTTTCCGAAGGTCAGCTGCAACTCTCTCTGGCCGAATGCGACTTCTCAACACATCCGGACGTCCTTGCACCCATAGCGGAAGAGGTTTACGCATACATGTCCCAGCATGTCGTGCCTTTCTTCTTCATCTCGGTCGCACGTAATCTCAGTCCTAACACCAAGCGCGGTCGCCTCTTGATTGGCATCGTTTGCACAGTCATCGCACTCGCTTTCAGCATCCTCCTCATCGTGACACCCTCGCCACTGGCGCCGCACGCCGGCAATGGCACCGGCTCCATTTCTCGTTGGTGGCGTCTCCTTACGGCGCCTATCTGGTGTGCCGGTTTGGGCTACATTCTTGCCTACTTCACCGGTCTTTGTGTCTGGCTCACGCTTCGCGGCAATCGTGAACCTGACGAAGAGGAAGAACGCGAGCGAGAGGAAATTCGGTCTCGCATCTCTGGCGAAGATGTGATTGGCTTCGATCTCGCCGAATTGCAAGCTGCCGCCGATGAGCGCGACACTGAGGCTGAGCAAGATGGCAATAGATGGATGGCGCCTGAAATTGCCGAAATCCTCATCGGCTTCGCGGGAAACAAGAAGGACAAGCACAAGAGACAGAGATCTGTGTCAGACGTCCAAGGCGATCGTGGCCCCCGCTCACTCGAAGAAGGACGCGCTCGCTCCAGATCCGAAGTGGCCGACGTCCCGGTGTCGGCCAAGATGTCGCTGGAACATTCCTTCGCCGATTCTTCCAACCCGATTGGACTGCAACCTTACATTGAAAAGGACGCCGCGTTGACCAGGCCAGCAGCTGTCATAATGCACACGCCACGCAAATCAGCTCTGTTGGGCGCCCCTGATGCCGTCGTGCGAGCCGCCTCGTCGCTCGATGTCAATACGCCTGCTTCGGTTCGACCCAGCATGGACAGGGGTCGTGTTTCGATCCAGGACCTGCGCCAATCCGACGTTTCCGCCAACGGCAACACCCCTTCTGCACCCGCATTGATGCGGCAGAAGCGTGTGCCTCTGCTCAACTTTTCGATCGGTATCGTAACCAAGTCAGGCAACGAGTTGGCAGACGACCCAACGAGTGCGCCGGTGCTGACGCGTGACGCGCTTCTCTTTGATCCCGAGCTGGCTGCTCGAGTCAATTCGCCAGGTGTTTACGAAGGCAGCGCCGCCCGATCCAGCAGTAATGGCTCTCCTCACAGCTCGCCTCCTGCCGTCGGACGACGCAAATCGCTAGCACATGCGCTGCTGCCGCTCAAATCCAGCGGACGCATGCAGGCACATGTCAACGATGGCGAAAAGGACCTGCACGCTCGTGAGCGGTCTGGCGAGAACGACGCTGAAAAGGACGATGCTGCCATGCCGAAGATGCCACAGCCCATCGCGCAGCCGCTCTCACCGCTAGATCCCCGCGACATTGCGCCTTGGTCGGTTCCACCAAAAAAGAGCTCGGAGGTCTCTTCCAAGCCGCTGTTGTTTGCGATCCCGAGCGGCCGCAAACCGCGGCTGTCGGCCACCACCAGCACGACGATCGTGAGTCCGCTACCAATGGCCCCAGGACCTAAGCGCGCTTACGACGAGTCGCCAACGGCCAGCTTGAAGCAGCGCGTCTGGACAGCCATCCAGCGTGGAACGGGCTTCGCCGTCGGTACCGAACGTGTGCTCGACGCACGCGTCCGTCGCGCCCAACAGATGAAAGCACTTCGCATCATGGCGCTCAACACGCTTTTTACCGTCGTTGCCGTGGTCATTGTCGTCGCCATTCCTTGATGACTGAGTACGCCTTGATTGGCAACACGTCTGTCCACTCAGCCTGTATGCCGCAATTCCTCCAGTCTTGTCCATATCTGTACTATTCCTTTCAAATGGGCCTCTCGCATAGGCCGACTCCATGGTCACCGTTCTGTTACTAGTATTGCTTCTTTGGTCGGGCAATTACGCCAATGGATACCCCTTTCCTTCGAAAACGTTGGATCAGTGTCTGTGATCACAGTCGGCTTTCCCGTGCAAACCTAAGACATCTACACCTTTGAGACGTGCGCTTGCGAGATTGATCATTGCGTGAGGCAAGCTGGGTCATTTCGGCCCAGCCGGACGTGCCGGCTGTGTGACTTTCGAAAAAACGCACAATCGCCGCAAGCAACCCGCTGAGGGACTTTTTCCCCCGGCTTATTTGCCTGTCAACCCCGCAATTTGGCTCGAGGCTGTCGGCGGTCGATTCGGATGCGCCGACATCCTGCGACACGCTGGTTCTCGCATCTTTTCTTTCTGACGGAACAGGGATCCCTCTTGACGCTTCACCTCATCGTCGCAACTCGACTGGAAAATCACATACGATGCTGCGAACGTTTGTCGGAACAGCGCTGCGCAGCGCAGCTCACTCGAAACGAACGCTGGCGACTGCCGTCGAGAATCCGAAATTTGTCAAGATTGTCGAAGTATCGCCCCGAGATGGACTTCAGAACGAGAAAGCTATTGTACCGACAGAGACAAAGATCGAGCTCATTCGACGACTAGCAGAGACAGGTGTCCCCGTGATCGAAGCCGGATCTTTCGTGTCGCCAAAATGGGTGCCGCAGATGGGGGATACACCCCAAGTGGTGGCAGGCATGCCCGTTCATCCCTCTATATCTTATCCTGTGCTCGTGCCCAACATGCGCGGCCTTGAAGGCTTGCAGAAGCTTTTGGCCAGCTACAAGGATGGAAAGCATGGACCATCCCCCACCGACGAAATTGCAATCTTCACTGCTGCCTCTGAATCTTTTTGCAAGGCCAACACAAACTGTAGCATTTCCGAGTCGCTAGATCGACTCTCCGAAGTGACCTCGAAAGCCATCGCGTCGGGACTCAAGGTTCGTGGATACATCAGTGTCGTAGCAGGCTGCCCTTACGAGGGAAAGGTTGACCCGGAAGCTGTCGGCCGCGTCTCCAAAGCTCTTCTGGACATGGGTTGCTATGAAATCTCTTTGGGCGACACAATCGGTGCAGGAACTCCGTCGATCATGGAACAAGCTCTCAATGCGAGTTTGAGACACGCAAATGTTCCTGTGGAAACTTTCGCCGCTCACTGTCACGATACAATGAACACGGGTCTGGCAAACGTTCTTCACATGGTCAACTTGGGCGTACGGACCGTCGATGCAGCAGTCGGAGGTTTGGGCGGCTGCCCATACTCTCCAGGTGCCACGGGCAACATCGATACCGAGAGTGTGGTGTTCGCATTGCATAGTGAGGGCTATGAAACCGGAACGGATTTGAACAAGCTGGTAGATCTGGGGGATTGGATCAATGGTCAGATCGGTAGGAAGAATGCTAGTAATGCCGGAAGAGCGATCCTTGCTCAGAGGAAGATTCGGGCCGAAAGGGCAGCCAAGGAGGCTTCTAAGGGAGCCAAGCTGTAAATATGTTTTCACGTCTGTTCACTCGATCGAGGGTAAATGGTATTGACAAGAACAAATCGTGTACGGACGCTGATGTCGTTGACGGCTGTGCGGTTTGTGTGTGTCTTTTAGCCAAGGTGATCTACCGTGAACCGGATGTCGGATTCGTCGATATGGAGAACGCGCTCAGACCTCCACCTTGACTTGGCGAAGTGAGAACGTGGACTTGATCCTTCCTTGACACAACTTCGGCGTCTTCTTCTTGTCCTTCGATACCTTCGTCCGCTGTTCACAGTATGACACCTCCATAGAGCCCATTTTTGTTGCCCTTGACTCCGTGTCGACATCATGGCGTCCAAAGCGCTGCTACGAAGCCCACGTCCTCCTTCACGAGACTCCTCACTCCTGCGTTTCGGTTTCTATCTTCCACTCGGCATCGTCACCGTCTACTTGGCGTTCTTTCTCGCGCTCCTAACGCCCATCTTTCAAAGACATTTCATCTTTCTCCACGCTGTCCGATTTCCGTTCTTTCCATCCTATGATAAGCCGGAAAAGTACGGCCTGGCGCCATTCAAAACTCGAAATTTGCAACTGTCCACAACAGACGGAGAGACGATTGGAGCATGGCACGTTCTTCCCGAGGCTTATTACCAGCGGCTTTCCTCGTCTTCTTCGGAGAGCGACCTGGGCGGCTGGAGTTATGTCACCTACGAGAAAGCTTTGAAGGAGTATCCTACAATCCTGTATCTCCATGGCAATTCCATGAATCGTGCCGCTCCATGGCGTATCGGCGCATACCAAACCTTCACCGGTCGACTCGATGCAAACGTGGTCGCCATCGACTATCGAGGTTTCGGCGAAAGTACGGGAAGGCCGAGCGAGGAGGGACTGGTAGAAGATGCAGAGACTGCCTATCGTTGGATAAGACAACAGCAGGGTGAGAAGGGCCAGAGGATCGTTGCTTTCGGTCAGAGTCTAGGTACGGGCATTGGTGCATTGCTTGCAGCGAAATTGGACGCACAGGGGACGCCGTTAGATGGCCTGGTCCTCATGGCTCCGTACACGGACTTGAAGGCGTTGGTGAAGGACTTCAGGTTGGCAGGTCTCCTGCCGCTGCTCAAACCAATGAAATTGATCCCATTCAACGAAGGTTAGTATCTTGCCATTGTCCTAGGACTGCTTCGAAGAATTTCACCCTACAACAAACTAACACAATCGCTCCCTCCAACAGCCATTCTCGACACTTTCCTTAAGACGCACCTGAGCACCATCACGACGCTCCCTACCCTCACCGCTGCTTCATCTACACATCGAACCTCGATCGTCCTTCTACACGCCCACGATGACCCCGTCATCCCCATCACTCACTCCCAACACCTCTTCCAAACAATGCTTGGCAACGCGACTTATCTTTCCGGCAAAGACGTGACGGTACAATCGAGAAGCGTCGCTGATTTTGCCCGCATCCAACGATTCAATGTCGACGCCACTGACCAGACGGTGACGTTCATCGAGACTCACTTTGGCGGTCACAACCAGTTGACAGAAGGTGCACTGGATCTGGTCAGACTCGCACTAGGATTGCCATCGCATCTCGCAGATTGAGAACGTTGAATCCCACATGTCATTGATGCCCAAATGTAGAGTACAGGTTGCGAGAAACGTACGCATTGCTCCATCCGATCCAATGCCTCAATCAGACCTGAAACGACGGCAGAGCGTACAATCCAGACTCTCGACCGAGGAAGCCAAAGCCGAGCAAGACCTCCATCTTACGACTGTGCCAGCCAATATTACCAGCCACATGGCCATTGCAATCGGCCAGCTTTTGCAGCGCGATGCGACGCGGATGGTCGAAGGGCAAATCTCGTACCACTTCATCGCGGGGAACCACTTTGACATCCGAAGGAAGCGAGTAGGATGCAGCAATGATATGACGTGAGCGCGAACGAGAGCCCGAGCCGCCGCCGACAGAATGAGCCCTCCGGATGGAAGGGATCGTGGGACGCGCTGAGGGAGATTGCGACGAAAGAGGTGCGCGAAGATGCGAACGAGAAGAACGATCGTCGGTCACCTCTTCATCGCTATACCTCACCGATCGACCTCTTCTGAGAGTCGGGTCGTGCCTCTCATTGCTGCCGTCACCTGATCCTCTGTACTCCATCGCAACGCTTTCACCTTGAACAGCGCCGATGTCCTCGAGCAGTGCCTCGTCGCTCGCTTCCGGATTAGGACCGGCTGCAGTATCAACTACCCATCCTCTCCTGCCTGCTCCCCTGATCACCTTCCAACTGCCGAAGCCGCCTCTGACACTCTTCAGCGAGGCTTGATTGAGCCCGACCACCCTCAAGTTGGTCGCTGCCCTGACATTCGCCGGTAAACTCGGCGGCGGGTCTGAACCAGTCTTGAAGCCCATCATCGCGAGTTGAACCGAGATAGGGATGGGTGGCGTCTTGGCACATGGCCCGACAAGGATGCTCTGCAGATGCACTGCGTTGATAGCACTCGAGTCATGACTGTCGTACCCGGGAATATTGGTAGTGAGACCCTCGATGGAGGAGCGAGACGTGCAAGAATCCGACAGCTCGAGGATTTGGACATTCGGGGCACGATCTCGCAGCAGCTTGCTGACAGCCTCGAGGCTGATGTCGGGACAGTGCGATAAGCCGAGGTCGAGCAGCGAGGGTTGGGGGCCAATCAAGCCAAGCAATTCGTCTGTAAGGGCACATCCTCCAAGGTCGAGGTAGCGTAGCTTGCCGGAACGGAAGCAAGGAGCTTGTGTGATGATGACCTTGAGATCCTCCGGGTCGATCGGGGTAGGAAAGATAAGTGTCCCCGCCAGGGATAGCTCGACAAGGCCCTGTGTACAAGGTGCGTCGACAAGCAGCTCGGTGACTGATTCCGAGGTGATGCGCTTGGAGAATGCAAGCGAAAGGCTTTCGAGTCGCAGCTGGTGCGAGCTGCTGAGGGCGTTGAGTAATGCGGCATCGACTTTGGTTCGGGAAAGATCGAGATGGGTGAGTTGGGGGAACGCTAGGACGAAGGGATTCAGAAGATCGTTGTCCAGCGTCACGCCAGACAGTCCCAACCTGTTCAATGATGGGAAGGCTGTCGGTCGTGCAGGATGACGACTGGGACCATCTCCTTCTCGACGCCGTGTAGATACCGAACGACTGAGGCTCTTGCTCCTCTCCCTTCCCAACGCGCTTCTGCCACGACCACGTTCTTCCTCCTCGTCATCAACCTGCATATTATCATTGTCAGACTCTGCCTCTTCTTCTACCGTGTCGGTGACCCTGCCACTGAACTTTTTGAGATGAGTCTGGACGAATTCTTTCATGGCTTCTTGAAAGCGCGGTGACACGCACTCGCAGAGGTCGAGAGCTTGGAGCATCTTATTGGAGCGACCGCTGCTACGCTCTACAGAGACCCCTCGCAGGCGACTTGGTTTGCTGTACTCGCCATCGCGGAAGAGGAGGGCTTCGAGCACATCGTTCGAAAGCGCCGAGTCCATGGTCTCACTCGCACCAAAGGCGACGAGGCCTTCCGCAGCAGTTACGAGCGCGAGAAGACGGGCAGGAGTCACGAAGCGCTGGTCCATGCCTTCTCCAATGGTACGTCGCATGCCTTGGGTACGGAAGTTGGAAAAGTCGACGAGACGCACCCAGCGATGCAGCGTACCAGCCTCTTCATCGTGTTCCTCTCTGAGTGTGACGTGATAGACTGGACTCTCCGGAGTAGATGTATGATCCTCGGTCCAAACCAGTTCGATCTCGCCGTCTTCATCTGCATTGATGCGAATGAAATTACGTCGTGAAGCGGTCCGAGTCAAGGAGGAGGTGCGTTCAGCCGGGACGACATTAGCAGACGCATGCTTGGACGGAGCTGGACTCTGATTACGGCTGGCGGGAGGTGTGGGAGTTGCTGTACCGCCAATGACTAACTTATGTCCGAGCGCATGCGCAAAGCCTGCTGCAGCCACCATGTTGATGAACGAGGCCGGGTCGGACGGGTCGACGTTGACGCTGCCGGTCAAGGCATACTTTTCGTATGCACTGGCCAGATGGGATGCTCCGAGTGTTCTCAGAAGCAAGTTGAAGCTGTGTGGAAGCGTGATCTGGATTCGTCGGAACAGGAGCACCCTCGCCTCGTGATAAAAAGCCTTGTTGACGAGACAGAGATTGTAGAGCGTTTTGCGGGTATCATTTTGAGTGGAAGAGATCTTGCGACCATCCGGGTATGAAGAAGGGAGACCGTGCGGGTCGATATTTCGGAAGGAGGATTTGGGAATCGAGTCGAGCCAGACTAGGCCAACGATCTCTCGGATGATTTCGGTGGGCAAGTCATTGATGGTCGCTCCACATCCCGACGAAGCCATGTCTCGACCGGACGAGATGGCGGGGAAGAGGGGAAGCAGCGTTGTATGGTGAGGAGGGGATGTCGAACGCCTGATACCGAGTCTGACAAAGGTCGGAAAGGTGAGCCGATAATGATGTTGCGAAACAACAGTCTTGCCTCGGTGATGCCGATGAGATGGTGCTGCGCCTTGGGCAGCGCAGTTCGAGTCCCGAGTAGGGGAGAGACACTACTCACCGCTGCCTGGGACGTCACTCGCGTCTGTGCCTTGTCGAGAGAGAGTCGCAACAGGGTCCTGCGAGAAGACCTATTTTTAAGGTTGTGACTGAGCTTATTTAGCTCAGCCTCTCAGAGTCTTGGTCGGCTCGACCGCCGAGCGTGTCTGCTCAGCTTTGTTTGATCCTCGCCTTGAACATTCCAATCGCTGCGCAAAGGTGGAGGAAGACTCTGCATGAGCCTTTTCATCATCTTCTCCTCGTTGGCTCATCATCACGACTGAACTTCGGATAGCACCCGACTTGCGATGCAGTCGTAGCATCTGTAACCCGCAACAGCTGCTCACCGTATCATATTTGGCTTCGGTCTCGAACTGAGGAGTCGCCAAGCGCTCTCGACAAGATGACGACGATGCACGATTACCCCGAGTTGGAGAACATCCCGCCCGCACCTCCTCGTTCTACCCTCTCGACCTCGGGTGCAACACGCGCGAAACTGGTCCCGAGATGGGCTGCCGCCATCTTTTCAACGTTTCCTCTTCACACCTATCCCGCAGCAAAAGTCTTTTCGCCAACAATCACCGCGCCACCAGTCAAACCTACCCTTTATGTTGCGCCCCACTTGAATCGAGACGGGTCGTTGTCCTCGCTGCACGACAATCAAATTTCTCCTAGCCTAGATCTCAACACGAATGAAAAGGTGTTCGAAGGGCGACCGCCATCAGGATGGTCTAGTAGCGACCCTATCGCGCTGAGATGGCAGATGGAACTCTTGTTCCGCAACGTCGAGTTCGACGTGCGCTTCATCGATCCTTCACACAATTGGGGCCCAGCCAAATCCATGCCGTTCTTGCATCTTCCGCCTCGCTTCCGTGGCAGAATTCCCGTGTCGCTCCTTCCGGCGACCGACATCCCGCACTTGATCGACAACTACTATTCCGCACATCGTCCCGAGTTGGGCGAAAACCAGACCTCGGCTTGGAAGAACGCTTCCGAAGAGCTTGAGGCGAGGAGCTGGCAGAATCTCATCAAGGGGCGTGTCATGGCTGGCGTTCTCCTTGCTGTGTTGCTCTCGCCACAATCGGCAGTGTACGTCCAGACAGACTCGAAGCCCTATCTCTCATCGCTTCTTTCGTCACATCTTCAAAATACGTTCTTCGACCAGCAATTGCGGCGCATCTCGGCACTCAACCCGTCGGCTTCAGTTGCATCGGCCTCCTCGTCCTCGTCTGCCAGCACATCATCATCCTCGGCTCAACCAACGACAGCGCTGCCTGGCTGGGAAGTCGGATTTCTAGGCTGGATCGGTGCAACGACAGCCTCGGCTGCTTCCTCTCTGTCCACGGCAGATCTAGACTCGAAAGGTGGAGGAGATACTCCCGGTGCTGCTCTTGCCAGTCCATCAGTAGATCAGGATAAAGTGATCGCGGATGCCGTTGCCGGCCTGCGTGCCCTAGCTGCCAGGACCAAATCGCAACTATCGGAGGGCTCATTCGATGGGCAGTACTTGCTCGGTGCGCAGAAGGCGACATCGCTCGACGCTCTTGCGTTCAGCGTCATTCACACGATTCTGACGTTGTCCGCAACGCCTCAGTCTCAGGATCAACTGGCAAACGAACCTCTCGCAAGGCTCAAAGAGGTGCTCGACCAGAGTCCGTGGCTAATGGGATGGTCGAGACAGATTTGGAAGAAATATGTCAAGGAACTGGAACGCGCATGAGTATCGCAGAGTGTAATGCAAGCTCTCTTTCAAGCCTTGGATCTTGGTGGGGTGTATCCCTCAGCCTGATGGACCAGCTCTTCTGTCTTTGCCGCCATGACGAAATCATTCTTGTGAATCTGTTCGGAAGGGAAGGTGAATGTTCCTTGATTAGCGCTCATCGTGCTTGTCTGTGACGCATCTATAGTACTCACCCCGTTGATGGCATGGCTCCACCACCAAACAGTCACTCTACCCCATTCCACCATGATAGCAGGATGGTGTCCTTCGGCCTCTGCTAGTGCTCCGAGCTTGTTCGCAAACCCCTGTGCTGAGGTGAAGTCCTTGAACTTGTACGTGCGATGAAGCGCATCAGGATGAACTGCTTTTGAAGATAGAAGTGTTTTCGGTTGGGGCGAAAGTGACCATTTGCCGGTGAGTGTTGAGAGCATCTGCTCTGCTTCTCCTTGCGGCATTGCTGGTAGCGATGCTGTGCACGGTTCGCACTTTTGGGCTGATAGCGGTGGAGCTGACATGGCGCGAATTGAGGACGTGATGCTGCGCGAACGACAAAGATCTTGGTGGGACGGTATGATGCTGCGTCGGATGCTGTCGAGATGCTTCAAGGAGCGAAGCATGGCGGAATCTCATCTAGCCTTCGGTGTATTCGAAAGGAAGGACTGGACGTCACCGTCAGCAAGGAGGATCTTCCAAAGAGTGGAGTCGCGCCGCCGACTTCCGAAAAGTCGGACAAAGCTGTTCGATTGGACCCTGAATTTCAATCTGCGGGTGGACTTCCTAGAACAACATCTCTCGGACCGACTTGGACAAAAGCGATGTCACGCAACACTCAGCACTACGGCATCCCCGCAATGCCACAACCTAGTCCTACATAGACTTCATGCTCCTCACTCAGCGATCATGGAGCAGCAAGAAACCGAAGCGCTTTTAGCGAAGCTTCGCGAGTCCCATCTCGCACCCGACCAACGACGCACGGCGCTTGAAAGTCTTCGTAAAGCGCTTGAACATTTACAAGGCCCATCTCTGTCACTCTATTTCATCAAAGCGATCGGAGATGGTCCCAATGACACCCGTCGCATCGCGTTCCAATCATTGACGGCACGCATCGAATCAGGCTCTCTCCAAAATGTCACGGGCGACTCTGGCTCGGACAACATCTTGAAGCTCATTGAAGCCACAGAGAGTTTCTTACGAACGGCACTAAAGCTTCAGAGCTCGAAAGCTCTATCAGCGTCATCTCGTTCAGCAGTGGATATCTCGAGCTTGTCGACGTCTGCTTTGCGAGCTATCGCTGCTGCTTTGAAGACTCTTCACGGACTCATCCATATCGCACCCCAGAAGGCAAGAGCCACTCTGTCTTCACACATCGATGACCCTCCGCACCTCATTGCCTTGTTCGATATCATACTTCCCTGCCTTTCTGCAGGCATGAGGCTGTCCCGGCTCTCGACAATGTCTGCATTACGTCCTGGCTCGAGCTTACAGACAGGGGCCTTCTCGTGGAATAACCCGTCTAGACACGCCGTTTCACGCCCGGCGAGCAATGACACTGCAGCCTTCGCAAGCACCTCATCCTACAAAGCTCGCAACGGTGACTCGTCTGCTAGTGAGATGGAAGGTAGGAGCGACCAGAGTGAAAGCGAACGAAGCGACTTTTCGAATGCCTCCGTGGCGACTGCTTCATCTCGTTCTCGCAAAGACGAGTCTCGCCAACTCGAATCGGCGACCAAGCTGATCCGTCAGAGCGCACTTCACTGTCTCATCGAACTCAACAACCGTGAATCACGAGCACTTATAGCACGCTGGAGCGAACTCCTGCCTGACCAACCCGCTACCATCAATCCACGCAGCATTCCTTCCCTCACAACACCAGCTTCCCGCTTCTCTTCATCGTCCAACACCTCGGTACCATTCTCACTCTGTGCTCTCATCACGCAGGATCCTTCGACTTCCGTGCGCATCGCAGCAATGGCAGCGCTTGACTCAATCCTGATGCATGGTACATTACAGCTGTCGATGGCGCAAGAGAGGGTACAACGTGCGCTTTCCTTCACATCTCTTTCGACGCAATTGGCTGGATGGATCGTCAACATTCGTTCGTATTTAGTCGTAGCTCTACAGCGTGCTGCTACCGAGCCACGCGCAGCCACGAGGGTCGACGGTAGCGCAGAGGTGACCGTCTATCCTTCGTCGCTGACCATGGCTTTGTTGCAGTTGACACGCACATTTGTAGTCAGCACAGCAAAGGCCAAACTTGTCACGAACAATGCAGTGGCATTGGGACCAGCGGTGGTGGTCTTCGCCTCGCATAGCGATCCGCAGGTACAGATGGAGGCGAAAAGGCTGATCGAAAGTTTGGCGACGTCGTCATCTAAATCGACACGAAGCGTGACGAGTCCGCCAGTCGCGGCAACCAAGCAGAGCTCCGTTTCCAATGTGGCTCCGACAGCGGTCCAAAAGAATAGTCAAAACTTGGATTTGGCCGATTTACTCGGTCAGAATACTGCCATGACGACAGAGACGTGCCACCGTATCCTATCCGCATTCGAAGCTGCGGAAGACCCCACACGTCAGCTGTCATTATGGTCCCTCTTCGTCAAGAAGCTTGCGGAAACCACAGCGTCACCGCTTCAGCAGGAAGCGAATTTGCGCCTTGTCGCTATCTGGAGACGACTGAGCACCAGGCAGAATAAGACGTCAGACCAACAGTGTACGATCCTGTCGATTATCCCGGATCTCTACGCAGCGCTTTGCAGACGTTCAGTGTTGGAATCTTCCGCTCTATCCCTCTTCTTGGAGTACATCGAGCGGTGCTGCTCAGAGTCTGACGAGACCGTTCGAGCAGCAGGTATACGGACAATGGGTCTGATTGTGCTTCCGACTGACACCGCCAACGATCTCAGGGGTCAGCACCACCTAGCCATCAATCAAAAGTTGAACGACCTCCTCTGGAAGCCAAACGATTCGAAGAGCAACAGCGCATTGCTCGACAGATCCACCCTCGTGCGTCAACGAGCATCTTGGGCCTTTTCGAACGCCGTAGAGGCACGCTTGCGGTTCTCCTCGCACTTGGAGGAGCATGAATGGATCGTGCAAGCCCGATACTGCCTAGAAGCGGGTAAGGACATTGAAGGGGTCGCTGTATCTGCTTGCCGCGGCTCTGGCATTTTGTTGGCATTGCTGCAACCTGGACAAGCTTCGAGCTCGACCTGTCGCTCGCTAGGAATATTGTTGCTAGAGCAGCTCTGCAGGGTGTTGGGGACGAATTCCAAACCGCCCAAGTCGAGATGGAATGCAGCTTCGGCGCTGGACCGCGCGCTGAGCTCCGAAATCGTGGTGACTCGTCTTGTCGATGACGGAATGTTGGACAGAATCGTTGAGCTACTTTGCGCGAATCTTGGGACCAAGGTGTTCAAGATTCGAGTGAGTGCGGCCAATGCACTCGTCTCGTTGTGTGCTGCGGATCGACTTGACGTGGTGGGCGAGCAACGTTTTGGGAGGATTCGTAAGTCAGCCATAGCTCGACTGGCGGAGCTTGAGCAGCCTACGCAGTCGAAAGAATCGGCTCTGTACCTGGACGAGCTCAAGCGTCTTTTGAACCAGCTTGTTGTATCTACCACATTCTTCCGGGCCAATTGAATGCTTTCATCTTCGCACACATCACTCCTCTAGATCTACGAACGCCCACTTTCGTCACGAAGCGTTCGAACCGAGCTCCACCTCTTGACGCCATCTACACTCGCTTTGTGTTGTGCGGTTGGTTGGGATTGCTGTAGGATAGGTTGGGTTTCTTGATCGTCATGGTCGTCGTATGTGGTGTTGCAAAGCGAAGGATTGCCGCAGCTGATGCATCGGCATGATTCTCGACAGGTTTGAAGACATCCGTCGAGGCAGATTGCGACGACTTCGGTGCAGACCGTGAAGAGTCCGATCAATGGTTCGATCAGAATCCCAATGCAATGTTCCATACTGACAGGTGGCGATGAGATGGAGTTGAATCGGTACAAAGTGCGGATGATGACGATGTGAACGAGATCAAAGCGGGGGAACTAGAGTCGTGGAACTCTGTTCGGTGGACCCTGTTCCGGCGACATGTGATTTCCATCGGAAGGGTAATTCTTCGTCGGCACTTGCGGCCACCGACACTCGCACAGACACTCTGCGTCTTTTGCATTCCCCAGAAAGTGACTCGATCGAGCCTGACAAAGCCTTCCGATCTGGTTTGACATTCCTTGAATCTTCAACACCATCTCAGCTCTTGTAGTCTGAAAACAACGTCACGCCGTCGAACGCTGTGACTGTCACCTTGGAATCTCATTCTCGAATCGAAGATGATGCTTACGGCCATGAATTGAGTCGAAGCTTTGATACCGGAATGAAGAGGACGCTGGCTGCTCATGGTGGACGGTGTTGAGAGATCCAGTGAACGTCGTCAATCCGTTTGCACGCACAATCACAAGACAATCTCAAGAAGAACATGACACTTTCATCGAGTTCTTCGATACTGTACAATTCCACTATGCGGACCAGCCGAGACGATTCGTTTTTCAAACCAACATGCCAAGCAACTCGTCCAAAAAGTACGTCACCCCCGCTAGCAGAGCGAAGGTGCTAAAGAGCAAGACCGCGATATTGTGTTTTGCCACCCAAGTAGCTGCTGCCGGAGGTTTCTGTTGAGCACCAGCGTTGGATTGTCCCGGAGCAGCTGTCGAACTTGTGGCGCTCGCAGAGGCAGACGAGCTCGATGACACGATTGGAGCCGTCGTCGGTTGAGCAGAGGAGATGCTGACGCTGCCCGAACTCGGTTGCGAGAAGATCGTCGCGATGCCCGAAGATGGAAGTGTTTGACCGTTTACCGTCGGTGTAGCCGAAGAGCGCGATTGAAGCGTCATGCTCATACAACCTGGCAGCACGGTGAGCGGACCGATGCCGTGAGCTGCCGATTCGGTTCCAAGGATCGCGTGGAGCGAGCACAGAGCGGCAGAGTTGGAAGTGATGGCTGGGTCATCGCTGTAGCTCTCAACAGGGAGAGAGATGGGAGGTTGCGAGATGGATTGCGCTGATGTTGATGCAGACAGCGAAAGACAGACGCTGAGCGCAAAGCAGATCGTCGAGATCACGATGACTGCCTTCATGATTGACGACTTCCGTTGATGTGTTTGTGGTAACGACGGTGATGATAGAAGAACGAATGCTATGCTCGACTTGGATGTCACAAGGTTCAAGGTGCTATTGAAAGATGCTTTTGCGAGACACAGACGCGCTTTGCTGCACAGGCAGATTTAAGGTGTTGAGGCGTCTGAGCAGCGTTCCTCGTGCTGATACAGTAGCGGCGTTTCCGCTGGTCGCTTTTTA
This sequence comes from Ustilago vetiveriae, assembly GCA_928722275.1. Taxonomy (NCBI): domain Eukaryota; kingdom Fungi; phylum Basidiomycota; class Ustilaginomycetes; order Ustilaginales; family Ustilaginaceae; genus Ustilago; species Ustilago vetiveriae. Next base: position 79,011 of record CAKMXE010000003.1, read on the forward strand.
GCGTCGGCAGACTGTCAAGCGAAGGGCACAGACTCACAGAATTATTGGACCCTTCGCCACAAACGGTTTTAAGAGAATGATCAAGTTAAAGACAGAAATCAAATGGACACGAAAAAGACGTCCACAAAAATCATCGTGAATCTTACTGTAATGCCGCTCCTGGGCTGAAAGCTTCCCTAATGGATTTGGCAGGGGTGCCTCGATATGAGATCAGATCGATGATCAGAACAGTTGTCATGGTCATTCCAGAACGGATGCGTTGCTCCTCGCATTGTTGTGCGTTCCCAGTAGCGCCGGTCCTATCAGTTCATTACCCATCAAGACTCTTTTCCACGTTTTCATCTCTCTGCCACGCGCACCCCTTACTGTATGCCAGCGCAAAGTGCGAACCCTCACTGTCAAGTTCAGGACGATTCCGATACTGTGGCACAAGCCAGGCACCTGAACCTCATCTCACACAATGGGCAGCAGCCAGGGACCAGATTATTGAAATGAAACCTTTTCTTCCATTATCGAGAAAATGCAGTGTTCGACAGCAAGACGGTGCCGGATCGCTGAAAGATATACCAAGATGCTTTCTTCGATCCGTTGGGACTCAGCGTTTTATTAGAGATGATGTACATGATGCAGTTTTTGCTTTGCGGGTATCTAGAGGTGAAGTGTGAGAACAAGACTGGAAGCAAGTTTCGAAGCAGGTCGATCCGCTATGGACAAGAATTTTGCAAATTTCCCTTTCTTTTTTCGGGACAAAAACCCCGCCTTTTTTACATGGCGTGTTTCGACATACCGCGAACCTTGGCTCCGTACTTGTAAAGAGCAAACGGAATCGGTACCATGATGAGCGCGATGAATGCTAGAACCGTCGAAGCCCATCGTGGGTTCAACGCTTCGAAAAATTGCGTGGCAAAAAGAGGAAACCCAAATCCAGCCAGGGAACGGCATACGGTGTTGGCAGCGAGAGCGGAAGCAGCATTGGCCAAGTAGACGTCGATGAGATAGTTAAAGACACCCAGGAAGCAGAACAATACTCCGAAACCGATCAGGCTACCAGCCATCACGGGAGACCAGAAGCTGATCGAAGGGTACGAAGTCCAACCGAACCAGAAGAAGGCGATGGTGAGACAAGGACCAGCAAGCATGATCGGGTACAGACGCTCCTCGGGAGGAACACGGTTGATGCCCTTTGCCTTGAGCGCATCAGCCTCCTTGGCGTATTTAGGGTTGAAGTAGGCCACATAGAGCGCAACTGCCGCACATCCTCCGAGGAAGAACGGAATGAACATGAGGCCATTGACACCTGCGTTGAAACCATGACCTTCCTGGAACACGATCGGGAAAGCCTCGAAGAGCAAGTAGACGACGCCATAGACGAAAGACAAGTAGATCGTCATGACGAGCAGCATCGGTTCTTGACCAAGCATGATGAAAGGCTTGAGAACGGTCTTGTTTAGACGGTCTTTCATCGCAATTTCGACAAGCTCGATGGGGGCCTTGTATCGGTCATCACCGGTCTCCTTGCGAATTCTGCGTGCCTTCCTGAGCAAGATGATGGGAGCGTAGGTCTCGGGGAGCGTAAAGATGATGAGAACCAGGCAGACACCCGAGAAGATGGTGCAGACCCAGAAGAGCCACCTCCACGATGTACCGCTGACATAGATGAAGCCAGATACGATGGGACCAAGGGCAGGACCGGCAAAGGGAGCAAGCGAGAAGATCGAGAGGGCGACACCACGCGTCTTGGCGTCCCACAAGTCGGCAATCACACCACCCGAGTTGGTAAGTGGCGAAGCGGCAAACGTTCCGGCGAGGAAGCGGAAGACGAGGATGGAAGCAGTGTTCTTGGAAAGGGCGCAGCCGACGTTGAAGCAAGTGTAGACGAACATGGCGACGATGAAAACGGGCTTACGTCCATATTGCTCTGAAAGAGGACCCCAGAGCAGAGGTCCGAGACAGTATCCTGCAATAAAGATGGAGAGACTGAGGATCGCAACTTCTCTGCCAAAGCCGAACTCGCCAATCAGATCAGGAATGATACCAGAGGGCGCTGACGAGGTAAAAGTCGAGTTGAGCACGAGGAGACCGGCGAGCATGGTGAGGTACCAGCGGTAGGCCCTGGACCACGTGAATGGATTTTCCGAGTCATTCTCGCCCTCCCAGTGAACGATGACGACATCCTTTCCGGCTTGTGACTGGAATCGTTCGAGGTGGTTTTCCGTGTTTGCGCGTTCCAGATCACCGCCGAAAAAGTGGCTCGTGTCATTGGCTTCGCTGCGATCACGTCGAGAGAATGTTCGTGTAGGACGCGTCGCTGTTGGATTGGATCCATCGGCGGGGATGTAATTCGGGGCGGTGGATGGAGCAAAGCCTACGGTAGCGCCTTTGGAGCCTTCTTTCTCGGACATGGAGTTGTCGGCGTGACCTACTGCAGTCGCAGCATCACCGTTGCTAGACGAGTTTTGCTTTTCCAAATCCAGATTGGACTGGTCGATGGAGGGTGCCGCCGTGGAGGCGGTCTGGTTGGACGACTGCATCGCGGATTTGCACAGGTGTACAGGGGCGGGAGCAGATCGAGAAACTTAGGAGCTGTAGAAGAAGGGGACCAAGAAGCTGGTCATCGAAGCGCTTGCTTATGATATATATGTTATTCGCAAACGCTGACCAGGAAAAGAAAAAAGCTTGCCACGAGCGAAAGACATTCGAAGGTACAGGCACGCCAAATGGGAGGTCCGGGCTGGATACGCCAATCATGGTCACGCCAGACCCGACTGCATCTCCTCGGAGAAATCTTCGAGCAGTACGTCTACAGCAAAAGAACGAACGGGAAGGATGGATTTGCATGTGTTGTGTGATGCTCTCCCATTGCCGTGGCTTTTGCTTTTGTGTAAACGCTGGAACGCGTAAAATCCGGCTCGTAAGCGGAATGCTCAGTGGCAGCCTGCCACACAGTAAGTCAAAAATCGCAGAAAAAGAAAACGAAATCCATACAATTCGTACACAGTACTCACAGTGGCGTGTACGTGAGCACGCACCGACGCACTGAATTCGAACGAAACTTTTTCCATTGTTTCCTGCCTCACGGATTTCCCGCGGTGCGCAATCTTGCCAGTGAATTCCAATCCGGAGTCCTTTTCGGGTGAACCTCAAGCTTTTGCCGCTCCGTGGAGTTGGCATTCGAGGCTTTTCCCACCAATGCTGTTAGCGCGAATCTAGTGATTGTGTCCTAAAGCGATTGGTCTCGCTGAACGTCGAAATCAGCATGGATGGACGATCAATGAAGAATGCCGGCCATACTCGGATGCTGTGATGAAACGATAGCAGCGGTAGATTGCTCAGTCCAGGGCTCGGTGGCGAGCCACTTCTTCGGGCTAGAGGTCGAGGGAGCCAAAGCGGCTGAAATCAGTTTTGCCGGTAGCTTTAATCATTACAGTATTTATTAATATTCTCAAGATTTGTTTGGGTCGCGGAGCTCGAAAATTGTGACGGTTCAAACACGCTCTGGGACTGCAAATGACGACATCGTCTCCGACGACCGCTTACCTTTTCTCTTTCCTTTCGGCCCGTTGTACCATCTTGCCAACGTCGTACAGGGTCCGATATAGAACCATGTACTCGTAGCGTTGCAAATGGAGCATATACGCTCGAGATCCAGGACAGTCGCCATCTTGATCGTCATGTGGATGAATGATACGAGCAATCGATAAGGCTATCGTAGGTCCCAGCGGAACCGGTCTGACCAAATAGCCGGTTTGTCATGAGCGCTTTGAAGAATCCGAAAAATTGCTGCAGGTCGGCGAATTTTCCTTTGCTCTGCAGAACTTACCGCCTTTTCCGAATCTTCGCAAAGGCGCTGGCCGAACGTCGTCCGAATGACGATCAGCTTTCCGCCTCCGCCTTCCGACGATTTGAATCCTCGAAGATTCTCGGTTTTGACGGTATGGACAGCTTGTGTGTGTGCCTTGCATGCTCAGCGTTGCTCATACAATCTTCGCAGAAGCACTCTGGAACTGGGCTCCGGCTGTCCACTTGCATCAAACCCTGGCAACACCGCCTCCTTCCTTGACGCAGGCACGTGGCTCTCAATCCTGTGTTGTGTGCTCAGGACGATTTGCCCGAATCAGTCTAATCTGTGGTTACAGTGCCGGTCAATATTGTGAATACCAGGGTCTCCCATGGGCTCCTCGTGCTTCGGAGAGTTATGGATATTTCCGGCCTCGTGGTTGGCTGATCACCGTGTGCTTAGCCACTTCTTCTTGCCTGCAATCGTCCGGGCCGCTTCATTGTTTGCGTCGTAGACTGTGGCCATAGCTCGACTTTCTTCCGCGGTGCAGTTTGTGAGCCTCGCTGGCTCACATGGTACGTGCATAGGCACCGAAAGCTTGCATTGTCTCTCGAAGCCGTATGCGACAAGACTGTTGCAGGAGGATGACGAACGCGAGTTAAGGTCGTCAGACTTTGACCTCGGAGCAGGGAGGATCGCGTCACGATTTGACGACCAGCAGCACCTCCGGGAAGGTACCCGCTGCCGGATCCCAGCGCTTCAGTGTCACCTGGATGGGCTCGTCCATGTCAGATGAGAGGCCTCTGTCGACATTATTGCGACTCACGTTTTGTTGAGTTGAGCAGGAATGGGCGTCTTGCGTTTCTTCTTCGGTCGCACCAAAAATGCGTTCGACCAGCCAGACACGATTCCGGAACCCGATCTGATGCAAACCGCTGCCTTCGATCGGCAGGTTCCCCTTGATGGCACCTTCGACGTGCCTTGCGTGGCGCTGCAAACGGCGTTCCCGATTAGCATCGGTGCAAACTTGAGCAATCCATTGAATCTCCCTTTCTCCCAAGCTTGTTTCGGACGACGCCGATGCCAGAATGTGAAGGGTCTCGAGGCGTGGCAATTGGCACAGCAGTGCAGCCAGTCGGGGCAAGTCATCCTCCCAGATCTGTATCACAAGATCCTGTATGTTGTGACATTGCTGTGCAATCATCCCGAGCTGATCCAACGAGAGCCCGATACCGTGCAGTCGCAACTTTGTCAACTGACTGCCTCGACTCGCCACAAGTCGTGAGAGGAACCAGCTTGGTAGCAATGGCAGATTGCTGGGAGGTGTCGATGTTCTTGGCTGCCCATATCGAACACTGCCTTCGGGTGGCGGACCCGAAAACCGACGAATCCAGTCGTTCGATGGCCAAGTACCGTTGCTGCTCCGGCTTGCATCAGGACGGATCGCTCTCACGTATTCTCCTGCTTCATCATAGTCGGATTCGTCGTCATCCAGCTCGTCCAGGTCCACCAATCCATCATCTCCACCTTCGTTGCCACCATCCATCGCTGGTCGTGACCCAGAGCCGGCATAGTGTGTCAGCTCCTCCAACCTGACCGCCTTTTCAACGAGCTTGGCAAAATTGGTGTAGAATTCGCTGATGGACGATGCCGGCAGTGATCTCGATCCGGACGATGATGAAGACCTCGGATAAGTCAGCGATAGCAAGCGCAGCGAGGAGGCGTACGGGTGCAGTAAGTCGACGTCTTGCGATTGGATATTGAGACCTTCCATTGCTAGGTCACTCACGCCGCCCCCACGTTCGGCCGCACAGCGTAGGATTGCTTCGACACCACGTCCCGTCACCGCACGACAGCCCGCAAGTGACAATCGCCGCAAGTTCTTCAGATGTGGTGCGAGAGCCATCAGGATGGCATCGGTCAAATGCGGCGAGTGCTGACACAAGATGCTGAGACTCTGAAGTCCCGTTGCATCCCGGTCATTCTCGTCGTTGATTCGTGCCGCTTTCAATTTTGATGCCAGTGTTGTTGCGTCTGTTGCTGTAGAGCTGTTCAGCAGCTTTTCGGAAATGTCGACCAGGCCCCTAAGCGCGGCTCTTTCAGGAAGGATCAAGCTGAGATCCCGAACACTCATCGGAATGTGTTTAAGCAGTGTCGAAGTCGTCCATAGCCTCGCATCTCCGGCCAATTCCAACCTTCGCAAACGGGGTGACGAGCTAAGCAGCGTCGGCAGCAGTCGATCATTGAGACTTCCCGCTCTTGTCCAAACAAGCTCTTCGAGGTTGTTCGCCTGCAGAAAGGTGTTTTCAATGTCTATCTCGAGTCGCTCCAGCCGTTCCGCATCGAGGCCAAAGGGAAAGACACGCAATTCGACCACCTTGACGAGTCGACAGAGGTCCCGGTTGCTTCCCAGACAGGCAAAGACCAGCTTGAGGCGCGTCTGATCGCGGAGAAAGAGCCGCTCGTACAGGAGTGGTGTGGCTATCTCGCCGAATAGACGACAGACGAGCGCACATGCCGCGAGGTCGCGCACTCGATGGCGTAGGTGTGAGAGGATGGGCGCTAGCAAATCCAACGGCAATGCTCCCAGCAGGCCTAGGCTGCCAACGTGCTGCGAAGCCATCTCCAAGGCGCGAGTTCAGTGACCAGCACGCTCACGTCGAGCCTTGATCTCTGCGTTGGCAAAGCATATGAAGCGACGTCAAAGAACACGAGGCAGACGTGAGTTGTTGGTAGTCGCCTGGTGAGGTCGAGGGATCACAAAATTCTGGAAACGAAGACCAACACCGTTCAGGGCCGTGCATGTGGAGTTTTTCTTTCGGCGGCCGACATCAACAATCCTGTCCACCTCCCCAGGGCACGGAAGAGATGTCAAAGGAAGCTCACCACATTCAACAGTTTGTGTCAGCTCAAACCTTTGATTGACGGGATTTGTACTGCTGTTTGATATTCAAGCAAGCCACTCTACGATGATGCTACAGACGACGACGGACGTTGTACTCGGTCACAGCTTCACTAATGGCGGCCATAGCCTGGCTCACCTCCAACTCACGAACCTCTTCGATCGAAAGCGAGATTGCAGCGCTCGACTCATTCTTTCGCTGTGGGAAGGGAGACGCGTCGACCTCGCACTTGGTACCCTTCTGAGGAACGGTGCCGTTGACAAAGTACTCGCCGATGATCTTGTTGATACACTTGGACGGCTGTGACAGACTGCAGTGACCGTAGCCCGAACGACGGACGGACACAGCTGAGCCGAATAGGTCGGCCATCTTGTCGGCAAAGCGACCAGGCGTCACCGGATCGAAATCGTTGCCAAGAGTGAGCAAAGGGTAGGATGTGTTGCTGTCGAAATGACCCCGGTGTCGCTCATTGGATCGAATCTTCCACGATCCGATGCACTTGATGCCCTGATCAGCAAAGAACTGACCGAACAGAGGCGAGTCAGCTTCAAGAACACGGATGTGCTTCTTCGCTTGATCGATACTCCACGACTTTGCGCTCGGTCCTTGGAGAGCGTCACCGCAGGCAATGGCCGCGTTGGCCTCCTCCGACTCGGGCACGATAGGGATGTGGTAGGTCGAGTCGCCGTTGGCATCCACAAAGGTGGTACCGTTGCCATTCATGGCATCGTTGATCATATCAGCAAGCTTAGGCCATCCGGCTGGTTTATACAGGGCGGTGAAGAAAGCCTCGATGACCATGCTGAAGGTGAGCAACTGAGGAACCTCGGCTTGGACCACAGGGATAGGATGATACTTGAGCTCCTCGAGGAAGTCGAGGAACTTCTTCTGCAGCTTGTCGGCGTCCGAGGACTGGGAAGCAAGGGCACAAGCTTTAGGTCCAGCCTCGACACATTCCTTGAAGAAGCCATCGAATCCACCGTCGGTGTCCTTGAGGTTGTCGCTCCACAGGCCTTCCATGTAGTTGGGCACATCAACGACACCATCGATGATCAACCGGTTGACGTCCTGAGGAAACATGTCGGCAAAAGTAGATCCGAGCACCGTGCCGTAGCTGAAGCCCCAGTAATTAATCCGCTCATCCCCAAAGAAACGATGGAGAAGCTGCATGTCACGAGCTACAGCGGTGGTACCGACAAACTTGCCATGCTCGGACACGAACGGATCGGCGCTGCAAAGCTCAGACAGCAGGTCGATGCTGGCGAGGTTTGAGCCGATCTCGCTGTCGAGCGCACCGGGATGCGAGTAGAGGGCACCAAAGGAGCCAGCTTCGATTCGGTGCACGTAGCTCTTCTCGGTGTTGTTCCAGCAGTCCATGCGGGGGAAAGTGCGGCCAACGCCACGGGGATCGAAAGAGACAATGTTGTACTTGTGGTCGAGGATGGTGTCGAAGTTGGCAGCGAGCAGCTCGTTGTTCTTGGCGGCGTTCTTTCGGGCGACGAACTCGAAGCCAGAACCACCGGGTCCACCAGGGTTGGTGAGAAGCGAGCCAAGCACCTCGTCCTTGGGAGTCTTTCCAGCACCAGCGGGGTAGAAGATGACGGCAATCGAAGCGTTTCGACTGTCGTTCTTGGCATTGGTCCAGTCGAGAGGCGCTTTCATACGGCCACATTTGAGTGGCGAAGGATAGCGTTTCTCATCCGCGCAGTCAAACCAGACGACCTCGCCGCGTTCTGCTCGGGAAAAGTCAGTCTCGTTCTCAGGTCGAAGGTAAGGCGCATCAGTGGAGCAACCGCTGTGGTGGTGAATCCTGCGACGAATGCCATCCAGTGCGTTATTCCCAGCAGGGGAGCACAGCAGGAAATAGCCTAGCAGGACCAGACTGGCGATGACCCATCGATGCCTTGGAGTCGATTTGCGCTGATTTGAGCGGACGTTGCTGACCTGAATATTGGGCGCAGGCAACGATGATTCGACCGCATTGTAGCGGTCTTCAATGGTCTGCTTCTCAATACCAACCATATCGACAATGCAGGGGTGAGGTTCAGAGATGGTAGGACAGAAAGCTTGCTGACGGCATTGCATCGCTCATTTGCACATGGAGCCGGAGCATCGAGACGCTCGGATCACCTCGAAGGCGCCTGGCACGAGGTGCCTCGTCAGGAGTCAAAGCAACACTCGAGATCGGAAGGGTCCACTCCGACCGACGTCTCCGTGGGAAAGCCTGCTTCGACTTCATCCTCTCATTGTACATTGCCGCGTCATGTGCATTCCCTCTGCGTTTGTTACACACGCACAAGGTAACACCTCGCAAAAAAATCCTGGATTCGGATGTCTCCCTCATGGCTCTGACTCGAGACAAGTTCAGTCGAGAGCTGACCCAGCTTAGCACGTCAGAAGTTGGACCGATTCGTCCATTTCCGTCCAATCGCGCATCTCAGCAAGTCAGACGCCGGTCTCCTGGCTTGTCTGTACGACCTTGCGTCTCCATGTGGCTTCGAAACTCTATCTGGGCAGGCTCATACACCGCAAAAAGCATCGCTCGTCGATCGATACCCTTCATTGTGATTTGATGGCCGAGGCCATACATATAATTACTCCAGGTGCTCGCTTGTTGTACGTCTTTTCCTACTTTCAGCCATCCATTCCCTCTTCGCATCTTTCGACGGTCGGGCATCCGGCCATATCGACGGGCCAGGCGGCACTCTTCAGCCGGTTCAATCGCCGCGGAGTAGGCTTCGAAAGCACTTTCGCTTCATTCAGTGGGCGAATATCTTGGCGAGCGCACAAAGCAAGGCCTTTGACCTGCGATTCTGATCCTTTGCGGCACAGAGCGTCCCTATTATCTTAACAAACACGAAAAAAAGTGCATTCTGAGCATTCCGACATTTCGGCCTCGGCTCAGGTCCGGTTTTTCGGCTACTGTCGCGCCCGACCTCTTTTGTGTTAGCACGCTCATCATCCATCTAGTCCCCTCTGGAGTGCATACATCATCATCTTCTCCACCGCCTGCACGCATCCCTCGATCGACCTTGCGCCATCACATTTCGCAGCATCCTTCGTCCTACAACATGATCGCCACACCCCTCACCGAAAAGCTTGGTCTGCGCGTACCTCTCGTACAGGGAGGAATGCAGTGGGTCGGCACACCTGCTTTGGCTGCTGCCGTCAGCAATGCTGGTGCTCTCGGCACCCTTACCGCTTTGACCCAACCATCGCCCGAAGCTCTTCGCACGGCCATTCGCAAGACCAAATCGCTCATCTCTGAAGAGATCAGGAAGGAGCGTGAAAACCACTTTGGCTCTTTCGCTGTAAACATCACTCTTCTCCCCTCGATCAACCCTCCGGACTACGTGGGTTACGCCAAAGCTGCTCTCGAGGAAGGTATCCGCATCTTTGAGACTGCTGGCAACAATCCCGGCGAAGTGATCAAGGTCGTCAAGGAGGCGGGCGCCTTTGTGATTCACAAGTGCACTGCGGTGCGTCACGCCCGAAGTGCCGAGCGTATGGGTGCCGATATGCTCTCCATCGACGGCTTCGAGTGCGCTGGTCACCCCGGTGAAGATGACATCGGCGGCTTGGTCCTCATGGCTCGCGCTGCTGAGGAGCTCAAGATCCCCTTTATTGCCTCGGGAGGTATCGCCAACGGCCAAGGCCTCGCCTCGGCTCTCGCCCTCGGTGCTGCTGGTGCCAACAGTAAGTTGCATATGCATAAGGAACTCTCTTTTCTCAGTTATGGCAGAAAAGCTGAACGAAGCTCATTCTCTCTCAACTATCGATGACAGTGGGCACACGCTTCATGTGCACCAAGGAAGCCGAGATTCACGACACCATCAAGCGCGCCATCGTCGAATCTGACGAACGCAACACGGTTCACATCTTCCGTACCCTGCGCAACACTGCGCGTGTCTTCAAGTGAGTACCGACCCGGTCGACGTTTTATTTTTCTTGAGATACCTCGACGTGGACCATTTGATTGGCGGCAATGGGAGGGCCCGCACAGCATAAGCCTATCGAACTTGAGCATCGATGCAACCACCTCGACCGAGCGATCAACCACTGGCTCGCAAGCGACGCAGGAAAGGGCCCTTTCATTTCGGTGAGTAAAGCCGTCGCTCAAGTGCCTGTCTGTCAGCGTCTCACTGAACACCATCACTGATTAAATTTTTTTCAATCGCTTCTTGTGTCATTCCCACAGCGATGAGAGCAAAGATTCGACTCAAGCAGTGTCTGAAGAGGGAAGCGCTTCGACTATTGGCGGACACATCACGCCTGCAGCCCAACCAGCTCACGAGCCAGACAAACCGCCCGATTTTCCCGATCAAGGCCAGGCGCGCGACGAAAAGTTGCAGCGCCAAGCTACACGGGAAGGAGCTGTCGAATTGCTCGGCTCGCAAGATCACGAAAGCTACGCATTGCAGGCTCAGCATCAGGAGAAGTGGAAAGCCTGGGGATTGACCAAGAGCTATTTGAACGACGAGATTGACCACGGCGCTGCCAACGTCCCACTGGCCTGGCAAGCTTTCTTAACAGGCATGGTGGATATGCTGCTTTACAGCCGTTCGGCGGTCTGGCTTGGATTCCAGACGGGCAACATGGTGCAGTTCTCGTCGAACATTGCTCAGTTCATTATTCCCGGTGTCGAACGTCAGCCGTTGTTGACCTTGCTGCGTATTCTGAGCGTGATTGGATTCTTCCTAGGGTCTTTTGTCGGGTTTCAGCTGGGCAGAAGGATCGGTCATCAGAAACGTAGCTGGTTGATGATCTCGAGCTTCATTCAGAGCGCTTTCCTCTTTGGTGGTGCAGGCATCTTGCTTAGTAGACCGAAGAACGAGATGCCGACCTTCGAATGGTACCCAGGTGTCATTGTCCTCGTCGCCTTTTCGATGGGTATGCAGAGCATCCTAGCGCAGAAGCTCGTTTCGCCTGCTTTCGCAACGACGGTAGCCTTCACAGCGACGCTGACGCAGATCGCGAGTGATCCGTATCTGTTTGCGTTGGTACCGTCGAAGGATACAAGAGGCAGGGATAGGAGATTGTTGGCGGTGCTGGCGCTGTGCGTGGGTGCTGGTGTGGGAGAGTCGCTGTTGCACACGCGGGCGGATCTGAGCGGTGGCATTGCGATCTGTGCTGGTTTCAAGCTGATCCTTGCGCTGCTGTGGTTGATACCCGAGGGCAAAAAGAGTGGTGCCCGAAAGGAGACCAAGGCTTAGCATCGTCGTTACTAACTTGTTCCTCAACCACATTTCTTCGGCATTGCAGGAACAAAATCTCGATGGAGGTCGTTCGTCTGGAAAACAGACCTGAGGGAGCAAAGTTCGAAGACGTCCGAGAGCTCGTTTCGGGTGCACGCGGAAAGACGGTTTACGAGACCGGCGATATCGACGCGGGAATCTGGTCCGCTGGTATCACCATCGGTCTCATTCACGACATCGTAAGTGCTCAAAGCTCAAGCTGTGGTATTTTGCATAATGGAGATCGTGGCTGACACAAGTGTCTTTGCTTCTGATCGGGAATCTAGCCTTCTTGCAAGGATCTTTGCGCCAACATTGAACGCGATGCCGAACAGCATATTAACCGATTGAGCACGCTGGTGGCTCAAAAGGGTAGTAGCACCGCCGGTCGTCCTTCGAAGCTTTAGAATGATCCAGTAGCAAGCTAGAAGGTTTCTTGTTCTCCTGCCAAAAGATGTTTGAAATGAAGAGAAGTCGACATTGCGAAAGATGTTGTTACCTAACACGTGTGAGGTGTGCATTGCTTCAAGGTCCATCAGCATTCTTTCTCCATTTCGCCCATTCATCCCAAATCTGGTCCCTGAACTCCTTTTCAAGCAACACCCTTGCACCAGTAACAGCAATTCCCAATGTAGCCTCCTTGGTCCTTTCGTGAGCCTCGACGGTTCTGGCCGCATCGGCAAACCATACTGTGTGGTTACCCTGGGTCTTTTTATCGTCAAGGTGAATAGCGTATTCGGCGTGCAGCGATGGTAAAGCGTAGGTGATGTTTCCGAAATCGGTCGACGCAGCGAAAGGGTCGTCGGTGACATCTAAATTGTAACGCTGCTTCAAGACTCCTGCATAGGTTTGCGAGAGAAGAGGCGTATTATGCACATCCGCGTAAGCGGTTTGCCAATCGTACTCGCCTGTGCAGCCAGTAGCCAGCGCAGCGGCTTCAAAGCATTTCTGAACCCTTGCAACGAGAGCTTTGAGACTAGAAACGGTCGGGCTACGAACGTTGTAGATGAGCGTAGATTCGCCGGGGACGACATTGGGCGCCCAGTTGTTACCCTTGATGATACCGTGAACTCGCTGGGAAGGCAGGATCTGTTGACGGAGGGCGGAAACGTTGTTGTACGCCAGGACGGCGGCATCCAGCGCATTGATGCCTTCCCAGGGCGCGGCTCCCGAATGAGCTGTCTGACCCTTGTAGGTCACGACCACGGGCTGTACGGCGAGCATGGGTCCCGTACCAGATGCAGGCGCAGGATGGATCATGAGACATGCATCCATATTCTTGTACGCCCCATTCTTCTCCAATCGAATCTTTCCTCCTCCTCCTTCCTCCGCAGGCGTACCCAGAAGCACAACTGTACCAGGAATGTCTTTGGAAACCAGTGTAGCCGCAACGGACAGAGCGGCAGCAACGCCGGAAATGGCAATCAGGTTGTGACCGCAAGCATGGCCAATACCCGGCAAAGCATCGAGTTCCGATTGGAACCCAATCACACGAGAGTCGTTGCTTGCCTTGTGTTCAAAGACGACTTCGAATGCCGTCTCTTGCCCGTATGCGTGAGGAGTCACCTCCCATCCTTTTTTGTTGGAGAAGTACTTGACAAACAAGTCATGCGTCCGACGCTCTTCCCACATGATCTCTGGATGGTCGTGCATGTCCAACGACAATTTGCGCAGCTCGGCATCGAGCTTGGAGATCTCCGACTCGATCGATTTTGCTACCTCCTGCATCGCCTCGCTCATCTTTGTTGTGCCTTCAGTGTAGCGAACAGAGTGGTGCGAGTGCGATTGGGAATCGGCGTAGTTGGGCAAGTGAGAGTGTGCCAAGGCGGAAGAGGTGATGCCTCCACAGCATCTTGACTGTTGCTCGTCGGTGAAAGGAGGCGGGTTGCAAGCATCGTAGTAGATTGATGCTGAGAGAGGTGTCTTCTCCGAGCCATTCACGATGGCATCGCTGGTGGCAACGGTGCGAGCTGCTGGAAACGAGTGAGATCCGCATTCGCAATCGCACTTACACTGGCCGTTCTTGGATGGCTTTTCAGCCCCGCGGCTTGGCTTGAGGAACGCGAAACAGCCCACCATGTCGTCAGATAGATCCAAAACCAGACTCTGGGATGGTGCGTACAGCAATGACGGTTAAATCGAGGAAGGAGGACAAAAAGACTGAAGTGACTACGGCAATCTAGCTATCTTCCGTGTCCATTCGAACAATGTAGTCGAAAGATATATCGCGGTCTCCAGGAATTGTGGGGCAGCACACTGCGATATCGCATAACGCACGCACCACAATCGCGGAATTTCTGTGAGGCTCTCTTCGTGATTGGATAGCCGCAAGCTCGCGATATCGCTCAAGACGGAAGACCATCTTCCGCCCTTTGCCTCACTGCATCGGCCTTTTGGACGGCGAATTCTTTTGCTACCGCATCATCATCGGGTCCCTTCCTTGCAAATCATCTGTTGAGATTGGAATGGCTACACAAGCAATCTCTTATCGGCTTCACACAAGCCATCGCAACAAGCAGAGAACGATGACAAAGGAGCATCTATTTCGAAGAGGTATAGTCGTGAGCATCAATTGCAGACGGTCATGAAATCGTCATAGCAGAGAGCCTTCATCGAACAACGTCGCAGCCCGCTTTTCGTTCACGACTTGATCTGTGATCCAACCTCCGGCACCTCCGCTACACTGGACAGCACCGCCGCTGCTTCTGTGCCGGAGAAAGCTGCTGCAGTGTTGTTACCGGGGCTGGTAAGCTGTGCGAACAGCTTGGCATCTTTCGCCGATGTGATGCTGGACGAGGGCGAGTGACGCGGACTGAGGTCTTGGGGTATCTTTTCCGTTCTAGCTGCTTGAATGGCGGCTTCTGGCTTTTTCTTCTTCAGAGCGTGTTTCTTGTGCGGTGATGCAGCCGCGTTGGCGGGAGATGGCATCGGACGGGGGGCTTCACTGGACGCAGGCTGCATAGGAATGTCCGCACGTGTAGCTGGCGCCCCTGCACCCTGCTTGTCGGAAATTGGACCGTCAAGCGGATAGTCCCAAGGTCGTGGAACCAGCGCCATGGGCATGAACCAAGTGCCAGCGATGCACACACCGTGTCCCTGATCTTGCGCTTGGATTGCCTTGTACTCGACCTCCATAAACGTCGAAATGTATTTGATGAATGGCAGCAATTCAGGCACACCCCCACCCACAGCCATGGTCTGGAGGAAGGACAGGAAGGCACCCGATACAGAGTGAGCTGTACCGAGATAGGCCATGGACGCCTTTGGAAGCGTTATCTCAAAACCCCACCAATGCACAAAGATGGCCATGCGGTCGAGCGGCGGATGGATCGAGTCCATGTCTTGAGTCGCTCGGATGGCAGCTCCAGAGACATCCGCAAGCATGTCGAAAGCACCCGAGTTCTGCGCGGCTGTGCCGACAGGGTCGAGGATCAACTGCATGGGAGTGGTACCCATCAAGCGTGGGCCATCCTGCAGGGTAGGTAAATTGGAGACCGACATGCTTTTGAGCAGGAGTGGTCTCGCGCCGGATTTCTGATCCTGATTCGGAGCTGGAGCTGATGCGGTTGGAGAGCTTGCGGCAGATCGAGCCGTCAGCAAACCTCCAACACCGGCAAAGGCAGCAGCAGCCCCAGTTGCGATTGTAGCGACATTGAAAGCACCATTCGAGGGCGACTTGTCGGCTTCTTTCTCTGTAACGACGGCAGTACCTTCAAGATGCTGGGCATGTCTGTGGTGTGCCTCGAGTTCTCCACAATCTAGACAGACCATCTTGAGCGGTCGCGGTGCTGAGGCGACGGCGGGGGCTTTTGTAGGTGGAGGCTTAGGTGCCTGAGAAGCTGCAGAGGCAGGTGATTGCACAGCATCGTCTGCGCTCGGTGGAAGGGATGATGTTCGAGCTGTCACCACAGCCTTTTGCGGTGAAGATGAAGCTTCAGCCTTCAACGTGATCTTTCTGAGCGCTTCCTCCGCGGCGCTCTTTGCCTTGCGCTCGATGGGAGGGCGTGCCGGTGTCGCTGAATCCAGCGCTTCGATTGTGGCGCCAGGTCTCTTGCGTATTTCGCTGTCATCTTTGGTTACATTCCCCTCGAGACTGGTATCTGGCAAGCTTGCTGTGAGGATCCGCTCTTGGCCATGGTCGCCTGCTGTACCAATGTCAGCGTCGGGCGCGATCTTACCAAGTCCACTGCGCAGCATGTCAAGCGGAACCGGCATGGAGCGCAGCTCTTTGATGATGTTGTTGGCCAAATCTACATCGAGCAAAGCCGATTTGAGACCTTTGAGTTGAGATCGATCGACGACGGGGATCGGTTTGGCCCGAGGAACCTTCTTTTTCTTTGCTCCCTTGGCCGAGGGATCGGCATCAGTAAAATTTCGATCGGCTGTGGTCGAGTTCTCTCGGGATGGAACAGGATGCAGTCCCATACCGGCATTGATGACTTGTTCGAGCGTTTTCGCGTGGCGTGTCGCTGCAGCTTGCGTTTTGGTCACTTTGACTTTGGCAGCTTTTCCCTTTTCGGACGCGCCCGAATGGTGGATGCCTTTTCGATCCCAGCGAAAGAGTCGACGCTTCGCAGCAGCGGCACCTGGCAGGGCGGCGGCGTGTTCCAAATGTTCGGCTGTGGACGACGAGTCCAGACTGATCTTGCGCATGTCAGAGTGAAGATCCGAGGTCGAATGGGATTTGAGTCCGCGCCATTTGCTTGGCTTGGTCTTGAAATTCTTTGCATGTTGATCATTGTGCTTGCCGGTTGATGTTGTTGCATCGGAGGAAGTCAATTGGGATAGCGCCTGTTCCCTAGCCTCTGCCATTTCCTCAGTTGACGGACTGAAGCTGACACGATGAGGTGATGCATTCCTAGATGCACGGCGATCTGAAGCATCAGCTGGGGTCAATGCAGAACGTATGGGACGTTGCTCGCCACTGAAGAGTGCTGCAGGCCGGTTGGAAGCATCATCTCGCCGTACGTGCTCGATAGAGGCGGTTGCTGTATCCTCGTCATCGGTCGCAGACTTTACGGGAGCAGATGAGCATGGAGCTTCGTCAGAATCGGTCGAGATGCCCTGCACTTGTACGGCCGCATCAGAGCTCTTTTTGCGAGGAGAAGAGAAAGACAGTCGAAGCGCATTCAAGCTGAATCTGTTCTTGCCACGATCAGGCACATCGGACGGGGCGACTGGTAGGCCTCGTTCCGGCGATGACACAGTCGCCGGTGCTGCTGGTGCTGAGGGTGCTGCTACTGCTCCCGTCTTGACTTCGGAAGCAGCAGACGCTGACTCGAGCTCGGCCATGTTCGGATGCTGACCGGCTGGTCCGACAGCAAGGACCAAGCCTTTGATGAAGATGATTAGAGAAACGAACGCGAGGTGGAACGAGACGGTCAATGTACGAGCACAACGATGAAGCCTTGTGCAGTAAATAGTTCAGGGGCAGTCTCAGTGGGCCCGACCTGTTCGGGTTTGCCGTCAGCTCGGTTCTGCACGGCAGATCCATGGTGCATGACACAACACCCACAGAGAGACCACGCTTCGGTGTTTTGTGTTGGTCTTGCCTATTTTGGATCAAGTCGCCCCTGAACGCGCGATTTCTTCCAATCAATGTGGTTTTACACCGATCCAACAATGCTGAGCAGAAAAATAAGAAGGGCTGCCTTCTCCACAAAAAGTGACGGAAGCAAAATCGAGGCTGCACGGTGTCGCCTGTGACACGGACACAAGACGGTCAGCCCTGTGGACCCTGCTTTTTTCCGAAATGTCATTTCACACTCAGCCTTCGTGATTGCGATTTCATTTTGGCAGGAAAGACGAATCAGTCGATGGCCGATCTTCCTTCACCATCAAGCACTTCATTCCATCCTCGCTAGCGCAAAGGATGTCCGAACCATCTGCAATGAGAATGACTCGAAGGTGATCAAGCTGCATCCGCAAAGCACGCATCGTTGAGTAGATACAGTAGATACACGTTCACCATAATGCCGTCATCCAAAAGCGCTTTCGACCCATCCTCATCGCGAGGCTCCTCGACGGATTCGCCCAACGCAAATGCATCCATATGGCCGGTCCAACTATATGACAGAGGCATTGCTTCCCTCTCGTCATCATCGTCTGCTCCCAGTCATCCAAAAAGGTACACGTACGTGCCCATCAAACAACTCGATTTCGAAGATGTATCGTTCTTCTGCGACTTTGACTACTTGACAGATCGTTTCGATGTTGCTCCTCAAGGCGCTGACACAGACGCCTCGGGGAGCTCGTCCTCACGAACCAAACGGAAGCGATCACCGTCCCAAAGAGATGATGTGAACGTACCCCCAAGTGCGAAGAGGAATGGGCAGGGCTCAGCAGTCGCCCACCCGTTAGTCGACTGGGCGACTCTCATCGATACATCCTGTTGCTTCCGCATCAAAGCTCGCGAAGCTCACCATACAGATGCAGTCCTTGATCTCAAGGAGGCTTTGCAACGTGCATCTCCCTCGAAACAATCGTCCTTCACTAACCTGGACTTCACCATCTCAAGTTGTTCAGCGACCCGTCCAGAAGACAGCATCATCAGTCACGTCATCCGCTTACGGGACCCTCAAACGGGCAGACTCATTGTTGAGCTACCCGTTCTCACCAACAACTGTCTCACAGAGACCAACGTCAATCACAGCAAGCTCAGCAACGCTGAATGGCTGCCCTGCATGTCGCAACTATTGGCCAAAGACGCTTCCACAGGCACTCCATCCCTAGCCGCTTGTCTCAGCCTTCAAGTCGCGTCGCCGCCTCCTGACTATCCGTTGGATCGGGTCACCGCCGGCTCTTTCTTCCTCAAGCTCTCTGTCCAGGTGGATGTAGCGGTTTCCTCGGCAAGCAGCGGGTCCATCGCGCACAATGGAATCCTGGACATGGCCAGACTCGTACTTTTTGCCGACCAGTCGCCTGACCGTGTTGATCTCGCACGCGAGGTAGATGCAAGCTTTGTCTACCAAAATCTTCGTCCAGCATCGCTTCAAGCGCCCGACGCAGTGCAGCATGTCGACTTGGTACCCAGCCTCCTTCCCTTCCAGAGGCGCTCTACGGCTTTTGTTCTCGGTCGAGAAGGTTGGGTCTTTGATTCAGATGGCATTCTGACTCAGAGCGATCAGATCCTTGGCCATGATGGTCCAAGCGACGTTGGTCTTTGGTGGAAGCAGATCACTCCAGAACTCTACTATAATTGGATCGAAGTGCGCTTCGTCCGCCATTCTCGACTCACACTCCACAGCAATTTGCGAGGTGCCATGCTTGCCGAAGAGATGGGTCTCGGAAAAACGGTCGAAGCCGTCGCGCTCATCCTGCTCAATCCCGATCCCATCGCTTCCTCTCGCCCAGGATGGTACGATACTCGCAACGAGATCGACGTAGTGCCTACAAAGACCACCCTCATCGTCGCGCCCGAGTCGTTGCGCGCACAATGGATCGAAGAGATCAGCCAGCACGCCCCAGGCCTGACCGTGTACTCGTACCAAGGAAGGACCAAGGCAGAGAGCGATCTGCCCGAAGGGCTCGCCTGGGAATCCTGGGCGCAACAATTCGACGTCATGATCATCTCCTACAGCACGCTGTCCAGAGAGTTGAACGCTGCCAAGAGCGCACCGTCTCGATCGCGTCGTCGTGAGCGAAAGTACGAACGCCCACGTAGTCCACTCGTCAAGCTGCACTTTCACCGAGTGCTGATGGACGAGGTGCAAATGATCGGCGCTTCCAGTGCAGCCGAAACCGTTTCCATGATTTCGCGCAGCTCCTCCATCGCTGTCTCCGGCACTCCGGTCAAGAAGCTCGAGGATCTTAGGTCGTGCTTCCGCTTTCTCCGTGTTCCTGGCTACCTTGCTACGCCTACTGAATGGCAGGCTCTCACACACCCTCTGCTTGCTCCCGCCCTAGTTCGTGTGCTGCAGACGATTGGCACACGACACACCAAGGCCCAAGTGGCTTCCGAGATGGCACTTCCCTTGCAGACTCGTGCCGTAATTCCGATCGACTTTACCTCGATCGAGGCCGCTTTCTATGCAGACATTTGGAAAGAGGCATTGTCCGACATTGCGTACACTCAGGACGGGAATCCTCAAGATCCGCATCAACAACTTGACATCGCCAAAATGCGTCACCACTTGCTGCTACTGCGTCAGGCATGCACGCATCCGCAGGTTGCCGTCACTTTCCGTTCTGGTGTTGTCGGGTCCAAGAATCTTCGCAGCATTGACGAAGTGCTCGAACTCATGATCGATTCGACCCGCAATGAATTGCACAGCACCCGAACTTTTTGGTTTGATCGACGCATCCACCGCAACATTCTAGGTCTATATCGCCGCGATGAGGACCAGCGCGTCCTCACAGCTTCTCAACTCGATGACGTCGAGGCGGAAATCAATAGGAATGCGGCCATTCTCGAGCAAGAAATTCGCGAAGGCGCCACTGTCGGTCCACTCTACAAATTTACACAGCAAGAGCTGGATTGGGAGCAAAGAGCCGAAGCGCGAGGTCACCGGCTCAGCACAGACATTGCCGACGCCAAATTTGATGAAGAGGTCGAAAGTGCATTGGCCGCTGTTGTTGGAGATCACCAAGCCTACCTTATCCTGAAGGAAAAGCGTAAAGCGAGGGCCAACCACATCACACATCTCAAGGCGTTGCTTCGCAACCTGTTCATGAAATTGCATCGTCTTTTGCAATTTCTCGGCAACCTCTACTTCCAGAGGGGAGAATATCGGGACGAGCTTGAGAAGACCGATCAAAAGCAGCAACAACTCGAAGCTGTAACGGCAGTTGCAGACGGTGGGAAGGATGAACCCGTCAAGGTTGAAATCGACGCGGATGATCAAGCCATCACGGCAGACAAGACGGCTGAACAGCCGTCCATCACGAACATTGAAGCTAGCGCGTCAATCGTCCAGACGCCAACCAGCGAGCCGTTGACCGAGCAGACGACCGATCGCAAGCCGATTGTCGAGGCGACCCTGGCGATGAGCCCTGAACGCCAGAGTCTCAAGGATAAGGAGGACGCTGCGTACGTCAGGTCTGAAAAAGTCCGTCAGCGGCTCCTCACAGAAGCTCGCGAGATGGTCCAGGCCGGCATCACCAAGCTCCAGCGTGCTCAGGTTCAATTGGATGTTGGTGCTGTTCGAGCATCGGATGAACTTTTCCAAAGCGGCGGTGGCATCCTGACCTACGATTCGTACGACGGCGTGCGGAAAACTCTAGATCTCTTGAACAGACATGCTGAAGTGCTATTCACCTGGCGAGAAAGCATCACTGCGCGCCTGGTACGCGCTGTCAACCGTGACGTAAGCCTCGAGCGGGAGGATGATGACCAGTATCAAGAGAACTTGGACACTCAAGCAGAAGCCGAGGTGTTGCTCGAGATGTATCGTCCGCTCCTATCAGAACGCGAGAAGATCTTAAAAGGCGCTGTTGCCGTCGGTGCTACAGACAAGCCGAGACTGTTCAAGGAGATCGAGGCGGCCGTTCGAGTTGCTAGGCAAAACGATCTCAGGGGCATTGCACCAGAAGCCGAATCGGACCTGGAGCTTCTACGCGTGCAGCAACAGCAACTCGAGCAATTCAAGAAGTTGGATCAGGAGCGTCATGCCGTCTCGCTTTCAGGTCCCTCGAGCTCTCTCAGCGATGAAGTAGAGCATCTTAGACGTCTCCGAGATCGCAGCTTCCGTGCCGAAGAGGAGATGCTTGCAAGGCAAGCATACCTCGAGGCCCGACGCATCATGAATGAGCAGCTCAAGCACCTCGAGAAGCTGAAGAACGAGGAAAAGATGCTCTTTACCTCGCTGTTCAATGCACGGAGCCAATACTTCAAGGAAATCCAAGTGATCTCCGACACGGTGCGCGATCCGCTCTTCATAGACCTGGAAAAAAACATACGCGCTACACAGAAGGAAGAGGTCGATCTCATCTCAAAAGTGGACGAGCTCGAGAGGCGATTGCGATACTTGACGCATCTACAAATGGTGCAATCGACAGACCGACTGGACGAAGCGGCCAAGACATGCAACATTTGCACCGATCCGATCGAGATCGGCATTCTCACCAACAAGTGCGGCCACGTCTGCTGTGAGGACTGCTGGAAAGAGTGGCAGTCTCAGGGTCACCGCACCTGCGTGCTGTGCCAAACGCGAGTGCTTCCGAATGAAGTTCATCGCATTATATACAGTACCGACAAAGCCAATGCGGTGCAAGATGGGCAAGTGGGATTGGCTGGTGAAGGTCGAAATGACGTGGGAGCGGCGTCAACGACTGGAAGCAACACAGACCCTCTTTCCGTACGCTATCACGAGCTCGACGATTCGCTGCGATCGACACTGAACAGGCTCGCCATCCAAGGCCGATTCGGATCCAAGATCGATCACGTCACCAAACATGTGCAGCACATCCTAAGCTCCACAGGCGAAAAGTCGCTCATTTTTTCATCCTTTGGGCGAGGTCTCGATGTCGTTGCGCAATCACTGACGGCCAACGGGATCCGCTATGTGCGTGTCACCGGAGCCGGCAAGCTCGGTGGCGAAGCAGCAAAGATCTTCCGCAGGGATCCTGATGTTCATGTCATGCTGCTACACTCTGAAGCGCAGAGCTCAGGCCTCAACCTTCTCGCAGCCTCGCACATCCACATTCTCGAGCCCTTGCTCAATACGAGCCAAGAACTGCAAGCCATTGGACGAGTGCATCGCATCGGCCAGACCAAAGAAACAAGCATCTGGTGCTACTACGTCAAAGATACAGTGGAAGAGAGGATCCTGGCCTTGTCGGCATACAAGGGGCAGAATCTGTATCTCGAGGGTCGGAACACGAGCTTGTCCGATGGACCCGGCACCTTGTCGGCTTCAGCTTCGTCGACCGCCTCTTCATCTTCAACGAACGGATCTGCAGCTGATCTTTCTAGGCAAGATGCAAAGAAGTGGTCCGCCTTCGGCAAGGGCAACAATATGGGGGCGGGCGGAACGATGCGCGGAGATGTGACGAGCAATAGCACGGAGCTGCTTGCTTGCTATTTTGCTCGTTACTTGCCGCGGCTCGGGCAGTTGCCGGCAGCGTTCCAGCCCGGAAAGTTTGCAGGAAGGTCCACCGGCGACAAAGCGGCTGTACCGGGTGAGACAGGCGACGAAACGATGGCGGCTGTTGAAGGCGGCGACATTGTTGAGCCAGAGGACGAGCTGACCCGAATGCGAAGGGCGAGGCTGGCGGCGTTCGAGCAGCGACGATCTAATGGCGTGGCATGATCTTGCTCGCAAGATCTCCAAATGACATGGAATCTTGTCAAAAAATGTGCACGGATCCCTCGCCATCTATTTTCTCGTATTGAGCTCGGGCGGTGTGTATCTTGTTGTTGCGTCTATTGCAAAAGAGACTTTGAGAAGAGATAGCCTGACCACGGCAGTCCTGGTCCATGCTTGTCTTTGACGTCAAAGTGACCCAGTGGGCTGTAGCCCAAGTGCTGGTAGTATTCGAGGAGTTTGTCGTTATTTCCGCGCCAGCAATCGCCGTAGCAGATGCTCTTGCCCATTTCCCTTGCCTGTTGTTCGGCGAAGGCGACAATGTGTGCTGCTGATCCCTTTGCGAGGCTGCCGGTTCTTCGGTCGGTGACAATGTATTTGAGGTAGACATAGTCTGCGGCCTGTTTCAACTGATTGCTGGCTAGCTCCTCGGGCACGTAGTCGGGGAAGCGAACACTTGATCCCAACGCTGCCACCCTCGTCCAGGTTGCGTCTGCTGCTTGCACTTCGTACAGCACCATGTTGTGCCAGTCTGGACGACTTGGGTTCGGTTCAGCATGGATCTCGTAGCCCTCGCGAACGTATCTTGTGAAATGCGAGACTTGTTCTTGCTTTTCCGAGAACGGTTTGGTTCCCCACTGCGCTTCAGAGCCGATGGAGGCTAGGTAGGGGAGAGCGGAATCGAAAGCATGCAGGATGAAGTCGACATCGCTTTCGTCTGGGTTGGTGATGTTGAGCTCGTGCAGAGATTCGCGGGCGCCGGTCGCAGGTTGAGCCGTGCGAATACGGGCCTTGCCGTCCTGTGTGTAGACGATCATTCAGTCCGCCTGCTCGTCAAGTAATGTATCGTGTTGATGCTGATGATGTTGACAAGGAGCTTCAAGTGGCTGTAGCTAGCGCTGACTCGACACGATAAGAGAGATCTTCCAAAGGGTCTGCAGCAGCATGTCGGCGTCTAGTTCGGCCAATCTTTGCAATTTGGGCTCGCGTCGCACAAAAAGTCACAAATGATTTGTCCGACAACAACAACAAGATACCCACCATCATCATCATCATCATCCATGCGCAGTCCGCCCCAAACCTGCCCACCATGGATGCCTCGGCAGCGGGCACATCACGGCGGACAGATCCTGCAACGGCAACACCGCAGATGAGACGTAGCGTGGATTGCCGTTCCGCTGTGGCGACACCCACTCTCACCCACAAAACCTCGCTGGTCAGCGCGACCGACACGTTTGCTTCTGCGACCGATGGCCAAGGATATTACACAGATGCCGGAGACATAAGCGAGGACCGTACAGACGATTCACGTAGCCGGCTGGACAATGCGCATGGCATGGAACGACACGGTGAAACACAGCTGTCACCGACTTCATCTAATCGGACAGCCCAAGCGGATGACATTGTCCATCAGCCGCAGACAGCATCCACACCGATACCATCGCAATCGGCACTACAACATGCTGTCCCAGCAGCAGACCCATCTTCCAGCCCTACAAGCCAAAACGCATCAACTGACGAAGCAGGCAAGCAATTCGAACCAGGTCAGCAGTCTTCTGCTCCCGCTACACACCACCGACTCTTGCGGCACGGCGCTATCCTCGGTCTGCTTTCTCTTTCTGCTATTTGGGGCACCTTAGCTCGCGAAGGCTTGGTAGCACTCAACACCTATGACGGCGAAAGCGTTGCTCCTCTTGTATGGGCTCAAGCCGTTGGGTGCCTCATCATGGGTCTTGCTACGGGCGCCAACCGACAAGCCATCGAGAGCCGGTATCCGCCTGCCTACATTATGATCACCACTGGCCTGTGTGGAAGCATCACGACCTTTTCCAAGTGGATGCTCGACGTCTTTCGCGCGTTTGGTGATCAAGGACATTTCGACCGGGCTGGACTGCACAATGTGATGGACGCACTCACGCAAACAGCAGTCACGATTGGGATGGCGTTGGTCAGTGTAGAGGCTGGCGTTGCGCTGTCAAAGGTCATCAATATCGAGATTGTGTTCAAGGCGGTACGCAGCCGGCAGAGCAAGCATCGTCCGGAAGTTCAAGGCTCGAGCAGTGGAAGCCATGATGGTGAACGCAAAACGCGGCAGGGAAACAAGGTCCAAAGCGGCCCGACAGCTATGCTGGACCTTTCGATGCTCTTGCTGGGCACGATCTTCTGGATCGCATCTGCCATCCTTTGCGCACTCTACCCTCCCTTCCGCCACGTTACATTCAGTCTGGTCCTTGCACCACCAGGTACCATGCTTCGTTGGTACTTGTCGCGCTACAACACACATCCACTCTCGAACCGTTGGTCGTTACCACTTGGCACGCTCGCCGCCAATCTTTTGGCTACAGCCGTCATTTGTGCGGCTTTCAGCGCGTCGCGCGCTGGGTCTACTCCAGCGTCGTTTGCTGGACGTCGGACGGGTTGTCAGGCCTTGCAGGGTCTGCAAGATGGATTTTGCGGTTGCTTGTCTACTGTCAGCACGTTGGCGGTGGAATTGCGGACTATGAGGCCGAGGAGGAGAGCGGTTAGGTATGCGGTCGTGTCGTGGATGGCGGGTGTCTTGATCTGCGTGTTGTTGGTCGGCGTGCCCTGGTGGAATATCGGCATGGATGGAAGATGTCTTGGATACACCTCTTGAATCGAGGTTTCTCTTTGTACAACATTTTCTCACTCAATAAGATACCCTTTTTCACGACGCATTACAACGTTTCGGTATCAGCGTGCAGATGCTCGCAGAGAGGATCATCGTGATCTTTACTATGAGAGAACAGCAATATTGAAGTGGAACAAGGTGATTAACTTTGCTATAGATGGTGGAGAGAGAGGAACGCATTTCACAAGCCGAGCATCTTGCCGAGACCGCCGAGGGCACCGCCACCACCACTCTTGTCCTCCTGGGCGTTTGAATCGTCCTGCGAGGGACTGGCGGCCGATCCTGCCGGACCTGCACCTGCGCTGGCACGGCTGCCCTGGTTTTGGATCGCGCTGTACGCCTGTCCTCCGTCGGCGTTGCTGGTTGCGGGCTTGATCACGTTGAACGTCCCCTTTGCGTTCGCGCACGAGCTGCGGATCGCACTCGACAGCGGACCTCCGAGCGGGATGAGTGCTACACAGGTTTGCGGGAGAGTCCAGGAGTTGTTGTCGATATCGTAGTTGCCTTGGTGCGTGCAGTGGATGGCATTCTTGACGCTGCCGACGCGGGCTTGTGGACTGTAGCAGACGCCTACTTCGACGGAGGAGAACCAGTAGAATGTGTTGGCGATCGGTTGCGGTTGCGTTTTGAAGCTGGGGATCGGCACAGCTCCAGCGCCATCGGCTCGCACGCAATCGATCCTCCCGGCGAGCAGGATCGATAGCGTGACGAGAGCGACGCGAAGAAGAAACTGATTCATCGTGAACGTAACAGACAACTGCAGAAGAGAAAAGTATGGTGTCGCTTCCTCGACCAGTTTCAAAAGAGGTGAAGAGATATATACTCTGCTGTGAACCTCATGCCTCCTTCTACGTCTAGCAGCAATCACATAGCTTTGGTGGGGGAATAAGCAAGTTCATTTCCAAACGCAAACGCTGTCCTTCCCTTCTGTATGCGATCTCGTCCATGACCCACTTGACGCCTTGCCACACAGCATTACGACGGATGAAGTCCATATCTTCGCATGTGGGTACCAATTTGGGCTGCCTCCGACAGCAAGATGAAAAGCCAACTTACAGTGCGCGTGGAATCTGTCTCGCGAGAAGTATCGTCACCACAGATCACCTCGATGCACCATAGTCATCAATGCTCTGACGCGACTGTAGGCATCGTTGAAAAGCTCTCATTCTCCTCTACACGACCGAGTACTTTTCCGCTGCTTAGGTGCGCTTTCTTGTTGCTGGGACGAACTTTGGATCGGCTTTTTGCAGCAATAAAGTGCTTGTGTTGCCTCCTTCTGGCATCAAAACCACTTCCCTTCGCTTGGGAATGCTCTCTATAGGTCAAAGACCTATCTGTGGCTCAACAAAAGCCCAATCAGCCGCAATGGCTACTCCTGAGAGTTGGTGCCAGTGCAAGCCCAAAATTCCCTTTGAGTGGCGATGAGTCAACACCGTCGAAAGTTCGGCATCAAATTGATAATCATCAGCCTCGCAGATCCATTGAGATGATCATTTGACCATGTACGAAGCGAACCGCAAACACACAACAGCCAACGACACCCATCGACATGATCAAAACAGGCTTTTCATTCGATTTTTCTGCATGAACCCTACAATTCGAACTCGAGACAACAAGCACTGGAATCATTGCGAAACTACTGGTCAACGTCGAGAACGATACGACCTGCGATCTTTCCGCTCTGCATGTCGTCGTAGACCTGAGGCAATTGCGAGAGACCAAGAGTCTTGAAGAAGGTCTTGACCTTACCAGAGGCGGCAATGTCGAGAGCCTCCTGGGCGTCCTGTCGGTTTCCGACGTACGAGCCAATGACACGGACCGAGCGGAAGACGGTGAAGAAGACGTTGGCCTTGATGTCAGCCTGACCGGGGAGACCGACGGCGACCAAGACACCACGAGGGCGAATATAGTCGAGAGCCTGCTCGTAAGCAGCAGCACCCGAAGCGGCAACGACGGCAGCCTGAGGACCGAAGCCATCAGGGGTGGCAGCCTTGATGTCGTCAACGAGGTTCTTGGAAGTCTTGAAGTCGATGAATCGTTCGGCACCGAGCTTCTCGCAGAGTTGCTTCTTGTCCGAGCCAGTGTCGATGGCGATGACACGGTAACCGGCGGCGACGGCGTACTGAACGGCCAAGTGACCCAATCCACCACCAGCACCGGGGATGGCAACCCACTGACCGGGGATCAGCTGAGCCTCCTTGAGGGCCTTGTAGACGGTGACACCAGCGCAAAGGATTGGAGCAGCCTCGTCGAGGGGAAGGTCGTCGGGAATGATGGAAAGGTGGTTGGCGTACGAGACGGCGTACTTCTGGAAGGAACCGTCAACGCTGAAGCCGGAGCACTGTGCGTGAGGGCAGTTGGGCTCGTTACCTTGACGGCAGAAAGAGCAGTTGAGGCACGAGGTGGCGATCCACTTGATACCGACACGGTCACCGACCTTGACGTACTGGTCAGCACCTTCACCGAGAGCGACGACGACACCGGCACCTTCGTGACCACCGACGAGGGGAAGCTTGTTGTCCAAAGGCCAGTCGCCGAGCATTGCGTGCAAGTCGGTGTGGCAGACACCCGAGTAGATGACACGGACGAGAGCCTCGCCGCGCTTGAGCTCCCTCTGGACGGGGACATCCTTGATAGAGACGGGACCACCTTGCTTGTCAAAGATGGCGACACGGTTCTGTCCCGAAACCTGGAGCTCTTGCTCACGGGGGTCGGCGTGCGATCGAGAAGAGGTAGCAGCGGGAGCCATTGTTGCTCTTGTGTGAGATGATTTGGAGGTGAAGTTGGGGTTCGGATGTGTGTTAGCAGTGCTGTTGCTCTGTGAAGACCGAGAGATGTTGTGGGGCAAGAGGACGGATGATGGCGTCAAAAGCTTGCTCTTTTATGGCTTTCTGATGGGATGGCGAAAGCTATTGGCTTAGCATCAGACCCTGAGATGAGAAGCAGGTGCACTTTGTGGGGATGTTGCACCAGGAGAGGCGCTGAACCGTGCAGGTGTTCTGTGACATTGCGGGAGCGCTGTCCCTGCTCCTTCATCTCGGCAGGTGACTGCCGCTCAGAGAGGCTCAGTGATCTCTCGCAAGATGCCGCAGATTGAGCGCAGCGCTTCGGGCTTCGAGATGTGATGTCGCGCGAGTATCCTTTTCCGAGACTTGCACGAGCCCTGCTTCGGTATCAGTCTAGGATCAATGTGACCAGATGGCCAAAGTCACAAGGAGGAGGGCGTAGCGCAGAAAGAGGGATTTGGCCGACCGGCGCTCTGCCGCTGTTTTGGAAGAAGAACAGACGGCAAAGTCGGAGGCTGAGAAGCGACATCAAGTGCGGGGAAGAGGGTTCTTTGACAGAGAAAGTCTAGTTTCCTCGGCGAAATCACACAATCGACTCGGCGGGAAGCTTGCGTAGCAAGGCAGAATCAGTACAGCCCTATCGTCTGTGCGCGCACGGAACAAGAGAGCATCAAGACAACGGTGTCAAGGCGGCACACGACACTCAGACGTTCAGACGTGCGTACGAGGGTTCGACCAGCCGAGTGGGACAACAGCCATTCGACGCAGTGCAGAGAGCCAGGAGTTGAGGATATGGGCAGTCTGCCGCTCAGAGGCACAGCTGGCAGTAATTGAGAGCTGCTGAGCTGCCAAGTAACGGCCATTGACATATGAGAGAGAGTGAGGGAGAGAGAAAGAGAGCACATGCTTGGCTTTGCTGCAGCGAAAAAGCAGAAAAAAGCACAAACTGTCAACTGCGCCAGTCTCCCGCATTTTATTTTGACACCTCTTTCGGCCTGGAACAGTAAAGCTGCGGTTGTTTAACATCCTTATTCGGATATCACAGCAAGTCGCAACTTGTCTCCCGGTCTTTCTTTCTGGCGCACGAATCTACACTTCCCCGCATCTCGATGCCGATTTCTGGCAAGGTGGCCGTGGGCGCCCTTGCCCCCACCTCTGTCTGTCGCCTACCGCACTGTCCAGATGAATTGATGGTCGAGACTATCTTGCCGAGTGGCTCTAGAAGCGTGTCGTGTGACTGCTTCGCCACGGTGGGTTTTCCCACAACGTCTATCCTCATGGTCTTGCCGTTGTTCGTCCTCTCTCTTCGAACCATCGATTGTCTTGTGCAAAGAACAAAGTCAAGGCCAATCGGTTGCCCATGAATTACCCGTCGATGAAACACATGACCCCGTTCACCGCTTCTGGCTTTTTCTCAACCCTGATTGAGCTTGCCTTTCATTGTCGAAGTGATGAGACCGTGGTTCTAGAAGCTCGAAGGCACGGCAATTGGCGACCTCGCAAGATGGCAAAGACGAACAACGCCATCTCCCGCAAAGGCAGTCTCGGCTCTATTCTGAGACTGGCGAGTTAGTCGTCGCTTCTTTTAATTGACCCTTTTTAACGCCTTCATTTATTTGAGAAATCGTTTCGAACGACTGCGAGCACACGTACTGCATCCTCAAACAATTCCACCCCGCCAGACATTGCTCTGGGAGCTCACGTCGTCTGCGCTCCATCACGGACAGGACAATATTGTCGAGACAAGCTTATAGATACATCATTGAATTGCTTCGTCACAAGGAGCACAGACATCACGACGTGAAAACTTTCCATCCTAACACTCGAACTCGGGCGAAGACTGCATACTGCGCTGATGTGCTTGGACACTGTTGCCGATCGAGTAGCAAATAGCAGCAAGTGTTAGCATCAAAAGCCAGCTTCAAGAATCCCAGGCGAACCTTTGCAATGACTTACGCAGAAGTAATGGCGATGCTGCCGGATGCAA
Organism: Ustilago vetiveriae; assembly: GCA_928722275.1. NCBI lineage: Eukaryota > Fungi > Basidiomycota > Ustilaginomycetes > Ustilaginales > Ustilaginaceae > Ustilago > Ustilago vetiveriae. The sequence goes on from CAKMXE010000003.1 coordinate 109,592, forward strand.
TCGCTTCGGTCGCACCAATCATCTTGTTGTAGTCCTCAATCGTGTTGAGCGTCGCATCGCTCAGCGGTGATCTTCGCCCAAGCCTGGACAAGATCGCGCGCGAAGGGGGATAGGCGTACATTGTGCTTCCCCCTGCTCCATCTCCCGCTGAGACTCCCGGACTGCTCGCCATCGCTGCTGGTGGCGGTATTGTCGGTGGTGATGCTGATGCTGATGCTGCAAAGTTGACCAACTGCCCGCTGTTCGGCTGCGGTGCTGTCGGTACGCCAGAGAGAGAAGTCCAGGATAGGGGCTCGGCAGGCTGCTGACCGGATTCGATGCCTTGCGCCTGCCTTGCCCCGGCGGCACCTGCATGTTGTCGCTGTTCGGCGCAGATGGCTGCCTTGACCCGTGCGTCCTTCTCTTTCTTGATCGCGTAGTCCCTGTTCTTTGATCGAAAGTTCAAAGTCTGGTATCCGACCGCTACCGCACCCAGACTTACTGCTGCAGTGGTTCCGTATGCTCCTGCAACCGATTTGCGCTTCAAACCAGAGCCAAGAAAGTCATCGGTGCCCAGCTTGAGCGTCTCGGGTGCCTTGGCTACCGCCTTTGCCATGTTCTTTGCCGAGACCGAAGGCGTCAGTCTCTTGAAGGCGGGATTGACGAGCTTTCCAGCCGATAACAGTCCGCTTTCGTCCACCGGCACTGCCAGGCACGGCGACGTGGCTGCCAGCAGCCACGTGATGACTTGGAGGACAATGACGATCCAATTTGCACGGTTCGAACGCATGCTGCTCCTGTAGTGGTCTCCAAAGTCCCGTCTACCGTTGGATGCTTGACCCCTACCTCGAATCCTTGTGGCTTTGCAGGAGCAACTGTTAGAGACTTGTTCTATGTACTTATACACAAGGCGCAACGTCCTTTGTCCTACTCTGACGCTAAAGGTCAACACAGATCGGCGATATCAGGGCTGCTCTGCGTTGTCGAAGGAGCCAGGCCACAAGCTCGGCTGCAAGGGATTTTGCCTATGCGCAGATGCGCAGGGGACTGTTGCCTGGTTGATAGATGGCACCGGGATGAAGAGCGTGCTAATGAACTAGGGCACGCACTTTGCCCTTTTCCCCTTGGACGGCGAAGAGAACAACCCCGATGAGCGGGAAGAAACCAAATTCGCCAAATGGACAGCTTCCGGCGGTTCCCTTGTGTAATGAACCACGCGAACCTTCTCGTCCCTGACTTTGTTGCAACGAGCAACACGCAAGGCTTTTGCGCACTGCAACAGGTGTGGGCTCCTCGAGGTTGATGTGTACCCTTTGATCAGTTGCCTTACAAGGTCGGAAGGCGTGGGATGGCTGCGTGCTGAAAATGCTTGACCTATGGATAGAGGGCGACAATGGCGATGCTGAGAGCTTGAGCGTGTAGAGAGATGGTCGAGGTGAGCGCTTGGCTGGATCAAGGGCAAAAAAGTCGTAGGAGATTCGTCTCGAGATTCGTGTTCGTTATGGGGAGGCAAGAAAGGCTGCAAAGCCAAATCGCAGTTTGCTCAAAAGCGAAACGAGGAGCCAGGAAGAAGCTCCTAGGTTGCAGTTCCTGCGGATCCGTTGCTGATACGACGGGGCTGTACAGCAGCGAGACGTCGAGAAGGCTCTAGCAATGCACTGACCAGATTGGCGTGATTGGTCGTGCTCCAATCACGATGTTGCCAAGCTGCTCTTGCCAAGCTGCTCAAGTGTGACGTCTCGCGAGCAGGAGCACGAGCCGAGGCAGACGTTACCGTTCCTGCATGGTTGAAAGATGGTGATTCAGAGCTTTAATCAGCACATCATTGCCTCTGTGTGAGCACGTTCTGGTTTGGGCATAACCTAGCGGACCGATGTCCGAGCGATTCTCTGTAGCGCAAGGGTGTGCACGTGCCGTCCGAGATCATTGTTGACAGATGAAGTCAAAGGCTGCTCGTGCAGGTGTAGCTTCATATGCTTGCAGCATGCACACAGATCTACGGTGGATCCAACGAGAACTCTTGCTCAACGCATTCGCACGCGCAGTGGCGAAGCACCTAAGGTCACGGGATGATCCAAGCAGCGCTTTTATTCGAGCATCATGGTGTGCAGAATCCGTCATTGATGTTAGAAGGAAAGAACGAGTCGTGAATATATACAGTGTATTACAGCAGACATGGCCCACTGTTGAGCCTGGTAAAGTGAGGTGGGCTACTTGATGAAGTCATACAGCCGAGGCTCTCGACGGTCGGAACCCATCGGCCTTCCATCGGTGCAATAGATGTTTCATAGTATTATTAGATCGGCGGAACAGCGGATCGGAATTGTCGCATGTCAGGGCAGCACGTGCTGGCTCTACTTAGAGATCGGCGGGGAGGTACTCGGAGAACTGCTTGCTCTTGACCTTGTTCAAGTCGTCCTCGGTGATGCTCTGCACGGTGTCGCCGGCGTTGTATCCGAAACGCTTGGCCGAGTTGGTGGCACCAGCCTTGAAGAAGGACGGACGACGAAGGATGGTGACGACACAGCTTCCGCCAAGGCCGATGTTGTGCGTCAAGGCGTGCTGGACATTCTTGACTTGCAAGGCACCGGCGTCACCACGGAGCTGGTCAACCATGTACTTGATCATGCCAAGACCGGTGGCGCCGAGAGGATGACCTTTGGACTCGAGACCACCCGAGGGGTTGACGACCCAACCTTTGCCAGCATCGTTGTAGGTGTTGAGCTTTTGCTCGACGAGCTTGTGAGCCTCGCCTTCGGCACAGAGGCCGAGAGCGGGGTAGGTGACGAGTTCATTGGGAGCAAAGCAATCGTGGAGCTCGAGAACCTGAACATCCTTGGGACCGATACCAGCCTGCTTGTAGGCGATGGCAGCGGCACGGCGCGACATGTCGGCACCGGCAAGCTCGATACGCGAACGGTCCTCGTAGAGACGGATCGAGTCGGTGGCGACACCCATACCTGCGAGCTCGATGGCTCGGTCCTCGAGGCCGTGTTTCTTGACGAATTCTTCGGAGGCGACAAGAGCGGCAGCACCACCATCAGAGGTGGGCGAGCACATGGGCAACGTCACTTCACGGGTGATCTTTCGAGCGTTCTTGACCTGGTCGGCCGAGGGGGTAGCGCGGAATTGCGCGTAAGGGTTCTTTGCAGAGTGACGGTGATTCTTGGCAGCAATCTCGGCAATGTGATCCCAAGTGGCGCCGTACTTTTCGCAGTACTCGAGACCGGCGGCACCAAAGATACGAGCGGCAAAGGGACCAAAGTCTTCGGTCTCGTACTCCTTGTCGCCTTCGATCTCAAAGAGCTGCGACATGGTGCCCTCCATGGGAGCAGCGCGGTCGGTGAAGGCGGAGCTGAGCGAGCCAGGAGCCATCTTTTCGAAACCGACAGCAAGAGCACACTCTGCCTGGCCGGCGAGGACGGCGTTGGCAGCGAGGTTGAAGGCGCTGGAACCGGTGGAGCAGTTGTTGTTGACGTTGACGATGGGAATACCGGTCATACCGAGCTGGTAGAGAACGCGCTGACCGCAGGTCGAATCACCGTAGACGTAACCGGCAGCGGCATAGTCGACGTCGTCGTAGGTCAAGCCGGCGTCGATGAGGGCCTTGACGGCACCTTCAAGACCGAGGATGGGGTAGTCGCGGTCAGCGGGCTTGGTGAAGGCGGTCATGCCAACACCGACGACGTAAGCTTTGCGTGCGGGCATTTTCGAGATGTTGCGATTGAAGAGGAACGGGGGTAGATGATGTCGAGGACGAGGAAGGATGGGACGAAGAATGTCTCAAGGAAGGAAGAAGATTTGCATGAGATATTTAAGACGAATGCTCAAGGGTAGAACGAGGTGAATGAGCGAGCTACAGCAAAGTGGAACGGCAACGCCGGCTTGCTTCAAGGCCGGTTCAGAAGTCCCAAGCGCGCGCTAAGGGCAGCCTGTGACAGCGACGAGCAAGCTGAGCTGCTGTCAGTAAGTCTGTACTTGTGGCAGCTCGTTGCGGATCATCAGGGTTCAGCTTCAAAGGGGCGCGAAAAAGCAAGCGAGCTAGCATAGCCGGCGCATCCTTTTTTGAAATGCACTGTGAAATCACTTGAATATCCTTTTTACACTACCCCGGATTACCGCTTTTTTTGGATTAAGTTACAGTCGTCTGTTTGTTTGCCGGTGCACGAATCTACTGTATTTCTTCTGTATTCAACCCAAAAAAACAAATGTGGGTGTGGGGAAGAGAGCTGCTGCTCGAGACTCAGCCAAGCAGCCGCACCCTGAAAGCCGCAAGCAAAGCACGGCTCTCTATACTGTGGCAACATCACGATGTCCATCGGATCCATCTGCCCGAGCATGTGCGAGTTGAGCGTGAAGGCGTGGGCAATAGCCACAACTCATCACCTCCCAACAGGCAGCGTCAATGCTCCTGCCAGACCTGCAAGCTCTCGACGGACTCGTTATGAGTGTGACTTTCCAACCGACGCTCATCGTTGTACGTTCCGACACCTTGCGACTCTGTGAGATGATTCTAGCAACGGAAATGTCCTTGTCCTGGTTGCATCACAAGCCACTCCTGGGCGAACGCCTCTTTGCCAAGCCCGACTTTTCGTAAATCGCATCGATGGTCTGCATGATGATGACCGACTCTTCATTCTGCACCCACACCGGCACCCTCGTCGAGCTATCGTCTCGATCCTGGTTGATCATATCAATCGCACTGACTTCGTCCGGCTTTGTTCTCGCCTGGACTGCCTTGACACCCAGCACAAACGCCTCCAACTGCCATCGATAAGTCGACCACCATACCTCACCTGTACCTTTGGGCCAATGACCATCTTTGGCAGCCCTACGCATCTGTTCGGTACCGCAAGTGTCGCCGGGAACATAGGCCTTGTACGTGCGTGTTGTGCCTTGAGCTACGCCTGCTTCGCTAGCTGATTTGCCACCGTAGACCACTTTGATCGTATGCCACAAGAAGGGCGCCACAAAGTTTTGAAGCTCGACCGTGCTTCCATCCTTGAAAGTGGCTTTCAGCGTAGGCGCTATACGAGCGACATTGGGTACACGCCAATTGAGCAAAGGCAGAGTGAACAATGATCGACCCAGAGAAGTCTCAATCTTGCAGGGCACCTTGGCAGGTCGAGGCGTAGGAACAAGGACAGTCGCCTCCATCGCAACATCGATCCCTACATCTCCCTTTGGATTCAGATGCACTTTCGATCCGGGCTTGCGAGGCTCAAAGTACGTTGGTCTTGCTTCACGAACTTCGATGCCATCTTGCCAGTTGGCTCGTTGCCAGCAACCTGCAGCTGCTCGCATGGTGTACAGGCATGCACTGGTCGGATAGCACCCTGCATCCATCAATGCACCGCCTGCCAAGCTGTAATCGAATCGAATGTCGTCGTCGCCGATCACACCCGCTGGACCCAACAAGTATGCTTCGATCGCAGTCACCGGGTTCGTACCCGACATGATATCGTGCAAGCGGTAGGCATACTCATGCAGAGCGGGATGGAACCTGTAATGGAACGCTTCCAGCACCAAGACATTGGCCCTCTTTGCTTCTTCGAACAGATGCTTCGTCTCGGCCTCATTGGAGGTCGATGGCTTTTCGAGCAAAACATGCTTCTTGGCCGCAATACACTTGAGCGTCCATTCGTAGTGCAATCCGTTGGGAAGAGGATTGTAGACCGCATCGATACCAGGATCGTTGATCAGCTCGTCATAAGTTGAAAACACGTGTGGGATGTTGTGCTTCTTGGCAAAAGCAGTAGCCTTCTCCTTGGATCGAGCGGCGATGCCCGAGATGATGACATCCGGATGCGTCTTGGCTGGGATGATGATTGCAGGAGGCGCAATGTTGGCCGCACCCAGAATGCCGATTCTGAGGGGAGAAGCGCCATCTCCTGTGCGCTTGGTCACCGCAGGTGGAGAAAACGAGGTATAGATACTGGCAAAGCGACTGTACAGGTCTTTGATTGCCGTCGTCATCTTGAAATTTCAGCTTCGAAGAACAGGCAAAGCAAGCAAGATGAGATGGAGGGGGATGGCGACGGAAGTATGACGAGCAGATAGTCTCGCCTTCGGCAGCTTTATGTAGCCCAGCGTGACAAGATGGCTGCATCTCGACTCAGCCGCTCGAGAGCGTGAAATCAGTTCTGCCATGATTGATTTCTTCTCGTGCAACCCTCAGGTCAACGTGCTTCCACCGCGGTTTCTTCTCGCTCTGCACCATCGCCTTGGACCCTGATAGCCGAGCTGAAATCGTATGCCTTGCAACGTGCACAAGCCACTTGAGCCTTTCCTTTCGCCTCGCTGTCTGTGCCTCATACGGCTCATCGCCGCTCTCAACGCATCAGCGCATGGCTGAGCAACAAAGTCCGGCACGGCGAGCAATCTCCAAGAAGGTGAAAGTGGCCATGTTGGCCAATCCACGTCTAGAAGACGGAACGGCGATATCCGAGAGTGCAGCTGCAACGAATGTGTTGATATTATTTTTAGCGCGAAACCCTGTTGGATAGCCGAGCCAGGACTTCCAAAAGCGAACTCGGCCTTGTTCAAGGCAGCAGGGCAACAAGGCCACGTCGACATGTCTGGCACGTTCCGACCTGAGGCGCTCTCGATGCAAAACCTCCTATCTTGGATCAAAGTGTCGCTTTGATCGTCCGTCAAATCCTGGCAGCATCGTGTCAGCCATAGCGGAGAGAAATCCCTGACAAAAGACCGTCATGTTGGCCATTCTAGATGCTCACGTCTCCGCGGTCTCTACCATCACTTCACTTGCTGAGCGCAGGCTCTGAGGAATGTAAGAGGCACATGTCTTCACACGTCGTTCCTGATGCTCGTTCAGACGGATGCTTATGCCTGACGATATAACGGACCTCGCTCTTTCATAGATGAGTGACGTGAGATGGAGTCGTGAGCCCCTCTGTGAACCTCATAACAGTGATCGATCAATGGCCACCTCTTCACCTTGCTGTCTGAGGCATCCGACTCCTGACCTCATTCGAGATCTATACAACGATGCCTACGCACAACAGACAAAGCAAAACAGGGCCCGTAAACGAGATGAGCTCGTAAGTGTGTCTTCAGCTATATACATAGACATGATTCGGGAGAGTTATTGGCACTGCCTTTTAGGCGGATGGACGGGCAATGCCTACTAAGTCCGCCTTTTGCTGCTGGTGATCGTACACAGCAGGCCTCCACGACTGAGCCAAAGGCTGTTTCATCGGACTTTGACTTCCACGACCTTCGACGTCGTATCCATCTCCTTCCTCCTTCTCACCCTTTTTCTCGATCATGAATCCTAGACTCGTCAATACTGTCAATGCAAGCAACTCGGTTACAAACTGAAGCACCACTTTTAGCCAAATGTTTTTCGGGATCAAGATGCTTCCTGAAAACGTCGTGTATGCGGCAAAGCATGATCGGATCAACATGAGCGGAGTCGCGATGGCCAAGATTGAACGAATCAATTTTGCTTCGCGACTTTCTTCTGTGTTTCGTAAGCCAATCGATGTGAGAAGAATGCAGATGGAGGCGAGCAGGATGTAGAGGATGACACCGACTTTGGCTTCGATAGGCAATTGAGGACGTTGAAGAGGAACACCATTCGAATCTGTAAAGTTCGTATTTGTGTATCCCGTGATCACGCAGATCAGAGCTGCGAGGTTGATCAAATTCAACACCTTTCCAATACGAGCCGATCTCTTGACTCGTTCCTCTGTGATCGAATCGATGGATGAACGAGCCCGAGAATAGAATGCCAATACTGAACTGATCAAAGGACTCAGTCCAATGGATTGTAAAATAAAGCCCCAAACGATCGTGTTGACCGAAGCATCATGCTGGACAGTATTGGAGATGACCAGGATGATGTTCCCGCAAAGATGCAGGATAGAGACGAAAAGAAGGGAGAAGAATCCGACGGTCCGAGAATGTCCGTGTTTGAGAACGTTGACAAAGTTGAGGAGCAGAAGGGCGACGTAGAGAGGGATGAAGACGCAATCCACGATGATGGTCGTTGGCCAAGTCATGACTGGAATGTGCTTTGGATCGATGTTTCGAGAGAGCTGAGTGAGTAAGTGTTTGTTCGCCGGCTTGTGTCTGGGGATTGTTGTTCGGATCGGACAAGACGGGGTGGAACATGTCATACCGGAGAGCTTGACTATATATCCCATCATTCATGGTACAACTCATTCTTAATGATCTCGAGCACATTCGCCGTGCAGGTCAACGAAGCCTTTGCGGAAGAACATGCAACTGTTCTTCTTCCTACAAACACCACCGAGATACCTCCCGGCACCACCGAAATGCTTGTCGGACACTCACCCTGACACGAGGCATTGAATCCTGACAATACACCAAGTGCGGATTTCATCTATCACTCGCATGCCAGCATAGTGACACCGGTAGCTTATTCGACAGCAGACACTGCACACCGAACAAGTTACCGAATGCCATCGGAGTCCAAGCCAAGATCACACAAAGGCTCACATACCAGATGTCCAGATGCGCCGTGGGTTGACCTTCCGCCGGGACTTTTTTTTTGTTCTTTTCTGCCACGGAACCCTTATCGCTGCAATCCTTGATTTCGGCAGCTTGCTCGGCACCCGTTTCGCTGTTCGTCTCGGTTCATCATTCGCAAAGTGTCGCGACAGAGACATCTCCGCCTTTCTTCATGCAGAGGCTACACTACGTAGATGCAAAAGAAAGCGGAAGCCGAGTATCGGATGAGACCAGTAGCTTGTTCGGCCCTTGTACCTTCCGAAGATTCATCCCAAGCTCGATGAAAGGGGCTGTGCCTTTGCGATTTCGGCAACAGTTCGACCCCAAAGAACAAATCATGATGTTTAGGCAGGAGCAGTTTCTCAAGGCTTGATGACCGTCGATTCAGATGGGCGCGAGTACCAAAGCCGACACTTATTTATCGAATGTCCAGGTCGCATTTCTACGCACCAAAGATCTTTCAGTGATAGGTTGCAAGCAGGTGGCAGACATTTTTACCCCACCGATGCCGAATCAGGACATGCAGAAGAAGCGCAGTGTGGTATTGCTAATATAGTGTACAATTGTGAGTCTTTACGCTCGTTTTCGTGTCAGACAGCACCATGCTGATCAAGCCTTTTCACCATCTTTGGGCGCCTCCGGTCCTTGTGCGCTCTTCGTTCCAGCGCGCAGATGCAAGAGCCAGTTGGTCAACGCCAAAGCCACACCGGCACCCGCGAACCCCATTCCCATGTAGTAGGCTCCTCGATATCCTTTCAATGGGTTTGCGCCTCCGTCGTTGACGTGTGTTTCGACAACGCCTGCGAATCCGAGGCCGAGAGCAATGCTATAGTTGACGATCGTATTCACTATGCTGCTTGCTGTGCCCTGCTGATGTGAGGGCAAAAGGTCGCTGAGAATGATGCTGGCTGCCGGGAATGACATGTCCATACCAAAAGGCATGATGCCCGAGGAAATGTAAGGAAGCGACTCCACTCGTACTGGCGCATTGCCGGCGATGCAGCTGCCAATACAGAAAGCGAGCAAAGAGAGAAGCATGACAAAGGCTGGACTGGTGCGTCCAAGGATCTGAGCAGAGCTAAATGCGGCAACGATGCCGGCAACACCGGCTGGAACGAAAGTCAGCAGGGTGAAGATAGGACTGTATCCTCGGATGAGCTGCTGCATAAAATTGGTATAGAAGATCCAGATGCCAAAACTTGCCCACCCGAATGCAAGCGAGAGGAGGATAAAGGTTCCTGAGAGAGTGAGAACGTTGGTAGGAAGCAGTGGATAGAGAGATTTGCCCTCGCCATAGATGAACACGGCGATAAAGAGGATGCCGACGATGAGCAGGACGTAGACGTAGACCGTGGACCAGCCAACAACCAGCGCCTGGTTGAAAGCAAAGTTGAACAGAACTAGGCCAACGACGCCGGTCACTGTACCAAAGAGGTCGAGTCGCTTCCACAGAGGAGCCTTGTCGTGCGCAATGTCATCCGATGAGGTCGATTGCTGAGGCGCGTCGTGATCGCTGCAATCGTCCGGTACGTCTAGCTTCCAAGAAGCGCTGACAGCGCGCATCTCGTCTTCGCTGGGCAAAACAAAGGCGCAAAGCAATGCTAGGACCACCGAGGTGATCGCCATGACGTAGAAGCCCCATTGCCAGCCCATGCTTCTGTTCATGTCCATCAGGGTGGTGAAGACTGCGCCCACCAAAAAGCCGTTCGGTGCGGTGGCAGCAAAGAAGGAAAAGCTGAGATGCTTGGCGTAGGTTCCGGGGGCGAAGACTCTGCCGAGGATGGCGAGCGAGTTGGGAAGCAAGACTGCACATCCGAGACCTTGCATGGCTCGACAGACATCGAAGAAGATGTAGGATCCTGTGTAATGAGAGAGGCCGGCGAGCAGCGACCAGATACCGAGCATAACATATCCGAAGATGACAATGGGCTTGTGGCCGACGAGATCGCCGATACGACCGGCTGGAAGAACAAAGGTGCCAACGGTGAGTGAGAAGGCGGCGGCGAACCATGACTGCTGAGCGTCGGAATGCTCGACGTTGAAAGTACGGGCGATGCTGCGAATCGGCACCACCGACTGACCGAGAGCTGATTGGGTGAGCAGCATTGCCATACATAGAGCGGCGACACCGACGAGTTGGCGTGCCTTGCCAAAGGCACCTGCGTTGTAGAGAGGCCGCGGCGAAGGAAAGGTGACATCTTCGGAGGGGCTGTCGTTTGCCTCGACCATGTTTATCCTTGTTGATGACATCGAGCTGTGTGGGTTGTTTCCAGCGAGGTACAAGGAGGGCAATGTGAGGCGAATCCTTCTGCCGTCATTTGCCTATATCATGTCGGGCTATTTAAAGGGTGTCGTCGTCCAGTTCTGAGCGTAAGATGGGCTCTGCAAGATGGCAATTGCGCTGGACAGGAGATAGCAAGGCGATAAAAGCGACGATGTGAAAGATGTTTCGCTCGGCGTTGCCGAGGAAGGCAAAGAAAAATTTACTCGAGAGGAAAGGGTTCTCCGCTTTGCCTGCAACATGCCGTTGTTTCCGTCGAAAACTCGCCTAATCTCCGACGTCACGACTGCTTTGATCCGAACCACTTCGACACACGTTGCTGTGCTATGCCGGGCTCGTTTGCAGACTGTCCTGTGGCGAGCGCAAAAATTCAATAGCAGCCGTTGACTACCTTCTGCATTGCTTCGTCGCTTCGAGACAACGACATGAGCATTCTTGTTGATCGGCGTAGCATCGTCGTGGCCATTCGAGGTTCTATATGAATCTCACTTGCTCTTCGACGTTCGCACCTTGCACCTTCTTCAGCGTAAGATCAAGTTCTACCTTGCCATCGCTCACGCAACAATTACGCATTGGCACGCACTTTCGCGTCGTCGCGTTTCCGAATGGCTCCAAAAAGTGTCACGGCTGTTTGTACAGTCTTCATATGCTGCCCAACACCGACCATCTCGATGAAAGGGTCGGGCCATCGGATCGTCGGAATCGCACCGATGGCACCATCCCATACTCTAACATTGGAGTTATTCTCCTGCGCTAATACAAATGTTATGCCATCTATACCGACACAAGGTAATACTACATTTCGAATTGTAGTCGCCCGTGAAATTTCGGGCTGGCCGAAGAACAGTCGTACTGTAGTCAGTGCGCCAGTCAGTCAAGCTGGCATCCCCGCGATCGCAAAAGGTGAGTCGATGCTCGCTTCTGAGCTGGCTGGAAAAAACAAGGAGAATCGGTCTCTTTTGAAAGCGGAATGGTCCGATGACCGCACCGCACCGGTTGAGTCACAAGCGGATTTGCTCTTCGGGAGCTTTCCGCTAAGCTTCCCACTGCAGAAGCTGCTGTTGTCTTTTGGTCCCTTGACCCCGCGCTGGCTCAGCTGGCTGTCGCCGTTTTGCCCCCGCTTATTTTCATGATGCAGATACACACCGGCGCACACTCTCTGGCTCCGCTTGTGTGTCACATCCGAAATCAGCAACGCTCGCAACCGTCTTCTTCCTCTTTCATCATCACATACCCTTCAAACACTCGACGAACGGCCTATCCGATACAGGTCATCATGCCGAAATTGGCTTTGTAGCAGATTGCACTTAAGATAACGCACGCAAGCATCGACATCAATTGCACACGGCGTCGAAGGTTCTCGCATGGATTCAGCATTGTCAACCTATCCGCTTCGAGGAATATCTCGTCCTTGATCTACACATCGGCAGTCATGCTATCCTCTCGTCGTAGTGCAGCGAGGGAGCTGTTGGTCTCGGCTTCCTCTCCGAAGGCTCCCATCGCTGGCCCTTCACGACCAAGACACTCTTCTACAGCCATAGCAGCCTCGAGCACCACAGTCTCATCAAGCATAGCCAGCAAGAGAAACTCGCTCGCTCAGATTCGCGACTCGACCGCCTATGTTGCCCGCTACAGGACCCTCGGCGCATCCGCTCATCCCTTGCTATCGTCCGCGCCCACAAAGGCAAGTCACGCGGCGTCACACGAAGCATCCAACCCGACGGCGAACCACGCAGGCATCAGCACAACGCTACAATCCAAGAGCAGCACCACCGCCCTCGACTCTGCCGGACCCGTAGCGCGTCCAGCTTCCTCCTCGGTACGGTCGAAATCCACCAACGCATCAGATCAGCTCGATGACACTTGGGCATTCGGGGGCGGTGCAAAGAGTCAAGGAGGTCCGGCAGCAACCGCCGAGGCAAACGCAACAGCTTCTCAAGGCAAAGCTTCCAGCGCTGCTATCGTCATGGGAAACGCAGGCAAAGGCGCTATTCCCAACTACGGTAAACGCAAGATGAACACCATCCACGTCTCGGGTCCATCCTCGTCTACTTCATCGCGTCAACCGGCACCCATCGCATCGACTTCGACCAACGAGACACTCGCCAAAGGGTACGAGCACCGATATTCTCCATCGACGCGCAGTGAGCAGCCGCTACCTCAGCATACCTACTTTTCGTCACCTTCCTCCTCCTTCAACGCTTCATCCTTTGTAGCTCCAGGCACGCAGCCTCCTTTGGCTGGCACAGCCACGGCCGGAGTGGGCCAGGGACATCCTGGCATTGGCATCGTACGCAAAACGTCGGCGCTCATCTTTCCCGGCCAAGGATCACAGTACGTTGCCATGTCCAAGGACCTCTACAAATCCTTCCGTTCTGCAAGGTCGATCTGGCATCAGGCAGAAGAGGCGCTCATGATGACTCCCGGCATTCACTCGCATCATTTCATCCAGGGCGAGCGAGCCACCAGCGCAGAACAGAGGGAGCTCTTTGAAGCCGAACTGGCCAAGACACGCCATTTGGATCCGAAGCAGGGCCTGTCGGCCAGCGGGACGGCCGTGGCGAGAAGTCGAAGAGGTTGGCTGCGTGATCTCGTGTTCTCGGGAGACCAGCTCGAATTGACCCGAGCCGAGAATGCACAACCTGCCATCCTCACCTGCACGCTCGCCTTTCTCCAGGTCCTTCGTAAAGAGTTCTCGCTGGATCTCATTCGGGATCATGTCCAGTGGGCTTCTGGTCACGGCTCAGGTGTCTATGCTGCGTTGGTAGGATCGGGTGCGATGGATTTGCACGATGCGGTACGGCTCTTGCGACACCGCGGTCTTGTCGCCTCGCATTACACCGAGAACCATCCGGTCCTCTTTCCTCCCGGCTGCAAGAAGCCCGAAAGTATCTACGAGACCTGGGCGTTCGCTAACGCCGGAAGCGGTAAAGGCGCTGACTTGCTCTACGAGGAGGAAGCTGCAGCAAATGGCGAGGCAAAGGCAGCACCTGGCTGGAAGAGAACGCAAATGTCAGGTGTCGTCGTGCGACCAGGCAAGCTCAATGCAGTGATCAAAGAGGTCGAGCAGGTATCGCAGGACATTCGCAACGGCAAAGTGCCCTCGGTTGCCCGCGACGAAGTGGTGGAAGTGGCCAACATCAACAGTCAGCTTCAGATTGTCTTGTCCGGCACACGCGTCGGTGTCTCTTACTGCTGCGATCGGCTGCGATCCAAGAACCTCGGTGCTCGTGCTGTCAACCTGCCAGTCTCGGGAGCCTATCATTCGAGCCTCATGATGGAAGCGTCAGACTTTTTGCGCCCCGCAGTCAAGTACATGCCTCTCTCTGATCCCCAGGGATTCTCGCTGGTGTCATCGAAGGACGGCAGTGTGGTACGGGACAGCGAAACGATCAGGCAGGATCTGGCAGGTGCATTTGCAAGACCGGTCCACTGGTTGAGTACTGTGGATACATTGCTGGCTCAGGGAGTAGAAAGGTTCATCTGCCTCGGACCCGGTAGAGCGTGTGCTCATCTGTTGAGCAAAGAGTTGGCGTACAGGGACAAGCAGAAGGAGGCGAAAGGCGATCCTTCGGGGTCAGGCTACGAGGTGTGGTCGTTGGCGACGGTGGAGGATGTCGAGCAGCTGGCAGAGGCGTTGGCCGATGTTTCCACGAGGGAGGGCGTTTTGCCGCCCGCGCCCGCTTTTGACCGGGATCGCCTGGTGGCCGATTGAGTCACAAGTCATGCATCACGCGAAATGCAACCGTATACCAACTTCTTCATGACCATTGCATATCTTTTCCATCTGGGTGCGATCCTTACACTGTCATTTTTAGAGGGCAGTTCTATGAGGAAGACGTTTGATGCGGAGAGGCATACCTGCTGCTGGACCGCCTGAGGAGGATTCGACACGAGGACGGACGATTAGTGCTTGATGTTGCTTGACTGTGATTCCGGGTTCGGGCGAGAGTTGGAAACGAGAGAGGAGGGTGATGATGAGGACTTTCATTTCGGTCAAGGCGAACTTTGCGCCGATGCTGCAAGTGATGATCGAGGAGAATGATGGTCAGTATGTGGAAAGGTAGGGTTGGTGAATGGTGTTGGGGTGGGGACGTACCAGGATTTTGGACCGCCGACGAAGGAGTAGGTGCTGTAAGGCGGTAGTTTGGCATGTGCATGTTGAGGTGGCAAGTGTGCAAAGCGTTCCGGCCGGAACTCGTCTGCGTCTTGACCGAACAAACGTTGATCGTAATTGACGGTTTTGATTCCAATGGTCAACCTCGAGCCTGCTTTGATCATCAACTGGGATGTGGTGCTACCATCTCGGAGACGGATCGGAGTCATGAGAGGGAGGATGCAATCTTGCATTGCTTCGCGATCGTTTCCGGGAACAGGAGGACACAGTCGGAGTGTTTCGGTGAGGATGTGATCGAGGTATTTGAATTCGTCGCACCAGATGTCGTCGTATTCCAACATGCAAGCCGAGAGGTCTTGCAAAGATAGTCCTTTTCGATCCTTCACTGTTGTGGCGATGATTTGTCGGAGTTTATCCTGAACATCGGGATGGTGTGCTAGGAAGTACAAGGCCCAGGAAGTGGTGACGGAACTGGTCTCGTATCCGGCAAACATAAAAGTCTGAATCTGTCCTGCAATCTCTTTGTCCGTCATCCTCTCTGCCACTCGCGCATCAAAGTTACTCTTGACCAACAACGAAAGTAGATCTTTCTTATCCAGTAAATCCTCTCCCTCCGTTTCAACGCTTGCTTTAGCCTCCCTCACGATTTGCATAGCGATTCGATCCATAACACGGTTCACCTTGGCAATCCTCCGATTCGCTTCCGACAACGGCCAGATGGAAGCAGGAGGATACAACATGGCAGAGAGACCCAAATGGATGGCTCTCCCAGGACCGAAATCGATCGCCGCTTGATTGACCGAGTTGAAAGCAGAGGACAGTTCCGAGTAATCGCGTCCTTTGACGAGTGCTTGACAGTCGTATCCGAACCCTGCTTCTCCGATAATGTCGAGCATGGTGCAATCCAAGTACTCGGCAAAATCCACACTTTCTCCGCCACTAGCGTGCATCTTGTCGCACATGAGATCGGCATACTTGGCGAAAATCGGCGTCAATCCTTTGATGTGAGCAGGAGTAAAAGCAGGTGCCATGAGCTTGCGTTGCTTGCGATGCGCCTCTCCGTATCGAGCAACGATCCCATTGCCGACGATAAACTTGATGATCGTCGTCCGCAGAAGATCGGACTGAAACTTGTCGACATCCGAAAGGATCGTGTTGAGCGCATAGGGGTCAGAGATGAAGATCGTCTCTCCACCAAAGGGTTCGGGAAAAACGAAAACCGAAGTGTCGAGTGTGCGAGCGTAATGCTTGCATACTTCGCCAGGTCCGCTGACCGTGATCGATTTCTTGGTGGTTGGATCGACGTAGGTGAATCCTTTTGCTTCGACAATTCGTTGGCCGAGGAGATAGGATGCTCGTTCGGGTCGAGGAAGGAGACGATAAGGCGAAGGAAAGAGGAGGGGTTTGACGGCGAGTTTGTAGGTGATGTAGATGACGAACAAGGTGAACACAAATGCAAATGGACGTTGTTGTACCAGCGATAGAATATCGTCGTGGCTACCCAGCCAGGAATTTGAGGACATGGCCATCGTGATCGAGCGCTGGTGAGGAGAGGACGTGGTGGTGTGAGGACAGGGTCCCTTTGATTCGACACGATCCTTGGATAGCATGACATGATCATTGATCAAAGCATTCATCACTCTGAGCGGAATATTCCGCTTTTCGCCCCGAAAATCGGCACTCGAGTCCCGCGGAATAATAGCCGCGTCCAACACCCAAGCGGAATTTCAACTTGACACGCACAGATCCTCCCTTGGTGACACAAGCCGAGTTCAATGGCGTCCACCGTAACAAAGTTCCCATCGGATGAGGGACAGTCCAGCATGAGCAATCAAGACAGGATGATGTCTGGGTGCAAATGTCGTATTCAAAAAACAACGGGAGACGTACGCTTGGATGCTTCAGGGGTATCGTAAGGATGTATCTAAGAGAGGCAGAAAATGCAAGACAGGGACGGAGCTCATGGCTTTACTGCTCGAATAACATGCAGATGTTCGCCGCCAGCTAGCCGCGCTAGAACGATCTATCGGTAGCAAGAGA
Organism: Ustilago vetiveriae; assembly: GCA_928722275.1. Taxonomy (NCBI): domain Eukaryota; kingdom Fungi; phylum Basidiomycota; class Ustilaginomycetes; order Ustilaginales; family Ustilaginaceae; genus Ustilago; species Ustilago vetiveriae. The sequence goes on from CAKMXE010000003.1 coordinate 126,505, forward strand.
AGATGAGAACAATATCAAGCGCACAATTGGTCAGCGGTAGAAACCTATCTGGTTTGTGTCGCCATGACTTACCTCTGCTTCAATGCCTTGGGCTATCAATCTCTCTGCCAACGCCGCTGGATCGTTCTGCTTTATCGCAACCAGGTAGAATCTTCCACCTTTTGCGAGAACGTCTTTAATAACACCGGCATCGATCAATTCGTCCACCAACCTGGTTCCTGTCGCTCCCCCAGCCCACGAACCTTCGATTCCGGCCTTACCCTGTGCCATCATCTCCTCCTCTTCTTCTGTCGGCACATACGGCGGGTTGAAAAGCAAAACATCCACCTGACCTTCCAGCCTCGATGTCAACCCGGATACTAGAGAGGTCCTTACTGCTTCGATATGAACTCCATTGGCTTTCCCCGTCGCTCGCGTACACGTATTAGCATGCGGGTTCCGATCGATTGCTATGTACGTCGCCGTTGACGAGCCAAGGATTTGTGAGAGAAATGAAGTGACGATGCCACTACCCGAGCCAATCTCTACGCAGATCGGTGCTTTCTGTGACAAATCCGTGCTGAGGGAATCGGCGTCTGCTTCGAGTGCATCGAGCAAGATGAAGCTGTCTTCTGCTGGTTCGTAGACTCTACGAAAATCTTGTTTCGTCAAGTGAGATAGAGACGGTGTTGGAATCATCCTCCGGTGAACGAAGCTGGGAGTTAGAGATCCAAAAGTCAGGATGAGCGGAGGGGAGCCAAGGTAGGTGTGGGGAAGGGTGTTCATCGAAAGGGTCCGAGTCGAGCTTTGGAAGAAAGTCAAATCGCGGCTTTCGGGCACGAATCCTCCCTTCCGGAATCCGAATTGCATTTCAAAGGCAACACTTTCTCGTTAGTCTCTACAACTCTCTTTGGTCCTACCCTCATCAAATTTCAGTTAAAGGATCATACACCATGGCGGCAAAACCGCAAGCAGAGGTACGTATCTCTATCCTACGCTTTGTTCACGAGCGTCCGATGCGAGAGCAGGCCGATTGGCAAGTGTGGCCACTACCGCACTTCCGGCCATCCCTCTTGCACACCGATCTGACCTTGTATCCTCAGCGATGATGCTTGGAAGAACTGACATGGACCAACCGATCCTTCTTTTCTGGTGATTGCATCGACAGGTCATTCAAGAATGGGCCGACTTTGACTCGGCAGGCTACAGCTTTGAGCGGGGACGCATGGAAAAGAACGTACAAGCCCTTTGCTTTGGCGACAATGCAGCCATCGTACCTGCACACATTGCGGCGGGCCCATCACAGGGTCACAAGCTTAAAAAGGAGGACGTAGATTTCATTGTAGGTGCTCACCAACCCACCACTCATATGAGGCTTTTGCTCGGTGATACTGACTCGCATTGCCGATTCGATTTCGGGCTCGTAGGTTGCGGAACTGCTGGTAACACGGCAGGTTGCGGAAGCGACTTTGGCAAAGCATAGCGGCGATATCGAAAAGGCGCTCACAGAGCTGGTGTCCGGACAGTAGATTGCACCGCTCCATTCAATGCAGGCATCACATATCTATCCGACTCGAATAAAAACATGTTTGAAGATACGATGACACTTTGATCGCACCAACAAGGTGAATCTGCCGCAACACTACTTGCTACTCGTCCCATTCAATGCATCATAGCACCTGATCACCGTCGAATCATCTTTCAACTTTTGCCCCCTCCCCACTCCGGCAACAAACATCTGATGAGCTGCTGCACTCAACGGCAGAGCAGCGCCCACTTCCTTGCCTGCCTCGGCGACGATGCCTAGATCCTTGACAAAGATCTGGGTCATGCTGTGGATCTCGGGTTCATCCTGCAACATTCTCGGACCTCGATCCTTCAGCATCCACGAACTCGCGGCTGAATTCGAGACAATCTCCAATGCTTTCGAGGTGTCGATCTCCATCTTTTTGGCGAGCGCCAGAGCTTCGGCTGCTGCAGCCACGTGAATCCCGCAGAGCACTTGGTTGATGGCTTTCATGCTGTTTCCTTTTCCAACTTCGGTTCCCATATGGTGGATCTTGTCACCCATAGCAGCAAGAACGGGGAGTGATCGTTCAAGTGCTGGGGTTGAACATCCGACCATGATGGTCAGAGTGCCAGTTGTCGATCCATGAACGCCACCGGAAACAGGTGCATCGACCAGAGAGATATCGGATCGAACGGCAAGAATGTCCTTCTCCAGAAGCGAGACCGAACCAGGTGAACAGGTTGCCATGAGAATCACATGTGCGTTGGGCGCAAGTGCTGAAAGTGCACTGGGCGAATCAGGTGTGGGCGGTGTGAGAAGAATCGTTCGCGCTTGAGCATCGTTGACCACCATCAGTACGAGAAAATCGCGATCTTGAGCTGCTTCGACGACGTCTTTGGCTCCACACCCAGCGGGCGAGTAGCTGGACGAAGCAGAGACAAAGGACTGGACTGCCTCGGAGCGAAGATCGAATGCGGCCGTATCAAAGCCTGCTTTGGCTACATTGAGCGCCATAGGTCCGCCCTACAAATTCGTCGTCGAAGGACCGTGGTCAGTTATGCGTTGCAGCGGTTAGCTTCTTGACGCAGAAGCAGGGACGGACAGCGTTACTCACCATACTACCTAGGCCGACGAAGCCTACTTTGCCCTCACCGCCTGCCATGTTGTCGATCTCTTACTCGCTTGGTGGCGACTCAAGTGCAAAGGCGGAAACGAAATGAAAGTTGGATAAGAAGAAGCTCTCGAGCGAGAATTTGCTCTGATCACAGAATCGGCCCGAGCGCCAACGTCACACAGGGACAGGACCGACCGGTCCATTCGCCGAGTAACAGCATTCAACATCTTCACACAAACGCAAACACATCGGATTGAGCAAGCAAAGCCAGGCTTGTCATTGCAGCGTCGCCGGTAACCGGCAACGGAATGCAGACAAGTCAGGCCAACGTTCAGCGTGGGGCGTGGGGGAGTTGACAAGTACGATGGGCAAGTCGCCGGCGAAAAAGTGTGGGGTTCAAAGCAGAATTCCCCGAGCTGACTTTACAGCACTTGAGCGAAATGACTTCGGTTCCAGGCTAGACGATGTCAGGCTTGTCATCCGGTCCGGATGCCACCGGAATCTGACCTGACTTGCTGTCAGTAGGGTTGGGTGCCGGATGAGCGGGATCGACAGGTCCATTTGGACCGCCGGGTTTGTCCCCCGATCCAGTCGACGCTCCAGCCTGAGCCACTGCCTCTTGGTCTGCTTTCGCTCCACCACCACTATCCGTCGATGGAGTCCTAACATGCTTGCCACTCGGCACGGTCACTCTATCGATCACCCACACTTTGCCGTCTTTTTCCATCCTCGGAGGAGCACTCGTATGAGCCCCACCCGAACAGCTCTGTAGCTTGTCAAAGTGCGGCTCTGGGTCCGTAAACTTGATCGTGATGTTCTCGTACACCTGTTCGCTCAACGGCCATTGGCAGCCCTTGCACTCTTGCGTGATGACAAAGCTGTTCATCACCTGATCGCCCGCGGAGCGTAGATAGCTGATCATCTTGCCGTCGATCCAAGCTTCTTGTGTTCGGAAACCGGCTTGAGTTCGGTAGCATACGGTCATTGGTGAGTGAACCGGGTAGAACACAGGCATGTTACTCCCCATACACATGTGATCGATGGTATCGTATCGGAAATCGCTGTACTCTGCCGAGTAGACGCAAAGACCTTGTCGAGGATCGGCCGCACATCCATCGCCGTACATGACCACGGTCTGGATCAAATCCGCACGCACTTTCGGATCGTAATTCGAGATACCAGCCCAGAAAAACATGGCAGAAGGCTTGTTGTCGGCTCCAGCAATGGGTTTGTGCTGGGCAGTGTAGTTGTTGACGATCTCGCCTTCTTGCGCTTCCAGCTGCGCCAGTCGTTCAGAATAAGCTGGCAAGGCACATCCACGGCTGCTGAGGGACGAGCCGAAGGATCCAAATCGCGCGCGGTAGGTCAGAACATCAATCAGGGGCGTGTGGTAGGACGAGTCGAGGACGGGACCTGAAACGGCACCGTGAGGACTTGCAGGCGCCTTGGCTGGAGGATCCGTTGCAGGTTTCTGGGGAGGGGCGCCGGCGCCGGTGGCTTGCTGTCGACGTCGGAGCTTTTTGGCATCTTTCTTGACAGCATCGGCATTTGCAGGAGCCTTCACATCGGAAAACCAGGTGGAAGGAGGTGCTTCTCCAGTTCGAAAGGTAAAAGTGACTTCCTCGATGTTGCTCGTGGTAGGATCCCATCGACAACCCGCACCAAATACACTGGCGCTGGCTTCCTGCGTTGCGTTGTCGCTTCCAGCAGGCGGTGAGCTGGGAGCATCGGTCTGTGGTCCATTGTTAGCAGGAGGTCCAGACGCAGGTCTGGGCTGCGAAGCGTGCGGATCACTAGCCGGGGGAGGACTGCCCGGAGCGCCTTTTGGCGGTGCTGCAGCTGGTGGCGGACTTCCTGGCGGTGCACCGTCAGCAGCAGCCGTTAGAGCTGAAAGTAAAGCCGAAAAGACAAAGAGGAGCAAAGTCGAACACCGCATCATGTCTCGAATGCTGAACGAGACAGAGCAAGAGTGACAAGCAAAGAAACAACGTCGATCATGTCTCGTCTCTCGGACCACACTCATTCCATCTCTGGCGGCAGTTAAGATCGTCCCACTCAAAGTCTTGGGTGACTTCATTTGATCCTTGCAACCACGCCCACCGCTGTGATCTGTATCGTAATGAAGTTTCAATCGAGGCGTGCGGACGCTCGGACAACGCGGCTTGAGTCTTTGATTCCATTCCTTTGGACAAGGACACGCAGAGGATTGGTTTGGGGATGTGTAACTACGTTGGTGCGCGAGAGACCGCCAATCTCGCCGTCCCTTCCACCTTTTGTTTGAAAAGCGTGGGGGGGCGGAGGTTCTGCGGTTCTGACAGCGACACCCAGCCGCAGAGTATGATTCCGATGTGAAAAATGCGAGTATACAGTGGGTGACAATGCTTTACCGAACAGGGGTGACAGGGGGAAAATCTTCCGTTGCGATACGAGACGGAAATGGAAGGAGAAAGACCAAGATGCGAATCATTTCCGTGTATAGATTCCAATCAAGACAGGGATGGGGATATGGGTGACAGCGATGACTGCATCGCCATGCATCGAAAATGCGGACCAAGCCAAGAGACCGGCTCATGGCAATCAAGCATCCCGACGCAGCTCGACTGACCCATCTACAGCGATCTGACCAGCAGATTCCGGAGGACCGTCGCGCACATCCCTCTGCTGAGTACGTTTACGAGTAATTGAACGGATAGCCGTCTTTGAGGCTGATCTGCTGACCGGTGAAGCAACCTTTGATGCCGTTCATCCAGCCGGCCGCGTCGGGGTCGACGTAGCTGTTGGAAGCCACGCCCTTGGTCCTAGTGTACAGGCCCATGTTCATATCGACGGAAGTCCACTCGTTGGCATCGCCAAAGTAGGCCCTGAAGATGCCACCGGGACCCTGAACATAGACCTCGCGACCACACCAGTCCTTGATCATCTGATTCCAAAGCGCCTGGTTAGAGTAGTAGGTGACCGAAGTGCCGGAACCGTACGCCTTGGAAAGCTCGGCGAGAGGGAGAGCGATGATGGGCGAAGACTTGTCGAATTCGACGCCGCACCAGGTCGTGGTAGCTTCACCCTTCCAGTTGGGCTGGAATGCGGTGGCGGTGAGATCGAAGCAGCTGCCCCAAGGGCTCTTGGGAGGAGCTTGACCGGCGTAGAACGAGACCGACTTGGGGCTAGCAGAGGACGAAGAAGTGGCAGCGGCAGCCGAGCTCGACTTGGTAGTAGAGGAGGTGGAAGCGGCAGCGCGTGAGGTCGACTTGGGCGTCGAGCGCGAAGACGACTTGGAGGTGGCCTTGGCAGTGGCGGCCTGTTGGACGGGGGTCTTGGTGCTAGCCTTGGTGGTTAGGGTGTGCTTCTTGGAAGTGGTTGTATGCTTCTTGGAGGTAGTTGTATGCTTCTTCTTGGAGGAAGACTTCTTGCTGCGCTTATTGCACACCTTTCGACGCTCAGGCTCGATGTTTCGAACGACGGGCGCGAAATCCTGATGCCTGTTGCTGAGCGACTTGGCGTGCACCACGGGAGCGTGGAACCCGAGTGTGCTGAGCACGGCGAGCGACGCAACGGCGAGGAAGGTGGATCGCATTGTAAGAGAGAAGAAGGATTGGAAAGTCCTGCTTTCAAGGATCTTGTAGGTCGTTCAAGGCGAAAAGGACGAAGGAGGTCCGGACCTCGATGTATGCGAGAGGTTGAGGGGGATAGGACGACGATGGATGGACGGGGGAGAGAGTAAGAAAGAGAGTGGAACCAGCCACTTTTTAAAGAAGAAGAAGAAGTAGAAGCGGGAAGGGGAGGGAAGAAGCGCGATGGAGGGGTACGAGATGACGGTGAGGAGGAGAGAGGGAGGAAGGGAGCACCGCAAAAAGAGAAGGGCGACAGATAGAGACACGGGAGGATGGCAGGACGATACGCGAGGGTGAGCGTCTGGATGGATCTCGAGGTTTCAGCTAGTGCAGGCGGAGTTGGGATTCCCATCCGCACACCACCGTAGGCAAAGGAGGCTGGCTGGCTGACTGACTGGCTGGTTGCCCTCTCACCGAAACCTACAGTCATTGATCCGGTGACAATGACTGGACGCTGGCGGTCGCATAGAGCCCCCTCTTTCTTCCTTTGATGCTTCTGGTGCGCTCACGTGGAATGGTCCCTCGAAACCAAGCGCATACAACCACGCTCGTATTTGGTCACAAGATATCTGCTATCCGAAGACGACAGTCAGCAAGCAGCGCTGCGTGTAAGCGCACTCCGAGTCAGCGATGGCGCGGCTGACTCTACGGATGGCGTACACTACAGAAGCGAAGTGGACTTGTACAAGCTCCCTTGGGTGAGAGAAGGGGAAGTCATCAGACAGCATGGATGACGACGAGCAGAGACACACTAAGCTAGATAGCCTTTTTGTGGCGAGACTGGTTTCAGAAAAGTCTTGGTCGATATCAATGACCTGGATGGATCGATTCGTACATCCCGGCGTATGCGCATCCAACGTGGCCAGCGGAAGGGCGCTTGCAGATCGAGGGCGGTTGCTGTATCAGTAGCAGGGCAACGAGGGTCGAGATTTGGTCTCCGAGCCGAGGTGTTGGGCCCATTGGACGAGACAATGTCAAAATCCCAATTCCGCTTACAGCAAGACTGGTGTTCTGCCTACACTCGACACCGTCGTTTGCCGAGGCTTTCCTGACAGTCTGCACGAGTGGACAACCACTGTACGCCAGCGAAGGTCTGCCTCGTGCTATTGTATTCTTGTTTGACAACTTTTCTTCACACGCGGGAGTCAGTCACCGAACCCGCGTTTCAAAGCTCTCAGATCAAACTCATCTCGACGATTTCTTTGCTGTTCAGTGTGAAGTTTTCTTTGTGAGATAGGCTGGTCTAGCACAATTTGACCTGAACCATTCCCTGACAGAGAGAGGGGAAGGACGGCAAGTCTGCCAGACGACTATGCAGTGTCGCCAGCAACGGCAGCATGCGCGTACGCCTCCTGCAGCTGCATGCGCGATATGCTTGGTTTCTTTTGCTGGCAATCCGAAATGCGAATCGAATCGATCGAACGACTCTGACATCGCCATCGGGTTTCAATATCGACATTCCCCTCTCAGACTTCCACTTTAACAAATTCGATGATTTTACTTACAAAGCACTGTACCGGAAGCACCGGATCATAGCTGAAACTCAGCTTCGGTACAACCAAAAGGAGAATGGCAGCAGCAAAACAACCTTAAATTTTTCAAGAACGTGTGGAAGAAGCAGCTTCTAGAACCGCGGATGCTGCCGAACGGGATTGCCGCCGGACTTTCTCGCGTTATCAATCACGATCCTCGCTGTTGCACAGTCGAAGCATGCGATCAGTGACGCTGTCAATGACGAACAGCACCATCAACATCATCATTGTCTCGCCCGTCATATTGGTTCTAGCTCTTGACCGCGCCTGTATTGACCCTGCTCCTACCGACCCTTCGACCGCTAGTATGATCAACACCACCGTCGCCGAATCCTCGTCTAGCGCCAACGGCAAGCGAAAGCTCTACATCGCATGTAACGCTTGTCGCTTTCGTAAGGTCAAGTGCGATCGCGAACCACGTCTCGAGCAAGGTCACTCTGCATGCAGCAATTGCGAAAATGCTTCGATGGAATGCATCCTGACCGTCAACCCTCCTAAGAAGCGCATGGGAAAGCGCATGAAGATGCTGCAAGAGCAGCAGGGTCAGCAGCAGCAAATCGGCATGGACGGTCCCGCCTCTACTAGCTCCATGCCATCGTCAAGTGCATCCATCAGCATGGCAGCTCCCGTCTCGACCGTCTCAGATACCTACACCATTGTCCAAGAATCCCAATCATTATCAAATCCGAACAGCTCACTGGGCATGTCTCCTGGCTTCTCCAGCTTGCTCGAAGCAGTCTCGCAGGATCAGACGTCTCTTCTTCAAGATGACTCGCACGTTGCGTATGTTGCAAATGAGTCTGTTCCTGCGGCTACGCACGCCTTCAGTGTGGTGACACCTCTTGCCAACGATGCTGCTGTCCACAGCTCTATTATTCAGAATGGAATGTTTGCCGCTTACGGCTCAAGCGGCACAGATGCTTTTCCGCTCGATGGCACTGCTGCAATGACCCTGGACGGAGCAGGTAGGAGCCGAAACAGAGCAGGTTCGGCATTGCGCTCCAATGGGGCTTTGTCACCTTCTTCTTCAACGATCACGTCCAAATCCACCGCGATGGGCTCGGATGAGTCGTCTCCCGGAATCATCGCCTCCGAGGCAGCTTTTCTGAGCTCGAGCATCACCGAGGGTACCGCCACTCGCGCAAATGGAATCAAACGACGGAATCCGTTTGACAAGCCCTCACCCAATCATGGCGGCACAGGTCAAATCGGCTTCGTCGGTGGACTTCTTGGTATCGTCTCGCTCGATAAGCACATGCTCGACGTATGCGTCAAGTCGTATTTTGAGAGCTTAGGTCAATGCATCGGCTTTATCCGACCCGAGTGGTTTTGGCCTCGCTACAACGCTTTCTCTTCGCGATACAGCGGCTTCTTCGTCGATCCGCAAGCAAAGGCAGATGAACAGCCGCTTTCCGAGCTTTTATTGATCGCCGTTGCATGTCGGGGTGCAGGTACAAGTCAATTCGCCAACCGCTTCGATCTACAAAAGGACCTCTTTCAACACTACTGTCGGCTCATTAAAGATCGCGAGCGTCTTGTGCGTGACGGGTTTGATGCACTCGAGTCGGTCATTCTCATGGCAGAGTATGTCAACAGTACACCGAGACCAGTTCCGGATGCCATGTCGGTTCAAGGTGTATTTGACGTCGAAGTTCTGTCGCAAGAAGGCTTGATACGACTGATGAAGAAGCTCGAATTGCATCTCGAAAAGCCGTTTGGAAGTCGACTCGAGGGACGCGATGCCATACGCCAAAGGATTCTGTTTTGGACCATCTATGTCTACGATGCGATTCTCGCTGAAGCAGGTCGCACCATACCGCTCATTCATGAAGATGAAATCAGCCTGTCGCGCACGATGCCGACCAATGTTGGAGATCCTGCGCGGCTCATGTTCCGCGACTACTTTGTTGAATTGGCCAACATCTGTCGTGCTGTCTCGAACAAAATCCAGAGCCCACGTGCACAAGGCTACGGCATTGACCCGCGCGACGTGGTCATCGTACTCGACGAGCTCAGAGCGTGGCACGACAGGCTTGGACCTTTGTTCTCCTGGGACTGGAACGATATGCTCCACATCACAGGACCTTCGGATGCAGAGGATCAGACACGGCGTACTTTCCTTATCTTTCTCTTTCTCGGACAGTGGATCACGCTCGAATATGCCGTTGAAGAGATTGGCTTCTCTCGCGACTGCGATCCCGGGCTGAGAGAAGAAGTGATTCGACGGCTGGAACGCGAAGTGGATGTCACGTTGGATCGGCAGGTGCTTGTCTGCGATCACGGTACGCTGTATGGTCTCATCCGGTTGCATCCTGCCATGATGCAGTCGTGGACCATCACGTGGGCGATGTGGTGCTTACAAAAGATGCAGACGATCATCGCCAAGGAAAGTCAGGGCAGACTGGCAAGTGCCAAAGCAGATCAGTCGTTTCAGCGGTACCAGTCAGCTGTACTGTGCTTCACCAATGCTGTCGCCAGCTGCGACAGCGCTCCCAATACGCCCACGTCGGTGCAGGATCTCATGAATTCGCTACGCAAGGTAATCGAGGCGAGAAAGTCAGCCAAGCTGACATTTGACAGCGTATAATAGCGAGGGTATGACAGCGAGGGGCCATTGTCAGCTGTGTCCGTGTCCACAGCAATTATTGCGTCGAGGTGAGAGTGTAAGATTGTCGATCTGCTGCAGAGAGCCAATTGCAAAAACGATCAATTGTATTCAATGCGGTGTCATTTGTATACACTTTTGATGTGGTCGAGCTTGAAATTGCCTTCAGTGCTACAATTGATTTGGGTTAGCTTTGGTCGGCTGATCCGTCTTCTGGAAGGTGACGAGGATCCTTCGCACGGTCTTGCTTCCCTCGACAAGTGTTGGTCTCCGCTCCCCGCCCGAGCGCGGGCCACTCTGTGATTCGTTGGTCGCTTCTTCTCGTCTTTCCTCCTTTCCTCTCCACTTTGCTTCTCTTCTTCTTCTCTGTTATCATTGATTCGCATTCGCTGAGCTCCCTATCCCTCTTGTTCTCGTCTCTTTTTTCGGCATAGATTCAGCATCGAGCAAGCTTTCGTCCAAGTTCCTCTCTCAAGCATCCAAACGCATCGCAGCATCAATTCGGTCGTCATCATGTCATTCGCAGCAGCATCAGCAGCCACCGCAGCATCATCCACTGCCAATGCAGCTCCTCTAAGCGTCGCTCCAGGCGCCAACGTCAATGCAGCAACAAGTGCTCCAACTCCTCCTGCTCTCAAGAGTGCCATCGTTCGCAGTGTCCTCAGCGGCGACACCATCGTCATTCGACCCAAGGGCGTCAACATCCCAGGCAAGGAAGAAACGGTCCACATTGCAGGCATTGCCGCTCCACGTCTGGGTTCGCGTGAGCGCGAGGATGATCCTCAAGCGTTCCCCTCTCGCGAGTACCTCCGCCTGCTCACTGTAGGTCGTGAGATTCGCTACCGCATCGAGTATACTGTGCCCGCACCAGCGGCTGTACCTGGTAGCACCGTCGCCCAGCCCCGTCAATTTGCCCACGTCTTTTTGCCTCCCAAAGCGCCTGGTCTTCCGGACACAAACGTCGCTCACGAGATCCTCGCTGCCGGCTGGGCGAAAGTGCACGACTCGGTCGCCCGTCGAAGCGACGAATCCGACGATGGCAGCTGGAAGCAAAAGCTCAGAAGCGTGCAGGACGAGGCTGTCGCGGCCAACGTGGGTCTCTGGGGTCCCGACGACCTACTCAAGGTTGACCATTCGATGCCCGAAGATACCGCCGCCTTCCTCGCCGAATGGAAGGGCAAGCCCATCGAATCAATCGTTGAACAAGTTCGAGATGGCAGCATGCTCCGTGTGCGTTTGCTCCTCTCCTCAACGCATCAGCAAATGATTAACCTCAGCTTGGCTGGCATCAAGGCTCCTCGCGTCGCTGGCGGTGGAGGTGCCAGCCCTACCGATGCCAGTGAACCGTTCGGTGAAGAAGCCAAGTTCTTCGTCGAGAGCCGCCTCTTGCAGCGAAATATCAAAGTCACTTTGCTTTCGGTTCCGCAGCCCGTCGCGGGTCCTACGCCTTTCGCCAGCACTGCATCAGCCGCTCCCGCCCCTGCTCAGCCCTCTGCCAGTGTCTTGATTGGCCTTGCCATTCATCCTGTCGGCGACATTGCTCAATTCCTCCTTGCAGCAGGTCTCGCTCGGTGCGTCGACTGGCATGCAGGTATGCTCGCATCCTACGGTGGCATGGAGAAGTATCGCCAATCGGAACGAGCGGCCAAGGAGAAGCGTCTCAACCTCTGGCAGTCTTACTCAGCTCCCGCCTCCTCCTCCACTGCTTTGGCGAGTCAGCCCGTTGCAGCTCGCACGTTTGACGCCGTCGTCTCGCGTATTATCTCGGGCGACACGATCCAGGTCCGTAGAACAGATGCTGGCGGCAAGCTGGGTCCTGAGAAGCGAATTCAATTCTCTTCGTTGCGTCAGCCACAAGCTAAAGATGCCAAGCAGGCTGGATACGCCGCCGAAGCACGCGAGTTTCTCCGAAAGCGACTCGTTGGCAAGACCGTCTCCGTCCAGATGGACTACATCAAGCCCAAGGAGGGCGACTTTGACGAGCGAGAGTACGCCACCGTTAAGCAGGGCAACAAGGATGCCGACATTGGTCTCCTGCTGATCTCTCGAGGTCTTGCGACCGTGCAAAGGCATCGCCGTGACGACGAGGACCGCTCTCCCGACTTTGACCGTCTCATGGAGGCCGAGGCCAAGGCGATCACTGAGGCCAAGGGCATTCACTCAGGCAAGGAGCTTCCCGCTCCTCGCATGGGCGATGCATCCGAGACTGCTTCCAAGGCCAACACCTTCCTGCCCGGTCTCAAGCGGGCCGGTCGGGTGACCGCCGTTGTCGATTTCGTTGCGTCCGCATCTCGATTCAAGCTCATCGTTCCACGCGAAAACGTGCGACTCACCTTTGTCCTCGCAGGCATTCGTGCACCCAAGACGGCCCGAAACGTTTTGGAAAAGGACGAGCCGTTTGGCCGGGAGGGTCTGGATTTCTCCACCATGCGTGCACTGCAGCGTGATGTCGAGATTGAAGTTTTCAGCACAGACAAGGTGGGCGGATTCATCGGCGCGCTTTACCTCAACAAGACCGACAACTTGGCCGTCTCGCTCGTCGAGAGCGGTCTGGCTACCGTGCACGGATACAGTGCGGAGGCGACACCTTTCTACAAGTCGTTGCTGGATGCCGAGGAGAGGGCGAAATCGGGCAAGCTGGGACTGTGGCACGACCACGATGCTGCTGCTGAAGAAGCCGAGTATGCTGAAGCTGGTGGTGTGGGTGGCGGCGCTGTCCCCAGTGGTGCCGGCGTCGGAGCAGGTGCGGCTCGTGGTGCTGGTGGTCCTGCCTGGGGTGGCGCTGCTAACGGCGGCGGCGCTCCCGGCGCGGGTGCTGCTCCAGCCCCAGCGAGAACCGAGTACGTGGACTGCATCATCTCGGACGTACGTGGATCTTCTGGCCCCGATGATCCGTTCGGATTCAGTTTGCAGGTGCTCAATGACCAGATTCACGAGCTCGAATCGCTTATGGAGGAGTTTTCGTTGCATCACAAGTCACCCGTCGCTTCCGGCCCTGGCCACTTTGTGCCGCGCGCTGGTGACCTCGTTTCGGCGAAATTCAGCCAAGACGGTGCATGGTACCGCGCCATGATCCGCAAAGTCTCTCCCGGTCTCAAAGAGGCCCAAGTGTCGTTTATCGACTATGGCAACAAGGAGAGTGTCAAATTCAAGGATCTTCGACCGCTGGACGCTGCTCGGTTTGGACGCACGCGGTTGCCTGCGCAAGCGCGCGATGCACGTCTCTCGTTTGTCCGACTGTACGACGGAAAGCAAGCCGAGTATGTCGAGGAAGCGCTCGACCGCTTCCGCGCGATTGCAGCTGAAGGCCGCAAGATGATCGCCAACATCGACTATACCGAACCGGGAACGAATGTGGTCCACGTCAGCTTGTACGATCCAGAGAGTCCAGGGATCGGACAGAGTCCTGAGCAGGGATGCATCAATTACGAATTGACCAAGGAAGGGTACGCATTGCTGGACGAAAGGGTGAGGTACTGGAAGAGTTACCCTTTGATGACAAAGGCGTTGGTTCAAGGGCTGGAGGAGGCGAGGAGTAGGCATCGAGGTTGCTTTGAGTACGGTGATCCCACCGAGGATTAGAGTGCAAGTCGATGCAGCATCGCATCGTCTCTCACCAACGCAATGCAAGAGTCTTGTTCGTCCATCAACATTGTCATTTCTCCAGCCATGTGAATGTGAGATGAAGAGAGTACAGGAGGGGCGTGACCTTGATGAAATATTGGTTGGTTCTTACCATCGACGGTAAGGTAGGAATTTGCCGTTGAGGGTGATCTTGACTCTGTCTTCATTGGAGCTACCTTTGACTTTTTCGACATGGCCTTCGAAGTCGATCGCCGACATGATGCCGTCACCGAACTGCATGCACCGATTAGCAATGTCATTGTCAGTTGATCTCTATTCTCCTCTTGTTGCTTGACTTTGTTTACGTACCTTTTCGTGGATCATGTGTTTCAAGGGATAGCCATACACCACCAGAACCTCGTACAATCTGTAAAGGACGGGATCTTGGGGAGGAAATTCGCCTAGGCCACGATGGGGGAAGAAGTCGGGACCGAAAGCTTCATCGAGGTACTTTTGCTGGAGATTCAGCGCGGCCGACAATTTGGCTACGTCTGCTTCATCGGGTTTGGCTTGCCCATAGAAGATACCGGCGACGTACCACTCGTCGCGATCCATCTTGGCAGCGATATCGGCAAAGGTCATTTTGGATTTCACCTTGGCATCGTGAAGAGAGGCAAAGATCGGAGGTAGCGTAGAGAGCACCTTGGGCGTTTGGATGTTGGAAGATGACATTGTGTCCTGTGAACGGTTCGCAGTTCGCGTTGGGTGAGGTGAAGAGGTTGATTCGTCGAGGAAGATTGGATGATGAGGGAGAAGTGTCGAAAGAGCTCGTTATATATGTACACGAATGGCAAGCTCTTATCTCTCCACATTTTTTCCTGTTCTAAGGTCCGAGCGATTGCCTGCTCACTCATTCCCCTCACTCTGTTCTCTCCAAACAAGGCTGGAGAAGTCAATGCTGGATACCTCTGAGCAGACAGTTGCTCTACCAAACCGCCATCTGCTGAGAAGGGACCCCGCACAGATCATTTTTTTTTCCAAAGACCCAATCTTGATTGCCGAAATTCACCGCGCTTCCTCGTCGCCTGGACTGCATTGCACTGCATGCATATCCCTTATCTCTGGACAAGCTAGTCGAGATAATCAGCGTCTTTCCCCGAAATCGCTACTCTATCTCTCCCATCCCAGCCAGGTCTTTCTTGGCAATCGCACCCGTCTGCCGTGTCTTTCGAGATCGGCTGTAAGACCAGCCAAAAGCCGAATCATGCCAAGACCGTGGATTGTATCGCTGAGAGATACAGTACACTGTGCTAGACGAGATCTTTCGGCGTTTGAAGATGGATTTTCCTTATCTCGCATGCAAGAGACTGTCTGATGATTTCCGTCTTTTGCCGACCGTTCACAACAATGTAGTGGGAAGCAACTGAATGACTGTTTGACTTGCTGCTGGTGCCAAAAGATCTCATTGGCTTCATTTCCGCTGATCGCCGTCAATATTCGGTCTGAAAGAGTGCGACACTTGGTTGCGCAATGGCTGTACAGATTCTACATGGGCCACGAAGCTTCTTACTGAGGCATACCGTCCGGTGCAGGGATGCCTTCCAGCAACGGTTCCCAGTCCTTCTTGTTACGAGTAAAGATCTGGGCTGTGGGCGACTGAATGTCCTTACCCCATCCATCGCCGCGTGCAAAGACGCCCATCTTGAGGATAGCATTGCCCGGGCGAGAAGGGGAGACGCTTTGAATAGGTGCACCGCAGTCGCCGCAGAATCGACGGTAAAGGACGTTGCCGCTATCCGAACCATTGTCTTCGACTTTCATGCCAAGACGACAAGGAGGCAAATGATGATAGTACGGGTTAGAAATCGGGTAGGACGACGAGGAGGATGGAGGGGGGGGGATACTTACAGGCTTTCGTTTCACCAGTGATCTGCACGTGCTCTTCGGGTACAAACGAGACAAGAGAGAACACTGAGATGGATCAAAGCGTTTCGGAGCTCGTTAGTCTCTCACTTCTTCTTCTTCTTTGAGTACTGCGAGGCGTGATTTTTAACTTACTCGATCCAGCGGTCGTTTGGCAGTGCCTGCTCTCGTTGCCAAGCCAAAGCAAGCAACACTGGTCAATGTCGAACATTCATAATCTGTCTCGTTCCATCTAGCCTATTGAAAAGGCTCGAACTTACGTGCATCTGCAGATCACAGGCTTGAGGGGCAATCCGGCATCCTGAACCGTCACCTTGACTTTACCGCATAGACAAGATCCGTTGAGAGGCATTTTTTTTTCTGTAGAAGCGGTCGATCGACGTGACTGAAGCATGGCTTTCTGTCGAGATGGTGTTTCGAGGTGATGTCGCGTGCCACCTTCTCACACTGCTTTGACTGTCGTCATCTGCACAACGAGCTCTGACGGGACCACGCAAGACCGTGCTGGCCGCACAGACCCGCTACTGTATTCTCCTCATCAAGCTCGCGTTTTGCATCACCAGATCATCCAGCCAAAGAGCGTAAATACACAGCAGCTTTGGAAGGGCGAACTGACCGAGATTGCGATGTTCAGTCTTGGATTCGATATCTGACGTGGTTATATATGCTACTGAAGTGCCGATGAGACATCCGACGTGGGAGAGGCTTAGTGGTTTGGCGTGAGATTGCAACGTATCTTCTTCAGAAAAGAGCGGCGCCCTATGAAAACATCTTGAGGTCGTGGGTTCGATTCCCACCTTCCACTCTTTTTTTTCGAATGGAGGTTAAAGTTGTCTTTCCACCCGCTGTCTCTACATTTTTGCGCATCACAAACACGAAAGGAAGGTCAACGCATTGCAGGAAGACTCAAGCTATTTTTGAACGCAATGTCGAGGCAAGTGTGGAAAATGTGGCTTTTGCGATCGCCTTGCGGGGACAGTTGCGAGAATCGTCCCATCGGCTAAGAGAATTGTTGCAGCGACTGGAATCAAGCTTACGTGCCCCTTTGGAAGCGCTCGCGAGCAGAGTCGAAAAAAAGAAGTCTGGAATTTTCACCTGAGTGCGCAGCCTACGAGAGTATTAATATTCTACTCGACAGATCTCGCTAAGCGGATCAAAGATGATACACAGGACAGCAAGCACACAGGCAGCCGGAGAGCAAACGAATTTTCAGTCGCCGCCTACTTTCAAGGCGTCGTTGCCGGCGGACACAGCTTCGAAGCGTCGACCCGGCAATCCTTACATTGTCTCGATAGACATGTCCTTTTCAAGCGTGGATTGAGGAAGGAGACCATGTGGGGGTTGCTCTGAGGTGCGGAGAAGGCGTATGAAAAGTAGGAACGGTCCTCCCGTTGCCTCGCCTCGCTTCATCGACACCAATCAGGGCGTCTCTTGGTTTTAGCGAGCCTTTCCTCTGTTATACCTGTAGGCGGCAGTTTCCTCGTGTGAAATTCCAAAAGGCTCAGACAAGGTGCCGCTGAAAATAGCATTCCTCTTTTTTTTTCTGGCCTTGGTCTCTGGGGACAGATGGCGGGAAACCCCGGTTTTTGCGATTGTCAGTTGAAATTGACCCGCTTTTTGGTTTGGCACTGCAGTTGGAGAGCACAAGGGCGCAGCATTACAGAATCGTCCGCTTCGCCCTGCTGCTGCTCGCTGATGATGATCACGATGGAAAAATCCGCCCTTGTCAGACAGAAAAGAGCACTCATTCCGCACTCCGCTCGTGAAGCTTTGCGTGCGCGATTCACCTTCTTCCTTCTTGATCCTGATCTTGATCCCCTCGTCGCTATCAGGAACCCATCGTCGCCACCATCTTTGCATAGATTCTTTTCGATCCCGCTGCCATCTTCTCTTCGGGCATCTTTATTGCAACGCGGATATCGGATCACTCCTTTCCTGCCTTCCATAGCATCCGTCTTCTGGTAATCGAAGATCGCCGCCACTCGTGTCGTTCGATCTGTTCAACGGCTTTCATTGTCGACCAGCTTGCTTGCACGGCAACGATCTCTCTGAGGCTTGGCCGACGCTAGCACGGATCCTGTCTTTTCGACCACTTCATCTGACTGCTAGGACCTCAAACGCTTGGTTTCCTTTGCTTTCTCTGTCTTGACCTTCCATACACTTCCTTCCCGTCTGTCGACGACATGCGATTCGCTCACATCACTCTGATTGCCGCCTTCTTGGCACTGGCCACCTTGAGCAACACTCAATACGTCGATTCGGTGGCTCAGCCATTCGAACGATCCCTCGATTCGCCAACTCTCCTCTCGGAAGGATCCCTGCTCGAAGCACGACAGGCCACCAATGCCACCGATACCGCCAATGCCACCAGCACCTCTTCCGCCGCTGAACCTTCCGGCTCGGCTGCTCTCGGTGGAGATGCCACCATCGTCGAAGAAGGTTGCTCCATGACCAACCACCTTTCGCAAAACCAACAGGCTTCTTGGGGCAACGGATTCGTCAACACCTGTTGCAGTTTCAAGAACGGCGTTCAATGCTGGTATCGTCGACAAGACGATGTGAGCGCTCAACAGGAATGCGAGATTCCCAATTGCGACGAGTTGCAGGACGACGACAAGAGCAAGTGGATCGGATTCGTTCCGTTGAACTCGACCAATGGCGAGGGAAAGTATGGCAACTTCTTTTTGAGTCTGGGCATGTTGAGTGGAAGCGCGATCTTGACCCCAATGATGGGCTCGGTCGTGGCAATGGTATTGCTCGTCATTTCCACCGTCATGACTTTGTAGATCGTTGGACCGCTTGCAGTTAAGCTTGGGACAACTTTTGGCTCCACTACGGATTCAGCTGCTTTTCTTCTTCTGTATCGCTATCACCTCCTTTGCCTAAGTGCTTCACTGTCTTTTCTCTCTATCTTTCACACTTGGAATTGTATTCACTCTTTGTTTTTCTGGCCTGGATCGTCACAATCGGAACATTGCGAAACGCTGTTGTATTGTCAGGTCGGAAGCACCGAACGGTCATGCACTTCAAAACGAGTCGGCGTCGCTCTGTTCGGAAGCGCTCTCGACGTCGATAAACTCTCCATCACTTCCACGTTCTCTCTGCAATCCACCGCCGTTGGCTGTCTTTTTCTTCTTGACAGAACCATTCCCACTGTTACCGGCTGGGTGGCCGCCATGGTTGACTCGAGTGACCTGTACATCATCATCATCATTGTCGTCGTCGTCCTCGTCGTCGCCATCATCATCGTCGTCCTCATCGTCATCATCTTCAGCATCGTCATCGTCATCGTCCGATACAGTCTGAGTGATCCGACGATGGGAGAGGTTGGAGTCGGAATCCTCCGAATCATCCGCTACGACAAACGTCTTGGGTTTGGGTGTTGACGCATTCGGTGTTGATCGCAATGGGATTCTGATCTTGGTTCCACCAGCAGGTGGTCGAGAAGACGATGCCAGTGCCACATCATCATCTTCGTCCTCGTCGTCATTATCATCATTGTCATCGGAGATCTCGCCTTCTTCTTCATTCGAGTCCCGATCCGATGGAACGTCGTGATACTCTTGCCCACCATCCTCATCTTCCTCTTCGTCGTCATCGATCAACCTCTTGCGCTTCTTCGTCGTTGATGCTACCTTGCTCTTCAGTTCCGCCCTGTTGCTGGAAATGCCGTTATTGGGATTGAGAGGAGATCCATTGATGACGGTGGAATTGCTCAATCCTGAAGGAGCAAATGTTTGAGATGAGTGGGACCGATTCATTCCTCCCGCTGCTGTCCCAGTCTCGGTTGGAGGAGGGGTGGGAGAACTGGTTTTGAGACGTTTATTCATTCTTGCTGCCAAGGCCGGACTACCGCCTCTCTTGATTCCGTTCTTGGTATTAGGGTTTGTGGTTGCAGAGCCATTTTTGCGTTTGGCGAAACTATCATCATCCAAATCGCTACTATACCTTGGAGTAGCCGATGCACTCTGTCGACTCGAACCGGCAAAGACGCTGGAAGCGGTGCTGGCTTTGGCGTTTCTAGCAGCGCCCTTTCTGCCACCTTTACTGCCCATCCCCATGCATTTGGCTAGATGGGTAGCATAACGGTTCGAACTGACCTGACGCGAACAGACGAGACATTCGAACAGCGGATTGTTCGAGTAGTAGTCTGGTTTTTGCGACGTAGATGACGTCCCACTTGAGCCTGGGACGGGCGTTGCCGAGCGAGAAGGTGCGGAAGCATCAGATGATGTCAACGCCGAAGCGCTGTTGATGCTGGAAGCTTCAGCAGCAGGGTTGTGAGCTTGACATCGGATGCCGCAGAGGTGACAGATGGATCGAGCACGTTTGATCTTGGTATGTGTGTAGATGGCCGTGTCGAGGACGATTTCGCGGAGGAAGGAATCGAGGAACTTGGCTGCCAGCAGCGTTCTCGGATCGCTCGACATGCTTCCAGAAGGCAGCCTCCCGAACGAATGCTTTCGGTGGAGAGGTATGGTGACTCAGTGGAGAGGACAATGTGTCGTTCAAAGCGTGAATGGTTGGACCCGTGTTTCGAGGCCGCCAAGGCGGCTGGCTCTCTCCTCCTTCGGCAAATCCCGAGATGTGGAGTCGTGCGAGTTGGTGATTTTTGGTCTCGCTCAAACACGAAACGACGGCATAACAGTCACGTCAAATTTCCGTGTCCAGTTCGACCTTCTTGCTAAGAATAGCAAACGCAATTTGGACGGATTTTGGCTTGTGACTGGATAGTGGATATGCCGCTTTCGAAGCGAGCGTACTTTTCTTGCATGAAAAGCACAAAGGACCGACCATGTTGTTGATGCATGGCGTGCGTCGAAAACAAAGAAAGGGAGGCACGGGCGGAGATGAAGCTGACGAAAAGGTCGGTCCATACGCTCCAGAGAATATGAGCGGAATGGAAAACATGGAACGACCGGCGAGACGCGAGCAAAACTTTAAACGATCGAAGCGTCTCCCGATGCCGCTTAACGCCACTCTTCCTCTGCAGCAGCACCGAGATGAAAGCCAAGCCGAACTACTGCCGTCCTTGCATGAATGCAGTACAGTACGAAGTACGAGCACGAGATGTTGTTGGCTGACCCCTCAACCCGAGTGCCGGCCGTCGCTTATTGGATCTACCCTCGAAGATCATGCTTTTTGAGATGGCAAATCGTCGGTGTAGTATCAATACACCAAGTATGGCTGCACGAGGCACAGGGACATGGGGCAGGGAACAAAGCAGAAGGATTCTTTGCTTCCTTCTAAACGTATGTAGAAGTATGCAATGCCGATATGGTGAGGAAAGGCGAGAAAGAAGAATTGAGCCGTGGCACGCTTTTTCTCGTGTTTCGCCTGATAGTTTTGCGGAGAAGCAAATCTGCAAGGCAGCAGATCAGTCAGAAAGTTGGTTAGCCGAGGGCCAAGCCATTTCTGACATTTCTTTTGGGCGACACAGGCGACCATTCCCAATCATCCTTGCCCATCCCAAAGCTCAGTCGATGATTCATCGCTGTCTCTCTCTTCCGTCACATCGTCCATCGTCTCTTAAGCACCTCTTCCTTGTCACGGTGTCACAAAGGCAAGAAAAGGGCGGGGCTTTCTCATCTCATCTCCATCCACTTCATCATTCGAAAAGGTCACAAGGCAAGGCGTGACACAGACAAGTCACAATCATGAACAACTCGATTTCATTCGCATAGCGCTTCCAACAAGCGCTATCGAACATCACCAACCGATTCTCACAACCGATTAGAGAACGTCCGACATCGGCAACATGTCTCCTCCTGCAAGCGTCACCATCACCCAACTCGAACCCGTCGTCTTTCTTCGCGGTCAGTCTTCGTCTGGTGAAGATGCTCGCGGTCGACGCAGACCCGTCAACATCGATGCACCTCCATCCCAGCTGCGTGGTCTCGTCACACTCTATCTGCCCAAACCCTCAAAGGTCAAAGAGATCACCGTTTCGCTCAAAGGTACGGCAAAGACCGACTGGCCCGAAGGCATCGGTCCCAACCGTGTAGAGCTCGTCGAGGAAATGACCATCTTCCACCAAGTCATCAGCCTCTACAATGCCAAACACGACAAGGCGAGCGCAGACACTACAAGACGTAGAAGCAACTCCGTCGGCCCAGGCATCGGTCTCCAAGAAGATGTCGATTGGGATTACGCCGCCGCTACTGCAAACGTCAGCGCAGCAGCCAGACCTTCTCCTCGATCCGTGTCCGCCAGCAGCTCACGCCAAGCAAGCGCATCCAGTCGAAAGGACGATGATCGGCCAAAGAGTTCAAGCGGCCATGGCGGAAGTGGCGGCAGCAATTTGGCCCGCCAGATTGCTGGCGCCGCCGCCAAAGCAGGCACTGCCATGATCCCTCCTACCCTTCGGCCAGACATGGGCCTGTCCAAACCCAAAGAGTCAACATCTACCAACTCTTCTCGCAATCGACCGTCACTCCAGCGCACTGGCTCCGGCACCACCTCTTTCACACAGTACGCTACTAGTCCTGAATCGGGTGCAAGCACACCGGCCGTATCGCCTGCTGCGCACTTTTCCAACGCCCGAGTCGGCCCAGGAGCTTCCTCGTCTGGTGCAACATCGCTTGCCACCAGTCCAGCTGCTTCCTTCTTGGACGCTCGTGATCCAACTGCCGCTCAAATTCAGGACCTGTCGAGATGGCACGAGTACTTTGAGTCGCAAGGCCACGAGCGACCTCCCCTGTATGCACCGCGCTCGGCTCCTCTGCAAGGCTACGATGCATGGCCCACCGAGATGCCATCCGCTTCTCCTTCAGCTTTGGACGCTGCCAATGCTTCGCCAGGCGCCAGCCTTCCATCGAGCGCAGCGCTCAGCTCTACCAACACACCCTTGGATCGTACCGCCGCCAACTCGATCGATGGGTCCGCGCACTTCTCTACAGCCATCAACGCACCAAGCCAGTCGCCTCCTAGGTCCTCTGCCATCCCAGCTTCCGGTACCTCGGCGCCTCCAGGTAGGAGCATTCTTCATACCCAGCCAGCCGCTACGTCTCGTCCCAAGGAGCAGACGGTGCGATTCGATCCACAGTCGCGTGTTGACAATGCCTCCGGCAACTCCAGCAACGGTGTACACTCGAGATCAAACGGCAACAGGAGTGCTCCCACCAGTCGCAGAAACTCGGTCGAGTTGTCAGACAACAGCGCTAAAAGCAGCAAAGCAAAGTCGAAACCCCAGTCGACCAACGATGCCAAAACCAAAAAGCCCGGTCTCAAGACGCTCATCAACGGTCTGCTCAAAGAGCCCACGGCTGATCACAAGCTTTCGCCAGAAGATGCCGCCAATTCCGAGTCCAAGGAGTTCAAAAAGGGCACCTATACCTATCCCATCTGCATTTCGCTGCCTTCCAACCTTCCTCCAACGCTTCATGCCGATTTCGGCTTCAACCGCTACGTGCTTCGTGCCAACGTGGTGCGTGCAGGTGCCTTGACTCCGAACCTGGTTGCCGAGCGAGAAGTCAACTTGATCCACGCGCCAGACGAAGATGCACTCGAGGAGACCGACTCGATCGTTGTAGAGCGATGCTGGGAGGATCTTCTCTCCTACATGGTCGTCTTCAGTGGCAAGAGCTTCCCTATTGGCCAACAGATTCCACTTTGGCTCAAGTTTGTGCCTTTAGGCAAGGTCAAGATCTACCGCATCCTTGCTACGCTCGAAGAACGCACCGACTACTTTGCCAAGGGGAGACGGGTGGCGAGACACGAGGTACCTAGAAAGTGGACCTTGATGAAGGTGGCGCATGCTTCCGCCACGGAGCCCATCTTGCCAATCTTGTCCGAGTCACCGGATGCCCTAGACAGCAGTCCGCTTGCACCTATGGCGCGAGCCGCGGCGGGAGAGGAACAGGATTCGGATGCATTGCCCTCGATCTTGGACCCCACGGGTCCCTGGGAATTGGCCACGGAACTCAATATCCCGGCGTGCGGCACGACCAGGATCAATCTCAGCACGAACCATTCCAAGTCGAACATTGCGGTGCATCATCTGGTCCGATTGTCGATTCGAGTGGGTAAATCGGATGGCGATTGGGAGGTGTGGAATGACAATGTCGGCTCTTCGAGCACCGCCGCCAAAACCACGCCGCAGCTTTACGACATCATCATCGAAGCGCCCATCACGCTCACATCGTCGCACACGGCGAACGAATGGACAGCTCTGCCCAATTACTGGAGTCTGCCTGCTGAGCCGGTTGATCAAGATGCGGATCAGAGTACCGAGGGGGATGCGCCCCTGCGGCCTGCTTTGCCGTCGCCGGTGTTGACGAGCAGGACGGGCATGGTCGGGCAGAATGTAGCCGGTGCGACCGCAGCTCCTCTGAGATCACCAACAGCAAGCAATGGTAGTCCCGTCAGCACTTCGCCGCCCATGTCAAGGAATCCGACTCAGCTTTCGCGAAGGTGGCTCGCTCTCAGCGCAGATCACATTGGCAGGGAAACTGGGTCGGCGGCCAGTGGAGCTGCTGCAACCGCTGCTCCCCCGCCAGCATATCGACCTAATGCAAGGACAGGAGAGACGACGGTGGCTTCGACCAGTATGAGTCGTGCTCCTTCTGAGACCGGGATGGGATCTGCGGCAGCGTCGGATGGTGCGAATGCATACAGCTTAGGCATGGCTCATTAGACATGCAGTGTAGATGATCAATTGCTCCTTTTGCTTTCCATATTGTCACCTGGTAATCGGCATGTGTACTTTTATATCTCTGCAATCGCGTTCTATGCTCTTGTCAAGATGTGTGATGTTTGCATACTGTGAGTTGTAACGACGTAGAGGGTGGACATCCGCGGCTCGGGTTTAGAAGGTGCCGCGGAAACTCGAATGATGGAGGTGCTGGCTCGGCCAACGTACGGTTACCGCCAGCGCCAGCTTGTGGACCCTTTCACTCTTTGCCTTATGTCACGCATTCACGGGCGCGTACGACTTTTCGCTTGCTCTCCTAGACCTATATATCTCGAGCTTTCAGCCCATCGTACCCGACTGAGACGTCCGCATCACTCTCTAGGATTCATTTCTCGTCTTGGTTGAAGACCGTCACAAATTCGAAGCGAACGACCTTTCTCTATAGCCGACGGAGGCCCGATACATGTTGTCAACATGTCGTCCTCTTCCGACCTTCGCAACGTTGTAGTCGTTGGTGCAGCTTCTGCAGGCATGAACGTCACCAACAGTCTCGTCAAGACGCTTCCTTCGACACATCGGGTGGTGCTGATCGAATCCAATCCCGTGGCTTACTGGAGTATCGGAGCTCTACGCGCGGCTGTATCGCCCGGATTCGAAACGCAAATCATCCACGATTTGACTTCGTCTACTGTCTATGGAAGTGATGATACCCGTCACATTGTACTAGCCGGTACTCGAGTGGTTGCTCTTGAGGCTGATCATATCGTCGTGGACAAAGATGTGACGGCTGCGCTACCTGGATCTTCACTCCTGGAAGGTGAGGAAGGGAAAAGCAAGATCATCGTGGACAAAGTGGTTTTGGCCGTAGGTTCGGATTACGGGTTTCCAGCACGGATCCATCCTTCAGCAAAGTCTCGACAAGATGTCCTGGATCAGTTCGAGAAGATGCAGGCCGAGGTCAAGGCGGCGGGATCAGTGATGGTGGTCGGAGGTGGTCCGACCGGTGTCGAGTTTGCAGGTGAAGTGTTGGACATTTATCCGCAAAAGAAGGTCACCCTGATCACCAGGGGTCCGGGATTGGTAACCAATGGCAAAGATAGCTATGCTGGATTGAGCAGTAAGCTCGTCTCGCAACTCGAGGCAAAGGGAGCAAGAGTGATTCTCAACGATTCGATCTCGTTGGAGGATGGACTGCAGACGGGACCATTGGGAGAAATCAAGACTTTCACCAGCGAAAAAGGCGAGCAAATCACAGCAGATTACATTATGGTCGGAGGCGGTGGGAAACCCAACACGCAATGGATTCATCGTCTCGATCCAACCATCATCGATGAATCCGGTCGAATCAAAACCACCGTCCATTTCAACATTGACTCTTCCTCCCCAAGGTGGGCTAAATACTCCGCCGTCGGAGACGCAGCCAATACGATCGGTCCCAAAGTATCGTACATGGCTACGCAGCATGCACCGTTCGTAGCCCACAATGTGGTCTGCGAAGTTAAAGGGGATTTGGCGAAAAGAAAACGAGCTAGTCCGCCGATGGGCGATATCATCGTAGTCCCAGTGGGAAGGGGTGGCGGAGCAAGCCATCTCATGTTCTTCTCCTTGGGTGCTTGGGTCACCAGTCTGGTCAAAGGCAAAGGCTTGTTTGTTAGCATGTTCGAAGGCTGGTTCAAACAGTAACTTAGCCATCCTCATTACGACTGAAGCAATGGAATCATCACTTCACACCCACACGCTTCAAACCTTCTGAAAGAATCGTAGACAGTAAAACGATCATACTATTAACAAACCCATCTACAAAACAGTCTCTCTCCCTTCTAAAGATTCGACCTCTTGGCAGCTGCGATGAGCATGGGTCCAATCTCACTGCCGTACCAGTCTGGGACGCCCTTTCCGATGTTTTCGCTACCATACTTGTATACGCCGACCTTGTCGATCGTCTCCAAGCTGGGGACTGCTCCGGCGTGGTTCAGAGGATTGGCCTCGGCGTCGGCCATCAATTGTTCGTACACCCTGCCGTCTTTCCTGCCCAGACTGGAGCCCAGTTCCCAGTCCAACCAACCGAAGCCGTCCGACAAGCCGATGACTTGGGGCAGGATCTCGCTGACGAGATCGCGGATTGCTTTTTCCAACAAGATGACCGAATCGGGCGTAAGGATGGCTTGGTTGGTCTTGTAACCCGCCAGGTTCCTTCCGCTGGAAGCAGGCAGGACCAGGGGAGTAATGTTCCTCGACAAGGCAGTCAATGCATGGAGCGTCACCAACTTGTTCAACCAGAGACATTCCTTTTCACCCAACCTCTCGGCATCGTCGCGGATCCCCTCTCCGAACCACAGATCGACGACAAACTCGGCGTGCGATTTCGCCACCTCGATGCATTCGTAGCTCAAATCGACAAATGGTCGTCCACTCTTGATCTCGGCGCGCAGATCCACCACCAACTGCGCAGCACGCAGACCGAGCGCCGCAGAGTACGTTTCCGGCTTGTACCAGTCCGATGCGGTCGAAGGCTGCTGGAAGGGAATGGCAGATTCTTGCGAGATGGCTTTGAGGAATCCAGAGGTCGCGGCTAGCTTGGTGGAAGGGTTGGAATCCAGTTCGCCACTGATCTTGAGCATAGCACGTCCAACTTGCGATGCCAGGACAATGTTGTCACCCTCGTACGTGACGGCAGGAGCTTGTTCAGGGAAGACCGAAGTGAAACCGGCGTAGGCAGAGAAGCCGTGTCCTCCAAGTGCTTGGCGACACTCTTCGATTCCATCCAGCGCTTGCTTTGTGCAATACGCCTTGAGCGAAGAGGAGGCTACGTGAACATCGGCAAGCAGCTCGGTGTTGCCTTCTTCCAGTTGCTGCGCCATATCCTCGTACAGAGTCCTCATCCTCCTTCCGGCCAGGATGTAGGCGTACGCCTTTGCCAAGAGGGGCAACACACGACGTGCGGTGGAAGGGTAGGAAAGAACCGATCTCTCCACATCGTTGATATCCTTACTCGAAGGATCCCGGAACTGCCTCCGAACCCAAGCATATCGGGTGGCGATCGTGACACCTCGGGACAACATCCAGCCGGTTCGATCGATCATTTGAGAACGAATGAAAATCATTCCTCCGTAGCTCAGCTTGTCGCTGGGAGGCTTGACGTATTCTCCTCCCTTCTTGACCGAAGCGTGCTTGGAAAGCATGTGGTCTCTTGGGAGCTTAAAGTGGTTGAATCGAGCCCAACCATTGTCAAGTCCGCCGAACGCCCCGTAGGTCTTGGGACCGATATCACCCGCGACGATTCCGTCGAGCAGTTTGCCGGAATCCATGTCTCGAAGTTGAGTGAAGAACAAGTGAGGACCGTATCGTTTGCCTTTGATGATCAACTGTGCCTGCACCACACCGTGAGTGGCAGTGGTACCCAATCCACCGGCCCACCACTTGGTGGAGGTGAGCGTAGGAGAGTGAAGGTCGAAGCTGTCACTTGCTTCATCATAGGTGCAGGTGGTTTCCAGCTGTTGAACATTGGTGCCGTGACCCAGCTCGGTCTGCATGTAGCAACCCATGATCTCGTGATTCATGGCCTTCTGTCCCCACCTTTCGATCTGCTCGGCATTGCCCTGGCCAAAGATGACGGGTACAAAGGCAACCCAATGAATCGTAATGGGCGATTGAAGATCCAAGGTCAGAGCAGCCTCGATAATCTCGTGAGTTGTCCATTCAAACTTTTCTCCCAGCTCCAAAAGTCGTCGACAGGCAAAGTGGGATTGTCGCATCTGCTGTTCGCGGTTCATGTGGATCATGCGTTTCTTCCAGTTACCAAAGATGGGATCCTTGGAGAGGATGGTCATGACTTTCTTGCGTGATTCATTGTCGATACGTGCGTCGCGAAGCGTGTCCTCGATACGTTCCGGATCGAAAGCGGCGGCAGCACGAGCACGAGCAATGTCCTGCGAGGTTCGAGCGGCAACCTCTCCCATGGGGATGGGAAGGGTCACTTTGGCCGCAGGCCAACCGCCAGTTGGCTCGTTGAGTGGCTGGAAGGTGGTCGCCTTGGGATCCGCGTTCGACATGGCGGACGAGGAGAGCGAATGAGAGTCGGGACGTAGAAAGTGGCGAAGAAGTAGTCACAAAAGTGTCTAATCGAAAAGGCGGAATCAAGCTTCTATGAATGTCGTAATTGGAACGAATGATCTAATACGGCAAAAAGAAGAGGGTGGAAGGGGGAGCCGATGATGTGGCGGTAGAAGGATTGGATGATGAACAGACCTTTCTATATGTAGCCCACTCTGCCGCCTGGCTGAGGGCGCTTCATCAAGTCTTGTACTTGGCTGCGCTTTCAACGAATGAAATCAAGCGAGATCGTGCTAACGAAAAGAGCAACACCAAACGTCTCGAAAATGCGGGGTCGACGAGAACAGCCCAAAAAGAAGAGGGAAACGAGAGCCGCAGAAAACAAAGCTGTCAGCTGCGTGAATGAAAGCGAGCTCACCGTGAATCTCGACCCCGCATTGGACACACCAAACACAAAATAACACCGAGCAAGAACCAAGCAAGGACCCTTGACTCTTCCAACTTGGCGAGGCAAAATACAGAACGCGCACGGCAGAATGAGAAGGACAGAAGAGTGAGTGCAAGGCCAGCACAGATCAAGCGAGGAAGATCAAGCGAGAAATAGAAGCCGGTTGAGGGATCGACCTATTTGGTGTAACACAGCGCCAGCCAGAGACCGGTTCAAATAGCAACCGTCGAGTAACCGGTCGGAAAAACAGCGAAAAAGTTAGCGAGATTGATCTACCGGGTCGCGCCCAACATTGTCCTTCCAAGAGATTTCCACAGCACATCGCTTTCTTCTCTCTGGTCCATTCACCGCCAGCTTACATGATGTTTCGCACAAAAAAAAGAGATTTGCATTCCAAGGTCTAACACTTTTGATCGTCTGCCATCACCATCATCGATTCAACGTTCCTTCCGGCTTAGCAATCGCTGCAGACCCTCCAAGTGAACAATGTGACCACGAACGCGACGGGCATAGAAGACCACATAGATCAGCGTCGCAGCTCCGACAGCTGCCAGCGAGACTGTGGCAGCGTATTTGAACTCTTGCGGCTTGTTCCATCCCAGCGTGAGCCCGTAATGACCCAAATCAAAGACGTTTTGCAACGAGAATTGCAACGCCATCAGAGCGTTTTTACGGCTCGCATCTGGACCGAGCTGTTCAGGCGACAGTGCCGTTTGGATCATGGCCAGTTGCGTGAGATCGAACGCCCATAGTCCGATCCTTGACAAAGCCAAGCCGGAAAAGAGTAGCCCAGTATTCCAGCTGGGACGCTGCTTATTTGATAGTCCGAAGCGGTCCATTGGCGAGCCGGTAATCCAGAGCGATACCACAGCTGGCACAAGTGGAACGAGCTCGGCAAAAAGCGAATACGATCCGGTGCGAACCAGTCCGATCTTCTTCTCCATCATGGGCATCACAAAGGTTCCGATGAGACCAGTAACAACACCCACAGCTCGCATTCCGGCAATGAAGGCATCGCTGTAGAGCGTTTCGGACTTCAGGTAGGCGATGAAGGTCGGATCGAACGACAGCACCGACATGTAGAGCAATGAGATGCAAAGCGATGTCAGAAAGATGGGCAGCCGTACAAAGAGCTTCCAATCCCGGTACTGATGTCTGATATCGTCGAGCACCGAGTTGGCCATCCGTGACGAAAGCTTTGCGAGGCGTGCTTTCGCGCCTTGCTTTGCAGGGGTTCGTCGCTCTGGGAGAGCTGCCTCGCGGCTGCTTTCCTGTCCTGCTGCCTCTCTTCTTGCCATAGCCGCCTTTTCGTCCGCTGCCAGCGAGGGAAACCGGCGGTAGACGGTGCCTACGAATACCAGCTCAAAGACCCCGGTGACCGCACTGACCGAGAGCAATACAACGGCTGCCAGCGTGTAGCTCATGGTCGAAGTGAGCGCTGAAACAAAGAGCGGACTGACGAGCTTCGAGATGAGATCAATCCTTCGCATGATTGCATTAAGCCGTGTCAATCTTGCGGAAGAACCGTCGCTGATGATGGTCACCCACTCCCTCTCGACGCCTACACTTACGCCGACGTTGGACAGCATCACACCGATGCCGAGAAGCGTGATAGCTGCAAAGATGATCCATGGTTTAGCGTTCGTTTCGCCGCTCTGCGGACCTTTGCCGCCATTCTCAGCCTCGACTCGCAACGAGCTTGACGAGAAGAGCACTAGGAACAGTCCGTACGAGGCACCCACCAGCAGCTTTTGCGACAGGATCATGGCCCGAAGCGTGCGCAGCTTGGTATGCGCATATGTATCTATCAGTCGTCCGACATTGTTGGAGAAGAGGATGGCGCCTGCTGTGGTGACAAAGCCGTAGATCGAAGCTGGCAGCAGCGTGTTGGTGAAGAGCTGCACCATCATCAGGGGGTAGGCGAATTCGGCGGAGCGGAATCCCCACGAAGACGACGCGTGCTGTATGGCGAGCAGCAGCGTGCCTTTGACGTCGAGATCGCTTGGCCCCGATGCTGGAGTTGCGCCAAAGGACTCGTCCGCGACTTGTTCTGCGACAAGAGTCTCGGGTTCTGGGATGTCGTTGCTTGCCCGTTGATCCGTCCTGGCGTCCGACGTGCGACTTGGTGAGCGTCGCGCACAAGGCAATGACTGAAGGGCAATGTCATCGGTATCCAGCGGCAAGTTTGCGTGGCTATGTTGCTCAGCAGCGAGCGTTGTAGTTGTTGTGCTCATGGCATCGCTGTCGTGATTGGGGAGCGAATGGAAGTACAGTCGATGGGATCGTACCGTCTCGATTCATGCAACGGTCTTGGTCTTCTGCAGGGTCCAATTTGAAAATCGTCCTCTTCGTACAAGTCTAACACTGCCAATCATTCGAGCTGCCCGGCTAAATCGGTTGACGAGGATCGCCCACGCTGACACAGTCGATGGTCAGAAGCCAGATCGGACAGCATCCTTCCGACCAAACGAATCTTTGTTGCGGGCTTTCTTGGCGTTGGGAGACGAATGGACCCTGAACTCCTTGATTTTGTCCAGGCTCAGCCACGACTGTATCGTTCTGTCTCCTCATTGCAAGCTGTTCGCTCAACCGTACATCATCAAATCCGTAGAAGAGATCCTCTCACGCGAGTATGGCGGACGGTGCTTCCGAGTCGTCGCCCCTCAGGGCACCGCAAACCAGCAATGCGGACACCGATGTCAAGTCGAAGGGATCACCGCAGCAGACATCGTATGGAGCCGTACCGACCGAAGCAGCTGCGCAAGAACAGACAAGCGCAGCCGATGGAAATGTGGGCAGCAGCGACAATGGAGCAAGCTCTGACGCTCAACATCCGAGAGGCTTGAAATTTGCGGTCATCATCGCCAGTCTGTGGGTGGTGCTCTTCATGGCGGCGCTCGATGGTACGATCGTCGTGACGCTGATCGCATCCATCTCATCCTCGTTCAAGGCGTCCGAAAAGTCGGGCTGGCTAAGCTCATCCTACCTCCTCTCGGTTTGCGCCTTTTCATCGATCTACGGCCGTCTGTCCGACATCATAGGACGCAAGGGAGCCTTGCTGATCGCTCTCAGCTTCTTCACTCTCGGCACTTGTCTTTGCGCGTCGGCCAAGAGCATGAACGCACTACTGGTTGCCCGTTTCGTCGCAGGCATCGGCGGAGGAGGTCTGTTGACTACCTCTTCGATCTGCATGACCGATCTCGTACCCTTGCGGCAGCGTGGACTGTGGCAGGGTATCACCAACATTCTGTTTGGATCGGCTTCAGCGTTGGGAGGACCTCTGGGTGGATTCATCAACGATGCCTTTGGCTGGCGCACCGCTTTTGGCTTTCAGATTCCGTTCCTGCTGGCAGGGGCTGTCTGCATTGCCACCTTTGTCAACATTCCGCTACCGGCCTCGGATCATGGCTGGCAGAAGAAGCTCGGCCGCATCGACTACCTTGGGTCGCTCGGCTTGATCTCGTCATCGAGCTGTCTGCTGCTCGCCATGAGCTTCCTCTCCGGCTCTCTGTTGCCGTTTACGCATCCACTGGTGTGGGGCTTCTTGCTCGGCTTTTTGATTACCGCAGTGCTGTTTGTTTTGGTGGAAGGATGGGTGGTGCGCGAGCCAGTCATGCCGTTGACGTTGCTGACGCGTAGATCGCCAGCGCTGATTGGGGCGTCGTACTTTTTGGGCAGCTTCGCCCACTTTGCCACCATCTTTCATTTCCCACTGTGGTTCCAATCGGTTCGACTGCAGAGCGCTTCGCAAGCAGGGCTGCACCTCATCCCCATCTCGTTCTCGGCAGCTGCAGGCAGCCTATGGGCGGGATTGTACATGAAGCGGACCGGCAAGTACTGGCGAGCCAATGTCGTCTGCTGCCTGCTCAACATCGCAGCTACTGGCTACGGGGCTCTGTGGAACGAATCTACATCGGCTTGGTCAGAGTATCTCACCTTTTGCCCTCAGGCCTTCGGAACGAGCGCGATCTTCACCTTCATGCTCATCGGTCTCATCGCCTCGGTCTCGAAGGACAAGGCGGCAGTGGCGACGGGGACCGTCTATCTGTTTCGCAGCCTGGGGCAGGTGGTGGGCGTCTCGCTCTCGACCGCCTTGTTCCAGATGTTGTTGCAGTCGCAGATGTATCGCAACATCACGCCGGATCTGTTGCCTCATCCAGAGCAAGGCGCTGCGGGTGTGCGACAGCTGATCACGGCCTTGAGGCACGACGCTTCTTTGGTGCCAACATTGCATCCAGAGCCCTTGAGGCATGCAGCACAAATGTCGTACATGAACGCGATCAAGAAGGTATTCATGCTCGTCACGGTGCTCAATCTGCTCTATCTGGCCGTCTGCTGGCCTGTGGAAGAATACGAGCTGTCGGACAAGCCAGCGACCGCAGCAAGTCGTGATGACAGCGAAGCAGAATCTCGCACTCAGCAGTCACGGCAAGAAGACTCTTTGGCGTGAGGATGTACATGTTCTCCTTATGCTCCGTCAGTCTTCATCGTCGATGGCGTTGTCGATAGCTCCTCACCAAGTTGTCTGGATCAATTGCTTCGTGCGACGAACAGAAAAAAAGAAATGATAAATCGTCGTAAAAAAAGAGGTCGAGAAAAATCCAATCCATCAGCTGACCGACTCTGTGACTTTTCGCTGATGTTCCGGACTGATTGCCATTTCTTGTCTGTCTGCTTCTGCCGCCTTTGCCGCTGAATTGACAATTTACGCTGATTCGGTTGGTGCTTTTCCCGACGAGCTGAAATTCTTCGCGAACCCCGCAATCTCTCTTCGTTTTTCCTTTCCCGACCCTTCATCATCTCTTTACCTTTTCCAGTCGCTATCGTACTACAACCCACCATCCTTCTGTCTCTATAAAGTGCAGTCATCAGCATCATTCTGAGCAACACGTCTACATCATTCGGCTTTTTGGGTACGTCGATAGCTCCAGGGAGCGATCACAATGAGCCATCTGTACGACTCATCTCCCAGCAGATTCCCGGCTCAATTTTCTTCGCCTCGCACGGCATCTAGTGATCGAGGCTATCCCAACTCACCCTCACGATCATCCTACTACACCAGTGCAACCATGAATGCACATTCCATCAACGCTTCGTCGCCGCGATCCAAGAACGAGGCTTCGGACACTTCGCCCATCAAAGCCGATGTGTCGATGAACCACGATCCATCCTCTTCCGCCTCTGCCGCGGCATCATCTTCCAAGCCTAAGTCGGTCAAAGACGAGAAAGCAGATGATAAGAAGGCGACCGCAAAGAGACCGCGCGAGCAGTACAGCTGTGTAGAGTGCTGTAGGTATCTGCAGTAGACACTACCACGTGTCACGTTGCGCTTGTGTTTGGCACTGCTTGAGATAGATAAGACGGCCTTCACTGACATACCTTGCGAAATTTGGCTCTGACATACAGTTCGTCGCAAACAAAAGTGCGATCGTCGGTTTCCGTGCAACAATTGCATCAAGCGACGACTTCCAGAACGATGCGTCCCACCTCCATCTGCACGACCCAACGCCGGTTCACCCACCCCTTCCGACAGCGGCACAGCTCCGCACCGCGACAGTATCTCTCGTTCGGCATCCGATCTTCACATCGCCACCACCACCAGCTCATATACACCAGCGACAAAGAGACAAAGGCTCAACACCGACGATCACGATGCCGCATGGGACGACCGAAAGATCGACGATCTTGCCAGGACCACTTCAAGAATCGCCCGTCTCGAACGCATCTTGGCGCTCAACGACGCATCTTATCTCGAGCAACGTTTGGCTCTTGCCGAAAAGGCGGTACGACTTCGACTCGGAGAAGAGGCTGCCGGCTCACGTGCCGTCAACGACAATGATCACCAAAGATCCAGAAGATCGAGCTACGTGCCAGAGGAGAACGAAACGGACCGACATGCCGATGGCCACTTGGACGACAATGATGGATTCCTCGGAACCTCGGCCCTTGAAGCTGTTCCGCTGCAGCTCAAGAACGGCCTACCCTCGTCCAACAGCAAAGCTGGCTCAGGCGACGTTGCTCCTCAAGCACTGCTCTCCTACATCCATCCCAATCCTACACGTCGAGGCTTTCCTATTCCGTCTGCAGACGTCCAAGCGATTCGGGCAACACTTCCTTCGCGCGACCAGTGCGAGAGGTACTTTGACGCCTATTTTGCGCACTACAACTGGGCTCGACTGCCCATCCACGAAGCGACACTGCGCGACCGCTTCCGTCAATTTGTTGCCGGGGTGCCGAGCCCTTCAGACGTTCGGATGGACGCAGAGACGCTTCCCTTTGTCTCGCTCGTGCTGGCTATCCTGACGCTCGGATCGGTGCCACCCATCGTGCAACCGCTGTCCTCTGCCACATCGCACGCCTTCTTTTGGGCAACGAAAAAGGCATTGGTACTTTGCGAGACGCTCGGATTGGCAAGCTTGGATTCGTGCTGGGCGCACGGTGTACTTGTTCGCTACTTGGATGTCATCCGAGTTACAAGAGCGAGTTGGCACGAGATTGGATCTTGGATTCGAGATGCACTGGACTTGGGTCTTCATCGCGATGGAAGCTCTTTTGGTCTTCCCAAAGAGCAGGTGGCCGCGAGACGAATCCTCTGGTCACACGTCATCCACAACGATCGCGAATGGAGCATCATCCTCGGTCGTCCGCTGACCATCACATTCTTCACTACCGAGATGCCGACCCGCGAAGACCTGGAACCGCTCGGGTTTGCCTGTCAGACCTACCTGCTGGCGCGTAACCGGTTCACGTCATGTCTAGAATCCATCACGCACTGCTTCGAAGAGCGATCCGCCGGTCGAGGTCCTTCAGGCCGAACATCGAGGGCGTACTATCGGGTGCTTGAGGTGGAAGACATGATAGCGGAATTTGTCGATTCGCTTCCACCCTATCTGGCGCCCAATTGGTCCAGCTCGGGCAAGTCCAAGACCGATACGAGCTTGGATCAGGATCATCCGCTGTTGCCGTTCTATCGGTATCTCATCTTGGGCGAAGTATGCTTCTATCGCTCACTGCTGCATCGACCGTACCTGCTGAGACCTGCGAGCAACGGCAAGCATCCTTTCCCTGAAAGCCGACGGGTGTGCGTCGAGACGGCGCTCAATGATCTCCGACTACGCAAGGAGTACGCTCGACTGCTCAGCAAGGAACAGCTGGCACAGTCGTTTGGAGGCGCTTATGCTCTGTTCAACTCTGCCATTGTGGTCGGCATGTCTCTTCTCATCGGATTCAGCTTGGGCGAAAGGATCGACTCTGCAGATCTCAACGAGCGGATTGGCTATCTGCAGAACTTCATCATGCAGCTTCGACGCAATTTCGATGCAGGCAACGTGGATGCGTCTGCCGAGCGAGAACAGATGGTGATCGAAGTGCTGGTTTCCAGACTGGAGCCGTTCTTGCCGAAAGACGTGGCGAGAAAGAGCAAAGGAGAATTGGCGGCCGCAAAAGGATCGATGAGAGCGACGATCATGCAGGATCCAGCGAGGAGGAGCCAAGTGGCGGCTTCGACGAGGGTGGAGCAGGAGAAGCAGGCGGTGGATTCGCTGCGGTTGTTATCGACGAGTTTGCCAGGTACACCGACCATGTCGAACAGTCAGCAAGCCAGCAGTGTTGGTGGCCATGTGGCGACGACGACGACGACGACGGCAGGAGGAATGCATAATCTGCCACCTTCCCATCACCTCGGCAATGGATCTCCCGGTATGAGTATGGGTCAATTTGATGGTAGCGGAGCCTTTGCCAACATGTCAGCGATGGGTGGAGCTGCAGCTCCCGCTGGCTCGGCCAACCCGATCGATCCGTATGGATGGCTGCTGACGCCAACAGCCTTGGAATCGCCCGATACCACCAAAGGAAGCTCTGCAGCAAACAGCGCCGCCCACACCCCCGTCGTGTCTGGGAAAATGGCTTCTACTCCCACCAACACCACCGCAGCGATCAGTTCGGGAATGGGAACATCGACGCCTATGCGTCATCACCACAACCACAGTCACAGTCTCGGCGGCGGCGCCGGCAGTCACACACAGGGTCACTTCATGGCTGCTTCACCAGGTCAATTCGCAGCAGGATTGGCTGCACCGACGATGGAGGGACAAGCGACGTTTGACTGGGAGGGGATCCTACAAACGATCGGATCGGGCTGGACGGGCGGCGATGGAACGTTGGAGACCAGTATGGATACCTTGTTTGGTTGACCAAGACCTCGGTGGTGCAGAGACCTGAAGGATTCGACACTTTGCAGTTGTATGTGCGTGCGTGTCTGTTCTGTAGAGCTCGTGTGACGCTGAACCATGCTGTGTGGTGTACAGGCAAGGGGGATAGGGGGATCAATTGTGACGCCGGAGTTTGTCGGTTTCCGTCTTGAAACGAGATTGCCGGCGACATCCTTTGAGCTGTATTGGTGCACGGGACATGTGCAATCCCATCACAATTTCCTAGTTGGAAATGGCGATCTTGACAAATTAGGACTTTCGACCAAAAGAACAACGTCATGCGGGGTTCATTGATTTTTTTTTGCCGTAAGCTCTTCGTCGGTCTTCGTCCAAACGAGCTTTTCTTCTTATATCTTCACTCGCCCAATTCTTGATCTGCCTTCCCATCCTCTCTACACCGCTCTTCTCTCCTGCTTGTCACCCTACTCCTGTCTTCAGTCTGTTTGCACAATATGACGACAGTCCAACAAGTCTCCGATCCGGTCCCCTTGGTCAGCTCTCTCGATTCAATCTACTCTTCCGCTGGAGTTCTTAAGAATGGCAAACGATGGAACGATCTTGCCTTGCAATTCTCGTCTGCTTTTTCTGGATCTCAACCCGACTTTATCGCACGTGCGCCCGGAAGAGTCAACTTGATCGGTGAACATATCGACTATGTCGGGTTCTCCGTCTTCCCCGCCGCGATCGAAAAGGATATCCTCATGGCTACCAAAGTGACCTACTCGGACTCTGCTGCCGAGCAAGTTCAGGTGGTTCTGAAGAATACGACAAAGAGATTTGCAGAGACGACTTTTTCGTCGGCCTATGACACGGCGGATGGAGTAGAGCTGCTGAACTCCGGCGATGAAAGGTGGGCCAATTACTTCAAAGTCGCTTTCAAAGGTCTTCACTCTCACCTGCCCGAGCAAGTCTTGTCGAAAAACAACAATAGGCGACCGGTCAAGATCGAGGTGCTGGTGGATGGAACCATCCCACCGGAATCGAGTCTCAGTTCTTCCGCCGCAATGACCACCTGTTCTTCCATCGTCGTACTGGAATCCTTTTCAGCACGTCAGTTGATCGATAGGAAAGAAATGGCCGAAGTCGCAATCGAATCAGAACGCCTCGTCGGTGTGAACAGCGGCGGAATGGATCAGTCCGCTTCCATCTTTTCCATCCCCAACCACGCTCTCTTCATCTCTTTCTATCCGGAACTTGCGGTGAAGCCCACGAAACTACCCCAGAGTACACCTGATCATACTTTTGTGATTGTCAACACGTTGGTGGTGAGCGACAAGAAGGTGACGGGACCAGTGAATTACAATCTGCGAGTGGTCGAGACGAGGATGGCAGCCAGGGCGTTGGCAAAGTATTTGCAGTTGCAAGGTGCAAAGGAGGCGAAATGTAGGGATTTGAAGGGGGTTTTGGAGACGTTTTTCGAGGAAAACGGTGGAAGCGGACGGTTGCAGATTGAAATGGAGACGACGAGTGCTGTGAGAGAGGTTTTGGAGGAATCGGGTGAAGAAGCGGCTAGGATTCGAGTATTGGAGGAGAAAGTCGAATCGCTCTACTCCAGCGATGACTTGAAAGCAGGTTTGACCAGGAGCAAAGTGGAAGAATTGACCGGCTACACTGGCCAAGACTTTGACAAGGAATTCTTGAGCTCCTTCCCCATCCGTGCGGAGAGCTTCCAACTCTACAAGCGATCCAAACACGTATTCACCGAAGCCTTGCGCGTCTTGCTTTTCCAGTCCCTCTGCCACCAATCGAGCACGAGCCAAGACGACGATGGAAAACAAGTCTACCAACAACTAGGCGCGTTGATGGATGGATCCCAAGCTTCGTTACGCGACCTATACAACTGCAGCTGTGACGAGCTGGATCAGGTCATCGATATCGCCAAAAGGAACGGAAGCCTGGGAAGCAGATTGACAGGCGCAGGCTGGGGTGGATGCACGGTTCATCTGCTCCCCAAACCCAAGGTGCAAGTCTTCATCTCGGCAATGCGATCGCAGTATTATCAGAAACACTTCCCGGATCTCTCAGAACACGAGTTGCAAGATGCTTGCTTCGACACTCAACCCGCCGGAGGCGCTTGCGTTTACAAGGTATAGGCTTACAGATTGCAAGGAGGGCAAAGACGATAATGAAAACACGCATTCTTTCGGCGCTTCAGCAAAGCCGTGTGATTAAACCATGGATGAGAGGAGAAGCGTGTGAACAGCAATGCTCTCGAGACCTACACTCTTTAGGATTGTCGAGCGTTTTACGATGTCTCGTTGGATCGTAGAAAGTGCAAAGGTATGAGGCCAGTAACTTAGCAGAGATTTGTGTGGATGCCTTTGTTTCTGTCAGATTGAGGTTCAAGCCTGCAAGTACTCATTGGTCTCTGCGTAGCTGTGCGACTTCTTGTGAGATGGCCCGCACGGGCCATCATGCATTACTGTGCAATCATCAAAGCTCGTGCTGCCTAGCATGAAACTGGGTTTGTGAGTTCGGACGATGCAGTCACACTCCAAATCTACGATTCCGTTGAGACCCACAAAGAGTCAGTACTTGATTCCGTTTGGGGCTGGGAGCTTTCATGCGACCTCAACAAGAACAAAAGCCGTCATTGAGGAAAGCTTCTTCCCGCACACCTTTGCAAATCGAAATCGGGTTGCCATCTAGCGAGGCTCGCCACGCCCAAAACTAGCGTCTGCTACCGGTCAACTTGGATTGCGCCAGATGATGCTGCGGGAGTTGAAGCCCACCGAGCGCTCCATGCAATGCGGTGGCATGCAGGAGTCGCTACCGAGGTACGATGAAAATACCAGATCCATTTACCTTGACAGTAAACATGCACGAGAGTAAGACCTAATGCGCTAATGCATTGCATTCACATCGAGCCCTTTGACATTACCGGTCGAGAGGATCGAGAAAAGACAGGTATGGTGGCTGTGCTCTCATGGTGGGGCGAGAAGATTGCAAGCGATCAACGCGAGACAGGCGCAGATGCGGGCGTACGCTTGCAAAAGAAGAAGGGAGCTGCTATGAGATCCCGAGCCGAAGTCGTGCGCCACAATCGTGATGATCGCGAATCCGATGACAATGCAGACACCTCCAAGTGCGATCTCGAGAGTAGCCACAGGTAGTATCCTACAATGAGATGAATGCATGCATCCACAAACACAAGACAAGGAGAAGCGCGGTCAGGGTTCAGAGGACGACGCCACTGCGCTGTGCATGCGAGACACCGCGCTATGCCGCCAGCCTACGCCGTCAATTCCAGCTTCGGGAAGCAGCAGGCCCGCCACACGCTATCGATCCCTGCGAAAGAGGACGTGTGGAACCATGATCGGGAATGCTCTTTCTGTTTCCGGTGGTGCCGAGCAAAGGCCTGCCGATCCTCGCTTCGCCTCGCTTGCTCATTCAGCCCATCGGCACTAAAGCAACTGAGAGGTGTGCGGCCGGCTCCCTTCACCATTTCGGCTCCCACTTCAACGTGAGAAGCTCGCGGCTATTAGGAGGTGTCCTTCAAAGGCATGGACAGCTTCGTCGCTGGCATAAACTGACCGATCGGCTCAGTGAAGAAGTCTCGAGACGGTTGGCATGAGCAGACAAGGGTCGTGATAGAAACGGGCTTTGGCTCATCGACCACATACGTACCCTTCGACGCAAAAGTGCATGTAATGATGATTTCACGGTCGAGGGCGTGATACCGGAGATAGTCGGCTCATGAGTGTCTTGAGACGAACGCGTCCTGCAAAGTACCGGTTGCCCGTCGCGGAATTCCAGGATAGAGGTCACTTGAGAATGACGTTGCGTAAACAGGGTCGTACGGAGTTCGAATCCAGGCACAAGGCACGTTGAGCCCGCGAGTGGCGGTGAGCGAAGTAATTGTCATGGCGACCCAGCTTCATGCGAACCTACAAGGAAAGGTGTGAACTCCACGAGTCCGTGCCTTCTACCGGTGACCCTCACTCCCATTGATCTAGTGCTCGGCACACGACGTCAGCTGACAGACGTGCTTGAGTGCGATCCGTCGCTGAACTCATTGTACAAGGGCGCACGATGACTCAGTGACGGAAAGTCTTGCTAGCAAAGGACAACCCAATATAAAGACGAAGCTGGGTGGAGCGAGCGTGGTCGTTGGCCGAGAGCGGAATTCGAAAAGACCGCCAGGCACAGTGGAAAGAAGCTCTAGCCCCGAAAAGCTTTGCGCATGGAGGGCGGTTGGACGACTTGCTTGGAAAGAAATGTTTGTTCGCAGAGCGAGCCGCTTTTGTTCGTCTGTCGGACCGAAACCTCCATGACGTCGGCTTGTTGCGTAAATCAGAATAGAGTCTGGCGGGGTTCGAAAAGGTTACCTGCAACCATACGCAGCCTATGCCCGGGCAAGTACGGTTTAGTCTTATGAAGTTGACCGTTGGATCCTGCCATGTCAACAGCAGCAAAGGCGCGTGGCAAACACCGAGTCGCAGCTGATGACTTGCTGCAGTCTCCTGGGTTGATTGACGAGAGTGAGCAAATTTTCCCATGTCCCTTTCGCCGTTGGTGAAGAACACCGGTATCGGGTCAACATCGCGATTTGATTGGTTGCCTGAAGCAGTTTTGGAAGGCAGCACGGCTGCGCAGAAAAGATGCGTTTCGAGGTGCTAGTTCATCAAGACTGCTGTAGCAGACAAGGATGTACTGCTTCCGGGTGTGCCTGACAACGACGGCCACGAGCGACCTCTTTCGACCGCACAGAGTCGACCGCTTGAACGCTGCGAGCGCCGAATGTCTCAGGTAAGCGCGCGAACCCTTGCCAGTAGCCAAGTCCTGCTACTTGTTCCAATAAAGGAAGCGCTCGGTTTGAAGAGGATTTGCCAGGCTGTGTACGCCGAGACAGAGACAAACCGCTTCACAAAGAAATGAAGGATGGGCGGCTGTGAGCGGCTCAGTTGCGAGCGGAGTGTGGAAGAATCATCGTCGTCGAGCGAATTACTGGTGATCGCTATCTGGGTCGCGAAGGATCGTCGGCATTTCAGCTGAGGACTGAGTATGTCTCAGATTGAGCCCCTTCTCAAAAACTTTGTCTTTGCCTGTGATCCACGCATCCTCTTCGCCTCTCGGACCGTCTGGCTTCCCTGCCCCGACCGGCCAGAAGCAGCGCAATGCCTCTCCCTTGGTGTGCGCTGACGTGCGCTGAAGTGAGCAAAGCCATCTCGACTGCCCAAACTGGAACTATAATGCTACGCCTCGGGCGAGTCACAAAGGTTTCCTTCTCGTTGATCGTTGCTCTCACCATGTTTTCCCTGAACAAGACGGCTAGATCGAGTTTCTCAAACAAGGTTGCACACTTTTGGGTCACACATCACTGCAGTAGCTTTGCGTCGAATCGTTTCATCCACGCACCACCTGGCAGGGCTGAGAAGCAAATTGATGACGACGTGCCAAGGCGGCGGTAGAAAATCCTGGAATCGCCAGAACGACAGTGGGCAGCAGTTGGGTCAGATAGTATTGATACTGTCTCGTCTCTGCTTCTCACGCTCGACACCTGCCCGGCTTACCCGTGATTTGAAATTGGTACAAGTAGTCTCGCCTTAATGAGGGATTTTGGACGGAAAAGGGGGTCGTGAACGAGAGCAAGTGCGAAGGCGATTCCGTGTCTCACAGTTGTTTCCTACCGCAAATACTCTTGACTCGCTCTGGGCCTCTTTTGTCTCAGATATTCTTCCGCGGGCAGATCGAGCATTGAAACGAGCATTGAAACGGGTTTGGATGGTGGTCTCGCTCATGGTTGGGCTGTCTGGCCATTTGAAATTGTGAAACCTTCTCTGGTCTCAATAGCCGCCCATGCTGCTATCCTGTATTCATCGTGGGAGGCTCGCCGCTTGCGAGGATTGGTGCCGCCCGGTGTTTATTTGCTGTTCCTACCTTTCTTTGTACCTGTGATGGTATCACCTTAAAATTTTCTTAGCCGAGCGAAGATCGTCCTGGCCCCTTTCCCCTTGCGCCTCGCTAAGTCACAATGGCACAACTGCCGCCAAATTGAGTCGTGCCTCGCCTCCGTGTACCAATGGGTTTGCCGTTCATTTGTTTGTTGGATTCCTTGCTGTCAAATCTGCTCATTTGGCCCTTTCCCGCCCTTCCGTTCCTTCAGCGCCCTCGACTCTCCCTTTGGGTGGGACCAGGCGTTCAGATGAAGGTCCCTCCGATCCGACGCCGAGAGCTTCATCGAAGCGAGAGGGGTGTTGCTGCTGGCGCTTTAATGGAGAGCATGTCTAGAAGGGTGGCCTTGGCCAGATTGGGATTTGTCCCTTACCGGCATTGGCGAATGCGTGTCTTCGTTGCGAATCTGGGTGTCACTTAGGCGTCACCCTCAGAAGCCGTGCATCGAAGCCAGACAAGCTGCACAGCGAATAGTCGTAGCGAGTGAATGTCCCGTCAGCTTGGTCGGTGTTACGGTTGCTTCCCCTTCGCCCTCTTTTTCTTCTTCGTTCCCCCCCTTCCCGCGTCTTCCCCTCGTGGGTTTGGTCACCTGCAAGATCAATGCTGTATGCCCGGCAACGTAGTTCATCCAGTTTTGAGACAGCCCACGAGCATCAGCCTGGCTAGCTGACTGACTCTCTCGCTCCCATCGCCCACCCCTCTTCATTTTCCTCTTTCCGTAGCCCTTCCCTCCTCGAAACTGGGCTGCTCGCATTCGCTCGTCCCGCTGATGCACCGTACAGTCGTCTGCATCGCCTGTCTCGCTTGACTCACTAGAAAGATCAGCCACAAACAAACCCGGCTTCCTGCTTCCATGCGGCACAAGCTGCGGGCTCAGCTGCTCTTACTTACACTTGCTCCTCATCCATTGTCTCGTTTCCTCTTGGCTCTCTGCCTTCAGAGAGGCTGGGTCGCTCCCTCTGCTCTTGTCCCTCGCTCGTCAGCGTCTGGCACCTTGATTCCCTTGACCTGGCGTTCCGTCTCTACTTTTTCCTTCTTTCGTCCACAATCGCCTCGATCT
Organism: Ustilago vetiveriae; assembly: GCA_928722275.1. Classification (NCBI taxonomy): domain Eukaryota; kingdom Fungi; phylum Basidiomycota; class Ustilaginomycetes; order Ustilaginales; family Ustilaginaceae; genus Ustilago; species Ustilago vetiveriae. The sequence goes on from CAKMXE010000003.1 coordinate 170,638, forward strand.
CAGTGCGATTCTTCCCCCTTCTCCCCGTAGACCGTCGTCGCCACCCGAATCACATACGCTCGCACTTTCGCGGGCTCTCCCCTTTCCATTCGCCCATTGAATCTGCAGCTCATGCAGCCGCCTTGTCACACCTGCGATCAGCCGGCAGCCCTTCTGAGACCGCCCTCGACTGAGACCGCCCGGACGACCCAGACCTCGTCGTTCCTGCGCCGTCCATCCTTCCATGCGAGTCTCCCTTCTTCTTGATTCTGTTGCATGCTTTAGCTGAGCTACCTTCTCCACGCCATCCTCCTTCTGCACCGCCATCATCTTCATCATCATCATTTTCCATCATCCATATCCCATCGTATACCCGCTAGATTGATTCTACTTTACAAACACATCAACACAAGGTTTTGTGATCTAGCTTCGTTGTGATATCGAGCAACACCGCCATCTATCTCTTCACTTAGCCACCTCACCAACATAAGCTTCTACATCTTGGCATCCAGGCGTAGCGTCGCCTGAGCGCTGTAGCTCCATTTCGCTTCTCGTTCTCGCCAAGGTCGCAGCGGCAGGTGCCCCGTCGACTGCCTCAATGACCACCTCGGCACGACGTCAGCTCTTCAGGCGTTCCAAAGCTGGATGCTGGAATTGTCGCTCAAAAAAGAAGAAATGCGACGAGCTTCGTCCACACTGCACTCGCTGCCTTCGAGCTGGTGAGAGCTGTCGCTATCCGGATGCAAGCTCTGAGTCGCTCAACGAAAATGGCCATCCAATGTCTCCGAGCGACTATGCTTCGCCTTCCATCACTTCCTCGACGTCCTTCCAAAGTGGCTTGTCGATGCAGACCTCGCACACTTCGCCCATGCTCTCAAGGTCCTCGTCCACCTCAGGCTATTCATCCCAGCATCCTTCTCGTCGAACTGCGCAGCCTCCCTACCACCATCTTCCGTACGCCTCGTCATCCGAACCCATTCCTTATGCTTCGCCTTCCGATCGTCATCGCACCGCTTTGCAACATCGCGACTATCACGCTCAGCGCTCCGTCTCTCTACAACGACCTCTGACACCCCCTTCCTCGGCTGTACACCACCCTTACTACAATGGTCAGCATCAGGCATCTGGACAAACGCAGCTGACACAGCAACAGTTTCCGCCTCCTCCTCTCTCGGCTAGCGCAGCAGCGGAATGGGATCATGCCTCGCATCTGTACAAGCGTGCAAGGTACGACGACCTTACGTCTGCCTCCTCGACCACCTTGTCGAACTCCTTGTACCAAGATGCGCGATCCCGACAGGCGTTTGAAGCTCACCATCGAATCCCATCGAACCACAGCCAGGCGAGCAGCAAGGGCAAGGCGCGCGATACGCTACCTCCCATCTCTCCAACCCGGTCAGAAGCGGTGCCGATGGTGCCTTCGGCCTCGCTGCCGCCCATCAATGGCGTCTCGCCGCCCTCGCACCGGATCATGGCTTCGCCGAACCTTGTCACCCGCTCCGCCAATACGTCACCGGCCGATCGCGTCAGCCCCGCAGATGCCAATTACCACTCCTATAGCCCTGTCGCGGCTTTGGTTGAGGCAGATTCGCACCAGCGAGTAGCGAGCTCCTCTGTACACAGTCGATCGTCATCAAATGCGCCTTCTCGCATCGATGGCGTCGACGCACAACCAAGCCCGTCCGTACGATCTTCCTCGAGCTTCCCCCAGACTCGTCACAAGCTTGTCTTTGACTACACTGCTACGGATCCGGACCCAGAACAACTCTTGGCGGCCATACAGACGCTGCCTCAATCTGTAGTCACCCAACAGACCAAAGGTGCGCATGCCTACTTTGGCCTCCTTCAAGGCATCGCACGCATGTCTCAAGGCCAGGCAATGGCACACGCTCTCGCCGCAGTGGCAGCCTCGCACCAAGCCAGCAACAGCAGTCATGTCACCAAGGAAGAGACGACCCGGTCTAGCGACGTGGAAGAGAGCAAAGCTGCACTCGTTGAGCTGGCCAACCGACACCACCTCTCCGCCGTCAAAGCGCTCCAGACGCAGCATCAGCCCAGTCGACGTCGCCGATTCTCGGTCATAGAGACCGGTACGAAAAGCAGCGCCGACGAGTTACCGCCCGGCAGCAACGCTGCCACTATGATGCTGCTGATCCTCGCTTGCAGCTCTATCGGCAAATCGCTCATGCTGCCCTCGTATTTCAACCAGTGCGAGCAGTTTCTCGCGGATGCCGTTGAACACGTTTCGACTCATCGTCTGTTCCCATCCGTCAGTGGCGAGCCTATCGTAGGCTCTGCTGAGGATCCGCCCATATTTCCGCCCGACAATCTCACCAACTACGGCGGCCTTCTCTTCCTCGGTACAGCGGCTGGTCTCTACGAATGCTACCTGTCCCAATTCACTGCCATCACCGATTGGGACTACAATCCAGCTCGACTCAAAAGGCTCCTGCCTTTCAATTGGAACGAGGCGGATGCCGCGGTCTTTGATCAGGTGCGCAAGAGTGTATCCGAAACCACCTTCAGTGTCTCGATGGTGACTCTGGAGCTGGTGATCGAAACGATGGACACGATGCGCAGGTTCAAGCGAGCCGAGGCTGCAGCGTATGGAGGGCGAAAGAGCAGTCGAAGCGAAGCCGAGGATGGCACAGCCGCGCTTGACAGTCTTGCACTAAGGGAGGAGCTCGGCCTCGTCATTCGCGATTTGGAGGCTGGCACTTTCTGGAAAGGCGCTGCCCGTACTTTGAGCGATGACGAACAGCAGTCTGTGCTCATGAGCATTGCTGGAAAGGCTGCCGGCAAGAGCGCGTCAGAAGAGGTCGAGGGGGACAGGGAAGCAAGTTGTTCCGACGAGCCAATCACCAAGGCTTTCAAGTCTGGCTCTCTGTTCTTGTCACCATCCAACGGAGAAGGCAAGCCTGCAGTGAACCGTCTGCGCCTTGCCAATCATCTCTACCGCAACGCTCTGCTCGTAGATCTCTACGTGACCATCTTCAACCGATCCTCCTCAAGCCAAGCAGTCCGAGATGTGGTCTCTCGAAGCCTTGCTTTGCTCGGTGCTGTTGCTGACAAGCTCGAGCAAGGTCTCATGTGGCCGGCTATCGTCTTGGGCTCGTACGCACAAGGCGAAGCAGAGCGAAAGCAGGTGCGCGACTTTATCAAGCGCTCACAGTGGAAAGACACAGCGGGACCCGCGACCGCTTCAGACGTCCTCGAACGGGTCTGGGCCGAAGACTGCACTTGGAGGGAAAGCGTCAGCTACTTTGGCAGCCCGTACATTTCCTGATCCACTTGAATCCATAGACTCTCGTTTCAGCGAGACCCAATTGTATTTTTACCAGATATGTACTCGTAACGATAATCTCCCAATAGCAGGTTCAGTTTGACGACACAATGTTGTTCGTGGTTGGTGGTGAATTTGGATGTTGTCACATTGCACTACGGTTTTGATCGGAAGGATTGTATTGCATCGCACAAATCAGAATGAGCGTTCCATCTTTACTTTGTGGATCTGCCGAGCAATTTGATACTCTCGTAATGGTCCGGCAAGTCCTTGGCAACGTTTCTCTTGGCCGCCTGTACGTCTTCGAGTACTCTTTGCCACAATCTGCTTCTAGCCAGAGCATCTTCTACCTCGGGTCTTCGGATGTCTACAAAGTTACGGTTGATGAATTTGCCTCCGAATTTGGCACTTTCGCCGACCGCCACTTTTGACTTGCCAGCTTTTGTCAGGCTGGCGGGCAGACCGAGGCTCGCGTCGAGAGCGGCGTGGATGATGGCATAACTGCCTTGTTTCGAGTCGAGAGAGAACCTGTTGACGATGGTATGGAGGAGCATCTTGACAGGGTAGGGGACTTTGATGTCTGGGTTGTTCCATACGTTAGAGCCGATAAAGCCCGGGTGAATCCCGTGTACAATGACATGACGGTATTCTTCCGATCGAGACAGTCGATCTTGAAGTTCTACAGACCACATGAGGAACCACAGCTTGCTATCGCAATATGCTTGAACGCACCCAGGTCCCAATGATGTTTTCTTTTCGTTGTCCATGTTTGCAAAGTCCAGTGTGCCTCCTGCATGGAAGCACGAACAAGTGTTGATGATCCTAGGGGCGATACTCTTCTTCATACTGGGCAACAAGTAGAAAGTCAAGAGACAGTGGGAGAGGAAGTTGATGACGTGCGTCAACTCGAAACCTTCCTCGGTGATCTTGCGTTGACCAGCAGACAATCCTGCGTTGTTGACCAAGATGTCGAGTGTTCGACCGGTGGCTATCCATTTCTTGCCGAAACGTTCGATGTTTGCGAGGGAGGAGCAATCGATTTCCCAAAGTTCGACCTTGCTGTCATCCACGCCTGCATTGGCGACGATCTCCTTGCGTGCTTCTTCCGGAACCTGTTCGTGCGTAGCTGTGAGTCGACAAGCCATGATCACCGTGGCGCCAGCACGAGCAAAGTACAGAGCCGCTTCTTTACCAATGCCCGAATTGGATCCAGAGATCAAAACCGTTTTACCGGTACAGTCGTAGTCAGGTGAAGTCGGATCTGGGAAAGTGAGCGTGGTGAATACATCGCCGGTGTACTTGCGGAGCTGGCAGTAGAAATGCGACCATGGTTTTGTGACGGGCAACAGACCAGGTCCATCACATCGCGTGTCGTACACGGTAGGTACAGAGTTCGTGGATGCCATGGTTTTGATGATCTTCGTACTCGGAGTCTTTCAGGAATGCTGGGAAAGAGCGATGTATTCAGGTGGATACATGGAACCCAGTTGACACCGACTATATATCCTCTCAACTCCCAGGCCAGCGACAAAGCAGTCGCCTGAATGTGAAAGAAGAACTGCCAGGGTTTCGGCGTGGCATCGAACACTAGTGGAAAGAATCGCCCACTCAGGGTCCATTTCTCGATGGAGCCGCAGAGTGAAAGCGACACACAAAGGGAGCACAAAGCGGCGTGGCCAAACTGGCTCAACAAGTGAATGCAAATTTCGAGTGTGAAAATTGCACGGCTGATTGTCCGAGGTGGTAACCCTGCACAGCGCCATTTTGCGGGGTGCAGAAACACTTCTTCCTTGACATTCACATGTTCGGTCGGACTTGTTTCTTCGCGGAAGCGCACAGGCGTGCACATCATTCGCCATCAAAGAGGAGGCCGTCAAAGTCAGCCTTGTTCGAGAGATAATTGAGCGGAGTGTCAATTTGATCGTACAGTATATTTCTGACTGCATCAGGAAAAGTAAACGAAATCCTACGACGCGACCACAACGTAGCGGGCATTCATCACCTTCACTTTCGACAGCCGAGTGGACGTCACTTTGAGGGCTACTCGAAGCTCGACTCAGCGGACATAAGGTGCAACAGCCATCTGCATCATCTTGAGGAAAGAATCGTGCGAGCCAGTCTCGCTCATATGGTCCGCGCCATCCTGTCGTCAGTGGCAAAGGCAAAGTGGGAGAGAATGCGTTAGCTTTTGTCCGGCAGCGACTTGCAAGGATGGCGCCACGTCGATTGTAACTATTCTCACGTTAACGATGTAGAATGGAATGCTTTGCACGCCGTTCATGTCGGCTTGTTGCAGCTTATGTCCTAGCTCGTATTCGAGGTCGTCCGACGCGAGCCATTTGAGAGCGGCGTTCTCGGAATCGAACAGGCCAAACTCCTTTGCAACGCCCGCGAGATACTTGTTGTCCGACATGTCCTTGCTGTTCGAGTGAAAGTCTGCATAGAAGCGATCCATCAGTCGCACCTGCAATGACTGCAAGGCGAGGGCAACATCATCTCCGTCGCCTGCCTTGCCTTGGTTCTGCTCATCCAGCTGGCTAGCCTTCAAGACCAGCCTATGCGCATTCCATGTCGCACCTACTTTCCCTTCGCTTGTCCAGTCAAACTTTGGCATACCTAGCTCGTTTGCTGCTGTCGAGATCTTGGCATCAAATGCATCTAGATTGCCACCAAACTTGGAGTTGTAGTAAAACTTCTTGGTAGGCGGCTGGTTTTTCTCGTAGGCAGTGGATTCGATCGCATCGTAGTACTTGTCCGGAGTGTCGTAGGACGAAGCAGGAAGTCGAGGATCTAGAATGTAGGGCTCGATCTTGAGAACGATCTGTACGTGAGGTGCGATTTGCTTCTTGTAATCGTCCGATTCGAGAAAGGCTTTGAGTCGACGGGAGCCGACAAAGCACCATGGACAAATGACATCGGTCGTGACTTGAAGAAGCAGCTCTGGTTTGCTCATCGTTGCGTACTTGTTCGAATGAGACGTACGAATGCGTTTGGTAGTACAGATGGAGGCTGCACAGCTGATGGCAGCCTCGATGCGCTTTACCAACAAGGTTGGCCCGAGAGCAAACAACAAACGTTGGCCGAAGCAGAGAGCGTCGTCGGTGTGGAGGCGGTAGAAGACCGACGATCGCGCCGATTGAGCTGGGGTCTTGCCCGATTGAAGAAAAAGCAGAGTGTTAGGTCCAATCTTAATATCATCGCGAAGACTTAAAAAAGCAAAGTTGCTTTCACGCTCTTTCGTCAGAAGAAAGTCGCCATGTGGCCTCGGACAAAATTTCTGTCTTGCGTACCTGCAATTATTCGGTTCGTGCTGGCTGAGCATTTCTCACTCTACTTGCCCCTCGACCAACATCGAGATCGACAAACTTTGCAGCTCTAAAAGTACTATAATATTAATAATAACTTGACTGGATTGAGTTACGGGCCGAAACATTCGAAATTTGAGTGGGAAATGCCCAGCAAATCAGCTGTGTAAAGCGCTGATGACGTCGAAGTCTCGACTCTCGCTTTCGAAAATTAACCACAGGCACTGGTGGGCGTGAGCGTCCATCGCACGTCATCCTCGAATCAAAGGAAGCCTGCTCATGCTCGACCGATGATACGAAGCATGATAGGCAGAGTGTCCTACAGAAGACTCTTTCACGGACCACAGAATGCGTGAGATTGGCCTGTTCTACCATTGCGATGAAGTCTTCGGCTTCGGCTCTCGGACCTCGTCCGATTACATAGCTCCGTCGAGGCGATCAAAGCTTATCGGCATTCTTCACGCAGAGATTGTAACATGCGTTTGGCTATCTGGCGTCAAATCGAACACATTCTTCGAGCTACCGTTCCGCAAAGCTAGTAAATGCGCGGGAAAGGCGACTGTCGAACTCGCTCCTTGCGAAGTATCAATGAGAACAAAGCTCGAACCTCTTGTGTAGACTCTTCCTGCAATCAAATTGGCCCGACTGTGCCCATAAGCGGCTGCTCACAGACAGGACCAACCAGATGCAACTCTATAGTGCGCCGTCGAGCTTGCACAACAGTCTCGCAAGGTGTCTTTCATGTCTTTGCCGATCGCGTAAGTCATGATCGTCATCTGCGTTCCTCACATTCAAATAGAGCTCAAGATCGCCGAACCCGTCAGAAGAAAAGCCGGACCGAGCCGAGGCTGTGTAATCCTCGGACAGCTCAAGCCTTTCAAGCAAGGAAGAAAAACTCTCCGACGCTCGCCTACCGGAGAATTTTCTGCTATTCGATTTTTCGGGTAAGAAACACTTTGCAGGAGACCACGTTCTCGTGGCTGACGTCGTTCAAGATCTTGCGATGCTGCCGCTCGCTGTGATCCTTCCATCCCGCAGATGGCGGTGCGATTTAATCTGCAATTCCATAGTTTCGACACACGAAAGCACAGCTCTGCCATTGTCCCCTTGCAACAACGAGACAATGTGCTCGGTTTGCGAGACTGACAATCATCGAAGGCATTTTGCATGAAACCAAGGGTCCTCTTCTGGCTCGACAGGCCGGTGGCGCGTGAGTCCGTGAAAGATAGCAAGTCGATGCTGTAAAAGCAGCAAGTGCGTATCGCGCACGCTGTCGGCCCTTTCACAGCCCCTGTCTTGGGCGCAGGGCTACAGCAACGTACAGTATGCCAGTGAGATTATCGGAGCGACTGAGCTTGCCAAGCTGCTCGTGCCTTGACTACCATGTCTATGGAGCTGATAGCCTTGCTCCGCCATCCTGCATCATCTCTCAGAAAGTACGCCCAACTGGCACCTGGACGGCCATCGTTGAGTGTAATGGTTGCCACTCTACTGACGTCGCCGCCGCTGTAGGAAGCAAGAAAGACTGCCTGTCAATGGAGCGAGACGTCAGACGTAAATCACTTCAGAGAGAGCGGAGGGGGATCCACACATGATACCGGCAGTCTTCGTTGATGTTCTGGAAGCAGATCGGATCAAAACGCTCGCAACACGAAGGCCTGTCATGGTCAGATAGAAAAGGGGTAAAAGACCACAGAAAAATCCTCCGAGTTTTTCAGGGTGCCGCCCTCTTTGTCGCCGAGGATCGCTGCTCGGCTCATCTTGCGCAAAAATGGCCATGTTCTGGCCGCCGTTATCTCATCTTTGCTCTTAGTGAAGCTCAGCTACGCCGAATCTTTCACATAGCTTGACTTTGACACCCACGTTGAATAGTCTCAAGACGACCCACCGGAGCGGTGATTGAGAACAGAGGCTGTTTCCCCCTCTTCACTTCTCCGTGAGGCAAGCAAAAGCCGTGGACACTGTGCTGAAGGAGCAAGCAAGCCCACTTCGGCACAATTTCGGTGGATGTAGATGACATCGTAGCTTATCATACTTGTGGGAAGATGCGAAGGAAGCCAGAAGACACCGGCGGAGACTTTTCACAGAGGTTGCGATGCACCCTGAAAACATTTTGAGCTGTCAGGCGCTTGAGAGTCGCTTTTGTTTGCTCGCTTAGCTAGTCTTTTCCCTTTGACGATGATGAGAATGGCAGCTCCGAGGCACCGAGATCCTCGGCTGTTTGCGTGACACGAACCTCTTTGTGCGACAGGTCTGACGTGGCCCTCGCTGATTCTGTGAACACGTTAAAGAACCCACGCCCACCTGATGTGAGAGGCTCAGTTATCACACTGTGGTGCTGCTGAAAAGTTTTTCTGTTCAGCGATCGAATGCTTCCTGGTGCTTCGAGATTGCATCCTGTTCGCTTGTGAATGTGGTTGATGTCCAGTTGCGTGCTGAGTCGGATACGATCAACTGTTTCCGTATAAGAAGTCAACGTGCCTTGATAGCAAGGTTGCTGTTCCGTTCGACACATCCACCATCAACTCGAACCATTTGCCCTGTCACCATCGCCATCACCAAGCATAATCATCCTTCCCCAGCTTGACGCCTCTCATCTTGTTTCACACCTGCGTCAAACGCGACAAAGGCCAAGAAACCTTCTAGCTGATACTGTCTACAGTCTTGCTTCTTGGCTCTTGGCCCTTGGCTCTTGGCATCCACTTTGATCCCCAGCACCCAACCACGTTTTCACGTCGCGTTTCAACTTTTACGAGCTCAGTCACGCTTGCAGAAAGAAGCCCTTCGTCATCAAGCCTTCTTTTCTTTTTTCAACTGTTTGTTCCCGAAGATCGGCACGCCGCGACTCGAAATCGCCTTTTAGCTTTCAACTTGGGAAAATCGACAATTTCATTCTCCTCTGGATCGACCGAAAAAAGTCAAATCTCAAGCGAGATTGCCCCTGCATTCGTCCAGTCTCGTGACCCTCATTCCTATTAATAATTTTGACTCTGTTCAGAGCGGCAATCGTTTTTAGGGATATTCCTGCATTCGGCCAGACGCCTCCACACCTGTCGTTCACGGCAGATCCATCCGAAGCTAACCGGAATCGTACTGGCTCTGCTACACTGACACTGTAGCACAGATCTCAACCGCGGATCCAATTCCAAGGATCGGCAAGCACCCAAGGATCCCATCAGCCTTGGCTCTCCTTCAGCATGAAGTTTGCCCTTCCTTCTTCTTTCAGATTGCCGTCGTCCTATTCTTCACCTTCTTCTTCCACGTCGACCCCGACCTTTGATCGCGTTCACAAGTATCGTCCACCTCCTACCTCTTTCCACTCTTCAATCCAAGTCATCGACGAAGAGTTTGGCACTCCTCGTACAAGCACCCAAGTCAAGCAGGCCTACCTCGAGTCGCATCCCAACTCGGACGCGGAATCCAGCAGTAGCAGCGGCAGCTCCCGCCCCGACGACGTAGATAGCACCGCTCCAACCCCTTCTCTTGTTCGATCCTCTATCAGCTCACCGCGGCCGTCTGCACTATCACCTCGCTCCTCTCTCCACCTTGCTTCTCAGCTCATCATGACCGACGCAGTCCGCGCTTCGACCGATCACGCGCCCCCTTCCCATGGACGAGGTACTGCTGCTGAGCAAGGTGCTGCTCTACGTGCAGCCGCCGATCGCGAAGTGGGTCGCAACTCACATTCCGACGCTCACAAGACTTCACGACGCTCCTCTCGTCGTGTCAGTGCTCATCCGTCGCCTCGCACCTCCGAGCGTCCCCTCGAGGATGACGAGCAAGACGTCCATCGGTCATCGCGTCGTTCTTCCAGGCGATATGCTAGCAGACGCCAACGCGCATCTCGACAGGATGATCAAGCTGCCAACGACAAGCAGGCCGCCGGTACAGCCGCTGCCCAGGGTGCTGCCTTCCGCAGGGGCGAGGAGCCTTCCTTGCCATCCGCCGAGCAGACTCATGAAGCTCGTGAACGTCATCTCCGCGCTGCTTATGGCGAGACGCCCAAGTTGGGTAAAGGTTCGCCCAACAAGCCTCCTGTTTATCCCATGACCGGAATCGACAATCTCGCCCTCTTGATGGAAGACGACTCCTACACGACCTCGTGCTTCTCCATCTACATGTTCAAGTCTGAGCTCGACCTCGAGACCGTCGACAACTTCTTCGAAGTGCTCGCAGAGACTTACCCAAAGTATCGATACGTCGTCGATCTCGATCCCAAGCTCTCCAAGAAGCTTGAAAAGCAGACCATGCGTTCCCAGCCTGGCACGTCGCCTCCTCGTCGTGAGTTCGACGCCGGACGTCGTACCAACTACGCCAAGGGGCTCAAAGCAGGTTCTCTCTTCCGACCTGCTCGGTGGCGCTACGTTCCTGATTTCGACATCAAGGACAACATTGAACATGTCGCTCAGTGTCCCGACGGCGGTGACGACAAGGCTCTCAACAAGCTCGCCGGCCACTTCATTGGTCGACACTTCGACTACGCCAAGCCTATTTGGGAGGCCCTGGTCGTCAACGGTCTCAACACCTCCGATGGTGGTCGTAGTGCTCTGATGATCAAGATTCACCACTGCTTCTCCGACGGTCAGGGTATGATCCAAAGCTACCACGCCGCTCTCGGTGCTCTGGAACAGGGCATCGGTATCCGTGACATTCAGAACAAGGTTGATTCCAACACCAAGGACAACAAGCGTCCCGGTCAGCGTGAGGACAAACCGACCGCGTGGGGTACTATTCAACACGCTGGCCATCTCGTTCGAGGTCTATACTTCCGCAAGCGCAAGTCCTTCCTCTACCAGACTAAGCAGTCTCGTGTCCAGGGCAGACTTTATTGTCACAGCGAAGGCATTGACATGGAGAACATCAAGATGATCCGTAAAGCCTATGGTTCGCCCAAGTTGAACCTAACGCTCAACGACGTCGCGCTCGCCATCCTTGCTCGTGCTCTCCGCATCGCCTCGGAACGGGTGGATCCCAGCCGAAGGCACAAGGATAAGCGAGTCGCCATCTTTGTTCCTATCTCGGTTCGACCCAAAGGTGACTGGTCGCTCAGCAATGCTACAACCGGCTCTATCGCTTGGCTCCGCTTTGAGAAGGAGGCCAAGCCTGACTTCGAAGAGCAACTCGCACAGGTTCATCGAGAGATGGGCCGAGTTAAGCGTTCCTATGGTCCCAAGATTCTCTTCAAAGTCTTCAACGCCTTTGCCAAGCGACGCATCACCTATCTTCCCAACTATCCCGGCTTGCGACAGATCTACTACCGTGCGTTCCGCGAGTACCACGTGGCCACCAACGTTCCCGGTCCTCCCAAGCCTGTCAAATTCGGTGACCACGAGGCTTACAGCTATCATGTGCTGCCGCCTTCGAGCCCGGGCAAGTCAACCATGGCTATCGGCATGATCTCGTACGCCAATGACTTTTCGCTCGCCGTGTCGTGCGACGATGTACCCGAGTTCAAGCATCTTGCGGAAGAAATCTGCAAAGCCTTCCAGGATGCTGCAACCCAAATCATCGACGCTGCCAACGAGCGACTCGCCAGCAGCAAGGAAGCTGCGCCTAGCAAAGCTCAATGAAGCCGAGGCTGTTCCGTCGACGATCCGGCTCTCCCAATGGCCGAGGTCGGAGTGAGGAAGAACAGCTCAGGTATGGAACATCTCTCTGAACCCGTCCTTGCCTCGACTATCCCGCAGTTTCTGCCGATAGAGTCGTCGACAAGAGGGTCAGAGGAAGGAATGGAAGAGGTTAGGAGAGCAAGCTTGAGTTCCTCACCTTCTCGACACTTTAGCTCGCTTCATCCTAGACCTAATTCGCGTAGGTCCAGCAGGATCTTTGGTTTCAGCTTTGCCCACGGTGAGCGCAATCACGGATGGGAAGATGCTGATCATCATCCGGTGTTCATCAACGGAGTCGAATCAACGCCGACCAGCCAGTATCCCTCGCCCTTGGTTTCGAGAGCTGCTTCACCGACTTCGACGCCAGCTTCGTCCATTGCACACGGCGACTTGAGTGGAGAAAGCTCCTCGAGTGGACGAACGCCCGAGAAGAAGCGGCACTCGTGGCTGGGTTCGATGCCAGCAGCGCATTTTACTTCTCATCATCGATCGCCTGGTTGCGGAGAAGCCTCTGGCTCTTCACCGCCCTCGGTCGTGCCTCGGAGCAACAAAAGGCTTTGTTCACGGTCGTCCTCCAGCTCGAGCAACTCCAACCCTCCCAAATTCGAGCAGTTGGCGCATCAAGATAAGGCAAAAGCCTCCCCTATTGACTCGGTCCGTGCCGAAGAGAAGGCGGAGACATTGATTCCTAACGCGCAATTCTTGGGTCTGATGCTGCTCATGATCTTACTGATCTCGTCCCCTCTCATCAAAGTCTTGTCCGTTCTCCTTTTCATTGGGCTGGTTGTCATTGATGCCTAATGCGTCCGCTCATATCCTTATCCCGTATACCCCCACTCTCTTTTGCTAAGGTTTTCCCACTCTATTTTGCTAAGGTTTTCCCACTCGTTTCCTTGACTTGTACCTATGAGTCTTGTTCTGCTTTGTCTAATTCAACCTGCTGTTCATTCCTTTTCTCTTTCCGGCTGACTTGCTCGAGTGCGATTCGAACGGCTCTGCTTTGTGCAAGGGGAAAGCAAAGTGGGTCAAGCGACAATGTTGCGGTTCAAAAAGAAGTTCTTTCCAGAGGCTCATGCTAGCCGCGTTCCTCTATGCTTAGCCGAGGAAAAGCCTTGATCTTCGCTTGCTGCGTCACTGGAGCCGAACCCCTTTTTCTGCGCTTCAAAGGCGCGTCATGTGAGGGCGGGAGTCCAACACTTGTGACTTGACCATTCCCTTGGAACAGGAATGCTTTGGACAGCTGTCACATTGGCTCTCCACACTCGTCTCTGCAACCAAACCAAACAACGGTAGCTGCAGGGTCGATCGCGCACTCTTTCGAAACGAGCCCGAGCACGAACCTCTTGGACGGAATGGACTCGAACCGCCGAGATGGAACGAGCTCACAAGCCCACCAGAGATGTGGGCAATTCCACCTCGCTTCGAGAGTCGAGTCGAACCCAGTTCTTGAGAATGGCTTAGATCCGTGAACAGCACTACGCAAGATCGGGACCTGAGCGCATAGAAAGTGCGTTGAGCTATGCTTTAAGGGATCGCCGGCTGAGCTTGAAGGTATGTGGCCCAGAGAGGGTGTAGATCCGAGCTTCGTTAAGCCTCTTTGTGTGCGTTTACAGCCACAGCCGAAGGAGCCTTTCAGGGGAGAGTACGGTAAGGCCTTGATGGCCAGCCAAGCGCATGTTGACAGGTCTCATTGCCGTTTGTCGACCTGTCGAGTCTCGAACCCCCTCTCTTCATTTAGGCTGATGGTCTCGCTTGATGCCATGACGAAGTTATAAAGGCTCGTTCCTTTCCGAACAGTCTTTTCAATCTTCGTCAAGTCTCATACCCGTTCAACGTCTCCTCTGATCACCTCATCAACGATGTTGAGCAATAGCTTTGCCTCGCTACTGCTCACCCTGCTCGCCTTCACCTCCTGCATTCAAGCGGTGACGGTGCAGAAACCGGGCCTGACACAATCGGCACAATCCAAGCAACGTGCACGAGAAATCAAGGCAGCTTATCGGACCTCGTACCAAGCCTACTCTCGATATGCTAGTGGACACGATGCCCTTTTGCCACTGAGCAATTCGTTCACCGATCCATTCGGCGGATGGGGAGCCAGCGTAATTGATTCTCTCAGCACCTCGTTCTTGATGGATCACATGGATCTGTACAACCAAGGCGTCGAATATGCCAAAAAGATCAACTTCAACCAGACTTCGCAGGCTCCCATCTCGTTGTTCGAAACCAACATTCGATATCTGGCAGGACTCATCTCTGCATATGAGTTGGGTGGCAAGAAAGAGAAGGCTTTGATCGATCAGGCCAAAGTGGTGGGTGATCATTTGATTACCGGTTGGATTGGAAGTAATCCGTTGCCATGCAATACGTTGAAATGGAACAAGCTACAGACGCCAGATCAATGTAGTTCTTCCGGCATCGCAGAGGCGGGAACGTTGATTTTGGAGATGGATCGATTGAGCAAGTATACAGGCGACGAGAAATACTTGCAATTGGCCTACAAGAGCATGAAAGCAATCGCGAAGTCCAAAGCCGTCTTTCCAGGGCTGTTTGCTCAGGTCTACGATCCCAAAACAGCCACCGCCAAAGATGATTATGTCACCTGGGGCGGAGGGAGCGATTCCTTTTTCGAGTACCTGATCAAGTATGCTTACATGATCGGAAATGACCAGGATATTTGGGTGCCCACCTGGGTCGACAGCGTATCTTCCAGTATCAAGTATCTGGTAGAGCATCCGGAGCAGACCGAAGCGACCGGTCTGACGTATCTGACAGACTATTCGGAGAGCAATGGTGGGAATTTGCCTAGATGGAGTCACTTGGGATGTTTTGCAGGAGGCAATTGGATTTTGGGAGCCAAGATGATCGGATTGGACGTGTTTGACTTGTACGGACAGGCTTTGACGGGGGCGTGTGCCAATACGTATAGTTCGTCGCCTTCGGGGATTGGACCGGAGAGCTTTGTGTTTGTTGGTACAGGGAACAATACGAATGGAGTCAGGATTTCCAACCGGGACTTTTACCAGAAGCATGGATTCGATTTCGAGGTGACGCAGTACATCTTGCGTCCCGAGGTGATGGAGTCGGTCTTCTACGCCTGGCGAACCACGGGAGATTCCAAGTGGCAAGACATTGCATGGAACGCCTGGACATCGATCTACAAGCACTGTCTCGTCAAGCAGAACGGCGCTCTGGCAGCCTTGGCCAACGTCAACTCGACCAGTCCGACCAAGTTGGACGATTCGGAGTCGTTCCTGTATGCGGAGACGTTCAAGTATCTTTACTTGATCTTTGCCGATCCCGACAAGGTGAATCTGGATCGATACGTCTTGAACACGGAGGCTCATCCGTTTGAGATCGATCAGCCTGGGAAGGCGAGTTATGCGGCGCAGAGGGTGGATGTCAAGCCGTTGGGTGAAAAGAAACAGGGAAAGAAGCAGGCGAGCAAGACGCTGGATGATACGCCGATGCCAGTGTTCAGTGGGTTGCCCGGGTTGAAGTTGCCTTTGGGTGGAGGGAATACGTGGGGAAACACGCTGGGACATGTACTGGGGTTGAGAAAGAGGTCGGCGAGCGAGATGAGGATGCATGCAAGGGGTAAGAAGAGGCAGAATGATGACGAGTAGAGGGTCGTCGTGAAGCGGATTTCCCGTGATGCTTTAATCTGATGCTTGCATTGATGTGATTCTGATGCGATAAATGATGTGCGGAATGCCCGTTACTGTTTGATTCGAGAAAAAGATCATGATGTGCTGTTCGAAGAACGATACAAGGAATCCAACACGCTTTGCAGTCCGTCTCTCCCCTTTGCTGCATTGTCGTTGAAGCGTGTATACGACCATTCTTCGACTTTCCTTCCCGCGGAAGCGAGGATTCCGCTGAAAAAGTCGGTGCATGTGATATCGGCCACCTGTCTGAAAATTGTTTCCCTGGGCCGTGTAGATGGCAGATATGTGATGTATTCCTTGACTAGCATGTAGTCGCTGAGGCTGAGATTTGTGCTGGACATTTCAAACGTCTGCTTGAGCGGATTGACCATGACCACTTCTCGGACGTAGGTGTCTTCGCTTGCTCCTACGAGGCGCTTCAGCCAGCCGGGAGCGCCTTGACGAACGCCGATGATGCGTTCGGTGCGTAAAGAGCCCGAGGCAGGATCGAGGGTTTGGGAGAGGACATCGACCGAGACTACGTGCTCGGCGTGTGGATTGGGATACTTGTTCCAGACGGCTGTATGAGAAGAAAGAGGAGAGGTTAGGGATGCGAGAGAGAGAGGGAGGGGGATCGAGGTTGGATCCGAATGGATCTAAGCTTACCATTGGCTGTCTGATGCCACGGATGTGAGAATGGTTGCTCCTGTGTGAATGTCTTGGGCATTTCGGCGATGATGTGATGAGGGACTGGAGGACGAGATTGGTGAAGGATCTACGTGTACACTGATGTCCGAGAAGAAAGTGATTCGCGATTCGGGCAACAAGGTGGAGCGTGCGTGCTTGGTTGCGTCTGTTGAAAGTGTCAGCCTGAATTGAAGCTTGCCTGATTAGTGGGTATATGATTGATCTGGCCGTGGTGAAGAACATCTGCGGCCATAGAGTCTTGAAAGCACCGCATCCCGTCCGATCTGCGAAGTTAAGCAAGACATCGCCTAGTCAGTACTGCGGTGGGGGACCACGCGGGAATCCTGGGTGCTGCAGTTCCCTTTTTTTTCCCTTCTTTCCTGGAAATTGCCGAGGCTGTGCTTGGAACGTCTCCGATACATGGACCGGCTGATTGGAGTGAAAAAGCAAGTCGATCCGAAGAAAGCCGGTGTTGGGAAGAACGGGAAAAATAAGCAACACTTTTCTGAAACAGCTTTGACCCTCTTGTACCACGCATGTGGTGCGCGTTCTACCTTTCTGCCATCATCACGCTAGGGTAGTCATGGGGCCAACAGTATTCCCCTCGTCAATAGCAGCAGCCATGTCGACACTGAGACTCGCTCCCATGCGGGCCAATCTCCGTCCGTCGACGGGTCTCCCCTCCAGGGCGACGCTTGCTCATACACACCCTATAGCAGCCACAACAGCGTCAACAACAACAGCAGCAACACGGCCTCTGTCGACTTCACCAACCCCTCGAGCAGCTGGAACGGGCACACTTGTCAAGGCTACCATCGCACTCTCCCTCGTCGGCATCACTTCCTACCTCTTTGGCTCGCTATACCCACCCCAAGTGCTTAAATTGCTTTACAAGCCAGTCACACCCCCTCGACTCAAATCGGATGGACCGGAAGCAGAAGCACACATGCGAGAGATCGAAGATGCACTCCACTCCCTGCCAATCATCGAGCAGCTCAAATCGGCTTCTGTGGCACACGGCTCCGCTGCCGAACTCGAAGTGCTTCGTTCGCAAGGCAAACACATCACCGATCTCGACCCTAGTACCTCCGTAGAAGTACCTGCTCATGGTCGTATTCCCGGCGCAAATGTAGCAGTCGCTGGTCCACCGGTGGAGGGCGGTCCCGCTGATACTCATCAGTATGTTATGACGAGACCGTATCTCAAATACAGCAAGGAAAAGGCGCAGCACAATTTGACCGCCGGCTCCCTACGTGGTCCTGGAATGGTAGCTGTTCCTCCGCTCGTATTTACCAAGACAGGACGTGGAGCCCGAGAGTTGGGCGGCACAGAGGGCGACAGTACTATCGTCCTTCACCTTGGTCGAAGTCTTTGCGGTCACGATGGGATTGTTCACGGTGGAATGCTGGCTACCGTCTGCGATGAAGCGTTGGCGAGAACAGCCATGTACAATCTACCCGGCAAGATCGGCGTTACCGCCCGACTGGAGATCAACTATCGAAAACCGACCATGGCCAACCAATTCGTGGTATTAGAGACAGAACTGGTCGAGCAAGTGGGTAGAAAAGCGACGGTGAAAGGAACAGTGAGGGATGTAGAAGGCAAACTCCTGTTGGAGTGCAATGCGCTTTTCGTAGAACCTCGATATGCGAGGTACTTTTTGGACGCAAAGGCCATCAAGCAGGCTATCGAAGGATGATCATAGAATCACAGATACTTCACACCATTGGTCCATAGAAACGTTACACATAGACAGCCTCCCTTGCATTGATGCCTCCGACACTCTAAATACGGCCCCAGATACCAAACGCATTGGCCAGCCCGTGATGTTGCACCACCAAATCCAGCTTCTCCAATGCAGGTTCGCCATACATCTTTCTTGCTTCTTCCGCGATGCTCTCTCCAGTACATAGTAAGAATCTACATCCTTGCTTTGCCAACATCTTTGCCGTCGTAGCTACCTTGGACTGCGTATCCACGTTCAAGAATGGTGGATCGGCCACGATCACATCGAAGCTTCCAAGCAGATCCTGTGGAACCTTTTCGGGTTCGTGCAGGTTGTAGTAGACGAAGGAAGTCTTGCTGAGAGCGTGGAATCGTTTGTCCACCTCGAATACGTATGCTTGTTGGCTTAGAGAGGGATATTCGTGGACAAATCCTACCCAAGCGGTAGGACAGCAGAGAAAGGCTACCCTCGCGTCGCCAAATTGGGCCTTTATTGAGTCCGAATCGTCTGGAACGGTCTTCTGCTGGGAAATGAGTTTGAATATGAGTTCGGAGAGCTCGTGAACGAATTTCGACGAGTACCAGAATTGAGACAGCTGCCAACTCTCTCCGAACGTTTTGCGAAAGGTATCCACATCCAGCGACGCTACGCTCGGATCATCGTTGCTTGTTGTTGCTTCGTTATCGTCAGTTTGAAGGCGAGAGGCGAGGTTGGCCAGCATGGAATCGGAGGAATCGGGAGCAACACCATTTAACCTTTCCAAATCAGCTATAGCCTCGATCTCGGCTAACAAGGCGGCTTCTGCTTTCGCTTCCTCGGCAGCTTCCTCTTCCGGTGTCAATTTCTTTTCTGGTTTTGAAGATGGTGTCTTCTTCTTGGACTTGCGTGCGCCGGTTGAGGATGAGGATGAGGACTGGGCAAAGCGTAAGAGTGATGCTTCTTCCGCGGCTTTCTCCGAACGAAACCTGTCCAACGCTGCCAAGGCGGACGAATCGAGCGAATAGTCGATTTTGTCTGGCTTTGCTGGAGCAGCACTGGGATGCGAGCCCGTCATGATCGGCAGAGGTGGCAGGCTGGCGAGCAAGTGAGTCAACAAGAATGGAGTCGGTGGGCACAATCACGGTGTATGGATTTTTTCACAAGAACATGAGCTCGGATTTCGGCCAACTCAAATTTTTCTTCTCGAGCTGTCACAATTCTCCACATCCCCAAACTGCTTGGAAGCCATCACTGATCGCGAATAGCAGCACGAATCACAATTTTGATGAATTGTCGAAATTATTCACAGCAATCGTACATCTCCTTATCACAAAGTGTCCCCGATCAATCGAGAATCTTCCAGAAAACTACTGTCGACACCGTTCCCGCTTTAATAGACTCCTCCACGGTGACACCCTTCTTCGCTTTACCCTGCTGCATTGTTGCCGCTACGGCGGTTGCTCCAGACGCAGGCGCTACCAGCTGATCTTTTGACGAGATGGTCGGTGGGAGGTGCGTGTCAGCTTTCGTCTTTGATGCGAGCTGGAGTCGATTGTGCGGCATATGCGTGAGGGCGCCCGAGTTGATATCTGCTTCTCGCAACTTTGGATCCACAGTCGGCAGCGTCGTTGCTGCAAACGCCGCTGTCTTTGCCGGGTTGACTACCAAGCCGTCCTGCTCAGAGATGATACTGCCTCCTGCCGCAGATGTGAGCGCTGGGAGAGGTTTGAGATGCTGAGGTACGGCAAGGTTGGATCGCTTGCTCAGACCGAGCTGAAATCCGGCGTTGGCACCCCACACCATGACGTCTCGACCGAAAGCGAGATGACCTGCGGATTCCACAGTGTCCAGCACCAGGGCTGCGTGTCCTGGCTTGCCGATACTGATGCTGTGAATGGGGACAGGATGCGTCTGGCCTGTAGCCTCGGAAAACTCCATGAGACCTGAAACAGTCTTGACTCGCGAAGGCTGTGACACGACCTGGCTCCACATGGCATTACCAATCGTGCCCCACTGACCTTTACCCGATGAGAGGAGGTCAATCTTGAGTCCATTGCCAGCACCGCTGGGCTCGCGACGCGTGGTCATGAAGAACGAGTTGTCCGCACCAGCGGCGATCGAGCTGGCACGAACGTCGACCGAGCTGTTGGGGAACGATCGGCTGAGCACCACCTCTGTTGGGACGGGAACGCACTCCATGCTGAAACTAGGTCCAAGCCCGCATTGACCGTGCGTATGACGACCCCATGCAAGTACACGTCCGTCGTGAGTGCGCGCCAGCGAATGCTCGCTTCCTGCAGCGATTTGAACGACGTTGATGTTGCGAAGAGCTGGAATCTCGTGCAGCGTGGTGCACCATCGAATGCTACCGGAGAGCTCCGTCAGCGGTTTCGGAGGTGGTGCGGGGTCGGTGCTGGTTTCGAAAGCAGGTTCGGAACTGGCCTTGGGCTTGGATGTGCGGTTGGTCTCGCTGGACGGAGCTGGCAACCAGCCTGACGGAACAAGCGTCGCTACAGGTCGTCCGCCGTGATTCTCTTCGAGCTCTGCAAATACACGAGGTTCTAGAAGAGTCTCGACATGGCCAGCTTTACTGTCTGGTGTCTTGGGCGAATTGAGCCACACGCGACGGGTGCCGAGCTGACCAAAAGCATTGCCCTCCTCGCTGATGGGAGTCGCAAAGGTGCGGCCCTTGTTGGAAATGGTCAGCAAATGATGATTCCCAGCAATGATGTCGTGCACCTTCTCGGTGCTTCCCCAGTGGGCAGAGGGCGCGGGATGGAGCACTTCGTGATCGATGGTGGCGCTGGCAAAGGCGTTGAAGAGCTTGAGCGGGTTGGGAGACCAGCCGGGATACTTTGGCTTGGCCTGCAATTGCTGCACTGCCGAGAACACGTAGACGTGGCCGTCCTTGGAGAGCGCATAGACCTTTTCCTCGGTGGCTTCAACTTTGGTGATGTTTTTGCCGGTGAGAGTCTTGACCGGGTTCAGAACGAGGTTGGCAGTGCTGCCGCGAGGATCCTTGAGGTTGGCGCCGGCTTTCTCACGACGGCGGCCAAGCGGGACGTCTTCAATGGCGGTCATCTCACGTACCGTCGGATCAAAGAAGCCGAGTCCCCACTGATAGACGTCACCGTTGGCGTCGACAGCGACACCGTGCTTTTCCTGGAGGTTGATGTCTCGCAGCGCGACGCCGTCGAAAAAGGGAATGGACCTGGGCGACCGGATCAGCGTCACCTGTGGTGCATCAGGTGCAACGACGTTGTAGCGATTGGAGCCCCACGCATACACACCTTGCAGCTGTGCGCGCTGTCGCATCTGGTCTTGTTGCGACATGGTAGTCGGCGTGATGTCATTGTTGGTAGCGACTGATTGCGCTGGCGCCTCATTGTGCACGGGTGAGGAGGTAGCATACCAGGTAGTGAGAGCCACGGCGGTGACAGCGGCTGCAGCTGTGGCGTATCGAGTTACGTATCGATCAGCATTCTGCGAGGCACCTCCATGAGCAGTAATGCGAGCTCTTGTGACCGCGACCTTGGATCCCGAAGACGTCGAGTAAGCTCGCACAGATGAAGAGGCTTGAAAGCGTAAAGCTCTGGCTGCACCTGATCGGACGGGCATCGCTCTGGCAGCAGTGACGGGAGCAACCATCTCGAATATCGTTGAACGCTTTTCGTTGCAGGGAATCGTTGATGCGTTGAACGCAGACGATATTGCTTGAGCTACGAGGACAGCAATCAGAGGAGTAGGTGGTCCTTGCAGCGGCATTCTCAGCTAAGCGACTCTGGATTGGTAAGCGAGGTGGATTGAGAAACCATGTAAGATCGATCTTGGTGACAAGGTAATAATTTCGACCTCCACATGCAGGTCTGGTACAGACGTGAGACCCTGCAGGAGCAGTGAGAAGCAGGAGACAGCGGCAGTCAAGCAGAGAACGCACAATGAGCTCACCATTTCAGTCGCCCTGACTGCATTCTAACTCAAACCATTCTTCGCGGCACAGAATGACTGATGACCATTCCTGTGCGACACCCATATCGGCCATTGGTAAGTGAGCAGGACGAGGATAGCGCCACCTTGATGGCTTTCTTCTCGCGTCGTCTCACGCGTTCGAGACCAACAGATTGCCCTTCTTCTTCCGTCACCATCATCTGTCGTACCGTCCACATCCATCCGTTTCGCGGAACTCAAACATCGGTCACACTGCCCTTTCGAGCCTTTCAGAGATTCGAGCCGTTATCAAGATTCGGTACGGTGCATGCTTGGCTGCCTTCAGCTCTGCTTCTCGAAGCGACTGCTTCTTCCTCCTTTGACGCTTCAAGCCATCGTCGCGTCCAGCCGCATTGCAAACAGCAGAATCTTCCACACTTCCCCACCCACAATGGTTCGACGAAGTGCACGAGCTTCGGCATCCAATTCAATCAGCTATGAAGAGCCCGATCTTGACGTCCCGGCCGCTGATATTGCGGAGCTAGCCCCGCCTCCCAAACGTACACGTAAAGCCGCAAAAGGGCCTTCCGTCAGGGCGAACGCTCCTGACTCCAACGGGGACACTTGTACTCGAGCGATATCGCGCAAGGTGGCCGAGAAGATTGTCAAGCAAGCGGCGTCTCCTCCGCCGACTCCACCTAGAAGTGATTCATCCGATCTTTCGCTCGCAGAAGAAGACGCCAAACCAGCCAAGAAGAAGCGAGCCAAAGCACCAAAGAAGGAAAAGGTAGAGACACCGACTCATTTCGAAACACGCGTCAACGTTCATGGTGAAGAGTACCAGATCGAGTTGGACGAAGAGGGCGATCCTGTCCGGCGAGACAAGAACGGGAAACGATTAGCAAAGCGCAAGAAAAAGGACATCGTCTACGAGATCCAAGATGTTCCCAAACGCGACTTTCGTCTGGAAGGTCCATCCGACAAGCGCCAAGAGCGAAGTGGTGGATTCAGAGGAGAACTCGGCTATGCTTGTCTCAACACGGTTCTACGATGGCAAGATCCAGCTGTCTTTTCGAGCCGCACGGCACGCATCAAGACCATGGACGAGCAGGGTCCCGACTACATCAAGGAGTTAGGCCGTCTCAATGCACGCGACATGATCCCAATGATCTTGTGGAACGAGGAGAACAATATCAAATTCATGCGTCTTTCATCCGAAGTCTTTCCCTTTGCATCGCACGAAAAGTATGGCTACTCGCTCAAGTACGCCGAGAAGGAACTGCGCGCAGCCGGTGATCTGGCAAAAAAGCTGGGTCATCGTCTGACCATGCATCCGGGTCAGTTCACCCAGCTCGGAAGCAATCGTCCCGAGGTGATTGAAGCAAGTATCCGTGATCTCTCGTCGCACTGTGAGATGCTTGATCTTATGGGGATGGGAAAGGACAGCGTCATGATCATCCACGGAGGAGGCACCTTTGGTGATCGTCAAGCTACTCTGGATCGCATGCGTGAGACGTACACCACGCGTCTATCTCAGAACGTCAAAGATCGACTAGTCCTCGAAAACGACGAGATGGCATGGAGCGCTGAAGAGCTCCTTCCCCTTTGCAAAGAGCTCGACATTCCCATGGTCTTTGATTTCCATCACGACCTGCTCCGTCCCTCCTCGCGTCCTCCGTCCGAACTTTTGCCGGAGATCCTAGCCATCTGGCACAAAAAGGGCATCCGACCCAAATACCATCTCTCCGAACCTCGACCTGGAGCATCCAATTTGCGAGAACGTCGAGCTCATTCGGATCGCTGTGGTTTCCTTCCACCCGACTTACCCGCGGACGCACACCTCATGATTGAAGCAAAAGACAAGGAGCAAGCTGTACTTGAACTATACCGCATCTACGACCTGCGTCCTGTCAAGCACGAATCACTGCGACCCCCTGCCAAAGACATCGGTGTGAAGACCTCGGGTCGCAAGAGCAAGCTTGGCGGCGAACGTCTTCCGCGAGAACCTCGCAAAGGCAAAGCCAAGCAAGAGCTCGATGAGGAGGCTGATGACTCGGAGCCAGCCTCGCCCGTCAAGCTCAACCCAAAAAGCCTGTCGATTGCAGAGCGTGCCATTGCAAAGTCAAAAGAGATGGCTAAGCGCCTTGGCAAGACGTATACAGGTCCAGGTGCCGACATCGGTGAAGACGAGGGAATCGAGCTAGCTCCTCCTGATCCCAAGTTCGGAGAAGAGGGGTACGTCAAGACCAGCGAGGAGGTGCTCCGCGACATGCACATGGAGGCTGACTGGGTGAGAGCTGAACTGCAGGCGGGCAGGGAAAGGCGTCCATTCGGCACCGAGCCAGGTGCTGCTGCAGATGAAGACGCCGACGACATCGATAACATCGATGGAGATGGCGTTGCTGCAGATGATGGCGATGCCAAACCCAAGAAAGGCGGCAAGAAAGCCGCCGCTCCCAAGAAGGAAGCCGACTCATCAGCGTTGACAGCGCCGCAGAAGAAGCGTGCCAAGGCTGCTATGGTGGACAATGGTCAGAAGGTGGTGCTTGCTCAAGGTGCACCGCCACAAGAGTTGATTGCCGACCATGAAAAGATCCCGGTAGAAGCAGCTGCAGGTACAAAGAGAAGGAGAAAGTAGAGCCATGTATTGTAGCATAGCCCAGACACGTTCGAGATTTGTACAGTAACGGATGTTGCATCGCTTTGAAATGGTGGGCTCGTCAGTGTGGCACGCTGTACGATCCTGTGGCGGTCCAGGTTGCGCATGCATGCTGTGTTTCGGGATGAAGAGCGATAGACGACCCTCGATATCTGATTGCGTCGTACAGCAGCAACGACAGATCAGCCGAGTCATCACATGGTAACAGCTTAGCCTTCCGAGATGCATTCGGAGTTTTTATCGGCTGAATTATTTGAGGAAATCTATACGCAGCATCTCGGAACGCTAACTTCTCGTGGCAACAATTCTTCTGACTCGGAACGCTGCCATAATGAGCAGCCTTCACTGAAAGCTCAACCTCAGCATCGGTCTTGACTTCCACCACAAATCGGCCATCGGTTGCAAGGACGAGATGCTGAACCTCAGCGAAGAAGAGGCGCTGCAACGCCTAGGACCAATCGTGCCTACCGAACCGGCACCGTTTCCATCTCGTGTCACGATTCCCGGGCAATACGTCGACCTAGTCCCGACGTCCATGGAGCATGCAGATGCACTCTTTCCCATTGTTGGAATGCCCGAACACGAGCGATTGTGGGATTACATGCTGGAAAATCCTTTCAACGGCGATCGTGCTCGTTTCGACACTTATCTTTCATCCCGCACCGGCACCGCCAACAACATGTGCTTCTGGACTATCATCGATAAAACCACTTGTCAAGTGCTCGGACTCATCTCTTACCTCAACATCAACACCGCTCATCGAACGATTGAAATCGGTAACGTGCTCTTCTCAACTTTGCTTCAAAGGTCGAGAAAGTCGAGTGAGGCAGTCTACCTGATGCTTTCGCACGCATTCGATAGCCTTGGATATCGAAGAGTTGAATGGAAGTGCAATAATCTTAACGGCCCTTCGAAACGAGCCGCTATCCGATACGGTTTCACCTATGAAGGTTTGTTCAGAAAAATGTTCGTCTTGAAGGGAAGGAACAGGGACACCGCTTGGTTTGCCATTGTCGACGACGACTGGCCAAACCGCAAAGGAGCATTGCATACTTGGTTGAACGAGAACAATTTCGATCAAGAAGGGGAACAGATTCTGACCTTGAGAGATGCTCATGCTAAGTTCGGGTACGTTGTACCACAGTCGTTGATCATGCCTGCTGTACCTTTGTAGAGTGCTGTGCGCACGTAACTGGCATCAGGACAACTGTTAGAAATCATATTGCAGCATGAAAGCTAACCATCAACTTTTGATAGCGGTAGCCGAGTCTTGAAGAGCCATCTTTTCGACAATCGCCAACAGTGCCAGTGCTTGGCCGTAGGGCATGGGAGTGATAGCAATGTTTCGGTAAAAGTCGAGATCGTGTCCCATCGCCGTACCAAAGGACGTCTGTTGCAATTGCCCATCCTCGGCGATCATCGCAATCACACCCTTCAGTGCTGCATCGGCCATCGCCGCGTACGACTTCTTCTTCCTCCCATCCTGGACCAAACCGAATCGCAGCGCCAGATACGCACCTGCAGCAAATCCAGCTGTAGCCGAAGACTCTACGTACGAATCCTCGTACTTCAACAACGTATGCCACAACCCCGTCGCTTTATCTTGCAATGGTACCAAAGCGTCCAATTGAGCCTCCAAGGTCGCCACCAAATGCTTTGCAAAGAACGAGTTGCGGTCTGCCAGATCCGCATCTTGTTCTCCCAGAATGTGGAAAAGGAGCGGAATAGCCAGCGTGATCCAGCAATTACCTCTTGCCCAATGAGCACCAGCGAAATGATGTCTACCTTCAAACGTCCACCCGTGAAACCACAATCCGGTCTCTGCATCGTACAGATACTTGATGTGCAAAAGGAACTGATATTTTGCCTCTTGAATGTACTTCTCCTTTCCGAGGACCTTTCCGATCTTTGCCAAGGGCAAGACGGTCATCATGAGGGTATCATCCCAGAGCTGGCCTTTGTTCTCTAGCTCGTACGTAATGTGTTGAAATCCACCTTCTTCGGTCCGAGGCAGCTCGTTCATCGTCCATTCAGCCCATTCGATCAGCTGTGCCTTGTACTCAGGATGAGATGTTGGATCTGATTCGTAAACGAACGCAAGGGAGAGAAGTGCAGCCATAGTGTTGATGTTCTTGGTGGTACCACCTCCTGCGAAGCGATCGGAAAACCATTGGTGGATGATGTCGAGAGATGTAGTTGAAGAAGTAAGGCGAAAATGCTCGAATAGGGCGTACAGGGCAATGCCATGTGTCCACTCCCAGCCCGCCCAGCCTTTGGTGTCGATGATGCGACCGTCGTCAAGAGGAAGGAGAAATTCACCATCGGAATCTTCGTTGTGCAGAAGTTTGTGAATGAGCTTGTCTACAAGAGAGGATGCCTCGGAAGAGGAGAGATGGTATAGAGAGATATCAGTCGTCATTGTTGCCGAGGAGACTTTGCAAAGCAGGATGGAACGAGAAGTCGACAATGTCGGCTTAAAGGAGGAAGCGCGAAGGCGAGCGAGGACGAACGGATATATTCAGCTCGAAACCACCACATGCAAGTTCTAGCTTCTGACCGATACTCGACTCTCTTCATCTTCTCGGTCTCGCCACGCCGTCAACGCTGAGCTCGATCTCCAATCTGGAACGGTACATATCAACAGCAGCAAACACCCTCGCCTGTGCTCATTCCAGTCGGGGCTGTGAAGAGATTGCCGATTCGTCAAGCATATCTTTGTCGTGGTCAGCGGTGGTTTGTGGAAGGGAGCTCCGTGTATCGGAGCCCACGCGGTGTTCTAACCGAGTTCCCCCCGCGTTGTCTTCCTTATTCGGACCCCCACGCCGATCAAATCACCCGTCCCCTTTTCGTCTATCCCACAGAACCTGCTTCTCTCTCCCCTTCTGTTTCTCCCTCCGAAGGAATTTAAGTCACGACCGCTGTCATAAACCACATCATCTTGTCGAGTTTGGACAAGACCTCCTTCTCAGCCTGGTCATTGTTGAGGGAAGAATCGTTACAAAGGCTTACAAAAGAAGTTGTCATCAAAATAGCGTTACTGTGCCACACAGCACCGTACAGTCCTGTCTTCCCACATTACTGTCCTCAATTCAGAGCACAGTCCTAAAGACGCCTCCGACCACGGCCAGGCTTGTTCCCAATACCATCATTATACCTACCTTGCATCCCTTTGCCGCTTCATCCACCATCGACCTTCCCGCAGAGCTCTGGAAAATAGCCCCAGTGCTCGAATCTTTGTAACCAGCACCGGTAGTCGATACATCTGTATATGTCCCCGGGCTGCTGGGAACCGCACTTCCTACATCGCCGTTGGCGCTAGCTACGTCTCCGAGAAGAGCTGATCCTAGACCGCAGATATTCCTTAGATTGGAAACGACGTTGTTGGCACCTGTACCTTGAGGATCGGTTCCAAGGTAGTAGCACTGATTCGTTCGTTGGAAACAATCCAAGCATTGAGGGTAGACGGCTTGAAACGTATCTGTGCAGGCACACTTGATCACATTGATGTATCCAATCGGGTTGTTAAAGATCGATGTCGCATTGGCAAAGACCGCCGAGGCTCCCAAACAGGAGGAAAGGGACGAATAGCGTTCTTCGCATTTGGGACAGGAAGGGATGTCGGAAGGAAAAGATGGAGGTCCGAGCGAGGAAAGAGGGACAGAAGGCTGATCTTGTCGTCTTTCGGGCACTGCACGACGCTCGAGAGACGAATCAGATGGACCTTCGTGGATGTGACGAGGGGAATAGAACTCGTAGATCTCGTCGGGCGTCGATCGCGGGGTCAGCGTTGGTACACGTGGAGCTGGTGTTGGCATCGGCGATCGCCTGAGCTTGATGGCCGCTGCGGCTCGATCTGCTACAACGGGCTGGGAACGAGCTGTCGAGAGGAAGGAAGTGACGAAGAGCAAGCCCATCATCATCAAAGGCAGATTCGCCCGCGAGCCTGTTTGGTTCGAAATGAGCTTCATGTCGCTCCGGTAGTCGCCTTTGTCTGAAACGCCCTGGTCTGTGTTATCGTTACTATCGTGAGAATCGTGCTGCTACACAGTCGCGATTGTGTCGCTCGTGATCAAGGTGGTGGTAGCAAGACCAATGACCGCGACCATCCACACCCTTGCAATGACAAGCCCCCTTAATCGAACCGAATACCCACAGCTTAAGTGTTCCCTTGCATCGCAGCTCTACCCTCTCACTCCACGAAATACACCTATAGCGGCGCGAGTTTGGATCTCGAGAGGTAACAAGCTGAGCGGTCGAGCAGTAAGATTTAGCCCCTGTCAAGAAAAGGAAAGCTTCCTTTTTCCGAGACAAGAACACTGAAACGGACCCTCACAGTGACATCCACGCCCAGATTCGGAGCCATAACAATGTCTTGAGCTTAACTTGACACCATAGGACCTGCATGTCACCCCTGAGGCCCATGCAAGTCCCAACTTGATATTACCACGAGTCCAACGACTCCACGAAGTGAAGGTCTTTTGACAGGGGTTCTATGCATTTCGCCCCGCGCTAGCGAACAGCAGCCCTCCATCTTAACAAAACCAAATGCTCAAAATAATTATCGGGGGATCGGGTCCCGATCTCACGTCGATTAGAATTTTGTTGCCTGTCGAGTATTTTGCGGCAAAGAGGGTCTTCCAAGCTTTGGTGCTTCTTCCTCTGGAACTGTCTACGACGACCACGCTTCTGCAACATATGAGCCACACTTTCGGCTGCTTCGAGTGCTCTCTGCACTGTAGCATCTAGTCAGCAGATGTAGTCGGGCCATGCAAAACGGCACTACGCAAGATGGCCCTTCCTTATCATTTCCCGTAGCACCATGTTCAGATGCAACACCCGCCTTTCTGACGACACTCGGTAGAATTCGTACGGCCCTCGATCGAACATCGCAGTCCGACACGCTTCTACGAGACGAGGCCTGGCCATCTATTCTGAAGCATATCCATACCGCGCTGGACAGGGGAAAAGCGATAAGCGGCGCCGGACCCAACCGTGGTCTACCGATGGATATCGTAGTGCAAATCCTGAAAGCAAGCTGGCATGTGGATGGAACGTGGCCCATAGGACCTGATGCGATGCAATTGTTGGAAAAACAGAGTTGGCAGAGAAGAGAGGCGGACAAGGGCCCAGAGGGTAAACAGGACCCTAGTCCGGACGAGATCGCCCAGATGTACAGAGATAGGGGTGTGGTCGTCCAAGAGCCGCAGCTGGTCACGGATGATTGGTGATCAGTAGCGCCGTAGCTGTTCCTAGCAGCATCGCCTCCCACCGTACCTTCCGGCGTAGTACCTCCGCACTTCAAACTGACACCCGAGCGCGTGTCGATCGCAGTCTCACATACGAAATCACTCACTGAAACTCGCCGGCACCGAATCACCACATTGTGTACTATAGGACAGTTCTATTGCATTATTTGCTGACAGATTACGACGAAGAGATATGTGAAGACTACCTGTTGCTACAAGAGGAAGGTAAATGCTACGAGCCGAGAGAAAGTCGAATGGCGAAAAAGTCTAGAGCTTGGCTTGCAAGTGGTGAGCCTTTTCGTTTTGCTTGGCGAGCGGGTTGGCCTCGCCATCCTTGCCTGCACCGGGTGCACCAGGAACCGGCGACTTTTGAGGTGCAGACTTGTACTCTCCTTGGTATCGCTTCATCTTATCCGCTCTGGCAATACCGCTCTCGTCACGATAGACGCCCAACTCGATCAACTTGGCAAATACCTTGGCAAAGTCGCTGAAGAAGGCGTCTCGGTCCTCTGCGTACTTTTCGACCCAAGGACGCATCTTGTCGTCCTGAATCAAAGCGTAGTCTGTAGGAAGCATCATGAGCTTTTCGTCGTCATCATCGGCACCGGGGGCAGTGGCGACATATTGGAAGGGCCCGTCCCACTTCTTTGGTTGCCACTTGAGCTTGAGCAGCAGCTTGTAGTATTGGTTGGAAAATCGGGTCGGTGAGTTGACCCAGGGCCCTTCGAATCCGGAGCGATCAGAGTGGCATCGACCGAGGTTGTGTGCACCAGAGAGGGCGACGATTTCTTGATCGTTGAAGCCCATGCGGTAGAAGATGAATCGGAGGTGGTCGGCACCCTGAGCACCGTCGGGCAGACGACCGCGAGGTGGCAAGCGAGAGTCGTCAGCAAAGTCGGTACGACCGGGCTTCCACTGGATCGAAGGTCCGCCCATGGCCTCGATGGCAACGACACCGGCCAGGGTCCAGAGATCTGCGTAGGTGATCCACGAATGCTTCTCCTTGATGGGTTCGAGGAAGACACGGGCATGCTGAAGACCGGCATTGGCAGGGTCACCACCTTCCGCCTCGTATCGCATACCGGCACCATTGGATCCACCTGTATCGGTTTCGGCACAGTAGGTGCCACTCGCGTGCCATGCGAGACGGACGAGAACAGGACCAGCAGAGCCGTCGTCATACTCGGGCTGCTTGAGCACTGCCATAATGTCCTTCTTGACGACGTCGTAGTCTCCTTGCCCGGGCATGATGGTTATGTGATAGATGGCTCAAGTAGAGGGACAGTAGATGGCTCTGCGAATGCGTGTAAATTGAGGTCGAGTTGATGTATGCGAGAAAAGTGGTCGACCTTGTTTAGTGATGGTGGTTGGACAAGGAGGAAGAGGGGATCAACTGCCAACGTTGGTCAATTGGTGGGAAAGGTGACGGGTGTGGGGCAGGTGCGCCCAACCGGAGGAGCACGAGTGACAGCCAATGAGGCTAAGTGGATTTGGTGGCTGATGCTATTGCTAGTGCTGGTGCTGGTGCTCTGCCATCAGGGTTTGAAACTCAATCACAGGGTGCTGGTAATGCAGCTGCAGGGAAGGGCAAGACCTTTGTGAAAGGCAAAGGAAGGCTTTCGCGGGGGTCAGTCGCCGATGCTGCTTGCTGTTGCCGGTGCTGCAAGAACTACGGATGCGAGTGGATTCGATTTCGAGAGGGTTGTAGAAAACTTTGCGGGCTGACCGCAAAGAGTATTCCGAGTCGATCCGGGCTCAGTCTCTGACGGAGCTTTGAGGCTTGCAGCCACCAGGCTTGAATTTTGCCTTTGCCACGATGATTTTGAATCCTGTGATTGACAGACCTGGACACTAGCGGCTCAGGCTGGAATCCAACATGCTCACATCTTGTATTGCAGATTTGAAGAGCACACCACCTCCAGCCAAGGTCAAAGTTGGATTTCCTTATCGCCCGCTAAGCAAGCCGAATGCAAGTGTGAGTATCCGCGGCTGCGCATCTTCGATCTTCGCATTGACAAACCGTGCTGCTCCCTCACTTTCACACCGAGTGCTTCCCTCCCTGAGCCCTCAGCACAGTCTCCGAGTGCAAGCGATCATCAACAACTTGGGATGCTCTCATTGATTGTGCGGCTCAACCGTGAGAATTCGTGGATGGACATAGCTCAGTGGCTTCCAACCGCCGAGTCCGAGAGCCTTACATGATCACTTTCCTTCTCCTGCTAAAACGTCGATCCGCTTGTCGCAGGACTATCTCGGCTGACGAGAAAAATCATAAATTCTCCTAGATTCTTTCGTCATGGCGGCGGGCTGCCGAATTTTTTTCGTCTCGACAATCAGCGTATCGGAGAAAAAGGATCGCTTCCATTAACCATGTCATGACTTACTTCCACAATTTTTCCGGAAAAAAAATAGAAAAATCAGAGCTCCAGCGCGTGGACAGTCGCCGCATGTGAATGTTCACAGTCGTACGCACGTCGATATCGGTGCTCCGGCTCTCTCCCATTCAATTTGCCGGTCAGCTCATCGCACCCCCATTAACCCGCTGGTATGGCGGATCCAAGTTCTACCTCGATCGCAATTGATCATTGCTCATGAAGCTAGAAAAGTGATGATCCTGAGCCCAAAGTCGGAGAAGCGACGATGGGAGTGTCTGTCTTTGAGATGACTAACAAGTGAATCATCTGTCAGAGAACGCGGCAGGTCGCAAGGAGGCATGTGTCCGCTTTACCGTCTGCCCTCTTCGCGACATCTCGGCTCGAGTTCGCGTGAAAACCGGCTTACAGCATCGCCGACACGAAAAAAAGAATTATTAATGAAAAAAAAAAAAATACGGAAATAATCAGGGATATGATATCACATCGCGGATCACCCGATCCATGAAGAGGTTTCAATCGGATATCACACGATCGGGCAAAAACATGTCTATCGTTGGGTATCATTGATCGAATGCAGCGCGATACACTGTAAAGATCTATGACAGTGTCAAGTCGGGACAAAGAGCAACAACCACCCGCTCGAACAGCAAGATTGCCAAGAGCGTATTGGGACCTGAAGCTTGAGGAGAACAAAATGGCTCCAGCCAAGTCGTAAGTCGTTGCATTTGGAGTTGGGTATCTTGGAGGTCGGCTTCTGGATCATCTGGTGGAAGCAGCCCACTTTCTGCGCTTCCCAACAGCATTTTCTTGACCAGCAGTGAGACCATGGCGGTCCAACCCGTCTTGTTCGGTCCGACGCTCGCGCAGACCAAACGGGTTCGCAATCTGATCCACTCTGCTTCTTGCGTCTCCACGTCGGGATCGAGAACCGACGGGGGCAGGTGTCCGCCAGGCAGCAGGATCCTTCGAAGCTCACTAACCATCAGTGTGAGCTTCTGAGTATCTCTAATCTCATTGTTGATCCTGCGCATCACCATCCGATTGACCGTTTCTGCGAGCCCGGTCGTGACCAGTATCGTCCTGGAAAGGCCGAATAACGCCCGCAACACTGCATGTGTATTGGCAGAAAGCACCTCCTCGGCCGCGTCAAGCCAATTGCCGAAGTAGTCCGGTGCAAAGTTCTCCTCCTCGACTGCTTCCAGGTCCTCTGGTTCTCGTTTGTCTATTTGATCCACGTGCGGATCAATCTGAACGACATCGTTGCTGTCGAATGCCGAGGATTGACTCTGTTCCTTTATGGACTCGTGAATGTAGAAATGGAACTTGCGCGAGGGGTATCGGCCGTGCATCTTGCGTTCGATCATGCTGCCAGTAGAGATTGAAGATGACATCCCTTCCCTGAGGCTCGAGGAACGTTGGAGGCTACTGTCATTGTCGTGCCGGCTCGGTTGATGTACACGTCTCTTACGGGCACGGTGCACGTTGAAAAGATCGAGATAGGCGCGCACCAGGAAAGGCAATGCCGTGAACACCATAAATGTCCAAACTTGCAGAATCAATGCTGGCATACGAGCAGCAAGCCCGATAAATTCCGAGAGTATGGGTCGCGCTAACGGGCGTTTGTCGCCTGCCCTGCTGCTTGGTAGCGATTCAGGATGATCGACACCAGAGGCCGTCGAGAGGGAAGGATTGGGGGGCCATCCAGCTGCATCCAGTACCTTGTGAAAGCTCTGCACGAAGAACCATGGTCGAAAAGAGCGAGCGAGCGCCCCTCGCAGAACGGTCACAAGTACATCACGGACGATGAACTTTTCCGTATCTGGCGCAAACTCGTCGGCGGGTAGCAGGGATGAGAGAAGGTTCAGCACGGCAATTCGAAGATAGGTAAGATCGATCTTGCCGTCCAACGAACCCGTGAGTGGGTCTAGACCTGGATGCGGCGATGCCGTCTGGTATTGCAGGGCAAGCTGCAACGGCGTTGCTGCTCGAGTTGTGCTGGCACCTATGCCATAAAGCGGCTGCAATTGCTCGCGAATTTGTTGCCGCTGTTGCTCATCGCTTTCATTCTGAGTGACAAGATCGCATGCCACCGAAGAGGACAATTGCGAGCCCAATGGAGCCCAGATGCTGTCCGACTTGGCTTGCGCTCTTCTAAAGTCGGAGCAGTGTTGTCGCAAAATGAGCGGAATGTCGCGTGAGAGCAGAGCATGGATCCTCGGCAGCTCAGTTTGGGAGTCGCATCTCGGCGCGTTGATGTCGCTATCCGCGGATGATGCCGCATTCTCTGGAGCATGACGAGAGACAACAGTGTGAATGATCGACGCGATGATCGACGTGATTTGAGTGAGGAATTCACGGTCGGGCGTCAGCTTGCTGTACCAAGGGAGCACTGTTTCACGCAAGAGGTAGGCTAGCAGCAAGTAGACCTCGTGATCTAGATCGACATCGTGCGTGATAATCGGAGGAGCAGTCGACATCGAGAGATCTTGGAAAAGGATGCGGCGGTAAAAGGCCCGCTCTGCAGCTTTGTCGGAGCGTGCAGCTGGCTTTGAAGAGGCTGCTGCGAAACGTGCGCTGGAAGACTCGGATGCGCTTTTCTCGAATGACTGTGATTGTGACTCGTTGCTGACCTGACGAGCGCTGCCGCTGAGGGGCGCTCTGGAATATCTGGCGGCATCGATACCGTCAGGTGCCTTTGTTGCGTCGATTCGGAGAGCAGCCGGAGACATGGGTCGCGGCGAAAGTGTTGCGTGAACGGGATCCGTGCTTAGCGAGGCGTGGGAAGCACTCAGCGGTGGAGCCACATCTCGGAAGGCAGCCGACGGCACGAAGGGATATGATGCGTCCTTCTTTACTGCGAAGGCGGCGACAGCCGAGGACGTAGGAGAAGAGATAGGCGAAGGCGACGTCGCATTTCGTCGCAGAGTCTCCCGAGGCATGACGGCGATCGGCGCAGCCGAACGGATCTTCGGGATGGACTACGACAGAGAGCCCGTCTGTTCTCTACACAGAGGTCGATAGCATGGTCTTTCGAACGTCATATGGATTAGAAGAGCGACGTCGGCACCATTCCGGGGATGACGATGATGAAGAAGCGACGTTGCGATGCGCGTCCAACGGACAAGTCAGAGCAACAAGCTCGCGTGTGGTTTCTACAGAATAGTGTTGGTTGCCTTGTTTTAGGTTGTGATTTGCACACAAAAAAGGGGGTCCGGCCACGGCTGAGGCCAACGTCACCGTGTACCCAATTTTAGTTGGTGAAATATTGCTTTGGTGTAATGAATTGCAATCAGAAAAGGTGGCATAGAAAGTGTAAAAAAAAGATTTTCTCAACTGCTGTATTCGACCCAGACTGGACCAAACTGACTTGCCGATACAGGTGCTCCTCATCAATCCAATCACAGCAAAGCTAGAGAGATGGAGCTTCTTCGGTCGTCTTGTAGAAAGCTTCACCCTGCGACTGCATAAGCAATGGCGCAAAAGCAGTGGGTTGAGTTTGTCGTCCGTCGCAGGCTTGATCAACCGAGAGCATGACGAGCAATCGAAGAGCCGCTTGCGGCGGCTCGCTACACCTTATCTTACTCCAAAAACCGCCTGAAGATGGTTCATCTCGATCCCCGAGGCTAACCTTGTGGCGTCAGTAGCCAAAATGCGGTCCAGCACATCTCACAAGCGCCTTCAGTAGCTGACCTCGACCGCTTTCGCCGTCTTCCGAGCCTTGGCAAATGATCAATCCGAAAAGTCTGACCGTACCTCATGAAGGCGACCAGGCACTGTCAATCGCGGGCTCGCATGTTTCCGAATATGCTCGGAGGTGTCGGCACGCCACAACCCGACAGATGGCCGCCCTTCGATGAAACGTTCCAATAGTGGCGACGACCCTTATCTGCGCTGCTGTTACGCATCCCGTAGGCTCTAGGCTGAGCTATCATCCTTGGATGGCTGTCGGTGTGACGAGACATCCATTGTTGAACGGTGTGCGCCCACCACTCAGGATATTGTTGCTGTTCGTCCTGACGCTGCAGCTTTGCGCCTATCTTGCCATCGATACAACCGCACTCGACATTCCCGCAGTCCCTGGCAGCATTGTGGTTCTCGGAACACGGGCAAAGAACAGCGCACTCGACACTCAAGACTCGAGGATCAATCTGGACATGCAGTCAACACGTGCTAGGACCTCATTGTAGCGAATGCTGCCAATCCATCGACCGCCCACTCTGACGCCAGCCGAGCTGGCCGCCGCTCCACGACGAGCATCCGATCCCTGACCGAGACGCTGGATTGTTTATGCCCTTCCGCATACAAAGCGACCTTCGGTAGCGGTTCATTTGCATTCTCCGCGCCACAACGAGCGTCCACATTGCTTGCTGTGGCGAGATCTGAAGACGACCGAATTCCAGAAGGGTTGCAAGCCGTGCCAAAGACTCCGCGTTGTGCCCGCGCTGACAAGGACGCTGCAATATTATTATAATACTGTAGGACCTGCTTTACGCGAGCTGCAACCACGGAGCAATTTCGCTCCATCAATCTCTCGCTTAGCCCCTCTCTCGCTCTTCCCCGGCCTCGAGTGTAAAGCCGTCGTCAGAGCAGTTCACATTTCGTACTGGGCCCCCGCCCCCCGCCTCCACCTGCCCAAGTCCTGCCTGCCGCTTTAGGAACGGTCCTTTCCAATGCCGACAGAGACTGAAACAGCTTGCCAGAGCGTGCCAAGCACTTTACGTTACACAGACACTTCTGGCTACATCCCACAGCAAAGGACGCCGGTCGCTCGGGGGATTTCTTCCTTCTCCTTGTGTTCTCGGCAGAGGAATACCTCCCCAAGTCCTCCTGCCGCCTTGTTTGTGCTCCGTTTTGTGACTCTCGGAGCAATTCGAACGGATCTACCTGCAAGCTTTCTGCCCCCGCTCTCAAGCCAAGCAAGATTCGAGCTGTCTGCGGACGGCCGCGATGCTGATTCGAATGTCTCTGCCGATCTTCCTCGTCAGAGCTTGTAGAGCTTGTTGAACGGATAGCTCGCCGAAGTTCATCAAGAGCTTGCGACCTGCATCTCTTGATGCGCTCCCACAACCCCGCCTTGGCTGCAAAGCGTTTGGTCGACGGCCGAATATCACGGCGCATGACAACATTTCTCCACCGGCATCCGTCCGTCCTCATCATTTTTGGGCCGCCTGTACAATACCGCTGTATTGGTCACGCTTCTCCCCAGTCTTCCTTCGACGCCGTGCTCGGTTCCTGCCACAGCAGCTTCATGTCGCCCCACATCTCTCACTGTGAGCTGATGGAGACTCCCGCTGGCCTTCCGCCCACTTCATTCATACTTCCCCTTGACGATCCCAAGAGATTGGCTCGCGGAAGCGCTGTGCGACCGTTCATCCGATTGCAAGCCATGGCACCAGTCGTCAACTGGCTTGTGCCTATCCAACCACTGCCCCCCATTCATTTCTCGCTCGCTTAACCCACGCTGTTGCTCGAATCTCGGTGAGCCACCTCGCTTCTGCGAGTCTGGTCTTGTCTCGGTCAATCA
This sequence comes from Ustilago vetiveriae, assembly GCA_928722275.1. Taxonomy (NCBI): domain Eukaryota; kingdom Fungi; phylum Basidiomycota; class Ustilaginomycetes; order Ustilaginales; family Ustilaginaceae; genus Ustilago; species Ustilago vetiveriae. Next base: position 208,584 of record CAKMXE010000003.1, read on the forward strand.
TGCCCTCCGTAGCGCCATTGATTTTCGTGGATCCGCAAATGTTCTCTGCTGTTGCCTATATAAGCAGCCAACTGGTTACCATCATCTCGTATACACCACCGACTTCTCCATCTCTGCTTCATCACATCATCTAAAGGTCCGGTCTTCCACGTCTACGTTGAGCGCTATCCACCGAAGGACTCTTGATCTTGACGTCGAAGTAAGCATCTCGTTACGTATCCTCGCAGGTAGTTTGGTACTCCGACCCCAAATATCGGTGGACCCCATCCGCAGATCATTTTCGAGTCCGCCCCCGCTCTACCCTTGCTGTGTCAGCCAGCCATAAAACCTCTCCTTGATCGTCGCCTATCGTCGCTTTCCCGAGACTGTTCCAACATGAAGTCAAGCTTTGTTGCTACCGCGCTGGCGACTCTCGCTGCTGCGCTTGTCTCCGCTGTACCCTCCCCTACTGATCCTTTCGACGTTCGTCGAGGTGACCTCGTCTACCCTAGGATGAACGATGGGGCGACCGAAGCCAGCATCCTTGGTCATGGACAATGCAAGAATTCGAACGGAAGCTCGCTCGCCGGGTACAACCCAGCCCTCTACACGGAGCCGGTTCGACCTCAGATTCACTTTTCTCCCTCCGTCAACTTCATGAACGACCCCAACGGCCTTGTCTACAGCAACGGTACCTGGCATCTTTTTTACCAGTACAATCCTACCGAGAACGTTGCCGGCAACCAGCACTGGGGTCATGCGGTGTCGACCGACCTGTATCACTGGAAGAATCTGCCCATCGCCATCGCTCCGGAAAAGGACGGCGAGGGCATCTTCAGTGGCAACGCCGTCATTGACTTTGAAAACACTAGCGGCTTCTTCAACGAGTCGACGCCCAAGGATCAGCGTATCGTCGCCTTGTACACGCTCAACACGCCAACGTCGCAGACCCAGCACCTCGCCTACTCGTCGGACGGTGTCCACTTTACCAAGTATCCTGAGGCCGTCATCTCGCGCAACCAGACCCAGTTCCGTGATCCAAAGGCATTTTGGGACGAAAAGTCGTCGCGATGGATCGTCGCTCTGGCGCTCTCGCAAGAGTTTGGTATCGTTTTTTACTCGTCGCCCAACCTCAAGGACTGGACCGAAGTCAGCCGCTTCCAATCCTACGGTGTCCTCGGCTATCAGTACGAATGCCCCGATCTTTTCCAGGTCCCGGTTGAGGGCGGCCCCGATGACGGGAAGATGATGTACGTGCTGGCCATCTCGATCAATCCCGGTGCCCAGATCGGCGGTTCATTTGTTCAGTACTGGGTCGGTGATTGGGATGGCTCCAAGTTCACCCCTCGTGACAATGCCGTCAGGACCATGGACTTTAGCAAGGACTTCTATGCCTTCAGCAGCTGGAACAACAGCCCAGGCAAGAAAGCCTACGCCGTTGCGTGGGCCAACAACTGGCAGTACTCCCAGCAGGTGCCCACTGCTCCCTTCCGTTCGATCCAGAGCCTTCCACGTGAGCTCACGCTCAAATACTACCGTCCCACTCCTCAGTTCGGCGATCTCATCCTCAACAACAAGCCAGCCAACCTTTCAGCCCTTTCGAGCAAGACCTTGTACAAGTCGGACGGCGGTCGCAGCGCCGGCAACAAGACGGTCAAGCTGACTGGCAAGGGCGCTTTCGACATTGTTGCAACCTTCAAGCTTCCTGCAAGCACCAATGTCACCTACAGCACCATCGGCTCGTTCGAAATCTTTGCCGGCGACGGCAAGCAGAGCGTCAAGACGGGTATTCAGATGGGCGAGCCTGCCGTTGCCTACATTGACCGACGTGGTGCCGGCCGGTCGTTCGCCGCGGAAAACCCCTTCTTCACCGACAAGACGTCGGGCATCATCCGCTACGCTGCCAACTACACGGCTGCTTCTAATGGCGATCAAGATCAATTTATCCTGGGACCTCTGCCCCCATCGGCCTACCAGGACTCGACTGGCAAAGACCGGTACATCAAGTTGCAGGCTGTCGTCGACAGGTCGGTGATCGAGGTCTTTGTCAACGATGGTGAGCTGGCTGGTACCTCGGTGTTCTACTTTGACAACGACCAGATTCCTGCCAAGGTCACCGTCTCGGTGGGTGACAACAAGCTTGAGCTTGTCGATCTCGAGGTGAAGGCTCTCGGCTCGATCTGGTCCAACTGCAAAAAGTAAGGCCCTTTGCGCTTCGCTCTTCTCCTCTCCTCAGTGGGCCACACCGCCGGTTGCGCGTGCTCACCAACTGCTGTAGTCTCCTGTTCAAAATTTATGTTTGGCTATGACTTTGTCATGGTCCTAGAAAGAGTCGAATCGCATAAAACTTGTCATAATTTCGATGCATCCCATCTTCAGGTCTGAAAGCTCGGTTTACGTGAAAGATTCAAGACAATGAGGGCAAGATACTGGAACGGGATGCCAAGAGATTTGCCTCCTACTCCCGTTGCAAAGACTTGCGATGTAGGATGTCTAGATGAGCATTACGCATGATCCATGACAAAGGCCTTCAGCGATCGGACCGGAAGGAGCCGTGGCTCCGTGACGTCGTGCTGTTGGCGCTGTATTTGGATGGCTCGACTGCGGATAGCAGGTCCGTTGGATCCGGCCTGCATATGACGAGGCGGAACAGTGTCGTCAAGGGGCAATGCGATGAGATGTACCACGTGCTTGGTGAGATCTGTGACTGGTTCTGCCGGACAAGTGTCGAAGGGCCGACCAACAAGCGCGGCGGTCTCGGTTAGAGTCGAAGTCCAACGTAGTGGCGTGACAATAGTGTACACAGCTCTGAGACAAGTCTCTACAGTGGGAGACCTGGGCCGCCGTGAATGCTGCATCGCCTTTCAATTGACGGAGATATCGAGGTGATCATTTACAGCGCGGGAGGGCGGCCTACAAGATTCGGTGACTATCTCGGCTGAAGGAATGTTCAGAGGGCGGTTCACGGGGGATGGATACAATGGAATCCTGTTCAGGGTCTAGATGAGAACAAAAGGCGCTTGTGGTCCCGCGGCAACACAGCGGCCTGATGCCCTTCGGAGTTGAGTCGCGGTTGAGTCGCAGTTGAAGCTTGGACGATTTGACCGGTCGGGGTCATCGGTGCGAATTTCTACCGCTCGGCCAACCAATGAGGAGATCGCTTAGAGTCAGAGTTGGCTGTTCACGAGGTTTTTCCTTGGTTCCCCCACCACGAACTGCTCGCTTCTCCTTGCCGATGTTGCTCTTGCATGCTCCCATTTGCTCGGCACTTGGTTCATCCGGTTTTACCGCTTTGGTGTGGCTTTGGGGCCCCAATTGGATCCCGTCCGTCCTCGGTTTGCCTCTCGCTTTCGATACCCTGGACTATTGCCGACAAAGCCTCTGAATCCCTGCAGAAGAGGAAACATCCGTTCCAGTCACTTTGAGAGACCTGAGCAGCCTCCTTGCTTCCATCACAAACTTGCCAGAATGCAGGTCCACGCAAGTCCGTACCGAACTCCCGTTTCTCGCCCCTCTTTCTGCGCATACCAACAGCGTCAAGATGGACGTGGCGTTTGCTTCCAGGCTCTGACCGCTCCCACCGGACCGTATCCGGCCGTACTCGCAGATTTGAGATGCGGAGTCACTCGGATGTTGCTCCAAGCGAGCCATGCCAGTATCTCTCCGACGATATGTCCTTGCCGCAAGTCAAACTTTTTGTTCCAGTTCGACCTCGTGTCCGAACGGAAACATGCGCTCATCAGAGAAGTGCGAGGACAGTAGGTCGTCTCAAGTCGCTAGCACCTTGGTGACTGTACCATGCAAGGACGGACATGCAATGCGGGAACTATGTGGCCTGGTGGTGCAAAGTCTTGACGAAAGGGTAATTGGACTTGATGGTTCGGGTCTTGGCCCAAGTTTTATTCATTCTTTTGTTTTTATTCAAAATTTTTCTCAGCTCCTTCTTACTGCGTCTCAGGCACGATGTGAGAGGCAAAAGCGGGGTGATACGATTCCAAGCCCGTAGCATGAAGGCTCTCTTGAGTGCATGCTTCTCCACGGGGTCTCCATGCTGTCGTTAGACTCTGCTCACATGCTTTCGACGTTCGTACCGTTTGTGACACCTCTCGAGTCCCGCTTGCTTGATGAAGGGTCCCACTGAACACGAGCAAAGGTGCATGTATATAGACCGCAACGTTTTAGCCACCTACCCCGCATCTCAATCATCTTGTCTCCATACCTTCCTTCCCCCTTTCCGCGCTTCTTACGCACACATACCACTTTGGCGTGACCCACCATGGCGGAAAAGACACAGACTCCGGATCTCGAAGGAGCTCACAAGCTCGGTATGGTCGAGTCAATCACCACCGACGCTTCTATTCTCGATAAGGAGAGCGTCCTCAACGGCAAGCCTTCGCAGGGCGTTGCGATGCTGCCCAACACGATCATCGAAGAGGCGGATGAGGAAGTGCTCAAGTACACCGACGCCTCGGTGAAAATCACACCGGAAGAGAACAAGCGCTTGCTTCGCCTTGTCGATAAGCGAGTTCTGACCATCATGCTGGGCACATACTTCTGCCAGTCGCTCGACAAGCAGATTCTCTCGTTCGCTGCCATCATGGGTATTCGCACCGACCTCAACCTCAAGGGTCAGGAGTACAGCTGGCTCTTCACCTGCCTCTACCTCGCCATCCTATGCACCGAAGGAGTGCAAAACTACCTGGTACAACGTCTTCCCATCAATCGCTGGCTCGGCTTCTGCGTTTTTGCATGGGGCCTCTCGTGCTGCTTTGTCGCACTTTGCCACAACTTTACCGGTATTTTGATCTTGCGAATTCTGCTTGGATGCTTCGAATGTGTTTGCCAACCTGCTTTCGTCGCTCTTTCAGCTATCTGGTACAAGAAGGACGAGCAAGCAAGGACCATCACTCTCTGGTACTGCTGTAACGGCTTGCAGGCTATGTTCGGAGGTCTCTTGGGCTTCGCTTTCTATCACATTCAAGGAGCTGCGCTCAGTTCTTGGAGAATCATGTTCCTCGTCCTCGGTTTGCTCACCGTCATTTGGGGAGTTGCTATCGTCTACATCCTCCCTGCATCGCCGATGACTGCGCGAGGAATCTCGGACGAGGACCGTGTCAAGATCGTCGAACGTGTCCGCGAGAACCAGACTGGCGTACAGAACCGCAAGTTCAAGATGGAGCACGTCTGGGAAGCTCTGCGCGACCCTCAAGCCTGGTGCCTCTTCCTGATCAACTTGCTCAACACTATCCCCACGGGCGGGCTCGGATCTTACGGTAACATTATCATCAAGACCAACCTGGGCTTTTCGGTGCTGCAGACCAACCTGCTGGGTCTTGCTCAGGGCTCGTTCCAGATCTTCGTGCTTTTGCTCGCCGCTTGGGTCGCAAAGAAGTGGAACCAGACCATCCTTACTGCAGTGCTCTTTACCATTCCCAACGTCATCTCGGCGGTTCTATTCCTTACCGTCCCAAACAACAAGTCCCACGCCGGCGGTCTCCTGTTTGCTTTCTACATGACCATCTGCCTTCAGGCTCAGGCAACGCTTTCCTTCTCGCTGTTGAGCCGAAACGTTGGAGGAGCCACAAAGCGCGGTGTCGTCACGGCAATGACTTTCGTCGGCTGGGCCGCTGGTAACTCGGTAGGCCCGCAGCTCTTCCAAGCAAAGGATGCACCTCTTTTCCGCAACGCATTTATCGGACAGCTTGGATGCTATGCGGCGTCTATTCTCGTCCTCTTGGCTCTGCGAGTGTACTACATGCAGCAGAACAGCAAGAAGCGCCGCGCCAACAACGTGCTCAAGGGTCGTGCAGAGGACGCCGAAGACGAGATCGATCTCTCGCAGGCATTCCTGGACTTGACCGACAAGCAGAACATCAACTTCCGATACAGCTACTAGGCCTTTTCCGGGGCTCATTCTCACATACTGGTCGCAGTTGCTAGGATTGCAAAACACCCCTATCCTTTTCTTGGACCTCTGCTAGATTCACAGGATTTCCTGACACCCCCACGTCGATACCGTTTGTATTTCTTTGTCACGATACACATGCCATGCAATACCGCAAACTTGTTCAGATGCTTTTCGCGATAAAAAGTGTGTGGGCGATGTATCATCCGGCTTGATTTCATTTCATCCCCGCAGCGCACAAGAACAATTTCAAGGTGCGTCCGCACAGTTGGAAAGGCAGACGTATATTGTATGCACACGCAACTTCATCTCCTCGAATGAATGTCATTGTTAATGAGATGCCAGAGAACTTGCGTTCAGGTTGACGATACAACACCTCTGATCGAGTTGCTCCGGCTATCGCGGCGATGGTGTTGCATCTCAGCCTGTCGAGGATGGGAGCGGAGTGTCAATTCGCACGGCAGAAGCGGTCCAACGATTCGAGCGGCCGTTGAGCAGCGAGCTGGCCAGATTGCACTAGGTTGACGACTGACCGGTGAATTTGCCATGCCAGGTACCGATGCAGCCTGACTTGGCAAAATCCAAAGTTTGCTTTTCCCGAGGCTTTTTTGGCATTTCTCGGCTGGATCTCTTCCTCGATCCCTATCCCCTTTCCCCTCCCCTCCGCTATTCCACCTTGCAAGCCACATCTTCTTCCTCTCCTCTCATGCAACATGCCAATGTCTCCGTTCGTGCATCTTGATGCACCGTTCCGGACCGGTCAGCCGTGATTCGCAAAGTCTCTTTGCAGCCGGGCCAGGACGGTCCGCCTATCCGCCTGATTGTACTCCATCTGGCGGCAACGTATTTGCTCCGAATGGGACCATTGTGCTTCAGAGAATTGGCGGAGAAATTTCCATTGTTTGGACCCTGAGTCCTCGCTCGCACACGCCATCTTCGGGTCTTGTGTCCACGTTGACTTCGATCGAACTCATTTCGGTCAACGTGAGGTCCTTTGTGTCATAGACCGCATGTCATCGTTGGAAGCGGATCTGACTGAAACGTTCGCAAGCTGTGGGGAAGACGTGTGGGGCTCAAAGACTACGCCTTGCTCGGCCTTTTGTTCGGCACCTGCAGCACAACATGCCACTGTAGGAGAATCAGAAGAATTGGACCTCCTTGACGTTTGCAAGCGTGTGCCAATCCGTAGGTAATGTCGCTTGAGGGCATTCCATAAAACACATTGTCACGCTTTTCCCTACGATCACAATTCTGAGATCCCACCACCTGGCACCCTTTTTCCGTTCGCCTTGTCTTTGACTTGACAGCAATCACACCATCACCATGCTTGTTGAAAGACCGTTGACCAACCTCGCGCCTGCGGCTCAACAGCCTGCCGATGCCTTCAAGCTGACCAACCCACAAGGCTTCGAGTGGTCGTTGAGCTTTGTCACTCCCACCATTCTCAAAATCATCGTTGTTGGCCCCAACCATCCTCTTCCACAGCAGAGCAACGTACAATGGTCCAACAAGCCTCTTGCTCTTTCTGTCAAGGTCGATGCTGCTGCTAAGAAGGCAACTCTCAGCGTCCAAGGCTTGACGCGGGAGGTGACGGTTCAGTTCGATGACACTCCTGTCGTAGAGGTCCACGAGACTGTACAAGGCGGCAATGAGAAGGTGCGCATCTTTGGCGACAGCCCTCACAAGTCGTATTGCTATTCGGACAACGGCTTCACTCGACACACCGTCTTCCAGATGGACAATCTTCATGTCGGTTTGGGCGAGAAGGCTGCCCCTCTGGACTTGACCCGTCGTTCGTTTGCTGTTACTGGAAGCGACTCTGCCAGCTATGATGCATACCTCACGGATCCCCTCTACAAACACACCCCCTTCCTCATGACATTACCCAAGCCTTTCGACGCACAGGGTGAGCCCAAGCCGCTCACCTCCGTCGTCGGTATCTACTCGGCTTCCAACTCGGACGCCAACTGGGACGTCGGTCGTTACACCGACGAGCCTTGGGGTTACTTCAAGAAGTACCACCAGCATCACGGGGGTCTGGAAGAATACATCATCATTGGCGAGCAAGCTCAGCAGGTCGTGACACAATTCTCCGATCTCGTCGGCCGTCCCCTGCTCGTTCCAAGAGACTGGTTGGGATACCTAGCCAGTGGTATGGGTCTCGGCGAGAGCGACGAGCCTATCGCGCAGGAGCTGCTCTCTGGCTTCCCAGCCACGTGCAAGTACCACGACATCCCTTGCTCGGCCATCCATCTCTCCTCCGGATACACGGTCGACAGCGACGGCAACCGACTCGTATTCACCATGAACACACGACGATATCCCGACTTTGCAGAAATGGTCAAGAACTTCCACAAGGCGGGCATTCGAGTCACTCCCAACATCAAGCCATACGTTATGCAGAGGCATCCTCACTACCAAAAGCTCCATGATGCAGGTGCACTATTCACAGACCCTCACAATGGCAATAAGCCGGTCGTCACTAGAATTTGGTCGAGCGGCATTGGATGCACTGAGCTCGGTTCCTGGGTCGACATGACTTCGAAGGCTGGCCGAGACTGGTGGCGACAGGGTGCGCTCGAGCTTTGCAAGCTCGGTGTCGACTCGCTGTGGAACGACAACAACGAGTACCTCCTCTTCGATGACGCATACATTTGCAAAAGCGAACTGATGGGTGATGCAAAGAGTGATGGCAACCGAACAGGAAAGCCAACGTCGATTGGTCAGCTGGGTCGTATGACCAACACCGAGCTCATGGCACGGGAATCACACCAAGCGCTCGTAACGCATCATCCGGAACGTCGACCGTTCGTGCTCACCCGATCTGCCAACGTTGGAACCCAAAAATGGGCCGCTTCCACATGGTCTGGAGATAACAAGACCAGCTGGCACAACCTTCGTGGCTCAATTGCCATGAACCTCAACGCCCAAATGTCTTTGCTGCAATCGTACGGTAATGACATTGGAGGATTTGCCGGTCCCCTCCCCAGCCCCGAGCTCTTCGTACGCTGGATCCAATCGGGTATCACCCAGCCTCGCTTCTGCATTCACTCCTTCAAGCCATGCAAAGAAGATCCCAAGGGTGTCAAGCTCAACAATTTGCCCTGGATGTACCCTGAAGTCGTCGATATCATCCGTTCGACCATCAAGCGAAGATACGAGCTCTTGCCTTATATTAACAACCTCAATTGGCGCTCGCATCTTGCTGCCGAGCCGATGAACACCTGGCTCGGATGGAACGAGTTTGCCGCTGATCCCGAAGTCTACACCAAGGAGGTGCTGGAAGGCTTCGACTACTGGATCGGTCACGGACAGCTCCTTGTCGCTGGTGCATACCACGAGAACCAGTTGACTCGCCGAGTCTATCTTCCGGCAGCTGGCAAGGAGGACAAGAAGGTGTACTACGACACGCACGCACCCTTCGGCATTTACAAGGCGGGTCAGTGGGTTGACAATGTCTCGACGCCCCTCACGCACTTTGCCGTTTTTGCTCGCGAGGGAACGGTTGTCCCGGTCGGACTGCCTAAGAACACTCTGACTCAATCCGAAGGTATCGCCGCTTTGACTGGCAGTGGAACCAAAGTCTTGACCGAAGAAGAGGGCGGTCAATGCGTACACGACGATTGGCGAGGTATCGAGGTCTTCCCGTCGCCATCTGAAGCTTCGAATCCGGCTCAGTACACCTACAGCTGGATCGAGGATGATGGTGTTTCGGCCAAACCTGTTGTTACCGAGATCAAGGTCGAGATCAGCTCCAGCAAGGACGAGGTCTCGGTCAAGGCTTCGGCGAGCAAGACCGACTTCAAGCCATTGTGGGGTAACACGCTGTGGGTGATCCTGCCGAGACCCGACACGAGAAAGGTGCAGGGTGCAAGCAAGACCATGTCGTACAAGGGTCAGACCGCCTATGCTGTCACCGTTTCCGGTCTGTGAGTCTCATTCTTTGAAATGTAAGAACGGTCTTTATGGTTCAATGCGCTTCAGTCATTCCGCGAGTTGATTTGTGCTCTCCTGCAGTGAATGTTCCCATTGCATGTGTATACTCAATACCAGTGGAGGATCGGTCTATCAAAGCTCTTGGTGTTCTGTCGACGAGTCAAACACGTCCTTCCAGCCTGTGTTATCTGGCTGCGCACCATCCTGATGCATTTCCCTCGCTACCCTCTCTGCGTCTTCGAGGACTCGCAAGACGTTCTCACCTACGAATCCGACCAGTTCGCGATCAGACCACCCTCTTTCCACCAGCTGGCCAACCAGATTTGGGTACTTGCTTACATCTTCGAGGCCTTTCGGGACGGACATGATTCCATCGAAATCAGTGCCTACACCGACATGCTCTCTTCCGACGATACCACCGACGTACTCGATATGCTTGATATACTGCTCCAGATCGCCTTGGCCGCCGATGAAGCCGGGGTAGGCATTGATCATGACGACAAAATCTTTTTTGGATGCAACCAGCTTCTCCAAGACCGAATCCGGGACGTTTCTCGGAATATCTCTAAAGTGTCTCGCTGCCGAATGCGACAGCATCACAGGTCCTCTGGTCAGATTGATCGTCTGCAAAGCGGTATCGTCCGAAACGTGCGATAGATCCGGTACGATCGCAAGACGATTCAACTCGTGAATAAGGTGCGGAGCAAAGGGACTGAGACCGTTCCACCGAGGTGGTTGCTGACCAGCACTGTCGGCGAATCCATTGTGACACGTGTGGGTCAGAGTCAAGTATCGAACCGGTCCCGGGATCGAATGCGTGAACATGGAAGCGTATGCGCGAAGCGCAAAGAGCGAGTTTCCGAGCGAGTGTGCCCCTTCAATACCGACAAAGCCGATCATCTGTCCGTTCTCGAATGCCTTGCGAGCAGCTTTGACGCTCCCTACCAAGCCAAAGTCGCGAGGATATCTGTCGGTCATCTGTTTGATCACGTCGAGCTGTTCGAGCGTGTCCCTGACCGCAATGTCGCTTGCAGCGTGCTCAAAGTTGGTTCCGACGGTGGTCTGGTTAGGACAGACAACGTAAGCAGACCAGAAGAATCCTCCGCTTTTGCCTGCTCGGAGACGCGGGATGTCAACATGTGCTGCTGTCGGATAGCTTCCATTCGAAAACGCCGGCTGGTCGAATGGAATACGCTCGATCTTGTTGCCGTAGCGGTAGCGAGCCACGACGGGTACGTCGACATGTCCATCAATCAGCGGATGCTTTGAAAGCAGCTTCTTGGCGTGAGCCCGTGAATCGCTACAGCGAAAGCTCATCGACTTGGCGATCACGTCGCATCGAGCATCCGTATCCGGCTGCCATTGTGTCAAGACTTGATCTACAATCCATCGAAAGCTGGGTTGGCAGAAGAGCACGAGGGCGAAGACGAGTGTAGCGATCAAGATCTTGAGCTTTGTTGCGGGTCCTCGCGATCGAGCCGGAGCAACCTCCGCCCCTAGAAGAGGAAGGAGATCCCGTTTCTCCTGGTGAGCCAACGTCTGAGTTTGCATGTTGTTGATGATGGCAGCAGGTGAGAATGGGTTGAGTCGACGGATGTGGAAGTGACGTGTTTGTGCGAGGATCGACAGTGCCGGCTATCAATTGCATGCTCTGGCTCTGCTTTGCTCCGTTTATTCGCCGATATTCCGAGCACGCCTTGATGTATGTCATGCAAAATCACGCCTTTGCCGGACGATCGAACCCGCTCCTTCTCAGTCCTCAACGAAACCGCAGCAATGCACTATCCGAATGCGAAGACATTCTCACATGCACTGACATTGCAAGTGCTTGACTCAGGCTCGCGGCCGGCATGGCCGATTCTCACGGCAGTTTCGTGACCCGTTTGACAGGCTTCCTCAGGCACGTTCGGAAGCTGGATGCATTGAGTGCAGAGATACTCCCTGTGCAATTTGTGCTAGTAAGCAAGGTGTCAGCGGAGATGCTGCCGATGTTGTGATCATACTCGACGCTCAGCGAGGCAAGACACGATCGCTGATGAAAGATCAAGCGCTCAACATCGCGTACTGAGCACATGCGCTCTCACAATACTGTCCTGTGAAACTCTTCCAACGTCTCTTGGTATACATCTGCTGAACCCATCATTATCCATGCAAATGAAGTCGTCGAACGTGTGTCATTTCAGAGTTTCGTCTTTCCAAGCTGTCTATGAAGTTTTTCCTCCTTGAGCTTTTGCGGATCCGACTGCGCCTCGAATACATTCACCAACGCATCCGCCAGTGCGTCCGGCTCCTCTTGCGCCACCAGATGGTTCCCCTCAATGGTGAAGCTGATACCACGTTCAAGACGATCAATGTCTGCCGCCAACCAGACATTGTTGAATCCACCAAGCATATTCACCATGCCGATCCACGCGCCATGATCGGTGGTCAACATGCCCTTTCTACCGATGTAACCCATCCATGTGGAGCAGAAGGCTGCGGCTTCGTGCCATTTGGTATTGTTCAGCTCGAGCGATGTCTGCTTGAGATCATTCTCGTGCAAGTCGTCTGCAGCAATGGCACGATTCGGTGGGATGGCAGATGGTCGCAAGCCGAACCGAAGGTGCAGGTCGAGAACGCGCTTGTCCCACGCTTGGAAGAAAGGTTTGGATTCAAAGTAGGCCTGAGCTTCGGTTAGCGAGTTCCAGGTATCCTTGCGAGCGACGGCGCCTCGAGCGAGCGGTACTTGATCCAGCGAAGGCCATACTTCATTGGGAAGGCTGTGAAATTGGAAGCGCTCCTCGTCATCGCAGTGAACGATGGCCGGGTCAACGAGAATGAGGCCTTCCAGCATGTGCGGGCGGGCGTGCAGAACAAAGGTGAGCGAAGCACCGCCGAACGAGTGGCCGAGTCCGATCAGGCGACGTTTCGATTGGGGTGAGGAAGCTTTGTGCGAGGGTAAGAAGGTGGGTAGCCATGCCGGTGGTGAAGAAGGATGAGAAGGCGTTTCGGGCAGGTATTGTTCTAGGAACTTGAGCATGTCGCGTGGATGGTCTGCCCAGCTGACGATATCACCCAGCACATGACGATTGATACTGCCGGCTTGTCCTGAATGCGTGCAGTCGAAAATCCAAATCTCGTCGATCCTATACTTGCCGCGGACCTCGTCAGTCTGCAGCTTGTTGATGAGAGCTGCAACAGCCGGCTCGAAAATTTCTTTATGAAAGCCGTTTGCGTGGGCGAGTACCAGTGTGATCCCCTCCCGCGTGTCGTTGCTTGTCGAAGCTGGAATGAACTCGTCGTCTAGCGAGGCAGGAACGATGCGATTCACGACATTCCAGAGCTGCACTTCATTTGCTGTCCTCGCTTCGGTGATTCTTGCGCTGTGACCTGACTTTAAGCATCCATTCCGCAAGGAGCGCATAAGGTTGCGCTGATCCTCTGCTTCTTTACCGCCACAGGCTTCAAGCCAGTGCGCAAAGTCAGCCTCCCTACGCCGTCTCTGCTCTGCCTTTGCTGCTTGTGGATCGGAAGGAAGTGGGCCTTGGCTGTATGTGCTAGGGATCTTTGCGTCGTAGATGTCGGACTTGGCCGAGCGCACATGCGAACGTGGCCATGCTGCGGGATAGACGTGAGTAGTAGAGATCCACTGTTGCTGTCTGTGCGATGAGGGATCCTGTGACGGTGCAGTGCAGATGATCCGAGGCGAGAGTCTGGGGATGTCAGGTCTTTGTGGTGGTATGGGAGGTTCGAGCGATGGCAACAAGTCTGCCACGCGATGATCGTCGGACGGCATAATGTTGTCCAGGACTTCGGGTCGCAGTGTTGAGGCGTCCTTGCTGCGAAAGATGCGTCTGCGTTGTGAGAGTGAGAAGGTGAGGATTTCGTGTGGGGAAGGAGGGGTGCAAAGCCGGGCAAAGAAGATCAAGCGTCCGAAAAGGGTTGCACATCAGTGTAGCTCGCTTTCGCCGGCTACACTCTGGGCCGACTTTTCCGGAGAGCTTTATTTCCCACCTTGGATGGTGCAATTTCGGGCGAAAGTATCTGTTGACAGCACCTTCCTTCCGTGCGGTGACCTCAGAGTGTCAGTTCCGCAGCTTGACTCGAATGAAGCTTGAATCGTGCTGAGAGGAAGCTCTCCTTGAGACCTGTTCACCGCCAACAACAGGCTGCGGTCTTGGGAGGGTCGCACACAGATGGAAGGTGAGCTGAATTTTTTGAGGAATCAAATGTTGCGTAGATCGATTTGACATTTGAGATCTTCGAAAATCATTTGGCCGCATCTTTGGAACCGCGGAGACAAATCCGAGCGGCGGTCACAGCCTCAAAAGGTGCGAGAGACTCACACACGTTATCCTGTGACTGTCACTATTCCGGCTCCACAATTTGGGCTTTCAAGCTGGTTTGCTATCTCTTACCTCGCCCCTCTCGCTGTCTTAGCCTTCTATACATCGTCTCCACACATCAAGCCTCATCGGTCGCTGTCACTCTTCCACGTCGGTAGGACCTCTCACACGGGCTCATCAATCACATCGGACTCGGTCATTATTCTGAAAAGCTAGGTGCTTAACAGTTCAGGTCACCGCACTGTAGAGAGCAATCATCGCCCTTCTTGCTGCTTCGGATCCAGCCAATTTTCGCGGACACATAGATCACGCCTGCATTCTTGGTGCATCAATCCAAGCAACATGAACGACAGCTTGGGTGCTCTCCTAGCTATCGTCGTCCTCTGGTCGATCCTACGCTTCGCGTTCGGTGGAGGCAATAGCAGCTCGGGCGGTGGTCACGGAACACCTGCGATCAACATCGCCCGCTCACGTCAAGTTCCTCAGCACATGGTCGACTCGGTCAAGACGCTATTTCCGCACATTCCAGACGCATCTATTCGCTTCGACCTTCAGCGATCCGGCAGTGTCGAAGAAACCTGCGAGCGCATCCTCAACGAAGGTGGTCTACCTAATCCACCGGCTGGTTTCTTTGGCACCGCTGATCCGTCCACTCCCTCCAATGCGGCTACGATTCGAGCGCAAAATGCAGATCGTGCGATACCAAACGCAGGCGCTGCTGCATCTTCATCAAGGGTGACTACGCCAAGCAAATCTCCCAATCTCATTTCCCGCTTCGGTCTGCAATCACGCTTGGCATCCGACGAGATACCCGTGTCACCCAACTCGCACACCAGCAACAGTAGTCAAGGGAGTCCGAGCAGCTGGGCAACCACACCCGAAGAACGCGCGCGAATCCTCAAGGATCGCAAGGAGCAAATGATTCTTGAAGCCAGGAGGAAGATGCTCGAACGGCAACAGGCCAAACAGGCCCCCGATACGCCAACACCAGCGTCTTCGTCCTAGGCGACGCAATGTCTGGATCATATGTTCAGCTTTCCACCACTAGACCTAGACAATCCAACGTTGCTTCTCATCACAGCAGCGGGGTCATTGACTGCTCCATGAGCTTGGAATTCTCGAGTTGTGCAACCTCGTGTGAGCCGAGGCTAATCGCACGAGCATCATTTTGACGTTGTGAGATCTCGATGTATCACAACCGCTGTAGAAATAAATCATCGGTCACGTGTCCTTGACGTTTTTTGGTTGGAGAAGCCTGGTTTCTTCCAAATCTCCTCGTTCCTTCTTCTGCACACCATCACAGGCGCATCAGCCGTCATTCTCTCGATCTAGCACGCGCTTATTCCACCATCTTTGAAGCATACGACAATCTCTGCACACATCTCTTCGCTCTTCGCGCATAACACTCATCTCCACGTCATGATCAGGGCAGCAACTAGATCACTTCGAGCATCAGGCTCTTCCTTGCGGCAGGCTCCTCTCGCGCGCACCTATGCATCTGCTTCAGCGGCAGCGTCGTCCTCCGCTTCTTCTTCATCCGCCGAGACGCCATCACTTCCATCAGCGGCACCGCCTGGAACAGTCCTCAAAGGCGTCTCCATCCTCAAGGACAAAGCGGATCCCGTAGCGCTTCAGGACAACGAATACCCAGCTTGGCTCTTCAAACTGCTCGACGATCCTTCCATCGCTTCAGCTTCGTCTCTCGCCTCGATCGAAATGGCAGGTATGTCGAAAGGTGAAGCTCGAGCTGCACAGAAGCGTCAGTCAAAGATTCTTCGTGCTGCACAACTGGCAAAGGAAAAAGCCGAGGCCAAAGCTGCTGAGCGTGCTGTAAAAGCCGGCACGGCCGAAGCGACGACAGACGCAAGCAACGAGCAACCGGCAGCTTTGACACCGGAAGAGAAGCGAGCACAACAGCTAGCCCAGGCAGCACAAGAAGAGCAGGCGAGGAGAAAGTCACTCAGAAAGGCGAATAAGGAAGCCATCAAAGCTCGTAACTTTGTCAGTGCTTCCTAGCGCTGGCCTTGATCCCAGATCCTTTCGAACATCAGAGGTATGCAACCGTTCTTTGAGCGCAAACGTACAACATCGGTGAAATACGCAGTACATTTCAGATCAAGATTTAAGTTAGTGACGAGGCCAATGCTGGTTGGCAAATTCTTGCATATCTTGCACGAGCGCATCCGGATTGTCCCTGTATTTGGCAAGTCGTACGCATTGAGGAACAAGTCAGCTTGAGCCACATCAGACCTCATCAACACGCCTTTGGACTTACAGAGCAGCAAAATGACCGCCGTAATCGTGCATCTTGTGGAACTTCCAGTTGAGGCGATACTTTTCAAGCCAGCTCTTGGGACCCGCAGCAAGTTCGTAAGGGAAATTGGAAAAGCCAAACGGTTTCTCCTGGGCAGCTTGCCAGAGTTTCCAGTCTGGTTTTTGAAATTGACTCATCGACTCCTTGTACGGCAAGAAGGAGGTGTGAATCGTGTTTGTCAAAAAGTAGACCATGACGGTAATCAGAATTTCTTGGTCGTTGATAAAGGAATGCGAGAAAGCTTGTCCACCTTCATGGTTGAACGCGGGGCAGCGTGGATCCGACCATGCGTGAAACTTTTCCATGATCCAGCTGAGAATGCCGATGGGATTGTCGTAGAGGCTGTATCCCAGCGTTGAAGGTTGCGTCCCCTGGATTTTGGTGTAAGCGTTACCTTGGTCCAAGTACTCAAATGTGCGCCGTACGCCCTGCACCTCTTGCGGGTGATAGCCGAGCATCTCGAGCGCTTTGGGTGCAGCACCTTTGTATCCCGAATTTTCGAGCGCCAGAGCGGGGATAGTCCAAATGGGAGGTTGCGGAGGCGCAAAATTGATATGTGCGATCTGGCAGTGTGGGCTGTTGGCCAGGAAGCGTGTTACCAGCGAGCCCCAATCGCCACCCTGAGCCATGTAGGACTTGAATCCAAGTACCGACGTCATGAGCGTATCAAAGACGCGCGCCGAATCTTTCAAGGTCCAACCTTTCTTCAACGGTGCCTGCGACAGTCCATAGCCAGGCAGACTTGGAACGATGACTTCGAAACGCGGAGCTCGAGATTCGACCAGCTTCGAAGCAAAATGGAATGCCTCGGTGAAACAGCCTGGCCAACCGTGGGAGAAGATCAGTGGAATTGCTGGCATACCAGCTTGCTCGTCAGGGATCGAAGATTTGAAGTGCTGGAAGTGAACGTCGATTCCCTCAATCTGGACCATATAATGAGGAAAGCGATTCAGCTGCGATTCCACGCCCTTCCACCATGCCTTGACTCCCTGTCCGGCGGAGCCCACTGCTCGTCGTTGACTGTCCTTTGGATTACCGCTCTTCCAGTCATCGAGCAATTGTCGAAGCTTTGCTAGATTGGTGCCGTACTCCCATGGTCCAAGACCGCCGGTGATCTCGTGCTCCGGAAGTCTAGCATCATCGAGCTTGCGCTGTAGACGATCCAGATCAGCCTCAGGAAAGCGGATAGGGATTTGTTGAGCGCGTCCCACTTGCGACATGATTGCGACTGGTGATTTCCCTTGGACTAGATGGTGGTCAATGGCATGTAGCTACGCGGAAGGTGTCACCCTTGCAAGTCAGATTGAGCACCATGTAGGTATCTGTGCGTGAGCGCTTTTCTTGGCGCAGTCGGCGGAAATCTCCACATGTTGGCAACCGCGGTGTTATCTTGCGACGTCGGCTCGTGACTGTTGTATTGCCGATGGGGAGCCGCTCGACCTTAGTCTTCATAACTTGCAGGAATGTCGATCGCATGGCGGCTCCTAACTACGTGACGCTGAGTGTAGGTCAAAGCCGGGAATAAGCTACGCTTTGTTCACAAACATGCGGGGTAGCTCTGACTGAGTGCAGAACACTCGGCGGTTGCAGCTACGTCGATCATACTCCATCGTCAATGTGCCCATCGCCCGATATACTGTATTCGGAAGCCAATGCTATCGGCCAGCCGACCATCCTCGGTACGATCTTGACCAAAGGGTTTGCCGCTTGCTCCGGCGGTCGACGTTTCCTGCAACGACAATGAATGCGGCACTGCATGATGCCGTTGCATCATGGCACGTTGACCTTCATCTGCTGAGAGTGTAACCCCAACTCGGCACAAGAGAATGGACCCTGAAAACGTGCCACCATCTCGAACCTCGCAAGGCAGAGAGTCTGCATTTTCGACGACCTCGCTTCTGAAGAATGCTTGAATTCTCAATACGACCAGCGCTTGCTCACCTTCACTGGTACCGTGCGTTATAGGAACGTTCCGGACCGTCTGCTTGGGTGGTGGCCAGTCGTGATGATGGTTTCAGAATCGCATTCAATTTCGACCATCGCACAAAGATCTGGGCGCTCGAGCCATACAGTAATGGCCGCTCGGGAAAGCAAAGAAAAGAAAGTTCAAGGTTTCTCGCTACAAAGACCCGTCCTACTGACCACCACCGACTTGACGGCGCTTCTCCCCAGTCTCCCCTCAAAGGGCGATCTGTGCAGGAGTCCGCTGTGCCTCGCTTCTTCTGGCTTGGAAGGACGACGCTGTCCAGGATGTCGTACGACCTAGAAAAGCCGCCCCTTTTAGACGACGACGACAAGCACCTTCGACCTCCATCCACAACTCCTGCTCAAGCTTCGACATTGTGGGCACAGACGCTCCGTTACAGGATGAAGATTGCCGCATCTTTAGCTGCTCTGCTGGGTCTCGTTCATCTTGCTTCCTCTTCGCCCGCCCGCTTCGGGGCTCGTGACCATGTTGCTGCCTCCTCGTCCTCGTCCTCCAGCTCCCTTGGTGGAGGATTCGACCAGCAGACATTGGCTTACACTGCACCCAGTGCCTTTCCCACTTCCATGTTTGCATCATACTACAACGATCCAAAATCCATGACTGCCGAGCCTCGACCTGTCGTCACTGATGTACAACGTAATTCTGTCTTCTCGGACCTTGTCGCCAACCCCACCATCCTACCCTTGGGTCCTTCCCCGTCGGAAGCTGTCTACCCCCTCGCCACTGGAACGGCCGCTCCCAACATTGCATCTCATGTTCGCAAGGAGCTCACCGACATCTTTGCGGCAAATGGCCCTACCAACTGCACCAAATGTAACGATGCGCTCAAGGTGGCTCAGAAACTTGCCCGTCAGTCTCCAGAGGATGTACCCGGCATGCTGGTCGACATGTGCACCAAGTACAAGTTCAAGTCCGCCTCGACGTGCGCCAAGACGTATGCCCCTCAAGTGCTTGGCTCGGTCTATGCCCAGATCCTCAGCTACGCCGATTTTGCCTCGCCCAACAGCACCGACTCTCAGTACATGTGCAGCATCGTGGTCGGCAGCACCTTTTCCAACTGTTCGCTTCCCAAGCCGCGTCATTTGGATGAGAAATATCTCGACGAGTGGTTCTCCGGGAAACGCACTCCGCCGTCTTCGTATGATATCAACGTCGGCGAGCCTACCAAGGACGGCAAAGATTTGAAGGTGCTGCACATGTCGGATATCCACGTGGATCCACGCTTCTTTGTTGGAGGAGAGGCCAACTGCGACAATGGGCGTTGCTGCCGTGCCGATGCGTACAACTCGACGTTGAGCAGTGGCAACTTCACGCAAGGGATGTTGCCAAGATCCAACATCTCGGAGCCGGCAGACTACTGGGGCAACTTTAAATGCGACACTCCGTGGAGCTTGGTCGAGTCGACTCTGGGAGCTGTGACACCGCTCAACGGTGGAGATGAGGTCGATCTGACGATTCACACGGGTGACATGGTGGTGCACGACCTTCCACAGTTCATCTCGCAAGACTTGGTCAAGTATACGCACCAAAGTCTTTACGATTCCATCCGCAAGATGCTGGGCAAAGGACCGGTTTTCAATGCGATCGGCAACCATGACTCGTCACCCTCCGACTTTGCCTCTCAGGGAGCTTTGCCGGATGGACGATCGGATCAACTCTCGTGGGACTGGGACAATCTTTCGCGTCTCTGGGAAGCTGAAGGCTGGTTCAATCATGCCCAAGCCGAACAGGCTCGCTCGCATTACGCCGGATACTCTGTCACGCCTCGGAAAGGGCTACGGATCATTGCGATCAATACGGATTTCTGGTACAAGAACAATGTCTTCAACATGATCCATACGCAGAATCCGGATTACTCGGGCAGTCTGCGATTCTTGACGGATGAACTGTTCCGTGCTGAAGAGCGCGGAGAGCGAGTCTGGATTGTAGGCCACGTCTTGACGGGCTGGGATGGGAGCAATCCTCTGGATAACCCGACGAACCTTTTCTATCAGATTGTGGATCGCTTTGCACCCCACGTCATTGCGCACATCTTTTTCGGTCACACGCACGAAGATCAGTTCAACGTCTTTTACGCCAACAACGGTACCAGCAAGGCAGCCGAGGAAGCGAAAGCGGTCAGTTTCATGGCTCCTTCGGTCACTCCGGGCAACAACGTCAACCCGGCACTGCGCATCATGCACGTCAACGCGACCACCTACGAGGTGATGGACTACCATCAGTTCTACACTTCCGTACCCACCTTTCCAGATCTACCATCCACATCCCATGGTCCTGTCTACGAGTATCTCTACTCGGCCCGCTCCGCCTATGGAAACTTTTCCGCTTCCGACAAGACCTCGTCCCATCCCATCGGCGCAATCGGAATCTGGCCAGACAATGCCCCTCTCAACGCGACCTTCTGGGCCAAGCTGACAGAGGAAATGGCTATCAGGAACGAGTTGGTGCAGCAGTTCACCGTGTATCAGGCAAGGAACAGTCCAAAAAGCCCACAATGTACAACCGACGATTGTGTCAGCGCCAAAATCTGCTACATGCAATCCGGCTCGGCGATCCTGGGCAAACAGTGTAAACAGGGGTATGCTTCCGTTCAGGGCTGAATTGTGACATCGATTGTAGACGGGAAGAGATGTCATAGACATCCGACAATGCTAGCAATCTGCACAGATGTGTGATGTGTGTCAAGAAAGAAAATCCAGTTTTCAGATTAGGCAAACGAAAGCAAAGACCGTTACAAATACACGAGAGAGAGGCTCCAAGAAGGTATATACGCAAAAGAAAAAAGCAAATTAGCAAGCGTAGGCGGGCTTGTCTACTTGCGAGCGGTCAGCTTGTCCTGTTCGACCATAGCTCTGATGTCCTTCTTCAAGATCTTGCCTGAAGCTGATTTGGGCAGGGCGTCCAACCAAGTCAATCCACGAAGCTTCTTGTAGTTTGCATTGACTCGCTGATTGACGAAGTCGAGCAATTCTTTTTCCAACTGTTTCTTCTTGTCCTGATCCTCCCCGACTTGTTCCTTTGTCTTTGGATTGAGGACAACAAAAGCCCAGGGCAGTTCAGTACCTTCTTGATCGGGGACACCGAGAACAGCGCAATCGCCAACTCGATCTTCTTTGAACATAAGGGCTTCCAGTTCCGACGGAGGCACTTGGAATCCGTTGTATTTGATCACGTCTTTCAATCGATCGGTGATGGTGACAAATCCGTCCTTGTTGACCTTGACAATATCACCGGTCCGCAAGAAGCGATCAGGATCTTGGACCGAAGGCATAAAAGTCTTGGAGTTGGCCTCGTCGTTGTTGAGGTAGCCCTGCATCATCTGCGGTCCGCGCAGGCAAAGTTCGCCTTCCTCGTCAAATCCAACCTCCTGACCATCAAGATTGATCACCTTGGCTTCGGTTCCGGGGACAAGCTGGCCAACGGTGCCTGGATACTGTTGAATGTCCTTGGTGTTCTGACTGCAGACAAGCGGTGACATTTCCGACATACCGTATCCGTCGGTCGAGTCGATACCGAGACGCTTCTTGACTGCCAGACGAAGTTCGTGTGGAAGTGAAGCGGCGCCCGAGCTGACCTTGGTAAGCGAGCGAAGGTCGTAGTCCTCTACACTGGGGTGTTTGGCGAGTGCAAGAAGGATGGGAGGAACGACAAAGCAGAAAGTGACGCGGTAGCGCTGAACGGTGGTAAGGAAGACATCGAGCGCAAACCGCGGTAGCACAAGGGATGGTGTGCAAGAGTGAAGGTTCATAAATCCCATCAACAGACCGTAGCAGTGGAAGAGAGGCAAAAGACCCAGATGGAACTCGCCACGACTGAGCCGAGGTGCCAATTGGATTCCGCCGATCTTCTCGGTAACAGTATTGACAGCGTCGACAGCGGTGTTCCAAGTCTCGGTGACACGAGTGGTGAGGAATCCATTGAGAAGCTCCCTACCGCCCGCGTACCAGTTGTCCTCGTCAATCAAAGGCTCGTTGATTCGATCGAGCATGGAGAACGAAGCCTGGATGATGTTGGCAACCACGGCGTAGTGCGAAAGCATGACAGCCTTGGGACCACCGGTGGTACCCGAGGAGAAGCAAAAGACGGCCGTGGTAGTCTTGGGGTCGATCTTGACATTGTCAAGCAATGCGCGGGTCTCTGGCAGCTCGTCCTTTCCGACCTTGAGGATTTTGGTGATGGAGGAAGCATGACTCTCTTCGAAAACGAGGATTTCAGGAGCGACGGCGAGGTGCTCAAGCCCATCATCTCCCTTCATGGAAGCCTCGTGTGCGGCTTCTTGAGTCGATTTGTAGGAAGCTTCTGTGGTGATGACGGCGGTTGCTTTGACCATGCGGATCTGGTGTGCGATCTCGGCAGGCTTGTAAGCGGGGTTGAAGAGAGCGACGCTGGCACCGGTCATCATGATACCCAGCGCACAGGCGAGGTAGTCGTGCGTGTTGGCGGCATTGATGCCGACGACGTCGCCCTTTCCGTACTTGCGACCGGACTCGGTGGAACCGGAAATGAGCGCCGAAGCGAGATTGGTAGCATATTCGCGCACATCGACGAGCGAGAGGGGTCTGGCGTCTTTACGACCGGTCACCTCGGGCTCAGCAGGGTAGAGAAGCGGTGCATTGACTCGCTCCTTGCAGGCAGGAATATCGATCGGCTTGAAAAGGAATTCTGGAAGCAAATAGTTGGTGGGAGCCGTAAACTTGTGAGGCGATTTGATGATCATTGTGCCTTTTTCCAGATAGAATTTGAGATGATAGTCTGTGAGTACAGCGGCTCGAAAGATGTTGAGCGCAAAGAGGGAAGTTGCGAGGACGACTGCGTAAAGCAGAAGCGGATGCTGTTCGAAGAAGGTTGGAGGAGGTTGAGATCGGGTCGGAAGGAAGGTGGAGGCAGAAGGGATGAGTCGTACGATCAAGGCGTACAAAAAGTCGAGGAGGGTGTGTACATGATGACGAAGAGGTTCCGCCATCTTGGTCACTATATATGAGGAGCCTCGAGAGGGTCAAAAAGCAGACAGACTGAACAGTGCGAGCTGAGTGAGCAAACCTTCGGACGGGCCGCTGGAGAGCCAAACGAGACTGAGATCTTGTTGCACAAACACGAGGACGAGACAAGGTTCAAGGAAGACTCGGTGAAGCCGTGTGGCAAGGCGTCTAGGCTTAGATTGCCTGCTCGAATTTTGACGGTGTCACGCTGCAACAGTTGGTGTTGAGGCTGGGAGCGGGCGCAATGACAAGGTGGAAGCAGGCGAGGCGGAGATTCAAGCTGATAGGAACGGCGTTGGCGTCGAGTAGGCGAGGTTCATGGGAAGTTCAAGGGAAGGACAAGGAAAAGGCGCACAGATTGGGATGCGACGAGGATGCAGGGCGCCAAGACGATCCATTCGAGAGGAAGAGCAGCGGCAAGACGAGCAGTAGATCTGGACCCAAAGTGTACACTATCCAGGGCAAGGAGAGATGGTGGAAGGCGGTAGAGGAGCAGGGAGCGACGAGAGGGCCTGGAAAAAGGAGCATGGAGCGAGAGGCCGAATCCGAGACAGTGGCCCAGGACAATCATCCGGCGACGGATTGAGAAGACGAAGAGGTCGAGTCTCGAGGGAGGGACGGATGAGGCCATAGACTGGCTGGTCAAGTTTGCATTGTGGAGCTGCATGTGTGAAACAGCATGTTCAGCCGCCGTGAAAGAGGCTTCAGAGGGGCTCATCTTTTGCTCATTAATTCTTCTTTACTGATTTATTTTTTTAGCCGCCTCGTGCAAGGTACTGTCACAACTCTACACCTTCTTCCTTTAGAGAGCTTTCGCCTCGACCCCGCGCTGTCGTCTTATCTATCGAAGCCGACCGCTTTGGTCGCCAGTAGAACGAGAGAGGTGATGAAGAAAGTGAGATTCGTTTGGATTGCGATCAAATCTATTGTCTTTGCGCTGAAAGTAGTCGAGTCTGCGCTCTTCTCCCGACGCGGCTGTCAATAGCCGAAAGTGTCCATCGTCACTGCTTTTTCCTCGAAATCCGGAAATAAAAAATGTCTTTTTCTTTTGAATATGCGTCCTGAACACCAAAATCACATTTTGAATCTGTGAGACCTGGCTAACGGGCAAGATTGGATGGCACGGGCCCATCTCGGTATCACACTACTTGTCCTTCAACAGCCTCATCGCCATCCCGAACCGAAGCCAGCTGTCACTTTCATATCAGAAGTCCAGTCGTCTCTGAGGTAGCCTTATCGCAACTTGCTGAGCTAGACTTAAGGAGCCCAGATGGGCTAGAAGGATGAGAGCAAATATTTAAATATTTAATCGTGGTTACGCTTTCTTGGCCGCTTTCGGAAAGCGAAAGAAAAGGAAATTAGGATCGACATCGAGCATTCAAGGCGATCCTTTTTTTGCTGTCTGTTGTTAGCGAGACCACTATTGTCCATATACTGGCGCCTTCTTGTCCTGCCATCCGTGTCAACCGTAGTGAACGCACTGCACGTCGTTACCACGGATGGGCGCCTTCGTGCTACGCGAGATCGCTTTAGTTTACCAACGACGCTCTTTTTGAGCCCATGTCTGGTCCTGGTAGCCGCCAAGCGCCGTGCTACAATGCCAGCTCAAAGATCCACATCACGACAGCAAGGCTTTGACAACTTCGGAGGCGAGACCGGAATGAGACAAGGCCGTGGGAGCTTCAGCTCGTCGGCCGTGATTCCTGAAGGAGGGAAGAATAGGTCGGACGGTGAACCACTTACAGACTCCAGGCGGGGCGGAAAGCTGTGAGACATGGTTTCACCACACTCGCTGCTCGAACACCGCTCGTACAAAGGAATTCAGATGAAGATAATCTTCAGCGGCGCACCAGCTCTTCTTCTGTTTTTTCCCCTTGGCTGCTAAGCGCCAATTTGGAATTTTATGCCGAGATTCTGGAACTCGAGGTGTCTAAGCGCCACGCGACGGGAAAGAAAAGCGAAAGAAAAATAAATCCTATTTCTTTGGACGGCGATCCGTTGCACAGCGCAATGCACACAGCTTCTTCTCTGACCCGGACCTTTCTCCTCATTCTAGGACACGATCCGTGGCAACCACTGACTTTGAAGGCACGCGAAGATATGCTATTGAATACGCCAGGGTGCAGTCATGAACGACCAATACTATAGCCCCGAAACCCGACCTATTGCTTGTCGGCTTACTCGCCCTTGTAGACTGGCTCTCGCTTCTCAGCAAACGCCTTGAGCCCTTCCAAACGGTCCTTGGTGCCCAGGATCGTCTCGTAACACTGCCGTTCAAAGTCCAGCGCCGTTTCAGGGTCCATCTGCTCTCCTTTGTCGATGGCTAGCTTGGCTGCTCGTACCGCCAGGGGTCCTGTACATACAGAACCAAAGGATTTTGGAAAAGAAAAAAAAAAGTCAGTGCGTGTTAGACTTGTCAAGCGTCTGGCCTGGAAAATGTTCGTCCGCTTCCGGAAACCATGGTTTGGCGGAGTTGAGATTCAGGACGTGGTGATCACCGCATGTCCTCCACGGCATAGCATGTGTTAGCGCTTTGAGCATGGTCATCACCTCCATTTGAGCCTCAACAAACAATGCTGAGCTTGTCATAGAGCTCTTGAGGGTTTGGCTGGACTTGAATACCTCTCCACCGACTGCCCTGGTGATTCGAGACTCTGAAGAACTCGCACAAGGTGCCTGATCCAAGCATACAAATGCGTTTGGTCGGTGCACGCTCGTACGACCTTGGCGAGCCGGAAGAGCGAAATGGCGTCTTCTTCCAATATCCATTTCCAGTCAAGCAAAGGGTCATACGACGTTCTCGCTGCGACCCTTGCGTTGGTGACGTTGCGGGATGAATAGATCCGCGTAACTTACCGTTCTTGGCAAATGATCGTGCAAGTTGTACACCTTGCTTGAAAGCAGCTGTACTGTCGCCTTCTTGAGCTACAAGGTCGACAAATCCAATTCGACTTGCTTCGACCGCATCCACAAGTTTCGCGCTGAAGATGAGCTCTTTAGCACGAGCGGGTCCCACAAGCCTTGTCATCCTGCTCGTACCACCTGCACCTGGAATGATGCCCAGCTTTGTCTCTGTCAAGCCGAGCTTTGTCGCAGCAGGTCCAGCGATTCGCAGATCGCATGTCAGTGCCAGTTCCAATCCTCCACCCATGGCCAGTCCATCGAGGCAAGCAATGGTAGGCATAGGCAATCTCGATACGTTGGTAAAGACCTTTCGCAGCCCCAGCAGGAAGGCATCCACTTCCGGCTTGGACATCCCTTTGCGCTCTTTGAGATCTGCGCCCGCGCAGAATGTTCCCGGAACGGAAGAACGGATCAGCAGCGCCCGTACTGAGGATGATGTGAGCAGCGATGTGACGTGTTGATCCATCTCGGCCAACAGCGCGCGCGAGATGGCGTTCTTAGCAGGTGCACGATTCAGCGTCAAGACCGAGATGTGTTCGTCGTACGCCGAGGTTGACCCGAGCTCGCTCTTTGCAATGTCCGAGAGCGGTGTCAACGTTGCCAATTGCGATGGGTCGATGGCGGTCGAGTAGCTGCGCAAGGTGCTTCGCTGGTAGAGAGTGGTCGAACGGCGCAGCGATGCAGCCGCGATGCTAGCACTGGTCACAGCTGGTCGCAACGCAAGCATGTTGACGGATATTGAAGTACAGTGCCTCTGCAATCGCTCGTTGATGTGATCGCTCCGAACTTCGTGTTTGTGATGGACTGCAAGGCAGATCGTGTTGACGTTGTCGGGATCTTCTGCAGACATTGCGAAGCCGGTTCAAGCGTTTACCCCGCAACCGCACTTTGAACCGGGGGTTTTTCAGTGTTGGTCCAACGCGACCGCTATAGCCGAAATCCCACCATGTATTCATCCTGATGCAATCGGGAGACCACTTACGGCAGGAATCGGGGAATTTGAAATTCGATCGCAGGCCTCAGCTTCTCCAACTTCGACAGCATTGACCACCGAATCTCTCCGGTGAAGCTGTCATGGTGGAGGATATCCTCCTACCACCACCATTAGTAGACGAGACAAGCCGAGAACAGGATCACAATGACGACCGAGGAGCATCCTATCAATCAGTCAGACTGGCAAAAGGTCTACGGCGAGCCTACGACCAAGCCTGGATCCATCAGTGTCGATGAACTTACTGCTTGGTATGCCGACAAAACACCGGGCAAGGACTTTATCATCGTCGATGTACGACGCTCGGATTGCGATGTGAGTAGTCTCAGTATAACGTCACCGATCGCAACCTTGGATGCTGACAGAGTTTTCTGAATCTGCAGTACATCCTTCCCGGAGCCATCAACTTGCCTGCACACTCCCTGCCCGCAACCCTGCCTACGCTAGCTCCCATCCTGTCCACCACACCAAAGTTGATCTTCCATTGCAATTCCAGCAAAGGCAGAGGCACAAGAGCTGCAGGCTGGGTAGCAGATGCGCTCGTCAAGATGCACACGCAGTCCGGCGCTTCCGAAGAACAAGCACAGCAGAGCATCGCACGCCAGGTGATCATTCTCACCGGAGGAATCGTAGCTTGGACCGAAAAGCACGGAAAACGGCCTCTCGAGACCAGAGGACAGCCTTGGGACGGCAAGTCGCTGTCCGCGATACCTTTGTGATTTGTGTTGAATTGCTAGCCCAGCTTAAAATTTCTTACATCCTTGGAAATACAATACTGGACATTCTTCTTGAATCAGAACTTGCCGAGGAGCAAGTTGCCGACCATTTCTCGCGCAGTGATCCAGACAGTGATACCAAAAGTGGGCAGATCGAGCGTCGAGCTGAGCACATCGGCAAGGCCGAAAGGAAGCATGGGCGGAATCCATCCTTGAGCCAATTCGAGCGCCCAGCAGCCGTCTTCGGGCATCATGTACTGCTTGACCGTTCCACGGCGAAGGTGGTGGACGGATCCGGCTGGATAGTGCTCGGCCTTGAGCGCCCCAGCAGGGAAAGCGTACTGATTTCCAGTAAGAATGTTGAAGTAGTCATCAGCCTGTTCAGAGTGAGTCAAAAAGACGAAATTTCATGTCAGTCATTGGCTCCATAGGATTCGTCGGTGCTTCTGATACGTACTGTGTGACGACCGGTGTGACCCTCAGTGCCGACAGGAGTACCAAAGAAGATCAGATACTCGGTAATGGAAGCGTGGATAATGAACATGCTACCCATAGCACCGCCGGCGTTGTTAAACATCCACTCTGACTCGACGCTGAAATGGTTCTTGTTGATGTAAGGCGCCAGCTTGGGGTCGGCGCGGAGGTTGTCGAGGATGTCATCAAAGATGGCCGTCGCATTTCCAGGATGTTTGGCGACAGCTGCCGACGCAACTTTATAGATGGCCTTGTTGTCGAAGATGTAGAAGCTAGACCGTATCGAGTCGAGGGCAGCGACGAGGGCACAGAAGCCGACGAGCAGTGCCGAGAGCACAACCCAGGTGCGCTTGGGCGCGGTCGAAGTAGCGACCTTGTTGCTTCGAGGTCGATGCGAGGCCATGGTCGATGGAGAGAGAGAGGGTTCGACGACCGGTCTGAATGAGACGGAGCAATTGTGACGAGACGAGAAGCCAAAAGGGACCGAGTAAAGACTGTAAATAAGAGCTGATGGTGGATGACGAGAAGAAGTAGCAAGGACTCGAACCGAAAAGTAACACTTTTCTTCTCAACACGCCTCGTTCGCACAGAACGCCAAATACACCGAAATCGGGCGATATTGCACCCGAAAAATAGCGGGACCACTGCCAAAATCACACCACATCTGGCATGAACCATCAACCGCATGATGCAACACATCCCATCATCCTTTCTGACACTCGAGCGACCCGTGAGATTCATGATGCAGGCGAGTGACTCAAAGCATGCGAGTCAACAATGCACCGCGCCCTTCCGAGCGGGAACACGCCAAGCATCGCTCCAAGCTCCTGACGGCCGTAGTTTTGTAAAACAAAGGGTATGAATTATCAACGGCCTGACAAACAAAATTTGAACGAACTGCAATGCAAAAAATGAGGGACACAAAAGTCTATATCGAAAAATGGCGAAAGAAAAGACGAGGCGCGACAACAAGAGGCTCTGTCGATATCGATGCTTTCCTGGTCACTTCGTGCGTAGCACGCTTGAAAGAAGGAGAATCGGTGCTGTACAAAAAATCAGAGCTCGTCGTTGAGAGCCCGACCGCTGAAATCGATGTCGTCCTGCGAAAAGTCTTCGAGAGGCATGAGACCTGATCCTTTGCCGTGAGCCAAGCTGTCGATGCGAATATTGAGCTGCTTTGCTCTCTTACGCAGTGCGTCTCTTGTCCTCCAAAGTTGATGCAGCTGGGACAAGAGCTGCGTCTTCCGCTTCGCTGCATTGATGTCCTCCACAACGACGAAATCGTCGGCTTCGTCTTCTGACTCTGAGCTCGCGTATATATCGTCGTCGTCGTTAAGCGCAAGAACACGCCTTCTCTGCGACGAATCGGATGCTCGCCGTGGCCTTTGCTTAGAGGCTGGACGGGCACAGGAGGCAGGGGAAGAAGAGGCAGAGGAAGAGGAGAAGCGTGCAAGCTGCTTTTCGATCTTGTCTTGCTCCTCGTCCAAATATTGGAGCAAGTCGTAGATCTCGCGACGGTAGTCGGGCAACGACTTGCGTGGATCCAGCACGTATTCGTCTGACATGGCAGGAGCGACGCGGAGTATCGATGTTTGCGTGACCGTGGTCATTCTCGGTTATGCTCGACGGTGGGCGTGTGTTGGTCAAGGGCAGTGGTCGTGGGAGGAGAGGATGCGAGATGCAACGAGCAGCTGACAGATCGTCGGACACCTCGTTCAAACACCCAGAGCCACTCTACCTTTCGGACTCAGGCGGCATCCAGCAACAGACATTCGTCCATACAGTCGTCAGCGAATGGCAGCGGCTCTGCCGCTCTCCTGTCACAACACTTGATGGACACGTCTGCCTTCGCAGCTGTCACAGCCGAAACGAATCGAAGCCCAAATCGATTTTTCACGAGCGAAATGGCGAGCTGAAAGATAATGCGCGATTGCTTCAATGGCTTCGAGGACCCTTACCGAAGCCCTAACTTAGCCGCGAGATAACAAACGTTTTATTTTCTCGAGATGTCAGATCGGAACCTCACGACATGCAGTGAGTTTTCCAGTCGCCAACCTCACTCAGACGCTGTTTGCAGGATGTATGCCATGTTGTCAGCTAGCCTAAACATTCAAGCAGATCTTGCCAGCTCGGCGCGTTTTCGCCATCCACTCCCTTTGCCGCTCCTGCAGCGTCTAGCGTCTTCAAGCACGCCAGGTGACGCATCGTCGGACGCCCATGGGGACAATTCCAAGGCTGCTCGATTGTGCCCATATTGTGCAATATCGACTCCATCCTAGCCTTGTTCAATGCAGTGCCGATCATGATCGACTTTCTGCAGGCTCTACTGGCAAACATAGCCCTTGCTTTGCTGCATCGAGTCCCTCTCGCTGCTTCTGAGCCTACTGTTGTGTCTCTGAGCAGATACAGCAGCTCTTCGAGATCTTTGACCCCAAACACTGTTGACTTGCTGATGGGTTGAGCTACGAGCTTGACCCTCGTACCAGGCAGACCCGTCTCGGAGACTGCAATCTCAAACCCATTCGAAAGCAGTGTCTCTTGATGTTCTATGGCTACCAACTCGTCGGAAGCAGACAGTTCGAGCGGACGAGGAACAATGAGTTTCTGCGAGCGAATCTGCGTGGTGAGCTGCAACGTCTCAAAATTGTACTTTTCGTCCGAAGCGTGTTGATCTACGATAAAGAGGTCATCCATCTCGTCGTGAGCAGCGTCAGGGTGAGTGCGGCGCCGAGCAATGATGAATCCGAGATTGAATTGGCCGAGGACATCCATAGCGGCAAAATCGTGCTTGTGGATGACGCGCGAAAGCGCTCGCTCAACTTGCGCTTCGTCCTCATTTCCCACGCCGGCACCTTGCAGCACATCGTCATCGCCAGATGCAGGTAAGATTGGTGCAGGCGATGACGAGCAAGCGAGCCGCTGTCGTACTCGTCGCTGCAGACGGGCCTGGTCGAAGGTAATGGTTTCTTCATCTGCAAGGATGTTACTGACATCGACCTTTGGGGGCATCGCTGCGAGCTTGTTAGACAAAGGCTCATCTGGCGCCTCCCCAGATTCCTCTTCGACGAGGCCATCTTCTGCCTCCAATACAGCTGCACGTGGATCTTGCTGTGGATAGTCCTCCTCGGACGAACTACCCCCTTCAGCCTCGACATCCATCGGCGTGGCCTCCTCGTCTTGGTGTCCGATAACTATCCGGCTTGAGACAGGCAGACTGTCTTCAAGTCGTGCTCCAGGCATTGTGAATGTTCGCAGGGATGCTAGAACGTCTCGTGCTTCGGTTCGTGCCCGTGAAGGGAGGCTTCCATCGCCACCGCGGATGTCAAGTGCCTCTGGACGTTGTTTCTTCGTTGGCGACCACGATGCCCGAGTCGTGTCGACCACCTCCTCCAAACTGCGCTTGGAAGACTGGCGATGCGGAGAGTCAGCTGCAGGCGCCAACAGTGGTGCAAGAACATCAGGCTCACTGCTGTCATCCTCCCCTTGATTTGCCCGCTCTACACTGGTTGAGGGTGGTAACGAGCTGGAGTCTTCCCGGTACTCAAGGTCGTGAGCGTCAGAGGTGACAGTGCGTGGTCGCTCCTCTACATCTCGGCCTCGTTCGCCCGCAGGAGCCAAAGGCTGATCTGTCGCTGCGTGGGAAAGTGCATCCGCGTGATCTTCTTGTCCCGACTCGCCTGTTAACTGTGTGTCATCGTCGCCTGCTTGACTAGCACCTAGAGCATCTTTGTCGAATTTAGCTGCGAATCCGCTAAGTCTCGATTGCACACCAAGATGGGCGGGCCCGCTTCCGTTGCGAAGCGAGTGACTTGCTCCGTTGACCAGGAAAGTGGCTCTGCTAGGGGCAAAGAGCTCCTCGAGCGCTTCCTTCACTTTTTCAATGAGCCGACTCTCTTCGTGCAAAAATATGGTCCGCTTGTCTGGGCTGACGTTGACATCGTACGAGTCCGTTGGCAACCTGAAATCGGCCACGACAAAGGGGAAGTGATTCGAATTGAACGACTTGTACACCTCGTTGAAAGCTCGACTGACTCTGCCCGCCTCCCACGGCCGTCCGTTGATGTAGAAGAACTGTCTGTCGGATGATGTCCGACCTGATCCATAGACCGGTTTGCTGATCAGCCCGACGACCTGGACCGTCGACATCTCTTCGCGTGAAGAAATGCCTTCATGGCCATGTTCGGGATCCGTCTCGGCCGTGTGTGAGAGCAGGTTTGTGCGAGACCTTGCCACGGAAAAGCTAAGCTCGAGGTTGAGAGGCATCAGGGTGGGGACGATTTTTGCGCCAAAGAGCGCCGAGACATTGGCGAAGAGATAATTGTCCGAATTGGAAGAGTTGACGCTGAATTGTGGCATCCTGCGGCCACCTGCTGGGGTGTTGGTTGTCGTCCATCGAACTCCCTTTGTGATGAGGGCGTATGCCTGTAGCAAGTTTTGCGCTTTGGTGTATTCGCGTTTAAGATTCTTCTCAAACTCCTTGCGGCGCACTGGAAGCGTCTTGAAGAGACCTTCGATGGTGATGGTGGTTCCTCTTTGCCTTGCAGCTCTGCCCGTGTCACTCTGCACTTTGCCAGACCTGTCCAGCTGGAGAATGGTGCCGGTGGGTGCCTCGTCGGACGTGGCTGTGTGAATGGTTACCTTGGACAAAGCGCACAACGAAGAGAGTGCTTCCCCGCGGAAGCCGAAAGTTCGCACGAGAGAAAGATCCGAGAAGGACGAGAGCTTGCTAGTGTAGTGCTTGAGAGCCACCGAGGCGTAGTTTGAAGCGTCAATGCCTGTTCCATTGTCTACCACCTCGAACGAGTCGGCTCCATAGTCTCGAAAGTTGATCGCAATGTTGGTCGCAGACGCATCGAGTGCATTCTCAATCAGCTCCTTGACTGCAGTCTGTAAGTCCAGCACCACCTGTCCACTAGTGATGCGATGAACATCGTTTGAAGGGATGGCGCGGATAAGGGAGGAGCCAGAAGAAGCTTCCTTGCCAACGTCGGAGGCGACGACGCCGTCCTGAAGCCTAGACATTATGACACTGCTTCGCATACCATTGTTCAGCCAGCACGATTTGACGAAACTGTCAGGAATGAACTTGCAGGGACGGCCTGGAAGGCTGAGTGGATGAGCAGCAAGTCAAATGAAGGTGTCGGACAAAAGTGAAGCTGAGAGCAACACATTCTGTGCGACAGCGGCGTAAAGTACAAGCGCGTACCGCGCCAGTTTCAATATTGATGTTAGATCGCAAAGAGCCCTCCACCTTGGACGATGCCACTTTGGACCCTGACTCGGTCATGACTACTTCCATCATCCTTGTCCTACTCGACAGTGTCGTCATGGCAGCGCGGCACCACGCCATCATCATACAGAGAATACACTGAATATGGGTGGGTGGATACTTGCCAAGATCATCTCGCTCCAACCACCATGACCACCTTGGAAAGCGCAGAAGCAAGCGATCCCGCTCAGCAGCGCACAGAAAAGATCGATTCAACTTCATCCGGCCCCTTCTTCCGCGTGCGTCTCATCAACATCGATCACATCTTGACGATACCGACTCCATTGGATCGCACTCAATGCGCTTTCAACTACGAAGGACAGCCTCTTCGAAAAGTGCCCATTCTTCGCATATTTGGCGCCACTCCAGCAGGACAACGTGTCTGCTTGCACATTCACAATGTCTATCCATATTGCTATATACAGTACAAAGGCTCCCTCGATCCGGATGATGTGCTTCGGTATATTCATCGCTTGGGCAGAGAGCTCAATGCTGCCATGGCTGTCTCTCTGCGTCGCAATGCAGACGATCCAGAAGCCAATCAGTTCGTCGCAGCCATTCATCTTTGCAAGGGCGTCAACTTCTACGGCTACCATGTCGGATACTCTTACTTTCTCAAGATTTCGTTTGTGGACCCAGCTCACAACTACCGTATAGCAGCTATTCTCGAATCCGGTGGAGTCATGAGAACCGTCTTTCAGCCCTTTGAGATTCACATCCGCTACCAATTGCAGTTTATGCTCGACTACAACATCTTCGGTTGCGACTACGTTGACTTGGACGATGTCCGTTTCCGCCTTCCAATCCCCGAGGGAAACACGGTCGCGACTGATCTTCCGTCGCCGCTCGACTTTCGCAGCAAGATCTGGAGTCGCAATTCGATTCCTTATGCCCACGTCCAGGCTCAAGACGTTCACCGTGGTACCCACTGCGAGCTCGAGGCTGATGCCAGCGCCCCATGGATTATCAATCGACGCAAACTCAAAGAAAGAGACATTCATGGCCACTTTGACGAAGCACCTGCTGCATCGCCCTCCGAAAATATACTTGTGCCGAGTCTGTCTGGTCTTTGGGAGGCCGAAAAAGATAGACGAAACGCAGCGGGGCTGCCATCCTCGATTCCTACAGAGGATCCAGCGAGAGATCCACGCTTGTACGCGACAGGGGAGTCTCCACCGTGGATGTCCGAAGACCGGATGCGACTCCTCCTCGAGAAGCGTCTTATCGATGAAAAACAAAGGACACTGCCACGCGAGCGCAATGTCGGCCACTTCACCGATCGACCTGGGCTGGATCAGTACATTATGACCACATTCGACGCGGTCGAGGTCTTCCATCCATACCAAGATCAAATACATGCGGCCGACCCGTACTCACAACGTACAGGTCCTTCCGCCTCTTCGAAGCTGTACGATCTCCAGCATGCTATGTCACAGACCCAGCGTGGTGGATCGGACCGGCCCGAGCCTACTCCATTGACCCAACCTCTCAAAGAGGAAGCAGACGATTTTGATGCCAAGTTTTTCAAGAGTCAAGAATTCAATCACCGTTTACAATTAGCCGAGAAGGAGGACATTGCAGCCGACCGAGACCCGCCATCCGACGAAGAAGAAGAGGCTCATGATGCGGATCTTGCTGACCCGGCAGATGCGCAGATGGATGATCCAGGAACGCCTCGCAAGTGGCAGAGAACCGACAGCAGTAACTCGCACTCGAACATGTCGACTGGCGGCACCTTCAGCAAGAGTCCTTCCTCTACGCCAAAGAAGCGTCGCCAGCCTGAAATGCTCGGCACCGATGCGATTACGCCAACGGCGAGCCCTTCGTCAAGACTATCAAGAGAGAATCACGAAGATAGTGTGCGCAAGTTCAAACAAGCCAAGAGCAATCATTCCGCGGGAAGCACAAACGGCACCAGTGGTGGTCGCTCGATCAGGGTCCGATTTGCCGAGGCTGCCTCTCCCACGCCAGCAGGAAGAACTCGGCACCAGAACACGATGCCTTTGCTGCCTACCTCAGCATCTCGAAAGCATCTACTGACCTTTCATGAGCCGGCTCCTTCCCTGGGAACCGTGGTCGACACCTTTCCACTCTTTTCCATCGTACGCCAAGTCCATCCTGAACCATTCTTCAGCGACCCCAACGACGTTCCGACAAGGCCAAGAGAGTATGCTGGTCGCATGTTTCAGTTCCAATCTCGGACCTTACCGTATGTCCGCTCGTTCGAGCACTGGCATCAATCTGACGTCCCGAACTTCTCCTCCCAAACCAGCAGTCCGCCCAGACGGCTGTACTGGCAGTTCGGACCACCACCCCCGACGATGCTCGAAGCTCGTGCGTGGCGGCAAAAGGAGAAGGTTGTCGAAAAGCAGCGCTCGAAACGGCGGCGTGCGCGTTTGCTCTCTCAGATCGAGAGGCTGACCCAAGCCAACGACTACGGATTCAAAATCTCGCAGCACAAGGCTACTACGCTGGTGATGCGCGATAAGCAACACATGACGACCCTCGCCGTCGAGGTCTTGGCTACCACTCGCGGCGTCCTCTTTCCTGATCCGGCGTTCGACGCTGTTCAGGCTGTCGTCTATTCGTTTCAGAACGAAGATGAAAACCTGCAGGATACGGGAAGTCGGCCAGATCTTCGCACAGGTCTCATCGTTGTCGCCGAACAGGACTTCACCATCGAGCGCCTCGGTTTGTCACATCTTGCTGTCGAAGTTGTCGAGGACGAGCTCGAGCTATTCAACACGCTCATCGACCTCGTCCGTGCCTTTGATCCGGAGATCATCGTCGGCTGGGAGATTCATTCGTCATCTTGGGGCTACATCATCGAACGCGCCAGCAAAGAATACGACTTTGATCTCGTCCCACAGATTGGGCGGGCGATCAGTCACAACACCGGCCGAGCAGGGGGCAAGTCGGACAACTATGCATATACCCAGTCGTCTGCCCTCCGCATCACCGGCCGACACACACTCAACTTGTGGCGACTCATGAAGGGGGAGCTGACGCTCAACCTCTACACGCTCGAAAACGTCTGCTATCACCTTCTCCATCGTCGTATACCAAAATATTCGCACCAGACGCTGACGCGATGGTTCAAGTCCGGACGTGCGGAGCTCGTACGAAAAGCGTTGCTCTACTATGTCGACATGGTCGAGTTAGAGCTCGAGATCATTGCCGAGTCGGAATTTGTGTTGCGAACGGCTGAATTCGCCAGGATCTACGGTATCGATTTCTTCTCGGTCATCTCGAGAGGAAGCCAGTTCAAGGTCGAAAGTATTATGCTGCGCATCGCAAAGCCGGAAAATTTCGTGCTGATCTCGCCCAGCAGAGCGCAGGTGGGCAAGCAGAATGCGGCGGAATGTTTGCCGCTCATCATGGAACCCCAATCGGCCTTTTACAAGGGCCCGCTCATCGTACTCGACTTTCAGTCGCTGTACCCTTCCATCATGATCGCGTACAATCTGTGCTACTCGACCTGCCTCGGCCGTGTTGCAGGTTTCAAGGGGACGAGCAAGTTTGGTGTCACCGAGTACGCTCCGCCGAAAGGGTTGCTGAGCTTGCTGCAAGATGATGTCAATATCTCAAGCAATGGCTTGCTCTTTGTCAAGCCGAGCGTGCGAAAGTCGCTGTTGGCCAAAATGCTCTCTGAGATCCTGGACACACGTGTGATGGTCAAAGCTTCGATGAAAGGTACCAAGTCCGACAAGTCCTTCCAGCGCATTCAGAACGCCAGGCAGCTGTCGCTCAAGCTGCTTGCCAACGTGACGTACGGCTATACCTCAGCAAGCTTCTCGGGTCGCATGCCTTGCGTCGAGATCGCCGATGCCATCGTACAGACAGGAAGAGAAACGCTGGAAAAGGCGATGGACCTGATCAATGGGACAGAAGAGTGGGGAGCTCAGGTAGTCTATGGAGATACGGATTCGCTCTTTGTCTACCTTCCGGGAAGGACCAAGGAAGAGGCTTTTCGGCTCGGCAACGTCATTGCCGACAAAGTCACCAGCCTCAACCCTCGTCCTGTCAAGCTTAAGTTCGAGAAGGTGTATCTACCGTCGGTTCTTCTTGCGAAGAAACGATACGTCGGCTTCAAGTACGAGACGCTGGATGAGCGCGAGCCTGGCTTTGACGCCAAAGGAATCGAGACGGTGCGACGTGATTTCCATCCGGCCATCCAACGCATGCTCGAAGCCTGCATTCGCATCTTGTTCCGCTCCCGCGATCTCAGCGTGGTGAAGAGCTACCTCCAACGCCAATGGAAAAAGATTCTCGAAGGTCGTGTCAGTCCACAAGATTTCATCTTTGCCAAAGAGGTACGTCTCGGATCGTACAGCGATAAGGTTGCACCCCCGCCAGGAGCCGCCGTTTCGTCCAGACGTATGCTCGCTGATCCACGATCCGAGCCGCAGTATGGCGAGAGAGTGCCGTATATCATCTCGCAAGGCGAGCCAAGGGCGAAGCTGAACCAGCAGGCAGTTTCGCCGGAAGCGTTCCTAAAAAATCCGCAGCTTCAGATCAATGCGATCTATTACATCACTCGCACCATCATTCCGCCTCTAGCGCGGGTCTTCAATCTTCTAGGCGCGGATGTCGAATCGTGGTTCCACGAGATGCCAAAACCGAACAATGCCTATTGGAACAAGCGGCCTACTGCAGCGCTGCTTTCTGCCGTGCTTGCTCAGCAAGATGACGTTGACCCGGTCGTCGACGAGAACAGCGACAACGGAACAACGTCTTCGCAAAAACCGACGGCAAAAGCGGCGAATATCGCTGCTGTAGCGACGTTGAACTCGCACTATGCAACTGAAACATGTCTGCTCTGCTCTGCTCGGACGGAAGCACTAGTCTGCCTCGATTGTCGACAATCGCCGCGGGAAAGCATCCATTCGATCTCGTCCAGGTTGCACAAGCTCGAAGCGCAAGCATCCGCCATCGACCGAATCTGCTCCACTTGTGCGGGCATGGAACGACCAGGTCCCGTCGACTGCGTAAGCTTCGACTGCCCGTATACGTATCAGAAGTCGAAAGTGAGCAAGTCGCTGCAAGATGCTGCTCTAGTCCACACGTACGTTTCGCGATTGTTCGACGCTGAACCACAACGTCAGGCTGTAGTGGAGGATGCGTGGAGTGGAATCGAGGATCTCAACGACTGCATGCAATGACACGGTGGCAGCGATTTCTTGGCTGTACAGATCACGATGGTTTACAATGCAAAGAAAAAGATACATTTGGATGACTGCGATGCCGCCACCAGGGCAACACATCAGAGTGTGAGATGAAGCTACAGCAAATAGAAACAAACGGTCATGCCTCGCTTAGAGCTGCTGGCATCTTTTGCTTCGAACCTGGACCGAACGCTGGTGCATGTTTCTTCGCCTTTCGGTTGACCGGCGAGTCACCGCCGGTGTAGATCAGCGTATCGTAGACGATGCACCCCATGATCGCCCCCGAACAGGTCGCAATAATGGGCGTCCAGAGCCAATACCACGCGTTGAAAGTCCAGAGGATCTTGGGCGAGTATCCGACGATCCAGAGCATGAGTCTCGGGCCCAAGTCTCGAGCTGGGTTAACCGCATAAGCAGTCTGCCAGCCGAGACAGGCTCCAAGACCCCAGACGAGCCACAGCAAAACAAGAGGTGCGAGACCGTCCGGAGGCGGCGTATTGGAAGAGTCGCCGATGGCGAGAATGACGATGAGCAAGATGGTGCTGGCGAAGAATTCGTTGTAAAAAGCGCTCATGCGTGTCGATGGTTGACGGAGGAACTCGGCGGGATAGGTTGTGAATAGGGCTGCTGTTGTCTCGGTCTGATCGGGATCGACGATACGGATCGGATTGACGTAGAGAGCGTAGATGCAAAGCGAGCCCATGAGACAGCCAAGAATCTGAGCAAAGATGTAGATCGGCACTTTTTTCCATGGGAACTTTCGGAAGCATGCCAGTGCGATGGTTACGGCAGGATTGATCATACCACCGGAAACGCCACCTGCTACCCAGACACCCATGGCTACACCGACACCCCATCCGAACGAGATTGATAGATAGCTACCCTTTGCATCTGTAGGGTCGTAGAGTTGCGATACGACGACCTGACAGTTGATGCCATTACCAAAGACCATCAGCATGAAGCAGCCGAGGAATTCGGCGAAAGGCTCGCGCAGCTTGTAGCGGATTGCCGCCCACTTATTGGGGAACTCGTACTCGTCTTCATCGCTTCCTTCCTCTTCGGTGCTGTAGCCGCGTTCGATGGGCTGCGGGTCTTTGACCTCGTTGCCGTGCTGATCGAGAGCAAGTGTGCCTTCGCTGCCTTTTCCACCGACGAGGCGCTTTTCGTCGTCTCTTGTCGCGACCGCTGTCTCTGTAGTGAACTCCCCCTTGAGATCTTTGAGCGCCGTGTCATCCGAGTGAATGCCGTCCTCGGAGGAGGAAGGCTGATCGTTGATGATCTCCTTGACGTCCTCAAAATGACCTTCGAGCTGCTGTCGCTGTTCCAGGTTGGCCTGCTGGACATGCTTCCTCAACTCTTCGGTCTGGCCACGATTGACCTTTTCAAATTCGTCGTGAATGAGCTCACGCAATTGTGCGAAAAGTTGCGCCCTTCCTTCGACCGTGTTGACGTCCATCGATGAGCGATGGCCCAAGGCGCTTGCGCCAGCGATCGAGGGCGACTTGGTCCCCGAACCGTTGTTGGACTTGCGAGCTGCCTTCTCTGCCTTGTACTGCTTGTTCTGCTCTTCGGTGGGAAAAGCATGGCCAAGACCGATTCGACCCGTGGTTCGATTGGCGACACCCGAGACGACGGGAGCACCGGTGGTATGGCCGAGAGAGTAAGCAGGCTTAGCGACGGGTCTCTTCTTGTAATGCTTCCCCGTCTTTGTATCTTTGATGACTTCGCCGTGGACCTGCTCGTCTGCGGCGACCTGATGCAGCTCAAACATGCCGCTGAAAGGGGAGGACCCAGCAGTGACATGCTCGGGCAGGAAAATGTGGTGACCAGTGAGGTCGATCTGGCTGTTGTTGGCGCTGCTGGTGGCACTGGCACGGTGCGGGACATTGATCTCCATGGGTACGGCGACATCGGCTGCCTTGTTCAGAGGCTGTTCAGCCGCCAAGCTAGATCGACGGGAGCGCATAATGTCTCCAGGTTTCTGGTTGCCTCGACCAGCGACCACAGGCGGAAGAGGAGCTGCCGTGCTGCCGAATGAAGGTTGAAGGAGGAGAATTCACCGGAAAGCTAAGCAAAAGGAAGAACGAGGTCGCCTTTTATGAGTCTGTCGATGTCGAAAGCGAGGACAAGATCATCTAGAATGTGGGGAGGATGAAGGAGGCGGGTTATGAAGGAGAAAGCCTTGTTTCGCTGGCGTCCAGAGGGCGGAGGGAGCAGTGCTTTCCGAATGCGCAATTGATACTGGATGAAAGCGTGTGCCAAATGAAAGAAGGCAAGGCAAAGGAGCCTTGGAGTGTCTCTGCGAAGATACGGTTGTCTTCCAGGAACCAAAGTGGCAACGTTCGGCACGGCTACCGAGCCTTGGTTCAGGTTGGCTGTGCTACCAAAGAGGAAAAAGTTTTGCTTTTGTTCTCGGAATGAGACCCGGCTGAAGACAATGGAGGCCTCAAGGTGACGAAGTGAGCGATTCTGGGGTACGGTTGGGAGCCAAGCGGACGCATCACATGGTTCGAGGCAGAAGAGGAACCGCATTGCTTCGTGGCCCCATTGACCCTGCTTTGCTTTTTGCTGCCTCCACGGTTCATCCAAGACTGTGTTTCCCCCTCGGCTT
Organism: Ustilago vetiveriae; assembly: GCA_928722275.1. Taxonomy (NCBI): domain Eukaryota; kingdom Fungi; phylum Basidiomycota; class Ustilaginomycetes; order Ustilaginales; family Ustilaginaceae; genus Ustilago; species Ustilago vetiveriae. The sequence continues at coordinate 250,139 of CAKMXE010000003.1, forward strand.
TACATCCGAAAGTCCCTCTAGGCTGTCCACGCCGACGATTTCTCGGCTTAAGGCGCAGATGTTCCTGACAGGCGCAACCCTCTCTTCTGTGCCAGCCCTCCTAAGACGCTTTGATCATTGATACCAATTTTTGTCGGTCGCAACAAGCTTTCGACGTCGATGCTTAAGCTTAGACTGGGCGCAACTAAGGCAGCTTATTTCCATTGGACGGGAGCGGTTCGACGCAATGTGGGCTCTGTTGTCCTGGCAACCAATCAGGCCAAGTTTCTGCAATGAAACGAGAGACAGATGAAACAGACTCAGCAGAGAATAGCAGCAGTCAGCTCTGCGAATGGCTCTCGTGCCGAGCATCCAAGTCTAGCGCGCCAGAGCACTGGATGCACTGGCATCAAACTTCTGAGACACTTTGCCTAGCGGTGATTGCTGCCGTAGTCTGTCTGAAAAGAATTGCAAGTTCGGATCAATCGACAGCGGTCAAACGTCCATGATCAGTCATGTTCCAGGGTCACCTGTCGCTTTTTTTTTCTCGCTCGATCGTAGCCGAGGATCAAGAACTTCTGCCGGTTTGGTACAGCTTTTTCGCCGAGCTGCCAAGATTTTGGACAGCTGCATCAGTGACGAATTCCGGATGAACCGTTCCGTCAGTGGAGGCAAATAATTCTCCGACAACGGTTCAAGTCAACAGTCCGCCTGCCTCTCTCGGTTGATATGAAGTCGACCGTCGCACGCACCCATCACTATGTCATCAACCAGCGCACCGACATCGGGAGCTTCATCACGACGAGATCTCGCCCAATCTTGTATTCGAAGCTTGTTGCAGCATGGCAACCTTGGAACTGTGAGTACTGCAGGCAGCGCAAGTATTCTGTTAGAAAGGCTCAGGTTCAATGCCAACTCCAACGGAAGTTCCGCTTGACCTTTATGCAGTCGACAAAGTTGCCACAAAACTTTTTATCTATAACTATAAGTTAGCATCGAGTGCAGCTTGGTGTAGTCCACAGGTCTCTCTCTATTCATGTGTCTCTGGCCTTGGCCGCTGATGCTCGAAGCACAGCACTTTCGCATGAGCAGTGCTGCCTGATCTGGAAGGCCGTGGTTTTTGCACGAGTTCGTCTCCGCAATCGTCTGAGCAGATGTCTTGGGGTCATGTCAGTCGGTCGTCTCCCGCAGTACTCAGGAGGCGCGAATTGACTGCGAAATTCACCGGCGACCAAGGGTAGCCAAAGAATCGCGGATGTGTATCTCCTGCCGGCTTCGTGGCGTTTTCTCGCGTCCACCTCGATCTCGCCGAATTTCTTCCGCAGTCACTTGATGCCTCGGCGTCCCAACGTGTCGCGGATAGTGGCATCTGAAAACCATGCCGGACCAAGAAATGAGCATCTAACAAGACATGGACAAGACATGGGAGAAAAGGTTGACATGCAAGCCAGCTTTGGACGGCATGCTGTACTCCCGAACAAGCGGCACCACCGACAGAGTCCGACAAATCGGCCTTCAATGGCGTGCAGCAAAGAGAAACTTCTGGACGTAAAATTTGGTAAAAGCCATGCAATCGAGTGCTTCTGAACGGCGAAAGATCCGATTCGAGCTCCGGCTAGGTGTAGTCTTCTGTTGTCGAGTCCTGTACCAGCTCTTGCTCAACGTCGACGAGACAGATTGACAGATCACCAGTTTCTGAGGTGTCGATCCTGCACGAGCTTGTCGGGCTTCCCGATCCTCTTGCGAGTCGATGCGCGGAAATGTCTTCGATGTCCGTCCGAGCGACGTAACACCTTAATGCAAAGACCGATTTCCGAGGGGAAAGCGTCGACGCACAGACGTTACAGACCAACCTTGAAGTTCTTCTCGTTTCGTAGATTTGATCCTTGATGGGTACCAACGACGCTTCAACCAACAACGCGACGACAGTATAAGCTGAGCGGAGGTCCCGAAACGAGTGATGCTCGTTGAAAGCGGAGAGTAGCTTGCGCTGGGCGACTCGTCTCTATCATCATGTCGAGCCTTGGGTCGCTAGCGCCGGATCACAATCCTTTCGCCGACGACCAAGACGAAGCCGACCATCATCCCACATCGACATCCGAAACTGCGGAGAGGACCTTGCGAGCGAGCAGCAATGAGCGAGCTTCAATTGCCGACAATGCTGGACTCGACAATGCCGCACTTGAGCAGCACTACTGGGACCAACAAGATCAGCACCTCGATGCGCTGACCGCATCGCTCAACCGGCAGCACGAGATGAGCCTTCAGATGAACGAGGAATTGGATCTGCATCAAGAACTGCTAGAGGAATTCGACGGCGATGCGGAACGCACAGGGCTACGACTAGGCGGCGCCACCAATCAAATGGAACGTTTGAGGAGCAGTCTCAAGGAGCATGGTAAGTGCTGCGGTCAAGTTTGGCAGTTGCAAGAATTGTGCTGATGAGTCCTTCCTCTTTGGTGGTATATGAATATGCAGGGACGGTTTGGATACTCGGTGCCTTGATAGTGGGCCTGATCCTTCTGATAGCATTCTTCAAGTGAGCAGGGGCGATTCGAATGGGCGTAGCGATCTCGACCACCGCGTTCTCTACCAGGAGATCAGTGCCGGCGGCAATCCGCAGCACCAATCTGCCCCTCCTCGCATATCGGATCTTGTTATGCTCTGGTCACGACAATGGGCTGAACATGCGCTGCGCAGGCGATTCATTACTCCGGTCAGCAAACAACAAAGAGAGAACACGACAAGGTCTCGAAAATGGCCCGCCTTGGAAACACAAAGACGCGTCCCGAGCCCGACGTGCGAGCTAGGTTTCGGACCTTCCCGCTCGCAATTTGAAGATCTTGTGTAGATCTTGCTGCACGCTCACTGCTACCCTTACCCTTGTCTTGTCGACTAATAGTACAGACCGCTTATTGCATTCTCGTCTTGACTGCGACCCCATCGTCACGACCAGCCAAATGTGAGTTGTCAAAAGGGGTTGCCGGACTTCCCTCGTTTGAGCAAGGGCTCGTCGTCAGCAGCACAGTGTGAGCTGTTCAGGATAATCGGAATTCCACGGACCGCAGACAGAAAAGTAACCCAACCCATTTCGTCATTTGGCAGACGCTTTCCCTCGATTCAGTGACGCGTCGAAATTCCCGTGTCTGAGAGTTCAAGGTCAGAAAGCGGAATGCGCGGCACAGCTACGGTGCTCTGTGGCAGTCAAGATTCAGATGTTCACATGCACAGCCTTGTCCAAGCGAACGAGGCTACTGTGAGAGACGGACCGAGAAGAAAAAGTTACACAGAGACATGCTGCCGACGTCTCGTCAGGGTTCAACGCGAGCCTTCTCCCTTGCAGATGGCTGCAGCATCCTTCCCCGCTCGCTTTCTTGCTGAATCCAGACTTTTGATCTTCTTTTTCCCCGTTGCCTGACATCACTGCTTCGAGTGGGAGTGCCGTCTGCAACACGAAACACGAAACTGCTGCTGCCTTCATGAACGCGATTGCGGTGGGACTGGCGTGCCTGCCACCGTCTTTGTTCGCACAATCTTACTGAGGACGGTGGGACAAGGACGGATCAACTCGAGACTCGTGTTCGGTGGGAAGTGCTTGGATCTCATGAAAGAACTCCAGATTGCATTGTTGCTCCTATCTCGTTTGCTTCCATGGTCTAGTCTAGGCATCCGCGGCAATGCGTCGCCTTCGCTTGCATCTCGCTTCTGTCGACTTGGCTCGCGAAGCCAATCCGCGGCCAACTGCCCCCGCACCAAGTTTCTTGTTCGTCTTGGCTAAGATGCTGTGTTCCGCTGAGATCTGCCAAACGTTTCCGCTCATACCGGCCTGTGTCTCTGTGATCGTGTTCGGCCACCCGTTGATTGTTGCTCTGAGCAACGGACAAGGTTGCCGGGTTCAATACAGACACCCACCCATCTTGGACCCACTCGATACATCCACGTCTGCCAAACTCGACCTGCTTGATTCTCTTTCAAAGACGAACACTTTCTTCTTGGCATCTACCTCCTACTCCTTCTCTCCTCCTCTTTGCATTTCTGTCCCTGTCTTTTCTGGGATCACCTTCGTTTCACCTTCAACCATCTCCGATCGTCCGAAGGATCGCTCTATCCAAACTCAGTCGACCACTGCCAGCCTTCCGACTTTAGCAGGACACCATGTCGGCTGCAGTGGGCGAGTCTTCGCCGCTGTGGAGCCACGATGATCTCTGGCGCGGCTCATCAAATACCTCGACGCCCTCAACTAGAAAGCAGGTGGCAACGAGCGTCCGCACAGTGAAAAGAAAGCCAGTGCCAAAAGTCCCGGCAGAGCTCTTGCAGCAGCTTCCATCCCCTTCTACCACTGCCTCAGACGCGAGCTTAACGTTAGCACTCGAGGCGGTCGAGCCACTCGTCTCTGTGAATGACGACGATGTCACGCCGACGAGAGACTCACCACGCAGCATTCCATCGTCCGACAAGATAACACAGCGTCCGCAGCGTCAATATCTTCTACAGATCGACGCACCGCCAGCCTCCCATGACGACGGTAGTGCTTCAAACGATTCGGTCAGACAGCTTTTGCGCTCCGCCACCGTATCTCCATCCTCTGCGGCGTCACGCGCAGGCAAAGGTTCAACGAAATGGGACTCAGACAAGGATGGACAGGATGCTGCCTTTGCTTCCTCGTCCACTCTGTCTCCTCGGCAGCCCGCGCTGAGTCGCAAAACAAGCTTCTCGGCTCATCTTAAATTGTCATTACGGCGAAACAAGATTGCAGAGCCGTCTCCCTCGACGCCGGTCATTTCCGGCCCTACCAACTTTGTCCACATCAGTACAGGCTCTGAAAGTGCACCACCGTCCGCGCCAAATGGTGCTTCGCTTCGACGTTCGTTTACTGCTTCACATCGATCATCAAATCGCTCCTCCACATCTTCTGCGTCGAGCGGGACATCTTTCGACACCGCAGACTCGAGCGTTCCCGAGCATGCGGCTGGCGACGATAAGCCACTGTGTGCAGCTGCGGTAAAGAGACACCCTTTGCGACCGCTCAAGTCGATTCGACGTCCTTCGAAACTCTCGACCGATCAACCGGATTCTATCCTTTCACTTCCAGCCGTTCCTACAAGCCCGAAGGATAAGCGCAAAGCCATGTACGCAGGTCCCGGATCCGTACCGGTTCTCCTCGAGCCTATCCAGGTGCCTTCTCACGGTATGCCATTTGCGTCCAAGCTGAGTCCCATCGAGTCACCGACCAGATCTTGTGCTGTGGAGCATTTTGGCGCTGCATTGGACCGTTCTATCGAACGAGCACGCGGTGCATCACCAGAACCGGAACTCAGCAGAAGTCCTAGCTCGGGCTACGACTCATCCACCTGCAACAGCAACCGCACCAGCTTGGCCTCGTTGCACGAATTTCGAACCTTCCTCGACTTTCCTGATATGCAAGCTACTTCTCGACGACCCAGTGTCGATAAGAGCAGCACGGAGGACGATCTTTGGTCGTCTCCGTCTTTGAAGGTGCCGATCAAGCTCGCCAAATTTTGAGCTTTCTCGCGGTTAGTGTCAAGTCATTTTGTTCTTTTCGCCTTCGTTCGTTCGCATTTCGTAATTCAATCGTTTAGTTACCGCTCAAAGTGTCGTTAGCATCTAGTACGAGTCAGGAGCAGATGGAGCATGTTGCGGAGAATTGGATTTGTGATGCTGTTGCTCAAGTTATTAATTACCCAGACAAATGTATACAAACAGCCTTGGGAAAGCTCCGAGCACTATGCGGCCAAGGGGAGTAACGTCGCTTTGAATCGCTCAATTGATGTATCAACGGGAAAGCGCCGTTGCTGCTCGCTGAGACACTGTTGCACTGATTGCAACAGTGATACAGTGTTTCAGGACCAGTGTATCGCGACTGTCTTTTTGTTTGAGATCTATACGCGATTGAGATCCATGCAATTCCCTTCGTTGAAGATGTCTGGAGCAAATGTGTTGGGTTTGGCCCAAACGGTGACGTTGAGAAGCCGGGATGTGTGGTAGGTAGTAATGCGGGGCATCTTTTTTCTCCTTTCTCGAGACGGAATCAGGCCAATTGCGGGTTTACGGCTTTTGAGAAGAATGTGACAGCTTGAGTGTGCTAAGTGAGTTGCCGGTACTACGCGCCTTTGTCCTCGTAGCAGTCAGCGTCGTACAAGTGGAGGAAGCAGCAATAGGCTGCCCGCATATCCTTTCGACCTGCCTTCCTTCTTCTCTGCCGTCTGCTCCGTTGTTCACCGCTCTCAAAGTCAATAGCAGCAAACGCACAATGTCGCTGCCATCCCCGCCTTCGGATGCCAAGTATGCCGTCTCCACCATCACGCTAGAGATCCCGCTCGACGAACCCATCAAACAAGAGTCTACTTCCCCATACACATATCAGGAGGGCGGTGCAACAAAGCAGCTTCTCACTACCGACACCGTCCTAGTGACCATCTACTATCCCACCTCGCACTCCAAGGACAAAGTCAGTGGCCCTACGCTTGACTGGCTGGAAGCTCCTAAATTACGTTCGATCGGCGGTTTGCTCAAGTATGCCGGGGTCCCCAAGTATCTCGCTCTTCCGATCGTGTTACCTGCATACAGTGTGGTTTCGCAGAAGCTCCCGGCCGCTGTCGACGCCAATCTTGCCTCTAACACGCCCGCGGACGGGTTTCCTATCGCTGTGTTCAGTCATGGCATGGGCGGTACGAGAACGACGTACTCTGCCTACCTCACTTCTCTTGCAGGCTCCGGCATTGTCGTTGCTGCAGTAGAGCACCGAGACGGATCAGCTGCATCCACGACCATCCATCACCCGACGGTCAAAGATGATCACGAATCTTCAGGCTGGTTTCGATGGTTCTCTAGCGGCTCCAATGGTGTCGAGAACAAGATCTACGTTCGGCCGGCCGAGGTGGATGGTAAACCGGAGCCCATGGACGTACGTCGAGCTCAAGTCGGCTTCCGTTGTCGCGAAGTCTTGGCTGCCCTTGGCATCCTGAATAAGGTCAACCAAGCTGGTGCGAGCAAGCTGGTCGACTCTTGCACGCGTTCGCAGCGAGCGGATGCCAGGACGCGAGAGCGCCGCTCCGCAGTCTTGGCGGGGTTCAGCGGCAAGCTCAGGATGCAAGATCCGTGGTTGATCGGACACAGCTTCGGAGGATCCACCGCCATCGAGACACTTCGACACACCGACTGTCCCTTCGGCCAAGCGTTGGTGCTTGATCCTTGGGTCGAGCCTGTGCCCATCACTGGCATCGATGTCGTTCCTGTCAGCAAACCGCTGTATACCATCAATAGCGAAGATTTCACTCAGTGGAAGTCGCACATGGATGACGTGACCACCATCGCAAGCGAATCAAAGGCTAGCACCGGTGGCAAGGGTTGGTTGCTCACCATCGGCGCTGAGGGGACCGAGAAGAACGACGCCGTGGCTGCAGCCGCCTCTGCACGACCTTCACCGCCATCCAGGCTCGTCATTGTCCACGATATGTTCGGAACGCTGTTTGGTTTGTCAGCATGTATCGATGCGCTCGTTTCGCTCTTTCCGGATCAGCTGCAGGAGGCAGAAGGTGTGCCCAGGATTGTTCCCGAGCTGGTAGTGATGGACTGGTTCCACGGTACCCAGCGCGACTTTACCTACTCGAGCGTTTGCGGTCAGTACAAACCCATCGGCGAGGTCTTCAAAGGTACACTCCCCCGAGTGTTGCTCCAAGCGGGCATCTTGCCCAAGCGTAATGCCAAGGGCAAGGCGCTCACCCAAGCTGGATCGTTCGAGGACGATGGACCTGCAGAAGAGGCACTCGAGAATCCTTTCGATCCAAAGGTAGTCGAGACCATGATGGGTGCACTCAAGAAGCTGCAGCCACGACCGGGCATGGTGGATGCTCTGACGCGTATTTATCGAGATCGCGATGCCACGGGACGTCTACCGCCCGGTGTCAACAAAGTCGATGTCTGGGCAGCCACGAATGGATCGTTGGAGCTCGGACGATCGTCCTTCCTTCGCGTTTTGGGCGACAAGGACGGGGCCGACATTGACACTGAAGCTGCTCGTTCCGGTCGATCTGCTCAGGAAAACGCTGTGGGGGCCGGAATCGGTCTGTTCAGTTGCGACGAGGTGGGTGCGGCCAAACCGGACCCGAGGGTCTACGCAGAAGTGCTACGTCGTATCAAAGTCGAGCCGACCGACGCCAACGCAGCCAAGAAAGAATATCAGGGTATCTGGTTCGTCGCCTCGCACACATGGGATACCTTCGCCGCCAAACAGGCCGGTTTCCGTACGGCGTGGGTGACGTACGAAGAATTCTACTCTTGCCCTTCCGTCTACGGTACTCCGGACGTAGTCGGACGGAATCTGGAAGAAGTGTCGGAGAAGATCCTCGCGTTTGAACGCGATCTCGCTGCCAAGAACGGCGACGGAATGCCAGTCAAAGGCTGGACGTATCACAAAGAGCAGCAGGAACAATCGAACCAGGCAAGTCAACACACGTCGTTTTCCGACTTTCCCTTTTTGCTGCCCAACATGGCCAAATTTGTTGGCAGTGTATCGTCCAAATCGATCCTAGAGGTCAATAGCGAGTTGACGAAGCGAATGATCCTGCAGGGCAAGAGGGAGGAGTCGGATGGAGTGTTTTCAGGGCTCAAGGGCGACAAGGACGGGAAGGAATGGAGGGTTTGGAAGGAAGGTCAAGCTCCGCCAAAAGAATTAGAGGCTAGTCTGATCGGAAGCGATGGCAATCGTTTGGGAAGACTGGTAGTACACGCGATCTAGATATCGGAATAGAACCTCCTCGATAGACTCTTTATTGGAACGCAATGGTCTTGTGGTTGTAGCAACAACAATCAGTGGGGGTTGATGTGATGAAGTTTGAATCGGGGACGATCGAGATGGAGCGGCCGAGTTTGCGTGTGCCGGTGAGAAGACCGAGCGGAAAAGTCTAAATTCGTGTGATTCGGTTCGCGACGCACGCTCCCCTTTTCATATCCTCGGAGTTGGCCGAAGCGGACAAGCGAGCTTCAAGTTGACTGTCTTCTCAACCATACAAAGACATGCAGTTTGTGTACGAATGCTGGGTTGCGGAGAGATGAAAGCGACTCGGAATGCGGGGCTGCTCGGTGTGAGGTGATCATGACATACGATTTGGTTGCGGAGGTGCTTTGCAAAGTGACAAGACGTCGAGCAACGGTGTATGCTTCCTTTTCGGCTCATTTACCGGGTCAGATTGCGAAGTTATCGAGTCTCCCTGGTTGGTCGGACCGTTCGACGTCCGAGAGTGTCACAAATTCTTGGTTGATCTTCCCTTCCTTCTCCGTTTCGACTCTCTCTCTCTCTCTTCCTCACGCTTTCTGCAACCTCTTCGTCATCCTTGCCTTGCTCGTTGTAGTCTCCTCAAAACAAATCAATCATGACGGCTATCGCTCTTGATCAGTTCGACGCCGTCCTTGGCTCCACTTCCACCGAGATTTCTTCGGTCGCTCTGGGCGGACGTATCCTTAGCACCTCGGATGAATGGTTTGCGCCGGCTTCATCTCTGCTCAAGGTTGGTCCCGCTCCATCGCTCAAAGGTCAGTTTGGTCCCAAAGGCGCTCTCTTTGATGGCTGGGAGACTCGTCGTCACAACCCAACCTACGACTGGGTCATTCTTCGTCTCGGCCCTAACGCTGGTGGTCGCCTGGTCGGCTTCGATGTTGACACGGCCAACTTCAACGGCAACGAGGCTCCCGAGATCTCAATTCATGCCCTTGCTTTGACACCCGAGGAAGAAGCTCAGACGGGCAATACGCTTGCCGAAAATGACGAGCGATGGGAATGCGTGGTTCCCGTCTCGCCGTGTGGACCATCGCAAAGGCATCTGTTCACGGTAGCCGAGGGCAAGGGCGACAAAATCTACACACATATCAAGCTGCACATGATTCCAGACGGTGGTATCGCTAGGTTCAGAGTATACGGCGTTATCCCACCACCACCAATTGGACAGGCCGAGGGAGAACAGGCGGACGCTGAGAATGCTGCATTCAATGTGCTCGACCTTGCTCACTGCCTCAATGGTGGCCGAGTCGTTTTCACCGATGACCAGCACTTTGGGGCCGGCAGCAACATTATCCTTCCCGGAAGAGGCAAGGATATGGGCGACGGTTGGGAAACTCGCCGTTCAAGAGGAAAAGGTCATTTCAATTGGTCGATTGTCAAGCTGTAAGTTGTCGTCACTCTTGGCCCGGAGCTCAAACAAATCGTGTGGAAAGATTCTCTAACGTTTTCTTCCCCTTCTGTGTTCCCTTGCTCCGACAAAGTGGCCAGCCAGGTTTCCTCTCCTACGCCGAGGTCGACACGGCTCATTTCCTCGGCAACTTTCCCGAATCCACCGAGATCCTCGGTACTGTCCACGACTCTGCCACGGTTCCCTCGGCCGACGCTCAATGGGTCACTTTGCTTCCGCGCTCCAAACTCGGTCCTGGTCGTCGTCATTTCTTCTCTTTGGTCGATGGCAACTCGGCACCCTTTACGCACGTCATGGTCAAGATGCATCCCGACGGCGGTATCAAGCGATTCCGCGTACACGGTCGTCGAGCCAACCCGATTTTGGCCGCCAAGATTCCTTTGACGTCGCTTCCTGCAGTCGCTGTGCCGGAGGACATTCAGGATCCTCTTCCATCGGCTACCTCGGATCCATTTGCACCGGTAAGTGCTGCCACTTCACTCGCTCCTGCTTCCGCCGCTACCACGTCGACTGCCGCAACGACCAAAATGGGCATTGTTGTACACGGAACCTTTCTACCTGCCGTGCCGCTTACGACCGAAGCGTTCGAGCGCTACGGAGCGGTCATCGATGGACCTTCGACAAGAAATCCGGACGAAGCCAAGCTTTTCAAAATCGTCAACCAAGGAACGGCGAAAAAGTACCTCAACTTGGCGGAAATCATCAACGAATACCCGGCTCAAGCAAACGCAAAGACCAGCATTCACGTGTATCGATGCGACCCGGCAAAGTCGTTGCCGTTCGAGGTCAGCTTGTTGGAACGACATAGGTTTACGACGCAAGCGTTTGTCCCGATGGTTCCGGTGGGAGGAGAGCAGCAAGGATTCTTGGTCGTCGTGGCGATCAATGGTCAAGGTTAGCATTTCCCAACAGCTTGATCTCTTATCTTTCGAACCTCATTGCATTTTTGTCAGGGAGAAAAGTACTGACGGATTCTTGATTGTTCTTTGTTTCGATTGTGGAATGGTTACAGATGACCGCCCAGATTTGACCTCTTTGGGCGTGTTTTTGGCATCGACGGAACAAGCGATTCAGTACCATCCGGGCGTCTGGCATCATCCGATGATCGCATTGGGAAATCAACCGACCGATTTCGCTTGTATTGTCAACGAATCCCAGTCGCACCCTCATCTCGATTGTGATGAGGTTCAAGTGTAATTTTTTTACTTCCATGCCATCTCCGTATCCAAGAAATCTCGGCTTTCATCTGGTCGTTTTCAGGGTAGTGAAATACGTAGTATAGGTCCTGAGGGTTCGGTCTGTGTATCCGAGTATAATGGATGGTTGGAAGCTAGGCGAGTATGCATATCCCACACGCCTACGCTTTGGCCGTTGGGCAGAACAACTGGTTTGATCCATACATCGTGCCTTCTTGACGTGCTCGCCAATTTCATCCACCCTCCCTCATCGTTGCTGCTTGCGCCCTTGGTGATGCGTTCTAATGGAATGTCGTCCTCTTTGACCCCTTGAATAAAGTCAACCTTGATGGGTTCTTGAGTCACGATCATGACCCAACATACAACGACAATCGTCAGATTGACCACTGCGAAAAACCACTCTACTCCACCACCGATCCTCACTGCCCAATCTGCTACTTTCCCGCCTTGACTCTGCATCAATTTGTGATGGATGATTGGAAGATTGCTCAGCATCGCTGTAGTGACCAACATTGCAAAGATTGTCTGCATGCCATTACTGTTCAAGACCGTTTTGCCCTTCATCATCCGCGTATAGGACTGTTGATTACTAGAGATCCTCAGCGCTAGAGTACGGGTGAGCGAGACATGACGATGTTGGAAGAAGTTGAATGTGAGCGTCGGTAGAACGAGGGTGGAAATCGTTCGTAAGAGGGATAGCTTGGTAGGAGGTGGAGGGGTGAGTAGGAGTTGTACGGCGAGAGCGGAGAGTAGGGTGAGCGAGTACGATTGTAGGCGGTAAGTAGGATCGTTCGGAAGGATGGTCGGCATTGTGAGATACAACGCAAGCATGAAGTCAGGGGAGGAGAGACAGGGGTTTGGTTAGGAGCGAAACAAGTATGAGATCTCAAGCAAGTTCTGTCGTACATTTCGAACATGGTGTGACGTGCTCCGTGCGGTTCAGGGTCCAATGCTTTTCCAAATACAGTCACAAAAAAAAACCGGGTATGTAATTGGGAACCATAAATCGAGGTCCCAAAATCATTCGCATTTCCTCCATCTCCAAGACAGACCCGACAGCACCATCTCACACTCGTCCCCTCTCACCCCACACAAACCTACACATTTCGTTCAACATTCGCTCAAAAGAACTAGCATTCCCCTTCCCCTCGCAATCTACGACAAGATCGGCAAAAAATTCCCCACAACCAGACTGGGCAAATCAAAGATATCCCTCTTGATCGTAAAACTCCAGGCACACGGAACCAACTTGCCGTCCGGCTTGACCAGCGTGCAGGTCGTCATGACGCTTTGCGTCGTATTCTCAAACGCATGCTGGGCAAAGTTTTCCCAGTAATCCAACGTCGAGTTCTTGTCCATAAACTCATAGATCCTCCTCCCCATCAACTGGTCTTTGCTCCACTGGGTAAGCATGCAGAATTCCGCCCCTACCACGCAGATCTCGCACGTTCGACGCCACACCACCGTAGGCGTGCCACTGAAACTGATCAGCTTTTCAAACTCCAGCATGGTTCGTTGGAAGGATCGCTCGACAAAAATCTCGTCTTCTTCCGTCAAGGGCATTTGCAGCGCGATCAGCGAAGGTCGAAAGATGGCCAGTGCGCGAACGATTCGCAGCACATCTTGCTTTTCAAACTTGGACGTGACGTACTTGATGAGAAAGTGGTAGCCTTCCGGATACGGAAAGGGCGACGTATTGTCGCGGTACGTTTTGGCGATGCGTGCACGCCAGATAGTATCCTGCTGCTGACGTGCAACGCGACGAGAAGCAATGGCTCGGTTGATATCAGCTGCGACCGGCTCGTTGGATGCTGACCGCTGAGACGATGAGCCTAAGTCGACTTGATGATTGCTGCCAGTTTGCTGTGCATCTCCACTGCCACCGGTGACTAGACTGGGCTCCTCCATCATAGTCGGCTTGGGACTAGGCACTTCGAGCGCGTTGAATGCACCATCTCCTCCGACATCCTGCAGGCCCACAGTGGACTGCGGTTCCGCGTAGGCGCCCATACCTGCCGTATCGCTGTACGTAGCTGCTGCTGTATCCATACCGCCCGCGCCTGGCATCTGGTTCTGCTGCATACCGAGATTCAGAATCGCATCCAATCCGCCGCTGGCAATGTTCCAGCCATCCATGACGCCGACTGCCGGCGAGGTCTGGAAATCTGGACTTGCCCCGGAAGGGCCCAGCAGCTGCAGGTCCGTGCCATTGAGCATAGATGAGAGGATCGAGTATTCGAGACTCGTCGCCTCGCTGCCAAAATTGTGCGTCGATGGATCGAATGAAAGGTCGAAGGGTGGTGCAGCGCCATTGCTACTTGAGGCCTGCAGCTCCTCGCCTCCATTGGAAGAGTCGAAAGGATTGCTGGAAAGATAGTCATGCGCGTGCGGAGATGGACCATGACCCGACGAACTCGGCGTAGCTATACCACCGGTGACTTGGTCGAGAATGCTGCTGACGGCTGAAACCTTTTCCGGAGATGCAACGGAGCTCTGTGGCGTTGTCTTGGTTGTATCTTGTTGTGAAGCTTGCGACTGTCGCCTCTGGGGGCTGGGAGCCTTCTTGGACTGGGCTGCTTGCTTTGCCGCTTTCTTGACCTCCTTCTGGCGCTTGAGTTCCTCGAGCTCATCGTCATCCAGCAGATACTTGGCCTTCTTACGGTGACCGTCCATACACGAGTCGGCGAGACCCTTCTTAACGCAGCGTTGACATGGTCGCGAATCATCACAGGTCAAATGCGCCTTTTGACAATGCAGACAAGCCCGATTCGCCTTTTTGCGCTTGCTAGAGCTGGACTCCTTCGGCGCCGCTGACGCGGTCGGTGTTCCCGCTGATGACGATGAGGCGGCTTTGGTGGGAGTTGACATGGACAACGATGCGTCGTTTGGCTTTGTGCTGCCTAGATCGATCTGCTTTTTGAGCGGTGAGCCGGAAGGAGATTTGCTGGCCGAAGCCGCTTTGGCAGCTGGTGAAGCAGAATTGGAATACAAGCTCTGATTCAACATGGACGTCTGAGCAGGACGAGCATTGTAGGTTGAAGATGAAGACGATGTAGGGGCATCCTGTTGAGGTCGTGGGCTGGTAGCACTTGTCGAAGCTGGTGGACTGGATGCAAGTGCGGCCAAGGTGGATGCTGCTGCGTGGGATGCGGGGCTCTGCTGCCGCTGTGAATTGGTCGTCGATGGATGAGGCGGTAGCGAATGTGTCGGCGTTGCGGATGGTTTCGAACCGTACGAAGGCGGACGTGGAATGGACTTGTCGCCGTTGGCACTCGACATGGCGGAATGACAGAGGCGCTATGAGCTCATATGTGGATGAGTGCGACGTCTACTATCGAAAGAGGGTCTGGCCGGGTTGAACCCTGTGGTCGGATCTTGCCTTCTCTTGGTGAGCGTCGCGACGTTGCCGACGAGTGGAGATGGTGCCAAAGATCGTTGTCGGACCATGTGACTTGGCGTCGTTCAAGAACGAAGAGCCTAACGAACCTCTTTGGCTCGTGAGAAATGGACATCAGCCGATGTATACGGCACCGCACCGAATGCCGAATCGCGACACTAACGCCAAATGCTGAAATTATTCAGATCCGTTCCATACTTCGACGTAACATCCAAGGTCATTTTCCTTCGCATTCGAACCGCTCTAGCTGGCTGCAACTCTACATCCGACAAAGACTCAAGCACATGGCTTTCCGAAGCAGAACAATGCTACTAGAAACAAGTTGACAGAGGACTAAAGATACAGTGGACGGTGGTAGTCGCACCAGAGTCTGGTGCGCTTGAAGTCGAAGCTGACTCGGGCAAGGGAGGGGTCCCGCTGGTTCAGCTAGAGAGTGCAGTTGAAGAGCAAAGCTTCAGAAGAGCTTGCTGAACATGCGTTTGATAAAGTCGATGCACCATGGAATGTAGCTCAGCGAATAGAGCAGGAACGCGACGCTAGCAAGACGAACGAACAGAAAACAAAGGAAGAAGAGAAGGGAAGATCAGCTGTCTGAGCGCAAGCGCAAGACTGGTACACGATCCAGCATCCATCTACTTACTATAGCACAATGACGAAGACGATAGCAAGCACCGTGCTACCAATCGCAAACACCGAGACCCAAACCATGATGAAAGCAACGATCATCACCAAAGTAAAAGTGATCCTGACCGGCTTAAACATCTGTTGGAACTGCTTGATGAATCCGATCAAGAATCCGGTCCCTGTCAACGAGACCAACACGCCGACAGAGTAGAGAATGACAAAGATCGCCAACGACCCGGTGACTAGCAGTACCGTTCCTAGCAAGGAAATGACAAAACCACCCAGCATGCATGCTGCGAATCCGATCATCCGTTGTTGACGCGTCAGCTCGATACCGAATGTCTTGGAAAAGGCATCGTTCTCGCCTGTGAGCTCGCCGCCAAAGTTTTTGATCTGCTGCGTGTCCATGTTGATCCATCGTGACCCACCGGTGCCTGCGAAAGCATTGCCGCTCGACGAGGCGGTACCGCCGGTGCCTCTACCAAACCAAGACATCGTTGTGCGTGTGGTCGGTGTCAAAGTTGCGTCGTCGAGAGAAGGATTTCCAACGTGTCTCGTCAGCCTATGCGCTGTGTCTGCCTGAGGATGGCATGAAGAGGGATGGAGACGATGAAGGATGATGAGAACAGAAGCCAGGTGTGGGCGCGCTTAGAAAAAAGGCGTGTGTGCTTGCGGGTGTGGGTGTGCATGTCTCAAATAAAACTGACTGAACAAGCAATTCCGCGGCGAGACCCTTTATTTCAGCTTTGTGCGTCGTGCTGTCAATCTCCCCTCCTTTTCTTGCGTTGCAGTTCGCTCACTTTCGTTTGGCATGCTCAAAGCCAAGCGCCCTCTCAACGCGATCGTGTCACTTAGATTGTGTGTATGTGTTTGGAGATGCCCCTACACTGTATTGCATTGCAAGCGCACCCATCATGGGCCAATCGATCCAGCCTTTCGTAGCTCAGCGACCTCGGCCTCCGACATGCCCAATTCTTGCGTCAGCACCTCATCCGTATGCTCTCCCAAAACGGGAGGGGGCCGGGTGATCTTCATCTTGCCGTTGCCATACCTGACTGCTGGCGCTACGATCTTGATCTTGCCTGCTCGAGGATGCTCGACTTCTGCAACGACCTTCCTATCTTTGCTCTGAGGATGCTCGTCAAAGGTGCCCTTGATGTTTCGAATGGGGGCGGCGGGAATCTTGCCATTGATAAGGTCGCACCATTCTTGAACCGTCTTGTTTTGTAGCAGCTCGTCCAGCAGTGGAATCAAAGTATCACGGTGAGCTACACGTGCTGCGTTGGTGGTATACTTTTCGTCGGCCGACAGCTCGGGCCGTCCTAGCAAATTGCAGAGGAATCGGAATTGTCCGTCGTTGCCAGCACCCAGCATGATGCGCCCATCTTTGGCCTGGAACGTCTGATAGGGCACGATCGACGGATGCTTGTCTCCGTGTCGTCCCGCTTCCTGCCCAGCGATGAGATAGTTCGATGCAATGTTGGCCAGCGATGCGATTTGCGATTCAAACAAACTGGCATCAATGTGCACACCTTGACCCGTCTGAGCGCGACCCAGCAAGGCAGCCATGATAGCACCGTGAACGTACAGTCCCGTAGTCAGATCGGTCATAGCGACACCGATCTTGACCGGTGCTCGATCTGCTTCACCGGTGATGTGCATCATACCCGCATCCGCCGCAATGATCACGTCGTAGCCCGCTTTGTCTCGGTACGATCCAGTCTGACCATAGCCCGTGAGACTTGCATAGATGATGTCCGGTTTGACCTTTTTCAGATCTTGGTATCCCAGGCCCATCGAGCCAAGCTTTCCGGGAAGGTAATTTTCCACCACAACATCGGCTTTGGCAACCAGATCGTAGATGATCTTCTTTCCTGCCTCAGACTTGAGGTCCACCGTGATCGATCGCTTGGAACGGTTGACGCTGAGAAAGTAGGCTGATTCAGGTGGCAGCGATGCCCAATAGTCTTCTTTGCCCGAAGGAGCTTTGGGTGCATCCTTGCCGGTAGGTGGTTGCGCAAACGGCGGCAACCATGCGCGTGTATCGTCTCCTCCCTTGGGATGCTCGACTTTGATGACGTCTGCACCCAGGTCAGCTAGCAACATGGTGCAGTAGGGGCCTGCAAGCACTCGAGTCAGGTCGACGATGCGAATTCCCTTGAGAGGCGGTGGAATCGACGGTGCCTCTGCGGCGCTAGCATCCGATTGCCTCGCCGACGTCGTTGTCAAGCCACGTTCATAGCCTTGTATGTTTCGACGTAAAGGCTGTGCTGGTGTTCGCTTGGCTGGTGGCTTCCACGTCGGGACTGTAGCAAAGCCACGAGGACTGGGCTTTGTGAGCAAAGAAGCTCTGCTTGCTTGGTCGCACAGCAGCGGCCTCAGGCTGCCAGAGACTGCTCGCATGTTGAATATGGAAGGAAGCTATTCTGAACGCTGAAAACTGCAAAGTGGTCGCTAGAAAGTTGCTATTTGTATGTTTGTATGGTCGGTGCAAGAAGAAAAGTCGAACCTCGTCTTGGTCCCGGCGATATTGTCAAGTTGATGGGACCGCTCGATCAAGTAGCCGAAGAAGCCGATGCAAGCGCGATTGGCTTCGGACGCATCGGCCGCTTCTTTCTTTCTATAAAAAAAGAAATGCGGTCAAAGCGGACTTTAGCTCTTTTTAGCTGCATTTCCCCCGCATTTCTTCCAGGGAATCGGACGTCAGGACCGATGGATGGTCCAACTTTGACTTTCACTGCAACATCGACCTCATCCTCCATCTGATTCCAGAGAATCAGCTCTTACCACTGGGACTAGGTCCAAACTTCGATCCCGAACGACGCAAAATGGCAGCTCGAAACATCGTCACACCGCTCAGTCGCGTTTTACCGTCGGTCAAGACACCCGTGGTGTTGGGGGCCATGGCGGGCGCCTCAGGCGGTCAGCTGGCCGGTGCAGTCTCTTCTGCAGGCGGCTTTGGCTTTATCGGCGCTGGCTATCTGACACCCACCACGCTTCAAGCCGAAGTCGAAAAAGCGTATCAACAGCTCTCCATCTCCCACGCCCAGCTGATTTCGGGTTGCAAGCGTGCCGACTTTGGTATCGGTATCCTTGTATGGAGGCTCACCGAGCTCAACGATGGCAAGAAGCCGAATCAAGCACAGCCAAATGAGACTGTCAGCGACTTTTTGAACGTCATTGTCAAAGCTCGTCCTCGCGCTGTCTGGCTCAGCTTTGGAGATGAACAGGAATTGACGGAATGGCAAAAGGTCATCACCGAGCTCGATGCCAAGCACAACAGTGATCTGCAGGGCATTTACGAACAAGGCATCAAGTGGTTCGTCATGATTGGAAGGGAGCAAGAGCTGCAAGCGGCTGTTGAAAGGTGCAGATGTGATGTGCTCATCGTTCAAGGTTGTGAAGCAGGTGGTCATGGTCACTCGCAAGCACCGCCGCTCTCCGCGTTGCTGTCAGATGTTCTCAAACGCTTGCCTTTGCTAAAGCACAACAATGCGGCACAATCGATTCCCCCAGTGCTCGGTGCCGGCGGCTTGGCCGATGGTCGCTCGCTGGCGGCGCTTCTCGCTGCAGGCTGTGCAGGTGGTGTGTATGGCACGCGCTTCGTGCTAACTCCAGAATCCACCTACTCGCAGCTGCAGAAAGAAGAGCTGGTCAAAGCGAGAAGTTCGGCAACGCTGCGTACCTTTGCATTCGATGACGCACGTGGGACACTCGGCTGGCCTAGCGGCACCGATGGGCGAGGATTGCGCAACAAGACGGTCGAGGAATACGAGCACGATCTTCAAGAGCAGGTCAAAGCAGGCAAACAAGATCCGGAGGGGGCAAAGAGGAGGATGGAGAGATACAAGCAGGCAGCCAAGGAGAACGACACCGATCGTATTGTCATTTGGGCCGGCACAGGCGTCGGCGCGATGGAGACAATTGTTCCAGCAGGTCAGGTGGTTCAGGATATCACAAACGAGGCGATCGAGGCGCTGTCGAATGTCCAGAGTTACGTTCAATAATACGTTGCATTCCAAGATCAATCAGCGTGATGGTTACTCCTCCTGCGCTCGTTCCTCGAGCTTCTTCCATTCGCCAATGACATTGGTGTACACTTGGGTTCGTTCCTCTCTCGGTCCACAGATGACTTGAACGCCGCCCTCGACTCCGCCCTTTGCTGCGTCCAGCCCAGCTCGTTCGGCCTGCTTGGACTTGGTCGCGTGCACAAATTCGTCGAATTCGGGCACCTTTTCGCCCTCTTTCAACTGCAATCTGCTCCAACCCCACACGGCCTTGTAAGCCGCACCAACGGAACAAAAATTGTAATTGGCAGGTGTCCATCCCTTGCCGTCCTGAGCGGGCTGGACAGGTTTGACAATGTCGCAACCAAAGACGTCTGCCATGGTTTGCGTGATGGTCGGATTGGAAGAAGCACCTCCAACTGCGTAAATGGCCTCGAGCGGTAGTACGGATGTGTCTACCGCTGAAGATGATGAGGCGCTCGGTCCAGCGACGATGGAGGATGATCGGTACCGATAGTTGAGCATCTGGGTTTCGAGGATGCTGCTGGCGTTCATTCCCCTGTCGCTGAAATCTTCGATCTTCTGCCACTCATCTCCTGCCTTCTGTCTTACGTAGCGGTGAATGCCCGATGCTCCTGAGGGAATGATTTCGGGTCTCAACCAATAGAATCCGGTCCTCTGCTCTCCTTGCTGCTGAAGCTTGAACCTTTCCACATCGGCGTTGAACGTGTCCCAACTGCAGCCCGAATACTGATCGCGAATCCATTCGCGTGCTAAGCTGCCCGACTTGTAGACAAGCATGTTGAAGAAAGCATCGCCGCTCGACGGCAGCTTGGCCGGGTGGAAAAAGGCGTGGAAGTCCGGGTCGGGGACGTATTGATGCGTTGCCACCATGACCGTGTCGGATGTTCCCAGACTGATGATCGCTTGACGTTCGGCCAGACTGAAGGCGAGGAAGGTGGCTGGGTTATCGCCTGTTCCTGGAAAGACTTGACAGTCTGGACTGAAACCGTACCTCTTCGTCCACCAGCTACCGATCTTGCCAACGGGAGCACCTGGATCGCGATAGATGACTCCGAGCTTTCGTTCCAGCTCGGAAGCTCCACCAAGGGAAGCGTCTGCACCTTGACTCTCTCCCGAAGCCAAAGCCAAAAGGGTCTGGTTCCATCCAGGCTCAATCTTACCTTTGATCTCTGAGTCGGAAATCGAGGAAGGAGGTCGCATGTCGAGCAGGTTCATCCCACAAGCATCCGACTCGTCGATCCCTTTGATCACCGTCTTTTCATCCTCTCCCTCTCCGACACACAACATGGTGGTGATGAAGCTCGATACGAGACCGATCCTGTCGGTGTCCTTGTACGCTTCCGGTTCTTGCGTTCGAAATTTGTAGATCTGCGGACCGGTGAATCTCGTGTGCGCTTTTGATCCTGTTACTTTTGCTAGCTGTTCAGCTCCACCGACGGCCTTTTCGAAAGCCTTGCATGCCTCGACGGTCGAGGAGTCTTGCCAGTTGGGCACCACTTTTCTGCTAAATGCTTGCCCCACCTGCTCCATGAGGGCTTTCTGGGCAGACAGGGTAGTAAAGATTCGGGGCGCGGCGCGGGAAAAGTAGACCGAAGCATGTTGCTGACCTGCCGCAGAGACAGCGCGAATGCGCGAGAGAGGCCAAGCGGCAGATTGCATTCGTTCGGCGAGCAGGTCAATGGATTCCACGTAGAGCATGACAGGTGCCACCACAGTGCCCTGGTCATCGTCGGGCATGGGAGAGGAAACGCCGCCCTTGGTCTTGTACTCGGGGAGATCGTGATCGAAGCGTACCTCGAGTTCCGAAAGCACGTTGAGGTCAGCATCGAGCAACGATGCTTTCAGCGCCTGCGTGCTGGCGTCGAGGCCGAGAAAGAGCGGTGAAGTGCCTTCCATTACTGCGGTGTCGTCGGAACGTATTGTGGGGAGATAGCGTACCACGGAAACGAGTTCACAACGGCTCGTAACTCGCTACTTATATGATGAGCAGATGCCAGGCCAGCTCTGCCCCGGGAAGTCTCAAGCACTTAAAGATGTGTGCCAGGAGCAGGTCGCCGGTCTTCTCGTGTCCAACACCAAACGGAATGCATCGGTCAAAAGATTGCCGATGCTATTGTTTGCTTCCGTGATGAGAATGCCGAGAGTTTTGTTGTTCCCGATATGAAATTTAGAAAACGGAACTCTAACAATGTGAATGTCAAACTTTGGCTTTGCCAAGCAATTTGAAATTTGCGACGTTTCGTCTGTTAGGCACAGCAATCAAGAATGCTTCTCGTCCCACTCTCGACAGATGCTTCCCGTCACCATCATCACCGCATCGTTTCATCTGAAATACATATCGTCCAACATCTTGGGATCAACAGCCCAAGATACGACAGCTTCCAAGCACTGAAGTCCGCTTAGCTAGCTCAGCTGATCCCCATGCAGCCCTCTTTGCGTCTCGTCTCTGCCAACGCTCTCACGGTCAACACTCACGGCCGCAACTCGATTCCTTACGGTCAATGACATTGGCTTCTCGTCCACAGCGACATCTGTTTTGAATACGGCTGATTCGATTCCTCTCAAGAACAGCTTTCTATTTCACTTTCTCCAAAGGCTTCTCTCCGGCACCGGTCAGTCTCGCCTCGCTACTGAATCATGCCGGCACACATCATCGAGGTCGACCTGACCCAGGTCTCCAAGTCGCTTGCTGTCCTCGGTGGCTTCATTATCATCTATGGCCTACTCTCCTATGTCGTAAAAGAGCGACTGTATCTCTCGGAACCTTTGCTTGCTGTGACCGCGGGCATCATCGTCGGACCGTACGTCCTCAACTGGGTCGACCCAATTAGTTGGGGTACTGCCGAAGAGACCAACTATGTCACCTACACTTTCACCCGCATCGTCGTCGGCATCCAGGTGCTCTTCTGTGGAATATCTCTGCCAAAAGCGTATCTCTGGAGGGAGAAACTGTCGCTCACTATCTTGCTATTTGGGATCATGACAACCGCCTGGTTCGCTACAGCTCTGCTCATCTGGGGCCTCATTCCCAATCTCACCTTCTTGGAGAGCTTGTGCATTGCAGCAGCCGTGACGCCCACCGATCCAGTCCTCGCCAATTCGATCACCACAGGTCGATATGCCGAGAAGCATGTCCCTGCCAACGTCCGCAACATCATCGTGGCGGAATCCGGTGCCAACGACGGCCTGGGTTTTCCCTTTCTGTACCTTGCAATCTACCTGCTTGCACGCACGGGCGAGGACAAAGGAAGCAGCGTTGGTATTGAAGTGGGTCGCTGGCTGTATGCGGTAGTCGTCTATCAGATCCTCCTCTCCATTGCTTTTGGCTCGCTCATTGGATACCTGGCCAGGAAATCGCTCAAGTGGGCCGAGTCCAGGTCCTATATTGACAAAGCCAATTTCTTTGCTTACGGTCTCGGTCTTGCCTTCTTCACTCTGGGCACCACTGGCCTGTTCGGATCAGATGACATCCTCGCCTGCTTCATCGCCGGCAATTCATTCACTTGGGACGACTGGTTTCGAATCCGGACCGAGGACAACGACTTTCAAGAAATCATCGATACCGTCCTCAACATGGCCGTCTTTGTCTACATTGGTGCTATCATTCCTTGGTCCGACTATTCCAATCCGGAACTGCAGTTGACTGGATGGAGGGTGGTCGTTCTTGGCATTACTGTCTTGCTGCTTCGACGTCCACCTTGGGTGATTGCTGCCACCAAGTTGATTCCGGCTCTTCGCGATTTCCAAGAATCTTCCTTTGCCGGTTGGTTCGGTCCCATTGGTGTCGGTGCGGTGTTTTACATTCAAGTGGCGTTGAAGCAGCTTCCGGATGATGGAACGCGCGATCGTTTGCGTGCGGTCTATACACCGGTGGTTCTCTTTATGGTGTTTGCGTCGGTCTTGACCCATGGTATTACGATTCCAATTTCGAAATTGGGTCCGGGAGTCATGCGTCGTACGGCAACACTGACCAAAACTCGGTCGATCACTTTCTCGCGCCCCGTCAGTCGAAACAATACGATTCAGGTTTCTCCCTCCAGCGCAGGTCAAAGGGAAAGTCCCCCTGAAGAAGCTGGTCATTCGTCTGATGGCTCGGATCCTAGTCATCAGATAGATGCATCTTCACACGGTTCAAGTCGAGGACATGTTGGATACGATTTGACCGGGAAACCGCTTTGGAACCCTTTGCTTGCTGTGGCAGAGTGGAGTGTGCATGTCTTTGCTTTTTGGCGTAAAGATAGCTTTTGGAGAAAAGACGTTTCCGAGGGTAAGCACAATGTGTTTGCTGCTCATCATCAGCATCCAAAGGCGTTGGATAAGAACGAGATTTCAGGTCCTAGTAGACCGGTCAAACAGAGGAGTGTAGAGGAGGATGCTGTTGTACACGCGATCAATGCGATGGAGAAGGACAAGGATGGAGATGGAGAAAAGTTGAAACCGAGATTGCCTCCCCCTGCTCTGGAGTTACCCACAACAGCTGGTCGTCAGTCACCGACGGGAATCTTGCATCATCCGACGCAAGCAGGTTCCGAAGAGAAGAACAAGCCAGAAATGCCCAACTTGACTCGAACAGTCTCACCCCGACGATTCGCCATCCTCCGAGCCTTTGACAAGGAAATCAATGCAGAGAGAGACGAAGCTCGTACCGAGGCAAGACAAGGTTGGGAAAAGGGCCAGGCGAGAGAACAGAAACGATTGGCTGAAATCGTCTTGCGAGGTGGTGGCGGTGGCGCTGCAATGCAGACGAAGCAGAACGAGACGGAGGAAACGGAGGAGGAGAGTCAATCGACTCGACCGGAGAATTCCCAAGAGGTCACGGATGCGGTCGAGACTCAATCCAACCATTCTTCCCAGCGAAGAACCCTGCGTTTCATCTAACCCACGAAAAGAAATCAGTTCCCATTCGAACCCATCACACCTCTTCACCATTCCAGCTCACAATTCAATGGCATCTCATCTCAAACTTCACGAATCAATGTCATTCTTCCAGTCCTAAATCCAATTACAAAGATCCACCTCCATCTCGAACGCACTAAAACTCGGGCAGTCCAGATCGACTCTTTGACGCTGCACCTTTCCCATCCCTCCTCGCCGTCTTGAGTGTAAAGGCATTCTTCCAGGTCGAAGCTCTGAAGCTTGCGTTGGCCGGCTTGGGCGCGTCCTCCTGCCTCTCTTCCAGCGCGGCTACAGGGTACGGTCTAGCTGGCAATGCAGGCAAGCTGATCGGCTTCCTCACCTTGACACAGCACAACAAGAGGAACGAGACGAACAAGAGCGCTGTACCAACCACAAAGATGGCTGCCGGAAACGTGCTTGTCGTTCTCTTGAAGACTTCGGCGAACAGAATGGGGCCAACGACCGTGCCTGAGATGGCAGAGGTGATGCTCCACGCTCCGAACAGTTTTCCTGCATCAGCGGGCGATTTGAGCAAAGCCAGCGCCAGGGACGACATGGCAGCACCTCCTCCTCCACCGAGCGAGGTGACGGCTGTAGCCAGGAAGAAGAGCTGTGGAGTCTTTGCGAAGATGAGCAATCCGTAAGAGATGGTATTGACGGCCATTGAGATCTTGGCCAGCTTGAGGTCGAATTTACTATCGTGGATCAAGCGAAGGTGCTTGGCACGAAGCGTCCAGAGCTCCTCGACCGACTTCTTTGTTTCATCCCACTCGCCTTCTGGTTCGTGTTGCGAGTGCTCATCGTCGCCGTCGTCCGAAAGAAGAGGGGTAGATTGGCCCGTAGCACCGTACGTGCTCATGCGACGATGCGGTCTGCCTTCGTCGTCCAAGGTCGAGTGTCGTCGCGAGTCAGGTGCAACAGTCTGTTCCTCTTCCACCGGCGGACCATCCTGTGGCAGACGAAGTGCTTTGACCGGTCGATGAAGCAGCTTGATGACAAGAGGCAAGATGGCGGTGAGAGCAAGTACACGAGTGATGCTCAAAAAGGTCAGGTAGACACCAAGCTCGGCTGATCCCCAGATAAACTGCTCCTGTGCATACTGAAGTTTGAACGACATGACACCAAAAATGGCGGTCTCGCTAAAGTAGCAGAGTGAGAGGAACGAAAGATTGTAGTCGTAGCGGGTCTTTGGTGCAATCCGAGAGACCGAAATATGAGAAGCCGATGCTTCAGGCGGAGCAAGCGCGTTTGCTGTGCGAGGCGTGCTGGTACCTGAGGAGGATGGCTCGCCATGCTCTGCTGTTGTAGCAATCTCTTCCTCCCTAACAGCCACCTTCTTCGGCAACAGAAAGCTGAGCGGTTCCAATGGAGCGTAGAGAACGCTATTCATGAACATGACCTTGACACGCTTCCAAGCACGTTTCTTGAACGGCCTCTGTTCGTTGTCACCCTGAGAGGCATGTGAACGAAGGAGAGGTTGAAGTTCTGCCGTCTTGCGCTCGTCGGCTTTGCGCTTGATCTCGGCACGCGACTCGTTATACTCGCGCAAAGCTTTGGCACGCAAGTCCTTGCTGGTGCTTTCGGGAATAATGACAAAGACACTGAGCAAGTAGACCAAGTGCAGAGCGAGTGTCAGCCAGAAAGGCGCAAGCAAATTGCCGGTGTGCTTGACGAGCAAGCCACCGAGTGTGGGACCGAGTGCCAAGCCGGCGTAGACAATGCCCATGTAGTGGGCAAAGATGTGAGCACGCGTGCCGCTCGGAGTAACGTCCGAGATGTATGATTGATGAACGGCGATGGCGGCACTATAACCGCCCAGCAGACCCTCCACCGTCGTGCCAAGCACGAGGAAGCTGTAGCCAAAGGGCAGCTTGGAACGCGGAACGAGAGCGGCGGTGAGCAAGACCAGATCTGTGAAAACGATACCGGTCATCGAGATACGGAGCACGGTCAGACGGCCCTTCCTGGAGGAAAGATTGGACCAGAAGCCTGTTGTGAGAGCAGCAAGAATGCCCATGGACAGCGTCATGCGAAGCTGCAAGGTGGCAAGGGAGGATTGGACTTCGGGGCTGGCGAAGCAGGCCTTGCTTGGGCGTCGTGGCACGGGGATGACCGTCGAGTTGGATTGTTCGAGCGCGGCTAAGTAGGCCGTGACGGCGTCACTGTTGGTGGTGTCGCTAGCTGCGGACGCAGACCAGGGCTGAAAGCCGTCGAGGTGCGCTTTGCTGTACGATGGCGTGTAGCCAGAGGTGGCGTTTTCCAATGACGAGTTGGCTGGTAAGTGCGGAGCTATCCGGTCGCCGCCACCGACATAGGCGTCCCCGAGAACTGCCTCGCAGACAAACATGTTGAGGAGCTCGAGCTTTGGACCCATGCACATGCCGCCTGCCATGGCGATGAGAAGGGCAAAAGGACGAAGCCACTTTTCGGAAGGCCTGCGATACCAAGGCTGGTCTTTGAACCAGAGCAAATGATCATCGATGACGCTTCCATTCGCTGCTTGCGAAGCGTCGGCAGTGCTAGCGTTAGCGTGGCCATCACCGGAGTCGTTCCGATGCTCTTCTTCTCGAGCTTCGTCGTCGAGGCGGTAGAGCATGTCAGCAAGCACGGGGTTGGTGGAGTCGATCTCTAGCTCTCCTCCGATAGGTCGAGCTACTGGGAAGGACTCGGGTGGTGCATTGGAGCCACTGCTGGCTGAACGTTGCATGATCGGTGGACGGAGCGTTGCTCCTGAGGGCCGATTCGTGGAGCGGGATTTTGAGGCCTCTTCCATGACCTGACGAGGTAGGGATGGAGACGAGACGTCGTTCGGAGATGCCGCAAGAACCTGCTGATTTATGTCCCGAGCTTGATCCGAGGTGAAGATACGCCCGTCTACTTTGACCTGAAATTGATCGCTGGGAGCTGCCAGGCAAAAGTGTCCTCGAATGTCGATAGCATCACTGGTAGGAAACGGATTGGAGTATGACCAGATAGCAGCCTTGAGCTCGTCTATGCGCGTTCCTGCTTCAGCGACGTCGAAGTACTGAGCAAAGCCTTTGTATGGACAGTAAGTGTCCTTGTGGTCGCTGGGCTTGAGTGCGAAAGACCACTGAAGCGCGTCTCGTGGAAAGTAAAAGCGGACAGGGTAGTTGGTCTCGGCGAGCTGTAGTGCATCGGATGTGTCGACGAGTGTACGTTTTCGGCCACCGATGGTGGTTGTGATGGTCAGCTGCTTTCCAAGCGGTTTGACCACAAGCCTGTGCGGCGGCCTAGACGCGAACGACGAGGAAGGGCTCGTCATTGTGTGTTTGGTTGGCTTGGTGGAGGAAGCGTCTCACAGCATTGCTTGCAGAAGCAATCCAAAGGATTCGCCGATAAGCACGCAAGCTCCGTCTACGCTTTCGGAGATTCCGCTGTGGTGATGGTCAGAAAGTCGTATGCCGAGCGACGAGCTCTTTGAAGCGTTTGCGAGAGTGATGATCGGAGAGAGGAGCGCCGACACGAAGATCAGGGGCATGGAGCTATCAGTTCTCCTCCCTCGATTCACCGCGGAGGAGCTGTGACTTGGGACCCTTTTCCTGTCTGCCTGGGCTGGTTGGTAAGCGAAGTGAACAGGGTCATCCTGCCGGTATTTTGGCAGGTGATGTGAGAACACCATGCATCGAGTGCCCTCTCCTTTGGCGCGCTGCTTCCCTTACGCAGAAAAGGGAATATTTTAAAAAAAAGATAACCGCGATCTTGCTTGGTCACTCGAGTGCTTGACTTTTGGCCGAGAAGAAAGCACTTACGACGCCTGCATCGTCTCCTTTCTGCTTTTCATCCCCGCTTGCGCATCATCTCATCAGAGGATCCTCTTCACCTCGTCTCAACCAGCACTGTCACTGACTTGCGCAGGATGGACTTTTGCACATCACCAGAGTGATCTCTGAGATGAGAGCGCATAGGGCGAAATGAAACGCCTTTTTGTCCCTTTCGGCTAATCCGCGGAAGGGTCAAGAAAGTTTCGGACTTGTGCATCTCTTTCTGCGCACGGCTGACACATGCGATTGCCGCACCTCTTTCTTCAATTCCGACAAAGGATAGCAAGGCAGATTCAAGATCGGGCTTCACCGACATCAGATTGCCCTCGATTCCGCGTCTCCGCCAATGCACGGTCCTTTCACTCGCTCACCCCGCCTTTGAACCTGAATGGCCTTTTTACAAGTTCAGGGTTGCGGAAGCTCGGAAGAGACCGCAGCTTTGATAGCCTCGTCAAGGCTCGTTGATAGCCGTGGTGTAAGGACCAGATCCCAAAAAATTGATGTCTTGTGACTTCTTTGTCATTCACCCTCCTCAACCGTTGACTGAACCATCAACTTCGCAATGGATCCGAAAGATTTGCAGCTGCTCGCCAATAAGAAGCACGATCTGCTTCACGCCGCCCAAGAGGCGAGGAAGCTATCCTACTCTCCATACAGGTGAGCTGATCCGACTCTGGTTCACGAGATGGCTTTGGGACAGTGTTGCTTACTCTCTTGGCTGCCGTGTCGCAATGTTGCGCTTCACAGCAAATTCCGCGTCGGGGCAGCATTGCTCACAAAGTGGGGCGAGATCGTCCTCGGAGCCAACTATGAGAACGCATCCTACGGTGGTACTGTCTGCGCTGAGCGAACAGCCCTGGCAAAGGCGCTCATCCGCTCCGATCAGCTCGATGTAGCGGAACAAAATTCAGCACGAAAGATCCAGCGCGGTGACATTATCGCTGTCGCGGTTGCGAGCGATCTCGAGGGCAGTTGCAGTCCTTGCGGTATCTGTCGACAGGTCATCCGCGAGCATTGCAGCCTCAACGCACGCATTCTCATGGTCGGCTGCAATTGGAGCAAGTCGAACGCAGCACAGCTCATCCAAGGGACGGTCGAGGATCGAGGGGGAAAAGAGCTCAACGAGCCCAATGTAGAGGTGGTCACACTCGAGTATCTGCTCCCAATGAGCTTTGGTCCTGAAGATCTTGACAAGCCCAGGCATTCATAAGCGTGATGCGCTTCGTGTTGCTGATCGACGCTTTTCAACATACCCTCGCACTGGCAATTGCCCCAATGTGACCTACAGCGTGATGTAGGGTCGTCTACAGTACAAATTCACTTGGACGTCTGCAAATTGCTTGTCTCTCGCCGCGTCTCAGCGCTTCTTGCTGCCTTTCTTGCCAGCAGGACTGCTGCGGCCTTGTGGCAGCCAGTCCTGATCAACGTTTGGATTGCGCACCGCGGTGGTTTTGGCCTCGCTTTGCGACTGTGCTTTGGCAATCGCTGCTTCGATTTCCTCGGCGGAGACTTGCTCTCCTGCACGCATCCTCGCTGCAATCTCAGGCGTCACTGCTACTCGCTTCACGCCTGTTTGGAACCCAGGAGCTCCTCGACCGAGACCTGTCTTGGGATCGTATTTGCCTGTGTAACCGCTACGCTTGTTATTGCCGAAGAAACGAGATGCTACCGCACCCACGATGATGAGGGGTACGAGTACCGAGGGTATACTGGAGCGAAGCGCAGAGTCAAAAGCTGGTCAGTTGCAAGTACTTGATGGAATGGATGAGCCGAGTCCAGTGAAAACTTACAGGATCCAGCCAGACATTGTGACGACTCGAGTGAAGTGATATGGGATCAGAAGGATATGTGATACGTTCGTGATTATTCGCGGAGAGTGTTGCTCTCTGTTTTGGCTCCACTTCGCTTTCAAGAAATCGCGGATTTCGGCTCCGCGTTGCGAACAACCTTGCCTTCTTTGCTCACCACCAACCGTCCCAGACTCCTGAGCTCGCACTTCGTCCCAGCCATCCCATGTCGGCGCCAGTCCTTCCTGGCGCACAGCCGGGCTCCTCCTCACAGCCGTATACCGCCCCTGCGAGTCAACGCTCTCGCGAAATTCAGCATGCATTGAAGAGCATTGTCCTGCAAACCGCTTCCACCCTGCGGTCGAGAACGCAACTTGCACGGCTGCAATCATCGGCCACGACGTCATCAGTGTCATCGTCAGCAGCCGTATCAAGTATCGATGAGTCAAGCTCAAGCATGCAACCTTTGACGGATGCATGTACGCGATATCTCTCGCTAGTACACGGCTTGAGGGACTACTTGTTACATGCACAGGCAGCATTGGAGATCGAGTTGGAAGCAGCGACGCAACGGGAAGCCAAAGAGGCCGAAATAGCAGCGCTTGCTGCTGCAGAAGCGCTCAAGAGACAGCAAGAGGCCGAGGAAGCGGCAGCAGCGAAAAAGAAAGCCGAAGAAGAAGCAGAACATAAACGAACCGAGGAGGCTGGGCAGGCAATGACCGCTGAGACCAAGGAGGAAGAGGGGGGCAAACCTCCAGAGACGCTCGAGAAAAAGGAGGTCGAATCTCTCAATGGACTCAACACGCCGCCACTACCTCCCAAAACGGCAGGTGCCGAAGCGATACAGAAGGACGAGGACAGCGATACAAAGAAACGAGACGCTGGCAGCGCAGCGAAGGATGCTATCGTGATCGACAGTGACGGTGACGACGAGGATGATGTGCCTCTTGCATTCGCGCCAAAGGCAGGCGCTGCAGATGGCAAACCAATCGATCTCACCGACTCGCCTTCACTCGCAAACGCGGCGAAACCTGTCGCCACAAACGCTGCTACCGACGCTGCGACAGTACCACAGCCTTTGGCATCCACATCAACCGAAGCGGCCAACGTGCCAGCCATGAGCGCTCCTGCTGGGATCCCGGGTCTCGATCTGTCTGCTTTCGGAATCGACGTGTCCTCGCTGGGCAATCTATCCGACCTTTCTTCACTTGGAATTCCGTCACTCGCCAATGCCACCTCTTCCAACAGCGAAGCATCGGCCCTTGCACCCGCCACCGATTTTTCCGAACTCGAAAAAATGATGGGCATCGACCTCTCTTCTTCCTCCAACCGTCCCGCTTCTACCCCATATGAGTCTGCCTCCACTCTTCCGGACCTTTCCTCCTTGGAAAGTTTCAATATCGGAGGTGCAACGGAAGGATTTGGTGGTGACACCGATATGTTTGGCTCGAACGCAGGTGGTTTGGATTTGAGCAACTTTGATTTCTCGAGTCTCACGGCAGGAGGTGATTCGAGCATGGCAGGTGACAACGGTGGAGTTGATTTGAGTTCCTTTTTAACCACCTTCACCTCGGATGCGGGAGATGGAGCGAACAAGGACAGTGGCGCCGGTGCTTGATTGGAGTCGCATCACCTATGTATTTGTATTCACAGTCACTGGAGCTTTCGACGAGCTGTGAGGCATCGATCTGGAGTTGATGTGTGAGCTGCGTGTGCTGTTGGTGTGAAACACGATCGATGTGAGTTGACGGCTAGGCGAGGACAGGCCGTTAGGGTCAATTCTTCTTGGACCCTGAAAATAGGGCTTTGTTTCCAGCGCTTGAACGTCCTACTAGACTTGAAACGGCCTTGCTCCTTCATCTTCCACATCACCCATTCGGATCGCTCTTGGCAATGCGTTCGACATCGGCACCTCATCGATCCGGTGGCACATCCGGACTCTCCTACCACACATCTTCGTACTGGGACAATCGCTTCTCCAACGACCCACGCGAGAAGAGTGGATTTGAGTGGCTTTCTTCCACCACCTCGCTTCTCACGCTTCTCACCAACCCAACGTCACAATTGCTGTGGCAAGAACCGCCGATTCGAATCCTACACATTGGTGTTGGAACATCGAGTCTATCTATCGACATTCTGCGGTACTGGCGAGATCATTTTCCGGAAGGTTGGAAGAGCAGAGCAAAGTGCATCGTCAATGTTGACTTTTCACCGAAAAGCATCGAGTTTCAAACGACGGCTGAGAAGCAATGGTTATATGAAATAGGCGAAAAGAGCGATGGTGAATTGATGCAGTATCGTGTTCTGGATCTGTTGGATTGGGAAAAAGTTCAAAGTGCATTGGGAAAGGAAGATGCGTTTGATGTGGTGCTGGACAAGAGTACAACCGACTCAATCTCAACAGGAGACGATATCCCGTTCACCTCGATCTCAGAAACAATCCATCATCCAGCACTTATCCACCTTGCAAGGCTGAAAACGCTAAAACAATCAAGTGTAGCAACGACACAGGTTCTTGGCAGTCATTTGGCAGCCTTGGTCAAGCCGGGCGGGATGTGGTTGTGTCACAGCTACAATTCGGATCGCTGGGACGATGTCGTTGATACAGACAATGAGACGGGGACCAAGACTTGGCCCTGGAAACAGACGAATAAAATTACGGTTCCAGTCGAAGCATCCGATCCCAACGCACCTCAGATCCATCATTACATCTATACCTTGCATCGCACATGATCTTTTCTCCCACCACTTGCACGACCCTCAAGGCAATTTATACCACAAACATGCATCCACCCTCCGCGAAATGAGACATGTCTCGAAAGATCAGATTGAGCAAAGGCTAATCACAGTGCGCTGTGGAGCTTCTCGATGCTTTTGCTCGAATCAGCTTTTCTCTGAGCTCTCGTTCTCTTTCTGTCGCTTCTGGTGAATCGTCTTTGCGGTGAGATTTGCGTCTTGTCGTTCTCTGATCGTCACGGTCCTCGTCTCGATCCCGACGACTGGTGCGGGATCTGGCGTGATGTTCATCTTCACTGTGGTCGAGTCGCTCCGCATGGTTTTGTGCTGGCTTTTTGCGTTCGCGCAGAGCGGCTCGGTAGTCTGGCGTGATTGAGCGAGAACGAGATCGATGACGTTGCTGTTGTCGCGGAGGGGTGAGTGATGGTGACCTTTTCCGTGGACGTGGCGGCGGCGAGGGTGAACGGCGAGAAGAGTAGCGAGAGGAGCCTGCATCTTCAGCCGCAGCACGCGAACCCCACCCTGAATCCCGTTGTCGTCCAAAGCCGCTACCGTTGCGATCACGATCGCGACCATTTGCTCTGTACGAGTCGTGCTCTCGCCGTCGATTCCATTCGTTCCTGCTAGTATTGTCTCTTCGACGCTTTCCTTCCTGGCTGGTACGATCATTTGAGGTGTACGCGGGCGGTCGATGATCTCGACTTGCACCATTGGACGTTGAAGGCGCACCAGTATCCCACCTTGACCTCTTTCTTGCACCACCACCTCCACCCGCCGACTCGGCCGCCACCCTGGCTCTCTCGCGTGCCTCCCTGACGACTCTCTCACCTTCCTCCCTCTTGATCCTCAACTCTTCCTTTTTCTCCTCCACGAACCTCCTCGGTACACCACCCGGGCTTTCCTGCGCCGAAAGGAGCAGCTCCCACAACTCGGTCATGAACTCGGCTGTCTTCCCCTCTAGAAACCCCATCAATTGGATCTGGACCTTTTTCGGATCAGGAAACCTCTCCTCTTCCAACATCCCACTTGCATACTCTAGTACCACATCATCTTCGAATCCAAGCAGCTCGGTGACTCTGCCTGCTATCCATGGCTTCATGACGGAAAGCTCTACTTTGGTCATATCCACTTTTGTGTCGAAGCAAGCGGGGAATTTGAGTTTGCGCAGGAGGCTGGATTCTTTGTTGGTGAAGCGCGAATCTTGGGCTGCCGAAACGCCTTTGTAGGAAGAGTCGCCCATTTTGACCCTTGATAGTACAGCGACAGTGGGCTCGCTGGTTAGGATTGAGGACAGGATCTGAAATGGATGAACAAATGAGAAGGAGGATGGGCGGATGTAGCGAGGAGAAAGCCAAAGACAAAATGGCGAATGGACCAAAACTCCAAATTCGTCTTGCATTTTGAACCCAAAATTCAGGGTCCAAGCTCAAACACTGCTTCCAACTCATCATACATTACTCGAAGCACAAACCACTTCCTCAACCATTCAACTGGGCGGCAAAAGACAAACGATGTTTGTATCGAAACGTTGCATTTGCACAACGATAACGACTGACGTGCTCACAGCTTGGCAAACTTGGGCGTCTTTTTCTGCATAACGGCGAGCATGGCCACCGGCATATCGTCCGACTGCAAAAGCGACGAGTTGAGCGCTTGGGTGTAACGGAGGCCTTCTTCGACACTGTGCACGCGCCAACAAAGATACAAGACGTTTCAGTGAGCTAGAAGCGACGGATTGGAGGCTTCGAGTGAGGACATACCTGTGGTCTCGGCTGTGCAAGAGGTAGATCTTGGTGCCTCGAACAGCGACGGGTGCCTTGGAGGCGATTTCCGTGGCGGTCTTAACGGCAGCAGCTGCAATGAGGAGAAGAATGGAGCAACGTCAAAACACAGCTTCAGATCGCGCACGAGATTTGCCGGCCTGGACTTACAGACAACTTCTTCTCTTCCGCCTTCAACGACCTTACTCAAGAATCCGATCTCCCTGGCTTCCGCTGCATCGAACTCTCTCGCGGTATAGCAGAGCTCTCTTGCCAACGAGTCGTTTCCTACGATCTTTGGAAATCTCTGCAAGGTTCCGATGTCCGCTGCCAAGCCAGCATCGACCTCCTTGATGCTAAACCTCGTCGATTTCGTCGAGTACCTGATATCACATGCAGACATGATATCGATCGCCAATCCAAAAGCTACACCGTGAGCAGCAGCAATCACCGGCTTTTCGACGTATTCGAACCAAGAGATGGCTTCCTGGAAATCGCGCAAGTGGGATCGCATGGCAAACGCTTTTCGAGCCGCGTCGGGGAGTTCAGAGATGATGGACGACAGACTCTGCTCGTTGAGATCCAAGCCGGCAGTGAAGCATCGACCTTCACCAGCAACTACAATAGCGGATACTTCGGGGTCATCGCGAACAGTGCGAAGGATACGGGTCAGCTCTTGCCATTTAGGATCGATCCACGCATTGACAGGGGGCCGGTTGAAGGAGAGCAAAAGAACTCCCTCAGCTGCCAGGGTGAGTTTGTGGTACTTGGCGTCAGTGTAGCCAGAGTAAGGCTGCGGAAAGGTCATGTTGAGTGTTGCTGCGGGCGTGAGATTCTGCGCGGATACAATGTGATGGAATGTGAGGTCAAAGAAGGTCGAGTGGGACGTGACACAGGAACACAAAGTGAATGTGCCGGCAACGGATGTCGGTTACAAGGTGGAAGCCGCACTCCGGTTAGCGCTTTCATCCCAAATTCCGGTTCGCCTTCAGCGCGGTTGGAAATCGGGTATTTGATCGGGCCGTTCTGTAGAGGCCGTGTGCTCTTTCTCACAGAGCTCGCATCAATGACGCCGACAGCATCGCCTCGGAATCTTTCTTTCGTGTCTCTTCAGCCGAAGTAGCGGTAGTGTTTGTCGGCTGTATTAGTGCAGGGTTCAAATGTGTGAACAAATATGGAGCTGGCTTAGAGACAGAGTCCAAGTCATGCCGGCATCTACTCGTTTGCATTACTATTTGATCTAGCGGCATCAGGATTTCGAGACCGCTGCGTCGTCTGTCTGTTGAGAGCAGCCACCAGACTCTGCAGAGGAGACTGTGCGTACTTTTCTTGATTGCCCGACGACATGACTGCAACCACGGAACAAAACCAGCATAGCAGAGCTGTCAATATCTCGTACCTTCTATACAGGCAAGGATGGGCGGATGACACTTACGGACTGGTGTCGACGTGGCAGCGGAACGATCTCCGCCAGCCACCGCTTGCCTTTGCTGCTGCAGCTCTTGTCCTTGCTTGATCATAAATTCACGCTTCTTGGCCGTATTGTTGGATTTGACTGTAAAGTAGCCGAAACCTGCTATCACGATGAGACCCGCCCATCTAACATTCATCAAGGAAAGACGTATGTTGTCAGTCTACAGCGATCTTGACTTGCCACGCCGCCAGAATGAGGTTGCGCCCATACTTACCCCCAGAAGATTGCCTTTGGTTGATTCAAGCCTTGACTTTTCGGCGGTGGTCGTGGCCTTGGCGTTTGATCCGTCGAAGCTGTGGAATTGAATCTGCGAGGTGCTTGAGATCGAAGAGCTTGCGCTCGAGACCATATCGGTATCCTTGATGCGAGCATGGTGCTGTGCGTGCGTTTCTTGTGAATCGGCAGGGATCAAGAAGGAGCATGTCAAGCTGGAGAAGAACAGGGTGCTCTTCGAGTCAAGTCAAAGAGTCTTCCGCGGCAATAAGTGGAGGAAGAAATAGGATGAGCTTGTTAAGCTGCGAGCAACGAGTGCCGAGTGCCGAGGCCAAGGAAAGAGGGCTGTGCACAGAGGTTATGCACAAACACAGCTTTCTTTTCAGCTGGACCCTGAATCGTACTCTTGCTCAGCTGCATCGTCTTGCACACGATCCGCTCGACACCATCTTTGCTTCCAACCACATCCCTGAAGGATCGAGCTTTCGTTGCTAAAGGCATCGGTCATGACCTTGGACGCAGCGCTGTTCACGCTTCACTTTGTCCGTAGGACAAAAGAGCCATGGATCGTCGACATCTATCCTACATCGGCGGGTCCCACTTCCAGTGCCCCTCCCCCTGTACCCTCGAAAGACAATGCAAGCAGTTCAAAACCTACCGCTTTCACCGGCACGATTCCTGATGTTGCTGCTCAGCGTGCTCTTGCGCTTGACTTGAACGATTTCCCCAATCAAACACCCAGCTATACCAGGATGCGAGCCACGAATCATACGCAATATACCACGGTTCTGCTGGACGGGCTGGTCAACGACTGTCTCTTGGCCTCCATATCGCAGCCCTACACTAACAACAGCAAGAAAAAACAGATCATGCTCTACAATCCAAACAGCGAGGTAGAGCTCGAGAAGCGCAGCATGACCTTTCAACAAGCTTGGCGCTTTCACTTTGGAGATGTAACGTCCCATTCAGCCGAAGAATTCTCGTGGAAGCGCGAAGGTG
This sequence comes from Ustilago vetiveriae, assembly GCA_928722275.1. NCBI lineage: Eukaryota > Fungi > Basidiomycota > Ustilaginomycetes > Ustilaginales > Ustilaginaceae > Ustilago > Ustilago vetiveriae. The sequence continues at coordinate 287,218 of CAKMXE010000003.1, forward strand.
GACCATCCAGAGGCTCTTCTACTCAGTCAGCTTACGTCTGCGAGGTGATCCGCAAGCCAGATCCCAGTGTGCTTGCTGCACAATATCGACCTCCGGCTGCAAAGGGCAAGCCAGGTACGCTTCAGCTGATGGATTACAATCTCAACCGCCTCAACGTTGAGGACAAGAAGGGTCTGGAAGTCGCACTCGTCATGACATTGAGTGCACTGCTCGATCAGGAGTACGATGACAAGATTGCGTCTCGTGGTGAGCGGAATCTCTACATCTGCAGCACCGGCATTCCGACTGACCTCAGCACACAGGGCGTTGCCTCTGCCTGGCAAGAAGCTGAGTTGCGTCATCGCTCTGGTTCCGAGAGGCTTGACGCCAACGCCCCATCAAGTCCATCGCAAGGTGGCGGAGCAGCTCCGGGATCTCGACGCAGTGGAAGCGGATCGTCCGACATCGATCCCGCCACCGTCGATCGCATCGCCAATCTTGAGCCCAACGAGCTGCTCATCACAAAGTGGGGATCCATCGACGGGTATGTTCAGCATGCAATTCAGCTGCTAAGGGCAGATGGTCAGGGTCAATCCATGTACTTGATCTCATTGCTCTCGGATTCAGCCGAGACGACACCCAAAGTGGTGCAGGTAGCGGCGGCAATCAAGGCGACATACTATCGACTCGACGATGATGCCAAAGGCACCGTCTACGGTCGATCGGTTGCAAGCACAGCGATCGAGGATGAGCTCTACCAGTACGTCCAAACGCTCGATGACGAGCCAAAAGCACCCGCTTCACCGCCTGCGGGCTCGACACCTAAGAAAAGAATCATCAAGTTGGACCCGCCGGGTGCCAGTCAGGCCGCTTCTTCCCCGCCTTCGCTGAGCCCAGCGCCTCGGTCTTCTTCCATGGTATACAGACCACCAAGCAATCTCAAGATTGTCTTGTCCAAGGAAAGGATTGGAGAGCTCGAGCCGAAGAAACAGGCTGATGCAAGCGTGTCGTCTTCGGCTGCACGTCAGAGCGGCGGTCAGGACAGACTGAGTGTTTCGACAAAGCCAAAGATGCCGAGTAGACCAGTGTCGCCGCTGCCACCGCAGCAGGGTCAGGCAGCGATGGCGTCGCAAAGTGCAGCGCCGCAGCAAGACAAGTTGGGAAAAGGAAAGGCTTTGTTGTCGAAGCTCGGGATTCATTCCTAGATATTTGATTCAAGGATTGTTCTGAGTGGAAATTATGACAATGATGAGATGTGCTTCTGAATCTGCTGGATCACCTGCAATGCTTGTGTCCAGTCATCCACTCTGATGAGCACACCTGTTTTAGCTCGCTCTACCACATCCTCCTCCTCCGCTGCGCCGTTGGATTGGATGAACTCGCTAGCCTCTTGATAGAGCTTGTTGATCGGAGGGCTTGTTTGTTGGATCACCTGGTTGATACTTGCTTTCTTGAAGTCTTGTTTGGGTTTCATGATCAGGCCGTAGTCAGCCTGTAGGAGGCATGGTAGATCGGTTGTGGAGTCGCCGATGTATACTTTGACTGATTCGGTGGGGATGGAGTTCATGATCTGTAGTTTGTCCAGAGCGGTTCTGATTCCGCCTGACTGCGGAGTGAGGGAGAGGGCGGGTGAGGATTTCGTGAGTTTCCCGGTAGCCGTATCAGCGAGCATTTCGACTTCGTTGGCGTAGATATCTCGAATGACATTGTGAGAGTCGCCAGAAGATTCGATCGCGTGTCGAATAAACGTAGCACTCCATCCAACGCTGATGATATCGGCTCTCAGGTGATTTTCTTTGACTTGAGTAGAGAGGTGCTTGTAAAATTCTGGCCATCCGTCTCTAAACGATACCTGCTGCGCACGTTCGACAAGTGAAGCTCGAGACATGCCTTTCAACAACCCCCCAGATTCAACCCGATCCACCGAGGCCCGTTCGACTTTATCCAATGCATCCAAATATTCCAGCTGCGTCTCCCAATTCGAGCGTTCACCAAAAGAGGCTTCGAAGTCAGACATGTCGGAAAGATACGCTTGCGTGTAGAACGAAAACGGCTCACCCGCCTGTGACCCTTCGGGCGGTGCGATGAGAGAAAGCGTGTCCCCATCAGTGATGGTTTCGTCCCAATCGAAGAAGAGGTGGAGTATAGGAGTCGTCGTAGTAGAGGTGGCGGCGGTGGACGAAGTAAGAGGTGTGCTGGGCGCGGCGGCACGGCGCGGTGGACGGGAAGGGCGGGTGAGAGAGGTGGAGCGTGATAGAGAATCAGTAGAGTCGGCCAGTTCGGGAAGAGCTGATTTGGGCGTTGATGGCAAAGACGATGCTGGATCTGCGACCGCGACAAGTGGCGATGGTTCTCCTTCAACGCCGTCGACTTCTTTCGAGGCTTCATCAGGCTCGACCAAGTCGATGCTCTCCAGCTGCTCCGTCAGACCTTCCACACTCCGTTCCTGCGGGCGCCTAGCTGGTAAGGGCGGTTTGTTTGGTTCGTCCAAATCAATCAGATCCATCTTTTCACTTTCCGCCTCATCACCTTCTGCCATCGCCTGCCTCTCTTTTTCTTCCTTTTCCATGTGCAGAGGCGAAGGAGCAACCCTCCTCTTGCCACCTGGTTGGGTTCCCCTCGATTCCCAATACCCCAACACCTTTTTGTGCTTGGGTGGTGGTGGCAAGGCCATGATCTCCCTCCTCTCCTCTTCGGCCCTCCTGGCCGCCTCTTCCTTCTCCTTTTTTTCCAAGGCCAAATCGAAATCATCGGGAATGCCAGCTTCTTCCATCGCCTCGAGCTCTTCTGGCGTAGGAGGAAGTTTCAACCTTTCACCGTCGTTCAGCAATTCTGCGGATTCTTCCTGCTGCAACTGACGCACAGCGACGTTGGGAGGTGCATGGACCGTTTCGTAAACAGTACGTTCCAGCGAATCGCCTTGGGCTACACCGGTCTCTGCATCGCGCAAAGCGCGGTAGAGTGGGTCTACGATCGGAGGCTTTCGTGCCTTGCCTTCCAAGATATCAGTTGCTGTGACACCGGGCCAGTAGTAGATGCGTTCGTTCTCATCGAATCGGTGTAAGAAAGCTTGCGCCATGGCTTCCACTCCTCCGTACAGTCCTCGGGACCGTACGTAGGAAAAGACTGGACTTCGATCAATTCCCATCTCTCCACTGATACCCGTTCCGAACGGACCAGCTGCCACCGCCGTTTCTGCCCCCAAGGTCACTTTATGCGATTTGAACGATTGCATTGCCCTGTCGCTGTTGACGACGAGAATGACGTCAAAGATGTCAAAGCCGAGCAAGAGGCCAACGGCGAGGTTGTTGGGGGAAATGCTGGAGGGAGCGCTCCACGAACCGTCTGGCAGACGAGCTAGCATTAGACCTGCACCGCCCGCACCTCCGAACGGAGCTATACCGCTACGCATTGCAGTATATATGACGATTCCTTTGGCTCTCTTGATCACCGATGGTGGGATCTTGCGTAAGACTTTGCGCTTCTTGTGGACGAAGCTGTTTTGTTTCGGATCATGTTCGACGATCGTTTCTGCAGCATCCACCTCTCCTGGCTCTGAAGCAGCTTTCGGTGAGTTGCTGATGGGTTTCGTCTCGATCCCTTCTACCGTAAATGCGCGCAAGATCCGTTCACATTTGGCAATCTCTTCGGGGAAATCGTTGGATTTGGGCCAAAACCTCTCGCCGCCCATCTTGGCAGATGCCGAATTGGCATAGCCGGAAGCCCAATCCGAGACCACGATGGACTTGTCGAATGCTTTTTGACCCCATCGTTTCCACCGGCTGTCTTGTGACGACGACGATGATGATGATGATGCTTCTGTGCTGTTGAATGGTCGAGATGGTGGTGGGGGTGGTGGAGCTGACATTGCGAACGCAAGATGGCTGCACGACCGCGGCGACAAAGTCGACTAGACGGCTGCACTGAAGTGAGAGAGCAAGCGCAGTGCTTTCGAGCTGTCCCTTAAGCGAGGTGTGGACGGTCCGTGTATGATGATACGGAAGCAAAGATGAAGTATGGAAAGTCACCGGCAAACAAGTCTGTGCAACCTTGTCAGCAACTCTAATTTTCCGGGCTGAGATCAACGGAATGCTATTGCCGTGCTGTGTTCCATTTTTCTTTTTGTTACACCTCAACTCCTAATGAACGACCTCAATTTCAACGATAGCTGGAGGGTCGGCAATACAGATGTTTTCTTTTTCCTCAGTGTTATTTGGGTTGTGCGAGTAAATTTGTGTGTCGACAGGTGTGTCATCATCGAACATTTGCGAAGGAATCCAAAAAACGGTTACACACAGTAGTTACAGTCCAGGGTGACCGGCAGAAGCTGGCAAAAGTTTTGCCGGATCCCGGCTCATCGTCACAATGGAGACAAAGTGACACAGTGTCGACTTCCCTGCTCCGGCCACTGGTCACGATGCGTCAAGGCGAGACCGAACGTAGAACTCTGTTGTTCGGATTTTAGCGACTCGGTGTGCACGAGCCTTGTGAGAAAGTTTGTCTTGATTGCCGGTATACACTGAGCTTCGCTTGTACAACATATAAACCTTTGGATGCTTGCTACCGTTACCGATCTTTTCTTCCTCTCAATCAACACCCACGCTATACCGCCACCATGGTCACCAACCACCAGATCCTCTTCAACAAGGTCTCGCCCACCGGTCTACCCAAGCCCGGCGAGACCACCAAGCCTGGATCCTCCGAACTCGATCTCGACAATGCCCCCCTGAATGGAGGAGTGCTGACCCGCAACATTGCCGTCTCTCTCGACCCAACCATGCGCAACCGTATGAAGGGAAACATCGGCTACTTCTCACCACCCTACGAAGTTGGTTCGCCCGTCACTGCCATTGGTATCGGCGAAGTGCTTCGATCGGAAGTTGACGGTTTCACCAAAGGCGATATTGTCTACACTTGGTCCACGGGGATTGAAGAGTATACGATCCATCCCCCTTCTGCCGTGCCTACCTTCCGCAAATTTGACCAGGCGCAACTCAAGAATGGCCTTTCCATCACTACCTACCTTGGTGCCGCAGGTATGACGGGAATGACGGCATACATGTCGATCAAGGAGATCATTGGCGATATGAAGTCCGGCAACAAGATGTTTGTTTCGGCTGCCGCAGGAGCAGTTGGTCAAATGGTCGTACAGTTGGCACACCAAGCCGGTGTCAAAGTCATTGCTTCTGCCGGCTCGGATGAAAAATGTGACTTCGTTCGATCCCTCGGAGCCGACGAGACGATCAATTACAAGACCCAGGACGTTGCATCCAAGCTCAAACACTTTGCCGGCGAAACAGGGATCCACTACTACTTTGACAATGTCGGTGGAGATCAGCTCGAAGCGTACATCTCCAATGCTGCTCGCTACGGCATCATCATCGCCTGCGGCTACATCTCGGGCTACAACGCCGACAAGCCGGAGGATGTCGTTTACCCGAAGAACTTGTTCAACATTGTGACAAAGGAGATCAAGTACCAGGGCTTCTTGGTCAGTTCCTACCTGCCCAAGTGGTTGGGTAAGTTTATGGAGGAAGTTCCCAAGATGCTGGCCGAGGGCAAGATCAAGACGAAGGAGGATGTCACTTTTGGTGTTTATGGTGCAGAGGATGCCTTTTTGAGATTGTTTACCGGTGATAACCAGGGTAAGATGACCGTACTGATCGATACGGAGAGGGCGGAAAAGTGGAATCTCAAGAAACAGATGGAGGGCTCAAAGGTTTGGAAGTGAGCTTGCGTACAAGCAGCCGAGTATGGGGTCCCAGTTTGGTTGTGAGAAAGTAATCAAAGTTGTCGTATTCTTATCGTTTCGGACATCCGCCTTGCACAGGCGTAAACCTAAAGTATCTTTGAAAGATTGACCACTGAGCGTCTTCTCCTAAAAGACAGTTCTATGAGCGCAAGTGACTTTTCCACTACCATTCATCCTGCGCCATCTATTTCTTGGGAGTAGCCTTGATGATCAAAGGAATGAGGGCACCTGTGCTGGGACTGATTGGATAATGACCTACTACCCTAAAGATACTCTGCATGACACCCGAGTGGCTTGTCAGCGAAAGCACCTGATGCAGCGGCGTCTCGTTCCACATCTGTGTCAACGCCTGGTGTATCCTCCCGTCCAGATGGTCGCTCGTCTCGCGCGTCGAGGTCCACAACAAGTCGGCCTGGGAGAATCCTTGTTCGAATTCAACGTTGGGATAGTCATGTTGAATGTCGCTCTTAACACGACGTTGATCGCAAGTGTGTGCTCCATATTCTTCCCGAAAGAGTTCGAGGATTCGAGGGACGTGTTTGGGTTCGTTGCAAGAAATGATATTTTGAACAATCCCGCCGAGTCCTGCGGGTATAAAAGTGTCGCTGGGGTGAGAAAGAATGCTCTGCAATTGTCCAGCAAGATCCGATGGGATGTGTCCGACTTGCGAAAGAAGTGTTTGCAGCTGATCGCGAAGAGGGGCAGGAATGTCCCTTTCAAATTGAGACAGTAAGGCTTGCAACGGTGCTCCCGATGCATCTCGAGGCTGGACCTGAGATCCAAGAGTACTGTTAGGATTGTTGACCAGGATCTTGTCATATGAAATCTCCATAGTCGAAAGAGCACGGCTCAGAGGACTCGAGTACATTCTGGTCGGTAAAGGAGCACGATCCTGTTGTTTCAGCATCGACACCCAACCCTCATTCACAGCTTGGGCCTGCTGAATACCCAATGCAGTCAACCGAGCGTCGGGACCCCAGACCAACTTTCCATCGGTGAACAGCTCCGACCAGTAGTCATCCCAAGCCTCTGTCCCATATTGGCTCTCGGCCACGTTGTGGTATCCCTGGCCATGACGACCGGCGAAAACAAGCTTGTACGTCGATCCGTCGGTTGCAAGCCCTTCGACGTTGAGCTTCAGGAGAGCATCTTGAAGATCAGCCCAGGTCGTGTTTTCACGGAGACCAAAGTTGGGTGCAACGGCGGGAAGCGATTTGCCTTCGACCGTGTCGAATTTGAAGAAGCCGGTGTAGGTGGAGAAGGTGTACGACTTGTGCATTGCGAAGGGATCGACGAAAGGGGCAGCCTTCACACCCGAAGCGGCGACGGCGACAAGAGCCAAGACGGCAGAAGAATAGAGCATTATTGACGGATCAAGATGTCTGTCAGTCGAGGAGATGTCCGTAGGTGGCGAACAGAGGTGCTACTCACTTTGATAGTCTATATATGGTCTCCTGACGCCATTCGACCAGCGAGCGATGTACGACGTTGTAATAGTAGCTTTGGGCGTGGTCTGCTGCAACGGAGAAAGAGTCCAAGGCGCACGTGCAGCCGCGAAGCGGTCAAGTCGGACCGGTGAAATTCAAGCGAGGGATTGACGAGAAGACATGCAAGCAAAGTTCACAGTCGAGATGTCGAATACTGTGTTTTTGCGCTTGAAGCGCAGTGGTGCTGAATGGTGTGTGCGAGTCAAGCATGAAGCGGACTTGGAAGAAGAGAAGAAAAGGCTCATGACCGGCGGCGAAGGGGGCTTCACGTCACAAGAAAGACCCTGATGGTCGAGCGTCCACAAAGTCCACAAGGTCGCTGCTGGCTTCCTTCCCCCTCCCCCTTCGACCTCAGATGAGCAGACGCATGCATCATGGCCTTGTCGATTGTTCTCGCCCAGCTCTAAGAACTGCTATCAACAGTCCACGGAGAAATCTCCGCCGACATTGCCAGGGCAAAGCGAGCAAAGTACGACACGGCACGTTCTGCTTCTTTGCATGAATGACACAGAAACGTGCTCTATTCTGTCTGGCATCCTTGGATCCGCGCGTCCAACTTGACGCCGGCCAATCCTAGTCTTTCCTTCTGACTTCCACAAAGGGTCGACAAGATCGCTACATCCTGTCTGTCCCGTCGGTCGAGCTGAGGTGTCAATCCTCACCGCCATCATCGGATCTGTGTTGCCCCTCCATTGATCAACATACACGTGCTATGGTATTCCAGTGCAGCAGATCCGGAAAAAGAGAACCTTCGTCGTTGACCGGTCGGTCAAGTCTCATCGCCCTCTCACGCAGGTACAACTCACTGGTTGCCTACATGTCAGCATCGCGTGGTCGCCTCAGCCAGAAACTCGCATGCTTGCACACCCATGCATTCCTCAACCCAAGACTGGGCTAGAGGACAATATCAGCAATGTGGTATCAAATAAAAAAAAAACAGAACCAAAAGTACGAGTCACATGTAGGTCATGACTTGTCCAAGTCACAACCGTCTTCTATTCACAACGTGTAGTTTCAAGACGCCCGGAATTCCCACCACTACTGCTTGAAGAAACCGATGATTGCCTGGATACCAGCAGGTGAGAGGCCGTGTCGTGGGTAACATACGTACACCCTGTCCTCTACTGCTCCGAGCTTTTGTCGGAATTCTCCCTTGTTGGTCAGCCGGTTGTGCTCGGCCAGTGAGCCGTAGGCTTTGGTCAGCCACTTGGTCGTCACCTTGCTCAAGCCATGCTTTGCGACCAACGTCGAGGTAGCAGAGGCTCCGAAAGTCATCTTGCTGCCCGCATTGCTCTCAAGCGCGTGGAGGATGACGTGCTCAATGGTGCCGTTGGGCGCACCGGGGAAGTCGAGCGCCCACTTGATGTGCCATCCGTGCTGAGGCGACAGCTGGTGAAGCACCACCATGGCGCACACCTTGTTGGAAGAGTCGCGCGCAATATAGTAGACGCGGTGCGACATGTCTTGCCATGGATGCACATCGGTCATGTGCACCTGCTCTCCCTTTCGGTTCTTGCGCCAATCCTCGATGCGCTCGTCTGTCTCGCGAACCACGTCGTCGGGCACGTTTTCCAGCAGACTGTAATCCTGGATCTTGACGCCTTCTTTGCGTGCATGGCGCACCTTCTTCTGGATGTCTGGATCGTGTCGCGCCGGGTTCTTGGCGGGGTCCTCGACTCGCTCCTCCGCGGCGCACGAAAGTGTGCACCAATTGAGTCGACCACCCAAAATCTCTTCGACCTCTTCGCACGCCATCATCCAGATCGGTTTCAGCTTGGCTTCCTTTTTGATGAAATGCAAGAAGGCGGATACGACCTGCGAAGTCTGCGTCTTGTCGCACAGTGGATCGCCAATGATCATAGCATAGCCCTTGAAGGGAGAGTAGCCGATAGCAGCGCCCGTATCAGGATGTCGCCAGAGCTGGTAGCGGTCATCGAGCCATGCCGTGTTGGAGGCATCGCCGTAGTTGGCGATGAGCTTCTCCAGTGGCTGCATGTCGCGCAACTCACTCTCGGCATCGGCTCTGAGCGCCAATCGAGGGTGCTTCCACGGTGGTGGATTGGTACTTGCCTCGGGATGACGCAGCTCATCTTCGGCATTCTTTTGCAGAGGCAGACTGCGAGGATCACGGTGGAAGAGAGTTCCGTAGCGCACATCTCCCAAATTGAGATAAAGCATGACCAAGCGTTCCAGTCCGATACCGCATCCGGCATGGGGCGGTGCACCAAGACGGAAGCCCTCGAGATACTCTTGCATCCCCTTGGGCGAGATCGAGAGGCGGTGCATCTTGCTCTCGAGCTCTCCGATGTCGTGGATACGCTGACCACCGGTGCAGATCTCCTGACCGCGGATGAAGATGTCAAACGAGTTGGTGACCTTGGAATCCTCTTTGTCCTCCATCGCGTAGAAGGGTCGCACCGAGGAGGGGAACTTGTCGAGAATGTAGTAGTCGGTGTTGTACTTTTCCTTGATGAGCTCTCCCAGTCGGATCTCGGCACGTGTGTGCAGATCCTCGTCCTCCTTGGGGATACTGCCATCTTCCTCGACGTAGCCTGACTCGACGAGCAAGCGTACACCCTGGGCAAAGGGCAGGATGAGCGTGTCCTCGGGATAGACGAGGTCCTCGTGGGGAAAGTGACGCTTGATGAGTTCGCGCTCGGGCTTGAAATTGTCCCTGAGCGCTACAAAGATGCTCTTGAGCATTCCATCGATCACACGGATGGCGTCGTAGTAGTGGACGATCTCCATCTCGACATCCAAGCCGGTGTATTCGGTCAAGTGACGAGCCGTGTTGGAGTTTTCGGCTCGGAAGACGGGACCAATCTCGTAGACACGCTTGAAGTCTGCAGCGATGCACATCTGTTTGAAGAGCTGGGGACTCTGAGCCAGGAAAGCAGGACGTCCAAAGTAGTCGAGCATAAAGACACTGGATCCAGATTCGGAAGCGCCACCTTGCAGCTTGGGGGTGTGAATCTCGATGAAGCTGTTCTTGTCGAGGTGCGAGCGGAAGGCATTGCAGATGGCAGCATTGATGCGGAAGATAGCCTGTGCGGTAGGGGTGCGAAGATCGATAATTCGGTTGGTGAGACGAACTCGCTGTGTGATGACGGCTCCCTCGTGACGCTCGATGGAGTGATTTTCGTCGCGGTGATGGCCCTCACCGTCGGATTCGGTGCCGTGCTCGCTGGCGCTACCACTTTCGTGGTCGTCGCTCTTTTTGAGCACCAGATCGGCGTCGTAGACGTTGAAGGGAAGCGACTCTTTGGGCGAGGCGACTAGGTAGAGCTGCTGCACCTTGATCTCGGCCTGTTGGGTGGTTGCGCCGGTGATGGGCTCCCGAGGCTTTTGCAGCTTTCCGCGGATGAGCACGATCGACTCGAGCGGGAGCCTCTTTGCCCATCGCACCATGTGACCGGTGATGACATCGTTCTCCTCGGCGAGCACGGCCTGGATGGTGGAGATTTGCTGTCGTAGCACGATAAAGACGAGATGAGAGCTGACATCGCGAATGGTGTGAATGCGGGCGCGCAAGGTGACGGTATCGCCGATCTGAGCATCGTCGCAGATTGTGAAGATGCTAGCCCACTTGTCGTGCTCCTTGTTCCACTCGGTGGGGTACTGTTCGCCATAGCGAGCGCGCTGATCAGGAGTCTCGATCTGAGCAGCGCGAAGGTCGGACTGCTTTCGAAGCATGATGATGCGCTCTTTGACCTTCTCCTGCTCGATCGCCTTGCGCTCTTTCTCCTCTACCCGTTGTGCCTTTTTGATGGCGCTCGGTCGTGGCTCATCGAGACTGCCTGCACGAGAGGTGGATCTGCGTGTGCCAGGAAGCGAGTGACCGGAGAAGATGTGCGAGAGCCGGAACTTCTTGTCAGGCACTTCAGCGGCGCTGTGAGTCGAATCGACGGTGGATTTGGCCGAAGGGGGAGCGATCGGAGACGAGTGACCGGTTGCTGGCGAGCTGGCCGTTCTCGAATGACCATTCTCGTTAGGAGACGAGTCGCCAGTAACTTTGGCGACAGCGCGTTTCAACATGACGGCAAGTTGTTCTCTAAGCACTGTGTAGCGAAGAGCTGCTATTTCCGACTGTTGGAAGATGGTAGCTGACGCGGTAGAGAGAGTTCGGCAGCGGCCCACACAGTCGAGACTGGACGTGGAGGTGAGACCGAGATGGAAACTCAAGGACGAATGATGGGCGGATAGGAGGCTGCTGCAGGGAGCACGAAAGGAGGAGATGGAAGAGCTGAGGGGAGAGGAGAGGTTGAACGATGGAACACTGAGGACAAGCAGATCCTCAAAGGCAAAAGCTTCAAAGGCGGTTGATATGCGGTTGCGAGACTCGGCTGTACCGGAAAAAGCAGCAAAAGTCAAGCAAGGCGGGCCAGTGACGCTCAACGGCATCCACAGATTGTCACTCTATCGTCCAGGCAAAGATGACTGATCTCCGCCCTAGTCAGCGCTTCGGTCACTCCGGTCTGCTGCAGACTGCAGCTCCCTGTGCCATCATCTCTGCAGTCACTCGCTCGCTCAGTCACATTTCAACGAAAATTGGCCAATGTGAAACGCATTCTTTTCCTTGTGCCCTAGCAAGTGTGGCTTTCATGTGACCTCTTGGCTGGCGTACACAATGACCACTTCATTATCGGAACCATTCCGGCGTCAGTCGTCTTGGGTCAATATACGCTAGAAAGCTGTTCAAGATAATCGCCGACGAGGAACGAGCTGGCGAACGGACTGTCATGCTACTGTATTGTCTATGCAAAGGGCACAAAGAGGATCTAGCATCGGACTTGGAACTACCGCTCGTGGTTTTTGTCGACGGGCGTGCCTCCACTTTGGTGACTGCAATTGTGCCTGGATCACGAATTCCTCCGTCTGACTGAAGTCTGATTCCTGATATGCGTGCGCTCCGGAAGTCGATATCCGTTCGTCTGCTTGCCTCGACTCTTTTCAGTTCGTTGACAGTGGATTCCATTGACCCCTTCCTCGGGTCTCGAAGATAGTTGTGCAAGGCGGCGACGTCGGCCTCGATTGAGTCCGCTCTTGGGATCAAGATTGCAAGGAACGGGACAGCAGCCTGGCAACTGTTCACTCACTGTGTACTGCGTGCTGACTCACTGGCAGCTACGATCTCGGATGGACAAACAGCCAAGACGTCAGGGTCCGTACATATCCAGCTCGGTCGATCCGTCGCTTGGCTCGCACGGATTCGACGGTACGCGTAAAAGCTTGGAGAAGACACCGCATGAAAGGTCGGCGTTAAAGACATGACGAGCTATCGTCCATTGTTTGACATCTTGTTGGTGGGTTGGCTTTGGATCTCCAGTCCATTGTACATTTCCAGCCCACTACAGTATCTCTGCTGTGCCGGGGATAACAATCCAGCAGCCCGGTTGGATCAACGTGGTGGATGAATCTGTCATCTTTGGCTGGGTAAAAGCGCGAGTCGACGTCACCTTGCTTGGCCAGGATGTATTTTTCCTTTTGATTTGATTCAAATTTTTATATATAATAATAATATCGACCAGGAATTCGCCAAACGCACGCTCATCGGGCTCGACTGTCCAAATTCGGATTCGACTCTCCGAGCGACTCTGCGTCAAAGTCAGGGCAGACTGCATCTCGATTCGAGAGAGCGATTCCCGCGGACGTGTACAAAGTCCATCACACAGTCTCGTTCCAGGCCCATCTCGAGCAGTGATCAGCCGGTGTGTCGAGCAACGTGACATGATCGTCAGGCATCGCCAGGTCCAGACCAACGGATCGAGTCGGGGCCGAACAACGGTCATCTGAGGCTAGAGGGAGAAGCGGAATGCGCTCCAACATATCGCTCTAACATCTCAGGCCAAAAAGCCTGCGGGCTGTGGATGCGAGCTGCACGCCCCACTATCTGATAGCCCCAATCGCCGCTTCGCAGCTGTTCGGGACTCGGAAATCCTCGAGAAAAAAATTCCCGGTCAGGAAAAGTTTGCAGAAGCGAAAGTGAGAAAGCGAAATTTTTGGCCGAGATTTGGTTCGTATGCTCTCCCCACGTCGAGCTCTCATCATCAATAGCATCATCAACGGTCCATCTGTCGCACTCCGGTCCCGTCGCATCATCTACCACGGTCTCTTGGACAGAGTCGCTTTCAGCACAACGCCACATCGTCTACTCAGCATCATCATCAATTCATTCAACAGAGTAAGAAAGTCTTTTCTCACGAGGCACATCCGCCGGCACCTGTTTGTCGACATGTCCCCTAAGAAGCGATCTCGAGCTTCCTCAATAGCATCCAACGACTTTGCTGAAAACAGTGGGGCTGTCGCCTCTTCGAGCCGTGCTGCAAGTGCTCTGCCAGCATCAGGTCCGCTCGTACATGCATCGCAAGACCTTGACGATTTCCAGGCTTCCTTTTGGCGATACCAGATGGACCTCGTCGAACAAGGCGGCGATGCCGATGGAAACATTGTCGATTTCAAGTCCGGTCTGCCCACTCAAGGTCAACTCCCGCTAGCTCGCATCAAGAAGGTCATGAAGTCCGATGATCAGGTCAAAATGATCTCCGCCGAAGCACCTATCCTGTTTGCAAGAGCTTGTGAGATCTTCATCTCTGACTTGACGTGCCGGGCCTTTTTGATCGCAGAAGAACACAAGAGGCGGACCATTCAGAGATCCGACATTGCAGGAGCCATTGGTCGATCCGATCTGTTCGACTTCTTGATCGACATTGTGCCGAGACACGAGAGTGTGCCCAGTAGCAGGCTGCCTGGAGGAGGCGCTGCCAAACGAGAAAAGACGGGCGAAGGAAAGGGTGTTGGCCGATCGAATGCAAGCGCAAGTGCAAGCAGGAGGCAACAGCAACAAGGCCCGGACTCCCACGATGGACACTTTCTACACGGCGTATCAGGCGCATACGATGATGTCGACGCTGGCTCTTCCGCGTCAGCGATGGCAGAACAAGCAGCTGCCGGATCCTCATCAGATTCTTTCCATATCCCGCACGCCAGTTCCGCGAATGCCGACCCTAGCACCACACCCATGACGCATTGGATCCACGATACCTCAGCCGACGAGCACTCCTCGCAGCCCGACACACATCAGGCTCCCCACGTTCATCACCATGGTGGTCACTCGGCGCATGGACAGCACCAGCAACCACATCACCACCCAGGCCACCATCATCATGCCGCACACCAGAGCAGCGGCCACCATTCACACCACCACTCGCCTCTTGACTACGTCTCCTCGTCCAATGCTGGGACTCCCAACAGCATTGGTGCTGGCGGCGCAGGTGTCGCTCCTACTTGGCATCCTTTTTCCAGCTTTTAGTTTGCGCTCTTTGCGCTTTGCGATTCCCTTGTTGCAGAACTTGTACCACCACTATTGCACGCTCAGGAACTAGCTTTGTCAAGCTCATTGGTTTCGACGTGCGTCATCATCCATTCCTAACTTGCACGAAGGTCATCTTGTGAATGTGATTGAATGCGGCTCAATACCCTTTTTTATGCTTTTATTGCGCTTCTATTTTGTGCTAGAATTTTGGATCTTTTTTTTAACGGTCACCGACGGTTGGCAACCCAAAGCCTCGCCCGGAGCCTGATCAGCACAACCCACCACGTCGGTCGATGACGGCCGTTCCGGAAGCTTGCCCTCATTCTGTGTCGACAGCGCTGGCGACATCACAACAGCCAACAACCGATGTTCTCCCTGCAGCCTCTAGCAAGATCTGCCAATCAATTGAACTTTCACGCTAGATTCTGGGCGTGTCGGTCTGTCCGACTCTGATCACCCAAGGGCTCATGTACCCACATGCTCGTACACGAGCCTTGATTGCCTAGCACACTCCATCAACACGTGTTCGGGACCAGAGTGATGAGAAAACAATGTGAGGATCGCAATCTCCTGGAAGAATCGATCTCAACCTTCTATCTTGGAATGCGGGGAAACGCACAAGTCTCAATTTATGCAGAGCTTCAAGATGGCTTCGGGAACGATGTTCCAACCGAATGGACCAGGACCGCGGACCAGATGGAAACGAGCTTCCGAACGAGCTAATGTGAGTGAATTGAAAATGTAGCTGTCGCTTCCCCTTGCGCTGCCAGGAAAGGCTCTCTCGATGAGTTCGGGAGGGAAGCGTGCCGATATAACCGGAATGGTGCTCGGTACCAGCGGGTCGCACCAGAGATCTGTCCACTAGTCTGCTGCCGATGCTGCGCTTCGAATGCATGAAGCAGCTGACCAGCTGTATGTCGAGAGCGCATTCGCTATGTGTCTCTCGCCGAATGCTTGCGCTCTGATAGGGTCCACTACTTTTAAAGCTTTCTCTCGCTTGGCACCGTGCAAGTGTCTGGACTACCCCGCACACACTGTGGACCCTCGCACCCCTTGAAATATAGCCTGATTCTCGTCACATACCCTCCAGGCTGTCTTCGTCTCTTCTTCCATCCTTGACAGCTTCCGAAAGAGCGAACCAAAATGCTCAGTTGGCAGATCTGGGCAGCGGCGCTGCTAGCCATCCACTTGGCTCGTGTCCAACTCCAGCGCTTTTCGCGCTATCGACACATCCACAATCGCTACGGCTCCCGTTACTCTCTTCCCAGTATCGGGGCCAATCCTGACAAGCCTCGAATGATCGATTCGTACAAGGGCGTACGAGATGCGCAACGAATCGTTCGGCTCTCTGGTAACTTCGACTTCCCTTTCACGTTTACAAAGTCGCTTGAGTTCGCCCTCTTTCGAACCTACGGTATCCCAACGATTTCGTCACTTCTCTTACACACAGGACAGTTGGGAAAGGCCGAGAATGCAGGTCGTCGCTATGTCGATACCTCCGGTCTGATTCAAGCGTTCATGACTTTCCCCGTTCCTCGACTCGACTTGCCGGATGGTGGTGAAGCTGAATCTTATAAACTCGACCATGGTCAAGATGATTGGGAACATTTCGGCGAAGATCCCGACGATCCACGATCCTCCATTGCGCTTGCTCGTGTCAACTTTTTGCACGCGAGATGGAAGAACAAGATCTCCAACGACGATTTCAAGTATACATTGAGCACTTTTGTGATTGAACCGGCCAAATGGATCGATCGATACGAATGGCGTTCCACCAGCCCGTTGGAAAAGGAAGCTCTGTTTGCCCTCTTCTATCACATCGGTCGATGCATGGGTATCAGTGACATTCCGGATAGTCTGCCAGACTTTGTAGAGTGGAGCGAGAACTACGAACGCAACTACATGGTTTTCCGACAGTGTAACAAGGATGTTGCCGATCATACGACGAACCTGCTTCTGTATGCCTTGCCCGGTTTTGCACATGGCTTTGCGAGGAAATTGGTCGCCTCGTTGATGGATGATCGATTGAGAGAGACGATGGGATATTCTCGCGCTCCCCACTGGATCGTCGTATTCAAAGACATTCTTTTCACTCTCCGAGCTTGGACCACGAGGACACTGATGCTTCCCCGCCGCAAACCGCTCAGCAATATCCCCATTGCCTCGGACGAGCACGACCACGTGTTCTCGATCGAAAACCTGCTCTCGGACGGCATCCCCTCTGTTTGCCCTGCTTCCGGCGCTCGAGCCCAAGATGGCAAAACCTGTCCCGTAGGCGGTCATCTTCAATCCCTTGACACCGAAGATACAAAGTTCAAGCCTGCTCCGTGGAGAATGGAGTTGTTGTGGTACGAAAACGAGCCTGTCTACGCTCGATCCTTCGCCAAAGGCTCTGCCGGCTGGTTGGTGGAAGAAGTCAAGATCGCACTGGGTCTTTTGAAGAAGGAGGACAGAAGAGGAGCTCAACGCTGGATGCCCGTCACTCTGCCGGTACCAGAAGGTCTGAAAGGCAAAGCTGAAAGAGGTGAACCAATTCAAGGATTCGGCGGATTCAGATTGGAAGAGATGGGTCCCAAAGGGCTGGAGCTCAAAGGAAGGAGAGAGGTGCTGGAGAATGCTGAGAAGCTGCACGGAAGAAAGATCGAGGGTCGATGGGCATTTGATCCTTGAAGCTCTCCTTCCGTGAATTACTCAATGACGATGATCAAGTGACTGTGATTGCGATCAAGCCTGACCCTTTGTTATTGTACAATGAGCTCTGCGGATGCCGATGTGATGTCAAGCTGAAAAGGAGACCATTTCCGCACTTTGTTTCTGGCAGAGGGTATATTGGCCTTGCTTCCTAGCACTTCTCATCCAGCCGCAAGCTTCCTTCTACGACCTCTATCCCGCCTGATTCTTTTGTGCCGCCACCATCAGCTCTGGGAACGCTTGATCCAACGCTTCGTCCAATCTGTTCTTGTAACTCTCCACCGCCTTATGCTGACCGTAGCTGTACTGGTTCTCGCTGGCCAAGCGGTTGACAAAGTTTCTCGTATGGATATCGGGGTTCTTGCCGATATCCAGCATCTCGAGCACATCTTGTGGAATCATCATGTGTGCTCCATGTATTTGGTCCTTGGTAGCATCGAGAGCTGCGAGAGCTTGGATGCATTCGTTGACTTTGCTCGCCACGAGATGTTCCGATCCTTCTTGTACGTCGGCAGAGCATACCGCGAGCTGATAGAGAAGATCTACGACGGATCGGACGCGCGTTTCAAGATTCGTACGTACAGCTTCTGTCGGATCAGTCGGAGCGGCGGCTATTCGAGCGTCGAGAGGTCCACCTTGAGAGGGGGCAGGAGCAGGTGGTGCTGCAGCAGCAGTAGTGGTGGCAGTGGAAGACGAGCCGTTAGTTGTACCTGGTTGTGGCTCTGGTGATGGCGAGGGTGATGTTGGTGTGATTTGACGCGGTCTCCTGTTTCCGGCTGCTGCCGACATTCTGATTGATGTCCTTTTCGACCGAGATGATGCGATTCTAGGAATGTGAAGCAAACGAGAAGGCAAGGAAGTGAGCAGGAAAGCGTTCTTGAACAACATCAAAGCGCAACCCCGACTTCCGCTTGTCACACGAGTCTAACATCGACCACTTTTTCCCCGCGGATCCTCCACTTCCACCAACCGAGCCATTCCCTCTGCATGGACCATCATCATCTAACCTCGGATTGACATCCTTGCCCTCCTCACCAACACGTTCAGAAGCCTCCTTCAGAATGACTGAAGCAAGAATGAAATGGGTACCTCTCGAGTCCAATCCCGAGCTGTTCAGCAGCTGGTGCTCCTCCATGGGTCTGGACACTTCGAAATACGCTTTTCACGACATCTACGGAACCGATCCTGATCTGCTGGCCATGGTCCCCCAACCCGTTGCTGCCGTTCTCCTCCTCTTTCCCATCACACCTTCAATGGAAAAGCTTCGCGCAACCGAGAATGCTGCTGCTCAACCAGCGCCTTCCGACTCGAGCATCTTGTGGTTCAAACAGACCATCGGTAATGCTTGCGGAACCATCGGTCTTCTGCACGCTCTCGCCAACTCTTCCGCTGCAACGGCCATCAAGCCCGACTCACCGCTCGACACACTGTTCAAGAAGGCTAGATCAACACATGACGTCGACGAAAGAGCTGAGATGTTGGTCAATTCGAAAGAACTTCAGACCGTTCACGAGGCAACGGCGAGCCAAGGTCAGAGTCAAGCCCCTGAGGATCTGGACAATGTGATTCTGCATTTTGTGTGCTTTGTACGGAGTCAAGGTGGCGAGTTGGTGGAGTTAGATGGTTCGGGAGGAAGGAAGGGCCCAATCAACAGAGGCAAAAAGGTAGACTCGCAGGAGGATCTGTTGCCCGTAGCGGTAGAGTACGTCAAGGACAACTACATGGCTCTGAACCCGGAAGAGGTGAACTTTAATCTCATCGCTTTGGGTCCGTCGTTCGACTAATCAAATCAATCGTAGAACCATGTACACATTGTCAGCCGAACCTTCTCAACTTGAGTAAAGGAGTTACTTCGTGCGGGTATGTACAAAAGAAATCTACCATTTCACTCAGAGATGACCCCGATTGGCAGCCTTTACAGCGTGTGCAGCTGCTTCGTTGAAGTCGTCGTGAAAAGCAAACTCCAGTCCGGATTCCTGCAGAACCTTGGCAGCATCTTCCGAGCCAGTCCCCTTCATCCTCACTACGATCGGTTTGGTGATCTTGTCGTCCTTGACGGCATCGATGATTCCCTGCGATACAATGTCGGTTCGGGTGATCCCGCCGAATGTGTTGACAAAGATGGCTTTTACTGCCGGATCCCGGTTCAGCGTCTCGACGGCTAGTTTTGCATTGACTCGATTCGCGCCTCCTCCACCATCGAGGAAGTTCGCCGGTCGACCACCTGCTACGTTGAGACCGTCCATGGTAGCCATTGCGTTGCCGGCTCCATAGCCAAAGCAGCCGACATTGCCTTCAGGAAGATCTTGACTAGAGCCGTTTTGAGTAGGAGTGGGTGCATCGACGTCGGACAATTTGACGTAGAAGAGGCCTCCGTCTTCTGCGCGTGCCGTGTTGGCGTTGCGAGGACGCGATTCAAAGTACGGCTTGAGCAGAGGCTGGCGTCGGACGGCAAAGTCATCGAACTCCATATACGGCGAAACGACTTTGACACCGGCACCTTGTTCAGTTGGCACGAGGGTGAAGCTGAACCAAAGCCCTTCGTATTGGTCAAAGATCTTCCACATTGCTTCGATGACAGACTGTGCGTCTTTGCCAGCCAATCCGTGAACGAGCGATTCGAGTTCTGCAGAGGGTAGCGAGGAGGCGTTGGATCGCACCGCTGCGTGGGCGACCGACTGCCGCTGCTGTTGACGAAGCTTGAGCAGTCCGAGTCCGCCTTTACCAAAATACGTCTTGTCGAGCGATGAGAGGGAAGCTGTACGAGCAGAGAGGATGCTTGGACCGTAAAACTTGCCCTTTCCTGCGTGATTCCCAGCCGGCCAAGACGCCTGCGGATCTCGATCGGCTGAGATGAGCACCGCTACGCCTTGATTGCTGGAGGAAGATGCAGGAGAACTCGACAGGATCTTGACGGAATCAGGAAGATCTGCGCCGGCCTTCGACAGAAAGGCGGGAATGTCCTGAGACTGCAGATGAAAGTCGCGCATGCCAGCAGGAAAACGGCCAACAGCGAGAGCTGGACGTGAGCTCTTTGTCGCCGCCCATCGTGGCACCGTTGTGCCGATTCTTGTTGATCTTCTGGACAGCATGGTGCTTTGTGATGGTGTGGAGATAAGTATCGGCCTGGCTTTCGAGCAATCGAAGATTTCAATGGCTCTCTCTTATCGAGAGTCTCGCTGTGCTGGCTGGCTGTTCTGTTGAAGAGCCGCTGAGTGTCTGCTAGAAGAGCTTGACGGAATGCACGGATCGAGATGGAGATAGCAGCCAAGCTCGAACCAGCACGTCGGTGATGACGGTCCTCAGTGCAATGGTCGTTCTTCCCCGCGAAGCTCGCCTTGAACCTTGCGTCTGTGCGGTGCAACTGTCTGTGCGGAGATAAAATTTCGGTGTTGACCGGCGGTGCGAATTTACGCCTATGAAGCTCGCACAGAAAGTGAGAGTCAATTCATCTTGTTGTGTGATATACAGTAGTTGCCGTTAGGAGCTGGCGGGAATGCAGAGTGTGGAAATTAGATCCTGGTATCGCGGGTGAGTTGCTTCTTGTTGCGCTTCCCCGCATGAAGGCAGCCACAAAGCCCATGGAACCCGCCAAACCATTGACCTGGTCAAGAGCAAGAGCACCATCAGGAACAGAAGCGCCGATCAGATCAGGTGCTTTGCCTCGTCGTAGCTTCTGGCTAAAACCCGCAACGAATTATCACCTCAGACGCTCTCGAGATTTCACAGGTTGCTGCATCCCTTGACCCAACCTTGATTTCCTCCACCACAACGTCCAAGAATAGAGCATCTGCCAACGATCCTCGAGAGGACAAAGCGCACAGAACTTCGAGATTCGTGGCAAGCGCGATCACACTGGGAAACAATAGATCCTCGAATTTGGTCCTCCTTGCCCAATCAGATTCGTCTCCTATCGACGACATCGACAAAATGATAGTTGCTAGCCGTCTAGCATTGCGAAACGTCCTTGCTGCCAATGCGGCGTCACCTCCGAGAAATTTCAGTTCAGCGTTACGGCGAGGGCTTGCATCGAGTGCGACTCTGCAAAGCTATTCGGATACCATCTCGAACCTAGCTGCCGGACCGCATTCCAATGTCATCGTCCAAGGCTTCACCGGGAAAGCCTCAACCGTTCACACGCAAATCTCGCTCGATATGGGGACGAACGTCGTCGCTGGTGTATCCCCTGGCAAAGGTGGGACAAAGCATCTCGGTGGGCGACCTGTCTTCAACTCTGTACAGGAAGTCTTGGATGCCGGGATTCGTGTCGATGCTACTTCGGTCTTTGTCCCACCTGCGCTTGCAGCGGATGCCATCATCGAAGCAATCAAGGCGGAGATTCCATTGATTGTCAGCGTGGCAGAAGGCGTACCGGTCAAAGATCAGTTTCGAGTCATGGAGGTGCTCCACTCGCAATCCAAGTCGAGACTCGTAGGCGCCAACAGTCCCGGCTACTGCAATCCACGCGGATGCAGGATGGGTATCGCACCCATGATCACTTGTGCACCAGGTCCGGTAGGCATCGCCTCTCGTTCCGGTACGCTTTCGTACGAGGCTGCCTATGCAACCAAATCTATAGGCCAGTCGTACATCCTAGGTCTCGGGGGTGACTTCTACCCTGGAACACGCACCGTAGAAGCGCTCGAATTCCTCTTCGGTGATCCAGACACTCAAGCCATCGTCCTCGCAGGAGAAATCGGCGGAACGATGGAAGAAGAGGTTTACACGCTACTCAACGATCCCAATTGCAAATACAGACAGAAGGACGACAAGGACAAGTTCGTCAAACCCATCGTCGGCTTCATCTCGGGCCTCAATACGCCTCCGGGTCAAATGTTCGGACATGCAGGTGCCATCTGGCGAGACGACACGAGCAGCGCGGTGGAGAAGAAGCGGATGTGGAACGAAGTCGGCATTCGCATGGCTGATGCTATTGCTGATGTTGGAAAGTTGATTCGGCAGGAAATGGATCGGTATGGGTTGCAAGTGAACAAGTAACAGGGAGAACAATGACTTTTTCTTTGGACTGATGCTTGTGGCAAATTCGCTCAGGTTCTCGAGACAATGCTTTGAAATGCACACACGCAAATCACATGGAGAGCAGAAACGCGGATCCGTGTTACGAAAAGAGAGTGAGAGACTAGATTGAACAATGCCTTGTCATAACCAAAAGCGACCACGAAGAAAACGGGCGGGTAATAGAGCGGAAACAACTCAAGCAGCAGCGCTGTTACGCTTGGAAGTGGCTTGCGATGCTGCTGCCGAGTTGACTGCCGAAGTGTTGTTCTTCGAGTTGGCCGAAGTACGAGCGGTAGGATTCCACTTTTCGAACTTGATAAACTCTCGGAAATGACAAAAGATGGCCATCAAGGATGTCACCGAGTACCAAATTGGAGTGCAAAGCGCAAACAGAACGATACCGCCCATACCGGTAAAGTGCGATCGATTCCTCGCCTGGATGCAGACGGTCAAACCCAAGCAGATCAAGTTGACGGCGAGCGCAAACATGGACAAAGCGTAGCCGCCAAAGTCCTCAAAGTATCGCTGCAGACCTTGGGTGGGGATGTTGTAGCAGATACCCGAGGCGAGCATGAAGACGAGCTGCGAGTTGATGTAAAAGTAAAACTCGCGGTAGAGCAGGAGCTGGAAGAGACCGACACGCGAACGCCAGCCGTTGTTGTCCGAGTAAGCACCACGACGGATGGAAGGCAAAGCGTGACGAAAGGCAACCTGGGTCCATCCTTGAGCCCAGCGAAGACGCTGCTTGACCAGAGCCGGGAGTGTTTCAGGAGCCAATTCGTAAGAAAGCACCTTGAGGTCGTACTCGATACGGGCACCCGAGATAATGGCGCGCATCGAGGAATCGATGTCCTCGGTCAGCATGTGCTTTTGCATACCCAGCGTTCGAAGCAGCGAAGCGTTCCAGTGACCATTGGATCCACCAAAGAAACCGTATCCTTGCACCTCGGCACGACCCGAGTGCATGACACCGTAGATGAGATCGAACTCGGAAGCAATGAGACGAGTCATAAAGGTTTCCGAGTAGTTGTAGATACAGCAGCGACCCTGGATGATATCGACACCACCCTGCATGAAGCGTTTGGCGACCCATCGGAGCGCATCAGGTTCAGGGTAGTGATCCGTGTCGTAGAGAGTGATGATCTCTCCCTTGCCTTCGAGGGTGAGGAAGTGGTTGATGTTGTCGGCCTTGGAGGTGGACTTTGGGACCTTGATGATGCGCAAATTGGAGCGCTCCTTGGCGAGATCGCGCAACTCGGTCTCAACGGGCTCGATGGGGTAAGGAGTGTTGTAGCAAACATTGATGGTCATGCGGTGGGCAGGATAGTTGAGTTCGCGGAGAGCGTATTTGACCTGACGCATGATGATCTCCTGCTCGTTGGGAAGGTACGCTACCAAGACGACATCGATGAAAGGCCACTCCTGACCGTCTTCGAGCTTGAAGCCGTGCGCTTTTGCGTGACGCCATGCCTTTCGCGCGTTGATCGAGGGTCGGATACTTTGCATCGCCTCGGTGGATACGGAGAGCGCAGTGAAGGTTTGCAGAGCTACCAAAGCATACCAGATGGCACGATGCAAGCCGGCTGGTATCAGCAGGTAGAAGAAGAAGGAGAGCATGCTATAGCAAACAAGCATGATCATGGGCGTCCAGCCATAGTACCAGGCCGATGTTTGGCCCAGTACCCGTGTGAAGAAGGAGTTGGCCATCTTGTGGACGATTCTCTTTTCTGGGCGGCCAGAAAAGGTTGCGCGTGGTGTCACCTTGAGCGTTCTGGTGTGATTGGATGGCTGGTGCGAGACCGACGCGAGATAGGATGGATGTGGATGTGAAGGAAGATGTCGCGGACGATCGTGTAGATGAAGGCTCGATGGAGAGCGCAGAGGATCGCTCTGGCAGGAAGGTTGTCGCGGATTGCAGACACTGTGTGAGGACGGAAAAAGAGGATCAATGGAAGAACATCAAGCTGACCTCGACTATAGATAGGACCAGAGCCGGATCATGACCTCTTTGAACGATGAATCACACAGGCTGAGCGTAACGTTAGCTCTAGACTGTCAAAGGATGTGAAACAGCTATCGTGGCGGGACACACCTTTCTTGGGCGGAATCGGCATGCGGCCAGGTAAGAGTGTAAGGGAAGCAAGCCGGCCTCTGTATCTGGGCGTAGGCAAAATTGACACCATTAATTCCAGAAGGTTAGCAGACCAGACCAGCCCAGGAAGACTGAAACACCTTGATGGCGGAAGACGAATCCAGAGCAGAGGATAGTGATGCTGCAGATAGTCTGACAAAGGCAGTTCGAACGCCGGATGCTCCAAGGCGGATGTGGACGGTCAGCTCGAGCATCCGATAGAGCAGCTTTTGGCGGCTAAGGGATCGATCGCCGCGGCTGTCACCCAAAATGCGCAAACCTGCGCCCAGATCAATTGTACGAGACGAAAGCGGAAGGATGCCAACAGGGAAGCCACCACCGTATGCGGCTGAACGCAAGTATCGGTGGACTGTAAGCGCCGCAAAGATGTAGAAACCTGCACGACAGTGGCTTGGACATGCACTCTCTGACTTAGGCAGCCCTGACGATCCAGACCGTTTCAATTTCAGATTCCGCTCCGATTTATTTTTGGTTTTCTTTTTTTTTTACAGCATTTGTCTCTTTTTCCCCTCAGTTTTTCAGGTTCCAAGCAGCGATTCGTCTATACTGTACAGTACTTTGATCCGTCCTTGTCGCGCTGCCAAATTTCAACTCTACATTGACAGCTGCCACCATCTGCGACCTTACCCCGAGGTATCCGTTTGCATATACTCTGAACTGCGCTGATCTTGAGAGTATTTTTGTAGCATGCTGATGGTCTAAGGTGCTGGCATTGGCTTTGACATTGTGCGAATGGCCCTTCTCACCATCTCACACGCGAGACAGCGGCATGGCGGAGCCCGAATCGAATGGAAAGATATGTCTCTTGCCTTCCATCCAGAGGGGGGAATTATACACAAACGTCGAGACAGGGGCCTCTCCAGGCCAATTGTCTACCGGCTTTTGCCTCATCTGCTAGTGGTACAAAAGTAAGACATGTGCCTCCATGCCCCAAGGCTGCCACGTCTCGCTTACTCAGTCAGTAACACTTTCACCATTCTCTCGAACTGACCCATCTTCGAAGCATACATTATGTGTCGCTTCTCTCTGAATTTGTCGTCGATTCGAGCATAGTGATCATTGCTCATATGTCGACCATCGATGCGAACTGTCAATGTTGATCTGGGAGTGGTGGTAGAGAGATGGAGTTGTAGAACGCAAAGGCTGGTGCGAGAGCCCCGTATGCGGAAAGCGCGCTTGCAACTCCGTCTGAAACAAGTCAAACGCCGCAAGCGTGCAGCCTGTCAGCCAGGAATGAAATTGGATTTTCCTTCTCTTGTTTTTCAATTGAATATAATAATTTGAGGGAAGGCAATGCATCTAGCCGCCGTATTCTTTTGCAGATCTGCAAGATTTACTCATTGACAAGCCGCTCCTCTCTGTAGATCCTGTACCGACCCAAGCACGTCTCGCAATTATTATCAATATCAGGCGAACAGCGCGTGTCAGTGAGGGCTGCCTGAGTGCGCGCTTCCACCAAAGGCAATCGAACTGCCTTTTCTTTTCTTCTTCCCTGCAGTATTAATATTACTCTTCACGACCAGCCTCACGTGGAGCCCGAAACATGGCGCATTCTTGCAGAATCGGCTGCGGTCTTTTCGACTTCATCCGTGCTGCTGCTAGTCTCGAATGTCCGTCACCGTCAGTTTCCACTGGTCTCTAGCGACACCCTTCCGCATGAACGTTGATTTCCTGAGCCACTTTGACGTCAATGGGGGTGCAGCTGTCCATCGATCAATGACGCACGACCGACGAGCATGGTGTAAACTTAGCCCGATGGTGTTACTTTCAGACACCTTCGACTTGCCGTCGTCAGAGTGACTGGTCATTAACAACAAGTCACTGCTGGAAGACGACGATCTAAATTCGGACGGAGCTCAAATTGGTATTGGACTTGAACAGAGAGGGATCCCAATCGTCTCGAACGAGTTACACATGCTAATTCTGCTGTGCCACTTTGACTGCTGCGCCTAACATACAGACTCCGCCTTCCGCCATGTCTTGTTTCCAGCGCATGCAGCTTCCTTGCTCCCCTCGTCTTGTTCTTGCCAATTTGCCTTCTGGCGTATTCCTCTGGGTCTTTCCCAGGTCTCGAACCAAGTTTACGCCCAACTCGTCGACATCTTTTTGTTTGACGAAGCCAAGCGGCATCTGCTTGATCATATCCACCAGCTTCCCTTACCAACTCTACGTTCCGCTCATCGTGGCGACTTCACCCCTGTCCATCGAGGCACTCCCTGATAGCACTTTTTGCATCTGAATTCTGGCCAATAAGCATGCATCACCCAGGAAGCGAGTCCAGCATCTACTTACTGTTTGCTGAGCCAAGACACATCAGTCAATCTGAGCATGCTGTCAATGACCCGGCTTCGACCTAGTCTTGAACAGGAAGCCCAGAAATTGAGTCGCTCCGCTGAGCCGCTCGGATTATTTTATTTTATTTTAAAATAAAGATGGATCTTCAACAGTATTTTCTTTCATTTTATTAACATTCGCCTTTTCCGGCCAGTTGGCAACGTTCCAGAGCTTCGTAACCTGTCAAACACCGAAGACCATCAGCTTTGTTCGTCCTTCCGCATATGTCTCACCTCCCTCCCTAATCCATCTCCGCCGCCTCCGCCATGATGCAGCTACGCCATTCTCTGCTCACTGATAGCCTCTCCAGTAATGTCTTGCAATGTAGGCGGTCCAGGCATTCCCAATCGGCGCTACGGCCATACTTTCTTCGTCTGCTTCCGGTTCCACACAGGTCCATGTCGATGCAAATCCATCCGCCCCCACTGCACGTCTGTCATTTGGACTGGCTCTCCCTCTCATCGCTGACTGAGACCATGGTTGGCCATGACTCTCAGCCGCTCGTTTTTGTGATCTCTCCGGAGCTTCCCTGAGCCGTTCTCGTCGCATCCCTTATATTCCTCCCGCTCCTTCTTCCGATCAACCTGGCCTTTCCCTTACGATCATCAACTCAACATCCTCCCCCTCAAGAAGCTCGCCTTCATCGCCTCTCGCACCATTGCTTGAGCGCAAAGCCAGCCTTGCCTCTGATAGGCAGTAGATTGCAAGCAGCATCTTCCTTTAGCCACTTGCGCTGGCGTCATCTGCAACGCTCTTTTCCTTCCTTTATATCGAGCTGCTCCAGGAGGTCCCGTCTGCAGAATAGCAAAACCCCTTCTCTTTGCACCTGGCCCATTCTTCTCTTGGCACAAAAGACATCAGAATGGTCAAGGCTTTCGCATTTTTGACAACGGCCGTCCTGGCCTTGTCGAGCCTCACCCTCCGCGCAAACGCAGACTGTGAATGCGGCTACTTGGATCCCAGCACAAATCACCTCTGGACCGATGCTTCATTCTCTTACTTCAACGAGACCGGCCTCGATGACATCGTCATGAACCCTGCCATCTCGCCCAAAGTTGACGGCGCAGCCATCGCGGGTGACACAGGCGATGGTCAGCAGACCTGGTCCGCCGTCGGGAATCACATCAACAAGTACGAAGAGTCGTTCGGAGCAACCTTCCTTAGCGCTGTCAGCTACAACAACACCTACATTGACAATCGCACCGAAGGTCTTGCCATGGAAGTCTCTGTCGCAAATCAAAAGACACACATTGTCAACGGCTCCAGCCTCGTGACCAGACGCCGTGATATTCTTTACGGTTCCTTCCGTGCCAGCGTCAAAGCTCCCTTTATCAACAAGACGCCCGGTTTCGACTATGGCTACGGCTCCGGCTTCAAGTTCTCCGTCTCGTACAACGAATCCGAGCGCATGCACGTCGATATCCTCACCCACGACTACATGTACAATTCGACCCTCGGTTGGGGCTACTCCGCCGCGCGATGGAACGACGATCCTCTCAAGACAAATCTCACCTACTTCCAAAACTTCACCGAAACCAATAGGACCGAGTTCCTCGAGCACAGAATGGAGTGGCTCAACTCTACCGTCCTTCAGTACAAGAACAACGCTCCGAACCAGTCGGTCAACTTCTACGAGGTGGTCAAGGGCAAGAACACCATCAATTTGCCCACCACCCCGGCACCTGTCTCGCTCGAGGCTTGGGCCAACGGCGAGCCCTCTGCCTCTCAAGGCCCTCCCATGTACGAGCCCAATGTCGCGCGTGTCATGTACACGCGATTCTTCTTCAACTCTTCGCGCATCGAGCGCCACGACCAGTTCGTCGCGCAGTGTGCTGCCGTTGCTTCGTCAGCTAGGGCTGTCTGCAGTACCGAGGACCCAACCCTCCGAGCCAGCACTCCCTTCGATCTGGTGGCTGCAGCCCAGTACAAGCCCGAGAAGAACAAGTTCCACGTTCCCATGTGGGCTGTCATCATCGAGCTCTTCTTCCTGCTCCTTCTCACTGTCACCGTCGTCCACGGTCTCTACATTCGTAAGATCAAGGACGCCGAGAAGAAGCGCAAGGCTGCCAAACTCGCCCTTGCCGAGGAAGCGCAGAAACAGGTGGCTCTCGAGCAGTACGACGACATTGACGAGCTCACTGATTCGCCCCGCTCCAAAGCCGCTGCCGACTTCGAGAAGCCATATAAGCAGATCTGGGCCGTCCCCGAGCTCATGGATGACTGGGGCTCCGATGACGAGAGTGACATTGACGAGGACGATGCTCGATTCTGGGAGTCGGTAGACGTCCTCCGCAGCGCTGACTACAAGGAAGACCGTGACGCCAATCAGCCCGGTTTGCCTCACTTTAACGATGCTACCGCTATGAAGCCATCGGCCAGCGTCGAAAGCCTCGAAACCATCGAAACTCTTCACGCCGAACCTGCTCCTGGTAGCAGCTCGCCACCGCGCTCGCACAGCCGTACCGGCAGCCTCAACCGCAAGCCTGTTGCTGCTTCCAATCAGTTCCAGCTGGTCAACCGTCCTGCTTTCCCTCGCGAAAACTCCAACTTCCGCCAGCAGTTGGCTGCTAACCGCATGAACCGCAACAACCCCTACGGTCAGAACGCAGGATTCAATGCCTTCGGAAGCAGCCCTCGCTTCGACCACAATCGAGACGAGGACGAGGACGCCGACGCCCAGGAAAGCGGTAACAGCTACCCTCCTCAGCGTCCCCAGCTCAGCCGCTTCGACTCCTACGAGTCGGACATCCAGGTTCCGACCAACTCGCATGATGCTGCTCGCACTCAGCGTTACCTCCAGGACAGCAGCAGCAACGTCAGCCTTCCTTACATTGCTCCCAAGTATGCTGCTTCGGGCGGTCTCCACTCGGCTGCCAACTCGACTGCCTCGCTGCTGAACTACAGCGGTGTCGGCGGTGGCAACACCAACAATGTCGGCGCTAGTCACGGTTACTCGTCTTCGGTCAATATCAACTGGGATAACGAGCCCAAGATTATCCAGTGGAACAAGCGTAAGAGCATGGGTGTCGACTTGGTCATCGGCCAGCTCGCTCAGCCCGCCATGGGTGATAAGAACGCTGCTCGTCGTCAGTCGATGGTCGTGCATCCTGCTCCGAACGGTCACTCGTTCTTCACCGTCATCTACCAGCGCATCTACAACTTCTTCTTCATCTCGGGAGATGGCATGAAGACCGCTGCCGGTGATGCTCGTATCGACTATCTGGACGGCATGCGTGGTTTTGCCTGTCTCTTCGTATCGCTCGGACACTTTATCCTCATGTTCTGGAACGCCATGGCCAACTTTTACGGTCCTCACCACTACTACCACTTCGAGTACTGGATCCGAGTCATCTTTGGTCCCATCGTCATCAACGCCGGTCTGGTGTTGGGTATTTTCTTCTTGCTCCCATCGCGTACCATGGGTTCCCGATACTTGGTCAAGGGTGGTCTTCAATCGCTCGCCGACAACTCGGTCCGTCGTATGCCCCGTCTGATCATCCCTGCTGCTGGTGCAGTTATGGCCAACTACCTGATGATCGACGTCGGCGCCTACAAGTGGGTGGCCCGTATGAACTCGTTGACCTGGTCTACTTGGTCGTACTACCAGAACTACGACAATGCCCTCGACTTTATCGACTCGTTCATCGCTCTGTGGTGGGCTTCGCCTCCTGACAGCCCGGCGCTCGTCACTCGCTATGCCACCGGTGTACTCTGGACCATCCCCGTCATTGTTCAGGGTGCTTGGACGTGTATGCTCTGCGCAGTCTTTGCGCACGAGATCAAGACGGCTTGGAAGCGATTCTTCTTCTACTTTATGTGCATCCTGCTCTCGTGGTATGCACAGACGTGGGATCTCTTCTTTATGGCCGGTTTGGTGATTGCCGATCTTGATATCAACCTCAAGTACCGCAAGTGGGGTGAGATGGGGATCCCTCTGCTTCCCAAAGGATACGCCAAGTTGTTTTGCATTCCCGAACGATACCGTCAAAAGTTTGCTCTCAAGGGCAAGGTGGTTCCCTGGCTCTTCTTCATCGCCTGCTGTGTTCAAGAATGGCTCACCTACATCCCCGGTGCTCCAGGAGAGCACTTTGATGTTATGGACATTGGTGTGCATCCCAACTTCTACAACAGCAAGCCCAATGCATGGAACGACGATGTCGGATACAAGTACCAACGTCCTCGTACCTCGGCTTGGTTCTTCGTCATGAGCATCTTTATCCTCGCCGACCACTCGGCTGCTTTCCGACAGCTCTTCCGTCTTCGAGTCTGGTCTTTCCTGGGCAAACACTCGATGGCGTACTTCTTGCTTCACGGTATCATCTTTTGGACTTGGGGCTCCTGGTTGTGCGTAACGATGCTCGTCAACGGCGTCAACTACTTTGCCACCATCATGGTCGTCTTTGTCACCAGCTACATCCTCTTGACCCTCTTCTGTATCGCTTTCACTTACACCTTCGAGTACTGGGGCATCATCGCTTCAAAGGCTTTCTGGCGCGCTACCTCGGGCAACCTCGGTCGTCGTGCAGGCGCCTGATCCTCTCTTTCTATACCCTAGTATTGCTTTCATGTTTTTCCTCCTGGGAAAAATCAATCTTCTTACTGCTCTACAATGTCATCCTAGACCTTCTGCTCTGTGCTTGTCAATGCGTCTCACCAGACTCAAATCTCTTGAGTGAAGTTGTCATGCTTGAGAAAGTGTTGCAATGCGTAGTGTACAAAATGACGAACTCGTGAATTATCAACAAGACCTAAGACAGGACGTGCCGTTCAGGCATTGATGCACATCTTGCTCCTCTGTCGAATAGCCTTTCCGTACTTGAGAAAGACGAACGGCACCGGGATCGCCGCGATCGAAACCAAGGCCAGCAAACTCGACGCCCACCCCGTGCCCAAGCCTTCGAACATCTGGCGTCCGAAAAGCGGCACAAAGATGGCGAACAGACATCGGCTGAAAGCCATCGCTGCGAGCGCTGACGCCGTGTAGATGTGGTAGCACTCTGCCGCGTACGTTGCAAGCGAGTTGAAAGCAAGCATCAGCGAAATCCCGATGGGCAAGCCCGCCAAAATCGGCACGATCCAGTGGATCGATGCGCGGGCTGTCCAACCGAACCAGAAAAAGCCGATCGCAAATAGCGGCGCCGAAAGGGCGACCTGCGGCAGTCGAGATTCGGGAACGGGCTTGCCACCAGCAGCGATGCGCGCCTTGATCGAGCGCTTGTTGAACCAGCCCACAATGGGAGCTGACATTCCAATACCGAGGCCGATAGCAAGAAAAGCGAGACCCACCTCGCCGGCACTGAACCCGTACGTACCGGAAAACACGACGGGATACGCTTCAAAGAAGATGAAGATGATGGCGTAGCAGAACGATGTCCAGAGCGTCGCGTACATGAGCGGCGCCTCGGTGAAGAGCATGTGGAAGGGTCGACCGACGTGAACACGAAGAATCTCCGACCAAAGGATCGGCGCAAGGGCTCCATCCTCACCCAATGTCTCCTCCGGGGCCAAGATATCGTTCCGCCCCGTTTCGGCCCGCATGCGACGTGCTTTGCGCTTCAGAAGGACTGGAGCATACGTCTCTTCCTGGATCATGATGATCAGCGCCATCGAAACCGCTGACAGCAAGCAGAGCATCCAGTAGATCCATCTCCATCGTTCCGATTCTACATTTTCGCCGGACAGGTAGCCTCCAACCAAAGGGCCGAGGGTAGGCCCCATGAAGGCTGCCAAGGAGTAGGTAAACATGGGCCACAGACGGACGCGTGGCAACCAAATGTCCGAGATGGTTCCGCCGGAGTTGGATTGTGGCGCGGCGGCAAAGAGGCCGACCAGAAAGCGGCAGACAAGCAGCGTCTGGACGTTGGATGCAAGAGCGCAGCCGATGTTGAAGAAAAAGTAGCCGGGAACCGAAATGTAATTGACGATGCGACGACCGTAGAGCTCGGAGACAGGGGCCCACAGCGGAGGACCGATACAGAAGCCGATCATGTAGATTGAGAGGACGAGGGCTGCGACCTCCTGCGAGATGCCAAACTGCGCGATGTACTGAGCGGTAGCGCCCGTTCCCACCGACGAAGTGATGGTAGCGTTGAAGTAGAGAAACGAGACGAGGGCTGTGATGGTCCATTTGCGACGAATGCTCCAGTGAGTCGGATCTTCCTCTTCTGATAGCATGACAGTCGGTACCTTCTCTTCTTCATTCTTCTGGGTTCCGACTGCAGATTGTGCGTGATACCCTTCTTCCAACGCAACGTCATCGTTTGCGGGAGCACCTTGCTCGGCAACCCCAGCCTCGTCATTGAAGCGATGCAATGAGAGTGGCTTGAAGTGGCCGCGAGGCGGCAGTTGGTGAAGATGGGCAAGCTTCTCATACTCCGCAATGGCAGTTGGGTCGCCTTTTTCGACATGCTCGTGTAGCTTCTGAAGCTTGTCGTGCGCAAGCGAAAAGTCGAGCGAGTTGACGCGCGTGGGAGCCTCTGAATAGTTGACTGGGGTTGCTACGGCAGTGTGGTTGTTCGAAATGGAGTCATTGTGGCGATATCGCTGGCTATGCAGATCGCTCGTCGGTGACGATGTTGATGATGAAGAGTTGGAAGATGTGAATGAGTGCCTCACAGCCGCGGCGGGCGCAGGCGGATTGTGGATAGATTCGGCAGGCATGATGAAGTTACCGATATCGTAGGGGCGCAGAGGAAAGCTGAAGCATCGGAAGTGTCACCATGTAAGGCCGAGTGCTCTCTCGCAAAGCGGTGTTCGCTTGCGAGAAGGTAGTGGACGTGACCCAGTGAGACGAAGGGCTTGCACCGTCGGCTCTTTCAATGATCTGGTCTCCGACACGAATGGGCCGAGGCGTTAGTCTGCAGTGTAAGGGCAGGAAGAGAATGGTTGGGAAGGAAGAGGGTTGCTCCCATTAGTGTCACAACTTCAGCATCGCACAAGGTGCCGAGGAGATCTCGATGTTTCACACCGTGACATATCCGGCAGCGCGTACGCAAGGTCGAGATGACTGAATGGAGTAGCGTGCTAGCTCCCGCCGCTCATTCATACGCATCCCTCTCAAGCGGTACAGAGCAGAAAGCTTCGGGTCGACTTTGGACACTTCCTCGCGAGGATCATCCGAAGTTCGGTAGTCTCAACGTGCCCATATCGACTTCGTTGACGTATCAACAAGCAAGGCGATCAACAGAACCAGATTTGACAATCTACAGGCTTCTGTGAAAGCACTAGGGAGTTCCTTGGTGTATCACTACTGAAGAGAATAGCCGAGCGGTCCAGTCACAATGTGCTGAAGAGGTAACCTCATGCCGGTGGAGCTGCCGGAAATTCGGCTGTCGAAGCCTATGATGCATCTGCAGCATACGTCAAAAATTACCGAGATTTTTAGAACGAAACTTTTCTCGTCACCTGCATAGCTTAGCCAAAGGCCGTATCGTGATCAGACCAAAGATACATCTCGGTGGACTCTTATCATCGTCAGTGCGGAAGGTCGAATGATTCATGATACATGCGAAGTCTGAAGATCCATGTCGGGCGAGGGTCGTACCAGAACTGCTAAGTCGGCCGGTTTCGACCCATCAATGCCAGGTCGCACCGGCCAAACCGGCACCAAACCGGCTCAGACTGGTCGTCCGAAATTTGCCGATACGAAATGACAGTAGTGTCCGATCACCGTGGCCAACAAATACAGCTTTTCGCGGCCATCTCGGATCTTGTAGGAACTCTCTGTGTGACAAGACTAGACTGCATTGCTTTAATATATGGTTTTATCTTTCTTCACGAACATCTGCGGCCATAGAACTTTGAAAGCACCGCATCCCGTCCGATCTGCGAAGTTAAGCAAAGTATCGCCTAGTCAGTACTGCGGTGGGGGACCACGCGGGAATCCTAGGTGCTGCAGTTCTCTTTTCTTTCTTTTTTGCATCCTCTTTTTCGACTTCTTTTTGGGAGCTTCAGCGCAAACACGATTTGACGATTAGTTTTGTCGCTTCGATGCCTTGTCTATAAGTTTGAAGTGGGCTACTGTACATATCGAACAACTACACCAATGCGACGCTACATCACCGAGTACACTATCGCTGCCAGCATCATTGTGAAGGACAGTAATCGGGCAGTACGGCCGCCGAGCGCAGATGCATTGTCGTAGACCCGCATGTAGTCGATCTCCCATCTAGCATCGGTAAAAGCGCTGGGGTTGTTGCGAACAAAGTCTTCACAAGAGACGTTGTTGTACTGTGCTGCGCAGCCACTGAGCGCGAAAGTCTCGCCGGCCCAATCGCCGCACAATGAGAGGTTGATGATGATCTCGTGCTCGTCAAAGTAATTGGACATTTGACAGACGGATCCAGCGCCAGTGGCGAGCGCAGATGGCGTGGCTGACGAGTTGGCAGTGTTGGCGAAGAAGGCGGATGGAGTACCCCACTTACGCAGCTCGGACCTGTCGAAGCCTGTCGCATTGCTGTTGGTCACGACGTACTTGGGAGCTGCAACACCGTTGGCAGCCGCCGCGACGACTGCAGGCATCGACGAAGGAGCAGTGGAGATGGGCCAAAAGTAGACTCCGATGCCTGGATCGCCAAGACGTGTCTCTCGACGAAGCGCAAAGTAGCCACCGCCATTCTGATTGAAGTTGGGACCGTACGAGTTGTTCGCCGTGAAAGATGCGGAGCAGCCCGGTTGGTACGAGCAGTCAGGTTGCGAAGTGAAGCCGGCCTGGTCCGATCGGTATCCTGCTGGGATGTGACAGCCGTACAGTGTATGAAGACTAGCGAGGTTGCGTGGGCCTTGGTCGTTGGCTCCTTCCACAATATCGATCTCTCCACCGGCTGGCCATCGATCATTGGTGCAGGTCCAAAATGCTGGCCACGTAGCGCATCCTTGCGGCATGTGCGTGAATTTGGCGACGAGGACACCATCGCCCATCAGGCGCTTGCTGTGCAAACGTACGCTTTGTCGGCCTTGGCCTGCTGGTACAATGGAGGTGTTGTCGGCGCGGATGACGAAGCGGCCATCCGAATTGGTTGTAGCTAATCCTTTGGCGACGGCGGTGAATTCATCAACATACTTGACAGTCCCGTGGGTCGGATCGTTGTAAGACCAAAACCAAAAGCGGTCTAAAAACTGCTTTCCCGTGATCTCGTCGCGAAGTGTATAGTTGCCGGCCAGGACTGCGCTGGATAGCAGCAGGATCGCAACGATCACCGTCAGCGAGACGAGACGCCGCGGCAACATTTCTGTAAATCTATGGGTCTGGTGGCGTCGGGCTAGTTCGCGTCGTCTAAGGTGGCGAAAGCGGACCTGACTGCGGTCGTCTATTTGAGCAGCATCGGTGCCATCTTGCCCGAGATCGGTGAAAGTCGAGAGTAGGAGGAACGTGACGGTCGAGATCTTCAATGATGAGGGTGAGGCAAAGACGAAGAAGGGGCAGGCCATGATGAGGTCACGACCCCGGACGACGTGACTCCATCTTGTCCATAGTCCAACAGCCGATGACGGACGGCATCTCGGGGCGGCAGGCAAGGTTGGATAAGATAGCGAGCAAGGGTCTTGGCAAGGCGAAGCTGCGCACAAAGGTCTGCTGCCAAGCTTCCATCGGGCTATGCAACTTGGCAATTTTGTTTCGAGTAAGCGACTAACAGGCACGATGATGTTCTTCTGCCGTTGCCGCCGCCGAGAAGTTTCGTTTCGAATCGCCTGACCATGTGCTTGCCTGTTCTTTCGTCAGAGTCCGCTCAATCTCAGCAGGCTGCGCTTACGGCGAATTTCGACCTTACTTTTTCCGGCGCGCATTCTATAAACGACTGCCGTTCCTAAGCGGGTCAGCACGTTCTCAAAATCGCGACTCTTTTGTTCAGACATCCTGTCTCTATTCTGACGCCCTCCTACGTCGTCGTTCTCAATACGCAGACTGATCAGTGCACGTTAGATAGTGATGGTCCTGACTGGGGAAGATTTGGATGGCGTCTGTCTCTGACAGACAGGTTGTGTCTTCTCCTGTTCCCTAGTGCCAGGATAGAGAGGTGCTACGTTGACAGCGCTGATACCCACTCTTTCCACAGTTCTGGTCGGATGTCATCTACACCATGCAAAAATGCGCGTTTGTAGACGTCGAAGACCTCTGGAAACATCATTATCTCCTTGTGAATCTTCAGATCGTTCAAAAGCTGTAAGGGCGTGCACCAATCCGATTCAAGTTCTGCCCGAATGTGCCCGAGCGCCTCGTCGCGAAGGCCAGAGATGTCGTACTTATCTGCGATGCGATACATGTCGAGAGCGGTCGCTGGTTCGAACAAGCCAGCCCACCATGGCTTCTCTGGACTGTCCAATCTGAGTTCACGACTGTGGCTTTCTGGCATTGCAGAAGAAGCAGCATCCTCGCCATCCTTCTCCTTGCGTTCGAGATTGGCAAAAGCCGCGACCCCGGTGTAAATGTAGTACAGCAACGTCGCGAGCTGACTGTAGCTAATATCTTGAATTTTGACAACAGGAGACGGTTGCAGCGGGCTACCGGATTCCCGATCCGTCCTCGCTCGTTTGAGATGGGGACGTTTGCCATCAGACGCCACATCATCTGTGGAAGGTCTCGTTCCGTCTGTGGTGGAATGCTTATCCTGCTGAGTGTTTTCGCGAAGAGATTGAG
The DNA here is from genome assembly GCA_928722275.1 of Ustilago vetiveriae. Taxonomy (NCBI): domain Eukaryota; kingdom Fungi; phylum Basidiomycota; class Ustilaginomycetes; order Ustilaginales; family Ustilaginaceae; genus Ustilago; species Ustilago vetiveriae. Next base: position 324,580 of record CAKMXE010000003.1, read on the forward strand.
CTTCGGAAAAGTCAGATCGGAGTAGACTGTCGAAGTAGCTGCTGGCATCACATAAGAGCCGAACGTGGACTCGTAGGACACGGTCCTCTTCGGAAGGTACAGTCGGAGCCAGCGTGACATACTCTGAGTCCGAGGAGATCAAAAGAGCTGCCACTGAGGCGAGCGGTGTCCTAGGCTGCGTGAGTCTCGGCGCGATTTGGTCGCGATTACGCTCGCTCATGTATTTGTGAGGATAGACTGTCATCGTGAGGAGCGCTCTGTCGCATGCGAAGGCTGCAGTCCTAAGCAACCGCATATGCGGGCAATACGCTTCGAAGCGCCAAGTGCTGTCGATATAGCGTTGATGGTTGACTCCCGTCCTCTCTTCGAACCGAGCCTCTGTTTTACTCAGATGCACGGATTGATCTGATCCATCCAGATAATACGAGATGTGCAGATCGATCCGCGCATTCTCCGCCAGAGCTTGCTGCGGCATTTGAATTTGTTCGCTCCTATCTAATTTGAGGCGTGCGAGTCCTTTGATGAGAGAGATGTCGAGCGTGATATGGTTGGATCTCTCTTCCTTTGGCGCCGTAAAACTGTACAGCTCGAAACCATCAGAGTCGTCGTCATTTGCTTCGACCATAAGTGCACATTGCGCGATCCAGAAGTCTCCGTGCTCAAGGATGCTCAACATCTTTGATACGTGGACAATACGGTCTGAGTGGAAGAGAAGATAAACAAGGATGGTGGATGTGCGGAAGGGAGAGACGATGGTTTTTCCTCACTACGCTACATCGGATGTTCTGCACTTTGTGGTGTCACGTGTTAATCTCATCACCTCCACAGACCGTCTACAAAGGGCACACGCGTCCCGCTCATGTCTAGATGGGCGATCACTGGCGTAGACATGAAAGGCCAGAAGATGAGGGGATCTCGAACGTGTACGGGAATGCGACGCGGAGCGCTACGCATCGCTCGCGGGTATCGCGCCACAAGGGTTTACGCGCTTAGGTCGCTCATAATGCCACCAAATCAAGCCGGGTCAGAATATCATTCTGGGATGATCTTTGGCGACACGTCTTTGAAATTGTTCCACGAACAGTAAGGTTCGGACTCCCGCTCAACTTTGAGGCAGACCTAGTCGATAGGTCTTCTTGATGAGGCTATCACCAGCCCGTTGCGTTGAACTGGACCAACGAGGCCTCATGACCTTGATGCAGCGTGCTGCAAAGGGACTCTCAAGATGGGTGGGTGCACATGCGACGGAAGAGCCGAAATAAAGCGGAAGAATCCTGGGGAGCGGTAGAGCGCAAACAGCGCTACTTCATCGACCCACTCCTTTGCAAAGTCGGCGGTCCAGAAGAAAGTGCGCAACGACTTTTCATTCAATTTGTGCTCGAGCCCACCTGACAACTCGTCGAGAAGCTTAGGGGGTCCGCTAACCTTCTTGGCTTGATATGTCTGCCCGTTTCATCGGATCATCGACCAGCTCAGCTCCTTTTGAGGTTGTCTGTCTTCGTTTACCATACTGCAGTCTCATGGTATGTTGCCAAAGATGCTGGTGACACGCCAGTGGATCGCATTGGTGATGCTCGCCATCACGCTGAGCGTACAGGTGACAGCTCACAGGCATCGAAACAGGCTGCACAAACGCCAAGCACAGTACCAGTACATCGCGGACGAACCAGATCCACTCCAAGCAGCAGCCGACATCCAGCAAATGCAATACGTGCCCAACAACAGCTCAGTTCCGAATCCTGACTGGCTCATCATCAAGGACGATGGCGGCTCGTCAAATCCTCCCTGGCTCTCCGAGGTTCCTTTCGTACAGACTCCCACCACTGATGCCATGCAAGTAGCAGACGGCCAGACTGGCTGGAAAGCGGTACCAGAAATGGAAGGATTCACTCTGAATCGTACTTGGCAGGTCCTGCCCAACTTGGTGATGCCTATGTACGTCTCGCAAAGCTACCAGCCCGGAGGAGACAATAGCCGCATTCAACGGGCTATCATCACCATGCCGGGTAAGCCACGCGACTCGTGGAAGTACGCCAACCTCTTCCGCAACGCACTCGTCGTTGCGGCGTCAAACGCCAGCAATGGCATATCGGCGGATCAGGTCTTGATCATTGGCCCCGTATTTCTCAACTCGGACGACAAGGAGGCGGGAGCGGTTCGAGAGAGCGAACTCTATTGGCATGGCTCGCAGTGGCAGTCCGGACACAAAGTGCGGAACGATCAGCCAAAGGCCAATCTGAGCTCATATCACGTTTTGGACAATATCACCGATTGGATCTTCAAGTCCGGCGAGTTCCCTTCCATCAAGCAAGTAGTGCTTGGCGGACACTCGATGGGCGGACAGGCAGTGCAGCGGTACGCCGTGTTGAAGAAGACCAAAGCGTACGATAGCAACGTGCATTTTTGGATCGGCAATCCAGGTTCATGGGCATGGCTCGACGATCAGCGGCCTTATCAAAACGACTCTTGCAGGGGCTGGGACAGCTGGGGCTACGGATTTGGTAACGTGTCGAGCGTCGTCGGCTATGCGCGCAGAGACGTCAATGCAAGCAAAGAGGCCATCATCGAGCGATTCCGTTCCCGCAAGGTGCACTATGCGGTCGGACTCGCCGATACAGGGCCTGGAGATACGCATTGTCAGGCCAAGATGCAGGGCGGAAGCCACTTGGATCGTGCTTCGCAATTCGTCCTGTCACTTGGCCGGCTAGGAGGCTTTCCGCCAAGCCAGACATTCGATGTCATTGCGGGGACTTCGCATCAAGACTACCCGATGATTCGAGCCGACAAGTCGATTCAGCGCATCTTCCTGGACGATTTCAACACCAGCTTTCCTCTTCTTGCAAACACAACCAATCCGGGCGACCGACCGCACCACGATCATCCGCACAACAAGACGCACCATGATCCCAAGGTTCCCAAGCTGAAGATGTATTCGACGCCAAAGCACCGAATCATTGCCTCTGGCCTGCTTGGTGGCACGATTCTGTTCACCATCATGTTTTTCAGCGTGCTTCCACTTATCTTCAGCGATAACTACGACGAGCAGAGCTACAAGGTGGAGATGTCGAGTCGGCGACGATTGCTGTCCTGAGGCGAGGAAATCTAGGAAAGGGGTCAGACTGATCAGAGCACGCTTGTCTAGCTTGTAGAGTTGGGGACGTCATACTCGGTTTTTTAGTGCAGCTTTCGAGCGAGTGTGATGTTGGACGCGATTGTAAGCGATGTGAGTTGTGTGTCGGGGGCTTGTGAACGAAGCAACTTCTTGTTCGTGCAAGATCGTGCGGTCTCCACTTGATTTTTATGGCACACTGCCTCCGAGACCCGAAATGAAGGCTTTGCTCATCACACTTCGACTTGATACTTCCAACGTACTTGACCAACACATCGGCATTCCCGACTCTAACAACCACTCTACAAGATGGTTGGCTCGGTATGTAACCCCCTTCGATCACTGGTGTCGCTCCTTCAGCATCCATCGCTAATCAATCCTATGGCGTCGTGCATCAGTGTCAGCACATTCGTAATGATCTCACAGACTGCATTCTCAAAACCGACTGCTACTTGAAACAGGGCAATTCGGCGCAAGAATGCATCACCTCACATATGGCAGAACTGCCGATCGAATGTCAGCATCTCTACAAGTCATTTGTTGAGTGTAGACGTGGTATGGTATGTTCACTTCCTCGCAGCGTAGCGGACGCAGTGGCAATCGAGCTGACGAGCTAGCCGGGACATTCTGCTCTCCTTTTGACTCGAATAGTTGGACATGCGCAAACGATTCAGAGGAAACGCTCCACCATCAGCGAGTGGTAACAATGCCCCCGGCGGAACAAGTCAAGTCGATCCTTCATCAGCAAGTGAATCGGCAGGAAAGCCTTGAAACAGGTCGAACAACCTATCCATCGGCGCATCCGACACCAAACACCATATTTCCAGTGACCGGAAGGCTAGCTTCGTCTCGGTCGACAGTAGCATCACCTCACTTGTATTTGTATCTGCACCCACCGCCGCTTCTATCAATTGATCGGCACGCTCCGTCTCGGCTGGTAATGCCACAAATTTCCCCTCACTTTAGCCCGGGTCCAAGCATCTAGAGGGCGGTTGTCACGATCACAGCCAACTCAAGTGGTTCAAAAAGGGAAGGGGCCGTTGTTACCTGCAACGGAAAGGCCCGAATCGATAGAAGAGGTCTGAGAGAATGTGGGATTCCAAAGTAATCAAGAAAACTATTAAAGCAGAAGAGTGCAAGGCTGATCGCAAGCTCGACCGACCCAGGCGCCAAAGATCAGTCGCCGGCGAAGGGATGAGCGGATAGCAAAGGTAAAGATGTAGGCAAGAAAAGAGTGACGAATCGAGTAAAGACAGTCCTATAGATACTTTGATGTCCTGAAATCAAAGCATGACGACGACGATTGCCGCGGTGGCTACAGTGACAAAGATGGCCTTGGCAGCGGCGTAGTTGAGCGCATCCGCTGCTGTGTTTGCGATCTGCAGGTTGTTCGGGTCAGGTACAAGGTTCTTGGCATCCGGTGCTGTGTTGTAACCGCCACTGGAAGCCAAGCTTTGGTAGACTTGCGAAGGGAAGTTAGCAGGAACGGTCTGGGTGGGGACCGTGTAGCTGTACTGATAGGAGGCTGTGGCTGGGGATGGACCTGGACCGCCGATCACTGTTGGATTGCCACCGGTTGCCCGAGGGAATGTAGTGATGGGTGTGAACGTTTGGCTGACTTCGTACGACGAGAGCGGGAAACTTGTTCCTGCGAACGCACTCGAGACTTGTGCTTCAGTAGAGGTGGCGAGGACGAGCAGGGTGGCTGCAACGAAGAGAGCAGCAGCTCTTGCTGAGGATGGCGATGACGAGAACATTTTTTGGAGTTACGACAGAGCGTGGATGTGATCAGAAGCGTCTGGTGAGAGGTGTATAAGAACCGCTTCTGACGAGCCTAGAATAATGCTTCCAAGCTTGGCTCCAGCCGTAAGGAATTCGCGAGCAGGTTTGATGAAAAGCTGATGATGCTCTTTCTGCGTCACGAGGCCTATAAAGAATGATGATCAAAGAACTTGTTCACGGTTGCAAACCTTGCTTGTACGAATCGATGGTGGCGATGTAACCCCGAGACAAATTTTCGAGTCGACGAGGGATGTTCGGATCGGGATCTATGAAAGACAACGGAGAAGGTAGAATTTGGCGAGAAGGTAGCAGCGAGTGGATGATAGGGGGCGTGGTGGTGATGAGGGTAAGGGTGAGCGAGGACGCTGATGATGGCGAAGGGGATCATGCGGGGAAGCTCCCTTCATCCGCTCAAGCCTCTCTGACACGAAGGGCAAACATCATGTCAACCAGGCACGGCACAAAGGCAGGCAGGGCTGCGAGAGAGTCTTGGGAACTGTGAGTTCTGCATCTTGCTGAGGCGAGGCTGGGCTGGGCTGAGATTTCTTTTCTCCTTTCTCTTTCTCTGGCCTACACTGTAATTGCAACCCCGCAAGCGGCGCCTCTGCGACGATCCTCTGGTGGAAAAGGGCTTGCCTGCCAAAGAAACCAAAAAAAAAAAATTCCCCGTCTCGTTTGCTGCCGTTGTTTGGTTTGGTCCTGCAGGAGCTCGCTTAGCGCTGCTCAATCTGCCGCCTTCTGTCTCTGTCCTCACTCTGCCCTGCTCTCGCTGCCAAACTCGTCTGGCTGCTGACCATTTGGCGTTCCATTTTCAGATTCCGACACCTTTTGAACGGATTTCACGCTCTCGAGATGGCAGCAATATCCAACTACAGCTGCTCAACTTTCACCGTCCCAAATTTTGCTTTACATGTGTTAGGGTGACGCTCGCATCACCACAGATCCACGGGCGGGGGCGGATCGGGCTAGATCAGCAGGACATGCATCGAAGATGACTGCCGTCCTTCCCTTCAGGGTTGGCCGTGTTGATGCAAAACGGAACCAAGCTCCCGAAGCGGCATCACCACCGGCTCAAACCAATGTCTGAAAGCGCTGCGTATTCGAGTCCCTTGATCCGTAACTTAGTGCAGACGTACACTGCAGATCCAAGCGTACATGGCTGCATCTCTTGCATCTTAGACCCATTTTGCTCGTCCTTCTTCGAGCAACAGAGTGTGGAGTCGCTTGACTAATTCCGTCGGGATTTCAAAAGGCTTCTGAAAAGCTTATATAGGTCAATCGTGCATCGACTGTCCCCATCCAACTGCCTGCGATCCTTTCCACTCTACATCTCGTTGTCGCACTCTGATCACCCGCATCACAACATTACAGACGTATTCCCTTCGATACCACGCCTGATCGATTTGCATAAACATGGTCGCTATCAACGGAACATACGATGTGATGCTGGTGCCTCTGCTCATGCCGGTAGCCCAGATCCTCAACTTCCTCCCTCCCAAAGTGCGCGGCATCGAGCCCTCGCCGCTGATCCCTTTCACTTCAGATCAGATTGCCTCACTAGGTCTCGACACTTCGACCTACAATGCAGGTGTCAACCATCCTGTCATGCTCGAGCTGGGATACCAGAACCATACTGGCCCCGGTCCACGATTCTTCCGACCCAGTTTTGATGAGGCCAAGCTTGAGGTGCTCGGCATGCGTCATCCTTCGCTTGCAGGAAAGCAGCCCAACTCGGCGGATAAGGGCTTCGTCTACAAGCAGCTTATCCTCTTTTCCAACTTTGTACTCTACACCTCTTCCAACGTCATCGCTGGTTTGAGAAGCAACCTTGCCGTCGTAACACCGTCAAAATCACCTTCCATTTATCCCGTCGACCAAGCAACGATCCTGTACAATGTCAAGGACTACATCGAGGTCAATTTCTCCAAAGATGGAGAGCAAGGGTCGGCCGCCAACAACGGCGCTGTTCAGTGGGCTGGTCGACCTTGGTACGGATGGGCAACCGGCGACACCCTGACCCAATTCGTCTTTGATACGAACAACGCAAAGATCCCTCCGGTGCCTTACACGGCTGACACAAGAGTCCGAACACCGGCCTTCTACGATCCCTCTGTGCTCGCTCAAGCGGCTAACGTCAAGCCTGAATGGAGCGAGTTCGACGGTGTATCCAGCTGGAGGTTTCAAGCCGACTACTACAGTCGAGACATCAAGGCTGCCGATGCCAACTCAGTCTGAACACAGCCCGGCACCGTCCAGTATAAAACAACACTCTATAATCTGATCTAATAAATCTATGTGTTACAGTGAAGGTGGCAAGACGACCACCCAATCTCGAACCACAAATACTCTTGCTCGTCATCTCTGCCAATACTCGCACGTTTGCCCAGGATGCGTTTCTTTAGTATTCTCAGTTCTGGTTGCGCCTCTGTCCGTTGCAGGGAGACGGCTTTCATACGAGCGTGCAGGTCGTTGCTGTGCTGTGCGTGACCTTTCGTGTCGCAAAGAAGTGTGGAATCCAGCGCAATAGCTGGAGTTCCAGGCATCGTATCTAGCGGAGTCTCTGTGCGACTACTGCTAAGCGATGGAAGCATCTTCGATCGAAGCGGCGGTCTAAAAGCGTCCTCGACCGTCTTGAAGAGGCCCTCGAATTTGCCAGTGCCTCGCACGGCCATAATGATGTGCGCGCGTGGCAGAAACTCTTCCGTCTCTTGCCTTGTCGGCTTTCGCAGTAGCTTCGCGATTGAGGAGCGGATCCAGAGAGCATGCTCGGGAGCATAAATGACATCTGCCAATAGCAAAAGGTCAAATTTGGGCTGATCGACATCGTCGATAGCTTGAAGCACTTCTTGATGCATTTTCAGCCAGTCTAGGTGCTCGACCGTAACCGAGACCGGCTCGATCGCCTGATTCTGCGGAGCTTGAGGAGGAAAATTTACCTCGACATTATGCTCCAAATTTCGTAGCACTTGCTCGTGGTAGTCCGTCAAAACAACGTCGGCATGTAGGCCACTGCGCTGCAGATACTTTGCTGCTACCATGCCTAGAAGCCCCGTGCCGGCTCCTAATTCGGCAATCTTGAGTCGCTTTTGCGATGAACGTGTGAGCACTGGATGAAAGAGGTCAGGACACCTGACCAGAACATCACTGACTACGATGGAAGCACCCCAAGTTTGTACTCCGACTGCAGCGGCAGCATCTTGGCTCGAAGCAGAATTGACTCGTACACTGGATTCTGACTGTGTGTCGGAAGCTGGTAAAGGATCATCACGAAGTACGATCTCTATAGCTCCATGCGACAAGGTGGAGTGTGCCGGGAGTGCGTCTTCTCCAGGAATGACATGCGAATCTGCAAGTGGAAAGCGGAACTCCCGCACAATGGCGCCAGCCTCTTCCAGACTGGCGTGACCTCCGAGTATGCGTCCAGCCAAGTCCAGCAAGGCATCCGCAGAAGTAGCGTCGTCGTCACCGTCTATCCAGTGAAGTCCGCTGCCAATGATTCGAGTCAGCCAGTCCATTGCATATCTCTTTTCGCTTTCGTCAACTTTGGCAGAATCGAGAGCATCCTCGTGCGCCACAGACGCTTCATGCTCCCCTTCCGTAAAAGTGAGACGCGTCCTTTCGTCCTGGGTGAGCGACTGCGGAGAGTAAAGTTTCGCGAGGTGCAAGAGTGCACGCAGAACGTCCCCTGCGTCGGGTTCCGTCTTGATACGGGGAAGACAGCTGGTCGGATTCACGCGCTCAGCGAATGAGTCGAGCGCCATTTTGTCGAACGAGAGGAAGGTAGAAACAGCAACGCTGCCCTGCGAGGCGTCGCAAGAGCCAGTCCGCAACCAAGTCTCGGAAAAGGCCCGACGGGTGGCTCAGATCATCTTGAGGACGGACGACCGCTGTCACAACGCCTTTCGAGACAGCTGAGGGGAGATGGCGGAGTCCCAGAGCTAGACAAGCGGGGCTTCCGCTGTCGCGATTGCGCACGATGGTGAAGAACTTGTCCGAGGAGGATCGTCGAAAAAAGTGGAGCTTTTGAACTTCTCGAATGAACCTTTTGAACCCTGGACTTTGAATTTTTCTTTCCCCTCTTTACGGCCGAAAGTCGCCGAAAGTCAAACTTCAACAACGCGATTGTGCTTGCTGTGCGGGGAAGACGGTCCAAGGCGCTTTCAGATTTCACAGAGCCGGAAGCTTCGGCTTAGCCGCGACTTTACAGCCAGAGTGACTGTGTTGCTCGCTTCGGCATTTCCGGTTCTCATCAAGGCCAGCCAGATCTTCTTCGGACGGTTCTCGCATCCAACTTGCCTCTGCATCGCCATCATCATCACAACCAACATATTGACCACGAACTCGTCTCATCCTGAACGAGCGTCACCATGTCCTCCCGTTTGATCGCTGCTCGTCTGGCTCGCGTCAACGCAGCTCGAGCACAGTCATCGGCTATTCCGTCTTCCAGCCTCGCCCGCCTCAGCCTCGGTTCACGATCTGGTCCAACGAGTACCGCGCACGCCTCCAGTGCAAAAGCTTGGATCAGGATGAGCTCTTCCGCCGCGACCTCGCTCAACCCTCAGCCTGCTCCTCTACGTGTACAGCCCCCCACTGCCCAGCAAGAGCAGGCAGACTATGAAGCTGCCGTCAAGCAGGTGCAAGAATGGTTCGACAGCCCTCGTTTCGAGGGCATCAAGCGACCCTACGGTCCAGAAGCTGTCGTCTCAAAGCGCGGGTCCATGCCAGTTCAGCCGCCTGCCTCTTCACTCACCGCTGATAAGCTGTTCGCGTTGCTCTCGGAGCATGCTGCAAAGGGCACGCCGGCACACACCATGGGTGCCATCGACCCCGTCCAGCAGTCGCAGATGGCTCATAACCAAGAAGTCGTTTACGTCTCTGGATGGGCATGTAGTTCCGTCCTCACCACTTGCAACAACGAAGTGGGTCCGGATCTGGCAGACTACCCTTACACTACTGTTCCAAACCAGGTTCAGCGTCTCTTCAAGGCCCAGCAGCACCACGATCGAAAGCACTGGGACGAGCGATGCCAGCTTTCTGCAGAGCAAAAGGCCAAGACGCCGTGGGTCGACTACATTCGTCCCATCATTGCCGATGCCGATACCGGGCATGGTGGTCTCAGCACCGTCTTCAAGCTGGCAAAGCTGTTTGCCGAGCAGGGTGCCGCCGGGATTCATCTCGAGGATCAGCTTCACGGCGGCAAGAAGTGTGGTCATCAAGCTGGCAAAGTGCTCGTGCCCACTTCCGAACACGTCAATCGCCTCACCGCCACTCGATTTGCATGGGACATTCTCGGCTCGGCCAACATCCTGATCGCCCGAACTGACTCGGAGTCAGCCAAGCTCATCTCTTCCAGCATCGACGCACGTGATCACGAATTCATCAAAGGTGCCTACAATCTGCCAGAAGGAACCAAGAGCCTCGCAGACACCCTTGCGGCCAAAGAAGCATCGGGCGCCTCTGGCCCCGAGGTAGATGCAGCTGAGAAGGCATGGATGGACAAGTGCGAGCTGCTCACCTTCAATGAAGCGGTTGCCAAGCACAATGCTTCCAACAAGCAAGGAATCGAAGCCTACGCCCAAAGAGTCGCAAGCGGTGTCTCCAACGGCGAAGCGCGCGCTATCGCAAAGGAGGTCTTCGGCGCCGAAGGTGTCCCCACCTGGTGCTGGGATGCTCCTCGTACCAAGGAGGGATACTACCACTTCAAGGGTGGTGTCGCTCCTGCCATCAAGCGTGTCAAGATCTTTGGCGCTTACGCCGACATGCTTTGGCTCGAGACCAAGACGCCCGACCTCAAGCAAGCACAGACCTTTGCTGCCGACATCCACCGCGATCTGCCAGGCAAGTGGCTTGTATACAACTTGAGCCCAAGCTTCAACTGGAGCGCACACGGCTTCTCTGACCACGACCTCAAGAACTTTGTCTGGGACCTGGCCAAGTCTGGCTTCGTCTTCCAGCTCATCTCGCTGGCTGGCCTCCACTCGACCGGTGCCATGACATGCGAGCTCTCGCAACGTTTCAAGACGGATGGTATGCTGGCTTACGTCGAGCTTGTGCAGCGAAAGGAGAAGGAAATCGGTTGTGATGTGCTCACACATCAGAAGTGGTCAGGTGCTGCATACGTTGATCGCATGCTCCAAGCCGTCAGCTCGGGAAGCTCAGCGACTCAGGCGATGGGTGCCGACAGCACCGAGCGTTCATTCTAGATATGATTCCGCCAGAATGATGTCATTCAAAGAGACTCGTGCAGGCTTGAGTGACCGACAATGTACCGATGACCGCTTTGTGTTGACTGCTGTGATGAGGTCTTCCTGAGCCTGACAAAAGGTCTCGAAACCGTAGCAGAATATCTCCGAGTTCCGACGAAAATTTGGAAGACTTGAGATTTTGAGCTTCCTTCTCCACCTTGAACCCTTGTGCTTCCACAATCAACGACTCGACGACCATTCCATCTCAAGCCCGGTCGCACGTGGGCCAAGGGAGATCTCGCTGCGCTACGGGACATGAGCAATGATTCGCTCAGCGTGCCGTCCAGCTAGATCATGCCTTATAGAGGCGGCGTTGGTCCGTGACAGCATACTCGGATGCTCATTACTGACTCTTACAAGATCAATGGCAACAGAGGCGGCTGTTCGGCGAGGTCCCACTTCAAACTCAGTGCAACATCCCAGGATTCGTGTCCATCGCAGTCTGTATCGATCATATGCGACCTCAGCCTCACTACCAGGTTCTGGCAAAAATGACGCTCGGGACGTGTCCAAGTTCGATCGCCTTGAAACAAGGACCTTCTCCATCATCAGCCATGTGGACCACGGAAAATCGACGCTGGCAGATCGACTGTTGGAGCTGACCGGAACAATTCCATCGGACGGATCAAATCAGCAGGTCCTAGATAAACTGAAGGTGGAGAGAGAAAGAGGCATCACCGTAAAGTCACAGGCAGTGACCATGGTGTACGACTATGATGGTCCCAGAGAAGACTTTATCTCGGCTTTCGACGATGGCTTCAGTCCCAAGGCAGGGCGCTATCTGCTCAATCTGATTGACTGTCCTGGCCACGTCGACTTCTCGTACGAAGTCAGTCGCTCGCTTTCGGCGTGTCAAAGCGCACTCCTGGTTGTCGATGCTACACAAGGTGTGCAGGCGCAGTCCATCACTGTGTTCGAGCTTGCCAAGCAAAAGGATCTCGCCATCGTACCAGTGCTCAACAAAAGCGATTTACCTGCTGCCGACCCAGATCGGTGCTCTCTACAGATGGAAGAGATTCTCGGCATCGACACGACATTACCCGGCCAAGAACCACTGTTGATATCCGCAAAGACGGGCAGAGGCGTAGACGACGTTCTACGCGCCCTAGTAGAGAGGACAAAGCCGCCACCAGGTGTAGAAGATGGCAAGCTGGAAGGACGAGAAGGGCCAGGATTCCGGGCTCTGGTGTTTGACAGCTGGTACGATCAATACAAAGGCGTTGTGTCACTGGTCTCGATCGCGGACGGTGCCGTCAAGAAGGGTGATCGCATCGCATCCTGTCACACGGGAAAGCGGTATGAAGTACTCAGCCTTGGTGTCAACTCACCAGAAATGATCGCTACAGACGTGCTGCGCAAAGGTCAGGTCGGATGGATCATCGCCAATATGAAGGACATGAGTGAAGCACAGATTGGCGACACATTCCATCTAGCATCAGAAAAGGTGGAACCGTTGGAAGGATTCGCGCCTACTGTTCCGATGGTCTACGCCGGAATTTTCCCGATCGAGACGACCGACTTTGTCAAGCTGGAGGAAGCAATTCAGCGGCTCGCATTGAACGATCGATCCGTCACGGTGCAGAGGGAGTCGTCGATGGCGCTGGGCCAAGGGTGTCGTCTGGGCTTCCTGGGACTTTTACATCTCGATGTCTTCCGTCAGCGACTCGAAGACGAATATGGCCACGCTATTCTGGTTACAGCGCCGTCTGTGCCGTACAGAGTGACGTGGCGAGATGGACGAGAAGAGGTTGTCTCGAATCCGATCAACTTTCCCGACGATTCGGAACGCAAGTCCAAGGTGAATCTATTGGAGGAGCCCATGGTGAAAGGTGTGGTGCGATGTCCGGAAGAGTACACGGGCGAGATCATGCAGCTGTGCGCCGAGCATCGTGGCGAGCAGCTCGACGTCTCTTTCCCGCCAACCGCATCGGCGATCCGATCGGTCCAGATGACTTATCGCTTGCCTCTTTCCGAGATTGTCACAGACTTTTTCGACAAGCTGAAATCGTGTTCGTCCGGTTTTGCCTCGTTCGAATATTCAGAAGATGGCTACGCTGCCAGCGATCTGGTCAAGCTCAATTTCTTGATCTCCAACACGGTACTTGACTCGTTGTCGATCATCATGCACCGGTCCAAGGTAATGTACAATGCACGACAATGGACGAAGAAGCTGAAGGACATCATTCCACGACAGCAATTCGAGGTATCGATTCAGGCAACCACGGGCAGCAAGGTGATTGCACGAGAAACGCTGTCAGCTTACCGCAAAGACGTCACAGCAGGACTGTACGGAGGTCACTATGAGCGCAAGCTCAAGCATCTCAACAAGCAAAAGGAAGGCAAAAAGCGACTCAAGGCTCTCGGTGTTGGCAGAGTGCAGATTCCCACAGAAAAGTTCCTGGAGGTCCTGGATACCCGTTCCAAAGCAAAGTGACCCATGCAATCTCACAACTGCAGTCAGATGGCTCACCGTCATCGCCATGTCGCTAGACCTTTATATCAGTTTGAAGTATGAGCAGCCTGATGTGTTCGCGAGATCTCAATCGGACCTCAGACCTGCGCGACAGTCTGAATCATAATCGGAGAGATCCTTGGAGGACCTCGGCAAGGTTGGCCATGCTGTCGGAGAGGTTCGATTTTCCAGGTGATGTACCGAAATTGAGCCGAGGCAGGGTCAGGGTGGGCAAACGAGGCAATCGAAATTGCGACACGGGAAGGTCGGACCGGTGAGGTGACTTTTCGGCGGAGATGGCCGCCGCTTTGGTAACTCTGCCGGCGACCCGCGGAACAGTCAAGTGGAAGCGGCGGATTCTTTTCTATTGTGTCGAAGCACGTCGACTGTCTAAAAGTGCATCTCTTTCCCAGCGCAGAGAATTCAACCGCATTCGCGACTCCGCATCCTCGCTTCGCTCGCCCCTCTCTCCCAATCAGACACTTCTCTCGTTCTTTCGGCCACGCTTTTGACCGATGCAGCGGGAAACAGGACGGCCATTTTGTGCATATGGACAGCAGAACTCGCTTGTATCTCCTCGCCTCCTGTTTGCCCTTGCACGATGGAGAAGGCAATCATCTCCCTCGGCACGATCGAAGGTTTCGCCAGCGTGGCTGGCCTGTATGCGGATGATTCCGTCGTCGTTGTTACCCACTCGAGCCAAGACTTTCCTGCCCTTGCTATGCGCTTAGGCGCAAGACCGTATGACAGGTATTCTGATCTTTCCCAGGCCGTTGCAAGAACCGCGTTGATTGTTCGACGATGACCGGTGAACTGAACCTAACTAAAAGGTCGAGAGCCAATCGCACGACGCGCAATGGAAACGGTGTTCATGCAAGCGCAAGCCAAACATGGTTGTCGTCTAACTGTTGATCTGAACAATGCAGAGATAGGTCGGAGAGAGCATTTTCTGCAAGGCTGCGTGAGTTGACCGGCGCCGCCGCATGCTCAGTATGCTCCAGACTGACACATTTGCTAGCAGAAACAGATGCAGACGCGGCTAGTCAGTGTGGTGAACAGCTATCCTGCATGATTGCCGCCCAATTCGGCGAGCGCTGTTGGCAAGCTGCAATATAAGCGAGCATCGTGTTCCTCTCTTATAGAACATGCGACGGATGTCTCCGGGGTCAGAGCGTCGGACTTCGACGAAGGTTTCACCTTGCCTCAAGGAAGAGGCGATACCGTCTGACGCCTCCGACTGCCGTAGTCTGTAAAGTGAGACCGATCTTAGTCCTTGTTCCTGTCCGTTCGTCTCCGTCACATCGCGGTATGGCATCTGAGGCACCAGCGATACGGCTCGCCGTCCTTCCCCATACCCCAGGTCATCTTTGGCTGCGGGGAAGTTCATTGGAAGAGAATAGCGGGGAGGGATATGCGGGCTGTTTCGCGTTCCTACGAGGAGATGAGTTGCGAGGCAGCTTGCATGTGCATCCACGACCGACAAAATGCGAGGTCCTCAATTTGCACCTCTCCTTGTGCCATGAGAAGATTTAGCGTCCCCCGCAAAATGACAGTGTAGGCCGTTCCTGTGCCTCGTGTCGTTTTGACCCCACCCCATACTACTTCTCTGTGGTAATCCCCCTTGATAGCATTTGAACTGTCGAGGCTCGCTGGGAAAATCCTTTCGTCCTTAGCTCGTCTCCATCCCAGTGGAATTGACCGGTTTGCCCTGTCCTCTGAGCATCGTCCATCTTCGGCTGTTTCGGCAGGTCGCTGCTTGCTTCGGTGCCTGAACGCTATGTTGGAAGGGGGCCCCAACCTCATGACTGCGTATATAATAGACACCCCCTCTTCGACGCACGAAATTGACCCCGCCTCCCCCTAAGCCTCCTCTTCCAGCTCTCTCCATACTCGTCCCGTGATCACATCTTCCCTCTTCCTAGACATTCATCTTGACATATAGACTCGGCTTCGACCGTTTTCTCAATTGAGACTGTCCGTCCTCAAATCGTTCCGAAGCTCAGCATGTACATCCCCTCGAAGTTTGCGCACTTTTCCGAGACGCCCAAAGCGGCGCTCAATTGGCGTCTTGGTCTTGCTGTTGTCGGCATGGGTCTTCTCGGCGCCTCGCGAGGTATCGACGAAGGTCTCATCGGCGGCATGATTTCGCAAAAGACCTTCGAAAAGGTCTTTGATATCCCCGCCAAGAGCAACAAGGAGTCCACCGTCACAGCCATGGTCCAGCTCTTCTCGGTGCTTGGTGCGATTCTCGGCTACCCCATTTGCGAGCGTTTCGGACGTGTTCGCGGTGCTCAGATCGCTTGTGCTCTCGTCCTTTTCGGTAGCGCTCTGTGGGCTGGCAGCCACGGTCACTATGCTATGCTCCTCGTTGCCAGGGCTATTTGCGGAGTTGGTGTTGGTCTAACGCCGATTGTTGCGCCTATCTTTTTGGTCGAAGTCGCTCCCAAGCAAATTCGTGGTCTTTGCACGTCCGTCTATTCTTTCAACGTATACCTTGGTAAGTATCCTTCCGGATGATGATTATGCAACCAATAACTCTCGAAGCGTTTCCGCTGACCTTACATACACCCTCTCACACGTGACTCGACCCGTTACTAGGTCTGCTTCTGGGCTATTGCACCAATTTGGGTGTCAAGACCCACGTCAACCTCAAGACGAACGCCGTGTGGCAGGTTCCTCTTTCTCTCAACTTCGCTCTCCACACTGTTGTGTTGGCCTTCCTCCTTTTCCTCAAAGAGTCTCCTCGATGGCTGCTGATGAAGGGACGCCTCGAAGAAGCCTCGAGCTCTCTAGGATGGTACCGTGGCATGGAGCCTCGCGATCAGGCCTTCGTCGAGGAGTACGAGCTGATCGTCGACTCGGTAAGGCAGGAGCGCGACGCCACCGAGGGTCTTGGCTTCTTGGGAAAGGTGCGCGAGCTGTTTTGCAGCAAAAACAATCAGTTCAAGCTTGTACTTTGTGTCCTCATCCAGATTCTGGGTCAATGGCAGGGACCTGGTGCGCTTTCGACTTATGCAAACCGGATCCTGACCTTGATTGGTGTGCACGACAGCAGAGGCTACGTCATGTCGGCCGGCTTCGGTGCGGTGAAGCTTGGCGCAGGTATCCTCTCGTCGTTCTTCCTGATCGATCTGTTCGGTCGTCGACGCACGCTCTGGGTCTCGACGCTTTTCCAAGGCCTGGCAATGCTTTACGTCGCCATCTATCTCGGCATCTTTATCGACCACAAGCACGCTCCCAACAAGTCGGCCTCTGAAGCGGCACTTGCCAGCATCTTTATCGCCGGTGCCTCCTGGTCGGCGGGTGGTAATCTTGCTCAGTACTTGATCAACTCGGAAATCTTCAGCCTCGACGTCCGAGCGCTCTCAGCCTCATTCATCATGGCGTTCCACTTCCTGATGCAATACAGCACTACCCGTGCGCTGCAGCCCATGCTCAACTCGAGCATCAAGGGGGCTGGCACCTTTGCCGTCTTTGCTTCCATGTCTCTGCTCGTTGCTCTGCCGGTGTATCTCTTCTTCCTGCCCGAGACTTCGGGACAGAGTCTGGAGAGGATCGACGAGCTTTTCGACTTGCCCTGGTACAAGATTGGCCGAGCCAGTCGACGTCCTGTGCGAGACGAGATGCCTTCGCACTCGATGCCGGCTGCTCTCGAGTCGCAGTGGCAGCGCGATGCGGCTTCCGTCAGCGCTGGCGTCGAAGACAAGGACAAGGACAAGGTCGACACCTATGCTTCCTCTCAGCCTGCTTTCAATGTTCGCGATGCAAAGTAGACATTTGGGCCAGATTTTTGGTCATCTCGTTTCTTTTCGGCCGTTTCGACGCAGCCGCCGCAGCCTGTACTGGAGTGTTTTTGTATTTGTATCTCCCAAACGAACCGAAGCATGTTCGTCAATCGACTGTCTGAAGATGTCTGAATCCTTGCAGAATGATTGTCAATGTGAAGGACCGAGAGTCTTTCCGGGTGATCCGCCAGTAGAGGAAGGACGTGATTTGTGATGGTGAGTTGCGAATCAGAACCAGGCATGTGCGATTCTGACAATGCTCTCACCACTGTAAGCGTTTCGAAAGATCATGATTCGAAAAGATTCAAGCGGTCTGCTACGCCCAGACCTTCCGAAAGCTGTTCTTCGAGCCCACAGCTAACCGTCAAGAAAAGTCACCGCTCGCCGTGTAGAGATTTGCCAAACGTTCTTCGAGCGCATGTACGAATGTGGGAACATCTTTGAATTGTCAATCTCTCCGAACCACATGTATGTATTCACTATACTCTATGGAAAGTCTGCGATGATCTGGCTGATCTCAGGGTGCGAAAGACCCCTGTATTGAAGTTGTCTGGCCTGCAACTCTTTTGCCTTTCCTTCGGAGAATGATCGCTCGTCAAAGATACCTTCTTCAGCTACTAGACCGTTGTCAAAGAATGTGAAAGGAGCGCGACTGGACAGACTGTCGATACGGCCCAGCAGGAATTCCAGATGACGGAAAGCGGCGGAAGGTTGGTACTGGGGAACCATGTGACCGCTGAGATCGATCGTCACAAAGGTCAATTTACGTTCGGTACGAGTCTTACCCATGATACCTGCAGCGGCAACGGTTCCCTCTTGATAATCGTTGTGGAACGGAACGTAAAAGTCATCCGTAATGGGCTTGTGGAATCCTTGCTTGCCTCCCCATGTCATGTTCTGGATCGAAAGCAAAGTGCCGTTCATGAGAAGCACCACGTCCAACATGCCGTGACCAATGACCGTTCGTTCGACTCTGTCGATTACACCTGGAAGCACTGTGGTCGAACTGTAGTGTCCATCTTGAGCCCCCTGATCCAGTCCCGACTTCGTCTTAAAGACATTACCAGCGGAGCACTCGAGCCAGGTCGTGTCGAGAGGTGCGTTGATGGCTTTCTTGACATCGGTACGGTTGAAATAGAGCGATGCACCAGGAGGTAGGTAGTTGCCGGATCCAGGTCCTCCATTGATGTCCCATAGAACAGGGCAGGTCGTTGCTACTTGGTATATATCAAAGCACGGGTTGACGTCGAAGATTGCATTGTATACAAAGTCGAACAGGTCGCAATCGTCGCCCTGAGGAGGTGCAGGGAACTTGCCCTTTGGCGGGAAATGCAGATTGTCTTCGAGGTATTTAGTGTAACCACATTTTTCATCCATACTCTTGATTTGCCCCTTGATTGTTTCGTTGAACGGAAACAGTCCGCCCCAGTAGTCCACGAATGCAGCGGTGGGCACCTGTTCTGTAATAGCGTCGACATTGATTGAAGGGTCATAAATCATGACACCTGAGTTGAGGGCAAAATCATCGTGACGAAGAGAAAAAGCAAGGAAATGGAGGGTGAGCTTGTTGTACTAGCAGCGACTCGCACCGCGGTCAATGACGATGCTCTGCAGCTTCCTACCCACCTTTAACGTCAAAGTACTCCTTGTCCTTCTCGTCAAGCATGCTGCTAGCGATATTCGGAACGTACTGCCCAGCATATGATTCACCGGTAATGTAAACCGATCGATTATGCAGATCAAAGGTATCAACAAAGTTGCGGAAGAAACCTTTGAATTGCTCAGCCAGCTCTGCCTCGGTGGTGATGTTGGGTTCTCCTTGAGAAAAGCCCGTGCCTACGGGCTGCTCGACCCAGACCATATTGGTCAAGTTCTGCCAGGTCCAAGGATTGGGCAATGGCTTGTACGTTCCGTACTGCCAAATCCAAGGTCCGTTTTCCTGCGAGAGACCTTCTAAAGAGCTACAGCCGGGACCGCCGTTCATCCATATCGTCGTTTCATTGGCTTTCGGGTTTCTGGTCGGGAAGTACCAGAAGTAGAGCTTCCGGGTCTCGTTGGGATCTTTGCTGATTGGCATCAATCCGGCGTAAGACTCTCCGATGTCAAAGTCGACTTCAGGAACGCCAGTGCCGTTGACAGCAAACGGCCTCGTCTTGTCGTTCAGGTGGATGGTGGAGCCAGTGACAGCCGAATCCGTCTTCGTCTTGGCAAGCATTTGTGAGACTCGATCGGCAGCACGCTGATGAGGATCGACATAGTTGGACTGGAGTTTGCCAACGTGTTGAAGGCCACGCGCACAAGTGTCGAACACCGCCACTGCTGTTAGCAGAAAGACGGTAGGTAGAAGCTTCATGGTGTCGAAGCTTGTCTATAGGGGAAGTCTACGGATGACGGAATGAGAAAGCTGTTGGGAGACGGTTACGATCCAATGCCTAATGTATATATATCTAGAGCGTCCAGGAGCAAGATTGTGCAACAGCAGGGTCGAATACAGACCAATGGTTTTCAAGGTCGAGCCGTAATGCCTTGCAATGTGCTGGCGGCATTAAAGGCCAGTGCGGACGTGGTACAGCCCAGTCTCGAAAAGGAGGTGACTGTCTACGAAATAGTTTCGGAGGCGGGTACATTGCCAAAGAACTAGCTCAAGAGGAGTGGGCTGCTGCACGACATCAGACGAGCGAGATTGCCGCGATAAGGCGGAGGAGCGAGCGCCGTAGAATCGTCGGCATCGACGGCGACCCGGCGGGGTGCACGAAGTTGTATCTGCGTACCATGACGCCAGTGATGTGTCGAGCTGCACGCTTGGAGCTACGTAGCAGGAAAACAGGGCTCGATGTTGCTGCATTGCGGCTCTCTGACGGCGGAAGAAGCCAAGCGAGGAGATCGGCTCGAGGGAAGCTGAGGCGCGAAAGAGCAGCTGACAAGTTGAAGAGGTGACTAGCTCGTGTGCGCCTGCTATTGCGCTGGCGTACAAGGTCGGCAGCGCAGATTGTATGCGCACAGCGATTGTTTCCGAACCGAATCACTGAATGCGCCGTTCTCCTCGAAATCTTTGTTCGACAAGCGGAGTTTGATTGCGTTGGACAAGATGGCTCTTGCCCTCATCCTCGAAGCAAGCTAGAGTACGATCGACTTCGTCTTTCATCGCATGATACGCATCTCATTTGTTTAAGTTAGGGTTGGTCAATGAGCATTTGCGGGGTCCAAGCTTCTCAGTAAAAGAACCTAGGCGGGCTTCTCCGGCGGCTAGCGTCGTTCGTGATTCGCAAGGATGTGTTCCGAAGCCAATTCGCATACAGAGTCCACGCTAAAATAATTTCTCAACACGAACTTGGCGGAGCCTCTTGGGCCGCACCAAATTTCAGAGCAGCACAGCGGATCGCGACATCTAGCCAATTGCATGCTGCTGCACAACGCTTCCACTCTGCTGTCCGCCCGTTGCTAGGTCGGAGGGCAGCTTTCCGAAAATTCGATCCCCTTTTGCCCATCATTGTTCATGCTGACCGACATGACATCAATCTTGATGAACATGCCAAAGAACTTTCGCTTGCGTGTGGTTGGCCATGAAATGTCCGTCGACAGGCGATAGATGAAGTGCACTCAAGTTCCATATCCGCAACGCCGGAACGCGAGCCGTGTAGCAGCGCGGATCACTCTCAAGCGCGACGCACCGTAGACTCCGATTCCACTACAGGCTCGTGCTCTCGGAAACATCGACGTCGAGTGCACATCATAACCAACTGCCACTCTCACAGTCATGCATGCTGAGGGTATAATTATTGTGGTGACATGAAACCCTAAATGAAACCGAGAACAAAGCGAATCAAGAACGAGGCTCGAGCTCAAGCTCGGTATCCATTGCGCGCCGGAGATCCATCTGAATCCCGCTGTGATCCGCGTTGAGCTCCTGAGCCGACAGTGAGCTGGGCGGGCCCGCCATCTGTTTCCTCTTCGCCGCCTGAGTGATCGCATCGAGGTTCGAGACGGTGGGCTTGAAATGCAGCATGCCGCTCTCCCACTCCCACCAACGCTGCATCTCTTCGAGGTTGTCTTCGACGTTTTTGCATTTCGCTGTTTCGATGGTCAGTCTCGTGTCGTATCGAAGTGCCGTAGGTGCCTTGCGAGCAAAGATGGCTTGGTCCGTGGGATGCATCGTCGCATAGACCGAGCGCAGCTTACGTTTGCGTGTCACGAGCGCGTACATGCTCGCCTCGTGCGACGCACCAGCTGGTGTTGCATGGCTACCGAGAGAAGAAGATGGGCCCGTGTCGGTCATAGCGAATCCATTGGCGCTGAATGGATTCGATCGACGTGAGTCGTGTCGTCGACGCCTCTTTCGATCTCCAATCTCGCGGTAGGTGCCTGAGCTTGAGGTGGATGTGCCGAAGCGGAAACCAGATCCAGAAGCAGAGCCAGGTGCCTCGATAGCTTGTGCTCGAGCCGTCGCTGCAGCAGCTGCCGCCTCTTCTTCAGGAGTCGGAATGTCGAGAATAGCGCACAGCGTCTCCACCACGCCCACAGGATGACCCTCGACGTGCGGTTGCCACAGCGACCACCTGAAGTGACGTAGATTAGGTAATTGTCCACCAAGACCTCCGACTGCCCTTGCCTCGGACGGGAAAAGCATGCATCCGGAAATGTGAAGGGTGCGCAAAGTAGCAAATGCTGGCGATGGGATCAGAACACCCGGCAGAGGCCAAATACTTTGTGAACGAGCATCATCGGCGACAAAGTCGGGACTGGAGGGACCGTGCATCCTTTGATGGTAATTGAGCTTCTCGCGCCGCGTCGTCTTTATAGGATGACCGAACAGCAGAGGGGAGCTCCAGTAGGGAGGCGGAGGTCCAAGTGAGAGGCTCTTGAGCTTGCCCATGTTGCACATGGCTCGACGACCGCAGATGCTGCGCTCCAAGACGCCATCGAGCGCTAGATCCTTGAGCTTGGGTGTGAGCATCATGACGGTTCGCAAGCTCTGCAGGATCGAGCCAAGCGTCATTTCCGAGAGCAGACGATCCTCGTCGTTTCGTCTGCGTTGCTTCTCCTTCTGCAAGCTGGCAAACTCGGTACCGTCATCAAGGCCCGTGTCGGGTTCATCCAGAAGCCCCGTGCGAAGGGCCGAATCGAAACCAAACATGCCTCCGCGTGAACCCAGGATGCTGTTGCCTGCTCCAGCCCTCTCATTGCCGTTAGCAAAACTGTTGTCTCCGCCCCACATGTCGGCAGGATCCTCGGGCTTCTGCTGCTCAGGCTCGGCAAACTCGGGCAGACTGAATCCAGATGAGCCTGCCCCAGCACGATTGCTGGCATGCTGCTCGGAACGCGAGGAGGCTGACTCACGAACGATTGAAATGTCCATGCGTGCAGTGGATGCTTCCATCTCGGAATCGTAGTCGCTTCCGTCCGTGTAGGAATCAGCTTCGGATGCGGTGTCGCTGTCCGAGTCGGACATGCCATCAAAATCGCCGTGGCGGCCCCCGTAGATCTCGTGTCGAGTGGGAGGGGGCGCACCGCCAACGAGCAAGTGACTGGCGCCGGATCGGGCAAAGAGAGTGGGATGAGTGAAGTGATTCTTGGTATGGAGCTCGGGGCGTGGACGGAGAGCGCGCCAGTTGCGGAGTTTGGGATCCTGAGCCGAATCAGCTCGCCAGACGCGACGAGCTACGATGCGTGCACGAGCTCTGGTCTTTGCGAGGATCCAGACGACCCACCACTCGACCTTTTGATCACCAACCTTTGCGATCTCGGACCAATTGGAGGATCGCCAGAAGGGCTTTTGCACGCCCATCTCGACAAACACGCGATCACGCTCAGCATCGATTTCGTCGAGATCGAGCTCCTCGGAATAGATGGGCTCGTCGTTGTCGGTTAGGCGAGAGGGGTTGGGTTGTGGGGTTTGAGTAGCGTCTGCCCAATCAAGCGGGTCGTTGTCAGTGCCAGGGATTCGCTGCTCAGCACCTCGTGGTGCGAACGGGGTGACCATGTCGGTGTCAAGGAGGCTGGAAGCTGTCCGAGCGCGGCTGGCTGTGCTGCTGGCTGTCGAAGGAGAGACCGAACGTGGAGAGGCTGTGGATGATGAAGTGGTAGAGGAAGATGCATAAGAAGACTTGGTGGAGGTGGCTGCCAAGGAGAGCCGCTTGAGCTCAAGGAAGAATGCGCGCTTGGCCACTTCTCTGAACTGCTTGACGAGATCACGACCATCCCAGAGACGGAGGACCCACTCATCGATGCCGATCGAGTTCCAGATTCCTCGATGGTCGCGATCGCCGGAACCGGGAGAATCAATGTGGATGCCTCTTGGCGCGCGCGTAGGGTCGATGGTGCGAGCATTTGCTTGCACGTTTTGGGCAGCCCATTGGGCTATCCTCTTTTCGAAGGCTGGAGAGAGGAGGTTGGGAGGTGCAATCCCTTGAGCAAGACATTGGCGCACATCGTCGATGGTGGCAAGATCCGTAGTGAGGCTGTATGCTGTTTGACTACCACCCAGTCCGAAGGTGAGCGCGTTTGGTGGGACACCCTCACCTTGATAGGTATGACCGACCCAGAGATGCTTGACGAGTCTCCCAAGAGCTGGACGATGAGTGAGCGTGCGCGCAAAGAGCGAAAGGCTGATAGGATCCGAAAGGCGAGGCCCCTTGTAGAGGATGGAAGCGATGTAAGGGTAGTGTTGTGGGGAAAGCAGGAGGAGCTTGAGTGTAGCGCGAACATCGAGGTGCGGGGCGGAAGAGCGAGCCTTGAGCCTGTGCGCATCGAAATCGGACGGCTCACGAAAGTCTTCGTTGCGGAGTGGTGGTAAGGTGCATGCTAGGTAGAGGATGTGATCGACGAGCTCGTCTGGGAGCTGCACTCTGGTTGCTGGACCCATAACGGCGACAGGTGTGAGACTTGTGCAAAGAGAACACCGAGACGCTTGCCAGAGCGACGAGCCGTTCGATGGAGGTTGCTGTTGTTACAATAGAGGACCAAGCTGATCGGTGGTACAAGGCTGCAGGTGGTGGGAGTGGTGGAGATGAATGAAAGCGAATGATCTAGTCCGAGGTGGAAGACGATGTGACAAAGGCGCCAAACGAGCGTGAATTAGAATGGGCAGGATGAACGTGAGCCGATGATCCGAGAGTGGTGACGATGATGGTGTTGCGAATGGGTCAAAAGATCGAGTGCTGATCAGAACGGATTGATGATCTTTGCCTCGTGCGAACCTCGAGGACGAGGAGGTTGCATCCCGGGAAATTTAGGTGGAGAGGGGCGGATCAGCCGAGTGGAAATCAGAAAGGGCGCAACTTTATTCATTCTACTTATTTAATTACACGGTATTGCTCAGGAGCGTGATTGAAGGCTGACTCGCCTACCGTAGATGCTACGGGCAGATTACCGTTCAGAAAAAAAAAAAAAAAAAAAAAAAAAAAAAAGGTCCCCCTCGAACAGGTAGGTAGGTAGTGGCTAAATGGGATCATCCACAGCACAATGTGCAGAAACACGCTGTAGAACGTCAAAGGACGAGTGTGGGGGGGAAGAGATCCACGGTCAGGCACACGAAGAGATCGGATGCTGCGAACAATACGGCGCAAGGTGATCCGAAGAGGGGTCAAGTCGAGCTTGCAGCGACAGCCAATGGAGACGAGAGAAAGGTAGAAGAGTGCATCAGGAAACGATTCCGCGGACCGGTTGGATCCTGTGCATTCCCCATTTCTTGGCTTGAATGCAAACGTCACTTTCGATTGGATGATGAGGCCACAGTTCAAAGAGTGTCTTCAGTGTCGACAAGATCGAAGTGGGCGTCGCAAAGCGTCTCTATTGCGTTGCGATTACAGGTATTTGATTCGCTGAACGCGCATCAACCGAAATCTAATCTGCTTGAGATTACTTTTTGGGTGCGAGACTGCTTTTCTGCTGCATCGATTCAAAAGACCCTTTGTTCGGAGGCCGCTATGCCAAAGCCCCACGCTACCTGCTAGAGACATCAGCCTCGCTCCTGCCTGCCAAGCTGCTCCATGCTCTTGACTTGGATTCGCCACCCAACTCTTTGGTGCCTCACCGCCCATCCGGCTTGTCCGAACAACTACATCTGCTGACGACCACAGTCATCGCTCGCTGCGCCTTTCTTGTCTACGAGAAGACTGCCACCAAATGGCTTTCGCGAATGGTGCTGGGCAACTCGCTGCCGAGCACTCGAACAGCGCTAAGAAAGCATGCTACTGTACTATGATGAGCTACGATGCCGGATACGCTCTGTAGCCCAACTTGCGGACCACTCCTTACCGGAGCAAGCCTGTCGTCTTTCGGAGAGAGCTCATCCGCGGTTTCCAATCCAGGGAGAAAAAGAAGAGAAATAGCACGGGTTCAGGATCGTGACCTTGATACTGTATCTGATTTCCGCTTCTAGACGCAGCCTGTCTCTCTCCTTCTGCCATTGTAGCCCCCTCACCTCTTCGCTTATTCTTTTCAGTGTGCCTAGCCTTCTCATGCTTTACGCGAGCTACACGCTGTACCACCTCGAGAACGTCCTCCGACCTTCTTTCTACCGTGTTCCCCATGTTGAGTGTCAGAGTGGTCTTCTGCAAGCAGAGAAGAGATGCTTTCAGTGGCGCATCTCAATCACATTGGTGGAAGAGGCAGATCCCTGCAGCATCCCAATCGCAAATCGACATCAAGTGTGGTGTCTGCTTGCGCATTCCAAAGCGGATCCTGTACATCCGTATACTTTAGCTGTTTCAAATCAGCCTTGCACACGCACAAAAAGCTTGGCGATCCGAGCCGTAAGCGAGCGCACAAAGCCCAAATCCGTCTGTTTGCCACTTCTCCTCTCCCCCCATGCAAAGCGTGCCTGATTCTGCCATGTCGGAGTTGCTGATTTTATTGTGCTACGGAAGCCACTGGCCGGTCAACCCAGGTAACGTTCAAGGTCCATAGGGCGTCTTCTCGCTCAAACATTCTATGTGCAGCCTTTCGTATTTCCACAGACACGTATTGAAGGTCATCAGATCATCGCCGCCGATTTCACTCGTCCAGACTCAGCTCGAGATTGGATACTTCAAGACAAAGATGCGTATATTGAGACTAACGACCACCGTATGACAAAACAAAACAAACGATCCGAAGCGCTTCGACTTAGGCCAGAGGCTTGTTGGCGAGCCAGCGGTTGATCATGTCCGAGGCAGCTTCGGGCTGATCGTAAGGGACCATGTGGCCAGCAGCGTAAACCTGAGCGAAAGCAATGTTACCAGCGCCCTTTCCTCCCTTGCGGACAAGGCCAGCCTTCTTGCCGTTGACGGTCCACTCCTTGGCAGTGCCGTTGTTGAAGTCATCGAGGTAGCTTGTCTCGAGGTTCTGCATCCACTCTAGGTTGCCCATGTAGTTGCACATAAAGTCAGCCTCGCCAGCGTAGATGAGAACGCGGATGTTGTCCTCGATCAGCTCGGGCAGGAGAGCAGCCGAATCGTGCATCGAGTCGCCCTGGAGCAAGAAAGCCTGGTTGATGTTCATGTTGCACGACTGGAAGGTCACCGACTCGGGTACACCGAGGTTCTTCTTAATGCTGGGTGTGTTCAGGAGCGTCTCAATGTACTCCATATCCTTGTAGCAAAGCGGGCCATCCTTCTCGCGGTCGCAAGTCTTGCGGACGTCGTACAGGTTCTTGCCCGTCTCCTGAGCAGGGCCGTACAGTCGGCTCCAGCAGTAGAGCGCGGCAGGTGTGCACGTGAGGCGCGAGTTGTACTTCTGGCAAGAGTCGATGAGCGACTTGCACGTGGCGGCCTGCTGCTCGAGCGTGTTGCAGGTAGAGCTTCCAGGCTCGAAAAGCGCGTACTTGTTGTCGGCGCCGCAAGCATACTCTGGCACCGAGGGGAATTGGTACTGGGGCGAGCTGAGACCATTGCCGATCATGACAGTATCGAGGTTGATATGTTTGGGAGCCAGCTCAGGGTTGCTGTAGCGGGCCAGAGCGAGGTTCTGGTTCTTCTTGTAGATGGTTGAGGCAATGTTGGGAAGGTAGGTGCCGGCGTACGATTCACCCGAGGCGGTGAAGGGCAACTTGGAGTATTCGGGGAACTTGGTGAAGAAGAGCTGGAGGAAGGCGTAGACATCCTCGGCAGCGGCGGGAGAGTTGTTGACCGCATCGCCGTCCGAGTACGAGTAACCGACGTCGACGGGCTGATCGAGGAAGAGCAAGTTGGCCTTATTGTTCCACGAGTGAGGGTTGTTCTTGACTGCGTGACCTTCGTCAGTGACACGGCAAGGACCGAGTTCAAACAAGAGACCGGTAGACGAAGAGCAACCGGGACCGCCGTTGAGCCAGAGAACCACGGGGTCATCCTTGGGGCTGCTTCGGGACTCGAAGAAGATGAACCACAAGTGCTTCGAGTCAGAGATATCGAGGTAGCCGCTGTGCTGAACGACATCCTTGTCACAGAAAGCCTCAGACTGTGAGTTGAGACGCAATGAGTACTCGGGGAAGGAAGGATGGGTCAGACGTTCGAACTCGAGACCGTCTACGAAGACCTTGCCGGTGTGGATCCAGTCCTTGACTGTGTGCTTGGTGCCAGCAACAGCTTCCTCGATCTTGTGTTCGATACGCTCGATCTCGTTCTCGGCCCAAGTCAGAACGTCCTCGGCCTGCTTCATGGACTCGGTGAAAACGTCCTGGACAGCCTGCTTGGCGGGGATGGCAGCAGCAGCAGCAACGTCATCGAGCTGGAGGGCTGAGAAGTCGGGTCGGCCTAGGGATGGAACAACACTGGAGGCGTCGTTGTTCTCGCTCCAGACGAGGTTGCCTGCCTGGTCGTAGTGGATCTGCTCGAGGGGAGCGGGCAGCTTGGCAGCATTGGCGAGCGCAGCAGCGCACACAAAGACGGCCGAGGCAGTCGAGAGCCAAGAGGATCGCATGTTGTGCAGTGATTGCCTCTGTCGTTTACAATGTGGTATTCTTGTTTTTGGACGGATGTATGATCGAATCAGCGTACCAGGAGACAAAGAATGATGAGGAGGAGGAGAAGGAGGATGGTCGTGATCTCGAGTGAACTAGGTTGAGTGATCAGGGGTTTCGTCAACCTTACAGTGTCGATCTGTGCGAGTCGAAAGGGCCCTGAATAGCTAAGCGAGAGGCAGACTGAGCTGAGCCCCAGACTGTGTGGGTAGCTCAGACGCCGCGCAGAGAGGAAAGAGCGAGAGGGCCACCAAGTTACAGTACTCTGAATTTCCGGTGCAGCTGGGCTGTGTCGCATTGCGCGCGGTACTGAACCCCAATTCGACGTCCTGTGTATCTCTGAAAACAAAATTGAAATTGGATTTTACTCGATACCAATCCGGAAAGACGGCAAAGCAGTGCGGTCATCAGGCAGCAAAATTCGGCTCAGTTGTCGATGCTCAGCTTTGCATTCGTGATTGTGATTTTGTGACTTTGAGGACCCTTTCTGTTGCTGTGGAGGCTTTGCCGTTCGGTTGCCGCTTAATCGGAACCTTGCGATCCGTGCTCGGCTGCCAGTCATTCAAGACGCATACTTACTCACACGGCTGCCAGTCAATCGAAGTGGGCCAAATCGGATGCAAGGCCCAGCTTGAACCGCCGCTTGTTCTTGAAACAATGGCGCCTGTCAAGTTGCATCCTGCAAGCCGATGCTTGATTGATCCGACCTGGAGCATAGCCTCGAGGACCGAGGACCACGAACAATATTTAGCCATCAGCGAAGCTCAAATGCGATGGAAAGATAATTGCAGTTCGGAGACCATGGCACACCTGCGCTACATTGTCAGCTTCTCGCTCTTCCTGGCTTGCCTCTTGGCCACCACATCTGCGCACAGACATCATCCGAACAACATGCCTCACATTTTGAAGAATCCGGATGGAACCGTCAACATGGAAGCCGTCAAGAAGGAGACGGACTTCCTGAAAGGGTATGTACGACCAAGATCCTGCCTGGAGCAGAGTGCGATCTCGCTGACTGCCACGATCTCTGATCTGCCTCGATAGCAAATACGCACAGAACGCGGAGAACGCCAAGAAGAATGCTGCTCTTCAAGAGCACGGCGGACAGGATTCTCGAGGAGCTGGCGCCCCGCACGGCGACATTGCGCCCCCGCAAGCGGAAGGACCGAAGCAGTGAAGCTGCTGACATTGCAATGCAAAATCGTTGCAGCAGAGGAAAACATGGCCTTTCCAGTCTGTGAATCGAGGAAACGCTCAGGCTGATCATACGACAGTCAGGTGGGATTGCGAGGCTTGCTTTCCATTGCTTTTCATTGAGCTACATTTTGGTGGAAGGACAGACACGGCGGACAATTACGAAACACGGATGACGACCTTTCCAACGTGGGCTTGGCTCCACTGGTACTCGTAAGCCTCCTCGGCCTTCTCGAAGGGGAAAACTTTGTCGACGAGGGGCTTGATCTTGTGGTCCTCGAAGATCTGGTTCATGTGCTCAAACTGCTCTCGCGAGCCGACGAGGATACCCTTAAAGTAGGCGCCGGTGATCAGGGCATGGTAGGCGACGTTGGGCGCTTCACCTTGAGCGACAAAGCCGATGGTGGAGATAACGCCACCGCGCTTGATCGAGTTGAAAGCCTTCTCAAGCGTACCCGGGCCACCGACCTCGACGACGTGATCAACGCCTTTGCCGTTGGTGACTTCGAGTGCCACCTTGTCCCAGTCCGGGTTCGACTTGTAGTTGACCGTGGTGACCAAGTGACGCTGGCTCTCGGGAACCAGGTCAACGGCCTTCTTGAGCTTGTCGTCGGACGAAGAGGTAATGACCACCTTGGCACCGGCAGCCACGGCAAGCTGCAGTGCAAACACACTGACACCACCGGTGCCTTGGGCAACCACCGTGTCGCCTGCGCGAAGCTGCTCGGTAGGGATACCGTACAGAGCGTTGTAGGCGGTCAGAGCAGCGCACGGAAGCGTAGCAGCTTCCTCAAACGAGAGATGCGAAGGAATGCGAACGATTCCAGTGTCGGCCAGAGTGACGTACTGGGCAAGCATGCCATTGATACTGCCACCGAGAGCGGTCTTGACCTCTTCCTTGCTCGGCGTCGAGCCCTGTTGGTGGGCCTGGGTAAAGATGCCAGCGACACGGTCACCCTGCTTCCACTTGGTCACCTTGCTGCCGACCGACACGACTTCTCCAGCGCCGTCCGAGACAGGGATCAGCTCGCCCTGCTTGAGGTGAAGGGGGTATCCGTTCTTGGCGATGATCAGGTCACGGTAGTTGAGCGAGACGGCGTGGACCTTGATGAGCACCTCATTGGAATCGGGTTTGGGAATGGGGCCCTCCTTGAGCTTCAGAGAGGAGAAGCCGCTGCGGGCGGAAGGCTCCGGAAGGGTGTAAAACTTGTGAGTGCCGCTCATGATGGTGATGGATTAGATGATGTCGAGGGAATAGAGGTAGAGACGAGGAGCGATGCGTCTATGTTTATATACCGTCTCAACCTCTTTCGGGGCTGCTGGCAACAAGCATGACACAGCACCACCTGGATTCTCAGTCATTCGTTGCTACGAAGCTCCGTCGCTGCTCAGTCAGACCGGCAGCGAATCTTCCAGCAGTCTGGCACGGACCTCTACCGAGACAGCCGTAATTGCGCTTCCTCTTGTCGACACTCTAGCACCAAAAATTTTAACGCCGGTGTTGGCATGCCATGCCATCCATCTCCTGATGCATTGCCGCAAGTGGAGAAAATGGCCGAATCACGGGCTTGCGCTTCTTCTTAAGGCCTTCAATCTCGGATGATCGAACGATCGGGAGGAAAGAGCTTCATCCATGCCGATGGATCAGATCTGATTTCGCTGGGGATTATGGGAGCAGCAGCGATGAAGCGTCCGTGCGCCTGAGAGGATCCGTGGCGAGTTTGGCCGCGGCGCCTGCTTATCGGAGTGGAGATGGAAAAGTTAAATTTTTCAATAATTTCACTAAGTATTTCATCTGCCCTTCTTCTTGCTCTGACGTCGTGGGCACGTCGTGTCCGTGCAGCGTCTCCTCTTTCCCTTCCTCTTTCGTTTCCTCTTGCTGTGTGTCGTTCTCTCCTTACTCTCTCCAGCATTCTTGATCTCGAGAGTCAGCTGCTACATTTTGCTGTTCCCCGAACAATTCGAATCCTGTTGCTACTGAAAAAGAAAAACCTTCCCTTCTAATGACAATGGAAACAATGAGCAAAAGGTTCAGCAGCGTCCCAACCTGTTGCGCTATGGGCGAGGTGACCATGTGATGCTGATCGTCCTAGAGAACGCTACGATTGGCTGCTGCGGTGCAGCAAGCTTTGGAACTTGCAGAAGCGCCAGGAAGCCGAGCTTATCATGCAGTGTCTCGATTGGCCCTCGTTCCCGTTATCGTTCTTCTGCTTCTTCGTCTCGTCGTCAGCAAGAATACACAGTAGCTTTTTTTTTCTGTCTCACAGATAGTCTTTCCGAAGTTTGTGTTTTAAGATCCTGCAACTCGCATCGTCGACACAAAGAGCGGATACGAAAAGGTCTGTGTGCCGTCTGCTCGGGTGAAACGGTCGAGCTCCTGACGTACATGGCAGCCCTCTCCTCAGTCGGCAGGACGATCGATCCGCATTCCAGTCAAGCTCCGCAAACTCGGCCTTCCCATGAAAATTTGTTCTCGATTCGACACAAAGCAGAGAAATCGACTGTAGAAAGCAGCTCTTGAAGCCCGTCTGCGTATCGTCTCGACCACGACCACCTCGAACTATCACCGAAGACCATACTCACACATTCAGTATGGCTCCCACACAATCTGAACGTACGCCGCTGCTCGCGGGCCAGCAGCAGCGGACTTCGTCCATCTCGCGACCTCGTCCCAGCTTCGGTGCCAGTATCGGTCGTCCTGACCTGACCGCCGAGGAAGAGGATGCTATCGCACAGGAGTCGGCCTTCAGCGCCATCCAGGGCGCCTCTCACGGTGTTGATCCCAATTCGTCGGCCTTCGTCCCTTTGGACCAGAGCCACTTTTCCATCGCTGGTGTGCCCCCCACCGTTGAGGAAGAGCCTGAAGAGCCTCCTCTTCGCGCTGACATCTGGGTCATCATGGGCGCCATGTGGATTGGATCTTTCCTGGCTGCTCTCGACGGTACCATCGTTGCGACCATCTTGTCAGCGGTTGGATCCGAATTCCGTGTCAGCAAGGAGGTAGGTTGGCTTGGTACCAGCTACCTCCTCACCCAGACTGCCTTCCAGCCTCTGTACGGACGTGCCTCTGACATTTTCGGCCGCAAGCCCGCTACCCTCTTTGCTTCGGCCATCTTCCTCATCGGTTCGCTTCTCTGCGGTCTCAGCCAGAGCTTCTGGCAGCTTTGCGCCGCTCGTGCCATCGCCGGTATCGGCGGTGGTGGATTGACTACCATGTCCACCCTGGTCACCAGTGACCTCGTCAGTCTCAAGTCTCGAGGCACGTGGCAGGGCCTTGGAAACCTCGTCTACGCTACCGGTGCTGCCCTCGGTGGTCCTCTCGGTGGTGCTCTTGCCGACGGCGGTCTCGGCTGGCGATGGGCCTTCCTGGTTCAGGTGCCGCTCTGCGTTGTCCACTTTGTCGTCGTCTCGTGGAAGATCGACATTCCCGCCGGTCCTGGTAGCATGATCGAGAAGATCAAGCGTATCGACTTCCTCGGTTCGCTTTCGCTCGTCACCTCGGTCACCCTCATCCTCGTCGGTCTCAGTTTGGGCGGAAACGAGCGCGAGTGGTCCGACAAGCTCGTCCTTGGCTCTCTCATCGGCGGTGGTGCTGTCCTGGTGCTCTTTGTGCTCATCGAGAAGTTTGTCGCTCGCGAGCCCCTCATGCCGATGGCCGTACTTTTCAACCGCACTCCCGGTTTCGTCTCGATCGCCTGCTGGTTCATCACCATGTCGCAATTCGGCATCATCTTCAACGTGCCCAACTACTTTGAAAACGTCGAGCAGACCACCAAGCAGTACGCCGGTCTCCACCTTATCCCCAACGCGATCATCGCTTCGTCGTGCAGTCTGGGTAGTGGTCTCATCATGGCCCGCACAGGTCGATACCGCAAGATGCTGCTCGCCGGTGGTCTTGCCGGCTTTGTTGGCCCACTGATGATGTGCTTCTGGTACCGCGGAACTTCCGAGGCGTTCTATTGGCTCAGCATGCCCTGGGGTGGCGCCGCCTACGGTTCGATCTTGACCATCACTTTGGTTGCTCTGATCGCTTCGGTCGACCCCAAGGATATGGCCGCTGCTACTGGTGTCACTTACCTCTTCCGTGCCACCGGTTCGGTCCTCGGTATTTCTCTGTCGAGTGCGATCTTGCAGAACAGCTTGCAGAAGAACCTGGAAAAGACCGACATCCCTGCCAAGTTGATCCAGATGATCCGTCAGGACGTCAGCACCATCAAGACGCTCAGCAAGCCTCTGCGTGTCGCTGCCATCGGGGCTTACGAGCAGTCGATGCACACCGTCTTCATCGCCATCGCTGCCGCTGGTCTGTTCGCCTTCCTGTCGCTGTTCTTCATCGAGGAGCGTGATCTGCCCGGCAAGAAGCCAGCCACTGCTCCTGCACGTCGCTGAATCGAACGTTCTAGATACGGGCCGGTCAGCAGAATAGAGTTCCGGCTCGATTGCCATAACTTTTCTGCCATCTCACCTGCTCCGTCTGTTCATACCTGATAGTAGATCTTGTCATCAACCTCGAACGATCAAACATGCAAATGACATTCTTCAGCGCGCGCACATTTCGGTTGACTGTCTGTCGTTTGAGCATGGTATGAGGTAGACTGCGGATCACAGATACAGAAATCGCTGCTGGCCAGGTCAAGCCAACTGCTTTTCTGGGAACTCCTTCCAAGCCGCCTGGTCAAAGGACGATGAGATGCTGCCTTCCACAAGACCGTTCCATAGACAAGTTGGCGTGACGTGAATACCGTTCTGACGGCCAAGCTTAACACAATATTTGAGTTCGGGAACAACGGCACTTCCACCGTTGCCCTCCTTTTCGACACGGATGAGGTTCTTGACCGATTGGCCTAGAGGGGTGCCTTGCAAGTCGCGATGGATGGCGTCTTGCTTTCGCTTCTTGGGAGCTTCACCGACCGTCTCGATGGCCAGGGTCGCCAGCTCGCCGCGAATGCCGTCCGGCGACTTTCCTCGAGCAGGTCCATCAAAGAAGCGCTCCTGCTCCTTCATGAGCTCGAGCGAGTAGAGCCAAAAGGCGTTACGATCGGGTCTAGCCGTGACGGCGGGATCCGTGAGCGCAATCTTTGCTACGGCCAGCGCCGACTCGTGCAGCAGGGTAGAGCTCGAGTGCCAAGGCTGAGGATAGGGTCGGATAACAATGCGCACTTTGTCCTTGTACTGGGCGGAATCGCCGATGACGAGCGGGAGCAAGTGCTCGTTGACACCTTTGAGCTGCTTAGCCGAGAAGGGGCAGAGGTAGTCCAAGAAGAGCTCGAGCGTATTGGGAGCGGTGAGCGAGCCGATCGAAAGCGCCTGGAGCGAAGGAGGAAGTGCCATGATTGATGCTACGATTGCAGTGGTTGCGCTCGCTGCGAAGTTGTGATGGAGTGCGAGAGGCAAGGCTGATCGAACGAAAGCAGTCTCGCCCACCACGACCACGCTGCTGCGTCCGCAACTTTTGAACGTGTTTCTTCCTCCACAAGTCTCCGTTATCGCTTGACCTTTGACGTGATTCGCTTGTTCGCTTGGACCATCTCTTGCCTGAGCCTCTGGCACCTCTTTTATTTCTTGGTCAGTGGATGTCAGACCTTCTGTTTTAACATACCAAAACGTCGGCAAATCCGAGGTCGGCTGTGCCGAGACCCTGTCTTCTCTATATCTTTTTTCCTCTCTGCGAAAAGGTTTAGCAATAAAGCACGCTCAGTCAAAGTGCCTCTCTCGCTTCCGCATCTTTCATTTACAGTGTATGTGGAAGCGGCGGCGCTCTTTCGCCTCTGGTCGGTGACCCCGCGCCGAAGTGCTGTCCGTGGCAGTTGGATCTCCCCGCCGATTTCGTTGTGGCTTGACTTGACTTGCCTTGTCTTCGCCCGCACACACAGCCTTCCGTACCACCATCGACATCAGCTTGCAGCTCGACGAACCAGTCGTGATTTCATCGGCAAGCATGGCTCGTTCCAAGGGCAAAGGGCCCATCAAAAGGCATCATGCCTTCCACGGTGTTGTTATGGTCTGTGGTTGGCTCTTGCCACCTCTAGCTGTGCTCATCCGCTTCGGTGTCGGTCTCGACCTTTTCATCAACATCATCTGCACCATCGCCGGCTACATTCCCGGCCATGTTCACAATTTTTGGATCCAAAACATCCGAAACAACAAGAATTCGCGCCACTCGCCCTCGTGGGCTGTCAAGTATGGACTCGTCAAGGACTACCGTGTCAAGCGCACCGCGAATGGTTGGTCCGACCGTTACGGAGACTCTGCGAACGATTGGAAGAATCAGGAGGTCATCGTCGATCCCATTACAGGAGAGACGCGTCGCGACCCAGAATCGGCGCGCAAGACCGGCAATGTTCGAGTTGGCAGCCACTTTCTTTCTCCGTGGGCCGACAATGTGGACGATAGCCCTCGTGCCGAGCGCGAAGACCCGTACGCCGACGAGAGGAGGCAGAACGCTGGCCGTGCTGGCCATGTTCAGCGAGACCCTATCACGGGTGCTGTGATCGACGATGGCGGACACGGGGGATCTGGCTCGCTCTCGCGCTCCAGCTCAAGGAGGAGCCTCGGCAGCCGCTATGCTGAGCGCTACGGCATCGGTGCTGACACTGCCGCCTCTTCGCAAAGCTCACTCAGCTATGCCAACAATGCTCCGACCGGCGGAGGCAGCAAGTGGGGGCGAACCAACTCGTCCAGATCCAAGAAGAAGGATCGCTGGGCAAGGGAAGCGGAAGCGCTCGGAAATCCATCGCAGCAGTCGTACGGCGCCGAAAGTTACGGCTATGATGATAGCTCGCGCAACTACGACGGCAATTCCGGCAACCGATCCAGTCGCATTCGAGATCCTCTTGCTGATCGCCACGACTTCTGAGCGGTTCCTTCTCCTCTCGTTCTCTCTGCTTCACGGAGTGCAGAGACTGGGGGGCGCTCGTTCTTCTTCCGTCTATTCCCTGGGCTCTCTCGACTCGGTCTACTCTGTCACGGCTATGCATACACTCCTTTGAACAAGACTGATCATCAACGAGGATTGAAGGCGGAGTGTGAGTGAGGGGTGTGATGATGTTTCTGAGTCAAATTCCTGATCTGCCTTTCTCCATCCAATTTTACGAGCAGAGAACGGCGTCGCATGCTTCTGAACAGCTCTACCGTACGCACTACTTGCCTTCGAGCTCCTCGGTGGAGAGGACATCCGGAGCGAGGCGGGGATCTTTTTCAGCGCTGCACCAAGGCTCTGTCGGGTGAGGGCTGCTGTGCCGCAAGTGAAAGACTTTATTCTGTGTCTTTGTTTTTGAACCCCAATTTATCGCTCATTTTCCGTCCGCTTTCGTGTGGCAGAAACGAATTGCTTTGTGTCCGCCAACTTATTATATTATAGAAAAGCGGCAGCGTTAAAAAGAGCCGCGGATTCCCTTGCCAAGATGTTCTCTAAGTCGGCTCGGTTGAGATACTGTAGCGTGGTCATACTCAAGATTGGGAGTGAGCGATGATGCAAGTCAAGACTGTGCTCGCTCCACACTTTCAACACCAGAATTTCTTGCTCCACGGAGTAACTTGGGCGCTTTCACCCTTTCACGGCAAACAGTTCCCACAGTCTTGCAGCAGCACAACGTGGTGACCAGCAGTGAGCAGCTTACGACGCCCACCATATCTGACGAAACGTCCGCAAAGCCTCTAGATTGCGTCGCTCAACCCCTTCCTCTGACCACCACCATCATCACAGACTCGCGGGCAACAAGAGACTCATCTAGAACATCAAGCTCACGAATCATGCCTTCGTTCAAGTCATCCGACATCCCCGACCTGACCGGCCGCGTGGCTATCGTCACGGGCGGAAACAGCGGTCTTGGAGAGTGAGTTGCACTACAGAGGATATACTGATCAGCGCTGCGTCGCAGAAGAGGCTGACCATCCCCCTTTTTTATTCCTCCGTTCTGCTGGGCGATGTAGGGTCTCGTGCCTCGAACTGGCCCGCAACGGTGCCAAAGTCTACATGGCTTCGCGATCTGAATCTAAGGCCCAGGAGGCCATCCAAAAGATTAAGCAGGCCGTCCCCAAGGCTGACATTCACTTTTTGCAGCTCGACCTGACCGAGCTTGCTGCTGTGCGCAAGGCTGCCGAAGACTTCCTGTCTCGTGAACAGCGCCTCGACATCTTGCTCAACAACGCCGGTGTCATGGCCACCCCTTACACTTTCACCAAGGACGGCATCGAGCTCCAGGTGGGCACCAACGTCGTTGGCCATTACCTCTTCACCATGCTTCTGCTCCCCACGCTCTACAAGACGTCGAAGCTGCCCGATTACGCCAAGCCGGACTCCCCCTCCGTTCGTATTGTCCAAGTTTCCAGCTTGGGTCACCAGGCCTCGCCAAAGGACACCAGCTTCAAGGACCTCGAGGCAGTAAACAAGCAGCACTGGCCCGAAGCCAAAGGCACCTGGGATCGATACGGCAAGAGCAAGACTGGAAACATTCTGATTGCTAATGAGCTCGCCAAGCTCCTGCCTAAGGATGCTCGAATCACCAATCTCTCGATTCACCCAGGAGTGGTGCGAACGGGCCTTACCCGTGGACCCACCGAATCGTACGGCAAGTTCGTCGGAGTCCTCAACTCGCTTGCAAGCCGTCTGTTTACCGCTCCTGAAGATGGCGCTCTGACCCAGCTTTATGCCTGTGCTTCGCTCGAAGTTGATCGACTTGATCTCAACGGCGCCTACCTCGTACCTGTTGCCAAGCTGGGTAAGAAGAGCAAGCTGGCTCAGGACAAAGACGGAAGACTCGGCCAAGAACTGTTCAGCTTCTGCAACGCTTTTGTCAAGGAAAAGCTCAACTTGGACTTGCCAGCTTACGTGAAGGAAATTGGCGTCCAGCTTCCTCAGAGCCACCTTTAGAGTTCCTTTGTATAGATCTTATGCTGTGTAGATACCTAGCTGCTTTGTGATCGTAATGCTTCGACATTGCTTCGGAATGACTGCCTTGGACACGCTTCATGCAGTTTGGGTGTTGCGATCGTGCCTTTGTTTTCCGACGCAATTCGTCCTGTCTGATCAGAGAAGCTCAAAAATGTCAGACCCAGTACCCTGTTGATGCTGTGAGAAACGAGACGCTGGCTGGCTATGCTCTTGTCGGATGGCCTGGCATTGCATCGAGCCCTTTGGATGAGCGCGATCTCGAGTGCATGCAACGTAGCTCAAGAGTGACGTGCTGCTGTATCTGCTGAAATCAAAATTATCTACGCGGGACTCGGACCCTTTCGTGTTCTTCTCAAGGGTCAAGGGCGATATTGGTTCATGTAGCAAGTGACGCTTC
The DNA here is from genome assembly GCA_928722275.1 of Ustilago vetiveriae. Lineage (NCBI taxonomy): Eukaryota > Fungi > Basidiomycota > Ustilaginomycetes > Ustilaginales > Ustilaginaceae > Ustilago > Ustilago vetiveriae. Next base: position 363,355 of record CAKMXE010000003.1, read on the forward strand.
GACCGTTTTGCTCTCTCCTTCATCAACAGGATCCGGCGACCCAGCTGCGAAGTTCGGCACACAGGCACGGCAGTGGTGCGCTCCGTATCTACCAGACACTACCAGGAAGGGGCAAGGTACAGGCTCAACAGTCGCCCATTCTTTGATCATGACGCGTATGTTCACCCTTTCACCAACCTCGGCATCCCTCAAACGATCGAATTGAGCTGACTTGTCTGACCCAATCTTCTCAAACACCTGCAGGAGGAAATCAGCGAGAGCTGGCGCGAGCCAAGAACCAAAAGAAGCAGGCTGATGCCAACAAGGGCAAACGCAGCGAGTCCAACACCTCGATCGCAAAGAGGAAGGAAGCCGACGCCGAAGCGCTTAGAGCCAAGCAGGCGGTGAGTATCAGCTTCATTCGACACTCGTAGAGACTCAAGCCTTGACACTGACACATTTATGGCTTCTTTTCGATCCCGGTGTTCGACAGGCCAAGGCAGCAAAAGCAGCAGAAGCAGGCGGAGGCAAATGATACCTTTTCGACTCAGCAAGAAACGTAACCCACTCTGTCACCCACTCTTCCAACATCTTTTGGGCTCCCGGCTTTGCCCCTACACTCTCTGACAAACCAGGATTCAAAAAAAGCATAACAGTTGCACACGTCTTGGTCTATAGTCTTGCGCAACTATCCATTCCATGACAAGGAGCGTCTAGGGTTACATATTTACAGCTTTGATCAGCCTTCGTGTCTGCCTCCTCACCGAATCTTCTGCGCACCCTTCTTCATGGCGCGCTTCCGCTCGACTTCTTTGCGCTTCGCCTGTTCCGCAGGGGTCAGCTTGTCAAACTTGGCCTTTTCAGCTTTTCGCTTTGCTTCCTCCCTCGCCTCCTGCTCGGCCTCGCGTTGTTCCTTGGTGGCTTCGTCCAACAACTCCTTGTCGACCTGAGCACGGGTCTTGCGCAGCTTGGCCAAGGTTTCATTTCGCATCTTGACGACACCTTGATCGAGAGCGTCGACCATGTTGCAGCCGAATTGGAGCAGTTCAACGGCCTTTTGGACTTCAGCGGTGGACTTAGGAGCTTGCAGGGTGAGGATCAGCAGTCGTTCGCGCTTCTCGGCTGGGATGGGGCCTTTGGTAGGGCGAACGGGTGGCTGATCGGTAAGAACGAGGCTGTCGAGGTACTTGCCGGCTTGACCTTCGAGCAGGTCCACCAGGCCGAGCTTGGCACGCTGAGCAACACCCTTCTGATCGGGTTCGCCGAGAAAGCCGTCGGTGAGTTCGGAGGCTTCGCTCATGATGGCCCACTGCTTCGAAAGACCTCGCGAAGTGACTGCACTGTCCGAGTCGTTGACCTTTGTGAAAGTGAGATCGAATCGTCCGCTGCGAGTCTGCTGCAAGGCGCTCTTGTTGACAAGAGCAAAGACGCCCGAAACATTGTCCGACGTGGGGGGCAGGGTGAAAGTAAAAGTAACGGTATCGCGGAAGGAAGAGGTGGTCGAAGCCATGACGATGTCCTTGGCAAAAGCGAATAGGATCTCCATGGGATCGTGTCGAGGAATAAAGTCAAACGTTACGTGAAGGCTGGCACACCCTCTTCGACCCGAGGCAAACATCAACGCCGAGCTGCCACCGTTCCAGAGCAGGTGGCCTTTGCCTTCATCGTTGGCAACTACAGCAAACTCCTCTTCCAGTACGGGTAGAGCAGCAGAAGCGAACTTGGTGGCCACTTGACGGTTGCGCGTCTTGCCTACGAGATGAATCAGGACGAATAGCAGGCAAAAGCCGAGCACACCTCCTTCCAGCCAAAACAGTGCCGGTCTAAACACGAAGCGGCCGACGAGTGGAATCTCGAGTCCATCGTAAGGCTGATTCGCCTGATAAGCAGTAGCTCCAGTGGGTTTGTTGAGGTTGTTGACGTTCTGTGTGGTGATAGCTGCTTTGAGGAAGGACGGCAACTCGAAAGCGGTCGACGGCGACGCAAGCAGCATCATGGTCCATACAGCAAAGACAGCACCTGTGGGCAGCCACGAAGTTTTCGGAACGGATCGTATCGCTACCATGATGGCGAGTCTGCGAGGTGAAAGAGGTGATGATGGAGAGCGTGAGGGGAAGAGAGAGAAAAAGGTGGGTCTATTGGCCGAACAACCAGTTTTCTTGGTCTCTTTGCCTCGAGTTGAATTGACCGAAAGCGGAATGGAAGAACGCGTAAATCCACTCTTCTCGCCTTGGATTTAGTCCGTGCGAGCAACACTTGCAATTGTCGAGATGGTGTTAGCACGGTTTGCTCCAACATATCAACATTTTTGGAGCACAGACATCTCTTTCAACTGCAATGACGCTATTTGGCCTTCATGGTCAACCAACTACCCCGCATAAGGCACACTAAGTTCTCGACGCCGCTGACGCCAATCGGCTCGGAGTAGGAGACCGAAGCTCGCAATCAACGTCTCCGCTGCCAGCTTAGATTCAGTAACACCTTCATCCAACTCTTCGACGATCCCTTTGGCTGCCTGAAACATAATCGAACCGCCCTCCGCGCCCTCACTTCAAGCGCTTCGGATGCACCGGATTACCTTTGAACGATGAGCGCGAACGGTCTCAGGGTGCAGATCGCATCCTACAATGCGAACCTCGCCGGGGCCGAAACCACCCGCCACGATCTGACGCCGTGGCTCGTCCCGACGGCGGAACAGAAGCCGGTCGCTCCGAAATCGTCCAAACCTGTCACGAACAGCACCGTCCTCCAAGCCGATGCGTACAAGTCTACGAACCCTAAAGCGTTGTCAACCCATCCTTCATTGCCTCGCGAAGCACCTGACTTTTACGCTGTAGGCTTCCAAGAGCTCATCCCGCTGCATACCGGTCTGTCTGGATCTGGCAACACAGCGCTTTACAACACAGATCTCGACATCCGCAGAACCATTCGCCCTCACCAAGCGATCGTCTCTGGCTCCGGCCTGTATGCTAGCCTGGAAGAGGGAGGCGGTCCAGAGGGATACCCACTTCTATGCAAAGTAGACCTGGTAGGAATCGCCCTCTTCGTATATGCTCGCGAACGCCCCGCCTTTTCCATCTCGAGAGCTACCTCGAACAGCGCGAAGAGCGCCGCTCATCGGGTCAAAGAGATCCGCACCGCCACAGTCGGCACTGGCATTGCAGGTGTGATGGGTAACAAGGGTGCCGTAGGTGCTCGAATCGTCGTCGCGGCAGCAGATGGAAAAGGTTCCGACGAGATCTTGACGTTTGTCAGCGCTCATTTGGCTGCCCACGATCACAATGTCCCGCGAAGAAATCAGGACTGGAAGCAGATTGTTCAAAGGTTGGTCTTCGACCCATCTTCGGTGCAGAAGCTGCCTATTCTGCAAGATTCCAACCAAAAGGCCCTGAACCCCAACGACATGGACGCGATCAAAGAACAACATGAAAAAGCTACTTCGGACAAGAAGGGTAAAAAGACCAAAGCTTTGGATCAGAAGAGCTACTCTGTCTACGACACGACGCATCTCTTTGTGTTTGGCGATCTCAACCATCGTATTGCGCTGGGCAAGAGTGAGATAGCCGACGAAAAATCGTCTTCGGAACTCACGAAGGAGATCCTGGCCGAAGCGCTCGAAGTGGGTGACTGGCCCTTGCTATCGCGTCACGATCAGCTCAATCACCAGCGCCTGGCGGAAAAGCCGAAAGCGTTCCACGACTTGATCGAATTGCCCATTGCTGAATCCGGCATCCCACCGACGTACAAGTACGTCGTGTCGCGACCTAGTAAGAAGACCAAGAAGAAGAATGCTGGCATCTCCTCGGAAGCGCTTGAAGGGCAAACGCTGAGCAAGAAGCGCATCCCAGGCTGGACCGACCGAATCCTCTGGGCATCGGCACCGGGAAAGGACAACAAAGATTCTCATGGTGTAGAGGTTGAATTCTACCGCAGCATCATGCAGTATACTCACTCGGACCACAAGCCTATCACTGCTCTGCTTCGTCTTCCCCCTAGCAGCGATGCCTCATCCTCGCTTTCCTCCTTGAGCCCCTACGATCCCTTGTCATCCACTCAACGCCTTGTGCTCTCCAGCACTGGACTGGTCTTGGACAGACTGGTCGGCTACATTTGGAGCTTGCTACTGCTGGCTGGCGGTGGAAGCCTCGCTGGAGGTCTCATCGAGGTGTTTGTGATTGGTCTCATCACTGCTTGGTGGTTCTCTCAGCCGAGAGCCTAACACTGGTACATCTATCAGCTTGATTTCCACAAATGCTTGTTACAATCCAGGACCTATTCAGAGTTTACTGTCCTTGCCTTGTCCCTCGTATTCTTCGGCGCCTTCAACGGCCTGACAGATGCTGTCAACGGTACGAACGACCCACTGAGCGCCTTCTTCGGTTGTGAGCCATTCGAGACCTTGCTTGCTAGCATCGTCCGGTTTGATTGAGTCCTTTGCCTTCATCAAGCCCCAAACGTGGCTTGTCACTTGCGGACCTACTCCGCCTTGAGCTCTGAGCGCCGAAATTGCGACGAGCGAGGTGCGTAAACGATTGACGTCCCAGCTTGGCTCCGTCTTAAGCGCCTCTGGGTCCGAGGGAAGGGCGAAGGAAGCTGGCGAAGAGAACAAAGGTCCGTACTCAGACTCGACGATGAAGACGGGCAGATCTGGATGTGAAGTGCCGAGAATCTTGAGCAATTTTTCCGAATGAGGAGTGTAGATGTCATCCCAAAGACCGTATGCCGCCCTGTGGACGCCTTCGAGACGGTCCTTTCCGATTTGCCTTCTGGGTTGCGTCGGCAACACTTCGACCAGCTGCCCATCTTCCTCGACAGCCTTTCGCAGCGCAGCAAGATTGTTGATCACTTTGGGAATGCCGATGAAGCCAATACACTTGAGACCCGTTTCGCGCATCAGGAGAGCGACGTTGGTCCTGTGTTCGAGGTCTGCTGCCTTGGATCCTGCTGCGAATCGATGAAGTGCTTGCAAGCTGCCGGGATTGTTGAGAGTGAAGAGCGTGGCAGTCGCAATCGAGATCCATTCTCCCCATCCGATACCTTTTTGAGTCGCCTCCGCTTCCAGAGACTGGAAATGCTGGCTAACAGCAGCAAGCTTCGGTGTAGGTGAAGGGTTTGCTGATCGTCCGGCTGGAAGCTGTGTCGACGCTGACAGCCTCGAAGCTCGAGCCGGGAACGTCGGTTGCTGGAGTAGATGCTTGAGAGCGGGCGGAAGCGAACGGCTCTTTGACATGGCGACGAAATAGAATGCTTTTACAGGCAGAGAGGATGGTGAGGAAGAAGTAAGCAGCTCGCATCGGCCACCTGCCATCGTCGACCGGGTGGAGGACGGCCAAAGCGGTTATACGCAAGTCCGCCGGTATTTACCCCGCAATCAAATTGCATTTTGCGTTTGTTAATATGTGTTAGAGCTGCAACCAGTAAGAGCGAATGCGTATCGCGGAAAGCGCTTCATCTTCGTGACTGAGCACAACTACGCCCTGCACCACTTAGGCGAAAGCCTAAAAAAAAGAAAATGTGGATGCTTGTGTCGCTCCACTTTCATCTCGACGTTTCCCCCATCATCTATCCACACTACGTCCCCCCGGCATCCGATCAGCGTTTCGCATCCGCTAGCTTCCAAGGGCTGGTGCAGACCATCGGTTGCACCTCTCGATTCATGCGGTAAGATTGTCAAGCACAGCAGACCTTTGCAGACATCACTACGACGACGCACAAAGCCTGCATCTCGACAAGGGACAGCACCCCGGTCCAAAGCGTTTGTCTGTGCAGCGACACATGCCTCAAGTGGGTGTTAGACGACTGGAGTAGAAGGCTGTGCTGCCGTCCTCCACCAGGCAAGGTGCAGATTGCTTTGTTTGATCCAGCTTTATCACGGACGCCTGCAGTCTCCACTCTCTGCTGAAAGTGCCTGGTGGTTACGGAGCATATAAGAATTGCAGACATGTCAGGATTCAACACCAGTAGCACGACCGACCCTTGAATCGCATTCTCAGCAGCTCGTCCCGCCCGGTGCAAGCAAAACATGGGCAAGCGTGGCACTCCACGTGCTTCGTGCGATCCTTGTCGTCGCAAAAAGGTCAAATGCGATAAAGATCAGCGCAACGCCGAAGGCATTTCGCTCTGCTCCTATTGCTACACCAGAGGTTACGACTGCATCATCACCGAGGACTTGCGATCGAACGCACATGCATCAGATAATGATGGCGGTCGTAATGCAGATCCGACACGTTCAGGGCCAGGCGAAGCTAGCAAGAAGCGCCGAAAGTCGGACGCAGAGACCAGTGACTCCGAGCCAGACGAACCTCCGCATCACGTTCGCGAAAAAAGCTCTGTTCCCGTTCCAGATCCCTTCGTAACGCCTGGCCCCGCGACTGAGCCAGACATGCTCAACGTGCGTGGTCTCACCCGCTCCATCCTCGACGATGCTGTCTCGTCCCACTTCCGCACTACATATTGGTGCAATCCAGCCGTCAATCCACGGCATTTCTATCCACGATATCGACGATATCTCACCAAATTCGAGGGTCTTGCCTCCTCCTCGGCAGATTGCGACGTGTTTCCACCGGCCGATATCATCGTTCTGGCAGTTGCGTGCGTGGGTGTGGTCCAGCTCGGCTATGCATCACATCGATTCGACCTTCAGGCACGCATCTATCGTCGCCTCGAAAAATTGGTGTCACAAGCATGCACCAAGGACATTACTGTCGCGCTCGATGTCCTGGAGGCTATCTTGCTTACCTTCGACGTGCCCGCACGTACCAAGTGCGTGGATGAGGCGACCAACTCTAGCCTGGACGCAGGATTTGTCCATCCGATGAGTCACACCAAGATGATTCGGTTGATCATCCACCACGGCTTCAATCGCTCCAAGGACGACCCTGTGGTCAAGGCGCAGAGGCTAAAGCACCGCACTCCAGCACGCAACGTGGTGTGTGAGGTCAACGAGGAACGCATGCCGCTCGTACTCGCAGTCGCCGCCACCAATGACATTATTCGTAGCTTCGACTTGTTCGAACGACACCAGCTACTGCAGGAGGATATCGATCCTGAAGCCATGATGGCTGACACCGGAGGACCGATCGGAAACCAGTGGGCCTGGCAGCTCTCAGTATTGGCCTCGGTGCTCCGGACGAACAATCTGTCGATCTGCGTGGCAAAGTCTCGCCGTGTCGGCATATCACCCTCGGCGATCCTCGATGTGCTCGAACAGCTAGATCGCTTCGACAAGCAGATGCCCGAGGCGCTGCGATGGAACAGCTCTGCCACAGAGAGTCACGGCTCGTCATTGCAGGCGCTCATCCCTCATGACAATACGAGCGAGGACATCATCTCGATCCTCGTCCGCAAGGCATTCCTATACTTGCTGTTGCTGAGTCAATATCAGTGCATCCACGCCATGGTGCGAGCTCACGGTCTGCAACGTCCAGCGAATAGTTCGCGCCAAGAAGGTAGTATCTACTTGCGCGCACGACAACGGGTCGACTCGATGCTCTTGACCGCGTTTGACCGCATGTCGGAGGTCTCCCCCCAGCTAGCCGCCATCACGGTCCCACCTTCGTTCGCTTCGGTCAATCTGCTCGACTACAGCTCCATCGCTTTTCGAAGCTCTATCAAGCGCGGTGCATACTATGCGCTTGAGATGGCCAAACTGACCTTCAAAGCCGGCCTTCACGAGCTCACCGCCGATCTACTCTCAAAAGCAGGCAAGCAAATCTACGCTTTCAGCACCTACCAATGCCACCCGGATACCCAAGCTGAAGCTGCCAAGTTGCGCAAGATTCTGTCAAGCCTTTATACCGACTTTGAGATGATTCCGGGCCTAGGACCTACCAACGACATCAAGTTGAGACACGAGCGGGCACGCTTTTCGGGCGTTTTTGAACCTGCTGCTGCCTTTCAAGATCCTGCCGCTACAGCGGCGCTGGTGGCAGACGTCACGGAGCTGCCATGGAATGGTACCGGCTCTGTCGGGGGAGTTGAAGGACCGTCGGCAGCGATGAGCGCTGCGGCTTCTTGGAGCACGCCGGGCACCGACGATATGTCTGCCTTTGGCGGCACAATGAATGACTTCCTGGCAGGCTTGCCGTTTGTCAATGCAGCGACAGCTCCAGCATCATCTAGTCCGAATCCGGTACCCTTGGCGCCAAAGACGCCGGCTTCCACAGGAGCTGCAGGCAGCCCATTTGATTTGAATGCTTTCCTCAACACGCAGATGGACTCGGGCTCGAACGGTCGCAATGCACACGCCAATTTCTAGTGACTTCTATCGACTTTGCCTTTACCCACGCCATCTATGTCTCCTTTGTTGTTTGTTCCATGATGCTTTTGTCATGCGATTATTAGTCCATACATTCTGCGACTTAGGTGTGTCGAATAATGATGAATCGAACTAGTATCGGGAATCGGCGTAGGGGATCGTCGCTGAAGTCTTTTTTTCTACCGGCGGGTCATGCATGCCTCTCTGATTTTCTCGCGAACGAGCCATGTTTCGATTCTCCCACAACCGTCCTTCGCACAGCTTTGATCTGAAGGAACGATGTCGGCTCCGTTGACAGCAGCGAAACCTAGAGCATTGACGGAAAGGTTGCTGGATCTTGTCTATCTGGCATACTTTGGCGTCCACCTCTTTGCCTCTATAGCGGTGGATGCTCAGCTGACTTATCCGCCTTATTCGCAACGACTGTTCCCGGGATCTTTGCGAAAAGTGCTGCAGGACTACATCACGACATCAAAAGATCCGTTCTTGCTAGCTGCCGAAAGGGGATCTTCGGATCATGTGTGGTTCCGAGTGCTGCTGGCTAGCGAAACCGTGTTTCAGATTCCATGCTTTGCGATCGCTATTTGGGGTTTGCTGAAGGGTGAGTAGGTGCGCAAAGTGGTGTTCAAAACGGAATGTTGCAACTGACAGAGAGCGTCTGCTGGAGCAGATGAAAAACGGACGTATCCTCTGATGGTGTGTTACGGAACACTTGGTAAGTGTCGACAGACTTTGAAGCTATGCAAGACAGGTTTCGCGCACAGAAGTGACATGCTAAATTGCGGTTCATCGTGGTCTTTACGCAACAGCCGCCTCTTCGACGCTCCAATGCATTTGCAGCATTCTCTTCGGTACAGATGGACGTGGTCTCACATCGGCTGAGATCCATGGCTTGCTCCAGTAAGTGTAGTATGCTCGCCCTCGCCTGTTTGTGTGCACATCGCAGAGGCTGACACAAGGCCAATCTCGTTGTGGCTTCAGAAACTACGTGCCATTTTGCGCGATTCCTATGCTGCTCACATTTGACATGATGTGGCGCATCGTCGGGTTGTTGTCGCCGCCACTTCAAGTCGACAAGATCGAAAAAAAGGATTGAGCTTCGTTGGTCCTTTTGCTCTGCAAACTAGAATAGAAGTATGCGATTTCTTCTCTGTCTGTCGACTCGCATGTGATTCGATTCGGCGAGATGTCCGGCAGGATATCCGAAAGGTTTATTGTCTCACTGATCACGACGGCAGATTCGGTTCAAAGAAGTGACGAACACATCACACAAGATTCAGCTTCGATATTTGCCGGTGTTCGGATTTGGTCGGTGAGGAGCGTGGTGCACGCGAGTTGATCCGGAACACAAGCAAATCATCCGGCAGCAGAACGCGTCTCTTCGGACTTCGATTCCAGCTTCAGGGTCTCTCTTTTCCACTCCCTTTCTGCTCATTTGCCTCGACGGCAATCTCGACGATGCAGATTGGTGAGAGAAAGGAACACAATCCGAGATGTAAAGTGACGCCGTTGGCCGGTCAAAAAAAAAAAAAAAAAAAAAAAAGGTTAGCCGTTGCAGCTCATGAGCCCCGACCAAAACCATGACCCCAAAACCATGACCTGGTCAGCTTTTTCTTAGATACAGTAGCACCAATCGTCAGCAGTCGCTCTTTGAAGTTGACTATCAACCAGATCCTCTGCTGCTCACCACCACGAGCTCAATCACCAGGTGCAAAGCAATACTTCAAGTGCTCCAAATTCCGTTTCATCCACACAATCGCACCGAAGACGGCCGCCCATATCATCTCCTCGATTGGATTGCTTCCTCATCTGCGAGTGTAATCGACACACATCAGACACGGTGTTAACTATCTGCGGACTCGTAGAATCTGATCTATACGAAAGAAGATCAGCCCACTGATCTCCTGACATCGACCTGTCGGTGCACACGACATCCTTTATCGCGATGAATGGTACAACAATGAATGGCGATGGCCGCGTAAATGACCCGGTCAATGAACATGCTCACGGAGGCGTTACGAATGGAATCAATCAGAGCCACACTATGGCCAGTGGCTCGCAAGAAGGACTCCCCGCATTCGACGCAACCGAGCATCCACACCGAAGGTACAACCCCTTGACCCGCAGCTGGGTGCTCTGCTCGCCTCACCGCACAAAACGTCCCTGGCAGGGTCAGGAGGAAAAGCCTCAAGGGACCTCTCTTCCTGCTTTCGACGAAAAATGCTACCTCTGCCCCGGCAATACTCGAGCCACGGGACAGAAAAATGACGACTACACCTCGACGTTCTTTTTCGAGAACGACTATGCTGCACTCATGCCGCAAGCCGTGGCCGGGGAAAAGAACCAGCATTCTTTGCTTCAATCGCAGCCAGCTAGAGGCCGATGCTACGTCATCTGCTTCAACCCACAGCACAACTTGACGCTGGCGCAACTCAGCACCCCTCCCTTCTCACCGGATCAGCACATTGTGCCCATCATTCAGAGCTGGCAGAAGATCTACAAGCAGATCCCCGCAGAAAACCCTTTTGTCAAGTATATCCAGATCTTTGAGAACAAAGGCTCGGCTATGGGTTGCTCGAATCCTCATCCCCACGGACAAGTGTGGTCGCTCGATTATATCCCAGAAGAGCCGAGTAAAGAGCTCGCTTCTCTCCACGATTGGTCCAAGGATCCAACCAATCAGGATCCCAAGATCAATCTTGGCGCTCTGGACGACAATGGGCGACCCTCGATGCTTCTCACCCTCGCTAAGCTCGAATTGACTACCCCAGGTACACCACGAGTCATTACTTCCAACAACCATTTTGTCGCTATTGTTCCGTACTGGGCAGTCTGGCCATTTGAAGTTCTTTTGCTACCTTCGCAACGACAAATTCGCAACATCCTGCAGATGACCCAAGCCGAAATCACCTCGCTGGCAAGGATCTTGGCCGAAGTCACGTGCAAGTTGGACAACGTCTTCAAATGTTCTTTTCCTTACTCGATGGGAATTCACCAACAGCCGACCCAGATCAGTACAAAGGAAGAAGACGAGTTCGCCCAGTTCCACGTCCACTTCTATCCTCCTCTCCTCAGGTCTGCCTCGGTTCGCAAGTTCTTGGTTGGCTTCGAGATGATGGCTGAACCGCAAAGAGATTTGACAGCCGAACAGGCTGCAAAGAGGATCAGGGAGTGCGAGAATAGGCATTACCTTGCGACGTTGGATGGTGAAAAGTAAGCAGCAGCGACAACGGCGGCTTTTTAGCCAGCAGAGTCGATTGTGTCTGTGCAAGGCTCCGGCAACTTATTGCAGTCACACATTCTGGATCCAACGATCATCATTCAGCAAACGACTGTGATTGTCAGAGTGTGGAAAGGCTAATCCTGCGCCAAGGTGATCTTGCGTAACGCCTCCCTCACGCTCTCCTCGTCAAACTTCGGTGTCCCGCTTTTGCTCCTCAACCTCGACTCTGCTTTGACACATTTGATACCCAATCCTTCCAATCTTTGTCTATCCACCTCTACCTGACCATCGGTAAAATAGACAATGTGGGAAATGAGCTGCTTCTCCACCCAGCCAGCATGCCGATTCGGACTATCGCCCTGGTTCAAACTGGCACAGATAGCACGGACGAAATCGAGCGCCGACATTCCATGCGTTTCTCGATCTTGGACCGAATTGAGCAACAGCACTTTGTACCTCAGTGTTGAAGAGGTGGCGATACTTGTGGCGATGTTGCGCAGGCAAAGACAGGGGATGATGCTGGTCCAGAGTGAACCGCATGAGTAGATGATGGTTCGGCTTCGGTTGAGTGCGGATACGAAAGATGGGTTGGGAGCCGGGTAGATTTCGTTTCGATATGCATTGACGTAGAGGATTCGTCGGATCGGTGAGCTAAGAGAAGGTTCCGGATCGTCTGCTTTAGTGAAGATGATGTTGCCTGTCTTTTCCTTGCGAATCGACCTGGAGCGGCGGGGCGATGTGTATGGTTTGGATGAACTGTCGCGTGGTAATGAAGCACTTCGATCGAGTGAATGGTCATCTTCGGCTGCACTACCATCGTAGGGAGAGTCGAGCTGGTCGTTACCATCTTGCGAGTCTTGATCATCGTCGGCGGGGTCAAGACCATCCTTTTGGTTACCGACGGTGGTTAAACCTTTTCTGGCCTGTGCAGCGTAGGCTGTTGCACGCTCTTCAACGAGTTGAGTGAAGAGAGGGCTATGCCCAATTGGTACTCCGGACCTGACTTTGGGTGCTTCGCCATCCAGCGCGCTGGTCCTTAGCGCATCCGTACTGCCGTTCATTGATGTATAGTTCGACGAAGCAAATGGCTCGTTGATATGATAGTGAGCTGGAGGACCGAACCCAGGGGTCGATGGACCTCCGTCGCTCAACCCTAGTCCTTGCATAGCGTCTCCCGCCAACAAGTCATGATTTGGCGTTTGAAGCGACTGCTGCTGTCCCCCGTAGACCGCAGACGACGGCGTTCCCGGCGGCTGACTCGCCAATGTCTCGCTTATCCCTGCTCCCAGCTTCCCGCCAGTGGTCTTTCCCGCTTTCGGCGCCGGGTGCGAGATCTCGCACTGCCCCACAATCATCTCTCCATCCTCCAGCTCTGCCGCGATCGTCGCGGTATGATTCGTATTGATGACTGGCAAGACTTTGCTGGCCATCAAGCTCGTACTGATCTGCGTTGTTGCCGAGAACAGGAAGATGGCACTCTGGATCGAGCGAAAGAACTTCTGGGCCGCTGCAAGGAAAAAGTTGCCGATCGATCCACCGCGAAAGTTGAAATGACGATGGGCGCGACGTAAGACTTCGCTTTCAAAGTGAACGAGAAATCCGCGAATGACTTCTTTGCGTTCCGGCTCGATGCCTCGCCAAAGACGATGCCGCCCTTCGAGGATGTCCATCCATTCTTGCTTGATCTCACGCGAAGGACCATGCGACGGAAGACGATACGAGAGGAGGTTGTGAATCGCTTCGTTGGACTGCGGCGGTGGTGCTGCAGCTGATGAAGAGGACGACGGCCCTGTATGGTCGTGTCGTGACGGGGTAGGGATGAGCCGATTGAGACGCGAACGGAGGTCTCCGATCGAGGGGCCTCCAAGGACGCGGATGATCTCGGAAGAGGATCCGCCGTTGTCAGAGATGGGCATAACGTACGTCGCTCCTGGTGTCGCGCCGACAAGGTCATTAAAGCCGCTGCCTCCACTGATGACAAGAACCTCTCCGAGAGCTGCTTCTAGCGAAATTGCTGGCACCGCATCGGTGTGGTGTGACGCCACAGGCACGGTCGCAGGAACGCTGGGACCTGTCGTCGCTGTCGCAGATGAGCCCGTCGTGGTTGGCTGTCCATGACTTGTGACGTTCGAAGCCTCGTCTGGCAAAGGGGCCTCGAAAGTGATCGAAGGAGGCGATCCTGCACCTGTACTATCAACCTCGCAGTCGGTCACCGCACCGGCAGACATGGTCTCGCAATCCACCGCGGACGACAGAACTGCAAGACTGGACATCGCGATGGCGTCAGCAATCTTGCTTTGGTAAAGAGCTGAGCCTTGTCAGGCTAGTGTAGCTGGATGTCTAGGTCGCGTGTTGTTTCGGTAGCTCGGATGCTTTTGTTGCGGTGAACCCGACAAAGTCCCTAATCTGGTCCACGTCTGCATCTCCGCGGGATTACCGACATCGCAGTTATCATTTTGGACCGTTCAGAAAGGCCTTGGAAGCCGAGAAAAAAATACATAAAAAGGATCAATTGGGTGTTCCTTGGGATACCAAGAAGCCATTCGCGGATCTCCCTCATATTCTCATCGGATCATCCGCTGACGTCCCTTGGCTTCCTCTGATGCAGGCACGAGCTTCACGAACTAAGGTTCTCAGTCTTGTTCGACCTCGTCACATTTCAGCGAGCAGAATGTCGTCCACTCCAAGCACTGTCGGCGCGCCCGCAAGCTCTTGGTCGGTGTCCCGACCAGAGCCAAAGAGCAGCGTCGCACCTTCTTTCTACCAGACTTCACCGCCTCCGCACTGGTCGACGCTGGATGCCTCGAAGAGAAAATTCAAGTCTCCTTGGCCTTCTGCTTCTCCACACGGCATCCTCGGCTTTCTGCGCGCTCGACTATTCGACTGGGACGAGGTGCCTTTGCCTCCAAAGATCGCTTCTTCCACCAATGGTGCCACTCTGCCGCCCGTCAATAAGCCCACGTGGACAGCATCGAACGAGACGAGCTCGGAGGCAGAAAACATCACATTCACTTGGCTAGGTCATGCCATCTGTCACCTGCAAATCCCCATCGGCAACGGCAAAACAATCACCATCCTTTGCGATCCGGTCTTGTCCCGACGTGTATCTCCAGTGCAATGGTTCGGTCCGGAACGATACACCGACGCCCCCGTCACCGTGGAGGAAATCGCGCAAGCAACCGAAAAGGAAGGCAAAAATGCTTGGCCTGACCTTCTCGTCCTCTCCCACAATCATTACGATCATACCGACTACACGACGATCCAAAAATTGCTCAACCCTATCTCTGCGGCCGTGAAACGTCCGCATGTGTTTTGTACTCTCGGGACCAAGCCGTGGTTCCAGTCGAATTTTGGCTTGTCCGATGCAGAAGTGACCGAGTGCGACTGGTGGCAAGAGAGCAGCGTCTCGTTGGGCGGGGAAGCGGCGCTCAAAGTTACTTGCGTTCCAGCGCAGCATTTCTCAGGTCGAGGCGCATTCGACCGTGATCGTACGCTCTGGGCTGGATGGACATTTCACGCTGTTTCGGAAGCATCCAACAAGGCGAGCGTCTACTTTGCTGGCGATACAGGCTACCGCTCGGTCCCAAGGGGGATGCCTAAAGAGCAAGAGGATACGCTGCCCACCTGCCCAGCATTCAAGGAGATCGGGGAAGCATTGGGGCCATTCGACGTATCGCTCATCCCAATTGGAGCGTATTCACCACGCAATGTCATGTCGACGATCCATCTTGCACCTCAAGATTCGGTCTTGGTACATCGCGATGTCAAAAGTCGAAAATCGTACGGCATTCACTGGGGAAGTTTCCGGCTTACTCCCGAGGACGTCAATGAACCGCCCAAATTGCTCGAAGAGGAAGCCAAGCGTCAGGGAATTGATCCAAATGAATTCGCTACCGTTCAAATCGGTGAAAGTGTCTCTATCCCGGTCGCATCTTCAAGCGCGCAGCCTAAGAATACTGTGGAAGGTGCCAAGGAAGGCGAGCCACTTCCGGAATCAAAGTTGGGAACCAAACAGCATTGGGACGACGTCTATGCACGCGAAGTGACCAACTTCAACGAGATCGGCGAAGAAGGGGAAGTGTGGTTTGGCGAAGACGCTGTGATGCGGATGATTCGATTCTTGGAAGTCTACTATACAGAGACGTTGGCCGGTCAATTCTCTTCCGATGCGTCAGCTCCGACGGTGTTGGATCTAGGGACGGGAAACGGTCACTTGTTGTTTGAGATGATCGAGTCTTCTGCTGATCTGGAAGACATCATCAGTGCTGATCGATTGGTAGGCATCGACTATTCATCTGCTTCCATTGACCTGGCCAGATCCATCGCATTGAAACGAGGCGGAGATTGCGAAAAGGTCAAATTCACCACTGCCGACCTCCTCGACGCCACTGGCGTTCAAACTTTGCTTCAAATGCCAAAAGCAGAGTTAGGCGCACACGAGCAAGGCTGGGATTTGGTATGCGATAAAGGAACCCTAGACGCGATTGCCCTCTCCTCCCAACCCATCAACGGCTCCCTTCCAATCGACCTCTACTCCAATGCGGTCAACACTTTGGTCAAAACACAAGGCATCTTCTTAATCACCTCTTGCAACTTCACCGAGCAGGAACTCACAGCAAGATTCACCCCGAAAGGCTTTGAAGTCGAACAAGTTCTGCCCACCCCTTCATTCACATTTGGCGGCGCAAAAGGGTCTACCACCACCTCGATCGCTTTCAGAAAGATGTAATGGTCGCTTCCAACATGTAAAGGACACAGTCGCTCGCACCACATGTCAACGCCGAATGAAGCAAAAGAAAAACCCCAACACTGAACAGAGCAAAGAAGCGAAAGTCGTCGATCAAGACAACAGCAGCGTGCAAAGATAGTTTACAGGTGAGATGAAATGTTGGACGACGACGCCTTGTCAGCAGCAATGTCCTTGAGCAGCTCGGCAGCTTTCTCGGCAACAGCAATGACAGCGGCGGTGGGATGGCCCGAAATCTGCTCGGGGAAGATACTGGCATCACACACCATCAGGCCATCGACACCATGGACATGCAAGGCGGTATCGACGACCGAGTCGGACGCATTGGGACCCATCTTGACGGTGCCAACTGGGTGGTAGAGTGTAAAGGCACGCTTGCACATGAAGTTCATCAGCTGGTCGTCGGTGAGCTTGCTAGGGTCCGTGGCCGACATGGGCCAGTAGAAGCCTTCTTCATTGTCGCTCTTGTAGTCCTCCAGATAGGGCTGCAAGGCATTGGCTTTGGCAACGGCAATCGCGAGACGCACACCAGCGAGCGTCACCTTGCGGTCGTTGTCATCAGGATCGGTAAAGTATTTGGGATCGACGATCGCCTTTTCCCATGGATCAGCTGACTTGATCGAGATGGTGCCTTTGGAGCGTGGTCGAACATTGAGGCCGACGATCGAGACACAACCGGTGCCGGCTGGTGCAGGGAGCGTGCCGTGGTCGTTGTAGGCCAGCGGAGTGCAGATCAGTTCGATATCGGGACCCTTGCCCATGGAGCCGAAGAACTGCGGACGGTTCTCGGGTCTGGTGAGCGAGTTGACCAGAGGTAGTGACTGGTCGTTGCATCGGACAAAGGCGGCAGCCTCGCCGGCATTGCTCGAGACCGGACCACCTCCAGTCACAAGCCAGCGAGCAAGGGAAGGAATGGCTTTGATGTCGCTGCCGAGGTAGTCAAGCGTGTGAGCCGGCTTGGCTCTGGCGTTGATGGTGGTGTGACAGAGGTGGTCGCTCAGGCGCTCGCCGACGAGAGCATTGTCGACGACGACAGGAATTCCGTGCTTGTTGAGGGTGGCTGCAGGGCCGACGCCGGAGAGCATGAGTGTCTGGGGCGAGTTGATGGCACCGCCGCACAGTACGACACGCTGGTTAGCAGCGGCATAGTACTTCTGCCCGCCCTTCTTGTTCTGCATCTCGACGGCGATGGCCTTGGGACGAGAGCCGGTTCGGTCAAAGATGATGCGGTTGACCATGACATGGATACCGATCGTAAGATTGGGTCGCTTCTGCACTTCAAGAGGCAGGTAGGCAGTAGCGGCCGAAGAGCGTCGGCCACTGCTGTCGATGAAAGTGGTGAATTGGGTGACACCCTCACTGCCTCGGTGCGTGTTGAGGTCGGGATTGAAGGGGATGCCGACCTCGACACAAGCATTGACGAAGCCCTTGGAGGTGACTTCGGCTTTGTAGGAAGAGTGGCCCGTCTGCCAGGGGCCGGAGCTACCGCGATCTTCGGCCTTGACGTCGGGCTGAGAAGCATGAGGCGTATACTTCTCGGCGCGATTGAGGAAAGGCAGGAGCTCCTTGTAAGACCAGCCTTTGCAGTTGAACTTCTCGCTCCACTCGTCATAATCCGAAGGAGCGCAGTGGTGGTACATCATGGCATTGATGGAGGAAGAGCCACCAATGAGCTTTCCTCTGGGCCATTGCATCTCCTTGTTGAGCACCGAAGCTTGAGGAGTCGTGGTGTAGTCCCAGTCACGATCCGTCTTGAAGTTCTTGGTGAAGACGAGAGGAGCTTTGACCTCAAGGGCATCATTGTTACCACCAGCTTCGAGAAGGAGCACGGAGGTGTTGGGATCTTCCGAGAGACGGCTTGCGATGACGCAGCCTGCTGTGCCACCGCCACAGATGATGAAGTCGTAGGCTTTGGCTTTTTGGGCTTCCTCTACCGACTGAGGAGCCATGTTGGCTGGAGTAGCGTACGCCGAGGCGTCAGAGAGCAATGTAGGCGAGGAGAAGAGACCCATGATTGCGGCGGAACAAGTGGTCTCAGAGGCCTTGGAAAGTAATGGGCTGCTGGAGATAAAACGAAGGATGCAACAGATGACAGCGTCCCGATATATATGTCCGGATCATCCGTCTTATCGTTCGTGATGCGGAAGTTGCCGACTCGAAACGGGCTAATGCCTCTCAGCAAGTGACGACTAGCGCACGCTTCGTCTGTCGCCATTGCGCGCGCTTCATGCTTGTTGAATTTCGGCGCACTTGGCGACTGTGTGACGGCTCAGCTCTGAAGCGAGGTGTTTCGAAGCCATAGAGCGTGGCTCGTCCGTAGTCGTTACGCCATGGCTGCATGTCCGCTCGCTGCTATCAGCAATCAGTCTTCATGAATGCTTACATGCGGCTCGCCTTTGCGGCATGGCATTATCAAGCCCGAGAGGAGGCGGCGCTTGCCAGGCTGAGCACATGACCATTGCTGCATGTTCCAATGCCTTGGAAAGTGCGCTTCCTTTCTTCCCTGTCGAAACAAGCAGAGTGGCCTTCAAGGCATACGCAGGGTCTGCGCTGCACTTTCTTGCGGTTTGCGTGGTTCGGCTAAATCGCAGATTGCGGGGTTTAGCAGGTGCGCAGCCGCGGACGCGACCACAAAAGCGTGACTGTTCAAGTTGCTTTGTGTCTCTCAGCTGCCGGTTGCGTGTCAAGAGCTGCAGGGTCCTCAACAGAGTTTTGCTAGGTGCTTTGAGGCAAATGCGGGGAAAGGTTTGACTAGCTCATTTGCCTACTGTATACGGCCTCACCTTGTATTCCGCTTCGTGTCGCGGCTCCTGTGTTGTGCAATACTGCGATCTCCATTCTGCGACGTGCGGCAGCTCACAACGGTCCTTCCCTAGCCTTGCGGTACGAGCAACCGAGTGACACACTTCGTGCTCGATAATATCCACTTCGAAGCGGTGTGCATCCTTACATTCTCTGCTGCCCCTTCAATCTCCACCATGAATCCACGCTTCAGTCTCGCAGCCACATTTGGGTGCGTTCGCGGGATTTTGCGCTCTAGATGCTTTCTTTGAGGCTCACTGCAGGTAGGACATCTTTTCTGACCATCCCCACTGACGGTCGTACCAGCCGGCAGCCTGCACACCTCCTTCTCCCATCCATGCCGCCGTGTTGTCTACGACCACCCACTCTGGTATCATAGTAGCCGTTCGAGTCGGTAGCAATCGCGCGGCTCGTGAGATTCCCTCTAGTCCGATGCCATGCACCACCAGTGTCAAACCTTCCTGATACCAAGGGTGAGGTGCCAACGTTAGCATGGCAGTTCCATCTTCGTAGTAGCTTCGATCCTGTATGCTAAATTGTGCCGAAGTATCGGGAGACGGAAAGCGCATGGGGCTTCCGTTGGGCCAACTGTCAAAGACAGAGCGGGCAAAGGTGTTGACGCTGGGTCCGCCCAGGCAGACAATATTGCTGTGTTTCCAGCTCTTGCCTTGTTGAATTTTGACCCAATCTGCGTCGGAAAGAATTTGCGAGTTGATGCCACCGTACAAGAGAAGGTCAGCCGTGAGATTGGAGAAGCAGCTTGTAGGAGCCTTGATCCAGGTGCATCAAGTGATGCGATATTGGGAGAGGCGGAAAGTTGCCGGTTTCCTTCGCAAAGGCAGCAATGTATGAGTACCAGTCTCCCGTGTGCCATTCGACGGCTTCTCCCTCTCGACCGTTTGTCGAGAAGAGTTCTTCCGGTATGATAGCAAATTCTGCCGTCTTCTCCATTGTGATTGCCAGAGCTGTACTGTTCTTCTTGATGTCGAGATCTGTTGCCGCGATCATCTGCCATTGCAACAAGGACCATCCCGCGCTCTTGCGCACCCAGGGCCAATCAACATCAGGATACTCCACACGCAGGACGTGTTTGAGGCGTCCCGAACTTTGCTCTTGTACTTGCGCCTCAAATGAGCTTAACAATGTAGTACCATTCTGCGGACCATAGGACAAGAAGTGCCTACTTGTATTCTGATCCGGCACAAGCAGTTCGGCGTAGGTAGATTGCGTCAAGCAAGGCAGCCCTCCAAACGGCAGCTCTCTCATTCCCCAGGGAAACGGACCCAAAACTTGCCATGTACTACTCAAGGAGAAGTCGCTTGGTGTATCCAATGATCCTGTCAACTGAAAGAATTGCTGTGTAGATACGGCAAAGGCGATGAGCAGGGCTACGGCGCCCCCGGTCTTAAAGACGTTCTTCATCGTGAGCAATTGAGAAGGCGTGACCCTGCTTCCTTCAGGACTGTAACAAATGCGCTGCTTTGCACAAATCAGGCTCGATCGGAGCTGCGTATTGACATAGCGAGCAAAGAGGGCGATAGAGGGATGCTGGGTGGAACTTTTGGAAGGAGGCTCGAGCAACTCGTACCAGGAATCTTACGCGGTAACTCAAAGTTGGTTTGCGGCTTTGGACCCTGCATGTTACCATTCGTCATGATTCACGCACAGACGCCGCGACGGCAAACAAGACCTCCACACTGTCGCCGGCAACAACCATCATGAGCGCCCGTACCATTCTCAGGTTGTGTGTTCCTTCATTGACCAGACCTCAATCAACCACACATCGACTACGCTTGAGAAATATCTCTCTTTTCAGCACAAACACTGCTACGCACGACATGGCAAAGCCGGCTCCAGGTCACAAAGACGCCGTCTATCACACGGAGTGCACTGGTCAAGCTCTCGAGACCGTCAAGGCGCATTCGTCTCCCTCAGAGCAGACCTTGTTCGGTGCCTGCTTTTGTCCATTCGTGCACCGAGTATGGATCGCTCTCGAGTATCTGGGGGGTGAGTGACGTCTACTCATCGAGCTGTCTCTTCTGCATTGAGCTGACTTTTCTGCATTCGCCTGTCTGTAGCCCCTTACCAATATCGCGAGGTGGACCCATACAAGAAGCCGGCCGATCTCCTTGAACTAAATCCAAAAGGTCTTGTTCCAGCGCTCAAGCTTTCCAACGGCAAAGGATTGGCCGAGTCGACCGTAATGTTAGTTCTGACGAGTCTCAAGCTCAAGCTAGCGCAACACTGACAGACAGTCTTTTCTGCATTTGTGTCTACTTAGCCTCGAATACGTTGATGAAAAGTACGGTGGCGGCGAGAACGGCAACTCGCTCCTTCCTCCTCTCTCCGACCCTTACAGTCGAGCAGCCTACCGTCTTGCGGTCGACAAGGCCAATCGCAACCTGATCCCCTCCTTCTACCGCTACCTCCAAGCCCAGGAGGTGGAGAAGCAGCTAGAAGGGGCCAAAGAATTCACCTCGCACTTGAGCGACTTTGTAAAGTCCATGTCATCCGATAGCTCCGCTGGCTACTGGAACGGCGAGTCGCTCTCCATTGTCGATTGCACTGTGGCGCCTTGGCTCCACCGCGCAACAAATGTCTTACGACACTTTCGCGGCTTTGAACCCGACAAGCTTCTCGAACCTGATGTGCTAGAAAGGTGGAACAAGTGGACGGACGCAGTCTTTGGTTTAGATGCTTTCAAGGCTACCACTTCCACTGATGATCTGTATCTCGACTCTTATGTTCGCTACGCTCAGAACCGGCCTATGACTTCGCAGGTAGCTGATGCCATCAACAAGGGTCGTGGCCTGCCTTGACCATAGCATTCCGGCTTCCACACTTTGCAGCAAATTGAAGTGTCCCCTTAGCGCCCCAGAATGACCACAGAGTCTAGGATCCCGCTAGAATGCAATGTGATCTCCTCATTGTGCTGAACTTGAAGAACAGATGTACGAGAAGAACGAGTGCTTCTTGGTCGCCACCGCATATGTATTGCCGGTGGGAACCTCTTACGACACCTTTTCCAGAAGGATGCTTTCTTCTTATCGGAGCGTTCTTCTCCGCATGGCCAATTTTAAGCGTCGGCTCGAAATTAATCTACTGTAGCTGCGCTTTGACCAAAAGTGCAGGTCGTACGCAGAAGAGCTCGGCAATTCATGTTCCATTCTCCTTCGATTCCTGCTTACTACCACTATTTGGATCTTGCATTCGTCCAACATCAACAATGTCGAGCAGCGCAAAGGCACCAGAAGCCGAGTCGATCGCTCAGCCGCTCGAATTCAAGGGCGGCAAAGTTGCGCCGAACCGTCTTGCAAAGGTAGGCTTGTACAGAGCGCTTTTTGCCTCTATAAGGCCGGTTGCTGACCAGTATCAATCTTCATATCTGTATTTATCTGACTTCCGTAGGCTCCATTGGAAGAGACGCTCGCAAGCACGGGAGGCGGTCCACCTAATCATGCCCACTTTGAACTTTACCGTGCCTGGGCTCGTGGAGGATGGGGATTGATCATCACTGGCAACGTTGCCATCGACCCTCTGCACCTCGGCACGCCCTGGGATGTCACCATTCCCTATGACGAAAAGAGTCTTGCCTTCTTCAAGACCGCGATGAAGCGATATGCAGATGCCTGCACTGGTCGCGATCAGCCCGATGCCGTCGATCCGAAATCTCGTCCATTGGCAGTAGTTCAGCTTGTCCATGCGGGCCGGCAATCCATGCGGGGCTCTGGACGAGGCATCACTGCCCCAGCTCTCGCTCCTTCAGCCGTTCCGATGAGCACTATGAGCAACATTGGACCGATCGGCAAACTCTTTGACCACCTTCTTTGGGGTCCCGTTGCAGCTATGACCACAGAGCAAGTCCACCAGCTTCGAGATCGTTTTGTTCACGCCGCCCTCATCTGTGCTGAAGCAGGCTTCGATGGTGTTGAACTCCACGGTAGTCACGGGTACCAGCTGGCGGCTTTCCTCAGCCCTCGAACCAATCTTCGCACCGACCAGTATGGCGGTTCCGCCGAGAACCGTGCTCGACTGCTGCTCGAAATCGTCGATCTGATTCGAAAGGAGGTGGAGGACGATTTCATCATTGGAGTCAAGTTGAACAGCTCTGATTATGTTCAAGGAGGTCTTACGGAAGACGATGCTTTGTTGAACGTCAAGTGGCTGGCAGAGACCGAGAAGGTCGACTTTGTCGAAATCAGCGGCGGAAACTACGAGAACCCTTCATTTGTGATGGAAGGATTCGACTCTGAATTGGAAAAGGCCAAAATCGAGAAGCTTTCGTCCAAGACTGCCTCCGCCGACAGTAAGTCGGACTCGAAGGCTACCGGTACGGGTGCTGCCACCGTTCAGGGCTCAGGTGTTGATCCTACCTCTAAGACGTCCGCACGCACTGGACGAAGAGAAGCCTTCTTCCAAAACTTTGGCCGTCGCTGCCGCTCTACTCTGCCCACCGACACACGCCTCAAGATCATCCTCACGGGTGGTCTCCGCTCCCGTCATGGTATCGCCTCCGCCATCGACGGTGCCGCTGACATGGCCTGCCTTGGCCGCCCCGCTGCCGTCTTCCCTTCGCTACCCCAACGTCTTACAGACACCTCCATCCCGGATACTTCTCCGGAAGCAGGCACACCAGAATACAAAGTGCCCGCAGTGACCAGTCTTGCCCTTGTCCCCATCAAGATCATCGGTGCCGGCTGGGGTACTCTTTGGCACACCTTCCACATGGCACAAGCTGTTTTGCACAAGGGCGAAGATGCTACAAGGTCGACGTTCAGTTTGATCAACGATTACACAAAGACGGGTGCCACGCAGACTGGATTCAAGGAGTCGAATGATGATTGGTTCATGCTGGTGGTCATGACAATCATCCCCATGGTGGCTTGTATTGCAGTGTTTGTTTTCGGGTCCAAGTCGTCTGCTTCTTGATAGAGCATTCTTGATGACGGATTTCAGCAAGAATGAATCTGTGGTGTTTCGCACAGGCAGCTTCATCAGGTATGATCCGTTTCAGGACTGCGTAGGATTCAATGTTCGTCTCAATGCAAAGGCGGAATAGTGAATCGCCAGGTGGTAAGCAGTCGCTGGCACCTGCGAGTGTGGGAATGCAAAGACATTTTCTGACGGTTCGGCAAGCCGAAGAGCGGGTAAACTTCGGGTATATGCCATTGAAACGAAGCATGTAATCAACACCAATACAAGGTTCCAGATCGGACAGACCCATGCGAACCGTTCTGTGCATCTGCAAAGAGCTTTGTGATACAAGTTTGGGCATCCTAATTGACGGGTGAGGATGACACGACAGCATCAGCGTTGTTTTCCTTCTTCTCCATCGAGTCGGCGTTAGATCGAACCCTTACGCCTTCTTCAAAAACGGCAGGATGATCAGCATCCGTCAAACCCATCTGAGAAATGTCATATCCGTTGTCTGCCAGATACTGTCTGAAAACCTCGTCCTCCTTCTTCATGCTATCTTGTCCGATCGAAGGAATGAAGAAGAATGTGATGAGAGCCGAGAAAATCGCGAGTCCACCAGCGATGTAGAAAGGTCCAGCAAAGTAGATATTGTCGTTGGGCGTTCCGAGGTCGGCTTGGATCTGCGGGAAGGCGTAGCTGCCACTGAAAGCGCCAACCTTTCCGATAGCGGCTGCGATACCGTAGAATGTGCCTCGAACGGCGGCAGGTCCACAGGCCTTGCTGGCAAGAAGTCCAAGGTTGTTGCCGGGACCGAACTCGCCGAATGACAGAAACAGACCGAATATGGTGATGAAACCGCCAAAGTGTTGTCGGATATGGCCAAATGCACCGCCCATGACAAAGGCGAGGACAGCTTGGCAGAGGAGACCGGTGATCATTGTATTCTTGGGGCCAAGTCTGTCTGCGACCAAGGCGCCGATGATAGTGCCGGGGAGATAAAAGCAGTTGAGAGCGGTCGAGTAGGCGAGGGAGCGTCGGAGAACCGTCTCGTCGGACGCGCCCGCGGTAGGGTTGAGCTGCTTGATAATGATGGAACTGTAGATGCCGCTAGGATAAGACACATAATCATATGCAAACCAAGCGAGACAGACTGCCAGAAGACGAACCCAGTATCGCTTAAAGATGAGCCAGTAAGGCACGTTCTTCTTGATGGCGTTTTTGCGGTAATGTTCGGGCTCGTGCATGCCCATTCGGAAGAAGAAGACCAAAAGAGGTGGGATCGCTCCAAGTCCAAGAGTCAGACGCCAGACCCAGGCGAGGTGCTTCATGCCAAAGATGAGGAGGAGGATGTAGGCCACAAGGGAAGCAACGACGAAGCCAAGATCGATCATGGTGTTGGTGGCAATGATAAAGTACATTTGCTGGCGGTTCTTGTTGACACCTTCGCCTTCCGTGTTCTCGGAAGCGGCTACAGAGCCACTGGGGTATTCCGCGCCGATAGCAATACCCATGATGAAGCGGTATGCCGACAAGGCAGCAAAGAGGCCGCCAATCGAGCCGCCGGCTCCCCAGGCACCAGCAATGAGAATAGACCAGAGGGTGAGCCAGATCGAAGCGAACCACATGCCATGTCGACGACCAACACGATCGACGATGAAACCGAAAAGCAGCATGCCAAAGACGGTACCGGCGAATACGAGCGAGGAGAAGCGCGACTCGAATTGGGTGAACCCGGCATAATCAGGATATGCGTACGACAGGACCGTAAGGGCGGGTCCACTTGAAGCGTTGACATAGCCATCGGAGAAGAGCGCAGCACCACAAGCAAAAATCAAGCCGACAGCGCCAAGCCGGGACTTTTTCGCTGCTGGCTGAGTAGGTGCATCGTATGAGGACGAAGAGGCGGGCTGGAGGTTCTTCTCACCGGCGGGCGAGACATCCTCATGATGTCTCTCTTGGATGTCTGTCATCCTTGTAAGTAATGGATGGGGTAGGATGGCTGAAGTCAGGGGAGGAAAAGGACGGTATAATGGTCGAAGGTCTCTGTATATATCCCCGAACTGGATCAGTGTGGGCCGCAGAATGTTCTCGATGTGTTGCCGGTATGAAAAGCGCAATCAGGGTGGCCTTGTGGGCGCAGAATCTGAGCACACTATTGTTCCAAGAAAGCGGTTCTAGCGGCCGTGCGACCCACACACACACCGTCGGCCGCCACATTTCAGGGGTGGGCGTGAGACCCCAGATCATGCAGTCGTGCAGATGTGTCCCCGTTGTGTCAAGATATCGACGGACAAATGAATCTCGGCTATCCTTCGACCTTCGTACAAGCGAGCAAGGAACGCTCGAGTCCGGTGGTGAATTCGAACGGCGGCCGAGGAGAACGGCGGCAGTCTGAGGCTCAAGTCGCACACGAAAGTCCGCGTGACTGCCATTTTGTGAAACGTCGATGACTGAAATTTTTAAGACTCAGCGGAGAATACTTTTTTTTTTATATTCTGTTTCTTTTTTGGTCAGACCCACTGAGCAGCATGCACGGTAATGCAATGCAATGCGTTGACACTGATCATTGTGAGTGTATTCCAGAGTGGGTCGAACCAATCGTATTGTGAGAGGGGTGTGTCCACGTTCCTTCGTTCTTGCAGTGAGCATTGGCCGCTTCTCACAAAAAGCTCGAGAAGGCTGGAAATGCTCGAATATGAAAAACACGCGATCTGCACTGCGCACCAAACTCTACCGCCGGCTCTGTCTGACTACAGTCGATTTGAACAGCACATGGTCTGATGCACTCGAAGCAACTTGACCTTCAAGTTAGACTCTAGCAATGCTTGCATGCTCGATGAGCGTTTCCACATGAGAGGTGATTAATGCTCTGTTTCTCGGCGAGCACGTTGCCCTTTGGTTGTCGCGAAAGCTCGTTGACGCCGCCGGCGTTTCCACGTCTTGCCGAAAAATCGCAGCTGAAGGAGGAGTTTGAAACGGTTCGACCTCGCCTAAGCGCTTTTTCCGACTTCGCAGCGCCCAACCAAGCGAGTTCCACTTCTGTGGTGCCATCTGCGCGCTCTTTGATCAGTCTCAGATTCACTGAGCTCATAGGCTAATCACCACGTTGTATGTTCACGCGCAGTGTCTCCCCGAAAAAGCAACTCACAGCCTACTGCATGGAAGCCTTGTCGCCCACCGGTCTCTGCAAACTGAAAAATCAACCGTCAAGCTCGCCGTCAAAGCAGCGTTTCGGCCGAAAATCACTAGGCCGAGATCCGAGAAAAGCTTTCAATTTTTGACGTTTCTTCTTGGAAGTGTCACAACCACACGACAGGTGCCTTGTGTTACCGTGTAGCAATCGCTGCTCCACTCGCCATCACAGACCGACACCACCGAGCAGTAGAGCTCGCTCGTGGCGATGGAGGATCTCCTTAAAGCTCTACGCAACATTGGGCTTGCATTGCCAGATCCAGAGCAGCTCCTCCAGCTTTCAGACCCTGACAACGAGGTACAGGACAATCTTGCTCGCCTTCTTTCCCTCACATCAGCCAAGAACGACCTCGTTACTGATGATACCGATGAATCGCATCGAGATGATGTTGATACACTTGCAGAAGACGATGAAGATGTCGGAATGGATCCCTTGATAGACGCCGACCTGTTCAAGGGTGCTGTGCAAGCCTTGCTAGAGAATTACAGCAAATCAATAGACAAGGAGCGTGATTTCTTGCGAAAGGAGAAGGAGGCGCTCGTCTCGCCAAAGAAGCTCAAACCAGTACCTCTCAAGGCATTGCTTGCGAGGCAGGCTGCAGAGATCAAAAAGCGCCAAGAAGAAGTCTATATCGCCGGTCACGATCCGGAATCTGGACGCAAGCGAAGAAAACTCTACCTCCCACGTCAGACATTTGATGGCATTGGCAGCTATGCATCCGATACCCCGCTCGAACGACTCACACGCATCGATGCAGACGAATTTGAGGCGCCAAGACGATTCGAAGGTCGATACATCCTATGCAAGATAGCATCCAGCCTCAACCTCTATGTAAGCTGCACTTTCATTGGCGTGCTTCCTTCTGGCAACGCGATCCCCATCAGTATCGCGCATTTCACAAGCAATCTTCACCTCAGTGGACCACAACTGGATGCTTGTCTCCCTGTAGGAACCGTCATTGCCATTCGCGAGCCTTTTGTCAGCCTCAATCACTTTGCGAAAGGCGGACCTTGTCAAGGTGGGAAGAGCGTACCGGGTATTCGTGTCGACACGCCTACCGACGTTCACGTTCTGGATAGAATCAACGAAGCCGACGTCAAGATTCTAGATACAATCCAATGGAAATCCGATGTGGGACGTGACGATGCCGCTGATTTCACAAACATCAAGTCGTTGTTGACAGATCCGCCGTCAGCCGTCAACAGCAAGGGATGCAGATGGCTGCAGGACGG
Source organism: Ustilago vetiveriae (assembly GCA_928722275.1). Classification (NCBI taxonomy): domain Eukaryota; kingdom Fungi; phylum Basidiomycota; class Ustilaginomycetes; order Ustilaginales; family Ustilaginaceae; genus Ustilago; species Ustilago vetiveriae. The sequence continues at coordinate 391,705 of CAKMXE010000003.1, forward strand.
ACCTCTTTCTCGTATTGTCGCTTCCTCCCATGATCCCGGGATCTGGGAAAGACACTTGCAAAGTCTCTCGGCAGAGGAAAGGACGGAGCTCGGCAAGCGGACGCGCTCGCTCACCCACTCGCTTCTTGGCGGGAGTCGACCAGGCGCTGCATACCGCGAACTTTGCGCCGCTCGAGTACTTGGTGTCCCCATCTCAAATTCAACCGACAGCGCCACAGCAGAAGATCTCGAACTCGAAGGTCAAGTGCTGTACAAGAAGTGTGACTTTGAAGCAAGCCGCCTCGCATTCGAAGCAGCTCTGTCCGCTTACCCGCCTGCTCAACGCACGTCGGCGCAAGATCGCATCCTGGAAACACTCAATGCAGTCCGCTTAGCACAAAAGGCGTCTGCGTTCGGTCCTACGCACGAAAATGTATGGGGTTACTACTTCGACTCGCAATCCTATGCCACTCCTCATTTCGACATTCAGGACTGGTTTGGGCCGGTTTCGATTCAGAACATTCCGGGTGCAGGACGCGGGCTGGTACTCACTCGTGATGTGGAAGAAGGAGAGCTGCTATTGTGCTGTAAAGCGGCGGCGTCGAGCTATGCTGCCGAGGCTGGGAGTCGAGGCGTATACTTGTTGCGATACTCGGTGGAAACAGGTGTCACCAGCACGACGACACAGGTATTGGCAGCAACAAAAAGTATTCATGCGATAATTGATCGACCCAATGAGTTAACGCTGCCGATCATGGGTCTGACAGCGGGTCCTGCAGTAGAGTATTCAAAGTGGGTGGCTCAAGAGTATCCTGCTCCTCCCAAACGCGAATACACCGACGCACCGACACCAGCAGATGAAATTGAAGATCTCGTCCAAGCCTGTTCATCTCAACTCCACCTCAGCTCCAATCGACGACTCGAATGGCGCAGAACAGTGCTTGAAGGCTCTGCCCGTCCCTGTATCGATTCGAGCTACGTCGACGGTGTGCTGCGCTTCAACGCCTTTGGACCAGCTGCCAATCCCGGAGGCAAATCCTCCTCCTCTTCCACCAACGAACTGCAGCAAGATTCCGAACTGACACGTTCCACGATGGTCCACCCACTTCCCGCCATTCTCAATCACGCCTGCCTGCCCAACGTCTCGTCGGTGTTTTTCGGCGATATTGTCACCACACGTGCACTGCATCGTCTGAAAAAGGGGACCGAGATCATGCATCAATACGTCAAAGGCGAGCAACCGTGGTTGATCCGACGATCGCAATTGTCCAAACATGGATTCCAATGCAGTTGTGGGATCTGCCAATTGGACGAAAAGGACGGTGAAGACAAAGTGAGAGAGCGGGGACAAATCATCGGCGGATCATTGTCAATGTTGCAAGAACGAAGTCGCATCGTTTTGAAATCGGCCACTACAACGCAAAGACAGCACGACGGAAAGCAGGAGGAGGACCATCGAGATCTGGCGGAATCGTTGCAGGAAATGGCGGAAAAAGTCCAGTCGACTTATCATGCCTCCAGACCAGGATTGCGTCCGGACCTGATGAAGATCTTCCAACTCAAAGCACTGCACGAAAGCGAATACGATGTCGATGCTGCGATCGCCACAGAGCTAAAGGCGCTCCAGTCGATTGGATGCACTCTGTCCACAGATGGGGAAGCAAGGATACTGAAGGAGCTTCCTTCGCTTCATTTTGATGGAGGAATCACCTCGATGCTGACACTAGCAGAGTTGACACTCGGGCAAGACAAGAAGATCGAAGCGCAGAGATGGGTCGAGCAGGCCTTCTACACCCATCAATGTACGATCGGTGGCGGTCTGGACATCTTCCTGGATCGTTGGTTGGAAAACTTTCCCAAGCTTCCTTATCGTGAATGGTTGCCGAGATGCTAGCGAAGTTTCAATCGAAGATCAGTCGTCGCACAGCCTGATCTCTAGCTACACATCGCCCGTGCGATGCACGCTGATTGGGTGCTTGTGACAAGTGACATTGTGTTGACCTGAAATGTGAACCGTATGGCATGTGAAAAAAAAAATATGCACTACTCTTCGCCAACCCATCTAGAGGCTATGTCTCCAATGTGCGGCAAGTAAGGATTTCTTGAGAGTGAGGGTGCTGATTCATGTGCCGTTGAGCTGTCGATTCGATTCGGAAAAAAAGTAACCTTGTCAGTCAGAGCACTTCCATAAGCGTTTCACTGCAGACCTTGTAGAGAACTTACGCATTGACCCAGAACCAACCGTATGCGCCCATGCCCACCAACAATCCGATCGTTTTCAACCCCAACACCGTCCTCAATACCCACAGCAAGGCAATCAATCCGACTCCACTTAAGCCAGCTTGATACGCATGGAATCGTGCCAGGTCGTTCTCTGTTTCCCAAATCAAGACGAAGGCCGAGCTGAATGGCGGCAGCGCCCAAGCAATGGCGCAGACGCAGCTGAGACTCCACGCTCGTGCTGTACCGAACGAATGTGATAACGGCCCTCCACCGCCTGCCGAATTGGGGTCAGAAGAGCCACTTTGAAGTGAGGATTGTTGTGGCTGTTGCCATGCTGGGTTGGATCGAGATGGTTGTTGTGACTCTACCGCCGACGCTGCATCGAAGACGACATTGTTGGATGAAGAAGCTTGATGTTGATATGATTCAGTTGCGTATCGTGGATCGAGATCTTCATCGAGAGACTCGCGGTAGCCTCCACTACCACCGCTGCTGATCAATGGCTGCTTCTGTTCCGCCATGATTGTCGTGAGATGCAGCGATAAGATCGAGGCAGGTGGAACTGCAACCGAGAGCAACACCTCCATCAAAGCAAAGGGTGCGAGTCCCGATTGATTGACAGTGTTTCTTTTCGGACGGGAAGTGTGACTTGCTTGCCAATTGGCTCGAGCGCAATTCATTTACGAACGGGTATTTAATTATTTAATTTTAGCTCTTCAAAAAGCCGTTTGAGAGCGTAATTTTGACACTGTTCCCTCCACACTCTGTGTTGTACGACGTTGACAGCTGCAATCACTGTCGCTGAATGCAAGGCACAACGTTGTGACGTTTGCTCTGCCACCCGTGCCAATCCCGCTTCGATTCGATTGAGCAACAACACTCGCCTCGCCTCAAGAGTTGACAAAGCACGCAAGTATAATATAATACTTCAGCCGGACCCAAGAAGTCGGCTCAAGTGGCTCGAGGTATAGATAAACTCTTCGTCGCAGCTCTAAACCTACTCTCTTTCCTCCTTTCTTCCTACCAACACTCTTTCAGAAACAATGTCGGACAACACTGACCCCAACACCAAGGACGGCAAGGCCGCCCCTACCATCCTCACCTCGAAGTTCGCCAAGCTCAACCCATTCTCCAAGACCGCGGAAGCTGATCCGGATGGAGGAGGAGACAATCTAGGTGAAGAGGTCGAGTTCGATTCGATTGCAGGTGGTGGCCATGCCGCTCGACGTACCAAGATTACCAAATCCGAGCTTCGAATCAGTCATGCACTTCGTCAATTCTTGGTCGATCAAAAGATCATCGCGCCCGCTGATGCTTTGTTGGACCAACCCGATGCCCCTAGCTCGGAAGCGCTCAAGGCGTTTGTTGATCAATCGCACATCGATGTACCTGAGTATGTCAGGGATCGGAGCAGACCATTGAGCGAGTACTTTGTCAGTTCATCGCACAATACCTACCTTCTGGCACATCAGCTGTACGGCACCTCCTCTGCGGTCGCTTACGAGCACGTGTTGATCACAGGTGCTAGATGCGTCGAGATCGATGCATGGGACAACGAGGACGATCCACAGGAACCCAAAGTAACGCACGGCTACACACTTGCTTCCCACATTCCCTTCCGTGCTGTCTGCGAGACGATGAAGCAAGCGATCCAAAAAGAAGAAGAAGAGGCCAAACGAGATCAATCCTTCCAAGTCGCTCCTGTCTTGCTTTCGCTTGAAAATCACTGTGGACACGCTGGACAGCAGAGATTGGTCGAAATCATGCACGAAGTTTGGGGAGATCTGCTCATCTCTGGTCCTGTAGAAAAGAACGAGCCTGCGAGCGAGCATACCGCTCTCAACCATCTGGGAGCCAAGATCGCCGTCATGGTGGAATTCCATCTTTCCGACACACCGCCTACGGCAGACGAGCAAGATCAGGATGACGGAGAGGAAAAATTGAACAAAGCGAAGCGCAACGAAGCCAAGAAAGCCGGAATCATCCCGGAACTGTGCGCTTTGGGTGTCTATGCTCAATCAGTCAAACCGGTGAATGACTCTTGGTACACTGCGACTTTGACCAACGGTCCTCACGATCATCTCATCAACATCTCTGAAACCGGTTTGATCGATCTTCTGCCCAAACAAGCCGACTCGATCAAAAAGCACAACGCCAAACATTTGATGCGAGTCTATCCCAAGGGTACTCGTATCAGTTCCAAGAATCTCAATCCGGTTCCGTTCTGGGGAGTAGGAGCTCAAGTGTGCGCTTTGAACTGGCAAACGTTCGACCACAGTGTCCAATTGAACGAAGCCTTATTCTCTGGTTCGGATGGCTACGTTCTCAAACCACCTGGATTGCGAATGGACGGCGACGGAAACACCTCGCTAGGTCGCCACAAACTGACGCTTCACATCGCAGGTGCTACTGATCTCCCTCTCCCAGCCGGAAAAGATGCCGAGGACATCCGCCCTTATGTCACTTGCACCCTGATCCTTCCCACCGACCTCGAAAACGAACCTCCCAAACGCAAAACGAAAGCATACAAGCAACACAAGTTGGGAATCCTCCACAAAGGCGAACAACCAATCCCCACCGATCCCATCTGGAACGAACAGCTCGAATGGGACTTCCAACACGACGAACTGGCTTTCCTTAGAATCCTCATCAAGAGCGACGACAAGTTTGCCAGAAATCCACTGTTCGCCGTAGCCGCGGTACGGTTGACCTACGCTGCACACGGTTGGAGGTTCATCAGATTGCTCGATCTGAAAGGAAGAGAAACGCACTCGACCTTGTTGGTCAAATTCGATTTGCAGAAGCTCTAGCACGCTTTGTCATCTTGGTGTGATTGTAGTTTTACGATTTGGTTGCGTTCGGAATAGTATGCTTGCTGCACGCAAAACGGTGAATGTGCGTGCGCGAGTGAGGGTCGATCACCAATAGGTGATTGCCCTAGCATCCAACTCCCCCATTCCATGCTTGTCCCTCCTCTTCTTTTCCAGCATCCACTTTTCAAACCATTTCGCCATCTTGGCTCTGCTCGTAGGATTCCCCACGTTGACCGTAGCTATGATTCGGTCATACCTCGTACAAAGTGCAAAGGCAGTCAACTCGAAAAAGCTCGAATGCTCCGAATAGGGGACACCGTAGATCATGTAATCTGGTGTGCTATCCCGGGTCGGATAGAGATTCTGGAATCCAAACGAACGAGACTGATTCCATTGAATCAATCGATCCAAGCTCGGTGAGACTGTATCCATTCCTGCTGGAGGCTTGTACGTCCATCCGGTAGGACGGAAGGCTACCGCGTGGGTAAAGTCGTGACCACGCGTGCGAAGGGCAGCAACGACATCGCGAAGACCTTCACCATTGATTGCGTGCAAGTTGGTAACGTGCACCGATGCCGAGGGAGAGCGAGTGAGAAGTGAATGCAGTTCGGGATCTTCGAGTTGCGCATAGACACGATATTTGCGTGAATCCATGCAGAAGATCTTCGAGTTCATTGCGCGAGCGACGGCTTTCACGATGCGTTCCTTGCCAATGGTGTAGGTGCCAATGACGACGAGTAGGCGTCCGCCGTCACGCCGTCGCATCGAAGACACGGCTTCTCGGGATGACTCTGAATGCTTGGCGAGCCAGTTGGATGCGGTGGCATCGTCTGGCGTGGTCGGCTTGACGTCGGCTTTTGCATCCTCTTGCGCCTGAACCTCTTGTAGAGTCGAATCTATTGGTTCCGCTTTCACTTGATCGTATACCTTTCTCGGTCTGGACGGCACGTCTAACAGCGCATCTTCTAAAGGTTCTAGCTTGGCGCGAGGCACAGGAGACTCGGAGGCGTCGGCGGGACTTTCGTACGTGCTGTCCCTGTCAAATCGATCCTCTTCATCTTGCTCGCCAAGGAAAAGATCCTCTTCGTCATAGTCGAGGCTCTCATCCTGTGCATCTTCCTGCTTGACAGATATGCTATCCGACTCTTCCTCCAGCTTGATCTCTCCATTGCTAGAGTCTCTCGATATCGGAGGTGGCCTCGTAGCAGAGGTCGAAAGGTCTGAATGCTCGACCTTGGTCGTTAGCCATCCTTTGAATGCATTGGCGGAGGCAGAGTTGGTATCGATGCTGCCTTTGATTTTGCGTGGCGGTGCCTGTGTCCAATCCTCGATCTCTCCGGCTTGCCTCTCCTTTTCGATGGCAGCTCGATTCGCTTCGATCTGTGACTGAGGCACAATCTGACGTACGAGCTCAGCACAGGCTTCTATGACCTGATCTTGAGCTGGGAAGCAGTATCGCGGATTGCAATAGGTGGTGTCGAGATAGATAATGTCGAGCTTCTTGCCCACAATGGATGGATGATTGGTATGCACTGGACTTGCACGAAAGTCTCCACAGTGAAGATAGCGGAAGATCCGACCTGTACCGATGTAAGGGCTAGCATGATTGCGTGAGAGCAACTGGCATGTTTGCGGCCCTTCAAAGAGGAAGAGACACGAGCCAGGACAGTGGTTGGCTTCGATGCAAGTGACCGTGACACCTCCGCTATCAGGCACTGGGACGGCTACTTCCATCGGCAGCGGCCTCAGCCATTGAGGATCGACGCCGAGATGGGTGCGACAAAGATTGGCGGTGGTGACGCTGCAGTAGACAAGACCGTGATTCCAGTTGGAAGTCATCCCACCATAGTGGTCGCTGTGAAAATGGGTGAGAAAGTAGCCGCGGCAGCCCTCGATCTTGCCAAAGCGAAAGGCATCGACTGTCAGGGGCATGCCTTCCAGTGCCTTGTAGAACGGAGCAGTGCGAGCTTCTGGACGACTTCTTGCTTTGCCGCGATAATTTGCGGCTTCTACAGCATCTGCTGTAGCCCACTGCTTGGACTCTGAATGTGATTTCATGAGCACCGTAAAAGCGGACGAGGCTGCACGCTTTGCGGAGGAGAGTAGCGAAGAGGGAGTTCTTCCTGCTTGCAGATTGGAGCCTATCGAGACTGAGTTCCTGGATGTGCTCGTATCCTGCACATTTGTGGGGGCGACCGCTGCGTCCAAGGTAGAGGCCAGCTCGGATATGGAGGTGAGCTTTGCTGTTTGTGATTCACTCGAGAGACCGTTAGGACCGTCCTTGCATGGTGCTGCCATTCGAGCGAGTGGTGCAGGCGAGCATGACTGAGTCGGAGCAGCATCCTCGACTGCTAGAACAGGTTGCTCGTTGACATGATCTTGGAGGATCTGTGGCTCTTGCGGTGCTGCATCGGCGGCATCTAGGCAAGTGTTGACATGTGCTTGCACTGTGTTGAAGGGCACCTTTTGGCCACAGATAGGGCAGTCAGCTGTGCGTTCTGCCTTCCTTTGACCGATATCGTCGAGACGCTGTTGCTGATGGTCTGAAGGTGTACGCTTCAACGTGTCCGAAGGGCTTGGTGAAAGTGGCCGGTCATTGCCGAAGAAGGACAGCAGAGAGGGCTGGGCGGTGCCACTTGGACCTGGCTGCTTAGAAGGACTGGATGATGCTACTTTCCTCCTCTTTGCCGGAGAAGCGACAGCAGATGGTGCCATGATGACGATTCATGGCTCCCGCTGGAGCTTTCTGGCATGGAACAAGAGCTGACTATGATGGTCGAAGCAAAGCTAGATCGTGTCGAAAGCTTGAGTGGCTGAGCAAATTCGACAAACTCAGTCTTGTACGCTGTGCTGCACCTCCACTGATGGTGCATAAGTTAGGCTGCAGATGCTGTCTAAGGCTCAGGGTTCATTTCAGGAAATTTGTACTCACTCGAACGAAAGTTGAATCATTCATTGCTAACTTCATAAATGTTAGATCAGGTACACGCAGGGGCCGTTTCTATTCGGTGAATCGCACATTCATCGAATGGCAGGTGTCGCTCTTGGTCGTCATCATCACCAGTGGAAGCTCGTTGACGATCGACCACCGAACATCCAACTTCGCATATCGCAACAATGTCGATGACACGACCTGTCGTAGGCAGCGGTCTCGGTGAGTACATCGTCCATACAGCTCGTAGCAGCGTTTCGTCGATCGCACACCAAAAAAGCTGACGTCGATCGATTGATCCTCAATCCTGTTTGCATACGAATACGGGTCTTATCCGTCCGGTGTCCACAGCCAGCTGCTGCACAGTGGTATCGGTTTTCGGCGCCGTCATTCTCGCCATCTTTGGCTATGGCTTCCAGCACAACTGGCCTGCACTCATGGGCAGCACCGAGGACCCAGAAGATGGACTTGCGGTCGGACAGACATGCTACATCGCCGCTTTGATCTATATCGCCTTCATCGCCTTTTGTGGCTGCCAACTCGGAGTACATCGAAGATACAGTCGCATTCAATTGTAGTCTACGCACAAATCGGGACTGTCACCTTTTGGCAGCCGGCAATGTACACAGCTAACCAGGAGGCATTGCACAGCCGATCCACACGCTCCTGTCTATACCACCACGCCTTGGCTACATCGCATGCAGTAATGCTCTCAAGCTTTTCGCATGTCGGACCGTCTGGGCATACTTCAGGTCTTGTTATGCCAAAATCTGTCGTCCAGCTTCAGCCCTTCCGAACCACCGCCTGGATCGAGCCAAGCCTAGACCACAAGCTAGCTTCCATTTGCTTTGACTCGATTGGTTAGGTGCTATGGACGTCAATGAGCCTCTTTTGCAGAGACCATCAGGTTCGGACATCATAGTCTTGCATGTCGCAACCATCGCTTTCGGTGAAAGATGTGAGAAACCTCTCTCAGCTGTACCAGATGCCTTGCACGATCTGCAGGTGCCGTCGAGAACCATGCGAGGTCGAGAGAGATCTCGTCAGTCCGAATTCCAGCTGACTTCTGAGGTTCACCAATCGGACGACCACCACCTATGCCAGGAAAGTACACATTCGCCGAGGGAAATCTTCCAACATCGGCGGATGAAGCATTCCAGATCGGGGATGAACCCCGTTGGCGGGAGAGCCGCGGCATCAAGCAAGGTCAGGGAGAGCGAGAGTGTGTGAGGCACCCTTCAGTGAGGCGGCTGTTCTGCTAACGGCGTCTGAGTTTGCGGTACGCTTCGTCGAGCTCAAAAAAGCAGCAGGAGCCGCGGTGTCGGCTCGACCAGATCGACTCTGCAGCCGCAGATAGTAACCAAGCTCTATCAAAAGAATATCTTCTCGACACCTGGGCAAAACTCCCGCTTGAGCATGTACTTTTTGAGTTCTGCGTTGACATTGGTCTTCCTCTGTGCACGAAGTGCCGATCACGATTCAGCTCCTTCACCTGTCTGAGACTCTTACGCTCGTCGAAGGACTGCTGCCGAACGAAATGAATCTACTGGACGGCATCAAGATTGGTTCAAAGGACTCGCATGACGGTCCCTGGTCGCTTGGAAGCAGCAACATATTACCGACGTTGCGGGTCAGGTCCAAGCAGAACCAAAGAGGCGGCGGCTCTTGCAGGAGCCGACGCGCCTGTTTCCCTGAATTTGTGCGAGCAGCGGCAGCTGCTTCAGCCGCTCTCGCCTTGAATCTTGCCTGGCAGCCGAACATTTCTCGACCCCGCAGTAGCTACTGTAGCTTCGCTCGCCCGCTGCACAGCAACAGCAAATATTGCACGGCCGTCAAAAACAAGGCTCCACCAGCCAAGCAGTTTCCTGAGTCGGAGAATTTGTTCAAGCAATGACGCTTGCGTGCCATGTTCATCTTTGCTTGGCTCTGTTTGGTGATTCGCTTACAGCTGCAAGTGTTCTGGAGCAGCGGTTGCCAGTCCACATAGAATGATGGACCATGAATACATCGCATTGAATGACTTGTAGCGCCAGAGCGATTAAAAGAGTTGGATATGCGCCTTCGCTCATTGGTGACCGCTTGGATCGCGTTGTTTGTCTCGCTTGTAGTCGCACTGGAATGGACCCGCTGTCAGATGACTCTCGACGCCTTGACCTCGAACGGTCCGCCATCCCGAAGGGCCCAGAGCGATGCCCTGATCCCCCTCTCAGGCATGCCGTGAGGTGACCATCACCGTCGCTTGGACAGTACAAATAGCAGCGGCATCAGCGTCGATGGTATCGGTTGTCTCCTTTGCAAGAACTTCTCGCAGCCCAGCCCTCGACGATCAACGACAGCGTCGACCATGACTCTCCTCGTTCCCACTGTACAGAGCTCCTTTGAGCATCTCACGCCTACACAGGTGGCCATTGCCTCTGTCCTCATCTTGGCGCTGCTATGCCTCATCGCACCGGATCGCTACATCTTTGCTTCGCATCGCAAAGGAATCAAGGAGGTCCCTGGTGCACTTCCCCTCGTAGGCAACCTCATCTTCCTGCTCGACATCGCCTCCAAACGTCGTCGTTTCCTCGATGAGTTCCTCCGCATGCAACGCTCCATCGGCTCCGGCGGCATGCCATGGGCTGCGACCTTCCCGTACTTGGGTGGTCGGGTCACCTCGATCAACCGACCAGAGTACATCCGCTGGGTACAAAAGACCAACTTTGATAATTACATCAAGGGAGCGTTCTTTCAAAAGTCCATGGGCGACGTCATGAGTCTTCACGGCATCTTTGTCGCCGATGGCGAAGTCTGGAGAAGGCAACGCAAGATGGCTTCTCACATCTTCAGCGTCGGCAACTTTAGAACGCACGTACAAAACACAATTCAGCGCGATCTTGGCGTCCTCAACAAACTCTTCCAAGACGCATCGGCCAGGAAGGCGGAGATCGACCTGCCTGATCTGTTTTTCAGATTCACTCTCAGCTCGTTCTCGCTCATGGCTTTCAGCGCCGATATCAAGTGCCTACCTTCTCAGGTCGACGATCTGAGCAAAGTGGTCGAGTTCGCAGCCAACTTTGACTATGCTCAGCGTGTTATGGATGAACGCTTCGTCGACCCTCTTGCAGGATTCACCGAGCTGTTCTCATCGCAAGGCAGGAGGATGAGGAGGACGATCAAGCAGCTGCACAACTTTTGCTACGAGATCATCGACCTTCGACTGGCTGCCCGTGCCAGAGGCGAGGCCCAAGCTGCATCGGGCAAAGGTGACAAGGATCTTCTCGCCCTCTTCATGGAACAAGACTTGAGTCGTGACGAACTGCTCCCCGTCGTTCTCAACTTTTTGATCGCTGGTCGAGACACTACAGCTCAGGCACTGGGTTGGCTGTTCTACGAGCTCTCCAAGCATCCCGAATGTGTGCAAAAGGCACGCGAAGAGGTCCACGAGAAGCTCGGATCCGGATCGTCCTTCAGAAGCATGGCTTATGATGATCTTTCCTCGCTCGTCTACGTGCAAGCCTGCTTCCTCGAAGCATTGCGTCTGCACCCTTCGGTGCCTAAGAACCTCAAAGTGGCCGTCAAGGACGACGTCATCCGACCCTACGCTCAGCCCTCGTCGGACGCCGACGTTGCACCCAACGCTGTTCCCACGACTCAAAAGCTGCCCGACCTCATCATCAAAAAGGGCGAGACAGTCACCTGGCAAGATCACACCATGGCCCGGATGCCCGAACTCTGGGGTCAAGACTGCGAGCAGTTCAAACCGGAACGTTTCATCGAAGAGCGCAAGGACGGATCGATGGGGATCAAGACCTACTCGCAGTATCTCTTCCACGCTTTCAATGCTGGCCCACGCCTGTGTTTGGGACAGACGCTGGCGACGTATGAAGGATGTGCAGTCGTAGCAGAGATCTTGGGCAACTTCGATGTTGTATACGATCACAAGGCGTTGAAGGAGGATGAGCCGACGTACGATGATTCGTTGACGCTCCCAATCAAGAACACTTACAAGATTCGGGTCGAGGCTAGGGAGGATTGAGCTTTCGCGTTACAAATTGGAATGTCCATTATACCCTATCACAGGCCTAACTTCTGCGGATAGCAATCAATCTGTTTCTTCTTCATCGTTCGACAATTTTTGTACACAAACGAGGTACAATCTACTTGACACATCGGAATCGAACGACAAATACAGTGTGCGACTGCGCTTATTTCAGAGACAAGGTACTGGGGAAGACGTCTGACGGCTGCACGACAGAATCGTCACTGGCAACCTGGATGGTGCTACTCTGAGCAGAATTTGAAAATCGATCCTGTACCGCCAAAGTTCAGCAGCAAATGCCTATCTCCGTCCGCCGGTCAACCCTTTGATCTCGCACTGCATGGAACGAAGAAGCCAAGAAGAGCCAAGAAGAATGCCGCACGCCGATTGCGAGCCAATCTGACAACGTGGACGCACGACCGAGATCCGGCGCCTTTGTTGGATGGAATGCGCTGCGTGGATCATCTTGTTCAAAGATTAATTTCGAATTCAGTCCGGATTTCCAGCCAACTCTCCCCGCTCTTTCGCCACTGATTACATACGGGAAAGCAGGCTAAAGGCTCAACGCGGGCCTCGGAGCCTTGTGGACCAAATTTGAAATTCGGATGGTTAATTTTTCTGGTTACATTCGAGCTAAATTTCGCTGCTCACCGCCGCTTTGCTATTACGCTGCGGGAGATGGTTCACGGGGGTTCAGGGAGGTGGTGCTTGGGGCTACATCGTATAAACAGGCTTTTCCGGGGTCATAAGCGGCGTCAAAATCCTTCCTTCTTGATTGCCAGCTCCCGTAACCTCGTCGGATAATCGCTTGACTGCGAAGACGTACGAATCGTATCCACATCACCATCAACCCCACTCACACGAACTCGGAATACAAACGTTGATCAGCAGCAGGCGAGGGCTCTGCGTCACATCGAAATGTCGAGCTCAACTGTAGCCACACAGCCTGCAGCAGCGGCGCCGGCAACCACACAACACAAACCAGAATCACCGCTGCGGTACTCATCACAACAGAGTCCAGCGAGCACCATTGTCGAAAACCCCACCATGTCATCCGCCAACGAAGACGGTCTGATCCTCGACGCTCACGGAGGAGTTCCCAAACTTCGATCTGCCCTCCAAGACGCGCGCGACTCAACCGGAGCAGCCAAGGGCATCCTTCTCTCTCTTGGATGGCTCGATCGTCTGCTGTCCCTATTCATCATTGTCGCCATGATCCTCGGCGTCATCATTGGAGAATTTGCTCCCAACGCAGCTCAAAATCTTTCCAAAGGCAACTTTCGCGGCGTATCAGCACCGCTGGTGGTCGGATTGATCGTCATGATGTGGCCTATCTTGACCAAAGTCCAGTACGAAAGGCTACCACAGATGTTTGCGACCCGACGATTGTGGTATCAACTCGCCACGTCGTTGGTACTCAACTGGGTGCTAGGTCCTTTCCTGATGTTGGCATTGGCATGGGCAACATTACCGGATTTGGATGATTACAGAGTGGGAGTCATCATGGTCGGTCTTGCTAGATGCATCGCTATGGTGATGATCTGGAACAAGATCGCTCGAGGCGATAGCAATACCTGTGCCATCATTGTCATTGTCAACTCTGTCCTTCAGATCGTCCTCTACGCCCCGTTGGCAGTTTTCTTCATCAACGTCATTTCGCACGACGATGGTTTCACGCTGGATTACTCGGACGTAGCCATTGCTGTTGCCATCTATCTCGGAATCCCGCTCGCAGCTGGAATCTTGACTCGATTCACAGTCTTGGGCTTGTTCGGTCAGGACTTTTTCCAGAGGAAATTCCTCCCATTCTTCGGACCGCTCTCTCTCATCGCTCTATTATACACGATCATTATCATCTTTGCCGAACAGGCCCAGCATATTTTGGACAATCTCGGCCCTGTTTTCAGGACGTTTGTACCTCTGGTTCTCTACTTTGCTTTGATGTGGACCGGAAGTTTCGCCTTGATCTGGTGGCTGAGTGTTCGATATGGCAAGACCGAATGGGGATACCAAATGGCTGTAGTTCAGGCGTTTACGGCGGGAAGCAACAATTTCGAACTGGCCATCGCAGTGTGCGTGGCGGTATTTGGAGTGGGCAGCGATCAAGCTCTGGCTGCTACTATCGGGCCTTTGGTAGAGGTGCCTGTGTTGTTGGTGTTGAGTTGGGTGGCATTGTTTGTAGGGAAGAGGCTCAGGTGGGACAAGGGACTGGAGAATAGACAGAGGCAGGAGAAGGAAAGGAGAGAACAAGAGGCGGCACGCACGGATTTGGAAAAGTGATCGGCGTGTACCAATTTACACTTTGTACTACTAAACACTCTCATCGTATCTCATTGGCAACTCGCTTTCTCACCATCCAAATGCATCAGTTTTTGTTCGGATCCTTCATTCTGCGTTTATTGCTTTCATCTCACGCTGCTTGCGATTGAGGCAAAGATGTCGTTTTGGATTGCTTTGGCGCGTTAAAGACTAAAAAGCGGAAGGAAACCTAGCTTCCAGACTTGCGGTGCACCGCTTAGTGCTTCTCGAGATCCTGCACGAGCACGAAGCGGTAGCGGATGTCGTTGTCCTCGACCCTCTTGACGGCCTTGCTGCAGTCCTTCATGGGCAGGACCTCGACCCAAGGCTCGATACCCTTCTCGGCAGCCAAGGCGAGCATCTGAAGAGCCTCCTTCTTGCTACCAATGTGCGAGGAGCCCATCAGGCAACCGTTGCCGGCAAAGTTCTGGATGCGAACCTTAAAGACATCCTCGGGCATTCCGACGCAAATCAGACGGCCATGGACCTTGAGCGTGCTCAGGATCGAGGCGAGATCGATGGCGTTGGAGGAGGCGGTGTTGATGATGAGATCGAAAGGCTTCGACTTGTACTCTTCGGCCCAGTTGGGGTTCTCACCGGTGGAAACAAATTCCTTGGCACCCATCTTGAGCGCATCCTCGCGCTTGCGGGGCGAGTGCGAGATGGCTACGACTTCGGCTCCAAGGGCGTGGGCAAACATGACACCAAAGTGACCAAGACCTCCGATACCAACGATACCGACACGCTTACCGGGACCAGCGCCGTTGCGGATCAAGGGCGAGAAGAGGGTCAGACCACCGCAAAGCATGGGAGCGGCGTGCTCCGACTTGATCTTTTCGGGGATAGGAAAGACAAACTGCTGCTGCGTTCGAATGTTGGTCGAGTACCCGCCTTGGGCCTTAGTGCCGCAGTGGTGATCGGCGTTGTACGTATCTACGAGTCCCTTGCCGCTGTCAGATGAGCCTTGACAATACTGCTCCTCTTCGTCTGAGCATGGTACACAAGTTCCACAAGAATCTGATCATGAAAAAGAGTGCGAGATACGATTTTTATCAGCAAGGAGAGGCTCCTGAGGGCCCTGTGGGCGTCATTGCTTGACAGCCGAGCAATTGTGCAAGGTTGATCTGGGTTCCGCAGAAGAGCGAAGCCCCGTAAATGGACCACCACTTCCGTGCAGGCTAGATGAGGAAAGTGTCAGAGGATACGTACCAACTTGGGCACCGACACCGACACGGTCGCCGACCTTGATGTCCTTGACGTTCTTGCCGACCTTGGTAGCGATACCGATGATCTCGTGACCGGGAATACAGAAGTCGTGGTTCAAAGGACCCCAACCACCCGAGATGGTGTGAACGTCGGAACCGCAGACACCGCAGTGAGTGATGGCAATGTCGACATCGTCGTCGGTCTCCTTCTTGAGTTCAAAGTCGTAGACCTTGAAGTCGGTCCAGTTCTTGGTGTCGGCGATACCGTATCCGCGAGGCATGATGAATGTGTTGTCTGGGTGTACTGAGAAGTGCTCGAGGGGCAAGGATGATGTGGTCGAGAGAGAGGGAAAGCCTGCTGCTGCAGGTTGCTGCTTTGTTGTGTGGCTGTTTGGAGCAGCTGGACTGTACCTCGGGGCGAATTGCGGCTATGGAGAAGGGAAGGCGATCTTCTCTCAACGTGGCACCAGAGCTCAGGTCCAACGACTCTTCCTGAATGAGGCAGCCCTTGCACAGAGCCGTGCGTCCCCACGTTGACTGTGACTGTTGCTTGCTTTACGGATCTGTTTGTTCTCATTTCTCCCTCTTCTTCTAATTGGTCACCGTGCTTTTTCGCCCTTTTCGAAAGAGGCGGTCAAATGATGTCGTGAGTGATGAATTCAGAAAAAGAAAATGAATGGCGCTACACTGCTCTCGTGCCTCTCCTCCACTGCTTCACACGACATCATCAATTTCAAAATCCGTCGTTTTGCTTGCCGCCTCTCTCCAGCTGGTCCGAACGCTATTACGCTCATCCTTCGGTGACTTTTTAACACCGTTCAAGGCTGCTCTTCGCTGTTGAAAAGGCTGGACTCACCGGTGAGTTCGCTTGGGAACCTACCAACGTGAATCTCGTCTTTCCTTTATTGATACAAGTCACTCAAGGTGGCGAGCACACCTGCGATCAGAGATGTCCATCCAATAGCGCTGATATGCACGGCCGAGGGTTGTGCTGCTTTGTGAGTCAAGCTATCAAATGTCATGAAGCAAGAGCTAGTTCGGAAATGAAGCCGGGATCAACGTCGCACAAGCTTTCGGCAGAGTGTACGAATGGAGGAGATTGCCGATGGCTTGCATCAATTCCCACCAATGCTTCTGTGATTTTGTGAGCTGATCTCGAATGGAATTTCGACGCTTTTTTTGATGCCTGATTTTTCTGGTCCGGTTTTTTCTGAGATTTTTTTTCTACTTTGACTTCGAGGCCGTCTTCCAAAGCAACACTTTTTTTTCTTATCCAGCACCGTTCTGTTTTCTTCCGATCTGTCACTACGGTCATCATCGTTCACATCACACTCGACGGATGTCGAATCATCAGCACAATGTCAATACAAACTCCATCCTCATCAGCAGCCATGCTGCCCACCGTCGTCGCCTTTTCCGTTGCATCGCTTACCGTCGGCTACTTTATCGGTATGGGTCGATCTCTTCTCTCGTACAACTCGAATTCAAGGCGCATCATTTCTGCTTCCGATGACGAATCCGATCTCGACTCGGAAGACGAGCTCGCCGCCATTTCCGACAACTACAAGTCATCTGCATCTGGTCTCGAGTCCGAAGAGTGCAAGATGACCTTGGCCGTTCGAATGGATCTCAAGATGGAGAAGGGCAAGATTGCCGCGCAGTGTGGACACGCTACGTTGGCAGCGTACAAGTT
The DNA here is from genome assembly GCA_928722275.1 of Ustilago vetiveriae. Classification (NCBI taxonomy): domain Eukaryota; kingdom Fungi; phylum Basidiomycota; class Ustilaginomycetes; order Ustilaginales; family Ustilaginaceae; genus Ustilago; species Ustilago vetiveriae. The sequence continues at coordinate 408,869 of CAKMXE010000003.1, forward strand.
GGCCAAACGAGTCACACCGAAATTCGTTCGACAGTGGGAGAGAAGAGGTCAAGCAAAGGTCGCGGTGAAATGCCCAGATGAGGGCAAGATGCTCGAATTGGAGAAGAAGGCTGCCGAGTTGGGGGTGGCGGCGAGAAGCATCGTCGATGCAGGTCGTACCCAGGTTGCTCCCAATACCAGGACAGTGCTCGGATTGGGTCCAGCTCCCGTTTCCTTGATGAACCAGTTGACAGGCAATCTCAAGCTTCTTTGAGCATCAAAGTTGACGCACTCTGTAACAATAAGCAATACCATTCGCGCAGCGATAGTTTAGAACATTTCACTTGTATTCCAAAGTGATGCAAAGACCATGAAGCTTCTGATCTACCCTGTCGCTTCGGCAACCATCGACTTCCACTTGCGCTGAATCTCGATCGATTCCCTAAAGATCCTGTATTTGACATCCAGCAGTTTTGCCAGCTTTTCATCTCTTTGAGGGAATACCAAGGTCCCCGGCTTGGTCATCCGCACCATCAAGTCCCACAAATGATCTTTGTGCTTGAACGAGCTTTCCTCTGCCGTTTTCTGGTCGGCGATCAGCGTTGCTTGCTTGGGTGCAAACTCACCGCTTGCACCCGAAGATGTGGGATCTTTGACATCTGCTGCGAAACGACCCAATATCGCCGAACCGGCAACGACGCTAGCTGAAGAACTGAAAGGCAGTTGAACCGGCATCTGACAGACGTCGGCGATGAGTTGCATAAAGACGGGGTTCTTGACGTGTCCACCGCTCATATAGATCGAGTCGATCTTATGACCTTTGCCATTCATCTCTTCGACAATGTGTCGCGTTTGCAAAGCGATCGCTTCAAGCGTGGCATAATACTTGAGCGCGAGATCCGTGAGCGAGCGATCGAGCTTGAGACCGGTGATCATGCCTTTCATCGTGGAGTCGGCAAGCGGCGAGCGATTGCCGTGAAAGTCGGGATAGATGAACAGATCTTTGGTGAGGTAAGAGGCGTGGTGCACGGATGCTTCTGTCGCCAACGAGTCGATCTTGTCGTGAAGTACGAGGAAAGGCGAACGCTTGGTTTCCGAGGCCACGGTGCGAAGAGAAGGCGCTGCGGGGTGGGTGTCGATGATAAAGTCGATAAGCTGTCCCGTGGATGATTGTCCTCCTTCGTTCATCCAAAGACCGGGAAAGACGGCGTGCTTGTAAGGTCCCCAGACACCATCGACAAGGATGCCGTCGGGTGACTGGACGCAGTAGCAAGTGCTGGTGCCTGCAATCGCGGCGAGACGATTTTGCGAGCTGATCAGCGATGGATGGTTCTTGCTTTCATCAACAGGATTCGTAGCCGGTGCCGCAACCGTGCCCACCCAACCTGCATAGGCGTCAATCAGAGCAGATCCAACAGCGGTTCCGGGTAGCAAGCCCAGCTCCTTGGCGACGTCACCGCTGAGCCCATCACCTACAGGCTGACCTGCAGTCAGCACGATGCCATTGCGTCCTGGTACACCACCCAACTGCTTGAAATCGTCTTTGACCAGTTCGCCCAAACCGATCTGATCGAAGAACTCCGGTTGCCAGCCGAGCTCGGATCCATCGACACCGGGTGGGATGTAGGAACACTTGCACACCAACGAGCAGTTGCTCCTCGCCAGCGAGCCTGTTGCTTTGTACGTCAAGAAATCGGGTAAATCGAAGAACATGCACTTCTTGAACAGATCGGCGGGCATGTGTTTCTTCAACCACAGGATCTTGGGGATCTCCATTTCGAGCGACATGGTTTTGCCGACATAGTTGAGCACTTTGGATCCGGTCGAGTTAATGAGGGCTGCTTCAGCTTCGGCGCGGTGGTCGGCCCACAAGATGACATTGCGTTCCCCTGGACCCCATTCGCTGCTGGAAGAAGGGGACTGAGGGGTCACTGCGATGGGCTCGCCATTAAAATCCGTGACTGCCAAAGAGCAAGTAGCGTCGAAACCAAGACCTTTGATCGAGCTCGGGTCGACCTTGGATGCAGCAACGACCTGAGTGATCGCCAACTTGATCTGCGACCATATGTCAGAGGTCGACTGTTCGAAGATGCGCGCATCCGATTCGAGACGGTATGTCTGAGTAGCATGGGTGGATTCGGCAAGGATGTTGCCATCGTCGTCGACGAGCGCCGCTCGTGCAGAGCCGGTGCCAACATCGACACCGATGTAGTAGAATTTGGTTAAGCTGTCCGTCATCGTGGTCAGCCTGTCTCGTTGCAGCAGCAGTGGTGGTACGAAGACAAGGAAAGATGCTGTTCAACGCTTTAGTGATTTGTCCAAGGAAGAGAGTGGAAGGTCTTTGATGCCCGAGTTTCCACCGGAAAGAAATGATCTGGCTTTCGAGATAGCCGAACACAAAGTTCTGTGGCGGCATTGGTACAGTATGTAAGTTATGCACCGCACAGACCGGCGACAAAAAAGAGAAGATCCGCCATCCCCACAGTCAGACAAAAACATCGAAAGAAGAAATGCAAGTTGATGCGAAACCGGTGACGAAATTCGCCGAATTCTTCTCAATATATAAAACGATGATTGTTACACCGATGGAACATTAGTTACTTGAGGAAAAACAGGTCTATCGGCAAATTGCCCGGCAGCTGTCAAGAGATAAAGAAAGCTAAACGAGCCTGAGAGGACGCTTAACGAGCTCGACCTCCGCGCTTTTGCCGCCAGGGTCGTTCGACTACCATCGTAACATCAGAGGCGATACGCGGCAACAGATCATGCGGTACTGGTGATGATGCTATAAAAGCAAGCTCCCTGTTGCGATTGCTTCCTGTTCTTGCTGTCAACCTCTCTCTCAGTCAACCTCGACACATCACACTAACATGATTACCAGAAAGACGTGCGCAATCTTATCGCTTGCCATCGCTTTTGCGACTATAGTCCGCTCGCACGCGAACCCGTACTCCCCTGGCCTCGATCAAGATCATCAAGGAGCGGATCCGCACAGCACCGCCGAGTTCCAGCCTGTCCCTTTGGTCGAATTCCCATCCAACGATATCGATGATCCTTGGACCAACAAGTATTCAGGTGTCGCCAAACCTGCTTACTCTGGCGTAAACACGTATGCCCACCTGCCAACAGTCAAATGTCTCGACGATCCTTCCCAGCTTTTCGACGTGGCTGTCTTGGGCATTCCGTATGATCTGACAGTGACTTATCGACCCGGAGCTAGATTTGGACCCAACGCGATCCGGCAAGCGAGCAGGAGACAGAGAGCTGGCCGCACGTACTCCCTGTACCACGCTCAAGATCCCTATAATACCGGTCTGCGATTCCTTGACTGCGACGACGTGCCCACATCTGGGTTTGATCCCGCCTTGGCGATCGATCAGATCGAAGCTGGATACACTTCGCTCTTGCAGCGTCGAGCCGCATCTGACCCTTCGCTTGGTTCGATGTCTACACCTCCTACCTCTCTTGTCTCGACCGAGTCGTGGCAAGCCTTTTCTAACGCTGGCTTGGCGAAGGATGGGCTGTCCCATCCCAAGATCGTATCCATGGGTGGAGATCACACTATCGTGCTACCCATCCTTCGCTCGCTTCACCGAGTCTACGGACCGATTGCAGTGATTCATTTCGATGCGCACCTCGACACATGGCCCCCGGAAGTATCGCCCGCAGGCTCGCCCACACGACAGCACCAAATCCAACACGGAACCTTTTTTTGGCAAGCCGCATTGGAAGGTCTGATTGCACGCAACCAATCTATCCATGCCGGCATTCGAACTCGACTCGGCTCCTATGACGATATCTCCCACGACGCATCGATCGGATTCGACATCATCACCTCGGACGACATTGACGATTTAGGCATCCCCACCATCATCCAAAACATTCGCTCTCGCGTAGGCACAATGCCGGTCTATCTCAGTATCGACATCGACACTCTCGATCCCGGCTTTGCACCGGGAACAGGCACTCTGGAATCAGCCGGTTGGAGTCCACGAGAATTGAGAAGAATCTTGCGAGGTCTGGAAGGCTTGAATTTTGTGGGGTTCGATTTGGTCGAGGTCAGTCCAGCATATGATCAGGCTGAAATCACGGCTTATGCTGCCAGCGATCTGATCTACGAGTTCATGAATCTCTTGATCAGTGGTAATGATTTGCAGGGCAAGGGAAAAGTGGCGGAGCCCAAGAGCAAGGGAAGATCGGCAAAGAGGATGAAAGGTGCGGTCCAGTCTCTGTTCAGTCATGGCGATGAGTTGTGATGGAGCATACAATACAGTGCGTAAAACTAATTTTTGGGTCCGAGTAAGTCAGCATTGTCAGTGTTCAAACTGCGACCGGATCAGGTTAAATCAATGATCTCTTCGCGGTCCACCTGCTTGGGTTTGCGAGCGGTCTTTCGCTTTGTGTCCTTCTTCGTTGATGATGCCTCGATCTCAACGCCGTGTCTTTCCGCTGTATCAACTTCTGTTGGATCGACCCTACCCGACGCAGGCTGTTCACGCTTCCTCGTCGACTTTGACTTGATCTTCTTGATCATTCCATCTTCGAACGTTGCTCCTGCATCAATGTCGTGCTGTGAAGTGCCGTCAGGTGCTGCCATCGCTCTGCCCTTCGCCCTACCAGTTTTGACCGGTTCCGTCTCGGGAGGAGGGTGGAGGTGCTCTTCAAACGTCTTTCCTGACCGTACCAAGAAATGTACCAAGCGCTCAAATCGTTCGTGTCTGCGATACATCGCTCTGACCACGTCCGCCCATAGCGCTGATTGATTTCGTGCCCCTTGGTCATGAGGGCAGACACCATGCGTTGGCAGCACTGTACTGATACTGCTGATTCTATCATCTTCGACATTTTGCTGTTGCTGGAGGAACAAGTCCGCCAAGCAAGACAGATGGAAGATGGACGTACAGCCACTATCATTTCTCATCGAAGCTTCCTCTTCCACATTTGGATGACCTGATATCAACGGTAGCGTGCTCTCATGTGGAGAGGGGCACAAGGCAAAATCGAGCTGCTGAGTAAGGTCGATGGATGACTTGCACAGCGCGCAAGATGCTGTAGGGGCAGGCGGGGCGGTATCTGCGGTGCGTGCGTCCTGAGCTGCAATGTAGCGCTGTACGCAGATTTGCAGAAGGTCGCTCACTGCCTTTGTTGGAGTCGCTGAAGGCTGAAGTTGGGAGGCAATGGTGTGCTCGAAGCGACTCCACTCTGACTCTTCTAGATCGAGATCATCAAATCTCATTCTCTGAAGCGAGCGAGCTAGTGCCGAGTCTGAACCGAAGGTAGACGCCGAGGTCGAAGCAGCTTGATCGAGCTCTGCATCGTCATCGTCATCGTTCTCCGCATCTTCGTCGATCGCTGCAACTTTGTCGGTCGCCTTTTTGGCACGTTTGGCCTTCTTGGTGAGGTCGGTGCTGAGAATGACGGGCTGTGGCGAGGGGAAAGCAACAAAATCCTGCACACAAGCATCGAGTCCTTTTAAATTTGCCGATCTTGGTAGCGTTTCTGGCCAGCCTGGTGATTCATCTGCATCTGCCTTCTTCTTGCTGGACGCCCGCCTCTTCTTGGTAGGTTGATCCGCGACACCAGCATCCAATCGATGTTGCGCCGAGACATGAACCAGAGGGATCCTTTTGCCATCGACCCCCGCAAAGTCACACACAGCCACTGGGTAGAGCGCATGAAGCGGCTTACCTGATCGACTGTATCTGGTCCACTTCGTCGACGAGACGGCTTGACCTGTCGAGACGATATTTTCGGCGTCCAGTCTCTGATAGGCCAGCCAGCTCCATTCAGTGAAGAAAGCCAGCTTGAGACCCCATCCCGAGAACGGTTCGGATCGTAGCAGTGCTCGCATCGCTAACAATCTAGCATTGGGGGTCGATGGAGGTCTTGCCATCCTCTTTTTCGGTCGACCCCATCGAGTCTGTCCGGGGGTCATGCTTGTGGAGGGAAACAGAGCCATTCCGGCCAGAGCAGAGGTGTCATTTGCCGAGCCATCAGCAGCGTGTTCTGTGGTCAGGAACTTGAGATGACGTGAGAGATGCGGTTTGGCCCAGGCCCATTCGAACTGCAAAGCGGCTATCTTAGACGAGAAGCCGTAGACGATGCATTCCATCTCCCATGGTCGGGCTCGAGCGGTCTTGTGTGCCCCTTGTGTCAGATCACCATTGTGTTGTCGCTTACGACGGGGTGGCGCAGGGGTTGATCCGATGTAGGTGGTCCCTGGCGAAGAGAGCGAGCGGAGAAAGTAGCAGGCGTAGAATGGCGGTATCGTATGCTTGACAACTGAGGAAGGCATGGCAGCAGAGATAGTCTGGGGCGTGCTGGGTGTGAAAGATGCCAAGCTGAGCTCAGCGGCGCTCGCAGCTCAGGACGTTACTTCCAAAAGCATGATGAGAGGCTGTAAGAGACTGTGGGAGATGATGATGGTCGGAGGACAGAACAGAAAGTTGAGAAGAAAAGACGAAACCCCGCAAAATGTTCTCGACTGGGATATGCAGGTCGCGTGTCATCTTCGGAAATCTCAAGCATCATCACCTCAAGCAATCATTTCACAGGAGGATCACCATCTTGATCAAAGCCATTGTCATGATTCGCTTGTGCTTATATTAGAATGGAAGGGACAAAGTCACGCTGGTTGCAGCGAGCGCGCCTCATGAGCTTTTGAGCCTCTGCTGCCGATCTCTCCACCACAGCCGACCCGCCTCGTAGCTGCCCAAATACACTCCGGCTCCCAACGCAGTCCACGCGCCTCGCAGTGCACCTCCCTTCATCAGTGCCTTCCATCCTTCCTTTATCGCGATGTCTTTCATCGTTGCCACCACACCCAGGGGCTTCCTGGCAGCGTCAGCGCCCGTACCCAGCATGATCCTTGTCTTGGCCACATCGATGGGTGTGGTCACCACGGCCGCAAAGGAGCCTGCCATCGCTGCTGATCCACCCGCTACCAATCCCGCCTTTCCAAATTCTGCCGCTACACTCGTCTCGTCTTTGGCCGCTCTCCGTCTGAAATCGTCCGAGGATCGAACATCATCGACACCGCCGTCCTCCTTGTGTGTCCCAGCTGTGAGACCTGCCCACTTTCCCAACGACTCTCGAAGCGACTCGTATATCGGGAATTGCAGCGCGGTGAAGGGCAAGTTTCGACCCGATAGAGCCAGGTAAGATCGACCAAAAGTCGAGGCGATCGGTGCTAGTGCTGACCGGTGGGATCGCTGCGAGCTCACTTGATGAAGCTTTTCTTGTGCGTCGAGAACGACATTGCGTGCTGTAGAAGCGGCGCTCCCTGGTGGACTTTGCTTCGTCACCTTGTCTGCTGCATGTACTACAGTGTGCTTTGCGAGCTGCGCCTTGGACTCCCCCGGCTCTGCCTTCTGTATCACTTCCTTTGCCGCGCCAGCCGCAGTGGTGGCCGGGCAAGCTGGTGACTCTCTGCTGCCAGAAGCGGTCTGTGATCTATGCGTTTGTTTATTGACCACCTGTGCTCGCTGCTTGATGATCTCTGCCGGCGTCAAAACAAGGCAGGAGACCAGTTCAGCCGTCGAGCTTGCGAGCATATGTGATAGTGCTGGCGGCGCATTCGCTAGTGGCGAACCATCTGAAGCCAAGATACTCTTCGTCTCCTCGTACGTGGTGAAGAAGAGACCGGCTGCTGGCAGCGTGGCAACGATGACGCTACCTACACCCTGATACAGGCCGCTATACAGGCCTCGACCTGCGGGGAAGCGTGTAGCACAGTCGGGAGCTTGCAGCCGGGTCTTGAGCGTATCGAGTGGATAGATGAGCAGGTCCACCGTGAAGGCCGCCGCCGCTCCTGCTACGACTGTGTCCATGGCTGCCGATGTGGAACTCGAGCTTCGCTTGCTGGTAGCTTAGAAGCTTAGAAGCAAGAGCAAGCCGCAGAAAGTCATCGGTTAGAGCACCTGCTCATCACGGGAGTTGCAATTCTCTTTCATTTGCCATGCAGGGTTTCGTCAGAAGAACCGAGGTGGAGGAGCGCCGAAATGTCGGAGATCGGATCTTCTGACGCTGTTAGACCGCGAAATATGTTGGCGAAGGAGTATTGCCGACTCGGCGAGACTGATGAACACGAAGACCCGACAATGGTTCCTCGGCTTGAATGCGCCTCACAGTTTGCAGTATCTTGACAGATGTGAGAGCTGTGAAAGATGATCGGAGCGGCTTTGCGGAGAGCCGGGTCCACAATATCATTCGATGAACCGCGCATCTTAGCTCGCTCCGGGGAGACACGGCGATTTGCACATCAGGAAAGGAGAAGCTGGAGCCGCTGCAAGTCGAAGAACGTGCTCCATTTTTGGAAGAAATTCGAGAACGGCAATCACCAGAATGGCGCTAAGCGAAAGTGCAAAGGCGCAACTCCGACCCAGCTGTCAAATTCAAACAATCAGAGCTGTCAGTAGCAGTGCATAACTCGACGTCGCTATGTAGGGAAAGCAAGCAATCATGCGAAGACAAGGCTAAGCGATCAAATCGAACGAACAACGGTGCTCGTAGCGTTGGAGCTCGGTGGGGCTAAAGTCACCTTCGTGCCTGTGCTGAAATTCATATAAAGTGGACTGAAGATCAGCACGTCGAAGAAATCTCCCTTTGCTCACGGCACGCGTATACGCAAATCCATCACAGATGCTGATCAACATTGCCCTGGCACTGCCAGCCCTCTCCGTGCTCGCTGCGAGCGTATCGGGTGCCGTCATCCGCACACGCGGAGGCGGCGTCAACCCTGCCGATTTTAGTTCGGAAGGTCTCGTCGCGATCGGTCAGTTTTCTGCCAGCGCCAGGGACAAGAACGGCGAGACCATTGGCGGAATTGGATCTGCAGGTGGCCTGGTCCCTGGCCAGTACGCTCGCAACGGAGACGTCTACTCGGGTCAGATCTACCTTCAGCCAGACCGCGGTTACAATGTCGAAACCACCATCGATTACGTCGCTCGCCACCACCTGTTTGACTTTTCCTTTCAGGAGTATACTGGCTCGAGCAACCTGACCTTCGACCAGGCCGTCAAGCTCTTCAACATCTCCTATCGTGACACCACCTTCTACCACGAGTCTTCCGGCAAGAACACTACTGGTCTCGATCCTACCATTGTACGGACTGGCGGTCTCAGTGGAAGCGGGAGCAGCGATGGTCCCCTTGCCGCTGCTAATACGCCCGAGAACTCCGCGTCCTTGTCATTCGACTCCGAAGGCTTCTCGGCCAATCCGGATGGCACCTTCTGGGTCTCCGACGAGTACACTCCTGGTATCTACAAGACCGCTGCCGATGGTACCATCATCGCCTACATCACTCCACCCGAAGCTGTGCTGCCTCGCATCGGTGGCAAGTACAACTTCACCTCCAATTCTACTCCTGACTCAGGTCGTGCTCCCAACGCCGGCTTCGAAGGCATGGCTGTCTCGTGGGACGGCAACCAGCTCTTTGCTGTTCTTCAATCTGCGCTCGTTCAGGATGGAGGCGACGGTGCCCCGTACCTCCGCATCTTTGAGTGGGATATCTCTTCTCTTTCCGGTGTGACCACGTACCAGGGCGGCGCCAATCCTGGTGACAACATTCCCTTGATTGCCGAGTATGCCTACAAGGTTCCGGTTTCCAGCAAGGGCAAGGCCCGCAACGTCAATGACCTCATCTACTTGGGTCACAAGACCGTCGGCATCCTCGTCCGCGATGGCAATGGATTCGGCAGCGACGATTCAGGTGTCAAGTACAAGCACATTGACATCCTCGATCTGTCCACCGGCACCAACATCAACGGCACCAAGTACAACACTGCCACCGGAGCCATTGCCCCCGGCGGAAAGCTCTCCAGCGGTATCAACCTAGCTTCCTACAGCAGTCTTATTGACTACACCACTGATCTCGGCAAGTTTGGCATGCACGGTTCCGGCGACCCCGTCGACCCTACCCTGATTGCTGCCAAGCTCGAGAGCTTGATCCTTCTACCGACGCTGCCCAAGTCGAGCGACGACAGCAGCTTCAACAAGGACGAGTACTACATCCTTTCGTTCAGCGACAACGATTTCCAGACCAAGAACGGATACATGCGCGCGTTGGGCGCTTACTCGGCCGCATATTCTCAGGACGTTCCTACTCAAGCCTTTGTCTTCAAAGTGAAGCTGCCCGGCGTCAATCGCGGAGACATGCTTTCTCGTCTCGGACTCGCCTAGTCAGATTTCGGAAAACCCGGATCTGTTTCGATGGTAAATTGATACAAAGTTCGCAATGCTATGTAAGTCATCATAGCTGCAGCTTGTTATGTTGAGAGTGCTCTGTATGAGAGATCTACACGTGAATGAGCAGAGCACAGCAGAGTGCAAGTGAGCGCCGACTGGTTGCATCGAGAGAGTCTTAGGGCCTACTTGCAGATCAAAGACCCTCTTGCTTTCTCGGACGCCCACCTTCCGACTCGATAGACGAGCAAGACACGTTCCTGGCATTGCTGAACACGATGTCCGCACAATTGTGCCGACACGCGGCAACGACAACATCAGAGCATCTGCTCGTGTATTCCGCCCTCAAGCGCCAGTAGGGGAGAGTTGATGGAAAGGCGGAGGACGCTTGTCAGGAAGGAACGGCAATTTTGACGTGACGATGTGCATACCGTCGACAAGCGGCTGGGCGAAACTTGGAAGATGTCCACGTTCTTGGCTCGCTTATGCGCGTCTTCTCTTGGCGACCACCGGGAAATTGTTTGCCACATTGAGAAGATATCTGCTCTAGTACCACCCTCGCTTCTCTTGGGCAAACAACTTGCTGCCTTCAGTCTGTCAGTCATCTTTGATGTGCCATTTGGACAACCGCAGGCGGTCTACTCGATGAATGAGATTCACCTTATTAGAGACTGTGCTTAGATCTGTGCATTGGCAGAAAACACATCTGCTCTCTTCGCGAGCATCCCACGGCAGTCGTAAGATTTAAAGCCATGTGCCCGAAGGTCTGACTGTAATGCTTCCGACAATCCATCGATTGCAGCATGACATATGGAGCGCACGTTGCCAGCTTCTTTGTCAACATCGAAGGAGAAGGCTGATAGGCTTCACAGCGAATTGCAATCCATCAAAGGTGCAGATGCGGCTCTGTCGATGGCTGCACAGGCCAGGCGCTTCGCGAGACAAGACATTGTCATCGCCAAGTGGATAGCCGGCCGTCCAATTTTGCAGGTTTTACGGGCCTTGGGAGGTGAGAAAGCTCGATCTCGCCTAGCCACCAAGCGAAAACCCTGCAACTCTTTCAGAAGATTTGCTCAAGCGAGCTTGAACGTGGGTCTGTCTACAACCCTACCCGGTCTGCTACCGCTTGTTTGACACGATCTTGCAGCTAGCGCTCTCTCGTGCACGAACCCTCTCGCATGTAGGGCACAAGGTACTCCGGCTCGGCTTTCCGAGCGATATGGATCGGTGTATATATAAGCTCGATGGACTTTAGGTTGGTCCAAACGGTCAAACGGCATCCACGAGCACATTTTAAACGTCATGAAGAACGTCCTCGCTCCCATGGCGGCACTCGCCGCCGCCTTCACCGTCTCGGTGTCGGCTCTCGCCCCTCTCGAGCGTAACCTTGCCTACCGCTCGCCCTCGCTCTCGCTGAGCAATGGCGACGGACTCAGCCACGACATTGGACACATTGGCAACCAGATCCGCAAGCGGGCCTACGATGACTACGTCACCTCCAAGGTTGAAGGCAAGGCTAAGCGGAACAACGGCAAGAAAGGACAGTACAAGACCGAAGCTGACTTCCTTGTTCAAAAGTACGACGGCGATTATGGCTCGGATGGTCGCGATGCCTACAAGGGCAAGATTTCTTTCCCCTTCGGCGTCGCCTCTGGTGATCCTTACCCAAACTCGGCCATCCTCTGGACTCATCCGGTCCCCGAAGACGACACTACCAATCTGCCCGTCTGTCTGCGATACCAGACTTCCACGAGCAAGACAGACTTCTCTGCACAGAATCTCGTCGACGACAGCTACGCTTGGACTACTAGCGAGGTCGACTACTCGTTCAAGGTCGAGACTACCGGTCTTTCACCCAAAACGCAGTACTACTACCGCTTCTTCTCTTGCCACGACAACTCGGTCGTTTCGCCCGTCGGAAGCTTCAAGTCGATCCCCGACTACAACGATGACGCCGTCGACTCGCTGAAGCTTGCCGTCTTCTCATGCTCCAACTTGCCCTTTGGCTTCTTCAATGCCTACCGTGCTGCCGCTGCCCGTGACAACGGTGCCGACTACTTTGTCCACGTCGGTGACTACATCTACGAGGCTCGTGGAGATGGTAAGATGGTCGAAGGCGAAGAAACGTACGGTGACGGCACCGCGCTCAACCGTGTGCCTGCACCCGATCACGAGATTGTCACCCTCGAAGACTACCGTCTCCGCTACGGTTCGTACCGCAAAGACAAGGATCTGGCGTCGCTTCATGCCGAAAAGGCTTTCTTCGGTGTTTGGGACGACCACGAGGTTGCTGACAACTCATACAACCACGGGACCGCAGACGGCAACAATACCGACACTGGCGCGGTTCGAGTCGTTCGCTTCACCGAGCGTAAGCTCGCCGCTGTCAAGGCGTACTACGAGTGGATGCCCATTCGCCAAGTCGACACCACCGATGCGCTTCGTATTTGGCGCAGCTTCCGTTACGGCAAGCTCGCCGACCTTTTCTTGCTCGACACTCGTAACTTTGATCGTGACATCACGGACCTCTACTGGAACACTGATGCCATCGCCGCTATCAGCAACGACACGGACCGTTCTCTCATGGGTGGCAAACAGGAGCAGTGGCTCTATCGCAACATGATCGAGTCGCAGCAGCGAGGTGCCACATGGAAGATTGTTGCTCAACAGATCATCATGAACTGGCAGAACTACGGTCAGCCGTCCTTCATGTACAACCAAGACGCCTGGCAGGGCTACAGGGCCAACCGCCGCCGTTTCTTCGACACCATCACCAAGAACAACATCGACAACACCGTCATTCTTGCCGGTGACTCGCACGCCAATTGGGTCTACGACACCGTTCCGGAAGACCGTCTGAACAACACTCGGTATGATCCCATCACCGGAAAGGGGAGCATCGCTGTCGAGTTTGCTGGCACCGCCGTCTCGTCTCCCTCGTCGTACGGTAGGAACCTGACGCAGGAGAAGTATGATGCTGCTGCCAAGAGGCTGGTTTCGATCAACAGGAACCTGCAGTGGGCTGAAGGTGCTCACCGTGGCTACTTTGAGCTTGAGTTCACCAAGAGCGAGGTCAACGCTCAGTTTTACGGGTACGCCAACAACACTCAGCCCGAGTCGGAGGAGCTACTCGTGGCGCAGTTCAACGTCAAGAAGGGTGCCAACAAGCTCACTCGCCCAATCAACTATGGCATCCAGCCAGTCTCGGGCAGCCTTCAGGCTCAGGCGGTTGACTATTCCAAGTCGCAGTGGAACGGTACCGCCTTCGTAGCAAACAACTGAGTTTGCCCTCGAATAATGCTCGAGCTAATCGTACTGAAACATTCAGAACAGTGACAGTCTGTGCGGATCGAAGACTGAGATCGGTGAGACTGTGTCATCTTATTGAGCCAGGAGGAATGAGATCGGGTCAGATATGAACAACGCCGTCGATGCAAACCACGCACTCTCCACCAATCCAGATGTCCGGCTTCCCGCCGTCATTGTCATTACGATCAATCTTGACACTGACTCTGCCTTTCCTGCCAATCGCTGTACCCTGCGAATTCACATATTCGTCGGCTGGACTCTCCCCGCTCGCCTCTAACCATTTGGCAAACCCAGCATTCAATGATCCAGTTACCGGATCTTCTCCGATGTCCTCAAATACGAAGGCTCTGACTTCGTGCGCTACCCTCTCCCCTTCCTCGTTCTTGCCTTCAGGATAGGCACCGATGAATCCCAAGAACAGATCCCGGATAGATCCAATATCGCTTTGCGGCGAGTTGATGTCGATGTCGAGCACTTGTTGGGCATTTCGTAGCTTGATACCAACCCAGCGTGGACCGTTGTCGATGTGGTATGCGGAGGTGATGCTTTCGGAACTGATTCGAAGAGCTTTTGTGATGCGAGAGATGGTAGCGGTGTCGACTGGTTCGTGACGGATAAAGTCTGGCGCTCTGAATCGAACTGTCGAAGCGTCAGAAGAAACTTGCAGCGCTACAAGACCAATTGCGCATTCTTGAATGAGTCTTCCTTCTCGCTGTGCAATAAGATCTGATGAACCTTCCCCGAGGTGACGCAAGAACGAGTGGCAACTTCCTAGCGTCGGATGACCGGCAAACGGAAGCTCCTCGACGGGAGTGAAGATCTTTAATCGGTAATCGGCTGCCGTGCCTGCCGAAGGTGGCAGAAGGAATGTCGTTTCGGAGAGGTTGGTCCATCGTGCAAACGTTTGCATCTGCTCCTGTGTCGGGATAGGTAACGAAGAGTCGAGACAGTTGACCACAGCGACAGGGTTGCCAAAGTATGGCGTATCGGTGAAGGTGTCGACCTGGTGAAATGGGTACGTATGCGTTGTGGGCGACATGGTGGAGACGGTCACGAGTATTGCGATTCGCGGGAGGAGGTGATTTCTTCAGCATAAGGATTGTACTTATGTGGGCATCGGCTTTGTTCGATGGAGCAAAAGACCGACGAGTCACAGATCCTTGCAACGAAAAAGGGAAGCGACTTCGACGTCGTCCAGCGATTTCAGGAAGCCGACAACAGGGTCCAGTTCATCTCTTTTCGGCTTTAACGCTCTCTGACCGGCTTCTTCCTCGATGTCGGAACGGGTCATCGCTTCCGAGCCTCATTTCGATGTGGCCCGTCATCATACCGATGCTGCTTGATTGGCCCAACGCCACTGTACACCGTGTCGAATCATGCCGATCCATGACTTATAACGTGCCGGCTCAAGCACGTGGCACGGCCGTCTGTACCTCGTGAGTCGAGACTGCATCTAGCTCGCATCTTCCAGGAAGGTTTCGAAGCGTCTACACCTCGCACGTATGCGGTGGTACCCAGGTCAGAAAATGCTTTTTGTATCGATCTTGATGTTCCTCGTCATGGGTGGTGACATCTTGCCGCTGAGCCTTACCGCCATTAGCGGGGCGCGGTTCCGCTCGCCTGGATACGATGTGTGAAAAGGAAGAATTCCAACAGCCATAAAAAAGAGAGGAGACTCAGCTGGACGGGCGTGGCACGAGCTCGTGTAACCTTGATTCTCAGGGTCTGTTTTTCCGGTCGAACCGGTTGGGTGCGTTGCAAGTCGCTGCAAAATCTTATCCTTGCTGTCCACAGCGCTCGAGCCGCTTCCGAAGCTTGCCAAGAAGATATAAGTGTGGGTCGCTTTTGCTCCTGCTATGCTTTGCTCAAGATTCTTCTCTCTCACATGGATCATCCTCTGCCACGTGGATTCTTGAGCACAGCATGTCGTCCGAAATCCCATCGATCAGTCCACCCAAACCCTTTCAGATTGTCTACAGCAACGATGAGGTCAAAGACCTGCAAAATCGCTTGCGCAACACAAGATTTCCTGCTGCGCCTTACCTTCCCGAAGATGCACGTCAGCCCATGAAGCTGGTTTACAAGCCAGATCTGCCTCTGGTGAAGGAACTCATCGACAAGTGGGCAGATTTCGACTTCACTGCCTTTCAAGAACGTCTCAACAGCTTTCCTCACTTTACCACCTCGGTCGACTGGTGCACCCAGCTGCATTTCGTCCACAAGCGATCTGAACGCCAAGATGCCATCCCGATCATGCTGATCCATGGATGGCCTGGAAGTTGGTTCGAGTTTGCCCATGTCATCGACGAGCTTGCCAATCCAACTGATAAGGACGCTCCTGCATTCCACGTCGTCGTTCCCTCGTTGCCTGGATTCATGGATTCGTCGCCTCCCCCATCGAAAAGCGCTGGTGTGGGTGACGTTCGAGGATACACTCGCATCCTAGACGCTCTCATGCGCGGGCTCGGATACGATAAGTACGCTTCCCAAGGTGGAGATTGGGGTAGCCCGCACGCACGAGCACTGGGTGCCTTCCACTCTCTCAAGGACGGTACCGGATGTCGTGCAGTCCATCTCAACTTTTGCCCCGTCGCCGCCAAAGGTCTCAGCAAATTCATGCTCAATTCCTTGCCCGTCAAGGTCACTCTGGGCGTCGCCAAGCTCATCTACGGTCAAGACTACCTCGTGATGGCGGCAAAGGGGATTTATTTCGAGCAGAATCGCGCTTATTACGATGTGCAGCGTACTCGACCCGTCCAGTTGCTCTATGGTCTCGTCGACTCGCCCGCTGGATTGCTCGGATGGTTGGGAAACATCTATGACACTTTATCGGAACGTCGTCCTGACCATCCCAGACTCAACATGGATGCATGCCTGGACATCGCCACACTCTTCTGGTTCACCAGATCCATCGGAACGTCGTTCATTCCCTACACAAACAACGTCTTCCTGCCTGAAATCCACGGAGCTCCAGAATACAAACTCCCGGTCCCATTGGGGTACTCTGATTTCCCAGACGAGCTCGTCAACACACCCAAATTCGTAGTGGACGCCACAACGACCAGCGGCAAGACCAGGTGGATCGCCAAATCGCCGGTGGGTGGACACTTTGCTGCGCACGAAGAACCAACCATCTTCATCAGCCACTTGAGAAACGCCTTTGCAAAGGGTGGAAAGGGCAAGTGGAGCGGCAGCGAGGAAGGAATCAAGGATCCACAGATTGCAGGAGGATTGTGGGATGAAGTGCGGGACCAGGAAGCTAGAGCATCCAAGATTTGAACGCACACAATTTTGATCAGCTACCATTACAGTAATCACCAGACCTGTTATTGACATGCTAACAAGAATAACAGTGCGACCTAGACTGAAGCCGATCAAGAGCGACCGATGCCATGCTTGTCAAAGAAATCGCAGATCTTGTCATCGAGCCACTTGACGTCTTGTTTTGAGTCACCTGGACCACCGGCCCAATGGCCCCAGATGCTCGGAATCACCTCTAGTGTTGCTTTTTCTCCCATGATCTTTGCTTCTTCCTCCGAGTCCTCTGGTGGGAAGTAAAGATCCGTCTTACCCGGCAGGATCAACGTTGGACATTGAATCCCCTTCAAGGCCCTATGGAATGCCTCATCGTCCTCCTCCCCAACTTGACCGCCCTCACCTCTGACGCCCAACCTGCCCCCTCGAGTCTGCGGAACATCTCTCTTACTTGCACCGGCGTATTTTGGCTGCGCGCCGATATCTCCGTGTTGCCAGGTGTACAGCATATGCAACAGGTTATTCGCATCTTTCGAAGTTGACCATGCATGCCAAAAGTCGGAGAGGATCTTACTTCCGCCCCCTTGCAGACCAAAGTACTTTCGAAAGCCGTTCTCTCGGTAGAATGCCTGACTGAATCCCCAGCCGGCATAGATCGTTCCGAAAGCCTTCAAACCATCCACGGGTGGATTGGAGGGATCGTACTTGCCATTGTTCCATTTTGGGTCGAGTTGCAAAGTGTGTTTGAGCGATTCAAGAAAGACCCAGTTGTGCATTGCAGTCCTCGCCGAGCCACAAAACGGAATAGCAGCAGCGACCGATTCGGGAAACTGTGATGCCCACTGGAAAGTCTGTCCCGCTCCCATCGACCATCCAATCACGACCACTTTTCCCTTGACACCCAGGTGACTGTATACGAGCTTATGCTGAGCTCGGACGTTATCGTAGAATGTTGCGCGAGGGAGGTCGACTCCAAGCGGATGGTTGGAAGGCGAGCTAGATTCACCGTTGCCAAACAGCGCCGGTACGATGATGAAGAATTTCGATGGGTCTAAAGCTCGTGTGCTGGGGATTGCATCAGGCAGAGCAATCAACCACTCATTCCCTTCGGTGATGGTACCAGAAAACCAAGTGGGATAGACAATAGCTGGCTTGGAAGTGTCTCCATAATTTCGATATGCGATGTGAGCATCCGGGATAACGTCGCCAGAGAGCAGCTCGAAATCGCCAAGTCCGTAGCGCTGGATTCCTTGGTTAGGGTCGCTAGAGGCCATCTTGGGTGTGAGACAATAGACAGTGAGCAGTGATGATGGTATCGATGAGAAGGTGGGTGTCAAAAGAAGCTGACTGCCACGAGACTGAAAGACGTCGAAAGCTGGACAGGACAGACTTTTCCCCGCAAATCACAAATACGACCTCCTGATCAAGCATGGTCATGCGGGAGTCCAGCCAAAAAAAAGACAAAAAAAAGCATAGCCGGGGTGGAGGATCGGCTAGATCTTTGAGATCGCCGATGGTGCTGGCAACCATGACGATGCGAAGATCGCCCAAAGTCGAGACAAACGGCTTCTGAGGCTGTTCAAAAGCCTGGGCCAGAGCAATCACATGTCAACAAGGCAGGCAAGATGGATCGCCGCGCGGTGATTTGTGCACTAGAGGTCCATCGCTACGTCCGCTGCGTGCCAAAGAGAGAAAGTAGGCGGCTACTGCTATGTTAGCAACCTTTCGTCTGTTGAGGCGAGTCGGGTTTCGCTGCATCACAGTGGAATGCTCGCCCGGCGACCAAAAGTGTTCTCGCCATCATGCACAAAGTCAAATCATGCAGAAGCCTTTGAGTACGACACAGGTGTACGGTACGTCGAAACACCGTGGTCCATCTCGCTTAAAGGCAACCAAAGGCTTGGCATCTATCAACGGGGTTCTATTTTCGCTAGACACCATGCAAAGGTTGAGCTACGCTATGTTCGTGCAAGCCGCGGCTGATACTTGAGCAACCTTCGACGTCAATCACGCCCGCTCTGTGCGTTGTCGAACACAGTGCATCGTGCTGCAAATGGTACACATAGGAGACGCGGTACAGAAAACATGGCGGCCGAAGCATGCACAGCTCTTGGCTTGGCGGTGGCAACACAGACATCGGAACGGGACGCTGATGATTGTCGATGAGGCGTTGTGGCATTGATCGTCTATACTCATATGAGAGGAGAGCTAGCCAGGCGGTTTGTGCTGCTGCCGCTCACTGGTATAGGCTTGCGTGCTGCACGATCTCTCTCGCCCACAGCCGAGCTCGGTGACAGCAGACAGAAGATGCTGAGAAACCTTCTTCTGATATTCAAGCCGAGACGTGCAAGACTAGACTCGTCAAGTGCTTCGCTGGCGATGCTCTGAGTTCGAAAAACAACAACAACACAGACCCTTGAAAATCACGAACTGAGACAGTCGACTGTCGCTCCTCCCTCTTCGGCGTATCAGACGCGTCGACGATCGCGATTCACACGTCGTCATCGTCGACATACGGCAATGTTGTTTGCAATTCATAGGAGGGTTCTGTCCTTCGTCATGTGGGCGATCAAGCTGGGGCTCGCTGAATGCGACTGGCGTCGACAAGAGGCGTTTTTCGCTGCCATGCGAAGTCGGCTGCGGGCTGCGGCGCGTGCATCGTCTTCTGCTTTCCACAAAGAGGGAAAGAAACACGAAAATGCATCACCCCTGAGGCATTCTCATTGCTACCGGCAGCGCCTTGTTCGCTCATTTGGCACCATCGAACAATCACTGAAATGACACGATAACATCACACGCTTGGCAGTATCGATTCTCCAGAAAGGAGACACTGTACTGGCTGGCAACAGAGATTTCAGCTTGCAGAAAGCTATGAGAGTGTCCCTGCTGGTCGTGAGTGTTCCTGAAAATCTTTTCTTGCTTTTACTTGTTTTTTTTTTCTTCCCTATTTGGTTTGACAGCGAGCTCGATACAGTATGTACACACGCGCTACCTGGTTCCCGCCGCTTTTTGCTGCCGCTCGGCGTACGATTCAGCTCCTCCCGCATCGTCATGGCTTCGGCAGACAAATCGTTCTCGGATGACTTTTCCCTTGCGCATGATTGAATTGTAGGCTGTGATGAAAAAGGCCTAGAGTCCGGCCTTCAGTACACACAAGAAGGATACAGCAGACTAGCGCCAGACCACACTCTCTGCGAATCCGTTCTCGTCGCTCCCACACGCTGAGCTCCGTGTATACCCTTTTCGTCCCTTGCCCTTCTTCTCTTCCGACCATATCCTACCATCCTGACCTCTCCACTCTACTCGTCGTTCTTCCATCTGTTCTTCCTACGTTGATCGCAGGCCAAAGCAAACTCGCAACCATAGCACATTCTCTTTCAGCTCTTCACTACTGCTACATCTGCACCACCGACACCAAACCAGCCCCACAGTCTATTCCCAACATTCTCTTGATCGAATCGACGTTCTGAAAATGGTTTCTGCTAAACTCACCACCTTTGCTGTGCTTGCGCTCGCCGCTGCCGACGCTGTTGTGTCCACTATTGTCGTCACCAAGCCTGTCGCGTAAGTACAGCGTAGTTCGGGCGCGTTGATCGCGCTGCGCGAGACGGAACCTTTGCTGATTCATTGATTCTGACATCCATCCTATACTTTCCCTTCCTCTCTTATAGATCCACTAAGGGTCACGGTGGTAAGAGGCTCACTGTGGAATGGAACGATGACGGCAAGGCTCCCAGCCGTCGTGATTGGGGTCGTGTCAACATTTACCTCGCTACCGGCTCGCGCGATGTCCAGTTCAAGTTGCAGACCCTCGACACCAACGTCTCGTACAACGCCGGTGAGGGCTCCTACCAGATCAGCCCTACCGTCGGTCCCACCGGTGGCTACTACTTCCTCCGCTTCGAAGGCACCAACACCACCACCAACACCGTTCCTGCCATGGCTTTCTCTGCTCGTTTCCGTCTGGAAGACATGACTGGCACGTTCAACTCAACCATCATGTCGGCCATTCAGGGCACGGCTGGTACAGGCCAGCTTTCTGCTGCTGCCGCCACCTCGACCGCTTCGTCTCCCAACTTTTTCGGCATGTCGAGCTCGACCCAGTCGGCAGCTGCTGCAGCCCTCACGCCCGCATCCGCTTCCGGTAATGCTGCATCTTCACAGTCGACCAGTGTCAAGTCGACTTCGGGTGCCTCCGTGGGCAACAAGATGGCTGGATACGCTAGCGCCTTGGTTGGTTTCGCTGCTGTTGGTGCCGCTTTCCTTTGATTTGTTTTCCTCATCACTGCTCAGCGCGATGGAAGCTCTGCTCTGGTCAGCAACTTCTTTGGTAGATTCGCTCTCGTCTTTCAACCTTCGTTATCTCATTGGACCAATCTTGCGATGCACTCTGTCGCTGCTACTTTTTCCATTCTACTCTTTGCTGTTCGATTGCTCTGTACATATTGCCATTTCTTGCAAGAGACAAAACACGCTCGTTTCACCTCGCAAAAGGCTTTCGTGGCTTGCAAAACCAGTGAGAGATGGATATTGCGTTACTCACAGCAGAGTCACGGTGGAGGGGCTAATGGAGTAAGGATCAAGAAAGGAAACCATAGAAAGCGGTCTTCACAACTTTGCGACTCTGGACATTTTCTTGACTTCGTTCATGAGGACGGTCTGCATTCTCAAACCGAGCATGATGTTGCCTTTGACCTTGACCTTTCCCTTCATGAAAGCCACTTGGGGGCTCAACTGACCCAGAGCGATTCTGATCATATCTCTATCGCTGATGGTCAGTACGCAATCTGGTTTTGGTTTTGCTGGGCCTGCACCTCGAATGATCTTGCCTTGCTTTTTCATATCTACGTAGAACTGAATCACCTTTTCGTCTCCAGTATACGATTCCGAGCTGGGTCGAACATTGAATTGGAAGATTCCGTTGACGGCTTTCTTGGCTTGTTCCAGATTCATCATGTTGAGATCGGAAGTGAAACTCTCGGGATCTTCCGAATGGAGCAATGCCCAGTAAGCGACGCAAAAGAGTTTCGAAACTTCGACTCCGGGAACCTTGAGCGACGTAGGATCCGTCTGCTCTTCCGCAGACTTGTCCGGGTCCGAGAAGTCAATCTCGTCCGCTTGATCCAGCATGAGCTGGAACAGGTTGGCTTCATCGGTTTGCTCGTCTTTGCCCATCGTGTTTGAGAGCGAAGAAACAGGACTTGTGCTGGATAGGTGTGACTGCGCGATTCCGTTGGTCTACGACTTGAGGAGATGCGTGGGAAGGGAAACCTGGGAGAGGTGCTACAGGGCACGATATATATGCGTGAATGGAAGTTGATGCGGAAAGTAGCATTTGGTCATGTGAGTCCTGCTAAACGAGACCAAATGCTACGGCGAAACAAGGCTCTTCCACAACAGTGTGGAGGGTCCAAAGGGTTATCCACGCCTTGTTTCGCTGCAGGTATGATTCGGCAACCACAAGCTTGTCTCACTTCCTGCCTTTCCATCGTTCAGTACATCAGCGAGATAAATAGAAGCGTACATTGCTCGGCTGCTTCAATCTGTGGCTCTTCGTAGAGCAACTTGGCGATATTTGCTTCTAACCCGTGAAAGGCTCGACATCGTGCAAGGCCTACAGAGTTCTGAAGGACGAGGAAACCACCTAAGATGCACATTTGGCTGGTACCTCTCAGCTGACTCCGCAGGCTCCTCAGCGAGCGCCGGGCATTCCGCTCAGGTGGCAAGACAGAATATCGAAAGATGTGGGGTAAGTTAAAGAGACCTTTTGGGCGTTGGGCTGAATCACAGTGAATAGCGAGCAGACCATCCCGATAAGCGCTTCTCTGGCCGTGGTCAGGAAGATCCATTTCGCTTCCGAAAGCTTTTTCACGGTTTGGCTTCCTGCGAACCTGTTGGAAATTCTCCGCTTGGCTTTTTCGTGTTAGAGCGCAGAAGATCAAAGAATCGAATCGGGTAAAAATTCGAGTCCAAAATTTTCGAAAAGCTGGCGGTACGATTTCAAGAAGATCTTCCAAATCCTCCACCTTGTGTTACGCTTCGGTGCTTTGTTCAACACCACCAATCTCCACTGCACTGCACTGCGCTGACAGCACCTTTTATACCAAAGATGGCCGTCACAGATGTAGCTTCGGCTTTCTCACCGGACTTGCTGGCTTTGACTACCGTTTCCAGCTACAACAAGGAGTACGAAGCCAGTTCTCCTTACAAGCATGCCGTCATTCCTGCACTCATCAACGAGGACTTGCTCAAAGCCACTCGTCAGGAGATTATCGAAGAGCTCAGGTTCGCCGAAAAAGAGACCGACATCTACAAAGTGAATCAGACGGGCGATCTGGCCAACCTCGATGGCTTGCCAGACGAAGAGGCCGGACGACTGCAGAATCTCCTCCGCGTACGCAATGCCATCTATTCGCAAGAGTTCAGAGATTGGTTGCAAGGCGTCACCGGATGTGGGCCGCTATCAGCAAAGAAAAAGGATATGAGCATCAACGACTACCGTCAGGGATGCCACCTGCTCAATCACGATGATGTCATCTCCACTCGTAGGGTATCGTACATCCTCTACTTACCAGACCCCGAGCAGCCGTGGCAGCCAGAGTGGGGTGGTGCACTTGAGTTGTATCCAGTCAAGACAAAAGGCACTCCTGACGACCTCCCTAGTAAGATCATCCCACCAAAATGGAATCAGTTCACCTTTTTCACGGTGCAGCCGGGACACTCTTTCCATTCGGTCGAGGAAGTGGTTCACCCAAGCCAGTCGCGACTGAGCATTTCTGGATGGTTCCACCGTCCTCAGGAAGGCGAGGAGGGCTTCACTACCGAAGACGAGAAGAAAGAGGCGGAGGTGGAAAAGGAGATGAGCAGCCTCGAGAGCCTCTCTGCAAAGGAGAACGCCAAACTTTTCGAAGCCTATCCGGAGCAGTTCGAGACCCCCCTGCCTGGTACGCCACTTAGTCAGGACGATAAAAAGTTCCTACTGCAGTTCCTGAACCCCGCCTACTTGGTGAATAAAACGCAGGAACAGCTGTTCGAGCAGTTTGGAGACGACTCGCATATCTTGCTTTCAGATATCTTGCGGAAAGAGATCGCACAGCCTCTGGAAAAGGCGCTACGACAAGCGGATGGAAAGGATGGCTTCCAGTGGTGGACTTCAGGAAAAGGTGAAGAGTCGACACGGATTCAGTCACACGGTGTCGGAACAGATCGCGCCGAGAACCCAGGTAGCGAGGAGAAACAATGGAGCATCTCCGGACCACCTCACAAGCAACGATATGCTATCTTGTCGGAACAAGCTACACCAGGTAAAGCTGGCGAGATTTCGTCTCGAAATGCGACGGTCCCTACCCCGCTTCCCACGGATGCCTCCGCGCTTCTGAAATTGCTCAGCACCGTCCTGTTCCCTTCGGCTGCATTCCGACATTTCCTCGCCAACATCACTCAGCTCGTCCCGTTAGGTGCACGACCGATCGAAGCGAGGCGTTTCCGACCTGGACTCGACTACACACTGGCGCGATCCGATACAGAACCTGTCCTCGACGTCACGCTCAACCTCACTCCTGATGTCGTCAAACCTTCGTTGGACGAAGAGCGAAAAGCCGGGCCGCGTGGGTTGGCAGGTAAAGCGAAGCGAGGTAAGGCTGCTGTTGCCGCTCCTGCTTCGTCGTCTTCATCGAAAAAGCTGTTGTCGAAGAAGGAAGCAAAGGATCTAGCAGCCAAATGGGAGAGCGGAGACATTGGTGGATGGGAATGCTACATGGCACCCCACGAAGGGGAAGAAGATCCGGCTGTTTATCAGAGTGGTAACAGCGGCAAAAAGAAGGCCGATGGTGAGGATGAAGAGATGAAAGATGCTCAGGATGACGAGGAGGAAGAGGGGGAAGAGATTGTCGAGATGATCGAAGACGATGGCGAGGATGACGAGGATAGCGATTTCGATGGAGTGCTTCTCAACCTCACTCCCAGCTTCAACACGTTGAGTGTAGTGTTGAGGGATGAGGGTGTTATGAGATTTGTCAAGTACCTCGCTGCTTCAGCAGGTGGCTCTCGATGGGACGTTATAGGAGAGTACGAGATTGGGGCCATTGAAGTCGAGGAAGATGATGAGGAAGAGCAAGAGGGCGATGCTGCATGACCCGTGCCGTTATAGATCTATCCTTTCTTCAGTCTGTCCATTGCAATACCATTGATCTCATTCGCTTGTATCTGCTTTGTTTTGTGTATTGATGGACAGTGCAACCCGCATACTTGTGATAGCCTCGATGCAGGGCCGAGAAGAAAGCTAGAAAGCGTCGCAGAAAGTGGCAGCGCGTCTCGGACGGGAAGAAAAAAGGAAGGAAGCGTGTAAAGCGCGTAAAGTGTTGGTTTCCTTCGGGATTGCGCGTGTGTGTAACACTTTTTCTTTTTGGCAAGATCGCATCGTTTGCCTTTTCATACGTCCTTGCACCATCTTCGTTGTGACACCTTTTGATGGATACGAAGCATCATGTGGTAAGTGCATCTCCGAATCCCAAATATATAGCATAGCTCGAGTCGTGCTCTAATGAACCCATCTGCATCTCCACCAATGTACGACACAGCAAACACATTCTCAACGCTCAAGTCTCGATTCGTGCACCTTGTTGTCAGAAGTTTTTCGATGTAAGTCTCCAGCCATCTACACGCAGTCGATTCAGACTCTATACTGATGATCAGTCCATCTCACAACAGTGTCCACAATGTCATGCGGAATCACAAGATCATATGCTGCGTAAAACCATCGAGATGGCATTCATCTGCAAGAAATGTAGGAAGGCGTTTCGCAAAGATTTGACCCAATACGAGGAGTCGGATGAATTCTGCCCTCATTGCGACAATCACTATGTATGTCATCCCCGATCCTGTTGACATCATCACCATCTTTTTTCTTGCTAACATCGATATCTTTTGGCTGACTCTACAGGTGATCGAAGCGAAAACACCTCAAGCGGTTCTATCGGTGGAAGGGGAAGATGCACGAGTCGACAATCGAATGCTCCGAGATGATCGAATCAAGTACGATCCCAGAAAAGACTTCTATTTTCGTCGAATCGCTGCTCAGGAAACCGAACGGATCGACGAGGGCGGTTGGCTGCAAGCAATCAAAGATCGAGCAGAGGGGAAATTGGGTCCAGATGGACTACCGATTGATTCAGAAGGTCCAATGGGCTCAGATGGAAAGCCATTGTTAGACGCATCTGCGCTAAACGGCGGCATCGGTGGAGGAAAGGGCAAGTGGAGCAAGTTCAACGACGATGATCTGGATTGGAGTTAGCAAGCAAGATAAAGGACGAAAGCTGCAGCTGTATTTGTATCTCGACACGACTCTCCATAGACGAATCGCAGAGTCATGGCTCAATTCAGACTCCAACAGCATTGCGAAAAGGGTATCTAACATTCCGAGCGAACAAGCTGGACCACCTCAGATGTCGTGGGGAATCTCGAAGAACTCCTGTGCCAGCTTTGAAAGTTCTTCTGCCAACTGTTTCTTCTTCTTGTCCGAATCCTGCTCGTATTTGGCTTTCAAAGCGACCATCTGTTGCAGGATCGCTTTCGACGTGGATTCGGGCATGTCTCTGGGATCCCGAACGTAGAGGTCGATTCCAGCAGGAGTGGCGGGTGTCTTTTCGAAATAAGTGACGATCCAGTCGAACTTGGTGCGCGAAGTATCGTTGAGATCGTAAGGACCGTAGCCGATGACCTGCCATTTCGAATGGAAGAATCGAAGTAGACCGTTGCCCGTCCATTGGTAAGAAGCGCTGATGGGTTCGAAATCGTAGGGGCCACAAGATGGTCAGCTAAATCGCGGGGTTCAGTTGCGACCCGGGAAAAGGAAGTGGGAAGAACTTACCCATTCTTAGCATTCTTTTGCAAAACGTTGGTACCCTTGATACCGAAAGCCTTGTTAAACCAGCTTTCCTCCCTCTTCCATTTGGATTGCAACTCAGACGAGGGAACCGCTTCCGAATCCGCCGTCTTGGAGCGTGGTTCGGAGCGGATCTCGTCGGTAAACTTGACTTCGTCTGGCTTCGCCGAAGGATGAGGGATGTATCGAATGACTACGTTCTTTTTAGGCTTCCAAAGCGGGAGAGATGAACCAATGATGTACCAGAAGTCGTCGATTTTCAAGTGAGGATGGGACGAAAAATGGAGCGGATGCGATTCATCGTAGCTTGTGAAAGGAAGGTCGATGTCGAATGCTTCCGAAGTCGATGTCATGGTGAAGATTGTGATGGTGACGAAAGGTGAGATTGAGGATGGGTTTGGTGCAATAAGAGGAGAAAGATCAAAGGACGGTCCAAATGCAAGGTCGATCTACCGAAGCAAGCAAACAAGGCTATGTCGGTGTTTGCTGTGTGAGCGAAAATATGAGCTGATCCAGTCAACGCTTTCAGAACGACCCTCGCACGTTCAGGGTCCAAAAGCTTGCCCCTCCGAATCGAGATCCGTTAGCTCGGCGGAATCGGCGATCAGGATAGGCTTGCGCGCCGGGCGTTGACGCTCTTACAACGTCGGCGATTCGGTCGCGCATTTTTCCCCGCATTTCTGCCTCGAGTGCTGCTCTCCAAAGCGGTCTTGAACGCAATCGGCCATTGTTGCATATTGTGTCACGCTTCCGAGCCGTTTGATTTGGCCGACCATCCCACATCTCCGGCTTCTCCGATTCAAATGTGGCCTAGACTCTTGACGGCCGTTCTTCTTAGGGTCGTCCGTTGGCAGGCAAGCTGAGAAAATCTCATTTTCCGTTTAGCTTGTATTGACTTGGACTGCTTCGACTAGCACGGCATCAGTACTTGTTGGTCGAGCTCACTTCACTTGCGAAAAGAACGAATACCAACAAAGTGAGGGTGCCCTAGGGCTTGCCTGAGTCTTGGCATCGAGGGGAGAAAGAGCCTCTCTTTCCCGGCGAGATCTCCAGAGTCAAAAATCCCGTTCGAGGACAGGCAGGAATCTCGCTTGCGTCCAAAGACAGGAAAAAAAGGTCACGTCGGAAAAGTTGCGAGTGTGCTGTGCTGCCATACTGTATGATGTGACACGAGATGCACCCTGAAGCCTCCACTTCGCTTATTGCTCTGTATGCTATGCTGCCCGTGCGTGACTGTACCGCAATCACTGTTCCAGCCATCTTTCGGCAAAGCGAGGGAAGGAACACCAAGCTTGGATCCCGAACATCGGTGCTCTTCTGTGTCGTCACAACGGAGAGAGTCACGCACCGATCAAATTAAGAGTCAAGAAGAGAGAGCAAGGAGGAGACGGGGGAGGAGCAAAAGGAGTGGACATGCAAAGCTGACTGTTCCCCTTCTCTTTGCTGTCGAGCCTCTCCGTCTCTCTTTCTGTTTCGGCCATCCATTTCCGAATTGTCCCACCCCCGCTTCAGTCCGTTCTTTGTGCGTTGGACAGCATCACCGCACAGCTCCTTCTCCGCATCTCTCCTTGTCTCTACCTATCATCGGTCTTTGATTCGAGTCGCTCGCACTCCGCCTCCTTCCGCATACATATATATTATACTCTCACGTACACAGTCACTGCAAGTCTGCCCCTCAACTTCTCTGTCGATTCGTCCTCAATTGTCGAACCTCTTTGTCCTTTCAACTTTTCCCACGATGGCGCCAGGTCTCATGTCAGCAGAGGCCAAGGACGTCTTCAACGCCCAGGCTGTCGAGACCAAATCCGCCGCCGTCGCCGATGGCGGTGCTAAAGAAGGCCTCGGTGGAGGCAAGACTTTTGAAGGCCAATCCAAGCTTCCTCACCTTCCCATTCCGACTCTCGAGGAAACGTGCCAACGCTATCTCTCCAGTCTTGAGCCTCTTCAGTCCGCCGATCAACACGCAACCACCAAGTCCGTCGTACAAGACTTTCTCAAAAACGATGGTCCCGTCATTCAGAAACAATTGCAGGAATATGCGAGCACTCGGGCCAGCTACATTGAAGAGTTCTGGGACGAGAGCTACTTGCAAGCCTCTGACTCTGTCGTGCTCAACCTCAATCCTTTCTTCATCTTGGAAGATGACCCCACCCCGACGCGGGGCAATCAATTGATGAGGACCGCCAACTTGATCTTGGCTAGTCTGGCTTTCATTCACGATCTGCGAACGGGCGTACTCGAACCAGACAGCGTTAGAGGTACTCCCTTAGATATGTTCCAGTATACGCGATTGTTTGCAACTTCTCGTATCCCTACCGCAAATGGGTGCAGGATGGAGGTGGAACCTGAATCGCGCCACATTGTCGTGATGCGTAAAGGTCAGATCTACTGGTTCGAAGCCTTGGACGAAGAGCATCGTCCCTTGCTCACCGAACGTGCCATGCTGGGCAACCTGCAGGCGATCATGCGAGATGCAGATCAAACCAAGCTTGAAGACGTCGCCAAAGGTAGCGTTGGAATCTTGACCACCGAAAAGCGTCCCATCTGGTCCATGTATCGCGAACACTTGCGTCAAGACGCGCACAATCGCAAGTGTCTCGAAGTCGTCGACAGCGCTCTCTTTGTCGTCTGCATGGACGATTCCGAGCCAGCCGATGCCGCCGAGCTCAGCAACAATATGCTCTGCGGAACGTACAGGCTTCAACGTGGCATCCAGACGGGCACTTGCACCAATCGATGGTACGACAAGCTTCAGATCATCGTCTGCGCCAACGGTGCCGCCGGCATCAATTTCGAACATACCGGTGTCGATGGACATACAGTGTTGCGATATGCTGCCGATGTCTACACCGAGCTCATCATGAGGTTTGCCAAATCCATCAATTCGGCCACCAAGAGTCTGTTCAAAGCGAAGACCAGTCCTTTGGCTAAAGGTGCGGGCAAGAAGGCCAACGGTACGAGCAGCGAAGTGGATGCACAGCGTGCACAGGATGTGGAACAAGCTACTGCGCCCAAGAAGCTGGAGTGGAACTTGACGACCAAGTTGGCCGACGGCATTCGATACGGTGAGACGCGATTGTCGGATTTGATCTGTCAAAACGAATGCCAGGTGTTGGAGTTCGATACCTATGGTAAGAATTTCATCACTCGTCATCGATTCTCTCCAGATGCGTTTGTTCAGATGGCTTTCCAAGCAGCTTACTATACGCTCTACGGAAGATGCGAGACCACCTACGAGCCGGCTATGACAAAGGCCTTTTTGCATGGACGAACCGAAGCCATTCGAACCGTACAGCCCCATTCGGCCAAGTTTGTCGAGACCTTTATCGATCCTCAGGCGAAATCCGAGGCCAAGATCGAGGCGCTTAGGAAAGCGTGTGATGGCCACTCCAAGTTGAGTCGAGCTTGTGCATCTGGCCAAGGTCACGATCGACATTTGTATGCATTGTACAATTTGTGGAAGAAGAACTCCAACTCGCAGGGTACGACGCCGGCGATCTTCACCGATGCAGGATACGCCAAGCTGAACCATACGGTGGTGTCGACTTCCAACTGTGGCAATCCGGCTTTGCGAATGTTTGGATTTGGACCTGTCGTTCCGGATGGATTCGGGATTGGATACATTATCAAAGATGACGGTATCACCGTGTGTGCTTCTTCCAAGCATCTTCAGACCAAGCGATTCCTGGATACCCTGGAAGCGTATCTCTTGCAAACTCAAGGCATGATCATCGAGTTGTACAAGGCAGCCAACGTTCGATCCAGATCAACCTATATCGATCATGCAGGCGTAGAATGCGACGTCAGAACAGGTCTCCCGATCGGTAGCAAGAGTAACGGTTACACCCAGGATTACGACGATGAGACAAGAGGTAATAGCCAGATCGGTCAGAGCGGATACAGTTTCTGGGGAGACGAGAGTAAGGCCGCTGCAGCAGCAGCCAAGGAATTGGATGGAGCAAAGGATGGTGTGGGTAGAAGAAAGAGAATCGCCAGTGTGGGAAAGACGATTTTGTACGACGAGTACAATTGATTCGCAAAACTCGTCGTCACTTATGAAACAAGCAAATAAGCAGCAACGAGCGTTCCTCATTCGATCCAAATTGTTCCCTCAGCATGGATGGCGTGTGAGAGATGAAGCGATTGTGCGGTACGCGAAGAGAGTGCCCGTCACTTTAGAATCCTGGAAAGCCTTCGAACTTGTCCCCGTCCTCCTCGCCCTCTGCCTTGCCGCCTTGCTGCTGCTGCTGTTGCGCCCTCTTATCCCTGTACGACTTTTTGACTCTTCCCGCGCCACCTTTGTGACTACCAGCTGTAATCACGCCGAATTCATTCGCGTCGACTTCGGCTTTACCAAATTGAGCCTGCTCGACATCCAAGCCTTCGATCCTGTCCGCATTCGGGCTGTAGATCGACTGCGATTCGTACAGGTTGGGTAAGGTCAGTGGAGAAGTGACGCTGGTGGCAGCGGTAGATGAAGGTGGTGCTCCGGGATGAAGCGTATTGGATGAGTGGTAGGAAAAGATGCCCGAAGAGGAATTGGAGGATTTCGAATTGGTTCGTTCGTGTCGTCGAGGTCGATCGCGGTATGCACGACTGCCGGACGAGGAAGAGGCAGAGACTGGACCGACTTGAAGACCAGATGCGCTGCTGCTGGAAGAAGATCCTGTATTGGTATAGGCCGGTCGTAATCCACTGCCGCTGCGACTTCCTGCACTGCCCGTCTGATTGCGCCGGGTTTTTTTGCGGCCAAACGAGAGTCCGGCAATATCTGCTTCGTCTTCCGAGACTTTCTCCGCCTTGGTCTCG
This sequence comes from Ustilago vetiveriae, assembly GCA_928722275.1. Lineage (NCBI taxonomy): Eukaryota > Fungi > Basidiomycota > Ustilaginomycetes > Ustilaginales > Ustilaginaceae > Ustilago > Ustilago vetiveriae. The sequence continues at coordinate 440,286 of CAKMXE010000003.1, forward strand.
GCGTGGTCAGGCTCGTCAGCGTCGGGAGTCGCTGCCCGGACAACGTCGATTTGGGATGCGGTTGAGCCCGGGTAGACAAATTCTTCTTCGTCCACAGCCGGCGGTGCAGCATGATAATAATGATGGTGATGCACCACTCGACCCGGTCCGCGCTCTTCGACGGTCCCAGCGTAATAACAATCCTCTCCCTCTTCGGCATCCCCATACTGTTCGTACCCTCCATCCATCTCTTCTGGCTCGTGATACTCTGCACCGTGACAGTCAAGGTGCTGCTGCGCATTTCCATCGTACGACTCATCTCCCTCAGCATCGGCAAATGCAAATCCACCTGCCGCGGCTTCCGCTTCTGCTTCGGTACGCCATCTCTGCTTCGCTTGTGTCTCCTGCTGCAGTTGCAACAGACCAGCTTTGGCTGCTTTGCGTTGAGCTTTACGACGGGCTTTTGCGATGGCAGCTTCTTCTTGTGCTGCAAGACGAGCTTCTTCGTCCCGCTGACGTTGCGATTCCACTTCGGCTTCTTGTTGCAATCGTGCTGCTTCCGCCTCGAGTGCTTTATGACGTGCCGCTGCTTCTGCTTCAGCTTCAGCTTTTGCTTTCGCAACAGCTTGTGCCTTTACTTCTTGCTCCAACTTTGCTTTCGATGCGGCTGCTTCTGCTGCACCTTCCGATTCTTCTTCTGGTTCGGGATTGACGGTGGATGCAGGTGATCTTCCAAAACGTGCAATGTCACGATCATCCAACATGCCTGCGTCAGCGTCGACCTCTGCAAATCCAGACCCCACCAGACTGCCTGCACTGTCGCTACTTGCATCGCTATGCGACCTCGAATGTCTTGAAGTGGCCACCACTTGCTCTTGACTCGAACGAGCATTGTTCCTTCTTGCACCGCGACCCATCACACTTCCGATGGAAGCGGCTCTTTGTCTTCTTGCCTCTTGGACACCGTCTCTTCTACCCTCGCCCTGAGCGAGCAAGCCACATGACATCGACCTGAAAGCATCTTCGAGATCGAACCAAAACATGCCACATGTTCGACCTTGTGCTCTTGATCTGGCTCTAGCACGACGTCGTGCAGCAGCGGCGGAACCTCCACGTCCAGAATCACGATCGGCAATATTACTGAGGAGTGAGATGGCGTCTGAGTCGTCGAAGTCGTCTGTAGAGGTGGATGTCGGGATGAGAGATTCACGCTCTTCTCGATTGCGTTGGGCGGATGTATTTGGTCGACCCCATCCAAGATTGCTAGAGTTGATGGAAGTAGATTTGGTTTTTCGTCCACCGAAAAGTGACATTGTCCAGCCGGTGTTTGTCGTCTGCTGTGACCGACGAGGATCACTTGGACCCGCTTGTTGATCCCTGACACTCATGTTGAGGTGCGAAGCAGAATGTGATGGTGATGGTCGAGAAAGAGAAGCAGCTGGGTGAAATGCCAAAAACGGGCGTGTAATTTGTGTTGGATTCACATTCGTGGTTCGAGCCTTGAAAAATCTACTCAGGGTTGCACAGCACAGTGCACGACCGACGCGACCCTGAGCTGTACGATATCTTGAGCCCAGCACAATTGCCCAAGAAGGCAAGTCCGAGGCGCTCTTTTCAAACTGGAAATCGAAAAACACTCTGTCCCGAAGCGCTAAGCACGTTAGTTAGGCGCCTGCCTTCGTCGTCTTTGCCGAATCACACACGTTACTTTCTCAGAACATGAAGCCCGTTGCTCGAAGACCCTAGACTGTATTGCATATGATCGGTGACAATGGATCTGTGGCGGCAATGGGGGCAAAAGCGACAAATGATGACGCTCATACAACGCCCCACTCTTTGCGAGGCTGGTTCTGTGGACGTTCGATGCCCCATCCACTTCCGGAAGCAGCTGCGTCGTTGGCATCGGCGAAAGGATCGGCAAACGGATCATCGTCTGCCTCCTCTTCATCTTCGTTCCAGCTGAATCCAGGTCCAATGCTAGGTCGGTGGTTTTGGGTCGTTCGTAGCCATTCCTCCTCTTCCGAGTCGTTGAGGTTGGACCACGATCCTCCCTCAGGTCGCGAGGACGATGCTGCCAATTGACGTGCACGACCGGGTGCTTGGTGGTGCGTGTTTTCATCGGCGGAATCCTCCGACTCGTAGTCGCTGTAGTCGGAAAGCGCTCCGTGTTGAGTACTGCTACCAGCAGCTTCGCTTGCCATGGTTCCTCTTCGGCTGTGTGCTGCTTGCGACGGCGGAGGGTGATACGCGCCGGCTGATTGGTCTTCCTGGAAGTCGAGGTCGATGAGGTCGTTCATGGCTCCTCCAGCGCCGGCTGCTCGTTGACTGGATCCAGCACCGGTGGCTTGTGGACTCATGTCGAAGCTACGCATGCTACCTACACGTGAATTGTGGCGTTCGATACGAACCCTCTGACGCGTCTGCAACTTTTCCAGCTCGCTATCCGGCGCATTGAGACGGGCGTCGGCGATCCTCTTGCGCACCATTTCGATCTCGGCATCATCCGCAGCGATGCGAGCGGCGTTCTTTTGCTCGGCAGTCTGACCCGATCCAGAGATGGCAGCCAGCGGTTCTTCGTCGTCCGAATCCAGCTCGGCAGGCTTGGAGAGACGATCGTAGAGCTCGAGAGCCAAGATGATCTGATCGTTGGCAGAGATCAAGGATCCCAAGAACTCCTCGTCTTTGACCAATTGAACGTAGCGAATGATCTTTTTGCGCTCTACTTTGGTCTTGACCAGGTAGTCTTGGACACGCGCATTCTGGGTGACGCTCTCCTTTTCGCGATTGACGTGCTGCAATGCATTGACGAGCGCGGTGGCAACCTGCTGCGAGATGGCGAGCGATTGCAAGATCGAGGGCTTTTCCTGTTCGAAATTAAAGGTGGGACGTTTGACGCCCTTCTTGTTCCGAAGCTTGTTCTTCTTGTCTTCTTCCTTTTGGAGCTGTTCGGCTGCTTTGCGGTCGCTTCGAATCTGAGCTTCGATGCGTTGCTTCTCCTGCAGCTTGCGGTACACTTCGGCAGCTTCGTTCTTCTTTTGCATCTCGGACTTTTTGCCACCTCCACAGGCAGCGTAGAGACCAGCAACCATCCTCATGCTCGGATCGTCTTTGAACTGCTGATGCCAAGAGAGAAGGACGCGCATGAGGAGTCGTCGGACGGAAGCATCCACGAGCTGATCCTGCGACATGATCTTGATGCGATCTACGAGTTGATCATTGGCAAACGTGGTCTGAAAGCGCTGACCGCAGTTCTCGACAAGAGCTTTGAGGATGATAAGAGCACGCTTTTGGCCGTGTACGTTGGAGTACTTGAGTTTCTTGCGGAGAGCACGGCTGGCTTCGGTGGGACCGGTGGATTGGAGATTGATCGCCTCGACGAGTTCGGGGATGCCATCGTACTCTTCTTCGGCGTAGCGCTGTGTGCAGAGACGATCGATCCAGTCGGTGACGGCAGAGAAGGGCTTACGATTGCCCAGGTAGCCCTGGGCCTGGTCGGTGAGCTCTTTGAGCATGATGAGGATGCCACAAGAGTCCTTGTGTGGATGTGGTGGAGACAAGGAAGGATGTATGCGAGACCAGAGCTGCTGCGATGATAATCGGCGACGTAATCAATCGCTGAGACTCGAAAACGTGGGGACGGTGACGAAAGGGTGGCAGCAGCGTTGTAGCAGCAGCAGCCGACCGTCTGAATCGAATCGAGTTGCCTCCGTCGGGGTCCAAAATGTGCGTTGGCCTGTGCAGTAAAGTCGAAGCTCGATTCACCGAATCTTGACTCCGCTGATATTAATATTATTGGCGTCAAAGTGACGTTGAACTGCTGCCAGGTCCTTTTGAACAGGCGAAACTCAGCCGGTGTAACATCACAAGTCAAAAAAAGCCTGCTACCGTGATCTTCGCCTTGACGATAGGACTGCACAACGTCAAGAGGAAAGTGCGCAAACTATGGTCGACCTATCACGCATGGCAAGTCCCGGTAGAAGCATGGCAAGCATGGCAAGCAGCACGGGAACCTGTAGGACTTGGTCTGTGGTGGCGGCTAGCGTCAGTGTCGTACTCACTGTACCGGCGTTCGGATCTGGATTCGTCCGAAAGCCGAAGACCTGCCGCCAAATCAATGCAGTTTGCCTGTAACTTCGGAGTCGAGCACGCCTGGCTAAGTGAACTTAGAAATGAAATGGCACCGGATTCTCGCAGACGGGTAGACTGAACCTGAGAGTAGTACAGTGGCATTCAAAAATCCACAGTGCGAAATTCGAAAGACAAAGTCGCTATCCACATTGTTCGCATTATTGATTGCCAACAGACGCAACGAGTCTCGACGCAACGAGTCTGAGAAGCTCAGTCCCACCGAACACGCACAAAGAAGAGGCTCTTCCGTGTACCACTTACCTTGTGGAACTCGGAAGCCTTTGCATCTCCGCCCGCGTGCCAACACGAGCCTGCATGCAACAAAAGAGGGTCTCAACTCGTATCGCAACTTCCTCAATTCATTCGACCACCAATCGCTTGCCGCCTCTCCGCTTCCCACCTCATCTCGCTCTTTTGTCGCTTGCTTTCAACTTCCATGACTCTCAGAACGCCATAGGCTCGTCCAATCGTCCAGCAAAACAGAGATCGGCAAGCATCTCTGCTCTGCCCGTCGACCAAGATGCCTCCAGCGCATCGTGGGCCAACGGGCTCCCCCATGGATCGATGGACCGACGCTTCTCCCAGTGCTATTGCAAGTGGCTTCCAGACTGCCATGTCCCTGGGCCCCCAACCTTCTCTCAGCGGACTCTCTCGAAGCGTCACCTCGGCTACCTTTGCCAACACGGACGATGAAGACGACGATGACGATGATGACGATGCAGACGACGCCTCGCCTGCCAATACAACCTCGAAGAAAACCAACGGAAAGGGTGCAAAGGGCAGAAAAGGTGCGGGTCCCTCCGCTGCTGCCGGTAAGGGCAAAGATGCAAAGGCTGCGCAGCACAGAAAGGAGCAAAACAGAGCGGCCCAGCGAGAGTTCCGACAACGCAAGCAGCAATACATTCGTGCGCTCGAAGCCAGAGTCGAGCTCCTCTCTTCCGATCATGACACACAGGTGAATCGTCTCCGCTTCGCCCTCCGTCACTTGCTAGCAGAGAACAACACCCTTCGCGGCATAGTAGGCAATCTGGCCGATTTCATCGGAAAGCGTAGCATCGGAGGATGCTTGGTCGAGTCTGGCATGACCTTGGAAATGCTCGAAGCAACCATGAACTCTTCGAGCGAAAAAGTCATGTCCGAAGCATGGGCCAACTGGCCTGGAGCAGGAGAATGCGAAGCGCTCAAAGAGATTCGCAAAGAGAGCAACATTCCTCCAGATGGCTTGCCAGAGAGCAAGCTCGCCAACTACTTCCGTGAGACGAACAGCAAGAATGGCAACGACACCACCACCCCTTCAGATACCGCTCCGAGCGAAAAGAAGAAGAGGGGCATCGACGATTCCACCTCCAACGATTCCAAACGCAAACGAAAGACCGATGACGTCTCTGTCGCTGCAACCGGCTCCGTCTCAAATCCAGCCACCACCTCTTCCGCCCATAGCAGCCCGTCTGCGCATTCTCACCTCATGGCGACCGGGCAAAACATGACTTCCTCGCCTCAGGCCGTCGGCAGCAGGGATCTTCATTCGAGTTGGCAGCAACAGCAACAACAACAACAACAACAGCAGCAGCAGCAGCAGCAGCAGCAGCAGCACTTGCAACAACCGCCACCACAAATGCCTTATGCTCTCCCGACCCAATTCTGGCAGCCCGCGCAGGTTGGATTTTCACGTCAAGATCCCGGCGGCGTTGACTCGATGTTTGCCCAAACTCTCCTTGGAGGGCCAAGCAATCCCGACCTGAGCAGCCTGGCATCGCTGTTCCCCAACGACGGAGCCATGAATCAAAACCTCTTTCCCTCGACCGATGCCGGTGGCTTCAACGGCTATGCGCCAGAACATAACGGCAACGACGGTGATAGTGCAGTGGCGACGATGAATACCAACGCCACTTCTAGCTTCTTGCCCTTTGCTGGCGGTCTTGGCGCGTCCGTGCCCAATTATGGTCCGGGACAAGGGCGGTCCACTTTGAACGCTGCCCCTGGTGTGCTTCCTCCCGGCGGCTCTCTCGTCGCGGCAAGTAGATCCACCGGCGGCGTGCAGACCTTGTTCCTCCCTAGCAGCACTCGTCTACCGCCTGATGCCGCACGCGCTATGCGTCGCCGCTATTCGCGCTGCATCGCACAAGTCAATCGTGTCTGGGCCAAGCGGGGTGCTACGTCGTTCCTCAATCTGCCCAACGACTATCAATTGGACGACGAAGACATCCGCTACATCGAGCAAGAAGAAGTCACCAATCCGCAGATCAAACTCGCCAATATCCGTCTGCCCAACAAGTGGGACGAGGGCGACCTCGGTTCAAAAACAAACGGATCATCCAGTGGCGACACGGCCAACTCGGCATATGATAACTATGACAAGGCGGACAAAGTATTGCAGCTTTCATACCACACGAGCAATTGGCGGCTGAATCCCAACTACAACTTGCCACCCATCCTAAAACCAACGCCACTGCAACGATCCACGCCACATGATCCAGCCATCGACGGTCTACCTTGGCCGCCGGTTCGTGACAAGCTCGTCCAGATGCCACATCTCGAAGTGCATGCCGTCTTGTTCGACCTGATCCGATTCCTGACCGTTCGAGACGGCGATCCGACTTCGGAAAAGACGTGGGTGTTGACCTTGCCTTTTTTCATTCGGTATCCGCAGCTGGCGGATGCTGGATTGCTTGCCAATACGAATTTGCATCGGGTCGAGAGAGGTGAAGCAGAAATTACGATGGATGATGTCTGGAAGGAGCATCAGAGGTTTCAGGAATATACGCAGGCGAAGCTGAGTGAGCTTCATTGAGGTGGTTGATTGCAAAGTATTTCATTCGTGTATCTGTCATTTGGGTCTGTGCTTGGTCGTTCGTGGTTTGGGAGTGTGACTGAGGGTGTCGGGGGTTGATGAGGAGGATGGACGGTTGTATATGTATCGCCGATGATCAGTGAGAAGAATGTAACCAGTAAGTCTGCGAACGGGTGATTCATTCCACAAGTGATTTTCGTGACTGAAATTCCAAGTCAGTTAAAAAGGAAAGATGATCTTCTTGTTGAGCACTGTTCACTTTTTTTTAGTTGTTGTTTCACCCTCACTTTCATCCACTTGATTCTTGACGCTCAGCGCCTCAAATGATGCTGAGATCAGCCGCTACTGTGCGACTCAGTAGAACGGTCGGGAGGGGAGCAATTCCAAGCATAAGTGGACGGATACGGTTCTCGTCGAGCAGTTCCAGCGTCACGACTACGAATACACCTACTTCCAACACCGCCAGCTCTTCATCAACCGACTCGTCTGGTAAAGTTGCCGACGTTGGCGATGGTGGTTCGAGCAATGCATCTTCATCAGCTCCATCAAGCTCTAAATATGCCGATTTCGAAGCGGGATCCTATCTCTCTTCGCCCTCGTATCGCCGTGAATCACGCAAACGTACTCGACTCAGCCGTACCCTTTTCGCGCTAGCTTGGATCCCTGTTGCTGCCTTCATCACTTCGCATCTGTACAGTCTGGGAAACGTCACGGGTGGATCCATGTCTCCGACATTCAATGGTCCACATCACGTTGCTTCGGCTGCAGGATCAAGATCGGATGTAGTCCTTCTGAATCGAACGATCAAGGTGAAATTGGAAAAGTTGAAAGCGGGAGATATCGTCACTTTGATCTCGCCGCTAGATCCTCGATTGCTTCTCACAAAGCGGGTGATAGCTTTACCGGGGGATACGGTGAGGGTCTGGACACCGAGTTGGAAAGCAGCGGAGAGGGGACGATGGGTTCGAATCAAGATCCCACCCGGTCATGTTTGGGTCGAAGGTGATGCAGCAGTAGATATCGTTCCCGGCGATCTGCAGCGTGTTGCCAATTCCACAGCAGCGAGTGCATTGGGAAGGGGTAAGAGTAGAGATAGTAGAGAGTTTGGTCCGGTTCCACTAGGTTTGATCACGTCGAGAATCGAGTTCATCGTTTGGCCGCCAGATCGCTTCGGTAAGCCAGCAGATAGACCGGTTACTGTTTCGAGATCGGGCCAGTTTCCACCATCTTCGACGACACAAGCAGGAAGAGAAAGTGATGGGAAGAAGGAGGAAGGAGAGGACAGACAGACACAGGTGAATCCGAGTCTAGCGAGGATACTGGATGAAATGACTCGACTGGAGCCGGGGAGTCGGAGGAAGGCTCATCCAGAGGATTCGGTCATCAGCCCATATGTTGACTGGGGGGATGTCAAGCACCAGAAGGAAGAAGATGCGGGAGAAGAAGAGGCGAAGGAGTGGCGAGAGGATGGGAGGAGGCGCAAAGACGCTTGGAACCATCTGAGTCGAGGAGGACGGTTGGGAGAGGATGCTGATTGACACACGCGATCACACATCGGTCACTTGCAAGAAAATCGATTGGGTATCGCGGTCAACACGATCATCCTTGTAACCCATGGATCAAGCGTTCACGTTGACTGTCTAGCCATGTTTCCGGATCCAAACCTCTCTGCACGAACCAATGACCCTCCGGTCCACGCTTTTCCACCTTGAGCTCCGTTGCTGATCCTCCTTCAGGCGAAAGACACTGCACCACTTTCTCTCGATGCCAACTCGGCTGCAATCCTTCCACCCTATTCCACCTCGCAGCCAAACTCCATGCTGTGCCAACTGTATCGTACATGCAAGAGTGTTGGGTCCTGATCAACCAGGTCATGGCTGCCCAGCTGCATAATGTTGCTCCTGCGATGATGACGAGGAGGGGATTGGTGACGACTCCGAGTAACACCGATGCAATCAAGAGAATTGTGACGAATGAGAGGATAAGGAGTGATGTTCTTGAACGGAAGATTTGGTAATTGGAGAGGTAAGCGATAGGTGTCCAAACGATGTGATATACATGAACGTCTTCTAGTCCTATGACCTGCACTTCCATTCTTACCTCCGACGTGATTTCGCGAGCCTTTCCTTTCCCCTTACCTTCCTGCAAGATCTGCTCGACAACCTCTCGAACCCGGTTTTCAAGCTTTTGCATATCCCAGCCCCACAGATACTCTTTACAGATCAACCGCTTGGAGAAATGTCGATCATCTGCAAACCGTTCCAGCGCTTCCTGCAAAGCCGATGAGACCAGTCTTGTACTTTTTCGCTGTTTGGATCGTGTAAAGACTGACGAAAGATCAAAATCGCCGAGTGATCCGTTAGCATCGAACAGTTTGTCTACTTGATCTTCGGTCGAAGCCTCTGGTTGCGGCTGCGAGGTCTGTGTTGTCGGGAGGAATTCGTCGTTGAGAGGCGTCCATGGAGGCAGAGCTGATGAATCTACTCGTCTCCTGTATCGATCCATCTCGTCTGATGACGCATACAGTGATCTGCCCTGAGAAGCGTTATAGACTTGTAATGACGGACCATCTAACCTTGACGTGACAGCTGAGGAGGACGTCAATTCATCGGCAAAGTCCCGCAGCCGTTGCTTCCAGCTTTTCCCGCCATCCGCTGGCAGTCCTCGTAAGCAAGGCACGTCATCCGCCAGTGCGAAAGGCAGCGAATCTTTCAGTGTCACGCTCGGCAAGGGCAAGTCGATGAGTCTTCCACTTTCCAGAGTAATCCGCAAGTAAAGCTGTTTGGAAGGAGCATCGAGAGGACGGGTGTCCGACAGAAAGCTCTGCAGGAGATTCGCAGGGTTGTTCGAGATAGATCGATATGGCGAAGATATAAAAGGGCGTACGTGTAGGATCGTAGAGGATGTGGAAGGGCGGGAGGATTCCAGATCGTCTTGGCGAGGAAGTGGTGCGTAGCCAGAAGTTGAGGGTGGATAAGAAGAGTGCAGTGGGATGGGCGGCATTGTTCGTCCTCTAGGCGCCACCGTCATTCGCTTCGTGCCTGAGACTGTTGTTCTCTCGCTGGCAGCAGCTGCGTGATGTGACGAAGCGTGAGTTACGTCTTCCTGTCCTGTTCAGGGTGCGGAAGATCAAGAAGGATCCGAGAAGGAGGAAGAGAAGATCAAGTGGCTCGAGCACAGAATCCGAGAACCGAAAACTGGCGTTCAGGGTCCAACTTGCAACCGTTCTTCACATTCGTGTCTTCTGCCTACATCACCACACACCACCGAATCGAACGAGCTGATACTGTTGGACGGTCGTCAGCATGTACTCATAGACCAACTCTTCTCAAGCAATGACGCGGTCTGTCGAGCCCATTCGTGTTCAGGTAAGATGCTCATGGCCTAGACGGTTTCCGATCTCGTCCCCCCAACTACATCGACTCACCTCGTCTTTACGTTCTCACATTCCGTCTGTCAGGGCACACCGAATCGACAAGTAGGAAGCCTGATCCTACTGGTCGCATTGTTCTTGTTCGGAATCTACACCGTATGGGCGATCGTTCCCGTGAGTCGAATCCTACAACCTAACCTTTCCCTTCTTTGACCGCTGCATTCTAACTCAAGGTTCTACTCGTACAATCCTATGTCTCGTGCAGCCATTTCTACCGGATGATTCTGCCATACACGGATGGATTCCAGATCGACGATGGGCCATAACAATACCGTCGTTGGTACTCGTAGTAGGATTGAGCAGTGTAGGTCTCTACGCCGCGTCGTTGCTGCGCAAGGACGCACTTGAACAAATGAATCAGCGGAAACAAATGTGACGGAACGCAACCAGACGCTCAGCACAAGTCAATGTCTGATCCTTCTCCAGCCTCTGAAAGGTCAAATGCCTTATTGCCACATATACACACACAAGGGGTCAACACAACGAGCATGGATAGTATCGAGGAGAATAGCCGATTACGTTGCAAAAAGAAAACCCAAAAGCATCCGAAATACAGACGTGATTGTCTTGAAATAGTAGAAGTACAAAGACACAGAGCATCTCTAGAGCAGAGGAAGATCCGTCAGATGATGACTGAGAGAAAAAAAGCAGGCCATCGCCCCGGGAGGGTATGTGAAGGCGACATCTATGGCCGATTTTGTAGCTGTCTGTTTTACTTGGTACCGAGAATACCGGCAATGCAAGCAGAAGAGCAGGTGACCAGGATACCGGTGACCAACGAGAGGGGAGCAAGACGGGCAATGGCACCACCACGGCTTGGAGCAAGACCAGAGAGCACACCAATGTTGATACCAAGCGAACCAATGTTACCGAAACCTGCAAGCATAAAGTTGCAGATCAGGACCGAGCGGTCCGAAAGAGGGTTGGCGCTGGTCTTGATCTTGGCGAGCTCAGAGTAGGCCACGAATTCGTTGGCGACGATCTTGGTGGCAAGCAGCTGAGCGACGCGCAGAAGCTCTTCCTTGGGAGCACCCATGCACCAGACAAAGGGATAGAGGACGTAGCCGAGGATGAGGGTGAGGGTGAGCTGGTTGATCGTCCAGAAGTTGCCAATGTAGGTCAAGACACCGTTGACAGCGTAAAGGAGCGAGACAATGCAGAGCACGTTGCAGAAGATGAGGGCAGCAACGCGAACACCGAGCCAAGCACCGTTGGAGAAGGCGTGAAGGGGGTCGACGGCATCGGATTTTTCGTTGATCTCAATGTTGATCGAGCCGGCAGTGACGGGGGTCTCGGTCTCGGGTACGACCATCTTGGAAGCAGCAATGGAAGCAGGGATGGACATGACGGCAGCGGTGATGAGGTGGGTGGGTGAGACGCCCATCTGGACGTAGGCGAGGAAGACGGAACCGGCAATGGTGGCGAAACCCGAGGTGAGGACCTGGAAGAGCTCGGCGTTGGTCATGAGATCGAGGAAGCTCTGGACCAAAACGGCGTTCTCACCCTGACCGATGAAAGGCGAAGCGGCAGCGACGACGGCCTCGGCACCAGAGATGGCCATCAACTTGAAGAAGAACCAGGCAAACTTGCGAATGGCCCAGGACATGATGCCAAGGTAGGAGAGCAGGACGACGAGGGCAACGAAGAAGATGATGGACGAGAGCGTGTCGATGAAAAAGTAGTGCTGACCTGCGAGGTCGCCCCAGAAGAAAGCGGCACCACCGAGCTGACCTTGAGCGAGCAAGTCGGCGGCGGCAAAAGCCAGCCACTGAGCGACGCTGTAGAAAGCGCCAGTCTTGAAAACGAGCAGGCCGATAATCATTTGAAGACCGAGACCGGTCATGACGGGCTGGAGCTTGATGGAAGTTCGACGGGTGGAGATGGCATAGAAGAAGCAGTTGATGAGGAAAAGACCAAATAGCGAACGGGCACGGTCAGCGTAGCGGGATTCGGGGACTTCCTTGATACCGAAAGCGCTGCCAAAGTAGAGGGCGAGGAGAGCTAGCCAGCCAATAGCGATCCTAGCGTAGTGAGGAACCATGCTCCATGGCTTCTCGGCGCAAGTGGTCCAAGCAGCCTCGATGGCCTTGGCAAAGGGAGCCTTGGGAATGTAACGGTCGTTGTGGAAGAGGATGAGGAGGATGAAGAACCAGGACCAGACGGTGGTGATGACCCATCGGTGGCGGGTCTCTGGACGAATGATACCAGGCAACCACCATCCGAGGATCAAGCAAATGAGGAAGACGTCGAGGGCAATGCGAGTCGCCCTGTGTGTGCGGATTGAGTGCCAAAGCTTGCCGGCACGACCAGGCTCACCCTGAGGATGAGGCTCGATGGCCTCGACAGGAGGGCGGCCGCTGCTCTCAATGTCGCGATCCGAGGAGGAGTAGGCGATCTTGTCGTCGGCGACATCGTGGTGAGAACCGCTACTAGTAGCGGCGTGCTCCTCGACAGGAGCGTGCTTGTCCAAAGTTGCGGATTGAGGAGTGGACAACATGATGTCGATCGGCGTGATTCCAGACAAAGAACGCCAACGAAGAGAGGCGGATCCGGTGGAAGACGGGGGTTACCACGATGATGCTCGGAGGCACTGACTGGAGAGACAGAGCAACGAGGAGTGCCGAGACACGAAGAGGAGAAGGAGGACGGAGGGTAAATGAGAAGGGGAGGAAAGAGGGCGAGAAGGGGGAACGAGTAAGCCGGATGATATAGGCATGAAGATGCTGGTCCTGCAAACCCAGAGGAGGAGGGACGACGGTCGGCCCTAGATAGGAAGCAACGACGAGGCAGCTTGACCATACGGGTCGGGCGTGGCGAGGGTGGCACAAACTCTCTTCCAGAAGTTAGAAAAGGAAATTGGGACGGCCGCCGAAAAAACAGTGACAAAGAGCCGGATCCTCCCTCAAATTTAAAAAAAAAAAAATCACAAACTTTTTTCTCCTTCTTTTATTAATTAGTAGATTAAAATTGAGATGCTACTGTAGTGGTACCTTAACGCAGCAGCATACGGTTTGGACCATCGGAAGCTCCGATAGATCGACCTTCGCACTGAATCAGACGTCAAGTTGGACGAGGGAAAGAACAGCTCAGGAACGACGTTGCAACTGTACATGGCACCTACGCTAGCTTGGCGAGCAAGCATGTGGCAAAGGGTTCTTTGCGGTCGAATGGCGCGCGAAAGAAACATAGCATACTCAGAGATAGGCGTTCTCCAGACGGGCTGCAAGCTGTCGAAAGGCGAATGGATACGGTACCCAGAATTCTCTTATCACGAATGGTCGAGCTGGCTGCCATGAGGTACACGATGCGGTAGGGAGGCATCAGGACAAACCCAAAAGCAGGAACCGGCGAGAGAGCCAATGAGATGCTGTTCTATCGTCCGATCGTCCAGTCGAGGGGCGATAGAGCGGGGGGGAGACAAGAGGGGCACTTGGACTCGGATGCCGTGGCAACGCGGATAGCAAAGTCCGAACCGGTGGGAAGACTCTTTTCCTCTCTCGCACACACGCACAAAGCAGAGGACGCGACACGAAACCTATCTTCACGTCTGGCGCTGGAAAGAGAGAAGCGTCAGAAGGCTCAAGGGCTGGACATGGACGTACCGATGACCGTCGCCTGCACAAGGTTGAGACTGTCGCAAGACACGCACTGTACCTGGTCTTGGCTATCAAACCGGATTGGGGGGATACGACGGGTGGCCAAGCGAGATACGAAATTGGAATGGAGCATCGTCTTCCGAAGCATATGGCTCGAATCAAGCGAGTCCAACGGAAGCCTAGACATTTCCATTGTATCCTTTTCTTCAATTGATCTTGTATTTCAAGCTTCTCTCACGCCCCTCTTTAGCATCTGAAACTCAACTCAATCGGCTGCTTGCTATTGTAATTGCAATCAGCCAAAGATATAATCTTCCTTTGTTCGCATGGCGGTCAAATCAACAGAACCGTGTGACAGCGTGGTGGGAACGGGCAACGATGCGATGCGATGCCATAGAAAGGAAAATTTCCAATCGCCGCTCAATTCAGTGTTTGCGGGTCGAAAAGCCGCAAATCAACGAGGAACAAAAGGGATCCGCGACCAGCAGTGTGCAGTCTGCCAGAGCTTCCAAAGATAACGAGCGAAGGCGAGTCGACACTTGCGCACCCGCGTCCGAGCAGAGGAAGCTCTCTTTGATTTTCATTTTTTCTTATATTTGTGATAATCTTCCTTGGCTATTGATTTTACCGCGGAAGCGTTCTGTGAGAGAACTTGTTATCGGCTCTAACGGCGGATTCTCCTTGAAAGTTCTTCTTGAAAAACCAAACTCCGTTGCGCGTGGATTTGATTTTTCTCTCCGGTGCCACCCACACCACAAAAGCTTTGTATGAAGAAAGCGCCAACCGATGTCCTTCATCTCGTCAACGTTGAGGTCATTCTGAGTAGAGTTAAATCCAATATGAGATGGAAGGCATAATCAAGAGCTGCGGGTAGACATACTGTATCTTTGATTGGTCTCGCATGGTCACGCGGGTAGGACAAGCCTGTCACTCTGAACCAAGGTCAAATTTTTCAGAATGCATGCATGCCTGCATGTGCAACATTGGAAAATTGTGTTCCTTGAAATCGAATCTGGATTCCACTCTTCGCTCCCTCTCGTGTCACCAGGGGTGCTTTCCGTCTGGAACCTCTGTCCCTTTTCTTGTTTCGATGCCGGCGCCAATCGCACATCCTGCTTCGTTCGACGCCTTCGAGCTGGTCCAATGACCGCTCTGCTCGCCTGAAATAGAATGAGACCTCCTGATGGTGTCAGAAACTAGAGCCCGCCTTCTGCCGAGAAGAGAGAGACAAGAAGAACGAAGCTTTTATTCAAAGAGGCGCAACAAGCAACAGCTTGAGCAAACACCAGGGTGGTTCAGCTGAAAGCGTGCAACTCGACTCCGATTCCTCGAGCGGGGCCGGCCGATGGTTGCATGAATGCATTCTATCAATCAACGGGGTAAGGCCCTATCCTCAACCTCGACGCCCTTTCCGAGCTTCCATCAACAAATCTAACAACCAGTCTCCGCCAAATTAATTCGTCGAGACCGTTCGGCTGCTCGGAAATGGACAGCTACCATCATCCTCGAAACATGGCTGCCAAACCATACAATTGTATGCATCCCTTGGCATCGTACGACCTTGTCCTCCTCTTTCCACATGGCGCCCCGCAATCTTCGCTCTGGCTTTCTTGATAACACAGGATCCGGGTGCTGCCCGTTTGCTATCTAGGCAACCGTTGATTGCTTGGCCCCGCACTTCACACTTGGTCTTCGGCCTTCTCCGAAATCACTTTTCCTGCACCTGCAGTGCGGCGATAGTGTGCCTTATCACTCTTTCTCCCTGTTCATGCAAAGGAGGTTCAAAGCCGCCTGGCTCATCTGACCGGCTGAATGTGCTTCGTGACCCTGCAGGCCGCAAAGCACGATTTGCGGATATCGGATTGGCATTCCCCTATCACACAGTGAGATGGGAGCACCTTGCTCGGACATATCTCGGGCGGAAAGCATCTGCCGTGACGATAAGCAATGTCCCTGAATCCATGCTCAGGCTACATCTGTGCTCTCATAGCCGGTTATGCCATTCGTATCGACATCATTCGCCCGTTGAGACCCCTAGCATACATCCACGCATACGTCCACGCTTAGAGAAGCTGCATCGTCGGCCTAGCCCGAAACGAATGCGATCTTCGCGTTTCACCGCAATCTGACAGCGTCCAGAGGCTTCTGCACTGAGCACTGGCCTGACCTAATGTTGTGTCAGGGTAGGCAACACTGAGGAAGGGTCATTCATCACATCGGCGATCTCATCTCCTTGGCGCTTCAATCGAGATCAAGGCGAGCGTGTATTCGGCATTTGACACTAGCTGAGTACAATTACTTGATCGCAAGACGCTGTCGAATCTATTCGGCAATGATGAGCGAAGCCTTACCATAGCCGGTACCACAGCAAAGCGTAGCCACTCCCACCTGCTGACCCGTCCTGCGCAATTCAGCCAGCAGACTAGTCACCAATCGTCCGCCTGAAGCTCCCAACGGATGTCCCAAGGCGATGGCACCTCCCTTCGGATTCACCTTGGCTGCATCCAACTTGAGCGTATCCATCACCATCAGTGACTGCGATGCAAACGCTTCGTTCAGCTCCCAGAGATCAATGTCATCCGTCTTGAGCTGGAAGCGTTCCAGAAGCTTAGGTACAGCTTCGGCGGGTCCGATACCCATAATGTCTGGCTTGACCCCTTTCGTAGCGGTTCCCACCCATCGACCGAGAATCTCCATTCCTGCTGCCTCCGCTACATCTCGTCGTGCCATGGTGAGCGCAACCGCTCCATCGCTCACTTGCGAAGAGTTGCCCGCGGTGCTGCGGCCGTCAGCGCGAAGGAAAGGCTTCAGCTTGGCCAGCGACTCCACCGTGGTGCCAGGACGAATACCCTCGTCCTTGCTGATGACCTTCCTGCCTTCCTTGCCCGTCTCTGGGTCAATCCAGCGCACTTCGATGGATTCGATCTCGGAAGCTAGGCGACCATCCTGTTGAGCAGCCTCGGCTTTGCGGTGCGATTCGGCAGCAAAGGCATCTTGACGTTCGCGACTGATGTTCCACTTCTCCGCCACTCGTTCCGATGTCTCGCCCATGGGCAGGATGCAATCTCTCGCATCGGCAGAGTCCGACTCCTTGAGCCACGGGCTGAGATCCACGGGGATAGCCTTCGAGCCATAATTTCGTGTCATCGATTCGACCCCTGCCGCGATACCACACTGAATCTCACCAGCTCGAATCGCATTGGCGATATCCGTGATACTTTGCAACGAAGAAGCGCACTGTCGGTTGACTGTCTTGTAAGCAGATGTGACGGGCATCCCCGCATGAAGCGCTGCCATGCGTCCGGATTTGGCACCACCAAGCTCCATCAAGACTGTACCGGTGCAGATATCTTCGATGATGTTCTTGTCGATGCCACGCGACTCGAGCCTTTCACGGGTGCGTTGCAGTACGTGCGCAAGCAGCTCCTCTGGATAAGCGTCTTTGAAGCCTTTCTTCATGCGTGCGATGGGCGTTCGAAGCGCTGTGGTGAATACGACATCGTCGGCTCGCTTCTGCAAAAGGCTCTGCAGACCTTGTCGAATGGCTGGTGTACTTCGGAATGCCATGATTGCTTGTGTACTTGATCCTGCTGGTCAATCCGAGTTGGAGTCTGCTCCAAAAATCGTGGAGCCTGTGAAGTCCTTAGTGCTACCTTCGTTCAGCTGTTGTCTTACGAGTAGATGAAAGTCGTGAGTCGAGAAAAGTGAGTACGCAGAAGAAGGAAAGCTTCGTCTCCGAGCTCGTCCTTCCTGACTCTGCAACCCGGAAGCCACCGATCGACGGAGCGTTTATCGTTCGCGGACAGTGTCCGTCTCGACTCGACTACGTTCTTCCACTCCGCCGCACTGTGGGGCAATTTTGAAAGAAGCGAAACAGCGAAGAAATGTGACACTCTCGCTTTCCGTCAATTCCGTCTGGTGGAGTTTTGCCTGATCAACTTTCTTCCGCCCCGCGGCGTCAGCCCGCAAGTCACCGAGATCGCTTCGGAAACAAACCAGATCGGGTGATGAATTTCTAACTTTTTCATGGCCTCATTTTTTAGGTTATTTTTGGCCAAACAACGTTCTGTGCTGTCAAAGATCGCAAGTGATATGTCTCAAGCGACAGTCCGTTGATGTCGACATCTGACGCCTCATCGGCTTCTGTTGAACAAATCGAGAAGGTTCTGGCGAAGTCTAGACAAGGTCTACACGCAGGAACAGGCGGTGCATCGCAACTCCTAAGTGTGCAGGTAGACTCTACCTCTACGGTGGGAGAAGCCGAGCTCGAGCGAGCCGGCGAATGAGTTTCTGCTAGACCACAACGCCCCAATAGATGGCGCTATGGCTGCTATTTCCGCCCACGTGAGATCCTGTTGAAGCAACTTCCTGTTCCAGGATTACGCTTTGAGTGATCCTGCATCTGTCCTGGAGCTGCAAGAGGCATAAGGAGCAAAGCTTCTGTGCCTGAGCCGTCTGAATGAGGAAGTTGTGCAAAGTATAAGATGCGAAAGATCTGTAGAGGACCTCGTGACATCCCCACCGGCTTCTCTACTCCATCGACTTCTCCTTCACTTGACTCAACCTCCGCACAGGGCTCTTTATTCCTTCCTTCGGCTCCAATCTCGTCTGCAACTTGCAAGCTCGCCGGTCGAGCTGCTACGTTCTCGCTCTACGACAGAGCTGACATATTCATTGCGACGTGGTCAGAATACAGGGGCAAGAGATCATCATTGCACTGGAGCTGCTGGACAGAAATTTCTGTGAGTACACTCCTCCCTTCTTTAGAGGTCCATATATAGATCAGACGATTATCACCTTTTTTTTTCCCTCCCGTTTCTCCTTACGACGAGAACCATCACGCCTTTCTTTACGCCTCATCCAAGATGATTGGATATCAAAGTCGTGATACAGCTCTGCTGTGCTTCGTACTGGGTGCTATGCTCAACGTATTTGTGGGAGTAGGTGTAAGCGCTGCTGTCCTTCCGCGCGCGGCTTCCTTGAGAGTGGCGCCAATGCAAGGCGATGTTTTGACTGCGCCCACTCCCTTGCCCATCGCAGCAACCTACACGCTGTACTTCGGCAATAAAGGAGCTACCACAGCACCTCCCATGGCTTCTTCCACCTCAACGCGATCCTCTTCAAAGACTCCATCCCCCACCTCAGCACCGGCCAAGTCCGCGTCAAAAGCCAAGACGTGCTCAAGGAAAAAGACCTCCTCCACTAAAGTAGTCGCATCGACATCTGTGAGCGTTAAAAAGGCGGCCTCGACTGTTTCCACGACTGTTTCCACGACTGTTTCCACGACTGTTCGACAACAGAACACTGTCTTTCCGACTGTTGCTCGCGCGAGTCCTTCATCTTCAACAAAGCAAAGGAACATGATGCAAGTGGGAGGTCTGCCACACAGCTTTATCAACAAGATCGATACTTTGGTCGATACGTATCATGGCATCACGGGAAGGAAAGCTCGTCAGGTGGCGCTCATCTTGACGAACCAGAGCAGCGTAGCTGCTAACACTTCCCGTGTCGAGACGATTCTCTCCAACTTGGCAGAGGCATACCCAACCAACAATGACACCGTGCAGCTCAACACGACATCAGCTCCAAAAATCATCGACTACACCCCCGACACTGCTTCGAAATCTTCCAACCACGCACCTCATCAATACGCCATTCAATCTGGTCGATCTGCCATCACCTTGTATTCCAACACACCCAACTACGGACCCAATGAAGTACGACGTGATCTCCACGTCATTCGTGCTTGGGCTGGCGATCTCAACCAGCTCTCTACTCGCGCCTTACTGGACGAGACTGTGGCAGCGATCATGTCGGCTTCAGCACGCTACTATCCGGAGCTCTCTACGCGTGATGCTTGTCGCGCTATCATGGCGGATATCAAAGCTGAATCGGACTTCAACACGACAGTTGTGTCTGGAGGTCGACTTGATTCTGGGTCTAGTTGGGGATTGATGCAAGTTTCGCCATTTGGAAGTGGTGAGCTCTCTCTCTTCCAACAACACGCAACTGTCGACCGAAATGTGTATTCCTGGAATACGTACAACCTGTCCACTACATCGCCAAACTTTGCTGTTGGTCGTCTACTCGATTGGAACACAGGCAAGCTGCTCAACACCTCCTCTTTAACCACTGAAGATCTTTTCCGACCATGGGTCAACATCCACATTGCGACATGGATCCAATCCAACCTAGCTCGGACGTCCAGTCAAGATCCCTACACTTGGCAGGAAATCTCTGCCAAGATCAACATTGCTCGAAACAGTAGTGCCAAACAAAGCGCTGTTGCGTGGTTGACCGTTGATCGAGCTCTGGTCGGTTCGAGATTGCCGAGAAGCTACTTGACAGCTTTGGGTAGCTGGGTGGCTGGTCCAGCCGTCGATGGATACGGAAGCTATACTCAGGCCGGTGACGATGTCAGCAAACCTTACTTTCAAAACATTGTTCAAGGCTTGAATGTCTTGTACAATCAAAACCTGACAACCAACTGGCTCGACAGTCTCACTCTTCACGCCGGTCTCATCGATTACCACTAAACTTCCATTTGGCAGATTTGATCCATGTAACGGGTTTCAACAGTAAAGTTCCTATCATGCAATCTAGAAATCTAAGGTACAACTACAATCACTCCCCTCCCGCAGGCTCAGCAACGAATCTGTGTATCAACGGAACAAACTTGCGATCTTATCTTCGACCTCTTGCTCCGTCATCCGAATATGTTTGCTTGGGTTCTTCGTGAAATCGCTCCCTTTATGCCGAGTCAAGAATCGTCCGTACATGGGACAAACCAGCCGCGTTACGTCTCTACGCAACCTTTCTTTCAATTCGTGATCCTCTCTGCTGACAGGATAAGCGCGATGCAGGCGTTCAAGATCGTCCAACGCCTCATAGAACTTGGCAAATCGATCCTTGACCTGATTCTTTTCAGATCCCGAGCCAACGCCGATCAGCTTGGATGTCGCATGACGGTGGTAGTTGGCAGTAGCATTCAAAGGCTGATCTTCCATCAAGGGCGCAACGACGGGTGACCAGGCGTCTAGATACGCCGTATTGGCCTGTCGCAGCGCCGTGCCCAAAAGATCATCGCCCATTTCTCCGAGATGCAGACTCATGATCGAGACGCTGCTACCGTCTTCGGCTGCACCAAGGTAGCTCGGCAGGGGGGCAGACAGAGTGCGTCGAAGATGACCGATATTGTTGAGCAGAAAGACGGACGCGGTGGAAGGTTGCCGAATGGCGCGAGATCGAGCTTCGAGCGAAGTCAAGATGACGGCGACCACGTCATTCAGATAGTCACCAACAATACTCAGCTTGCTGGCATCGTTGTCGAGTCCGAGTGATAAGACAGGAGCGACACCGCTCGACATCATCCAATTGCCATTGCCGAGCGTGTGAAGGAGCGGCGAAACGACGTCGCTGTATTCGGTGACCTGTCGAATGAACTGCAGTCCCAAATAGGTGATTTCATTGACCGAGGTGCTTGGCACTTCGGCGACTTTTCTTGCTGGGATGGCCTTCACATCCTCGATGAAGCGCGGGAAGATACCGATCGCGATATTCTTGAGCCTGCTGTACATCTCGAGAACCTCAGCAGCGGGTGCAAAGCCAGCATTGAGGTCAAGCTCTGCCTTATCGATCGGCGTTGTGCTGTGCAGAGGCGCTTCTGACGAATCCTCCATCGCACGGAGCAAAACGTCCCATCGACCTGCGAGGATGATACCGGAGAGAGCGCCAATGAGGTCCAAAAGAAAAGACGTGTGCGTGGCCAGATGTCGACGCACATGAGACTGGACCGTCCCTAGCGACTCTACGAGACTTGTAAGCGATTGCGATGCGAGCTGCGAAAAGGTCGAGGCAAGTAACAGCGTCTGCTTGTCCAGTTCGGCTGATGTCAAGAGTCCCTGCAGAATGCGATACTCATTGTCGAGCATTCCGTAGTAGGCTTCGAACAATTCAACTGCTCCAGCCTGACCTCTTCGGTAGTTTGAATGGCTGTCGTGATCATCTTCGTGTGCTACCATGACCATACCTGCCGCACTTACGCCCGTGCCAATCTTTTCGAGTGCATATTGCTGCATGCTTGCGGCTAGTGGAGCAAGGCATTGCTTGAGATAGTCGCTCCTGACACTTGCGTAAGCGGACAAGCCCGCCGACATGGGCGCGAAGCCAGTTCTGGGATGTTGCGGAAGTGTAGAGAGGTAGTTGAGAATAGGGACGATGGCGTTGTGGGTCGCCTCGGAGAGGACAGGGTAGTGAGCATTGCGACTATATTCAGACAAGTCGATCGCCTGAGAATCGGCGCGCACCCAGTCCGATATGACGTTGCAGAGGTTGCGAGCACCGAGCTCGATGAGATCGTTCATACGCTTCATGACGCCCTCTTGACTTTTGAGGTTGGACTTTTGCAGGTAGTCGAGGCCCTTGATAACGCGATCGATGGTGTCCATGTAAGGACGTGTATTCCTGACATCAGGACCTTGCTTGAGCAGAGGTTGCTCGTCGATGACAACGTCATAGTGACCAAGCGTCTTGTTGAGAGCGGAAAGAGTAAGGTCTATATTGTCCGACATGCGTGCCAGCTTCTGGGTGCCTTTGTGGATCGGCAGGATGCTGCCTTCAAGCTTGATGAGGCGCTTGTCGAAACCTGAAAGGATGGTGGTCATGCGGCCCGTGAGCGTTGCCAGCTTGCGCTGATTCTGCGAGAGCACTTGAAGTTCCGCAAAGGCAACTTCGCCGTCATCGTGGGCACCGAGACCTGCATGACTCGTATAGACGGACGAGGTCGCAGCGCGAAGAGGACGAGGGTGGAGCGAGGACGATGCCTTGCTGGATTGGCCAGTGTATGACATTGTGCGAGCCGGTCCTTCGAGTCAGAGGCAGCTATCCAGACCTGAGCTCATGTCATTTCTGCGTCAGCAACGATTGAGCTGACTGGAGGAATACAACGATGATGATGTTTGAGGATGCGTGGGTGAGCAGGGTCTCAAAGTGCGTGTGTTGCTGTTGTCCGTGCGTTTCGATGAGAACAACACTTGGCCAGCCAAATCTAACAAGGTCAATCATTTACGGCCGGCTCGGTTATCCTTTTTTCCGTCTAACCTGACTTGCCGTAGGTGAGGATCTGAGCACTTCTTGGATCACGTCATCTTGAAGGAGCATGTACGGCAGCACATGGCGATATTGTGGAGATGCGCAAGACCAAGTTTCCGTCCAAGCTGAGCACACGCCATTCAAACCGTTATTGCCACAGCTTCCTCCCCGACAAACATTCGCTTCTGCCACCATCTCACAAGCAAGTATCCCTCATCTACCGTACAAACTGCGTCGCATAATTTTGCTACCGTATTTGGGCTTCTCGCTGTCATCTACGTTCCTCTGATGAGCCGATTCTTTTCGCTCTTCACCAAGTCGTCGCAACCACTGATCCAACACCTCGGACCACCGACCACACCTACTGCACAAGCCGCTCAGGAAGCGCTCAAGAGCACGAACATAGCCATGTCCGCACAAGAGACCGCCACCGTCGCCAACGGCTGCTTCTGGGGCACCGAAGATATCTACCGCAAGGCTTACGGGAACGGCAAGGGTCTGCTGGACGCCAAAGTGGGCTTCATCGGCGGCCACGAGTCGAGCAAGAACCCTTCGTACGAAGAGGTCTGCACCGGTCGCACCGGTCATGCCGAGGCCGCTCAGATTGTCTACGACCCATCCAAGGTCTCTTATGCCGAGATCATCGAGTTCTTCTACCGCACTCACGACCCCACGCAGCTCAACCAGCAGGGCAACGATCGCGGCACTCAGTATCGTTCTGCCATCTTTGCGCACGACCAGTCACAGCTCGACATTGCCAAGAAGGTGACCGAGGAGGTGCAGAAGAAGCATTTCGATCCCAAAGGCAAGAAGATTGTCACCCAACTCGAGATTCGCAAGAAGGAAGACTTCTTCCCCGCAGACGACTACCATCAGAAATATCTGATCAACCATCCGAATGGCTACCACTGTTCGACACATAGATATTGGTGGTGAACGAGGTCTCAAATGTACTTTGCGCGCCGTTGGTTTAAGATGATAAATGCCATCTTCGGTGTCTAGATTATCAAATATCACAGATGCAAGCTATGAGAAGACAGAGAATCTGCGACCTTGATTCTTTCATCTTGTCGATCAGTTGCAGAAAGCTGTCGCAAAGACATTGCTTGACAGTCCGAGCCAACCGAGCAGCTCTCGAGTCTCATACGACGATGCTGAGCGAGGTTATCGCCAATTGTAATATGTTAGATCGACAAGGTGGTGAAGCTGGGGGTTCTTGAAACGGCACAGCCGAGACGCGTGTGGGGATTGTGATTGTGATTGTGATGGTGATATTTGAAGAACGCATACCTCACACAGAGCATGAAAGTGCACAGCCGCGTCCGACATCAACACCTCCACTCATCTGCAGTTGAGCTCGTTGCTTGCAACCTCACCTCTCGTCTTCCATCCATCCGCCTCCTACTCCCAACGATTCGCGCTCGATCATGCCTCGATTTGCCGTGCCAGCAGCACCAAAGTGCGCCAGGTGCAACACTTCCGTCTTTTTGGCCGAACAAGTCATCGGTCCCGCTTCGAAACCATATCACAAGTCGTGTCTTACCTGTGTCGTCTGCAACAAGCGTCTCGATTCAACTTTGCTTGTTGAGCACGATGGTGAACCTTACTGCAAGAACTGTCACAAGGAGCATCTCGGCACGGGCAAAGGTGGTTTCGCCAAAGCTGTGTCGCTCAACCCGACTTCACCCAAGTCACCTCGCTCGCCGGTTAGCAATCTGTCAAATCCAGCTAGAAGTCCGCTCAGCACTCCTTCCCGAGTAGGTGCCGGTTTCGCCCAGCAGCAGCAATTCAGCACTCCAGAAACGACTTTGGGCAGAGGTTTTGCAGACTCATCACGACGCTCGCCGAGTCCGACCAAGTTTACACCAGGGGCGTCCTTGGTTGGCAGCGAAGACCAAGTACCAGGAATTAGTATTCGTTCACGAGGTGTTGGCGCAACCACAAGTCCACTGGCCTCCCCACCTTCTCCAAAGAAGCCTTCATCGCCGCTTGCGCGGACGACGACGGGAAGCTCGGCGGCTCCGATTCGGTCAATCGATGAAGCGATCGCTGCTGGTGGCATAGATATGGACGATCCTGTAGCGCGCATCCAGGCTGCAGTGGGCGGCATTAGTTTCAGTAACACTCCCAGAACACCAACTGCTCCTTCAGGGCAGCGAGACTCTGAGGCTCCGGAAGAAGATCGGGATGCTGCACCTACTGTCTCGAGCACCGGTCATACCATTCCTTCGGTCGACTACTACGCCACGCCTTCACCTCCACCTCCCGCCCATAGCGCTGCCACCGCCGCCGCAGCATCTTCGTCCAGTCGCGTCACACCATCCTCCAAATCGCAATACACCGAAGAAGATGCATTTGCAGAAGACGGAACCCCCATTCGCATCCAAACGCGCCGTATCGCGGCGACAGATACCATAGGATCCATCCGTTTCGCTGGTACTTCTTCCCCGACCCCAACCGCGTCCACAGTAAACACTCAATCTCCACTTGCCTCCATCGGCACCTTGCCACCACCCAAACGACCTGATCCAAAGACACTTACCGGTGCCTCGGGCACTGCCAAGATCGCCCCTCCTCGAACTATCCCTTCGCCATTCACTTCGCCTTCGTCCACTTCCGAATCACGCAAAAGTGGCATCGATCGCATCGGTCTCTCTTCGAGCATCGTAGACGCTTCCGGTGGCACTCCACTTTGTGCCAGATGTGCCAAGCCGGTGTACTTTGCCGAACAGAAGGCTGCTGCTGGTAGGAAATGGCACAGAGCTTGTTTGAGATGCGATGGATGCAGCACGACGTTGGAAAGTGGCAAGTTGGAAGAAGGGCCGGTGGAGTTGGCAAGGGAAGGGAAAGGTGGAGCGAACGTTTGGTGTAGGATCTGTTATGCCAAGTTCTTTGGACCCAAGAATTTGGCAGTTGGCCTGTCGTTGCCTGAGTCGTTGCGTTGATGACGAACGGAAGCAGTCGAATATGATACCCTGATAATTTCCCGTTTGAAGCTCATGCGATTGTGTCAAGGGTATGTGTAATCTCAATGGAATTACAACCTTGGAAGTGATAACTGAGGGTATATTCCAAGCAACAATATCAGACTCGATCAACGCAACTCGTTCGGCCAATCGTTCCTCTTTCTCCATACGCCCTCATGACCAAATCTTGGATTCATCGGGAACTCCAATCCATCATTGGGATGCTTTCCTAGTGGCACGAACCACAACCAAATGGAAGGACCCAATGCTTGTTCCGTGTTGGTTCTAAGAGCGCCGTGCTTCGAGCCCCTTTCCCTGGTCTTTGCTCTGTGTGACTTTTCCTGCACACCGGTGATAGAGGCGGCATCTTCTCCTTCCACCTGCGATAGCTGTTGATCACATTGAAAATCGACTTCGCTTGATCCCCCTAACCACCATCGATTGCCTTGCTTAGTCAATCCGCCCCATTCGCGATCCCAATCTCGTACCATTTTCCTTTTCAATTTGATCCCACCCAAACCTCCTTGCTTCTGCATCGCAAACCACCGATCCAACAAGACCCTTTCTCTCCCCTGCATTCGACTAATGCCGACATGTTCGATCGTCGTCATGTTGTGTCCTATCAACCACACATGCGTACACAACAATGCACCAGTAAAGATTCCAAAAATGACGCAAATCGGAAGCAACGAGATCAAAAACCCATCAACTCTCCAGGCTGATCCATTTGGCGAATCAAGAGACCTGACTCCGCGATGAAAGAAGATCGCCGTAGTGATCAACGTGTAGAGCTCTAGAAGGGTGACCCAGAAGACAAAGATGAAGAAGAAGCGTTGGTTGTGCGCCCCAACGCAGCCTCCGACCCATGGACAGTGATGATCCATCTTGAGAACGCAAGTACCGCATCGCCGACAGTGGTGCGCTCGAGGCGGCTTGACTCGGCGACATCGATGACAGTATTGCGCGGCTGCAGACAACGGAGGTGGATCGTTCTGCGGTCTTCGTTCCGGCGCTGCCCAGCCAGATGCATTTGTGCTGGGATTATGTGCAGGAGGCGGGCCCCCAGCTGCTTGTTCGAGAACCTGCGCGCCTTCCTGCACTCCTCGACCCCCAGCAACAGCTGCAGCAGCAAGCGGTCCGATCACACCAGGCAATTGTGGGTCGGCCGCAGCATGAGAGTCTTCAAGGTGGTCGCTGGGCGGCGCTGTCCCTGCTCCAATTTGCGCTTCAACATAGACCGCAGAAGTGTCTGCTTCTTGTCTCGACGCTGCTTGCGGATGCAGTGTATCGGCAGTGCTGCCGACGTGCTTTGGCTCCACTGATCCAGGTAGGGCCCGCATGCTGTCAGACGAAGCGCGTTGACCCCCGAACCTTTCGAGATCTGCATTGAAAGATGGATATGGTAGTGATGTGGCTGGTGCAGGTGAAACACTTGCGCTCATTGCGGGCACGCCTGAGCTGAAATGCGGCTGACCAGGTATCGGAACAGGTTGAGCGGCACTCTGCTGGATGTGCTGAGGTTGGGGTGCGCCATGCCATTGCCCCGCTTGATGTGCAGCGGAGGGAGGATCGGACTCTGCAACGTAGTCTTTGACTAAACCGGGACCTTTCGAGATGACCACGATGTACGACCACACGGACATCAGCCAGAGGACAACAAATACGGTCAGCAGACCGATGCCCTCTGACCTGCTTCCCAAAACAGAGCCCTGCGCATTCTGCTGTATCAAGCGACTACACAAGCGCCATACATAGGCCAAGAACACCCAGGAGAGGATGACAAAGACGAGTGGGATGATCGCCTTTCTTGCAATGACAGGATCGCCATTCTCTTTCCGTCGCGCTTCGGCCTGCGTCCGGTTGAGCTCCATGCGCTCGTTGAAGCGTACCACGTTTTGCGTGCAAGATTCGATGCTTTCGAGACAGCTCTGCATACATTTTGGCGGTGGTGGGCGATCGCCGCGTTGCTGGCGATGGGATGCGGGTCGCCCGACCTGCGCAGTGTCGGGAATAGGTAGCGAGTCTGACGCAAGTCCATTTGATACAGGTTGAGCAGCCTGTTGATCCATTTTCAACTCAGCAGCCGGTTCTGCTTGGTTCATGGCTTCGACGGGCATTTTTGAGGGCGGTGATTGCCCGAGGGTATCATTGTACTCGACGTGAGTATGAGAGGAGGTCGAGACGACCGAGGTGGTTCGATCGTCAATATCTGATTGGGACTGCACCGTCATCGTCCTTTTGGTGGAGAATCTAGTGGCAGACCGGAGCTCGCTCGCAAAATGACGCAAGCCCCTTTGTACGTCAGATCGCCCGGGTCTCTGTGCAGAGGATCGTTACTGTTTCGAAAAGATCGACATGGTGACTT
The DNA here is from genome assembly GCA_928722275.1 of Ustilago vetiveriae. NCBI lineage: Eukaryota > Fungi > Basidiomycota > Ustilaginomycetes > Ustilaginales > Ustilaginaceae > Ustilago > Ustilago vetiveriae. The sequence goes on from CAKMXE010000003.1 coordinate 468,634, forward strand.
TGGGAGCGAATCAATGACCGGAAAGCTCTGAACGGGCTCTGCAGGTGTTGTTGTGAGGAGAGAATTGCATGCCAGTGTGATGGTGGTCCGCAGCTTCACATTATGGAGCCTGAACGACTCGATTCGAAGGGTTGCGAGCGCAAAGGTGTGTGTTGATGCGCTGTGTGTGTACTCGTGTGCGAAAGGCCTCCACTTTGTGATTGTGAGCAGCGCGATCTCACATCGGTCTTTGCTGTCGGCCGGCTTTAAGGGCGCCTGACCAATGCCAAGAAAGACGAGGCAGCAGAGCAACGCGGACCATTCAATATGAGAATTTGTTTTCGAGGCACAAGCAAGACACAAAACGCCGTCAACGCAGGCACACACGGAGTTCACGGAGAGCCATTATTTCGACGTTCTCGGTAACTGCAGTCGGGAGTCGCCATTATGCACGTAGAGTACACAGAACCCGCAATTTCTGCAGATTCGCCTCGACGCCATCGTTTGGCTTTCATCCTCGTACAATACCTCTCCCCCGCCATCCTGACATCTTTGACCACCGTCTCCACTCACTACCAGGTGCAGCGTGCTCGCATTTTGTGTCGCGCGCTTCATTTGCGGAGCGGCCGAGCGGGCCAGGCCACTGAAAGGCGGCACTACACCTACATCGACAGACCCCGTATCGCCAGCTCACCGCACGATAACGATCCAAGCCGCTTTCGTCTCCAGCTTTTTCATTCCCTCGCAGACTATTTCACACCCACGTTGACCCGTTTCATCATGTCGGGCATTCCGATGACAGTGACGGCTATTCCGGCCTTTCCGACTCGTGCACCGTTCAACGGCTCTGGGCCGTCGTGGGCCAATTCCACGGCAGGCCGCCACCTCTTCACCCCTGACGATCTGGTGGTCATCTCGGCTCGACGTGTCAACTCAATCTTACCTGGTCTCATCACAGCATCCATGGCGCTCGGCTTGGTGGTTTCTGATTGGTCCATCCATCTGCCGTGGGAATGGAAGCTCCTCACCAAACGCAAGAAGTGGAAGCTTTCGCACATTGCCTACTTTGCATCGCGCATCGGTGGGCTTGGCTTCGCGATCACAGCGCTGCTTCACTCTGTGGTAGGCAACATAGCAGGAGGACCGATGGAGCTGGGTGCAGCCAGATGGGACTATGCCAACTTTGCCTGCCAGGCGGACCGTCGCGCGAGCACCTTCTTCTCGCTCCTCTCGATCGGTGGCAGCACGGGCATTCTGTTGCTTCGCTGTCTCGCCCTGTATCGCTTCCATATTGTCGCCGTCATTTCGCTTGGACTACTTTGGCTGGCGACACCTGCGTTCCTGATGGTCAACATGTTCGTCCTTACCAGTCAAAGCAGACGGAATGGCATCAGCGCATGCGATCCTAGCCCGCCACGCAAGCTCGGCAGCAATCCGATCATCTACATGATGCCGTGGTTCTTCCTTCCCGTCTTCGATTCGACCATCTTGGTCTTGTCGCTGATTGGTCTTCGTCGCGCTTCGCATCGACGCAGCAGCTCGCCTCTAGAACGCATGTTTCGCAAGGACAACATATTTTACTATGCCATCGTCTTTCTCTGCGTCATCCCCATTCCCATCTGGTACGTCTGTCAGCAGCGTGACGGTAGGATGATGCCGTATCTCAACCTCTACGTCGGTCTCTCGAGTATTCTCTCATGTCGAATGTTTATCAACCTTTGGAAGGCGATCGGTCGAGAGCTGGCGCTAGCTCACACGTTCAGCAGCAATATCCATGATCAGTACCGCATCGACACGGCGAGCATCGAGCAAGCAACCGCGGGGCTGGTAGGCTCGCAGGTCAGTCTGCCCACTTCTGCAGCGAGCCGAACGCACCCTCAGGGCGTCGACTCGACAACAGAGGCGGCTTCTCCGATGGACGGTCCTCTGGCTGGCACCTCGCCGATATGCGAAAAAGCCTTGTCATCGCCTGTCTCGGTGGATGTCAAGACCACCTCGATGGATTCGGATGCCATCTCGACCACGCAAAGCCTGCAAGAGACGCGATTCCGTAGGATTGTTCCAGATTGGACCGATGTGGACCCCGACCTCGCCTTCAGTCTGAATGGCGACTTTTACGGCGATGTCAACTCGATATCATACGACTATCAGTCGCGAGGGATGCATTCGACCCCCTACTGACCGCCATGGCTCACTGTCCGCCAAGCTTAGTCTCATTTTTGTATTATTAGTGTCTACGGTATTCAAGAAAGTGATCAACGTGCTATGCTGAGACTGACCCGTGGCTCCGTGTTACAATGTCAACGAGACTCGAGAGGTCCGTTATCGTTCTGGCCTGTACGAGATCCAACTCAGCCTTGCTATTGCGCTCTTTGGCGACTTGCTGCCAAGGCTGGTTGCTTTGGATCATTGTGGGACGTTGGAGCCAGGCAGCTTGAAGACCAGCGTCGGTAGCCGCCCAAAAATCTTCGTGGAGCTGGTCACCTACGTATAATACATCAGCAGGCTGGAGTGTATGTGATGGAGATGAAGCTCGACGGAGGGCGGCGTGGAAAAAGCGCGGGTCTGGCTTTGCGCACTTTTCGAAATACGAGAGCGTCGGAGGTGGTGGCGCCAGATCGGTCGTTGAAGAATCCTTCGATGTGGCGTGGACGTCGAGTTGCAAGAAACGATCCAGTTCGAAGCTCTTGAGGACCGAAAGGATGCGAGAGTCGCTATTGGTGGCCAGGGCCAATGAGACTTGGGAATGTGCACGGAGTTCAGAGAGGCTTTCCAAGGTTGGAATCACATCTGGAAACAAATGATAGGCTTCGTTGGTGCCGAATCTGGTGACGAGACGTTGGGAAAGAGAGTCAATGATGCTGTCGTATTGCTTTGTCATGACCTCCGCATGACGCTCGGGAGCGAACGTCCGCCGAATGACAAGTCTCCACCAATCATCGGGAGAAGCGATGTCGGTTTCCAAACCGTAGTTTGGATGTTGAGTCGACGTGGAGCGGAATGCCTGCTTGAAAGCTCTCTTGACGTCGTCGTCCGCGACTCGCAGACCATGCTCCCTCGCAACTTTGGCATATTGTAGATGAGGAGCGCTTCTCGGCGTCACTAGCGTATCAAAGGCATCGAACAACACGAGCCGTATGGGTGCTCTTGTTGGGAATTTGGCCATAGGTTCTGCGAAAAAGCGTAGACAAGGACTTGCGGTTGACGTGGCAACGGTCAGTTTCAGTCGTGCGTAGTCTGACAGACATTGCCGTGCAGGCTTGTGAAGGTTTGCAAAGTGGGCGCAATGATGTGATGAATCGTATCCGACTTGCTTTCACTCGTTGCTCGAACCTGGTCGGAATGCGGCTGAGAATCTCCGAGGTCCTTCCGTGAAAGAAAGTGAAACTGACGATTGGATCTTCTAGCCCACCGCATCCGTTTACTTGACATTCACACCCTTCACTTCATACAGTATCGGCATGCGTCATCAGCTCGTCTAGGCGGCTCACAGTCACGACGAACGTCACTAGGGCATGTGGTTCACATCGATGGCAACTGTGACAGGCAGCGAAGGTGGTCGGTGCGTAACATCGCTGCGTCCAGCTGCAGGGTTCAGCCGAAGAGATCTTGAATGTTTCGAGTCTGCATCAGATCTCTTTAGCCGTGCCGACCGAAAAAGAAAAAGCAAATCGGCGAATTTCTCTCGCGTCACGGCAACTCAAAACCAAAGCTGGATATCCGGCATTGATTGCTCCTCTTCTATTGATGCATTGCCTTCTGATCATTGTTCGGTCGGTCATTCTCATGCGCCGAGTAAACTTGAGCATAGCGTACAGTACAACAGTGGCGGCCGCTCGTCTCGTATGGAGCTTCACTCACTGAATCCGGAACGTCGCCGATTTGCCGACTTAGCGATCCATCGCGGTTTCGGCTGAGGCGCCCCTGTCACAAAAAACCCGAAGGCTTCTAACTTTGGCGGCACAGTCCAGCGTGCCGCGCTTCTCGCCTCTTGACAAGCAGAGAGCCGACGGACTCGGCTGTTGCAGCGGCTGAAGCGCTTTTGAGCACAGACGCATTCTTCCATATGACTCAGAGGTCATCACGGATGGCAACCAGCTGCAAAGCCAACGCTATCCAATGGTGCGGAACATGCTCGTTGACAATCCACCATCCTTCACCTCATTAGCCTCTGGAACCCTTTGCCCATCCTGTGACGCCTTCTTCGACCATCGCCATCCACCTGCTTGAGTCTGTACCTCTGTATCAAGCCGAATCTTTTGGTGCTACCGTGCCTCGTCCCCAACATTGTTGCGCTCTATTTGACACCTTGTCACGCTTCTCACGCCACTCGTTCGAAGCTTTTGCTCACGTTCCAAGCTTTCAAGGCGGCAACATTGTCGGTACTCTACCGACACAGTCTTCATTCTTTTCATCTGCAACCTGTTTTGCATACCTCCCACTACATCTCTAGATCATTTTGATTGCCGCCGACACAGCATAGCCGTCTCAAGCAAAGTCGTCGAACGCTTGCGATCGTTGAATCTAGAAAAGCAAGCCGTCTCGACTCTTTTCTGTCCATCCTCGCTCGTCAGACTTCTTGGCGTCTTCGCAACGACCGAGATCTGGTCTCCCCCTGCTTTTAGATCATGACCGTCCCTCCCTCAACAAACAGTGCCAGCCTTCTTGCCCCTTTCGAGCACAGGTGGAGCGTCAACGCCCTCATCGACGACGTCCTAGGACTGACACGCGATCAGGTCTGCGTCTCCTACATCAAGTCCACCGAGCCTTTTGAGTGGCAGCACGTCACAGGCGCCGATCTAGACCGCTGCCTTCGCGCTGCTACCGCATACTATGCCCAGCACATTGGTGTCAGAAGTGCAGATCAGCCATGTAGGCAGGTCGGTCTTCTCTCCGATTCCTCCTTCGACTTGCTCGTCACGCAGATGGCCATAATACGTCTCGGATTCGGCGTCGTACTGATCTCGCCCAATAACTCGGTGCCAGCCATCGTCCACCTGCTGAAGGCTACCGGCTCCACCAACCTCGTCCATAGTGCAGAAAAGCAAGACGACGCCATGCAAGCACAAAAGCTCTTGCTTCAAGAGCAGAATGGCAAACTCGACATTGTTGAGCTCTGCCACATTGAAAGGGCCATCAAGCTCGACCAACTACCTCCCCTGACTACCAAGAAGGATCCGTATCAGGCCCCAATCTCCTACGAGCAGCAAGCCCACGAGCCTTCCTTCACTCTCCACTCGAGCGGCAGCACTGGCTTCCCGAAGCCCTACACTTACACTCACGAGACCTATCTCGTCATCGTGGCCGACTACATGCCTTACGATGCCTTGTGCACCGCCCCAATCTACCACGGCTTTGCTTGTGCAGTGGCCTGGAGGCAGCTCATCCACCACCGTCGACTCTACCTGTACTCTGGCACCATTCGTCACGATATGGTCGTCCAAGCCGCGCGCAACAGCACCACCGAGATCATCTATGCCGTGCCCTTCACCTTCAAGATGCTCAGCGAAGAGAAAGAGAGCCTCGAGACGCTTCGTGCCGCCAAGATTTGCTGCTACAGCGGCGCACCTTGTCCGATCGAGGTGGGTGACATGCTGGTAGCTAACGGTGTCAATCTGGTCGCTTTCCTTGGTGCTACTGAGGTTGGTCAGATCATGGATAGCAACCGCGACTTTGCCAACGACAAAGGCTGGAACGTCATGCGTCCGAGCTCGCGTGTTGCTCCTTATCTCAAATTTGAGAACGTCGGCACTACCGTAGACGGTCCCTACGAGATGGTCTGCATCAAAGGTTGGAAGGGTCTCTCGAAAGTCAACCGTCCAGACGGCAGTTACGCAAGCGGCGATCACTACAAGATTGTCCGTTATGCCGACGGCAGTATTCGAGGCTATGTGTACCTCGGCAGAGGTGACGATACGCTCGTCCATCTCAACGGCGAAAAGACCAACCCCGTGCCCATGGAGCAAAGCATCAAATCCTCTCCGCTGCTCCGCGATTGTCTTGTCTTTGGCTCCGGTCAGCCTTGCACTGGTGCTCTCATCATCCCCTACGAACACACTTGGCAGGCTCACGCAGCTCTGTCCGACTCGGATCGACAGATCGCACTCAAGGAAAAGATCCAACCGTTGCTTCGCGAGGTCAACGCCCAATGTCCCTCTCACTCGCGTCTTGTCCCAGAGATGATACACTTCCTCGATCCCACAGCTCGATTTCCTCTGGCGGACAAAGGAAGTGTCAAGCGGACTCCTGCCAACTCGCTTTTCGAGCATCAAATCACTCGGCTCTACAACGAATTCGAGCTCGGGACTTCGACTCCTGACGAGCAGAAAGCAGTCGTTGGATCCCCATCGCAACTCAGAAAGCTGCTTCAGGCCATCCTCGAAGGTTTCATCGATTTGACTCTTGTAGGCAAAGAGGATGTCGACCTGACCAGCCTCGGCGTCGATTCGGTTATGGACAGTCAGATCCGAAGTAAGATTCATCGTTCTGTTCGCATGCAAGCTCCTCTGCCAAATACGGTCGTCTTCCAGCATCCCACTTTGAACAAGCTCACAGAGGCAGTATACCGACACACGCAGGGCGTCGGGAATGGTATCAAACATGAATCAGAGAAAAAAGAACAAAATCATAGAACATTGGAACTGCTTCAACAACTTCGTTCTAAACTTCAGCCCCGAGAAACGAGCTTGTCACATGGCGCACCTCTTGGCGACAAAGAGACGGTGGTCTTGACGGGCGCCACGGGATCATTGGGTGCACACATTCTTGACAGACTCCTGCGCAAAGAGACTGTCGCCAAGGTCATTTGTCTCAATCGCGCAACTGATCATACGGAGGCAAGTAGCCGCACGGAAGCGTCCCTCGAAGCTCGCGGATTGGCCTCATCGAAAAACCGCCGAGGCGCTCAACTGGTGTCGCTGGCTGCTGACATCGGCAAAGAGCACCTTGGTCTAACAGAGCAAGAGTACGCTGACTTGGCTTCGAGCGTGACCTGCGTCGTTCACAACGGTTGGCCGGTCAACTTTGTCATGTCAGTCGACTCTTTCCAGAACGTCCTGCATGGCACTGTCCAGCTCATGAACTTGGCAGGTCAGAGCACCGCCTGTCGCTCGCCACGCTTCGTCTTTTCATCATCCATCTCGGTCGTGCTCCGCAGCTCCGATCCCGTCATTTCAGAAAAGATCCTTGATCACCTTGATTACACCCACGATCTGGGATACGCTCACTCAAAGTGGATCGTCGAGAACCTGTGTCGGGACGCAAGCACTCAAATTGCAGGTGGGTTCCAGTCGGTGGTGATGAGGATTGGCCAGATGGTGGGCGACAGATCTGCGGGTGTTTGGAATGAGACCGAGGCACCGCCTTTGATGATCAAGGGTGCTCAAACCATCGGCTGCCTTCCGGATCGCCTCGACGATCTGTATTGGCTACCGGTAGATGTTGCGGGACTAATCGCAGCCGAGCTGACTACGCCGAGCCTGTCTAACGACTGCGAGCTGGTGCACGTTGTCAGCGAAGGTGCCATGCCCTGGAAGACAGCCATCGCCACCCTTGCTGAACCGCGGAATCTGGGCAGGGCGTTCGAGGTGGTTCCTTTCGCCGAGTGGGTTGAGCGGTTGGAACGCTCCGACCGCAACCCCACCCGCAACCCGACTATCAAGCTGCTCGAGCACTACCGATCCATGCAGCGTGATATGGAGCACAACGATAGGAAGATCGGCATTTTTGATACAAAGAACCTCAGGTCCATCTTGGCTTCATCTCCGGAGAACGAAGAGATACTTGGTGGTCTGACTGCTTACAGGCCCGAATATCTCAGTCGCACTATAGCAGCCTGGAAAAGTGCGGGTTTCCTGAATTAGTGTGACGCTACACTGCTACATTTACCCACTTATGCTTGATTTCGAATCCATCTTCGTACCAGCTTCTGCTCCTTGCCCGCCTCTCTAGAATGCCACACGTGTTGGTTGACAGAACTTGTCAGATGCAGGGGATCGCAGCCTTTTTTGATTGAGTGCGGAGCTGCTTGACATCAGTGTCATTCTCAACGAGGTGTGCCACCAGTGGGTATGATGGGCCACTGGCAAACATTTGCGTCATCCCCTCATCAGCTGCTGCGACTGGCTCCGCTTTCCGTAGTTCCGAGACGATATGAAGTGATGTGGGACACCGCTATCTGTGCCTGCTGCTGATGAAATGCTGTTGGTCCACCTAGGGCTCAAGGTGGGTCTCGACATCGCTGTTACTGTCGAAGCCCCTTTCTCAGTTTGAGGATTGGGTAAAGATCAGATGTATAAGAAGCTAACCAAGATTTGCAGTGCACCTGATCTCTTCCACCTTTCTTCATTTCCTCACGTCCTCCTCGGCTTGTCCAATCTTCGCCATGAAGCTTTTCTTCGCGGCGCTCGCCGCAGCTCTAGCTGCTTCCGCCCGCGGTACGTATCCCGGCCAACGAAGCGACCATGTCGACACGTGACGATCAGAGCTGACATTTGACGAGTATCATGCCTCTCACCTCTCCTCTGCGTTGCGATCACGAAACAGGCGCCGCTCTGCCGCAGAACGACCAGCCTAACTCCCTGCCCAGATTTGATGAGCCCGACACCACTCATTTCAACATTCGCAAGGGTCCTCAGATGACGGATGCTTCCGGAGCTCCGCTCAAAGGGGCTCTGACTCTGCAGCTCGACACCAAGCCCAAGGCCAAGTGCATGTACGACATGGACACTTTCGTCGAATCCAACCTCAACTACGGTAGCGACGGTGGGCTGTATGCAGAGATGATCCGCAACCGTGCCTTCCAGTCGCCCGCTGACGGTGTCTTCGGCGTCGGTGCCAACGACTCGATTGGCTCTGGCTCGTTGACTGCCTGGCAGCCTGCCGGCACATCTCAGCTTGCCCTTGTCGGCGACAAGCCTCTTTCCGCTGCGCTTCCCCAGTCAGCCAAAGTCACTTGTGACGCCAAGTCGAACAGTCTGTGCGGTATCAGGAACCTCGGATTCTTCGGTCTTCCCGTCGAGGCTGGCGAGACCTACAATGCTAGCTTCTACATCCGCACAGACAAGCCAGGCAAGATCCGTCTCAAGTTTGGTCTGTACAGCACCGATTTGACCGAGTCTTGGGCTGAGGTGGATTCTTTCGTCGAGATTGGCGACAGTTGGACTCCTGTCCATCAGGTGCTCCGGCCTAGCAAGGGCGCTCCGGACATCAACAATGTTTTCGCCATTCAGACCAATGCTGCAACCGTCTCTTTCCAGGTCAACCTTGTTAGCCTTTTCCCGACAACCTTTGACGGCACTGTCGCTAGAAAGGACGTTGCTCAGAAGATGCTCAAGTTCAAGCCCAAGGCCATCCGATGGCCCGGAGGCAACGATTTGCTCGGTCATACCATTGCTTCTCGTTTCCAGTGGAACAACACAATCGGCCCTCTGATTGACCGACCTGGTCGTCTGGGTAACTGGGCTGGCTGGAACACTGACGGCCTTGGTGTTATCGAGATGTACAACTTTATCAACAAGATGGGTGCGCGCCCCATCGTTGGCCTTTGGGCGGGCGTCGACGCACAAGGCAACTCTGTGCCCATCAAGGACCTCGAGCCATACGTACAGCAGCAAGTCGACTTCGTCCACTTCCTCCTTGATACCGAGGGCAAGTGGGCCGAGCTTCGTGTCAAGAGCGGGGGTCCCCAGCAGCCTTATGATGTTCAAGCTTTCATGATCGGCAACGAAGGTGGAATGAAGCCTGCCGTCGACTACCAGACTCGTTTCGATATGATCACCAACAGGCTCAAGAAGGAGTTCGCCAACCTCAAGGGCTTTGACGAGATCGACCTTATCGCTTCGGCCGCTGTTTGCGTCCCGACTGGCTACAAGTACCGCGTGGACCTGCTGAACCAGCCCATCTACGGCACACCCGCCGATTTCGTCGACAAGTACCACATGTACGACAGTGCGTCGCGCTCCAACAACACCGTCTTTTACAGCATGGAGTTTGCCGTCATCAACTCGGGCATGGAGGCTGACGGAAACATCTGGAACGGTCCCGGTCGTCTCCACCACAGCATCCTCCAAGGATCCTTGGCAGAGTCGATCTTCATCTTGGGTATGGAGAACAACTGCGATATTGTCCGTGGCGCCGCCTACGCTCCCGAGCTATCCAATGAGTCAGACGATCGTGCTTCCCAGTCTACGCCTGGTATGCTCGAGTTCGACACTACCAAGGTCGTTGGGTCAACTTCGTGGTTGATGCAGAGTCTGATCAGTGCCAACCGCATCAGTCAGAGCCTGCCCATCAGGAACGTCAAGGAGCTCGAAGCTGCCAACATCTACGTCTCTGCTGGTGTCGACGAGGGCGGGCAGATCGTCATCAAGATCGTCAACCACAGCGCCAAGACGGTGCCTTTCAACATTGATACGGGTGTCTTGCTCGGATCTCCTAGCTGCTGGGAGGTGGCCGGTGATGGTCCCTTGCAGTCGAACACGCTGCAGTCGCAGCCGATCAAGACAGAGGGCTGCGATGCCAGGGTTGCCGGCCAGGAGCTGACGGTCGAACTGAAGAAGTGGTCGTTCACCGTGATCAAGTCTCCCAACGGCAAGTCTGCCTGAGAGTGCTCTCTCACAACGCTGTGTGCTGCATGTGGTTCAGGCGATGCCCCTCTCTTTTCTGTCACTCCCCTCACTAGCGTCCTTTCAATCCTACCCTTATTCTTCTTGATCCCGATATCGTGTGCAGCCGAGGTGAAATGGTGTGTGGAATCGAACAAGCGGACTGTGTGCGAGGTGGGTTCATTTGTCTGAGCTAGCGCGCTCGGACCGGCTGAATCTCTCTTGTTTCTGCGGGTTGGACCCTGAACTTACATTCTTCCAACTTATCTTCCGACTTCACCCAAAAAGTCCCTAACACGATTCACACTACCACCAGTATCAGAAGCAGCAGATCACTCGGACAACCGTGTCTGGCTTTCGACACTCACTCGTAGCGCAGTCGTGGGTGGAATGAGCCGAGAGTCAAACCGCCGTTTTTATCAGGTGGCGGTGGAGCCGTCTGCTGCCCTTGCCGGGGCAAGCGATGGCGGAGCCCATCCGTCACTTGCTAGCTATGTTGCGTTCAACTTCAACTTTAAGCCTAACTCGACACATGACTGCAAGAAAGGCGCCCTCCATCAGCCGGGTGCGGCCCGGAGCGACAGCGCTGACTGGCAGCTAGAGCTCGAATCAACCGAAGCAGAACAAGAAGCCGCTTCCAGCTCTATCACGGAGGGACAGAACCATGCGCATGTGTTTACCGGACCACAAACTCCGGCAAAGTCGTACGATCTTGTCTTGGTGTGGGACGAAAGGACGAGACTATACCGCCTAGACCGTATCGCTTCTACCTTTGCGCTCAAGTACGAACGTTCGAAGACGGTCCTCAGCACAAAGGGCCAGGACGTGTGGAAGAGCAATGCGGTCAAGCCGAAACAGCGAATCAGTAAGGACGGTGCTGCGAGTCGTCCTGCAGCTGACAGACGATCAGCGCCGAGTCGTACAGCAAGCAGCCGTTCAGTCGCAGCACCAGCGACTCAATCTGGTAGCAAGAAGTCGGGTGAGCTCAAAGTTCGTAGCAAGGCGAGCTCTGTTGCGCCTGCGGTGCGACGATCTTCCCGCATAAGCTTGGCTATAGAAACGGAGGAATTCGGCGACCATCTCGACATGCCGCTCAAGACCGCAGCCGCATCTCCAGGTAGATCGAAAAGGAACTCCATATCCCAACAGCCGGAGGCACACAGCAAGGAAGACAGCAAGAGGGTAAAACTGGCGGAAGCTGCCAAGCAGCCAAGCTCCAGTGATGAGCCTGCTGCTGGACTGCGTAGGAGCCGACGTCGATCGAGTCAAGCCCAAGCTGAGGGCTCGTCTCTTTCCTCTCCTCATAACGTATCAACGAAACCATCCGGTTCCTCTACGACAGTCATGGCCGATGAAGTTGAGGTTGCAGACAACGATGACGATGATCTGGCTCTCGAGTTGGAGCGAGAGCTGCAACGTGAACTGGAAGTCGAAATGCAAGGTGGCAGCGAGCCGGAAGAAACCTCTCATAGAGGCGTCACCCCCACGAGTGGGATAGCAAAGTCGTCGACGATCGATCGATCTTTCTCTTCCGTCTCTCGACTCAACCGCGGCGACAGGCAAATCGAGGTCAGCACTCCAGAAGCAGCGCATACTCCTGAGTCGGAAGAGCATACCAGCTTCGTTGCATCGGTCCACAAAAACGCTGTGAGACAGCCGATGTCGCCATCGGAGGCTGCTATCGATGCACGGGACAAGTTGGCATCCGCGTCTATCGGATTGGGCTTGCAACAAACTGGGGTAGGTATCACTCCCACGGCATCTCCTCGTCTTGACACCGCCAGTCCCGTCGAATCGACCAGATGCCCCTCAGCTTCCGAAGTGGACGCGCATGACAGGAAAGTAGACGTCGGAGAGAGGGGCGATGTTGTTGTTGATGATGATGATGATGATGACGACGACGATGATCTAGACGATTTCGCCGCCGAGCTCGATCTTAGTCTCGCAGAGGTTCCTGACCCTCCACCCTTGGTCGCACCTGGCATCGCCGACAAGAGGCGAAGCTCTCGAGTTCATGCTGCTGAACGAGCCATGTCGGATGTGAGACCTCGGCAGATGCGCAGAGTTTACGGACTGGGAGGTCCACGCCAGGAAGAGGAAGAGCTTGAAGACAGTGACTAAGTCTCACCTGTACAGACACACATTCTTGGTCTTCTCATTCGCAACACAATAAGCTCGAAAGCCCTACTGCGAGGTGCTGTGTGTTTGAGAATGTGATTGAGTTGGCAGCTGTGCCGTATTGCCGGGAGCGATTTTGTGCTAGGGTGTCACATGGCTGGCAGATTTGGCCACGCCTTTGACTCGACTCCGGCTATTAGACTGGAATAAAATTTGGCCATTCAAGAAGTGCGGAAAGCAAAGAAACACAAGGACCCTTCCCGCATTTCCGTCTTATCTTACCTCGTCTCCGCACTTTCAACTAACTTCCCTTTTCATCCCATCCATCCCCTTGATCATCATCGCTGTGCGAGCCATCCACGGTGATGGTGGGCGCTACAATCCTTTGACCTAATGTCTGCAAAAGTTCTCGTTGCAACAGCCCTCTCGGCATCTGCCAGCGCTCCGGGCGCTACTCACATGGAGGCGTCGCCAACGCAAGCAAACTCGAAGAGCCGAGGAAGTCCACCTCGAGCATCAAGCTCCTCTCGCTCCTCATCGGCTGCCGTCATGACTCCAAACGTCAACAAAGACAAGAAGCACGACCGAGAAGAAAACATGTCGAAACACAGCGATAAAACCAAGGAAAAGGATCGTGAGACTCGGCTTCCTGCTTGCGAGGCTTGCAGAACTCGTAAAGTCAAGTGCGATGCTCTGCTACCGGCCTGTACGCCCTGTCAAAAGTCTGGAAGGGAGTGCTTTGGTCGCGACAAAATGCCCAATGTTTCTCGTGGCTTGGTTTACGAATTGCAGCAGAAGGTCAAAGATCTTGAGAGCCGCTTAGCTCTTGCTTCAACTGGATCATCCGTCAATGGCACGTCCCTAGCGCATGAGAATATCGGCGCGGACGAAGCTAATGCCAGTACCAGCCGGGATGATCACGCAGAAAATCCGCCGGCGAAGCGTAGGAGACGAGGCCGCATCGGTCGCTCGAGCTTCATCAATGAGGCCCATAGTGACGACAGTGACGAAGACTCGTCACCGTTTGACAGTCTGTCCTCTTCGCCCGAGCCCACCGAGCCCTCTTCCAATGACTTTGTCCACCAAACCAGCACCATCCTTGAAAGTCTTTCTTCTGACTTGACCGGGACTGCGCACCGCCATTCACGCCAGACGCCGAGTAGATCGTCGACCCAAACGCTAGATAACGACGAAGCCACCGCTCTGGCTGCGCTTACCCGACATCACAGAGACCGAACAAAGTCGCCACATCGACTCAAACGTCGCTCATCCTCCAATGCGTCCAAGTATCGAGATGAGCCCAGCTCCTACCTTTCCGCATCATCGTTACGTCTCAAGGATGCCTCTCAATATCATCACTTCAAGCCTAGATCTCGTCTCGGGCGTGTTGGCAGTATCTCTGCTTACGACCGTACTTTCTTTGATCGGCTCATCGCCCGCTACCTTACATACATGAATACATCGCTTTCTGTCATCAACGAAATACGGATGTGGGAGATCGCATCAGTGGTGTATCAAGATGACGAGCGGGCACGGCTGGCCGCACTCTCGGCCGCCCCACATAGCAGTATGGCGCCTCCCCCTTTACCTCCCTCGCCTGCTGTCGATCGCCTGACGCTATCACGGCATCGGTATGTCGTGCTCATGTCCTTGGCTATCGCATTGGCATCCCTCGGTCGCTCGCACAACTTCAGCCCCGAGCTTCGTCGCCTTGGTCACCAGTATTGGGTTGAAGCTCAGACGCTCTATCCTGTCCTGTACCGAGGCAGTGACCTCGAAAAGCTGCGTGCTTTGTTGCTGCAGCTTCAATATGTCCTTGTCGTACCATCAGCGGGAAGCGTTTGGGAGCTCAGTGGTGCCGCGATGCGACTCGTCACGGAGCTCAATTTGCAAGTCGATCGCGAGTACGATACCGCTGCGAATGCACCTTTTAGCAGGGAAACGATAGACCTTCGACGGCGTCTGTTCTGGACAACCTACTGTCTTGACAGAAGTCTGTCTGTAGCGCTCGCCAGGCCTCCAGGGCTGTCCGACGCTTGGATCCATGTTCAATTGCCGAGTCTGCTGGCCGACGCCGAGCTACTGCGCTCAGATCGACAAACGAACGGCGCACCTATCGCCGATGAAGGTAGGATCGATCCCCACAAAGAGCTGTTTCGAGCGCACATCAACCTCCGCCGTATTCAATCCGAGATCCTTTGTCGCCTTCACAGCGTCAATCCACGAGATTACTCGCTCGACAATGACGGGGTGAGTCTTTCGCAGTCTCCTTCAAGTATGCCGTCGCTGGCGCTGTTGATGGAGGTGGGTCCGCCCACACCCAACGTCGAGTGGCAGACGCGGATGATGGATAAGCTAGTGGAGTGGCGATCTGAATACGACTCTATTCGAGTGAGTCCACCTTCTGTCGATGGATTCCAACCAAGCGAAGGTGTAGGTTCGACGGCTACGCCATTCATTACACGAGACTGGATCGACCTTACCCACAACCTGACTATCTCGCTGCTCTTCCGACCGTCCCCAAACAATCCCAGACCTGATTCATTTGGTCTCCAGCAAGCATTCATGGCCTCAGGACGCGCGATGAAGATATACAAGGGCATGCATCGTAGCTCAAGTATCAACTTTCCGTGGTTGGCGACACATCATCTTTTCATTTCTGGATTGACGCACCTCAATGCGCTGGAGAAGTTGACGAGAACTGGCGTCTCAAGTCCAAGCCCGGTGGTGGAGGTGGTCTTCAATGTGCAGAGCTGTGCTTCGACGCTGGAAGCACTGACTTCAAGGGATGATGGATATGGCACCAAGGTGAGGGACACTTTCGATGCGGCGGCGAGCACTGTCTTACGGTCCGTATTGGAGCCCAATACTTCTGCTGCAAGGCAGGGTCTCACGGACTCTTCAACGACGAGCTCGGACCTTGCAAGCGTTGAAGATCTGATGAGAGAATCACCAATTAGCTCGCTTCACGGGCGGAATCATACCCAGACCGTGGATGCGAGACGCGTCTCAAGTCATCACGAGGCATTGCTGCAAGTGGCGCAGCAACAGCATCCCACGTGGCTTTCGGACTCAACATGGAACTCAATCAATGCGCTTGATGCTGCTCCTCCGCCTGGATCTACCATCTTTGTCGCTGCTCCTCCGAGGACTGCGAGATTTGGAGTACCGGGCCAGAGCCTTGTACCAACTCTGAGCGAGCGCACAACGCAAACGCCAACGCCGCAACATGCGTCGGCAGGACCTGCGTCAGTGTCGACTCTGCAAGGTGGTCCTGCAGGGAATCAATCGCCAAGAGGATTCACAATGCAATCTTCTTTCACGTCTAGCCTCACGCCGACGAGTATGACGTTTGCGAACGGCGGTTCCTTCCACGTCAACGGCGAAGCCACCAGCCACACCAATAGCAATGGCAATGGCAATGGCAATGGCAATGGCACCACGCCGCCAGTAGAGTCGGGCTCCACATCAGAACGCAATCCATCATTTGGATTCCACAACTGGCTCCTTCAGCCGTACGAAGGTGGAGCCGACCTGGGCCAATTTCCTTTCTCCAACACGTCGAGCCACAACATGCTTGGCAACAGCGCAGCTTTCTCGTTCAGCTCTTCGCCCTCAGCCTACGCAGGTGTCGACCCATTTCAAAGCATGCACGTCGGCTCGGAGCAGCAACCAACAAGACTGTATGGCGGATCGCAAGAAGGAGGAAAGGAAGCGCAAACCGACACCAGCACTTTGCTGGATTTTCTGTCGATGTTACCACCTGGATCGCCTGCAGGGCAGGCGGGAAAGGCGTCGAACAGCGATGCTCAGTCCAAAGATTGATTTGGACCGCACGCGATGCTGTGCATGGAGCAATCACGATCATGATGGCCGCATCAAATCTTGGTTGGTATGTGTCTGCGCGCGAAACGAGTTTGAATGCATTGAGGACTTCATGACTCGCGGCTCTTGCCGACTGAAGGATCTACTTTTGTCGATTCTGATGCTGATGAAGATGCTGATGACGAGATGGAAGGCAACCACTCGACGTGGTACCTTTTGAACATTGGCCAGGCTGGAACAGTGATCTGTTTGTGGAAACGAAATTGAGAACGAGAGGTTGGTGTGAGTCATTTGAGATCGATTCTGGATCTTTGTCACTCGGAGCTCTGCATAGCGTCATTCATTGTACGCAGACCGCAAGACTGCTGATGACCTATGTCGCCTTGCGCTTCCTCTAGACTGTCTTGCCTCGAGACCTCTTTCTTTCCGCCGCCTTGTCGAATACTTACTAGAGCAACGAGCAATGTGCTTGCACCAAAAGCGACCATGCACAACTGCATGTTTTGAGTCAAGTAACCCAACAAAAAGGCGACGGTTGCACCCAAGACAAGACCTTCTTGCATAATTCGGTCTGCTAGACGTTGACCTTGAAAGTCCTACATTATGCCACCAAGAATGATGCAAGAGAGAAGAGAGGGTTAGTCAGTCGTAAAGTGTTGAGAGATGATTCGAAAGTGAAGCTGCTAGGAGGGAAAGAAACGACGGTGTCGCAAGGATCGTGGCAAGATAAACGTACGATTCGTCCATCGATCAACTTTTGAATGGCTTCCATGCTGAGATCGCAAGGAGGAACAGGCTCGTTGATGTGATTTGTTATGGTGGTCGTTAGAAGGGTGGAGCGATGGCGTGTGGGTGCGATCAGGTGTGTTGGACGATGCCAAAGGTGAAATGCGATCCCAACAGAGTGAATGGTTGGACCCTGAAAAGCACCGCCGCCACGTCGATTCTTTTGGCAGGCACACCAAAACGGCGACTCTAACAGCTCCCACTTTTTCCGCCCGTCTCGCTCTTGCACTACCTTTTCGTGACACACCTCTCCACATTTCAAAAGGCCTACCTCTCAACGTCACATCCTCTCCCACCGGCATGTGTTTCAAGACTCTCTAGGAAGAAACGCTTGCAAGTACCATTGCAACAGATGATTCAGATACACCATTTCCTCGCCTAACCCAGAAGCTCAACTGAACCTCCTAGGTGCGGATCGTTACCAGAATAGAATCCACAGATTCTATTCACGGACGTGGTCATGTTTCGCGCATTGCACTACTGCAAGATCCGATACGTCAGAGACAAGACGTCAAGTCACCCACGAAGAATGTAAGAGACAGAGAATGACCCCCCTCTCTATCGAAGTAGGACCAAGAAGAGGGTAAAGTGAAGTCTGCTCGATAACCAAAAAGATCCCTGCACGAAAACGAAGCCCCCTAACTACAGCTCAAACTGCGGAGGGATTCAGATCGCGTCCAAGAAGTTCCCATTGATCGATCAATGTCGGCCCGGCATGAAAATGACTTTTCGTAAGGATTCGCGAAAAGACATCGATTAATGGGCCGCGCTTGCGCTACCAAGCGAAGGCGGAGAGGAGAGCGGTCAGGGAAAGGGCAGGAAGGTAGGGAAAAAAGACACGATCTGAGGAAGGAGAGACATGCACAGACCTGGAAGCAAGTCGGTCAGTGTACGATAGCCGTTTCATGGCAAAATCCTGATGATTGACGTGCGACCGAGATAAGCAGTTCAGGTGTGTAAGGTGACCGACGTTGACCTTGGTATCGAGGGAGGAGAAACTTGCATGGATGCTGCGTCGAGCAAGAGGTTAGGAGGGATGGATCTGCTGCGGCCCGATATGCAATGAGAAGGCTCTTATTTGGAAGACTTTGCAGCTTGACCAACAGCGCACTGCTGCTCCCACGTCCATCCCTTGGGATGCTGTAGAGACTTGGCAATATCCATGAAGGCGTCCAACGTGCACAGCTCTGGCCTGCCTTCATAATGCTTGCCCTTGGCAGCGCACGCTGGCAGTTTCATGTCGCGGTCTCCGTAGCGGACTCGCACGTAGTGCGGCTGCTGTGCTGCCTTGAGGCCGACAAGGCTCTGCAGTCGACTGAAGAGCGATGGCGCAACAGAATCGTCTTTGAACAGCTCGATGCCAACCGAACTAGTGAATGAAGGCCAGCGTCCATCGAAGCAATCCAAGGTGCACAGCAGCCCGGCCAACGCGGTGTCGTGTGTGGCATAGACGGCAAACTTGAGCGGATCCTTTGGGCCGCTTTCAGCTCGCGATGACATGCGGTTGCCCAAATCGTTGACAAGGCGGCCCATCGCAAGTCGACGGAATTCGTTCTTCTGCTCGGGATCCGGGGCGTTGTAGCCTGAAAACCATTCGGCGACGATGGCCTGTTCGAACTTACGCAGCATTTTTGTGTCGGCAAGCGCAGCCGGCATAGGGAACCCATGCGCTTGCGCAGCCTTGACAGTGTCGATGATGCCGTTGAGACGAGGGCGACTGTCGATGCGTGGCTTGATGCCTGCAACGGATTGGAACTGTTCATCGAATTCTTCAAGGGAAGGGTTGAATAGCCGCGCGGTGGCATCGGCGAACGCTCTGTCGAGCGCGCCAAGCCGTGAGCAGCCGTATGTGTTTGGCAACAGATTCTCATCGGTGCCGTTGCGTACGAGCACCTTTGGAATGAACTGGCCTTCTGTATTTGGTTGTACATTATTCGAATGAAGCCCGCGGATGACTTGTTCGAGACTCTCTATTGTGCGGCCCATATTGGTGCTGCGAAAGTAGAGCGCGTCATGGTCCTTGCTGGTGAGAAGCTGTGGCAGGAACCCAAGACGGTCGACGTAAAGGGCGCGTAGTTCGCGTCCAAAGCGGAGCGTAGAGAGACGACCAAGGTCGGTGAGTTCGCCGAGCATGCACTCGCCTTCTTCGTCTTTGGAAGAGCGACCTGACATGGACGACTCTGTCTCGACGCTGCGGCGCATTCGCATGATACTGCTGTACGCCGTGGCGGTCTTGCCAGGAGGCACTTGACCTACCTGGAAAGGAGGTATTGAATTGTGAGCTGTCGGTGCCAATTCGAGCACGCAGGCATCGAACTCGCGTCCAGCACGACATAGATTCCACTTTTCCGGAAAGATGTGTGTCAGACGAGTACGCACTGGAGTCCGTTCGCCGTGTCGAACGAGGTAGTGGACTTGGGAGAGCTCGAGACCTTTGGGCGGATCCTTCCAGCCGAGCCCAGGGCCAGCAGCGCCTGCGCCAGCATCGGAGATTGCTGAGGCCATTGGAATGCCGGCAGTGAAAGGGATCGAGTGCAGGCTGACGGAACTGGCGAGGCTAGAAGGGTCGACATTCTGGTTTTGTGTTGCCATTTTGTGGCGAGCGGATGAACTGGGGGTTTGAGAGGAAAGACGAGCTGCGCGAACACAATTGCGTGAATCACGGCAGGCAACCGGACGGTGAGATAAGCAGGTAAAGGAAAAAGTAGATAGGGTTGTGCAGCGCCAGAGAACGTTGGCAAAGCCAGAGTATCAAAGCAAGTGGGATCGAAGAGGTCGCCGATGTTCCGATAGTTGGACGCGAAGGGCAGCCAGGCGCTAGGGGAACGTAAAGCCTAGAGCCAGCTAGTGCAATGCTGCGACGATCAAGCTTCGCGTCGGCTGGGCACGTCGTGGTTCAAAGCTTTCAGGGAGATTGGCGTGTTTCCAAAACTTCGTGATACGCGGCCGACGAGACGCAGTCTGCCCGCGTGATGCTTGGGGGAATGTGGTTGCAAGCGAGAGTTGTGGGTGTGAAGAGGGCACCAGACAGGAAAGGAGAGCGAAAGTTATCGACGAGCAAGGGCCGGAAGGGAAAGAAGAGAGATTGCGACCCAAAAGCGCGGCCAGAGTCCAAGGTGGCCGATGAGAAGCACGATTACCTGGACAAGTGATGCTTTGCAAGTGGATTGAGGGGAAGACGAGGAACCAAAAGGGACAATACAACGAGACCGAAAAGATGGCTGATACCGGACAAGATGCGATGCGATGCGAGGGTGTTTGAAGAGAAGAAAGCACTTTTCTGTCGATCTTCCCTCTGCTCACCCAAAGCGAAAGCAATTCGTGATTTTCGCCCGACTACGGCAATGCCGCGCTTTGCTTCTTTTTCGCCTTTTGGAGAAATAGGCGTAAGCAGAAAAGAATAACAATGTGACCTTCGTACACGAGCGATCGAGATGCGCAAGCAAAGCCGCCAATTCATTTCAGTCGGGATCTCGAACCGTCAAAAGGATGCCCTTTCTCTGACGAAGTCGTTTGAACGGCAGAAGCTTCGCTGTGTGTTTTTGGATAAGTTTCGAGCATATTGAGCTGCAATGAAATGTGAGAGGACAGACATGCTCAGCTATCAGCATTGTAGGGGAGAAGAGCGGCTTTGCTTTGGCCAGCGGCGTCTGAAGAGCTTTCGACAAATGGCAGACTCTCCTATCCCGGACTTTTCTGTGCTGACGCTTTTGCTCCCTCTCACCCCCTCTCTCTCCTTGCCTTTTTCAAAATCACATAGAAGAGTGGCTCAGCCACATGCTGGAGCGCGTGGAGAAGGCAACGTGGCGGAACTTGAAAATGCCAGGCCCGACCCTGCGATTCCACCAAAGCTACGACGTCCTCCCGAAGGTCCTCAGAGGTCAATTCCTGCTTCAAAGCTACTCAGACCCCGATGGTGAACGAACAAGCCTATTGCACTTCATTCATTGCTCACCAAAAAGAAAGATCACCATTCGCCTCTTGAGCTCGACAACTCGAAAAAAAGTCGGCAGTGAACGCGAGCCGAGCGAGTTTTTCCGCCATTGGCATACACAGGCACATCCGCCTTACACAAGTCTTGGCTTTGGTAGCGACTTTGCGAGTGACTCCACTCTCACTATTGCTCTACGAGCTCTACATCTCTTTATCGAGCATCCCCGACTCACTGAGATTGCGAAATCCGCAGGAGACTCGCTTGGAACGGGCGAGGAAAGAATCCAGGTCCAGAGCTCGAGTTAAAGTTACCAGGTTCAATACCATACGTTGCTTATACAAAGTTATTTCATGCACGGGCAATCGAATTACTCCGTCGGTTGCAGCTCCGACAGAGCTGCCCCTTCACCTCGCTCATCCTCTTGCCGCCCTTGACTTCGTGGGCGCTCCATCTTGGTCTGCTCTCTGTCTCGACACCAGGCCGTGTCTGAGCAAGCGGGCAACCGTCGAGCCTCGCAGCTGCCTAGTGAAAGCTTGCTTGGTTGCTATTCTGTTTCCAGTGGTTTCGGCCCCCATCAGTACTTGGCGTTTCGGGACAGCCGTGGTAAGGCCTATGACAGTCGCGCGAGCCACCACGTCTATTTTAGCGTCGTTTCGCTTTACTGCAAGCTACCGGCGGCATTGCCTTGTCCTTTCCCACGATCCAGTAATACGCCGTAGTAAGTTTTGTGCGATCTTCAGAGAGCGCACACACACACACACACACACACACACACATACATGGTGCCGAACAGGTATTTGCGAATGCAATATTAGTTGCGTGCGACAATATAATTACAAACTTAACCACTTCGGAGGATCCGCTAGATTGGATCTGGGAAGGCACTGCGAGCTCGGACCGTTCATCGCCACCTTCAGCACATCACACTTTGACCGTTCCCATCAATGCCAGAAGCGAGAGCACGACCAAATCTCGATCCAAAGAGTCCACGGCCGAGAAGCTGAGAACGCCCATCTGTTGATCTTTCTTAGCCTCATCGTTGAGTTCCGATGTCCTTGCCACCTTGACCGAAGCCCTCTTCGAGCCCGAATGTTCATTGAACTGAAGCGACGCTCTAGCATTGTTGACGGCGTTGTTGTGCACTTGTACCACCGCTTCCGTCGAGATCGCTGCCCGCTGATGCTGCCACAGTCCTTGGTGACGGGCGGCACTGCCTGCAGCGCTCGATTGTGGCCGCACCAGGGGTCCTCCACGAATGCCTCGCAATGGAACCAGCGGCTCACCTCTGCCTGCGCCTCCTGCAACACCCCGCATTGGGATGGCTAATGGCAATACACGAGTTGGTGGGGGAACAGCTCCACCGACGCTAGTCGTATCCTGGGGAAGTGGCTTGGGAACAGTCTTGGTTCTAGGTTTAAATAGCCCAAGCGCGTTGCGCAGCTGCGATTCGGTTGAGTAGGTCGCAAGCTCCAGCGTTTCAGAGCCATCGATTGCGCGCAGGACCAAGTCGTAGTTGTCCAACGCATTCATGCCCTGTGTCTCCGATTGCCCCTTTCTTGGCGTCAAAACGGACGCTTCCAACTTGCTTCCGTGCCACATCCATCGTTGGCCATCTCGCGCGATGAAGCTAGCCACAAAACCTCGTCCTCCCACGTGCTGGATACGCATCGCGATGCGTTCGACGACATTGTCGAGCGTTGACAAGGAGCCATCAGTCCGGTTGTGCGAGCGCGATCGACCGTGAGCGAAATCACCGTTGGCGAGAAGTGGCGAAGGGAAGGCTCGCTCCAGCTTGTCGATCGGCGCGGAACTTGGTGACGATTCAGAAGCTTGCGTCAAATGACTTTCACCACGACGTAGAATCTCCACCAGCTGCTCTGCTCCTTCGAGGGTGGATCGCATCTCGCTGCGCACGGCGAACGAGCTCTTGTTGACCTTGGACACCACCAGCTCCTTCGAGTACACGGCACGCTTCTTGGGAGAGCCCTGATCGCGATCGCTAGAGCCGGCATCAAAGCTTGATCGTTGAGCCTGTCTTCGCGGGCTGCGGTTGCCGACAAAGGCAGCAAAGATACCTGTAGACACTTCTTCCTCCAGCTTCATGGCCCTGCTTGACTGCTGTCGCCGGATCTGATTTTCCGCGGGCTTCTCCGGGCTCGCTGGTTGCTGCTGTACCTCGACTGCCTTCCAGTAGGCCAAAGGAGCAGCCGATCGGCCGGAACTCTGTTGCTCTTCCACGCAGATTCGAAGCTCGGCTCCATGCAGCATCAATGCGCCCGGTGCAAGTCGATCCAAACTGATCGATGGTTTCACCTGACCAACGTTTGTGTCCGCATTGCTTACAGCTTTGCCGTTATCTTCTGCCGTCGGTATAGAGGAACCATAGAAGCCAGATCCAACTCTGTTACTAACGCTGACACGCTGTCCGAAGCGAACTGGCACTTCCACATCCTCGTCCGCGTCGTCGTCGTCGCCATCCATCTCGTCTTCCAGCTCAGATTCAGATCTGTCAGAATCAAACAGATCCGAACCCTCATCATCGTAGTCTCTGAATGCCCGTTCTTCTTGGATCACCTCTTCGCTGAGACCGCGAATACGCTCCATCGACCCTGACCAGTCCCCTTGCTCGGGGACCATCGACTTGACTGTGCCTACAGCGGCGCCACTCAGGTCGTAACCGGTGTGGCGATCTTCAGTCACATTCAGATAAGCATCTTGCGAGGCCTCCGCGCTGTGAGATGAACGCAGTGGACTGCTTGGCGGTTCAACAATAGGTTCCTCCGCTGTCGGATTTCCCAGTGTCTGGCTCTGTTTCTTTCCCTTGGTCTCCTGTGGCTTCGATTTTGCCTTCGACTTGTTGGATGGCAACGGGCGAGGCTTTGGCACCTTGACACGGCCGCATCCGGCAATGTAGATTGTACTTGCCGCAAGAGCAGAGATGGATCGTTCGGCGCACAGGTTCTGCAGCACCACGTTTCTGTTGGCCGTCGTGAAACCCAGATTCCGCATGGCTGGTCCCTTTTGAGGCGACGGCGTTCCTTCGGTACTGGCCCTCGATGCCTCGTTGACCTGTGCAGTGGATGAGCGTTTGACTAGCGAGATCGATCGGCGCTTGGGATGCGCTGCTGCTGTGGACGGTAAAACGACTTCCGAGGCCGCGAACCGACCGAGCTTCCAAGGCTTGTTCTTTTTAGCCTTCTTACCGTGCTGTTGCTTTTCGTTGGAGAATTCGCCGACGCCGCCATTGCCGTAGGCCTCCGTGACGTCTGGCAAGGGAAGATCGTTGACTGATACAGAGATCCATTCGGCTATCGAGTCGTTGTCTCGAGTGGTTCGACCCTTTTGAGAGTCGACGAGGAGTCGGATTGCCGACGGTCGATCGTCTGCTTCTTCATTAGACGCTGAACGGCGGCTGAACTGCTTAACACCGGCGGTTGGCTCGTGCAGCGAAGGTACAGAAGCGGCAAAGCGATCTTTGTGCGTGCGGACTGCTGATGATCGACGTTGACTCGTCTCGATAGCTTGGTGTGGATTCGAGGCGTGCTGGGACGAAAAGAGCTTTTGATCCATACTCAGCGCCGGCGAGGGCATTGTGAAGGTCGTGACCTGCGAAGCGGGACTGAAGCTCGGATCGTATGCCTGTCTGTCAAAAGATCCCCGGTCTTGAACCTTAGGAGATTCGGTCGAAGAGCCGACAGAGGCCTCTGACGCGCGACGCGAGTGGTAGGGAACCACATTAGGACGGACTGCAACACGACCCAGAGAGCGACGGCGCTCCTCTTTGTTAGCGGAAGAAGGGGCGACCGAAGTGTCCGCGGAAGCCAATGGACGGGACGGCGGCGGACGCGATGCGGCATTGAGCAGGATGGGCCTGAGTTCCACAGATCGAGTCTGGTCTGAAGATGTTCGACGCTGATCATCAAGCGACATGCGCTTCGTTGTCTCGACGGACGTGGCACTAGCGTTGCTGCGTGCTGCCGAAGCTAAGTCAATGCTGCTTCTGTTGGAAGACTTGCTGGGGTTGATCTTGGCCAGGAATGCCATTGCCCGAGAAGGCGATCGAATCGGTCCGCCCAGAGGCAGGTGCGGCTCGGACGACCGGAAGCGGTTGACCGGCGGCACCTCAAAAGAGAGGGATCTCTTCGGTGCGGTGTGCGCGGGTGCTTGCACGTCACCTTTGATCGCGCTGGGATGCTCGTCGATCTTTGTAAGGGCTGGAGCAGGGGCGACGCTGGCCACAGCAGGAGGCGACGATGAATAGGTACGGTCGGACGTTGATCCTGAGCCTGAACTGGAGCGTCGATCTGACGAGACTTCTGATGCAGTGCTCGGACTGGTCACGACAACCATGGGCCGCCCCATACCAAGCGCACCTGCATTCGGAGCGACAATCTCCCTCGTCGTCTGCACTGACCTCCGAGGATCCCTCGGCCGAGCATCAGCTGCTTTGAAGTACGTTTCGAGCGGTGTAGTGGAAGGAGTCGAGGGCCAGCTGGAATCGTCGTCCGCATAATCGTCATCATCGTCATCTCCTCCATCGGCACCCAGCTTGTTGCTCGTCGACGCGGTGCTTCGACGACGACGACGCCGAGGCACGCCATTGCTGGTGCCTGGAGCCTCAGAGTCGCTAGCGTGAGTAAAATCTACGAGGATGGTGGGATAACGATCTTTGAACTGCGGTGGTGGAGGCGGCAATTCGATCTGAAGACTTTCGCGCCTCTTGGTTGGTTGGGCCGCTGCCGCAACGTTGGTCGCTTCGCTATCTGACATGACGTCGGAGGCGGAAGAATGCACATCGTCGGCATCTGAGCTGGCTGACTTCTCGCTCAGGGCCGGCAAAGGGTTGGCCGAAAAAAGAAGAGGCGGTTTTGACTGTACACGGTCGCCGTTCGCCCGCACTGATGAAGTCGAAGTCGCGGTAGATGACTGCGAATCACTGCTGTGCTGACGGCTATGTACGTTATCGTAGCTGTTTGCCATGCGTCTGACTACACCGCTAGAGTTGAAAACGTCCTCTGACTCCTTCTGAAGAGGGATGGAAGCAACTTGCCTAGCCTTGCCCTTGTAGTCGACTGCTGGCGTGGTGTTTGCGATGGAAGTAGCCGGTGTTGTCGTACATGGGATGGTCGAACCTGCGGAGGAGGTTTTCGCTGTGCTAGATGAAGACGAGCTGTTGGCTCGACGACTTGCTGCCAGCTTTGCCAGGTCACTCCGCAACGCAGCATTCACGAATGGTGCGCGCGTCCCTGATGAAGCAGCGGCCGAGGTTGAGCTTTTACCAGCAGCAGCCATGAACTTTTGGTGGTCACTGAGTGCTGAAGGCGGCAAGACCCGATTGGATGGCACTTTTCTGAAAGTCTGTTTGGGAGGCACGAGCAAGGGCGGTGATGGTCTGCGTCGTCCATTGCTCGATTCCGCTTCGCTCGTCGTGCTTGATGTTGCTTCTCTGTTGTGACTCATGCTGGAAGATGGCACACGAGGTGGGAGGACAGGTTGAATGATAGCTGTCTCTGCACTTGTCGAAGGTGCACTAGCTGGAGACTCTTCCGCCGCAACTGGTTGGAAAGGTTCGCTTGGCAGAGTTGGTGATGGTGCGGGAGATGAGGCCAAAGACGATGCTCTGGATGGTATGGACGCATGTGAGGGACCTTTGCCCTTGTTCCATGCTGCAGCGCTTTTTCGCGCATCAAAGCTGGAAGGTCGTTCCACTTCGGTACCATCCTCGCTCGCAATGACCCATCCTCTCCTTTTGTTGTTGGAGTGAGGTACGACGCGCTCGGCTGATATTGGGGCCGCAGCCATGTTGGTGGAAGGAAGAGGAAGACCTCACGCTTCTGTCGATGGATGCAGTCTCGCCCTCTGTGTCTGAAAAACGAATGCTGGGACCCGAAGTGTGCGGATCAAGCACACGAGGTCATTTGGGCGTGAGGGCTACGGAAGATGGATGAAGTGATGTCGACGACAGGTGGATGGTCGGATTCGTTGTTGTTACTGTCGCGAAGAAGGCGGAAGAGGTCCGGATGTCCAAGGGTAACACAAGCCGCAATACGATCGAGATGGATGGATGTTATCCGTGACGATCAAGGCTGAGGATCGTGAGGACGAGCTGGTTGCCATGCCGGTACGGACCAAAGCAGCAGATCGGACCCGATTCGATGCCTAAGCAAGAGGCTGGACTAAAGGCAATCAGCAAAATCTTAGGCTGGAGAGAGGGAGAAGGCGGCGAATCAGATGTATAGCATGTTTTTCTTGGAGGAGGGTCGGAGCCTCAAAGTCTTCGCCATGCTCTACGACGGACGAGGAGGTTGAAGAGGAGGAGGAGCGACAACTTGTAAGGGATCTGCTTGGAGGGACGTGGTCTTGATGAACTTCGCGACAGATCCCGTTGTTTTCGGCCCCGTCTTGAGGGAGGGACCTGGTTGCTTGGGCGAGAATGGGAACGAGGATGAGGAGTAGGAGCAGTCTTCTTACACAAACAGAAGCAAGCATCCGAACTCCGCTCATTGTAGAGTCGATGGAGTCGAGCTGCCGGTGACCATCGCTACCGCTGATCGCTGATCGCTGCACGCTCAAGCCTTCAGCCGTGTATCCTTCTGCAGCATACGCTGCAGCATTCGACCGTGATGCATCCACCCTGTGGTTGCCACACTTCGACACCTGCCTTATCGAGGAACCAGATCAAGGAAGGTAGTGCCTTGTGAGAAGGGCGTGTCAGGCTTCAGAAGGAGACTGCAGCTCATGATGCAGCAGGCTCGGCGTTTTTTGGTTGGGCTTTGCAGCGTCATTTTCAGTTTTTGACGTCTCTCGCGTAAAAATCAACAAAAATGGAGAATAGAACAAAAAACAACACCTTCCTAAACAAGCAAGTCGCAGTCTACCGTGCAGACCATGATCAAGCTTTTCTTTCTACAAAGAATCCTCGACTCCAGAGTAGACTCCAAGCAGCAAATTGTCATCATGTGCTCATCCCCATCGCTGATGCTTCCTCCCGATCGATGTCTGCTGACGTACGGAACGCTGCGAAAATCTTCGGTCATTGACTGAGGCCTGCCGGAACGTCGTCGGAAGACTTCTGGACCGCTTTTACCGGCCATTGATCACCCCGTCGCATCTATCGGCGTATCGTCACCAGCACTCAAACATTTTGCGTGATGACTCTTTCGTTCACATGGTCATGTCATGGACACAGCAAGAAGCAACGTAGGCGAGCGCGATGGGAAGGCCAGCTGCCCAGCCATGTAACGCTGTAAGTCTGAACCAGCTTCTGGTACGACCCGACCGGAACAGATAATCTTGTGTCCCGCGATCGAATCTATCAAAGAACGTGGGAACGGATTCCTCCCGACATGCAACTTGGATCACACCAAAACGACTGAAAGCTTCTAGCCGATATCGGATTCGATGCTTCAAGACCCTACGCATGATTTCCGACTTTCCGGGTTGGGCAGCAGAATACATGCTTCCAATTCAACTTGTCGTACGCGGGTGCGGACGGTCAACGGAGACATCAAGGGAAAACGTGAAGCGAGCTCGGGATGAATTGATTGTGTCACGAGATGTGAAACAGAGAAAGGCCCCTATTTTCAAGCATCGTCTCGGGTGCCTGAATCATTCTGCTTCGTTCGGAGGATTAGCCGCCCTTTGGACGTAATTCTTGAGATGAAGCTGTTGAAAGGGAAGAGGCACTATGTTCTGTAGCCCTTTAGCTTGATACCAAGCCCGCTCGTTCACATCTAGTCGATGCTTCTGATTGCCGTGGCACTACGACGAGGTGAACGAAAGCAGGCCGACGGGCAACCGGGACCCCGTGTCGGTTTCAGAGGCTACGCGAGTAGAAAGAGAAATGTCACGTGAGCAGTTTCGATTTCTCACGCGCAGGAGGCACAGATCTTTCGATCCAACAATTTCTGAGATTTTTTGAGATGCGCACCAACCATGACGAGAAGAAAGTAACACTACTGGAGACGCACACCATCCTGCAGCTATGGCGACTAACGACGCAACGCTGTTGAACGAGCCCAACGCCAAGTATCGATCGTCATGGTCGCTACCCGGCTCAGCAGAGCGCAACTCGCAGCCTATCGCTGAAGCGCTTTCGACGCTTCTTTCGCCATCTTCATCTTCCGATCACCAACCTGTCATCCTCGAAGTAGCTTCTGGCTTTGGTCATCAGATACATGCCTTGGCAGCAAGATACCCACACTGTCGCTTTCATCCGAGCGAAGCGGATGTCTATCCTCGTGAACAGATCAATGCGCGCACTGCTGACCTTACCAACGTCGACAAGGCAGAATCTCTCGACCTGCTAGATCAGAACGACTGGTTGACACTGGCTCATAGTGTATCGGGCGAGGCGCAACCAATCCGCACATCGGGACACGACGGACTGTTCGACGGTGTCATCGCCTGCAACTTGACCCACATCGTACCGTGGAATGTCACAGAAAGCCTCTTCAGTCATCTTGACCCAAGAATAGGATACGTCACACAGCAAGGCTACTGTAATTTGCTGTCTCGCCAACGTGGCTTTATTGCCATCTACGGCGCTTTCAACGAGAATGGCAGATGCACAAGCGAGGGAAACGCAAAGTTCGACGCAGAGATACGCAGCCGGGATCCAGACTTTGGATTGCGGGACGTTCAGAACGAGCTGGTCCCACTAGCGGCAAGACACGGATACGAATTGAGCGAAAGGATCGAAATGCCAGCCGGCAACTTGTTCCTTATCTTTCGTCTGCATAGAGAATAGTTCGACGTACTCCGTATCCTCACGTACTTGGAAGCAGCTACCAATCGTGAACGTCGACAATGGTCCGGTTGAGGTCGACGGTGATGGTTTTGCCCCGACCCCTCCATTGCTCATTCTGCTGAATGGTGTCTAGAAAAAGATGATAGCCTGGCATGTACCTATCAACAAACGCCTTGACGCCTTCGTCCGACATGCCCTGCCCACCATTGCTCGCCTTCATCGCATGTTCCTGCTGGGTCCTCCAAATGTAGACATTCTCCAAGTCTGTTGGTCGTATCTGCAAAAACACGCTGAAATGCGCGTACCATGCTTTGTAAGCCTCGAGATTGAGGTTGATCTGTTCGAGCGCTTGCAGCGTGTATCTCCGCAAGGGAGAGTCGGATCTGCTTGCGCTTTGTTTTGATTGTACTTCTGCGGCAGGGATGGGCGAGAAGCCCATACTCCAGCCTTCGAGGATGAAGACGTCCAGCGGGGCCGCTACTGCCGGACTTGCTTCCGAGAAAGGAGCTCGATCGCCCTCGCCGTCGTAAAGGCTTTTGTCAAAGACTGGTAATCGGACAGCTTTCTTCCCCTCACTTGTCGATGCTGAATTGATTCCGTAAATCTCGTCAAGGATTTGTATACCCAGCTCAACATCATGTGTTCCCGGCTGACCTCGACCTGAAAGCAGTGGATTTGTCGGATTCTCTTCCGCGACCCGCCGCAGATTGTGATGCGTGTGATACAGATCGTCCGTCGACAACACTCCTACTGTCAGCCCTGACGACTGAAGATGCTGTACTAGCGAGCGCGTGACGGTTGTCTTTCCTGACCCTTGCGGACCTTGCATGGCCACAAACAGCGGTGGTATCGCAGTCTTCGCAGAGAAGCGAGACCGGAACGTCTTAAGCTGCTGGACAACATGGTGTCCGAAGACATCGACTGCTTGAAGCGGCACTCTCGCAGCATTGCTTGGCGTCATTCCTTCAGAAGAACTATCGATATCATCGAAAAGGAGACCAGGTGTCCGGTGACAGACGCGAGACGTGCTTGGTGGTTCGAGAACAAACTCAAGGCGATTTGCCCGGCTTTCTAACCGGTTCAGAGTGTGGGGCAATTTCCGAGTGTGTTAGAGTGGAGGATGTCTCGACACTGCTCGCCGCCCTCACCCACTCGCATTTGCAATGCATCAGTCCTTTCAAGTTAGGTACCTCTTTGCGCTACGTCCTGTACTTCTGAGATCAAGGGGCGACATCTGCAGTTGGAGCCCCGGTCGGTCAGACTCTTTCATCCGACCTTGCCTCTGTTCCCGAGATTCGTAGTCGGCTGCACAGTCTTGAATCACTTTTCGCACTTGCACACACGCATCGCAAAACACGATCTTTGCACGCTATCCCTCACGCTGTTCGAAGCCTTACTTCTTCATCTGTTACGATCTCTGTTACCATCTGATAGTTACATCTACCCTTCCCTACCTGGACCGCAATCACGCCTTGGATCGTGGCTGCAACGCCTGTTCCGTCTCATCCCGAGTCTTGCCCGTTAAGAAATCCTCGACGACCTGAACGAACTCGTTTGGCTTTTCCGCCTGACACCAATGACCCGTTTCCATATGCACCAACATGGACCTTGAAAAGTACTTTTGATTCGTGGGGATGTTCCTCCTGTTGACATACTTGCTTTTCGTGCCCTTGATGAACAAGGTCTCTCCGTCCCACGAGCGTTCGGGTGCGGTCTCGTCTCCACCTGCTAGCTCGTCCTGCGAGGCGTTGGGAGGATTGTAAGGAAAGTCGCCGATCTGAGCGATGTTTTTGCGGATCAGATCGACCGGAATCCTCCAGCTCCAAGTTTCTGCTCCTGGTGGATGACGAGTCAAATTGGTTAGCAAGAACTGTCGCACGCCCAACTCCGATTCGGTGTTTTGAAGGATAGCATCTGCCTCGTGACGACTGCGACAAGGTTTGTCGCGGATCTCGACCATCGCATCGATGTACCGCTCAAACTCTGGCGATAGAGGTCCACGTTTGGCCGACATATCCACACTGATCAAATTGCGTAGCATCCCCGGTGGCAATTCCGGATGCAAGGCAACACTCATCGACACTTTTCCGCCCATCGAATGACCGATCAGACCAACGTTGTTGAGGTTGCGAGAGGACATGAATTCGATGACGTCCTGTGCCATGTCCGAGTACGCCAGACCGTCAATGTGGGGAGATGTACCGTGATTTCGTAGATCGAGCGCAAAGACCGGAACGCCGAACCGAGCGGACATGGCACGACCCAGCGATCGCCAGTTTTGCTTGGATCCGAACAGACCATGACATACGACGAGCGAAGAGACAGGTACCTCGGTGCGACGTTTGTTGACCTGCTCTTCGGAAGGCTCGTACGCTTCGACGTCGAGTTGGACCGTTCGGCCAGTGGCAGCGGCGGCGCGAGAAACCTTTGGGTCAGAAGACGGCGTGGAGAGCAAGCGCTTGTTGGGTCCTGCAACGCTTGTGAGAAGCAGCGACGTCAATCTTGTCCTTTGGAGACACTGGCGCCGCAGTAGCCCGAGCATGTTGTGAAGGCGTTCAAGTAGATGACAGTGAGACAAGATATGGAAACCGAGAGAAAGACAATCGTGGATTCTTGAAACAAGTGTTGACTGTGCGCTAGCGAAAGTCTGCCGAATTACTGGGATTTTCGGGCCGAACAAATCCCCGTCGCGGATCCGGTTAAAGAAAAGCGAGACTTTGTCCCCGGACACCGGAAGGTTTTGCTTTCTGTGAGTACGATCTTGCGTTGTCGGGCCTCACAAGACGGACAGGTGAGCACATGCGAAGGAAGACCGACCTCGTCGAGGCCTTATCGTTCCACACAAATGGTGCAGCAATGGCGGCATACGTCATGGATTAGAAATACAAGTGCAACAGGGTACAAACGGTGTCGAGCTCAGCTCTGCGGAACGTCGGGAGCAGACGTACTTTGGGTGGTTGCATTGGCGTCTTCGGGAGCCAGAGTAGGAGTCGCAGCTCCCGAAGCAGGAGTTGAAGCGCCGCCATTGTGGAGCTTTCTCCGCTTCTTCCTCTCTTCTCTGGCCTTGATCTCCTCCTCGAGCTGTTTTCGTCGCTCTGTGGTATCAATGTGTCTTGGCCCACCTTTGGCAGTGAGAATCTCGACGCCAGTCTCGGTAATAAGGAGGGTTTCTTCGGCGGCAGCCGATCGAGCGCCGTCTACAGTGGCCACGGTCCAGTCGTCTGGCCACGAAAGATCGCGCCATTCGGTGCCTAAGTTGAGCATGGGCTCAATGGTGAAAATGTGGCCTGGCTTCATAATCCCGAAGCTTTTCTTGGTGGCGTGATGGTACACGGTGGGTGCTGCGTGGAAGCAGTTTGAAATGCCGTGACCAGTGTAATTCTTGACGACGGCACAGCCTTGAGATTCCGCGAGAGGCTGAATGACACGGCCGATCTCGCCGTAAGGAACGCCCGGACCGCAAATATTGATGGCAGCATCCAAACATTCTCTTGCAACCCGAATGAGCTTCATGGACTCGACATCCTCTTGAGCCTTTTTGCCCACAGGGAAGGTGGCGTTCAGATCGCCGTGGTAGCCCTTGTGAAAGAGGGTGACGTCGATGTTGAGGATGTCGCCATCCTCCAAAGGTCGCTGATCGGGAATACCGTGGCAAATGACTTCGTTGATGGAGGTGCAGACGCTTTTTGGGTAGCCGTGATAGCCGAGAGGGCTTGGATAGCAGTCTCGTTTGATGGCTTCGGCAAAGACGATCTTGTCGAGCTCATCGGTGGTTACTCCGGGCTTGGCAGCTGCTGCAGCGATCTCAAGCACCTCGCGAGCAAGCTGGGCAGTCCGACGAAAGATACATTCAAACGGGGTCAGATCGCATCCTGACTATCGATACATCCACCCTTTGGACCTCATACGTACCGTTGCGGACTTTCTGACGGCATCCTGATCAGCCTTGTTGTTGACCTTGATGTTTCTCGACTCGAGGAACTGTTTGAACGAATCGAGCGCGAAACCGAGGAGTAGAAATGCAAGCAGAGTGGATCCATCGGGAAGGTCAGCATACCGAGCTCGTCGAATGGCTAGAAAGGGCAGGGAGATGGTCAAAAGCGGAATTCTGACCTGCCACCAAAAGCTGAACCACATTCTCACCCCTTCCCTGGCGTAATTGGGCCTTCGTATCGAGGGCGGGATCTTGGGCTTTGGCGACAAAGGATAGACCGCCTTGACTGATCCCGAATACGTGAAGCTTCGAATGCTAGCAAACGGATCGAAAGTGAACGTGGTGGCAGCAGCAGATTTGTCATCGCTGCTGCTGCCTGGTTCGGTCGCTGTTGGCGACATTGTGGGTGCCGTAGAGGTGCGATGGTGGAAAGACATGAAGGGGCTGATAGGCACACAAGCGCAACGAATGGCAAACCATAACAGCGATCTTTCAAAAAATTTGAACGTTTTCTCCACTTGAGGGATCATGCCGACTTAACAGCGGCGTCTCACATTTCCAATGAAGGACCGGCGACTCGGAAAAAGTGAGAGCGGAAACAGCTGATCCGGTGGCTGATGTTTCTAGAGTGCTTCTTCCCCACAGAACCCCTTTCTTGTTCGACCCTGGTTCGACAGATAAGCGCATGGAAGCCAAAGCTGATCTCCTCGAGTGCCCGTGCAAAAGACTCAAGCGAGGCACAGCCTGTTCTGTGAGCTCTCTTCGCGTCTCTTAGCGAGCTCTATTGTCTGCGAGCGTTGAGCAAACTTGCTGTGCATGTTCCGTCGGACCAACTGGTGCCAGGTACACTCTATCTATCGCCCTCTGCCTTTGTCTCGGATGCATGGTGGCGACTGCACTTACCAACTCCGCCGGAATTCTGCTCGATCATCTGTGATTCCATGTCCACGCTCAGCTGACTGACTGGTACTTGGGTTTGCGCATCCGGCTCTCCCTACATCACAACCACCATCATCTCGCTCTGGCACAGCATCCTAGATCATGACACAGAGCATCACTCCGCCATTGAGCAGCGGCTCAACTTCCAGCTCCGAGCAGAGCGCGCCAGAACTCGCCCCTGCTTACGAATTCGCAACCTCTGGCGCTTCTGGTGCAGGACCTCTCGACGAGGTGGATCGGATCGCCACCACTCTTTCCACGGCTTCTCTCAAGATCTGCAATGGCCCAGGTCTCACGCCGGAAGAGCGCAAGGAGCTCGACAAGGCAATCAACGACGGCATCCGCGTTGGCTACCGAAACCTCAAGAAGCCACTCTGCAACCTCGATGGCCTCAAGAATCACCTCAAGCTTCTCGACCTCTTTGATCGCTTGCGCCAGGCTGTCCACAACGGCACCGAGTATTTCGATTATCCTTCTTGCCATCTCGATGCAGGTCACATCGACGAGCCCGGTATCGATGCTCCTCCCCCGCCTTACGCCCCCTCTGCAGAGCCCGTGCCTGTCGTCAATCCAAAGACAGGTCACAAACCCACGCAGCAGGAAGTTGACGATGCAAAGGCAGAGATGACCCAGCAACTTCTCCAAGAACGTCGTTGGAATATTTTCCTCAACCGCGCTGCTTATCGTCTCGAGCTGTGGTGCGCTAATGTCCTCTCCTCCGAACGGCTCGCCACTCATTACAATACAGAGCTCAAACCTCAACGCGAGCAGGACTCGACAAGATCCGAGTTTGACGGTTTCGAGCTCCCAGCTTTCGCTCTTCCGCCGATCGATGTTGCCCTCATGCTTCATTCTTACCATCTGAATCCCCTCTACAAGGAGGAGGAAACGCAGCGCCTTCGCAGCCGCTTCAGCCTTTCGCTCTTCGATTATCCGCTGCAACAGCTCGCTCAGCGCATTCACCCGACCCTGCCAATTCTCAACGACGTCGAGCCTGCCAAAGCTTTCTGGAGCGAATCTGTCACCGCTAAGCGCTCCAAGCAACCATGGGATCTAAGCCTTCAGCCGCCTCCTGGTCACCCTACCATGGCCCAGGAAACGTACGGTGGCACCGTCTTTGGTCTCCGCATCGACTGTCCACGCTGTGCCGGGTCTCAGTTCATCCCTTGGACCGGCGTGGGCGACCAGCCGCTCCAGGTCGGCATCGGCGAAACTGGGTGGAAGCGTATCTGTGCCGACGGGGAAAATTGCGGTCAGCCGATATCCTCCGATCACCTTCAGATGCGCCGCTTCCTCGACGATTATACCATCTGGCGCAGATCGCCAGGTAGACCACACAACGGAAAGGCCGTCTTTTTCATGGCAGGCACCATGCTCGGCGACATGAACAGGAAGCGTTCCGCTCGAGATCAATTCGGAGAGGCGCTCCTCTTACCCATCTTTCGGCATGAGAAACCTATCGAAGCAGCGTACAGCAAAGATCACAAACCCACAAATGTAACTGATGCGCAAGAGATCAACGACGTCGCCAAGCAGTGCGATTACAGCATGACCGCTTTTCGCCAGTGGTTTGAAGAGCGCTGGTTGAGCTCTGCAGTCACGCCCAGGGTCAAATCGTCCGAGCACAAAGCACAGCAGATGGCGCGAATCGCCCTCTTGATGCATCGCTACCAGAATGGCAACGCCGCCGCGTACGGCGAAGGCCTTTGCGACGTCGTCGATGCAGTCAAGCGCCAGACAAGCTTCAACATGGAGATGGAAAAGCTCGGGTGGTCCAAGCACCACCAGCTTCTGGATCAGGGCGTCCTCGACGACGTCCTCTCTCGCAGTTTGATCCGCTACAACAAATACATGGATCTGATGTCGTCCGTCTATGCGATCTTGACGCCTACGCTCGACATTGACCTCTGCTGGCATACCCATATGCTTCAATCCCGGTTCTACGACCAGACCTTCCATCTCGTCGGACGCTTCATCAATCACGACGACGCCATCGAGACGGGCATCCTCAAGGAGGCCTTTGACCGCACGGCGTCACTATGGAGGCAGCGATTCCACCAGCCCTACTCGCTCTGCGGCTGTGTGTACAACAACCCAGGCGCCATCAAGAAGCTCAAGAGTCTCCTTGGTAGCAGCAGCGGCACTACGGCATCCGAGTCTTCAGATGCGGCACCTAGCTCAGGTTTTGCTTCGCGCCTCAAAGGCAAGTGGCGAGCGTCCAAGGCGCTTCCAGGCGACCAACAGGACGACGACACCGTTTGGCAAGACGCAAGTCATCCCAGTGCCCACTCGGCCGTGATCGTCAAGGAAGAGGAGCATCGCCACGACAAGCTTCGCGAAGAGATGACGAGGGAGTGGGCGCAAGGCAAACGACGAGAGGGTCACGAGAGCGCTTTTGTGTAAGTTGTCATCATTGCTGATTTCTCCTTTGCCCACCAAGACTGGCACCACGCCCACTTACACGGTATTGACCCTTTGATCTTTTTTCGTTGTTTCAATACATAGGTTTGGCTACAACACTCCTGGTCTGTATCCCTTCTACTACAGTCCCTTGTACAGCACCCACTACGTCAGTCGAGGTTCCACAGGCGACGCCACGATCAATGCCTACAACATGTATGGCGTGTATGGACTGTCGGCTGTAAGTGCTATGGGTTACGGAGGCTTGATGGCCGGTACCTCGTTTGGCGCCGGCATTGGATGCGGTGGAGCTGCTGTAGGTTGTGGCGGCGGTGGCGGAGGTGGTGGATGTGGTGGGGGCGGCGGCGGTGGCTGCTAAGTTTGCCCATCTTTCCTGAACACAGTCGCAGGTTCAAAGTGTACACGATTCAATTCCAATTCCAAACCATACCCCAAGACTGCCCTGCACCGAAGACCACGTGCAAGTCCCAATTGCTCCGATCATTGACCGCTCAAGCTCGGACCTCTTGGCGCATGACGTTGGTGAAATTGTCGCACAGGACAATAGTGTGGGTCCACGTCGGAGCGCCGATCGACCGAGGTGGGGTGCATGCCGGATGAGTCGAACTCACTCATCGTCATGCGTGTGCTCTTTTGACGGCAGATGAAGGTCACCACGCCACAGCCATCTGTTTCAATACCAAGGTAAGATTGTGTTGATGAGGGCCACAAACTAGGACCCAACACATGGCAATTTGACCCACGCCAGTTACTAGAGGCAGCCTCAGCTCATTTCGGTATGAGTTGTCGATCACGACTACCGCACTCCGGCGTACCTTCACCACGCTCGGACCGTCTCATACTGCAACACCCACTCGGCGCGTTTCGCCCGCTTCGACAGCGAACCCGAAAGGGCGTTCGTGTTGCCGAGTGATGCGATGGGCTTGGTGGTGCGATTGGCTCAGCTTGATCCCACATTTGCTTTTGTGCGGGCAATGGGACTTCAATCATGGCATTCGGAACGAGAGGGACCCGCCGTTTTGCTGATCTCGTGAGCCCGTACAAGGGTGATTCACGGCGGCGCTCCAGCTCGCAACAGAGATGACCATGTGGGTGAAGCCAACACGGTTGTCAGGGACTGACAGATGTGTGAGGAGGATCAGGTACGTTTCGAAAGGCAGCTTGAAGGGTACTTAAAGGAGCGATGTGAGCTCGAATCAACCTCACCTACACCCTCATCCTCCTCAATTGCTCTGCCAACTTTGCCCCTAACAGTCCATCGCTTTTCGAACCTCTTCCCTCCATTCCTGCAAATATGAAGTTCGCTTTTGGTTCCCTCGTTTGCGTCGCCGCTGCGCTGATCCCGGCTGCTCAGGCTTCGCTCGACGTCAGCTTCTCTGCTGATAAGTTCCAGCGTCGTGCCGATACCGACGTCGCTGCGTCGGACAAGGCTACTGCCAAGCCCGTTGTTGTCAAACCTGACTTCGGTGTCAACATCATCGGCGAGTACACCAAGAACAACGGTGCCAACTTGCCTGCTGCCAAGAACGTAAAGGACACTTTCCCCGAGTGCAAGTGGAGGAAGTACGCCGGAACTTGGGCCTACTTGGACAACTACAATGTCCAGTGCTATCTGAGTCCTTCGTGGGCCTTCCACGCCCATTCGACCGCCAAACCTTTCCACGCCGGGCCCAGTACCACGGCTGGTGCCTGCTTTGACACTGCCGACACGACCGGCTTCCCTCACGGGGTGCCCGAGTACTCGATCGGCATTCCTTACCTCTACATGAACAACCTTTACGACCGACGATGCAAGATCCGTGCCATGGTCAAGATCCCCAAGACCGACGAGCACCCGGAGAAGTGGGTTCAGGCCTGGGTCATCGACCACAATGGCGGCAACTGGGATGAGAATGGCAAGGAGGAGCCCAATTTCCCCAAGAGCGGTATCTTGGTCGACACTGGCATGTACGAGCAGTTTTTCAACAAGAACGACAAGCCCAAGGACTACTCGGTCACGCTCAAGGAGGTCGAGTGGTTCTTCCTCGACATCAACACTGTTGGTTAGTGTCGCATCTTTACGAGTGATTAGTTTGTTCTTTCTTGTTCCCTTTTTTGACGAGGTGGTTTCTGTCTGCTTGTTCTTTCTGCGTCAACAGGTCACGAGCATTGCGCTTGATCTGTTCGACCAATTTGCTGTTTTCATTTGGGTGTCTATCCATTTGCTTCGCATTCGGTTCAAGTTTCACCTTCTGTTCCGATTTAATGGCGCGCGTTGTGTCCTTTCTTTGCTCTGGTGTGCGAACGATTGTCCGACTATCTGATTCTGAGCCGTTGCACTGAGCTGCTTGTTGATGCTCCCTATCTGGTTTGTGCTGTTCTCCATTTCCATGAAAAGTCGACGACACTACATAAAAATACATGTTTGGGTACACTTGCTTGATCGATCAAACCTCGATTTTCTTAAACTGCTCCTTGACTGCTGTCGAGTTTCCTCCAATGACATCGAAATAGTTGTAGAGACAGGATTGGTGACCGTCGTCGAAAGAAAAGGAAGATTCCGGTGTGCAGTAGCACCTTGCTCTACCGGTATGCGGTGAGATGGCATTCGCCTTGGATACTTTCGGACAATGAAGCACGGGATGATGCATGTAGCCGATATTGTCAAAGTAATGCACCTCGGATTTGTCGAGCAAGAGCGAAGCAGCGATGGAATGAACGGGTGCATCTCCCCATCGTTCGTAGAAGAATCCGCCTGCTTGATCGAGGTGGTCAAAGTAGGAGAGATAAGCTTCGGATCGGTAAAAGTCCATATCGGCGATTTCCAAGTTGGACCAGTAATGACACTGCGGGAGCAAAAGCGAAAGTTTCATCAGCAAGCTGCTTACAGAAAGTGAACATATGAACATGTCGAAAACAATATTTCTGATCAGAGACTTACCTTGTTGTATCCACGTCCGTTGTTGTCGGTGACAAAACCAAACATGTTGTTGGGAGCAAGAAGATGCGGGTTCTTCTCGTACCACTGACGAACGTAGATCCAAAGCGTTCGAATGGTGCCGGGGATGTCGTGCATTGCGAGGACGAATCCATACTTTTTCTTGTTCTGCTCCATGAAGCGGAACGGGTCGTAATCAGTCAAGTCGCAAAAGTACTTGACATTCGGCTCTACCCTCCAGTAGTACTTGTACTTGAGCACGAGTGGATGTCGGAAGAAGAATCCGGACTGGAACCTGCACATTTGCCGATAGGATTTGGAACCACCGTAGGGCATACCGGTCTTCTTCGCCTTGTCCCAAGACTTCTGTGCTTTGACCAGATCGATGCTGGATGGGATCTCCCAATGCTCTGGTGGCACTAGACCAAACTCGACACTAGATGAGACGGCTCGTGTGATGCGCTGCTTGAACTTGTCCGAGAAGGGTTGATCGTTCAAAAAGACATAGGGATAGCGGTGATGTGGTCGGTCGTTGAAGGTGGATTCAAGCAATTGTAGGCTCTCGAGGATTCCGTGAAGCTCGCCTTCACGACAGAGAATGACAAAAGTTGCGTTGGCCTTCGGTGTGTTCGCGTATGGACCAACGAGGTCGACGGCTTTGGAAGCAGTCGAAGGGTACCATGATGAGCGCAGGGTATCGACTTGATCGTGATAGGTCGTGGACGTGTAGCTGGCCAGGTAGTGCAGTGAAAGAATCGAGATGACCGCGAGCGCGACGTAGCGCAGAGTGAGATTCATCTTGCAAGCATGAGGAGACGCGAACACGACGTTGTTTGCGTGCAGCCTGTGAGGGTGAGATGAACGTGAGGATCAAGTTGATCGAGCGCGCGATCGTCTCAGTGGCATTGGGTCGCAGATCTTCTGGTGGACGCAATGACCCCTGAATGTTCGCAAAGATTGGTGGCTCC
The DNA here is from genome assembly GCA_928722275.1 of Ustilago vetiveriae. NCBI lineage: Eukaryota > Fungi > Basidiomycota > Ustilaginomycetes > Ustilaginales > Ustilaginaceae > Ustilago > Ustilago vetiveriae. The sequence goes on from CAKMXE010000003.1 coordinate 509,808, forward strand.
GTTCCGGCCAATTTGTACACCAACGACAGTGGCAATCACAGAATGGGGAAACAATGAGAAGGGCGAGCTGCAGGGTCGCCGACAAGAGCTATTTCGGTGCGGCAGCACATGCATGAAAACGAAGATGATGACAAGGGCACATGATTCAAAGGCACAAAAGCCACAGAAGCGAATCACCACGCGCCATCCTGACTGTTGGAAGGCAGAACCAGAACCAGAAGAACACTGTAAGAAGAGCCTTTCTCTTGCCTTGACGTCCGTGGGCGTTGCATCTTGGAATTGGTTACAAGACGGCGATTGAAAGCGCGTTTCTCGTGCAACCAAGCCAGCAAGCAAGCGAGCATGTCGCTCTGGCACCGAGGTGGTGAAAGGTGCCTCCGCGCAAAACTTCATGTGGCTGTTGGCAGCACTCTACTCTAACAGTTTCGATTTAAATTTATGAGATATGTTAGATGTTTCCACAGGTGACGGCCGAGAGACCGCCAAGATGGCCCGGGTATCGAGGCTGCTTCCGGCCCGGCCCTCTGAATTGTCGAGCTGCGTGCCCCAGATTTTGAGCTTGTCGACCGACTTACTTCGGCAACCGGCTCATCGTTACCAAGAACCCCGCACAGCATCCAAGAAGCTTTCATCCCACCGACGCTATATAGACGAATCCTTCGCAGTCCGTAGCCATCTCAACGAACATCACCATACCCCGCCCTCACAATGTCGCAACGAGTCTCTCAGATCGCCGGTCACCTTTCCGGTCGTAAGTGTCTCCTCCTCCTGTTACAAGTGTCGTGAGCAAGCGAGCTGACCGCCCACTTTCCTTGACCGTCCTGTGGACACTCTTGCAGCCGCACCCCTTCTCAAGGGTCAAGTCGCCATCGTCACCGGTGCCGGCCAAGGTATTGGCGAGGCCACCGCCAAGCTCTTTGCTAGCCACGGCGCCCATGTTGTCGTCTCCGACCTCGACGCCAAAAAGGCCCAGGATGTCGCATCTCAGATCACAAAGTCCGGTGGATCCGCCATTCCTTTGGCTGGCAACGTCATGGACAAGGACTTTGGCGAGCGCGTAGTCAAGGCGGCCGTCGACAAGTGGGGCAAGCTCAACATCATTGTCAACAACGCCGGATTCACTGCAGACAAGATGGCGCACACCACCGACGATGCCACCTTCCAACTCATGCTCGACTGCCACATCACCGCTCCTTTCCGCATCATCCGTGCCGCCGCTCCCTACTTCCGAATCAAGGACGAGAGCAAGCGTGAAAACATGGCCATCGTCAACGTCTCGTCCACCTCGGGTACCCACGGCAATGTCGGCCAGGTCAACTATTCGGCTGCCAAATCCGGTGTGCTGGGCTTGACGAAGACCATGTGCAAGGAGTGGGGTCCCTTTGGCGTTCGTGTCAACTGCGTAGCCTTTGGCTGGATCAACACTCGTTTGACCCAGGCCAAGGAGGCAGGCGCTTCCATCGAGATCGACGGCAAGAAGATTGCTCTCGGTATCCCTGGCCGCCCCACCGGAGGCGACTCGAAGCAGCAATCCGTCACAGCTGTCGCTGACATTCCCCTCCGCAGACCAGGTGACGCTGAAGAGGCGGCTGCTTCCATTCTCTTCCTTGCCAGCCCTCTCGCCTCGTATGTTTCCGGTCAGATCCTCGAGGTGACCGGTGGCCGAGGTATCTGAAAGTGTCTGTATCGCGGTCATCTCAGACATCAGTTTTGTGTTCCTTTTACTTTGTGTGGTTGCGATCTGAACAAAAAAAGCCCATACAAGCTGTACTTGTTATTCTTCGACTGCACCTGCAATTACAGCAATACAGTCTGTGTCCACTTTTTTTCGACCCCTTTTTTGAGTCTGAAATTCGGCCATTCTTTTTTGGAAGGCTAAACGGAGCCGAGTTGTTGTGGTCTGTTGGACCCTTGAGAAGAGAAAAAGCTTCTTGCTCTTCATCCATTCACAATAACAACAGCCTCTTCACACCAGAAGCTGTCGAGGAGACGACATGTCGGCCATTCGAGTGGTGCATCCAGCACCTGATGTCAAGCGTGGAGTGCAGTACTGGGAAGGTGTCGAGGCAAGCGTCGACGGGGTTCTCGGCGGGTTTGGTCATGTCTCTCGAGTCGAATCGCTGGGCAGCCGCTCCTTCCTCCTAAGCGTCCTTCCCCATCTCTCGTTCTGCGCACCTGCGTCATCCAACGTGTCATCAGCGCAATGGAAAAAGGACCGAATCGCAGAGAGGGGAGGCAAGGGCAAAGCGCGGACACGTGCTCTTGATTGTGGTGCAGGCGTTGGCCGAGTGACCCAGCACAGCTTGATCCCCATCTTTGACCAGGTACACATGGTCGAACCTGTCGCCAAGTTTCTCCAAGAAGCCAAGTCCCAGTCCGTCTCTTGGCCACAGATGCAAACACCGCCGAGCAAATCTCCCTTTCAAGCGCGCAAAGCAGTTCACTTTCACTGTTCGACATTGCAAGATTTCGAGCCAAGTCGACCTTACTCCTCGGCACTACGCGTCGGTGATGGAGATATCCCACCCACGGTATCCATTGACGATGAACTCCAGCAGAATGCTGCTTCCGTAGAGATGGCAGCAGCGGAGCGAGACGGTGTAGCGGGATCGCAAGCAGAGCCAGTCACGTACGACCTCGTCTGGGCACAGTGGTGTCTCCAGCACCTCTCGGACAAGGACTTGATATCCTTTCTTCGACGCTCCAAGGCAGCTCTCAAGGAAGGCGGCATTATCGGCGTCAAGGAGAATGTTTGCACAGAAGAAGCGGACGGCACAGAACGTGTCTGGTACGATGACGAGGATCATAGCATCACAAGGTCGACAAAGGCCTATGAGCGTGTCTTCAAAGAAGCAGGTCTCGACATTGTCAAGTGCGAGATCCAATTTGGTATGCCTGCCGAGTTGTTTGTCGTCAAGATGTGGGCGTTACGCTAGTGTCCCATGCATAGCATCGTTCAGCTCAGATGACGATTGTAGTCTTGGATTGCAAAGCATGCAGATCTACTGGGTATATTCTCTGTGCGAACCGCTTGAACTAAGCCGATTTGCGAATCTTGTCGAGCATGACCTCCATCCTCGCTCCTAGATTGGGCTGCCCCCTCGCTTGACCCGTTCGACTGCCACTAGGCTTGTTCCACATCTTGTTCTTCTTGAGTCGTTCCTTTTCCTTCTCCTCTTTGCACCTTGTGTCTCTGACCGCTTCTTCTGCTTCGCTACGGTGGGCGGCTGCCTTTGGTAACGGATGCGGCAATGGCTTGTTGCTTCTGGCTTTGCCACCTTGGTTTCTTGGTCGCAGATCCTGTTTCCTCCCAGACAGCGCAAAGTCGATCTGTGCGGCTTGATCATCGTCTGCACCATCTTCTGGGGCGAATCGACCTTGATCTTTGGGCAGCGCAAAGGGCAGATTGGAATCGTCATCGTCTTCTGCAGCCGCTCCACCACCGCGCTGGCCTAACGGCGCAGCATTTGAGCTTGTGCCGCTTCCTGAAGCAGCTTTGTCCTGCTTGAGCTTTCTGTAGTAGTCTTTCTTGACTTTTGCTTTGTGAATGAGCTCAGCCTTGATGCGTTTGTGCTTGCCCAGGTACGCCCCATCCGGAAGGTGTTTGGGTCCGACTTGGAAGCCGCCGGTCTTCTTACCGTTGGATGGTGTTGCTGTTGTGCGATGCTTGACCAGCTGCTTTTTGGTGAACTTTGGTGCTGGCATGTCTTCTGTGCCCTATAAGCGGCGAGAGCGGGACGAATGCAGTTGGTGATCACGATGACACTTCTTGTCGAACAAAAACTTGAAAAGTCGCAAATTTGGCTGTGTGAGGGTGGAGGCTTCAAAGAAAAAATCAAGTTTCTTCTTCCCGGAAAACATCTAGTTTTGGAAGGACCCTTGCCATCATTCACGAATCGCGCACACCTCCTTGCCGTCCAACGTCAACGATCATCAAGTTCCCTTCGGTCACCGGCTGCTGCTCATCATGGGAAAGTCAACAAAGGACAAGCGCGACATCTACTATCGTCAAGGAAAGTCCGAGGGATATCGTGCCCGTTCAGCGTACAAGCTGCTCCATCTCAATGAACAGTACGGCTTTCTAGGTGGTGCCGACGACTACGCTCTCGATGCTAAAACCGCTTCGTCGTCCACATCGTCATCCGGCACTGCTACGGCGCCAAAGACTCCCTCTTCGCGACGTTTCCGCACTCCAACACGAGTTGTCGACCTATGTGCTGCTCCTGGATCATGGTCACAAGTGCTCTCGCGACGTCTAGCCTCCGTGCCTGGCTCGCACTTGGTTGCTGTTGATTTGCAAGCAATGGCACCTCTACCCGGCGTCACACAGATTATTGGAGACATCACTACTCCAGCAACAGCAGACGCTGTCAGTACCGCTCTCTCTGACGGTGCAGACTCCCTCAACAAAGGCAAAGGTAAAGCTCGTGCGCAACTGATCGTTTGTGACGGCGCTCCCGACGTCACTGGGCTTCACGATTTGGACGAATACTTGCAATCCCAACTACTCCTCGCTGCCACCCAGATCACTTTCCGTCTCCTCGAGGTCGGAGGCACCTTTGTAGCCAAGATCTTTACTCAGCATCCACAAGCAGGCTTGGGTGCCTCGCTGGGCAACATGGACCTCAAGGGTGCTAGACCGGCTACATCGGGCGCATTGCTGGCAGATCAGCTCCGTACCTTTTTCGATCAAGTCGACATCGCAAAGCCAAGAAGCTCAAGATTGGGTAGCGTGGAACACTTTCTCGTGTGTCTGGGCTTCAGACCTCCGCAAGACTTGCCAGCTGGGATCGTCGGAAGCCTTGCCGAGCCGGCTTCAGTCGAATTGACAGAAGAAGAAGCAAGGGATGATCTCGTCCGTTACGCTCAAAAGCTCACGTCACAGTTGCAACGGCCACATAGTTCCGGTCTGAGCGGCCCTGCAACATCACAGAATCAACTCTCGGCGACGCTGCCGTTTGTAGCACATGGCGACTTGAGCGGCTTCGATCAGTCGACCTAGGAGGTTATGGCCACGCAAGACGATTCATTTCAATGTCTCTAGTTGTGCACTTTCGCAGGTACAGCCTAGGACTCGGACCTATTCTCCCAGTCGTACGCCTTCTTCTCGGTCCAAAACTCGCCCGGCTTGGCATCCAGCTTGCCCAGCGCCAGTAGCACAGGTGTCTCGGCACCCTGATCAAGCGTCTTGTAGCCCTTACCCTTGGTCATGTCTGTGTTGACATAACCAGGGCAGCAAGATACCACTTCGACCTGTTTACCTTCCTGTTCGTACTGCTTAGCCAAGGCTCTGGTGTAGGCGATCACACCGCTCTTGCTCGTAGCATAAGCGGCGCCTTTCCAACCCTTCTCCTTCCAGGTTCCATCTGCTACGACATTTTGGAACTCTTGCATGAGCGCATCGGTATCGGCGATGGTCTTGGAGTTACGGAATCGATCGCGCACATCGTCGCTGAATCCCTTGAGCACACCGGTCAAGGAGGCAATGTTGACGATACGTCCACCGTCTTTGACCGTGATATTGTTGATCATGTCTTGCACCGCATAGTAGTTGGTAGCCACAGTCTGCTTTGCCACTGCGCCATCGAACCCATCCATAGCGATTCCGGCGTTGTTGATGAGAATGTCAACACCCGACTTGAGCTCTGAGCCAAGCTTGGCGATCGAATCGTGAGAAGTGGTGTCCAGCTGACGAACCTCGATCGAGACTCGGTCCAGAACATCCTTGGCGAGCTCGGAGGTGATTGACTTTTTGGCGTCTTCGCCTTTAGAGACGTCGCGCGAGCCAAGGTAGATGGTGAGCTTGTCCGAGGACGAGGTCGAGACGGGCGAGGAAGGGTATTCGCTGGCGAGTCTGCGGACGATACCGTAACCGAGACCTCGATTGCCTCCTGATACAAGTGCGGTGACCATGATGATTCGGATATCTTGTCTTGGTAAGTCTATAGAGGGAGAGTACGAAAGGAGAATGCAAGAACAATGAATGAGAGGCGTCTTTATGTACCTTGTGCAATGTGATTCTTTGCTGAGCACGATCTCCGACAAGAGCTGCCTTGCCTCTTGCGTGTGGAGGTTAAACGCCGGCTGACTGACTTCGGCTAAAAAGCCGACGCGATAACTCGCACTGTGAGTTGTTCGACGACACCGCTGAATTTCAAAGACGACATCAACTGGCTTCCAACTGTCGCTTGACCCTTGATCTACGGTTTCGCATCGCGAGCCACGACAGCTGAATGCACTGCACAGCAAAGTCTACGATGTCCATGCCATCCAAGGCAACTGCAGGGATGCGGACTGCCGTTGGATTGCTGACACGGCGAGCCACGCCGATTGCAGGCGCAGCTACGAGCACCAGACTTTCGCATAGCTCCACAGCGACAGCGATCGCTCACGGCTACAGTAGCAGCAGAGGCGCGCAGCTGTCATATCCATCACGGCCTCAATCGCGTAGCTTTTCGCAATTTCACCCCTCGGCAAGGGAACAGCTTTCTCCCGAAGTGCTTCGTAAGCAGCTGGAAGATCAGCTCTTCCGCCGCGTTGGTCAACAGCAACAGCAATCGCGACAGCCGGTACAATATCAGCGATTTGGTGGTGGCGGAGGCGGTGGAGGTGGGGGACGAGGAAGGGGATCTCTTTTCTCTTCTCGCTCGCCCGTACTCATCCTCGCAGCTCTGGGTGGTGCAGGCGTCTACTACGTGGTCCATCTCGAACAAGTCCCCGAAACAGGTCGATGGAGGTTCATCGACGTCGACGCAGCACAAGAGCACGAGATGGGCCAGGAGACCTTCCGTCAAACTCTGGCGGAATACCGTGATCGCATCCTGCCGGCCTCACATCCATACTCGAGGCAGGTTCGCTCAGTGGCTAGCCGTATCGTCGCAGCTCTCGACAAGGCTGTAGAGGATCGTAATCAGCCTCATCACACCAAAGGGGATTCCGGTCTCGACCATCACTCACACGGAGAGGAAGGTGGCATCACGTACGGCTCGATTGCTCCCCTCGGCAGGAACGGAGGTGGCGCATCGTGGTTCGGAAGCCAGTCTGATCCAGAGCCACGAGAGTCGGCAACGAAATGGGAAGTGTTTGTCATTGATGATCCCAAACAGAAGAATGCATTCGTTCTGCCTGGTGGCAAGATCTTTGTGTTCACAGGTATTCTTCCCATCTGTGCCAACGCAGACGGCTTGGCGACGGTGCTCGGACACGAAGTTGCCCACCAGGTAGCGCGACATTCGGCGGAAAAGATGAGCGGTTACAAAGTTTTGCTCTTCGGCAGCTTCCTCTTGGAAGCTTTTGGACTAGACATCGGCCTCAGTAGAACGGCGCTCACCCTCCTTCTCTCGCTACCCAACTCGCGCAAGACGGAGCTAGAAGCCGATTACCTAGGTCTCAGAATCATGAGTCGCGCATGCTTCGACCCAACAGAGGCAAGCAAGTTGTGGACGCGCATGAGCGAGTCTGAAGGTGGAAGCGGTGGTGGTATGCTAAGCAGCGCACAGGCGATTCTGTCGACGCATCCAGTGTCGAGCCAACGAATCAAAAATATGGAGAAATGGTTGCCAGAAGCACTGGACACGAGGAGAGCATCGGATTGTCCTGCGCCCCAACAAGTCCAGGGATTCCGCGCTGCGGCTGCAACGGCAAGACAGAACTTCTCCCCCTTTTGATTCAAGTCTCAACTCAAAGTCATTATCACTCTTTCGACTCTCGTTCTGTCAAGGGTTCCACTAGTCCACATGCTGCTCGCCGAAATGTCTTCAAGAGAAGCAATGCGTTGTCATTCTATCTTTGAATTCCTGCAGAGAAAAGATTGTGCAGACCACAAAGTGTCGTGTCACTGAGACTTTGACTGAAGGTTGACACGCCAAGCGCTCGGAGGCAATGCCTGCAGCTTTCGACATGCCGGAATGATGAAAGACACCAACAGCACTGTACCAACAACGACGCAAAGGGTTGATGTCCAGTAATACCCGTCTCGCTCGATGTAGCATTGTCCACCTGCAGCCGAGCAAGCGGCTTTCCCCAGATCCGAAGTGCATTCGTTCCCGCCAATACCCTTGGAAGCTGTAGCCCACAGTTTGGCGATTTCCGGATCCTTGAGCAACGACGAGCTGGACGGCGGTTGACAGCTCGAGATGGTGAAAAGGTCGACAGCTTTGAGGACAAAGTAGCGCGGCCAAGTACCGCCGAGGTTCGAGACGGTGTTGAGAAGTGTCATGTAGGTTCCTCCGATCAACGGGTCGGCGATTTGGGTGTGGAAGGCGGAAATCCCGACAAATTGGACGGTGGAAGCAAAACTACCAGCAACGGTGCTTGCGATGACGATGAAAAAGTATCCCGCCCCGATGGGCGCCTTTGGCATACCATGTACGATGGCCATGGACAGCACGGCGAAGCCCAGACGGAAGAAAAAGGCGACCACCCACGGCTGCAATGCTCGATCACCCTTACTCCACCTCGCTGCAAGGTACCCAAAGATGAGTTGGAAGGGGAAGTCGATCAACACCGCCAAGGCCAAATCTTCCTTACCGAAACCCTTCTCGACCAGCTTGAGACCGGTGACCGCTTCGTTGGCTTGGAAACCGATCTTGGCGACAAAGTGGATAAGTATAAAGGTCTGTACATGCTTCAATCGACAGATCCTCCACATGATCGAGTAGACTTGCTTGACGCCCATCTCTGGAGCATCGGAAGACTCCTCCTCTTCCTTTTTTAAAATCACCAGCCATGCTGTCACCAACAGGAATCCGATAGCCCAGAATCGCATGTATGCAGAAAGTGAGAGAAGCGGATAGTCGAGCGGCGTCGAGCGGAAGTACTTATTACTGAACTCGACCGAGTTGAATGCCAGAAAGACAGTGAAGCTGAGGAAGTAGCCCGAGTTGAGACCCACAGTCTGAGCCGTACTCGCATAGGACAGGTTCTCCTGAGAGAGCAATGTCAACGCCCAGCCGTCGACAGCGATGTCTTGAGTAGCAGCGAACAGAATAAGGACGAAAAAGATGAGGGTTATGAGCTTGACGTTGGGCAAATCCGCCAGTAGGAGCTGGTCGACATTGCTAGAAAGATACCAGAACATGACTCCGACCACGGCCTGAATGGGCACGATCCAGCTCTTGCGACGGCCGAGCGAGATGGTTCCCAAGAGCGGAAGCTTGAGCTCGCTGACAAAAGTCGAATCGACGATCGGGCTCCAAAACAATTTGAGCGAATACGGGTAGGTGCAGAGCATAAAGAAGCCGATATCGCCATAGCTGAGTTTGGACTTGAGCAAGAAAGGCATGGTTCCGAAAGCAAGTCCTACAGGTATACCTTGCAACAAGTAGAGGATGACAAGTAGAATCATGGCCTTTTGATCCTGTGGTGAGAGATCCATAAAGCCAGACGCCTCTTGGCTAGCTTGCTTCTCGGCGATCGAGACGCCGCTCTTGCCATCGATGGTTGTGGTTGAAGGATTGAGAAGTGCATCTTTACCAGTGTTTGCGTTTGAGTCCGATCCCTCTCGCGTTTCAAGCAGGCCAGACTTCTCCACTGCTTCCGAGCTGGGCGTGCCGTTGGTGAAAGTCGCTGTTGGTCGTTGGCGCAGGTTGGTATCGTTGCCGTTCGAGTCTGAGGATGAGACCTTGGTGCTCTTGCCTCGCGCCATTGTTGCCTGACCAAGCTGTTCGCGTCGAAAGGCTGAGAAGGGAAGATGGAAGTCAAAAGGCAAAGGAGTTCTCGTCCGTTGTGTGCATGACACATCCTGCTGCTGCTGCTGCTCCTACTCCGTGGTCGTACCAAAAAAAGTGTTGATTTTGCCGGTTGGCTCGCGCGTGTCTCCGCGTTCCACGTCAACTTTACTTAGCCTTTTCTTCCAAAGCAACAGGCGTGAACAATTTTTCCAAGCTTGTTACATCGGCATTCTCGCAGGTTGCCGAGATTTTCGAATCGCTCTCTCCGCGGTTGCCCCGAAGAAGATGCCGTAGATAAGAAAGCGGCGGCAAGAAGACCGACCTTCGATAGCGAACGTCCGCTTCGGCTATTGCTCAACCAATCAGTTGACTCAGGGATACCTAGATAGTCGGAGTGCAGCGACAAAGGTTCGCAAGGTCGATTGGCTTTTACATTTTCGTTCAGCATGCTCCCCCGCAACCGAGAATCAGAGTTTCGCTCTTCTCCGAACCGGGCTTAGGCAAAGTTCTACTTCTTCATTGTCAGTCTGTGCAGCGTCCCTCGTTGAGCTGAATGACTTTCGTTTGTACCACCACACATCTTGTACGGTCCGACATCAACACATCAGCGCTCGTGCTCTAATCGTCAGGAAGATTCGCAATGTCGTCCCCCGTCATTGGTCTCGTCGTGCTCATTCGACATGGTGACCGACAAGGCTTCTATCAGTCTCCTACTACGTACACTGCATCGCAGACCAATCTAACCGTCCTAGGCTATCTTGAAGAGTTGAACAGTGGCGCACAGCTTCGCTCCCGCTACCTAGACGCAAGCTCGCCGTTTCTGATTCAGGGGGTCAGTTCCGCAGCAGCCGAGAACGTCCAAGTCGAAGTGCAAGCGGACGCCGGTGGTGAAGGTGGCGTCATTGTAGAAAGCGCAAACGCCTTTATGCAAGGCCTTTACCCCGCTTTCAACGATACTATTTCGCTCGCCAACGGCACCAGCGTATCATGGAACAATCGAGCACAGCTCATCCCCATCGAAACAATCGAGCCGGAACAATCGTTTGTCATGGAGCCTTGGACGTCGTGCGACAAGTTTGATGATTTCACCAACGACTTCTACACCAGCAGTGACTTTCAAAAACAGGCTGCGATCGCACAGCCCTTCTATGATGCCATCCCTGCTTCTGTCCTGGGCAACCGTAAAAGGACGCTCGTTAACGCCTACAACCTTTTCGACTTCTTGAATGTCGAAAAGATCCACAACGCGACCTTGGCGCCCCTGATCACGGACGATATGCTGTCCAACGCGCTCTCTTGGGCCGAATATCACGAAGCTGGCCTGTTCGGACAAGCCGACCCGAAATCTCTCGGCAGCATCGCAGGTCGAGGCATGCTCAATCCGCTCACGGATGCCATCACCAGAGTCGCCAACGCATCGGACCCACTCAAAGTCTCTGTGGTTGCTGCGTCCTACAAACCCTTCTTTTCGTTGTTCAGCCTCTTCGAGATCCCGACACTACAAGGGAAGCTGGTCGACTATGCATCTGCTATGGTTTTTGAGATACATCAGGACAACTCGCTGCAACTCTTCTTCCGAAACGGCTCGTACGGTACCCTGGATCCCTATGACATCCGCGGCTCTTCTACCACGGTCGACGGGTTTCTCAATGACTACAATTCGGTCAAGCTCGAAACTTTGGCAGACTGGTGCAACGCCTGCGGAGAGACCACGGCGCGAGGATGTGCCGCTCTCAACGCTCTCAACGGTACCGGTAGTGGAGCAACGTACTCGGATGCCACATCAACAACGGGCAAGCATCAAGTGTCGCCTGTCGTGGCTGGTGTCATTGGTGCACTCGTTACTCTCGCCGTCGCTCTTGTCGTTGTCGCAGGTCTGGCGTACGTGGCAGGCCTGACCGTAGTCAAGCGTGGCAAGATGAAGTATTCGAGACGCCAGCACCTCTTGACGCCAGGCTCGACGAGCACCTTGCAGCATGGAGGCAACAGTGTCGAGTTGCGCTCTGATATGGATCGTAAGATATCGCATGCTTAGATTGGAGATGATGCAATGAAAGTCGATATGGGTTCTCACCTGCCCACTCCGGAGCAGATGCGCCATGGAGGGAGTTTTAGGCCTACAATGTGTTAGGAACGGACCCTACAAAGGGTTACGGGTACCCTGAGGTGCAAGAGCTGACGACTGGGTGGCTATGCCTCTTTCTGATATGAAGCATTGTCAAATACAGTCTGCTAGACCGCTGAGGGAAGTACATGAGTGCAAGTTGATTTACACCCGCAACTTGGATCAGTAATGTGGACCCTACTCCAGAACAAAAAGTCGCGGAAGTCGGAGTTGCTGAGGCGTTCTTTGCTGAGTAAAAAATGAGACCCGTTCCTCCACAAGCTCCCTAGGCTTCTTGCTGCCCGTACAAGTTTCTCGCCTTTCATCTCATTATACTCGATACCAAACGGAAAACTCAGGACCATGTCGCTACTCAGATCGTTTGGTCAGGCGCTTCAGCGCTCGATGGAAATGGCTCGAGATGAAACTGCCAAGAGTAAGTTTTCCGGAATCGCCTCCGTTTTTACAATCAAACTAAGCAAACGCTGACAGAAAGCACGCTTGCCGCCTATGACACTGCACAGTGATGAGGATGGAGATTTCGCCGACGTCCAAGAACCAAGGAGCTCTGCTCATCTACGCCATGACGCAGCCGGCACATCTCTCCGACTTTGCAACCGGCTCTGACTCGGATATCGGTGGGTTGTCACAGTGCAGGCTTGGGCTCGACGAGTCGTCGCGAGGACGCTTCTACGGCACGCTGTCGTCGCAAGTGCCGAGAGGAGGCAAGATCGAGAAGAGCGGGTATGCAGGCTTCCGCAATCGCAACCGACCGACCCTTTTCGGTAATCAATGTTGGGATACAACTGTCCACCCGTTTCTCGCTCTCCGCGTGAGGAACCGGCTAGCCAAGAAGCCTGTCGAGACCACAGAGAAGATCGAAAAGCCAGAAGCAGGCGGTGGACTGCGTGCTGCTTTGCATGCGAGCGATCCGTCGGGACCGGCCGCGAGTCGTGCCATCCATGCGCTCGGACTGGGTAGGAAAGAGCTGCCAGGACCAAAGTTCTTTGTCAACGTCCAGACGGATGGTCCCGTCACCAGTGACCTGTTTCAACACCGGCTCTACCTCGACGAAAGCAAGGGATCCGACTGGCAGACGGTTGTCATCCCCTTTGACGACTTTGTGCTCACCAACACCGGCCAGGTTTCCAGCTCGCAAGTCTCGATGATGCGCGAAAAGATCCGTACCATCGGAGTCTCTGCCGTCCTCGATGTTCCCGTCCCTCCTTCAGCGTCCAAGCCGCCCAGCAAGGATGCACCACCGTCGGCATTGTCGAAGAGCTCGCGCAAGGGTAACGAAGAGGAGCAAGAGGACGATTGGGCCGTAGATGGTGATCTTCGAGGCGAAGGCGGTGAGGATGCACCAGTAAGAGGAAGCAAGCGCGGTGCTACGTTCAACTTTGATTTGGGCTTGGAGAGTGTCTATGCTGTAGGTGAGCTGGAGGAGTTGGATGGCTTGTTCCAGCAGCAGTAAAGCTTCAACTCATGTCTGGTAATGTAGAATCGATTCAGGGAGCCTTCAGTAGTGTAACATCAGCGCTGTGAATGATGATCGTGATATGCACTGTGCGCAGCTTGGAGTCCGTATAGACTTGTAGCCTTTGGTGCCCCGCAAAGCATCTCATTTTTGACAGATTGGTGACAACTGACGAGAAGCGCAGGCTTGCATCGGGACGAGGGAGGCGATCTCAGAATCCGCAAGCTGAGCCGCAAAGCATAGCGAACACACGGTAGTTGCAGTGAAGAAACATTCGGGGAGCGGCCATCATATACGCCGACAACGGCTGGAAATGCAAAGAGTTGACCGAGCAGCGAGCGCTCTGTCAAATTTGCAGACTTCAGGGTGCGGACCGGGGATCTCTTGATTTTTGTGCGAAATTGCCGGTCTCGCCTGCGCTGCTTTCGAGAAGAAAGCCGGGGGGAAAAGTGTCGACAACTCAATGCTGACGCCTTCTCGGAGTGTGGGGAAGCAAATCGAGTCAAACGTCGAGGCCGTGCGCATCATCGGTCATCTCGTCAAGAGCTTCATACCTGCCGACCTACATAAGAAAGCGGCCGATACCTTTCCTTCCGGGTCGGACCTCGTTGTTGCTTACAAATAAACTTCACTCCGTTTCATTCCAACGCGTCAACACTTCCATAATGGCTATCGACCCCTTCAAGCCTGTCGTGCTCTCCGCCGCGGGCGCCGAGCTTACCTTTTCGGTACTTCCATACGGCCTCACCTTCCACAGCATCTCGACAGAAGAAGGCGAAGACTTCATTGGTGGACCCGAGGACCCGAAAGACCACCAAACAAAGGGACGAAAGTTCCTGAATCCGATCATCGGCCGCTACGCCAATCGCCTGCAAGCCGGCAAGAAGCTGCAGTACAAGTCTGCCAATGGCAGGACTACCACCATCGAGTTGCTGGAATTCAGCGCGCCCGGTGTGGTGCTCCATGGTGGACCGGAGAGCGACAAGGAGAACAAGGTGGACAGCATCGTGCAGCACGGACCTTTCGACAAGTGCTACTGGCAGCCCGTAGACACTAAGGACAGCAAGCTCTTTGCCAACTCTGGCTTCACCTCAACCAGCAGCCCAAGCGGAAAGGAGAGCAGCTTGATCTTTGCTATCGAGTCGCCTGATGGTGATTCTGGCTACCCTGGACAGCTTCGTGTTGAGACGCTCTTGGCTGTGGTTCCCAGCACAGAGTCGGACCCAGAGCTCGGCAAGTCGGCAGGTAAGCTGCTGCTTCGCTACCGAGCTGCTCTCGCCGAGGATGGGGCCGTCGAAGCGACACCCTTCAACATGACGCATCACTGGGGCTTCAACCTGTCTGCATCCAACGAAAAGTCGAGCAAAGCGGAGAAGGGGACCGTCTTTGAGCACGTCTTCCAGCTCTACCCACCTGCCGGCAAGGAGATCTCGCACCTGGAGCTCGACTCAGCACAGATTGCCACAGGTGAGCTCAAGCCCACCTCTGGACCCGCCGAGTCGTTTTCGAATGCTGGTCTGCACAACTGGGACCAGCCAGGAGGCAAGCGTATTGGTGAAGGTATCCCCTCGGCCGGCTACGACGATTTCTACGTTTGGGGACCATCGCCCGTTCCGCAGTCGGACGATGTCAACAAGATCGCTACAGCAGAGACAAAGCGCGTTCGTCTGACGTCCGAGTCAGCCGGTCGTTCTGTCACGTTCCACTCGAACCAGCCGGGTGTACAGTTCTGGTCGGCTGGAGCTATGCCTGAACACCCTGCTGACCCAGCACAGTCGGGTGGATTGATGAAAAAGGCTCATCGAAAAGGCGGTCAGCCGGACAGTGGCAACTTCAACGGCGCTTTCGCCGCAATCGAGTTTGGCGGACCTCACTGCGGATTCCTCGAGCCTAGCCTGCTCGATCTCGGTGGACAGGAAGAGGTGCTGGAGAAGGGTCAGGTGTATGACCACTGGGTGGTTGCCGAAGCGTGGCGCAAGTAGAATGCTAAATGGGCGAGGCAGTTGGCTGCCCGATGTGCTGGCCCTTGCTTTGTCTCTGCGAAATGACGAATCGACTGATCTATACATCTACGACTGTACAGCAGAACGAGCTCGACCAAGTGTGACGATACTGTATTCCAGCGTGGGTGATCTTTTAACGGGTGAGCTTCTGAAGGACGATCATAGATCAGCCAACCAAGCATCGATCACGCCTTGATGGTTCGTCCCGTACATGGGTGTTGCGTCCTCTGCATGCGTCATTGCAGTCACCAGTTTTCGGGGGCCGGGCGCTGTGTGCTAGGCGCCGTGTTGGTTCTTGGCACGTCGGCAAGAAGTGTGACATTGTGACAATCATGTTGCTGAGCAACCGCAGCATGTGCATTGGTCGCTTTTCCCGATCGATTCAGCATCTCCACCGTACTGACAGACGACAAATTACAAATGACCAGACTTCCAGCGCAATTCAGAGTGCCGCCGTACACACGGAGCCAGACAGCGACGCGGCAGAGAAGGAGAAAGACGCGCCACACACGGCATGCGTGAGACACAGGATCGACAGGGGTTGTCCTGATCGCTGTCACACTCCCGAGACAAGCGACTCGCTGGACCATGTACCACACAGTCCTTCACTCGCTTCGGTAGGGTTGGAAGTGATAACCCTGAAAGCAGTCGGCACCATGTCTGCGTTGTTGCTAAGATACGTTGCAGGGCGAATGCACGACAAAGTTTCTGCAGCGGCCAGTCTCGGAGATTGAAAAAGTGAAAAACAAGGAGAGGAACACAGAGACAGACACACCTGAGCCGAGGAGAAAAAGTGCCAGCGTGCCATCCATCGACAGCTTTAATTCTTTTTTGCCTTCACGCCGTAGTCAAACCATTCGGCACAGCAAAAGTGTTCGCACAATCGTGATCCTTTGCGCCCTTTCTCACTCCTTCGCCATGGCATCGCTGGGGGGCGTTCGTGTCGTATGTCGTATCTTTCCTATTTCCTGGCTGCATAAACGGCGGGTTTCATGAAATCGCGCGGCAGATGTGCGTGGGAAAAGGCTGGGAAGAACAAGGCTTTACAGAGACACCAGATGAAAAGAAGCCTTCAAGACCTCTTTATCCCACGCCTGCTGCGCACAAAGCAATCGCAGTTTTCCTGTCTTGTGCGGATGCAGGGACCCCATCTGCAATATCTGCGCCATGTGCCGCACTGTGCAACCGAGGTACAAGGAACACGGCTTTGATGCAGCTACTGCTGCCGACATTGCATTGCGCAAGCCAGCTGTCAGCGTGATCAAGTCATTCGAGGACAATCCACTACAAACAGGGGCTCTCCCAGGGTCAAAGCAAAGCCGTACGGCCAGAGGGCCAAGCCGTGATCTCATACAGCGAACAGCAAGCGCCTCGGGAGAGAAACGAAGAAACGAGCAATGAGCGCTTGCCTGCTGTGTGGAAGCTTCTGTCGAATTCAGACCCAGCCTGTCAAGGCGACCGTGATGGAAACGACAAGGGCAGACTGCAGTTCCCTCGCGTCGCTGCTGTGATCTGCGCCTACACCGAGCCAGCCCGACTGCTTCTCCGAGCCAAACCCTTTCCAAAAAGCTCGACCTGTCTGCTTCCCTCGTCTGGTTCCCACTTCCGCTCCTCATCCATCCCCTCTCTCTCTCCGACAAACATCCACCTCCCCCATCCTCTCCTCTGCCATCCGCGTTCTGGTCTCGATAGCTTTGACAGCATCAAGCCTCAACCCCCCCGTCCGACATTCTTGTCTCGCTCGCTCCTCTTTGCTCTGCACCACCACAATCTCAACCCATTGGCATTCGCTACAGTACTTGCTAGTTCCACCGTCTTTGACAGACATCACCATCGTTCAGCAATATCTCTTTCTCTCCCTCTTGTGTCGACGGCTGTAGCAGCACTCACTTCACGAGCAGCAATCTTCTCAATCCGCCAAAACTGTCATCAGTATGCTCGTTCTAAACCATAAGCTCATCCTTCTGGCCTTCCTGGTGCTCGCTCTCTTCTTGACAGCCGCCGACTCGGTTGATGCCAAGAAACAATGCCGCGCCAAGCATCACCACAAACACCACCATAAGCACCACAAGCACACTTCCACATCGTCTGCTGTCAGTGCTCCCAAGTCCACCCCTCATTCTGATGCCACCTCGTCGTCTGGCTCATCCTCCGACGCCTCTTCCGGTTCCAGCTCTGGCTCTGGCTCTTCGTCTAGCTCCAGCTCCAACTCCAACTCCAACTCTGGCTCTGACTCTAGCTCTTCGAGCTCGGGATCGTCGTCGTCATCGTCGGGCTCTTCCTCGGGGTCATCCTCTTCGGGCTCCTCTTCGTCTTCGTCCTCGGGTAGCACCATCTCGATCGCTGGTTTCACTCCTCCCAAGGGCAAAGCAGGTGTCGCTGGCGGTAACTCGCTCAAGTGGGTCTCCAAGTCGCTTGGATGGTACTACGATTGGACTCCCAACCCAAACAACCCAAACGGCGATGACATTCTCGCAGTCCCTATGCTTTGGGGCCTTGGCCGTGTCGACCACGACGATGACTGGACACGCTTCCAAGCCTTTAAGAAGCTCACCCCAGGATCGAAACCCTTTGTGATGGGCTTCAATGAGCCAGATTTCCAAGGATCAGGCTCCTCTGGTGTCATCTCCACCGCCGACGCTGCTGCTGCTTGGGAGCAATACCTTGCACCTCACAAGAAAGCCGGCGCCAAGCTCATTTCGCCCAGTATGGCCATGCAGAAGGACGAAAAATGGCTCGCGCCTTTCCTGAAAGCTATCAAGACGCAGCCCGACATTATCGCCGTGCACATCTTCCAAGACAACATGGCCGGCGTCAAGGGCGTCCTGGATCACTTTGCTACCTATGGCAAGCCGATGTGGATCACCGAGTTTGCGTGCATCAACTACCAGGGTCCTTCGCCAGTCTACTGTGATCAGAACAAGGTCAACTCGATGCTCAAACAGATGGTCGATCTGTTCGAATCGGATCCGCGCGTCGCTGCCTACTCGGTCTCGGACGCCAACAACGGTCCCTTCGGTGATTTGACTCCCAACCAAGCAGGTCAGACGTTGAGCGCAACGGGCAAGTCGTACCTTGCTTCCGTTCAGCAGGCTGCCAAGGACCTTCGTCGTCGTGGTCTCGTCCCCGTTCGCCGATGATCGCCTTACCTTCACCTAGAATTCTTTAAGGAGGAGCATTCCAGGCTGGATAACTCGGATGCTCTTCTCTCTCGACAACTCAAGGATCAGGTCTCCAATCAGTTTCATCTCGACGATGTCGCTGGTCTTTGGGACCTTCACTCTTTTTTCCCCTCAATTTCGAGTTCTGCTCTTCTCTTGTCACCGGCCAGCGCCAAGTGCGTCTTTGCTTTCGTCAACTTTCTTCATTGTGACTCATTGGAATGTTCATTTGGGGATCTGGCATCCTCTCCTTTCTCTTTACGATACTTTGTTCACACGGACGTATCGGTATGAGATGTGCGCTCGCTCATTGCGAATCGAGAGCGTGGGATGAGCATGACTGTGCTGAACTGATCAAATGGTATAAAGCACTGCCGACGCTGAAACCGGGCCGATGGCTATCTGTCGAAGGCGACATGAGTCTCGTTACGCAAATGGGGTGACGTCTTTGTGCTGTTTCTCCTCTACCAGGGTTGCTTTCGTCTCGTGAGTTGCTGTGCTTGTGATATTTGGCTTGTTGCTTTTGCTTTTGTCATCGCCGCAACCGCAGTCGTAACTTTCGTCCAACTTGTCGCATTCGAATTCCTTCTTCCCGAGGCTCTTATTCACCTCGTTGTGTACTGCGCATAACCAGAGACTTGCTGCCATTCGACTGCTCACTTGGGGAGGTAGTTCTTTGATCAATTGTTGGAAGTGGTTTGCGCATTCTCCGCATGGATAGAGTAGGGCAAAGTTTTGGAAGAAGGATCTCAATGTTTCGGATTCTTCTTTGGTCGGTTTGTCGGGGAATCGTAATGTCATTGTGTGGAGGAAGTGCCATGTTGAACGTCCGAGGGCTGCTTTGGCTGTTGCATTGGCCATTTTCGGCATAATGACTCCAGAGATCCTTTCGGTATCTTTCGTGCTGTTGGCGGGGGTTTTCACTGGTTTTGCGGTGGCTGGTTTGACAGAAGAATCCGAGGAGGAAGGAGGATGGAAAGGGGATGCACCATTGGGTCGCCAATGATCGATGAATCCTTTCACTTGATCTTCCACTTTGTGAACTCCCGCATTGACGTTCGCTGTCGCGTCATGCCAATCCCAAGCACTCCATTTGGATTGCTCTACTCCCTTGCCTTGGGAAACTTGTGCCAGACCGTTGCTCGATTGACCATGCAGCAGCGAATCGGATGTATAAGCAAGACCGGTCGATGGATCGATCCAAGTAGGTTGACTAGGATGTGACAAGTAGAGAAACGAAGGAATGAGCAGAATGAGTCCTGCCAACAGGACCAGTTGAAAGAATCTTGATATCATTCTGTGACTTTTCGTTGTCCAATGCAGATGATCGGTGGTGAGTGGAGAGCTGGAAAGCACGAAAGCAAAGCAGGTGGTTGACAAGGAGCTCCAATTCACAACAGAAACCGTCTTCCGGGCAAAGACAACGAGGACCCTTACATCAAAGCAACACCAAGCTTGCTGACATTTCTCCAAAATCGCATCCTTGTTGTTTTGCTGAACGTAACATGTTCAAGTTTTCACCCTAGTCCAGAGCGCGATTTATGCTGGCAAGCGAGTCGTGCCGAAGTGACACTTCTGATGCACGCCAAGACATACAGCGTGCCGGAACTGCAGGTCGCGTTGGGCCAGTTCGTATGGGCCCCCTACACAGAGGTAGAATAACATCTCAGATATCATTTTCTCATTGCAGTCACGCAGATCAGTTCCCAGCTTGATCATATCAACGCACAAGCAAAAGCATGGCAAAGCAGTGGTATATCTGGAATGATCAAGAGCATGACATTGCTATAAGGCCGACTGCAAGGAGGACGAGGGAGTCACAAGGAGCGCCCAATCGAGTTCCATTGCTTCGACCCATTCCGAGTCGCTCTGCGGCATAGGTGGACAATTGCCTACATCCTGTGCTGCTTCCGCCGATGCTCGTCGGGCAAACGATGTCTTTTGCAAACATCTCACTCGCGATGCTGTACCTCGCTCGATGTCTGGAGACGACAATGTTCGCAGGTGCAGATACAATCCACGAGCTGCCGCAGGGAACAAGTTTTCCGGATAGTTTGAATACAGTTTCAGCACCATCTGACGGATCTTCCACGGCGCACCAAGACCATACTCCGTTCCACCAGCCGTGACGGTAGACGAGGTCTGAACGTCGCCTCCGTCCGGTGATGTCCTGAGCAATTCCACCACCTGGGCTTCTCGTTCCAGCCGATGGTCGAGGTACTGTTTGAGCATCTTTTTGCCTTCCTCGACGACAGGTCCATGGGCAGGGTAGAGGCGGTTCTCGCCCGTCGTTGCTGCCGCTTCCATCTGCGAGGGGCCTATTTCCTCCAAAGCACGCGAACACTTGCGCAGGCTCGACATGTAGGCTGTCAAATCTTCAAAGACCGTTGTGCCCTGTCCGAGGACGTGATCACCCGTGAGCAACGTTTTTTCCTCATTCAACAAGAGGCAAATGTGATCAGCGGTGTGACCAGGCGTGTGAAGCACCTGCAGCGAGGAAGAGACGTCGTTGTTCGTCACGTGCACCACCGAGCCCTCCTGAAGTGGCCACAGAGGTGAGGCCGCTTCCCCACTTCCACCATATGGTGTGAAGGAGCCTTTAGGCAGACTGTGCAACATCCTGACGAGATCCGGATCCGATTCGGGATCGAGGTACTTGTGTATCCGTGGTGCCGGCAGTGTCACTGTGGCCTGCGCTCTCAACTTGGAGAGGAGCGAGAGAATGGATGGAAGGCCACCGACGTGGTCGTGATGCTTGTGCGTCAATACAATGTCCGAGATCCACGAAGTCAGCTCATCTTCGTCCTCATCGTCTTCCTCCATCGCATTTTGGCGTTCCGAGGACGAAGCTCTGCCGATTGCATCGCCGTCGACTGCGCCCTTGAGAGCGCGTTCCAACAGTGGGATGTAGGATTCCGTTCCTTCGCCCGTATCGACCAAGACCGAAGGTCGCGATGCAAGCTGTGACGAGGCAGCCGGGGGAGTCGAGACGAGGTAGGTGTTGGTGCCTGCCAGGGTATAAGGACCAGGATTTTGGCCGAGGATTCGAATCACGCGACTCGAAAGACGCACAAGATCTTCGACGGCTTTGCGTGCTTCCGCCATGGGTGCTGTGTTGCGGTTCGGCACTGCTAGTGAGCAAGTTGCTGGGAATGACGATGGTGGTGGCAGGTTGAGACGGTAGAGGGAACCGTCGAGAGCAGGCCAGACAACGGAACTAAAGATCTCGGACTGAATTACTGCAGATGCAGAACGCTGTCAGCTGAGTGACACACGACGCCGGTTCAAGCGCCAGGGTCCTGCGAAAGAGCGCGGCACGAAATGGTATCCGACGCCGGAACTGGCTCTGTCCGTAGAGCAGCTCACGCTAGTTCAAGGACGACATTGGTGAAGCGCTCTAGAGCTGTGAATGTATCGAGAGGACCGAGGCCATTTCGGCAGCGGAGACTAAAATGGCTCGAATGCCAAGCAAAGAAAAACAAATGTGGTCAATTTCCCCACTCCGCCTTACCGGCGATCCCAGCGGGCGGCGAGAATGCGAAATGAATTACAATTACAGTATTGAACAACAAAGAATGGTCTCTGTCAGTATGATGGCCAGTGCTCGTTGCTCGGATCACCTCGTATCAAATTGGGCTACGTGACGCCTTCTCGTCGATTCAACTCTGGTCATGACGATGTCTAGAGCCGGTCGAAGAGATAGCTTCTGGTGAATTCCCAAAGTTCCGTTTTGATGCCGACAATTTGTCTCAAGGGCAGTCGGGTGCCGATGCTACAAAGCCTAGCTGACCGTTGCGATCCCCCACTCTCTCTCTCCTTTCGTCCAACTTATCTCCGTCATATCCTTCAAACCTCATCTGAGACTCGATGCATGGCTCCGCCCTGCTTGCTGCAAACAGCAGGCTTGACTCTAGATCGGCTCACTGTCTCCCAGATTCCTTTTGCGCCGGTCATTTGTTCCTTTGCGGCGCACCTGATAGTCGTTGTCAAAGTAACACGAGCCTCTCGCTCTTTGTGTACGTGTTATAAGATTGAAAAATGCCTGTGCGGTCATGGAAATGGCTGCCGAGACGTTGCCGCGATCGCCACACCATTAGGCCACGTGCCGCTTCCAAGTATTTGATTGAACCTGATCTGATGGTCCGAGCCGTCAGTTGCAAGCAACAGAGAATGTTAGATGTCTAGTAGATTGCGGTTTCATGCTTTGCCACATCAGAAATTCTTGCGTTGTGTTTACCCGTACCATCGATTAATTCATGGGCTATGTTACCCGATTTCTAATCCATACCCAATCCATCAGGCATGGTGAGGCAATGATACAGGGCTGTCACATAACGCATGCAATGAAACCGCTATGGTACAAGAATCACAAATCATCGTCTATGCAATGCTGATGGTACAGGGCCTGCTCATCGTCGACCTTTGAATTATAATGCTGCGTGTGTGCATTTGTGCGGTTGTGAGATGCTGCTCTTCGTCACCACCATATCCACATCAACACATCGCTCGGCGCAATGCAAAACCTTTCGCATCATTGTCAGTGTGCTCGCTGCGGTACGCAAGGTCAGTGGGTATCGGAACTGATGCATCATACCCATCAACATAGGTATGGTCCTGCCTCTAGCCCTCGTCGCACATCAGTAACGCAGTCTTTGTCAAAGCGAGCAAGATATGGCGACTCTACCGCCAGTCGCTTCGATTGGCTTCAAGGTATGTTTCAACACTTCAGCTCACAACGGCCGGCGATGCTTTTGGGCGGGGACCAGTCATTGGAGGAAGCCCAGGCCGTCGGCTTGAGCGAGGAACCTCTGAAAGCAAATGACGATTCCATTGCTGAAGACGATGAAGGTTTGCGGGACGCAGATGGGCACGAGGAGATTCAGATCGACACCGAGGGACAGCAGGAGGACGACAATGGGGAAGAGAGCGATCGGGAGCTTGAGTTTGAGCTCCAAGATGTACTGCCGCTGGGTACATTGATTGAGGACAAAATCACTCTCCCTCAGGAGCAGCGTGATTGCAATAGCTGGGTCTGGAAGGTCTATGTGCTGATATCATTCATGTTGGCTTTCACTAGCCTCTCTCAGGAATGCGCAACCCTTTTCTTGACGTTTGTATTTTGTGTGATCGCACCCTTGGTCAAGCAAGATTCTCAAGCAGCAACAACCCTCAAGCAAGGTGGGCGGCAGCATCGTCTCATCACTCCGGCGGCGGTGGCAAGGAGCTTGGGTCTCAACGATCCATTCACTAGGTACCTCGTCTGCCGCAATAATTGCTGCTGTCGACTCAATCTCTGGGATGGAAAAATCCCTCCGACAGGCGAGCTTCTATGCCAGCACTGCAGCAGCCCTACGATAACAAACAACAAGCCTCTGCTTGAATACGCACACCGGTCGATTGTCAAGACTTTGGTTATGCTCCTTCAAGACAAGCGCCTCGAGAGCTCCTTGGACGAATGGAAAGCTGCTCAGCAAGAACAAGGAGCAACTGGACATCAACGCTACAATACCATCTGGTCAGGCACGGCCTGGCGTGAAGATTGCACGGCATTTGACTGTACCTCGCCGTGCCCGCACGGCCACAAGCCATTCGTCGAAGATGGTGATTTAAATCTCAAGATTACCCTCAACGTTGTCACCGGGCGTTTCGACGCGGCTAGCTACTCGCAGCAAACTCGCCGCTCCTCCCCTTTTCCTCGCGCTTTGTCTCGGCCAAAACTATATGCTTTTGGCTGAGTTCTTGACCACACGCATGTATCTTGCCTTTGTTGACTCAGCTCTTCAGAGCTCGCCATGATCAATCCAACGCTTTCCCCGCAGCATCTCTTTAGCTGGTTGTTTGTGTCTTTGTCAACGTCGATTGGTTTGGTCCACACAAGGGTCGGTTCTCCGGTCAATATTCGACCAGTGTCATTCTCTTGCGGTTCGACAACATTCCAGAGCGCTTCAATACACTTGATCGACGGTGCCTTGGTATACATCTGATTGGACTGATGCCTGGGCCAAAGATACCGTCGTCAAAGCTATTCAAGCAATACCTTCAACTTGTCGTCGAGGAGATCAATGATCTCGACAAAAATGGCCGCCTCATTCCTACGTCGAAGCATCCTCAAGGTATGTCTAGCTCCACCGCAGAACAATGTCTCTCATTAGCTGTTTTAAGATAACGTGGTCAAGAATGGAGACTGACACTGATTCTGGCTGACTGCAACACAGGCCAAATGGTTAGAACACGGCTCAACATGGTCGTGGCTGACAGTCCTGCACGTGCAAAGATGGTCGACTTCTATGGATCATTCGATAGAGATCCGATCTGTCCCTACTGTCCAAAGAAGATCGAGATGTTTGGGACCCGTGAGGCATGGGAAGAAGGCCCTCAAGATCAAAGACCACCGCCACCGTCGACGGTAACGGCGGCAAGATGCCTCGACACGGTACTCTTGCATCTCTGGCACTTCAATTTGGTGCTCAATAGCCCGCCTGATCCAATGCATGCAATCCACGCGGGCATGTGCGCACACTTTTGGTGGAAGTTTCTTGTCGACGGATGCTTGCAACTGGGAGGAGATCTCAAACTAGCTCAAAATGTCATTGCTGATTCCATGATTCCAACAGCCTTCAAGAAGCCAGAACGGTCTTTTGGCGACAAAAGTGCAGGTAAACCGACAGCAGAACAATGGCAGACTTTCTATCGTTGCTTATTGCCTTTCATCATGATGAGTCTGTGGAGCTACTCGCTCATGGGTGGGCGCAATCAGACTCTTGACTTCTACCCAACAGAGGCAAGCAAGAAGCGAGAGGTACGCAAGGGTCTCAAAAAGGTTTGAGATATCTTTCCCGTTGGAATGCTACTTTGTTGCATCGTCGAGCTCATCGACCAGGATCTAGACAAGCGTGGTATCGAGGAGCTACGAGATACCATTGTCGAATTCAACGTCAAGCTCAAAGATCTCCTCGGGAATGGCTGGCTCACGTATAATACACACATTGCGGAGCACATTCCTGATGCAATCAAGCGGTTTGGCGCTGCACAAAACTTCTCGTGCTTGCCATTTGAGCGGTACATTGGCAAGCTAGGCACCATCAACAGTGCCAGGCATCGCCAAGGCCAGATGGAGACGACAATGATGCGCACCGTTGCCCGTCAAGAAGAGCTACGGCACATGCTCGCACAGTCAACTGATACCTTCCTCCAAGAAAAGCTGCTTGCTCATGTCCAGAGCCGGAGCAAGATCTGACAAGGCATGGTATCAACCCGGCTGGATAAGACTACGATGGATGAGAGCACGTTTTGACTGCTCCTTGAGTATCTCAATGGGACGCAGAGGTCAATTGACGGTCGATATAAGGTCTCTCACGACCCTTCAATGACTCTTGATGATGTGCCGATGTTTTTGAAAGCGAATTATCTACGTACCATTGCCATCGACACGTATCCAAGCGAGACGAGGATCACAAGCATGGCCTCATCAAAGCCAAGCAGTGCAGGAAACTTGTTTGCGATGGTCAAGGTATCAGACGGGACTGCACAGCCTGCTCGCATCATCTGGCTTTTCGAAAAAGAGATTCTATTGCACAGACGGGGAATAGCAGCGTCAAAGGAAACGTACATGCATGTAAGAAGACTCAAAGTAGCCACCGTCGCAGAAGCGATGGGTGAGGAGATGCTCTGTCAAGATCTTCTGGAAAGGATGAAGATCAGCTTTGCCTTCTGCGACGACGATGGCGAAGAGCTGGTGCTTCCGCTTTCAAATTTTGTTTCACAGCTCGCTGTTGTGCCATTTGAGACAGACTATCGCATCCATTCAGAGATTTATGGTCTCAAGACTCTTTGAAATTACATACATCGATTCATCGTCAGAAGAGCATGTGCCGCCTCAGCCTACCAATTGGCAGTTGAAGCTGAATAGTGGCTTCGATGAAGTACTGCCATTGTCTCAAGTCCGTGCTGTGGTGACGATCGTTGCAGGGTGTGCGACCTTGTCCGTCGCTCAAGATCTTGCATGGCTCAAGACAGTGGTATGTATTCCTCAATGCGGAAAACGAGCAAAACCGACGGCACACACGTGCACAGACAATGGCGACAGGGCTGACTTGTATCGATTTGTTGTTGAGATATCCACCAGCAAGTGCGGAGTCACACGCCTTCCTCCCCTCCAGCACCTGCAACCGCCGCCGACATCTAGTATGAGTGCCGCGCAATGCTTTCACCCCTCTCCCTGTCAATCCGGGTTGTACAACACACTCGAATCAAGAGACTCCAGACCATCGCTGACAGCTTCCTGCGTAGCCAGGCCGGGCGTCGACGCGCTTCTGCTTCCACTTGAGTCTGATGCATGTGCAGCCCCCTCGACCTCTTCACAGGCAGCCGTAGCGCCTCGATTTTGACCTGGTACATTAGTGGGCTCAGCTCGAGCCCCATCATTGGACTGTTCGACTCAATACGGAGGCGGATTGCCCCACTCCATTGGATTTGGTGTATGCTCTGTAAGCAAATTTGGTCGAACGTTTTGGACAGCAGTTCCGTCGCGCATGGCCACAAGACGGTTCACCATCCACCGGTAGACTGGTGGCACCATTGGAAATCGTTCGTGAACTAAAGAGTATGTGGCCTTACCTGGATGGCGTAACACCCGTGGGAAAGAGTTCGGCAAGCGCGTTTTCCTGCGCTCGTCCAGTTCTCGCAGGATCTGCTTGAGCTGCAGCGAGCGCCACCATGGCAAGACAAGGGTTCCCGTTGGTGGTGCCCTCGACCCATCTGCTCTGAGAGCGCTGCCCTCAACGTCTGCGTCGGTCTCGTCATCGCTCGTAGCCGCGATGATGTTCCATTGCATGTTGCCGTATCGACTGGCTAGGTCCTGGTTGCCAGGCTGAGCCAACTCTTGATCTCGTCGGTTTCTCTTGTTGACTTTGCGCTGATTCCTCCTTTTCTGTGTCTCTTTTTCCTCTCGGCTCGCCTCGTCCATCCTTTGCTCTCGTCGTTGCTTCTGGTATAGGTGATGAATCGAGTCAAGACACAGCTTCACGACCCTGTCGATGCCTTTCCTTTCAACCTTGATCGCGTAATCGCTTTCAGGGTTTGCCGTGAGGGCATCGATGATGCTTCTCACTAGGTCGACGTTTTCCGAACTGTTCCACGGTAAGTCCCAATCAATACGAGTTACCGGCTGTCCGTTCTGTAGTGGGCGCCGATCGATAGGGGTCCAGTCAGGAAGCAACTGTTTGGACGACATACCCATCCTCTGTTGCAGCTCTTGGGAGAATGGGCCTGTGAATTTGACATTGGTCTTCTTTGTGCCCCGCTCTAAAGTCGGCACTGGCCCTCTCGAAGAGCTTGCAGCGCTTGCGTTGCCGAGGTTGCTCTCCTGCTGTAACTGCAGCATCTCATTCATCAGTGCCCACTGCTCAGCAACCTGCCTGGCCGTGCCAGCGTTGTCCATCTCAATCCGTGCTGACCATTCCTGCATCCTTTGTATAGTCTCGTACACTTGTTGAATCTTGTCCTCCAATGCTGTGGTGGGTATCGCCGCGGAGCAAACAAGGATAGCTTGTCAGGTTTGACGTTCTATGGTCACCCGCAATAAGCGTTTGGGCAATGATGTGACTTACATTGCTCTGCCTGTCTCACGTCCTCGCTACTCGCGTCGACGGTCCCGACTGATGTTGACGAGTCTCCCGCAATTGTTTGCCTTGCAGACTCTTCTTCAGTCGTACGTGGCACGATCTGGTCCAGGAGCGATTCGTGCTGACCTGACTGCGTTGCTGATACCTGATCGCTGCATCCTTCTCTTTGTGCTTCTCCTCAATTTGTACTGTACAACTCATTCGAGCTGACCTCACCAGCTAATGTGCCCGCCGCCTGTCCATTTGCTGCAAAGTCTACGTTGCGCTCGCAAGTACCGTGCACATCTGTGCCCTCGTCCTCTTGCGCGTCGCCATTGCCGAAGAGAAGTTGGGTTGCCTGTGTAACAGGGATTTCCACTACGCTATCATTGCATCCTGCAGAATGATTCCCATCATTTTCTCTTCGACTACTGCTCCTTGTAAATTTTCTCGGTGTGGTCCCAAATGTACTCGCCTGTCTTTTATGTGATCTTGGTGGCATGACTGCTCGACTTAGGGAGAATTGTGCAATTGCTCGCAAAGAACACCTTCGTCACCATTGGGACAAGGCACCGACAACTATTTATCTGCTGTCTGCAAGCTTGCTCACTCAGGCTTGATACAATTGCACTTCTCTCGTCGACCGTCTCATCTCATTCATTTTTTAGGCATTGTCTATGGTACCAAGTCGCCTCACTAAGGAAATGCCGATGGATGAAGCTGACTTGCGATCTCGATCTTCTCCTGTGATACATCTGCTAGTTAATGTTCCTTGGATTTGTATTCAGAAATGCCGCAATGCGATGTCTATATAACTACAGAACGGAAGATACATGAGCGGGACCTTGAGTGCAGAGACTGGACAACTGAACCGCGACCAAGGTTGCGCCGATGCATAGCAACTACTCTGTGATGGCGACAAGAGGAGTTTCGTGCATCCACGGGCTCACCACGGTCACTTCTCGGGCAACCTTGAGAGCGGCAAGAATGGGCACTGCTCTAGTGCCTGGGTGTGTTTGATGAAGCACAGAGATCGATGCGTTTCTCCAGGCTTTATGTATAAAGCTCTTGGTGGGTTAACGCAACTTTTACCTCTTGACCACCTTCAACCCGTATCCCCCCCCCCCTCTGCACCTCTCACTCTCACTCGACCTCCTTGTATGATACCTCTCAACTTCTAGAGCCTTCACCTGCAGCTCAGCATCTCGACACATGCATGTTGACACGATGTTGATGCCATCGACGATACAGCACCAGACTTCCCGTCCTGTTGGCTCTTGGCTTCACAGGGTCAGCTCGCCTTCCAGTTCCTAGCGCGTCGATGATGATCATCTTCTTCATTGCGATCTGCGCTGCAATGCAGCAATACCGCGTCAAACTCTTCACTGATCTGCCTCGGTTGGCTCACAAGCAGGTCCTTGTAATCCTGACCATTCTCCAGACGGGGAAGGAGCGCGATGAAGCTGCAGGTGGCTGATCTCTTCCCTTTTTTTCCTCCTTTCTTTCTGTCGTCATGCATAACTCTATCTCCTTGTTCACAGTCCTTTCTCACGATATCTGCCACTTCGATGGTACGCTCCTTTAACAACATGGTGTGGCACCCCTACATTCTTCAACAGACGTTTATTTAACATGTTGACATTTGTTCGTCTACAACAACGACACGTTTGCCTCCGTCGAAATCTCCTTCATGCTTTTGTTGTTTCCATCAATTGTCTATCTATCGCCATCGATGCACGCCTCAAAGACTTGTTTGCTCAACAATCAGCCAACAAACCAAAAGGCAAGTACGCATTTCGTGCCCCTCCTTCCTGCTTTCACTCTGCCTTGGAAATCGCAACTACGCCTTGAATATCTTCGCTCAGCTATTTGTATCCCACATGGACCTCCTCACTTGCCCCCTGCTCCGTCACGATCGCATTGCTATATTGCGCATCATCTTTTTCCACTCCCCAAAATGCCTACTTGCTCAGGAACTATACTGACCTTCATTGCTTGAGCGCCTTTGCTTTTCCGAGACTCGATACGAGCAACGTCAGCAGAATCGCTCTCATTATCCTGCCGCAGACTTCTTTTCACCACCTCTCAAATTCATTGTTTGGCACTTGCGTAAGTTGGTAAGCTTTGTTGGTCTCAACTCCTGCGGTTGCACATCGACTGACATTTCTCACTCATTTTCTTGCTGACACCAACCCGCACTTCAATGCCTTCTATTTTTTTGCGTTCAACAAGGTTCTCGATCATCAGCATAGCAGCGATTGAAGGTGAGTGCGCTTCTCTTGTTCCGCAAGCGGACAAAGTAGACGCTGACAACCGTCTAACCTTCTCAATGCTTTGTGATCTCTCCTTTCCCGCACAACCGTCTTCCGCTCTCCTTGCTGCTCTTCCTATTTAAACCCTCTCCTGTCTTGCTCTCGATCCTCTCGATCCTCTTCTTCTTCTTCGTCATCATCATCAACATCGTTGTCGTCGTTGTCATTGTCGTCGACACTGTCACCACATCCGCAGCAGCAACCACCACCATCACCACCACCACCACCATCGCAACGACAAAAAACATGTCTCGCCGTACCTCACAAACCACCGCTTCTCATCGAGCCTCTGCTGCTCATACCATTCGCCTCGCGCTTCTCAAGCGCTGCACGCACTGCGGTCGAGTCATTCGTCCTTCGATGATGGTGCGCAGTCCTTTCCTCAGGTCTTGCGCTTGATTTTGCTCCCTTCGCTGTTTGCAAGACCGCCTTGACGGCCTCGAGCCTTAGGTGAGTGCCCTGCTGTTTCCTCTCCTGCCGCAAACCTCTGCTGACCTCAACCTCGGTTTCTCAGTCTGTCTGGCTTTCTCTCTAACTCTTACATAGCGCTTCTTTGCTCTGTTTGCTCATTCAATCGTCCAATAAAAGTGCTTTGAGCAATATCTGCCTGTATGTGACTGTGGTCGTGAGCGGTATGAGGAGGCCCTACAACGCTCTCGCGGAGGCGTTGCAAACGTATCTACATAGTTGGTCATGCTTACTAAGCCAATGCATCAGCTGTGGTTCGCTCGTCTCATTGGCTGTGCTTGCCCCATGAGATTTTTGTACACAGGCTATGCTCAGTGATGGTTCAATTTCGCACAGGCAATGCCTAGATGTTCCACGAGGATTGCATAGGCGATGAGGTGATATACCATTGTTGATGGTGATCACGGAATGAAGGTATGGTACTGACACAACTCATTGCCGATGGTACAGGCAATGGTGTATGTAAGCACGACGCGAGAATTTTTGATGTGTGCGACTGGGATGCGACTGCGATTTTCATGTGGCAGCAATATAGTAGACGCGACGTAACATTTCGACACAGTGCGGCTCATCTAATGTCAAGCCACGAGCGCGATTCTTGGTGTGGAGGTACGGCTTGGAATCGCACGGCTTCGAATCGCACATCTTCTTCTTCACCCATCTTATCATCACCCTTTGCATAGACGTGGACGCAACCGCAGGCTAGTAGACCAGAAGATGGGAGTCAAAGGCTTGACCTCCTACGTCAAGCAGATTCAACATGCTGTTTCGGAACAGGTGACTGTTCCTGTCAAAGGCGCCACCGAGGCTGCCGCCTCTTCCAGCTCGACATCAGGTAGCACCACCACCGGAGGACCTTTCGTCATCGATGGCTGGGCATGGATCTATCGCGCTTACCTCGATCATTTCACAGAATCCATCCGCGGTGGCGAATATGTCGGCTATACATTGCACGTCCGCCGCTTCATCAATGCTTTGCGTCAGGCTGGTCTTGAACCCATCTTTGTCTTTGATGGTCCTTACCTTCCGCTCAAGATCCCTACCGTCCTGTCGCGCCTGGGAGATACCGCTGCCAGCAACTCGGCTTTCATGCGGTCCTCTTCCCGGCTGAAACCCGGCTTTCAGATCTCCATGGGCGTCTTTCCACCCCTTCTTTACGATTGCACGCTCGAGGCTCTTCGGCAGTGCAATGTCAAGGTCGTCTTCGAGGAGATCGAAGCGGACAGCGCAGTGGCCGAGCTAGCAGATAGGATGGGTGGATGGGCCGTCAGCAATGATTCCGACTTCTTCATCCTCTGCGCGCGAGGGTCACAATGTCGAGGCTACGTTCCTATCGACTCGATCGAGTATCTTGTCGAGCCAAAGGCACACCAGGATAGCGCATTGCCAATCGCTGCCGAGAACGACGCCTTTCAAGACGATGGATTCTCGCAAGTAGGTAAGAGCGGTAGGGCGAGAGGTCGCAAGGCAGCAAAGAGCACAGACGCCATCATGGCAGCCACCCAAACGATGGACAGGCCTCCGAAACGTGCAGAGGGAGGCACGCTTACAGCCATTCGCTTCACATCTTATTCTTCACCTAAGCTGGCCGCCGCACTAGGCATTCCGGCATCTATGCTGTCGTTGCTAGCAGCTCTGGTAGGCAACGACTATACTGCCAGCATTCAGAGACGCATCCTCGATCCTGCGCTCCCATTCGGCCCGCAGCGCATCACTTTTATCGCCAACGCCATCAAGACAGAGACGATGCGCATGGCTGCCAATGGAAGCCGCACGCCGGGACCCAAAATTGGCACCCCGGGTACTGCTACTCCGTCCGCATCTCGAAACGGTCTGGGCCGCACAGGGTCTGGCTGGGGAGCCCTGTCTGCTCGCGCTGGCAGCTCTTCTGCTCTAACGTCGGCTACAGCCACGCCAGTCGGCGATGCCATGCACCCCAAGCTCGACGAGGCCCTCGCCGCTCTGGCTTTAAACGATCCGGTGCGTTTCATGGTTCAACGCGTCACAGAGCGCATCTTGGCCGGGGTAGCAACCAACACGAGGGAAGCGTACGTGACCTCGGGAGAACAGCGCGATTTGGTCGATGCCATCATCGACTCTGTCGCCACCTATTCACTGCTCAGTGATCCTGGCGCGATTCATCGATCAACGCCCGGAACGGAATTCTTCGCCGACGCAAAGACGGCATCTGCCGAGCTCGAGAGCCGCAGAGCCTTGCGACTGTATCGTGCCGCCTACACGGATGGCTTCTTCGACCGCGTCCTGATCGAATCGCTCACGCAGCGGTTCTGTATGAACCGCATGGCGCCCGAGGATCCGGACCAGAAATCGATCCAATCGACCCATGCTCGAGATCTTCGAAATTGGACCTTCACGACCCTGTTTTCCACCTGGGGCATGGACTGGGCACGAGATACAATGGAAGAACCACTGGCTTCAGTGGATGATCAAGAGCGTGAGCATACAAGTGGACATTCTGGTGCGATACCCATCCTAGCAGGCCCGGGACCGAATAAGGTCAATTGGGACGAAGAAGGAGATCCTGAAGAGCTCATCCCGGTACAGACCCCTCCTTCGTCTTTCGGCAGCTCGATGTGTGACGAGGACGACGAGGAGGAGGAGGAGGAAGAGTACGACGAAGTGCGATCGCGACCAGGCTCTGCGGTAGGGTTGTTGGATCGAGAGGACGAGGACGACGGAATCAAGCCTGCCCCGGCTGTCATGGATTACAGTCGAAAGGGTGACCGATATGCAGCGGAACAGTGTCCCATCTTGTCGCTGGATGCTTTGATCGCAAGGCAGCGCAGTCAGTTTGGCATCGAGCCACCGCAGGTGCTCACCAAGTTTCTGCGTGCTTGAAACCCGTCCGGTCACATCGATGCTTTGTCTCTGCGTAGGTGCCTTGATGCATAGTTTTCGCAGTACCATCTTCTCAATACACCTTGCCAGTTGTAGCATTGTTCGTCATAGATTCGTGGAAAGGTATCTGAAATTATACAGCGAGACGAGAAGAGAAAACGGAAAGAACAATGCTGTGTCATGTGTGAATGGTCTATGTAGGCAAGCCAAAGGGACCAAGCGGGCGAGATGGTTTGCTCTTTGACAGATGTTCACCATCGCTGAGTCGGAATGCTGTAGTTGGGATTGTGAGCGGAGTCGTTGTTCGGGTAAGGACGAGCTTCGGTCATCGGGGTTTGGTAGAGACTGCCGCGTTCCGAGCCGGGCAGAGTGGAGGGAGCGTTGTTGGGGCTTGCATCGGCGGCGTAACCGGCGGGGCTGGGCTGAACACCCGTAGTGCCAGCGGTAGCATCGGGATAAGCGGCGTTGTTGTTGTGGTACTGTTGAGCAGCTTGACTTGGGTAGTAGGTGTCGTTGTTCTGAACACCATCGATAGCGTAAGGAGCCTCCGGCTTGCCTTGAGCTACACCTTGCTCCTTGGCCAACTGCTTGTTCTCCACCATGGTGCCGTCCTCGCTGAGACCGAGCTTGGCATGCTTGTGAGCGGGCCACAAGTCGACCAGGTAGGTCAGGAAGAAGATGTCCAAGAGGAACGCAATCGCCCACTCGCAAACGGCGGCAGCCGAGACGATTCGATCGCAACGGTTGTTGCCGGGCAAGGCATCACCGCGGCAGATGCCGTAACAGATGATAAAGGCAATCGCACCTGCAATGGCCAAAGACAGGATGATGGCCTTGATGATTCCAACGAACTTCAACGTTGCCAATCGGCTGTAGTCGTGCGAAAGCGAAAAGACCTGGAGCACTTGGAAGAGGACCGACAATGCGACAAAGACAACAAAGATCAAGGTCATACTCCAATGCACTGTCGAGTGGTTGAATGCATCGAAAACGCTAAGCAAGATGAGTGCAGCCGAGCCGATGACTGCGCAGACCACCGAGCAGATATCCAGAACCGTCTGCTTCTTGCGGATGGATCCAGGGATCCTTCGAGAGTGTCGCAACGACCGTTCTGCCAACGTGGTGAGAATGTAGAATCCAGCCGTGCAACAGCAGAAGATGATGAAAAACGTCTTGTGGGAAGCGCCTACATCCGAGATAAAGACGACCGAAGCCTCTTCTGGTTCATACTCGATGAATCGATCGCGCACCGCCCAGATGACGAGCAGGCCGACAATTGCCGTAGTCCAGCATGCGAAGGTGGCGATCGGCAGGAGGTAGAGGAGTCCAAACCAGCCAATTTTCGCCATCTTGTACGGAAAGCTCGCTGCTCTAGCGGGAATTGCTGGTCAGATCGAGGTCTTTCGATGGAAAAGCGAATGCTGCGAATTCAACGAGACGGTGTACTGCTGATCGCCGGTAGTTGAGAAGGAAAGCTGCGACAGGCGGAGCCGACTCCAACGAGACTATGGATAGGAGAGGATGATGGTCTGGATAGTAGCAGGCATTCCCGAATCTCGTCATCTTCTTATACGAGGCGTTCAAGCGGACCGAGAAGAAAAGCGGATTGCTACGGTGATGAACGTCATGCGCCTGTGCAATGCCCAATGACGAGAGGCAGACATGCAGATGGCCCTGTTGGACACGCACATCGGAAGTCGAATTTGGCAGCATGAGAGTGGAATTCGAGTCTTGTTGGCGGAGAATTCATTCGAGCAACGGGATACAGTGGTGTTGAAGCTGTGACTGCTGGACCACTACTTTGAAGATTACACTTTTCTGAGAGCCCTTGCGGTGAGGAAGGGTTTGCCATTTTTGACCCTGACCTTTCAAAGCCAAAGCCTCGATGGTGGAGGCGAGGCATCGGCACAAAAGCAGAGGTGACGTCAAACAGCGTCCTCCCGCGGTGCCTCTTCTCGGAAAAGAAAAGAAAAAAAAAAAAGAAAAAAAAGGATTGAAACAAGCACTTTTTCAGCTTGTTTTTTCGATCTCAGCTGCTTTCGGTACAATCGCATCGCCAATGACGCGCCGCAAACAGATTTCCCATGTTTCGATAACCGGAATAGATCTCCATCCACGACTCGGGGATCGACACTCTCTTTGTAGAAGATGGTTTGTCGTCCGGTTGAAGTGCACTCGGTTGACTTTGGTCTTTTCCCTGCTTTCTGCAGGGTTCAGCTCACCAAACCCTGCATTGCGGTCGAGAGTAACTTTGACCCCCATGTAGGCTCGAGCTGAAAGCCGTCACATGGACGAGCTTGCAGTATACGCGGACGAAAACCAAGCGGCAAAACACTATCTGGTGTGACAAAGACTCGCGAAAGACGAAACGACTTTTATATGCGATGCAGAGAAGAATGATTTCGCCAAACCGGCGAATACCAGATAATACGTGACTATCGGTCGTGCTGCACTCAAGACAGCGTGGGCATTGGCTTGCCGGCCTCCTTCCAAGCCTCCAACACCACATTTCGGAGACGATTGAAAGCCTCTTCCACATCCTCCTCTCCAATGATGCTGAAGCTAGTGCGAACGTAGCACGTCTTGCTGCCATCCGGAATGAAGGCGACACCAGGAACAGCCAGCACCCCCGCCGCCTTGGCCTTGTCCGAGATCAACGCAAAACTATCGCCCTCTGACTCGCCAGGACCCGAAGGTGGTAGATTGAGTCTCAACCACAAGAACATGCCAGCCACCGGCGTCACCCACTGTGCTACACCAGCAGCACCCAGCACCTTTTGCGCCTTGGCCTCAAAGTTGTCGCGACGCTTAGCATAGTAGCGAGCAACATTGTCGACATGTCGCAAAAAGCCCGGGATACCCCAATAGTTGAGCAGCGTGTAGGCTACGGCACCCGCCAAGCCCGAAGGTTGCAAGTTCGACATGGCGGTGTTGGCGTCTACCGCATCCAGGATCTCGTTGGGACCCGTTGCGAATCCCAATCGAAGACCAGCGGCAAGAATCTTGGAGAAACTCTCGAATCGAACGACGCGACCAGTACCCCAACGCTCGCGATGCTCCTCCTCCAACGACCAGTAGCTTCGGCATCGTTGGCGCGTCACGGCATCTTGATCGAGACCTTCAAAGTGCAGGTAGTAGTAAGGATCGTCTTCCAGCACGAGAAAGTCGTACTGTCGAGCTAGTGCCAGGATCTGTCGCTTGCGGTCATCCGATGCAGTCGTGCCGGCCGGGTTGGCACCCGTGGGAGTCGTGTAAAGGCACTTTGGTCTTGGCAGCGAGGCCGTCTCGGGATCTGTCTCCCACTTTTCCAGGATCTCGGCGAGTCGGCTCGACATCATGCCCTGATCATCGCTAGCCACGGGAATGATCCTCGCCTTGAGCATCACCAACGAAGGCAAGATACCCGTATAAGCAGGCGATTCGACAAGGATCACGTCGCCTGGGTTGAGTAGTGCTTCGAAGGTCTTGTTGAGCAGATCTTGAGATCCGTTGCCCGTAGTGACGCGCCAACATGAACGACCGGCAACGCCGTTGAGCTTGCATCCGGGCGTGACGGCTTCCCTCTTGTGCATGTGGACCTGAAGTTGAGTGATCCATTCGACCAGCTTAGGGATGCCCGAAGTGGAACCGTACTGGAGCGCAGTGACGAGATCTTCGCCCTCAATGGTGAGTTGCGTAGGTCCAGCCTCGGCGTCGTGCTTGAGGTTGAGCGAGAGGCTCTCGAATGGGAACGTGTCCGGGTTGGGCTTACCAGCAAGCAACGAAAGCATACCAGGGATCATTTCGGCAGGGAAGAGCGATCGGATGGCAGAGGCAGGTCGGTCGTGCGAAGATTGACTTAGGAAGCGTGCTGGATCCACACGACTCGCCTTGGGAACGGTTTCCGAGGTGGAAGCGAGGTCGCCCACCTTGTCACCAAGGTAAGGGCTGGGGTTGGCATTGACAACGTGAGCAGAAGGCGACATTGTCTCGACGAATAGTGGCAAAGGGCAGAAGATACGCTTCGGACAGCTGAGATGTGGAAAGCCCAGCGGCAATCTTCCTGGCCTTCGAGTGCTGCTTATATGGCTTTTCCAGAATGATTTTTCGCTGCTGCAAGCTCTAGAGGACCGTCCTTGCGAGTAAGCAACGTTTGCGTGCTGAACCTTGCCGATGACACGATGCTGCAAGTAAGATACGGGAGCAAGTGGGACGAACTACTCGAGTAATCACGGCGACGAGGTGTCAACAGGTAATCCCACGAATCTATGTTGATGTCCTGATTGTCAAAAGCTTGCTCGGTTACGGCGATAGCCTGGTTGGTGGGCGGACGCGATCGTGTTTACGGTAGGAACAGCGAGTGGAGTGTCCGGCTTATGCAAAGTCTCTTGGCCTTTGCTGATTTGTTTGGGTTACCAAGGTGAGCAGATGAAGCCAAGTGGGGGGTATGCTTTAAGAAGGGAATGAATGAGGGGTTAGGGCGACAAGGTCGAAGACGGACAAGTCAAAGTGATTCTAGGGCGCAGGGATAGGCCCGACTGAACGCCGAGCCGACCTTCATTTCGAGCAATCTGTCGAACAGGGCTCTGCTAGACAAGGACAGTCATGGAGCGAATGACTCCGAATGCTGTTTGCCCGGTTGTTGAAAAAAACGAAACGAAAGATAGCCAAACGTTGACCCTGCATGAGCCTGTGTGATTTGCTCGCTGTGCATTGCTCGACCTGTCCGGTACAGCCGTGAAAACCATCGGGTGCTGGTGTGATTCTGTATCAGCGCCGTGCAAACAGCAAAGAAAAACTTTCTCGTTTTCGAGATCTTCCACGCAAAATGCAGTCTTCTTCCTGGGCCAAAATTGCGCTCCTTTTTGGCGCCAGAATAGGAGTACTGTATACAGTAGCAGCGTGGCTGCTTCGCTGCAATGGCAATCACCTCGAACCAGGCTCGCACAAAACCCTCCGTGAAATTTCCCGAGCCGTTGCCGGAAATTTGTTTATCTATGTTGGGCATTGCGTCAAAACGACCCACGGCACTGCTGACTTGCCGTTCAGCAGACTGCATGGCAAAGGACATGATGATGAGCCTCTGAATTCCCGGAGACGAGCTCGTCCGCGGCTCGACAGCTGCCTCGGGTGACGTCTGAAGTCCAATCTTGAGTTTGTGTGACTCGGAGAGACGTGTCGGTTGTTCGCGCTTCAGCTTGGGTCGCGGTGGGTTCTGACAAGCCTTTGGTCGCTCCCATCGCTTCACTTTTCTCACGCACTTCTGCGTTGCCCGTCCAACTTTTCTCACGATGACTGCCTTGCTGTACTAATCCAACGACCTCAAACATGGTTTAGGGAGGCATGAGTCTCATTTGGAAGGCTTTCAGGAAGTCATCGAAACACGGGTGTCTCAAAATAAGCGCCCACCATCGCAGT
Source organism: Ustilago vetiveriae (assembly GCA_928722275.1). Classification (NCBI taxonomy): domain Eukaryota; kingdom Fungi; phylum Basidiomycota; class Ustilaginomycetes; order Ustilaginales; family Ustilaginaceae; genus Ustilago; species Ustilago vetiveriae. Next base: position 548,862 of record CAKMXE010000003.1, read on the forward strand.
CCCACAAACAAATGCCGTCGGTTGTGTAGTTAAGCGACTGCATACAAAAGGGTCTCGCATGCTGCCGTCAACTGTGCAGGTAAGCGATCGCATATGAAAAGGTTTCGCATGCTGCCGGCGATAGGTGTATCCCACCGAAAGCTATCAATGTAAACGATTGTCGCACTTGCATCAATGTCCTGTCGGGTCGTGCGTTGTCACGAAATAACTTGTCAAGCATGTCTCACGACGAAGGCAAGCGTAGCACTGAATGACCCCAGCTTCTCCACATACGCTCCACAGCGCTGTACTCGCCCGACTCGAGGTCGCGGATGTCCTGAAGGAAATGACGCTGCAGACGACGCGCTGAGGCTTTCTTGCCCTTGGACAACGTCATCAACAGCGGGCCCGATGCTGAGCGTAAGGTCGACAGATCCAACAGCAACAAGCCCTGCGTCAGGTCATTTCGGCTTCGCTGCGACCTTTCTGCAGGGGTGCTCTGGACTCCATCCTTGGCAGGAGGGGCGGACAGGAGTCGGTCGACACGGCGCATGGCCTCCCACGCTCGCATCTGGTAACCTCGACCGGATGACTCGGACCTTGACGAGCTCAGTGTAAACAGCTTTGTGCGCACGTAGTTCTGCGAGACGTAAAGGATTCCCAGCGCTGGTGCGATACCGACAGCACCGAACAGAAGCTGTTGGCTCTTGAGGAGCTTATCGATGCCCGACATGGCCACCTCAAGATCCACTTTGGCTTTCTGGATCTGGATAAGCAACGATCGGATCAGCGAGCCCGTCACCATCGACTTGACCGGACTTTTCATCTCTGCCTCGTACACCCTCAGGACGGGAGTGAGATCACCCTCCCTCACTTTGGCCGAAAGAGCTTGCAATTCTGCACCTGATGTTCCGTACTTGTCCGCTGTGAAGTCGGCGACCATCCTCTCGAGCGACTGCAGATCTGAAGCAAGCGACTCCCGTGACATGATGACACTTGCTTCGTTGCCATGCCGAATCGTGTCGAGAAGCTGGACGCATGGCTCCCACACCCATCCAATCAGGAAACTTCGCACCGTCTCTTGCGCTTCTTTCAATTTGGCCTCGATGCCATTCCAGTTGTTGGACAGGTACCTTCCCAAAAGCAGCAGACCAAGTGGGTAGAAAATCAGCTTCGGCCAGCGTTGAACGAGACCGGTCGGCTGACCAAAAGCAGACGACGAAAGTACCTGCTGTGTTCGCTCTTGCTGCTTCTCGAAGCCTTCCTTCAGAAGAAGTCGCAGCGTGCTGAGCGCAGACTCGGCTGTCAGGCTCGCGTCCATCTCAACCTTGAAGTCGTTCGATCCTTGTTCGGCTGTAGCACCGACGTCACTTGAAGCCCCTGCAAAGCTTTCGACGAGGACCTTGAGCTTTGCATTGAGATGTCCAAGGACCACGTGATTGGATGAACCCGAGCCGGTGGAGGAAGCGCTAAGCTCCTGAGCCTGATCGGCAAGCGCTTCGTGCTGCAGAGCTAGGCGACCCAGCTTCTCTGCAAGTCGATCGCGCTCGTTGACCAGTCCTCTTCGCTTGCATCTCGCCTCGTGGCGAACAAGATACGTAGGCGTCAGGGTTTGCAACGTCGAGCGCAATGCCTTGACACGTTGTTTCTTGCTCCTCTTCGAAGTGATGGAAAGTTGGTCGCCCGCTTGACTCCGTGCATCTAGCTGTGATCGTAGTGTCGCCACCTTTTCACGCTGATTCTTGCGATCCGCCAGAATGCTTTCGAGATTGATGCCTCTTTCGACGCGGAAAGCATACGGAAACAACATGGATGTGATCAGGTTGGGCGTGTCCAGGATGGTGCGCAGAGCAGCTCGTACGGTGTCCTTGTCTACGCCCTTCACCTTGGAGGATGTGCCACCAGCCTTTCTGTCCACCGTATTCTTGAGCGTGCTCGTCGCGGTGTCTGCTGCAAGTTCCAGAACCTCTTTACTGACGTTGTACAGCCGGACTGGAAGTGTCTGGACGAGGTACGACAACGACTTTCGCGTCGATTCCTCAATGTCAGTCCAGTACCATGTTTCGTCTTCAAGCTTGCTTGCATCCTGAAGCAGTGTGTCGAGAGCAACGGCGTACGTAGCGATCACGAGACGGGAAAGAGCAACGATCTTGAGGTCCTCCTGCTGTTCGACCGTGCCATCCAGTTTATCGATTAGACTGAGGAGGGTCTTGCGCGATGGCAACGTGTGAGAGCCATCTGCAGGTCTGATTGCTGCCAGGACATCCTGAACCGGCTTCCTGCGGTCCTGGGCTACTTCGTCCTGAATCTTGGTGTCATCTTGCGATACAGATTGGCTGTCAGAGTCGGATTCCTTCTCGATCGGAGTGCTAGCCGTCGACAGCAACGAGTCGTACAGCTCGAGCTCTGAGCCAAGTCGAGCGTAGACGTCGGATGCATACGACATGGCTCCCGATCGAATTCGTAACGGGAAGACGGATTGTGGTGGTGGTTGAATGCGTAATGTCCCGTTAGCATCGCCTTGAGGCTAAAGCGGACGGGCCACGTCGAACACAGTTCATTTTTCGAGCCAAGAAATCAGGGTCGATTCTCTCTGTTGGGCATCAAAGTGGAGGCTTTCTGCCCACATACTGTTCACACGCAAATTTCACTCGACATCATCACATTCAGGCATCGTGCAAGATAACCAGCCTCGATCGTTTGATCGATCTATGAGTTCAAACGGTTTCCATTGAACGCAGCTCGCATTCTGACTGATTTTGGCTATCGCTACGAGAGATGACAGATAAGAAGGTATTGCGTTCGATTGTAGATCGAGGCTGGACGAGTGCTTCCATTTTCAAGCCGAGATGAGGGCTTCAAAGCTCGTCTTTGTGTTCCTGGCTGCGCTTCTCTGCTTCCTTCTTCTGCTTCTCTGCCTGCGCAGCGATGCGCTCGTTGACGAAGGCGAGCAGAACGTTCTTCTTCTTGGTGAGCTCGTCGACCTTTCTGGCTGCAAGCTGGCTAGTGCCCTCGGCGTGCTTCTTGAGAATGGTGGTGAGACGCTTGGTCTCCTTTTCAATGTACTCGGCGCTCTGGTTGGCCTTCTCGAGCACGCGAAGGTAGACGTCACCGACTTCGTTCTTCTTCTTGTCGCTCTTCGGGCTCGCCTTCATGGTCTTGACGTACTCGATGAACTCTTCGTAGATTGAGTCACGCTTCTCGGCAGGCGAAGTGTACCAACGAGCAGCAAAGCCGTCAAGGGTGGGCATACGGCCAGCAAGGTCAGAAAGGACGCCACCCTTGGTACGCCATGTCTGACATTTTTCGTTGAGGAATTTGATAAAGTCTTCTTCGCTGCGACCGCCGTTGTAAGGCTGAGGGTTGCTTTTATCGCCCTTGGGGAAGAACATGAGGGTCGGGTATGAAGAAACTCCGTAGCGCTGAGCGATCGGCTTGTTGGCGTCATTGTCAGCGTCCATTTGAGCAACAACGCAGTCATCGTCGCCCAAGAAATCTTGAGCTACCTGCTGATAGGTGGGGTTGAGATTCTTGCAGTGACCGCACCAGGGAGCATAGAACTCAACCAGAACATCCTTTTCCTCGTTGAGCACGATCTGGTCGAAATTGCGGCTGGTGAGCTGTTCGGCCGCGGGAGGAGGTGGTGGTTTGATGGTGCTCTTCTTGCCGCTCTTCTCGGTGACGAGCTTGGCGATGCTGTCCAGATCACGACCCGAATTGAACTCTTCCGCCTCGGTCGATCCGGCGGGGTACCACTTGAGCGTAGGGAAGCCCTTGATGCCGGCCTTGACACCGAGATCTTTGTTCTTGTCCGCATCCACTTTAGCGATCAGAACTGTGTCCTTCTGACCGGCGAAGGCATCGGCTACCTTTTCGTAGACGGGTGCGAGGTTCTTGCAATGACCACACCACGGCGCAAAGTACTTGACCAGCACGCCCTGAGATTTGCCAATGTGCTTTTCGAAGTCCTTCGTAGCGGTCAGATCGAGCACATTGCCGGCTAGGGCTGTAGCAGCCAAGACGAGCAGCGCGATTGAGAAAGAGAGGAGTCTCATGGTGACGATGTGCGTTTCTAATGTTGACACACCTCTACCTTTGATGATATTCGAAGGAAGGAAGGAAAGGTGATACAAGGAAGACGCATCAAGAAGGCTGGCTCGAGCCACACGCCACGCTCACACTTCTTCGTATCCGATCGGAGATTTGCACACAGCATTTGGAGTGTCTCGGCCTCTGATCTGACGTGGCCGACGAACCGGGAGATCTATTTTCCTTCCGAGATTTGGGCTCGGTGTAACATTCAAAGAGCATCTCTCTGAACAATTCCGTCAGATCTCTAGATCTAACACTGCAATTCGAAAACATTTCGGTTCATCGAGCTCTTCCTCGATCCCTGCTGTTTCGCTTTTCATCCTACCTGGCGAAGACGAGTCTTCGACGTTTCCTTGAAAGGTTGAGCTATTCTATCCATGTAGAGCCGCTGGAAGCTTTTGGCATCTTCCTACTCCGGACATTGTAGCTACCGTCCAGACGATGGGCTCTTTGGCTAGCAGCCGCCAGCTCAACTGAGTACGTGATCCAGTCCGGCGCTGCGACCGACTTTCTTTTGGCCTGAGCGGAGCAAGGCTGACTCCTGCCATTCTGCATATTCTGAATGTAATGGCATGACCTCCTCTCTGACATGCGAGGCTGCATGAACGTTGTCGCTCGCATTGATCTGATGCGGAGCGACACCCACCATCAAATAAAAGTACGCTAGCGCGCCTCGGCTAGTCGGAAGTCGTCAATCCGTTCTCGCTTTACTACTTTGTGAAGAAGCAATCAACGCCGCTCGCTACCAACCTGACAAGCTGAGCGGCATGAACGTGCTCTCAGCAAAGGTCAATCAATGCTTCGACGACAGCAACAAGGCTTCAATGGCAGCTCCATGATTGGTCGGCCATCTCCGTAACCAGACTGACCCTTGATAATGCAATGCTACCGTCGGCTAAGCAAAAGGCTGCCCGCATCGCGGACCTGGAAGTCGTGTTCTTTAGCGCCAGCGGAGCCTCCTTGCTCGCTTAGCGCCACTTGAGACCCTGAAACGGAAGAAAACGTGCCGTCTTCGCAAATCGTCCAAGCATGCCGCTACCGACCTTTCATTGCCTTTGCTCGCCGCGATGTCTTGGCAGGATCAAGGCTGTCACGATCAGAGAGCATTAAGGACAAGCGATCCGAGTCTAGGATGAAGATCGCGTCGAAATGAGCCTTGCAACAGGACAGCCAGGAGGGGAATCTGCGAGGATGCAAGCTTTCTTAGGCAAGATGGAAGATGTCAATGTCAGAAGAAGCTTTGCATGCAAGTGGAACGAACGTGCGATAATGCTTTCGACAGCCGAGGCTGCCAAGAAGCAAGACGTGGGGGAATGGATTAGGAGCTGGCAATTGTAACCCTGCAACGAGGTCCTATCCTGTAACTTCTTGTTTCAGGAAATTTTCCTTCTCTCGCTCGATCAGGATATCGCTGTACCTGTAATCAGAACAGCCCGGCATTGTCTGCTGTGGTGTCGATGAGGAGTGTCTATGAATGTCTGTAGAGGGGCTAAAGTAGTCGGAAACCGTACATAAGGAGCCCCCTCATCCAAAGTGTCTCACTCCCCAAAGAGTACGCCATCTTACTCTCCCCTTTCCGTAGAAGCCATCATCCTAACCTCTCCTCCTCCCCCCTTCTTACATTTCCTTTGATATCTCCTCGTCAAAATGAAGTTTTCTCTTGCCCTCCTCGCCCTTGTTCCCGCTGTGGCCCTCGCGGCCCCCCTTGAGGCTCGTCAGGGTGGCGTGTCTGTCAACTGTGGTGGCAAGTACTACAGCGCTACCAATGTCAACCGCGCCATCAACAACGCCGAGAGCGGCAACTACGACAGCTCTGGCTACCCGCACCAGTACAACAACTACGAAGGTTTCGACTTTTCCGACTACTGCTCTTCAAGCCGATACTACGAGTACCCTCTCAAGGCCACCTCGTCTGGCTACACTGGCGGTTCGCCCGGTGCCGACCGCGTTGTGTATGGTAACAGCGGCGAGTTCTGCGGTGCTGTAAGTTTCCCCTAGAGGTTGTTGCTGTTGTTGGCCTTGATCCGGAGAGAGAGCTGACTTTTCCTGAGCATTTTGCCTTTTCCTGCGATGACAGATCACCCATACTGGCGCTTCTGGCAACAACTTTGTTCAGTGCAGCTACTAAGCATAGCGACGGACTCTCGTTCAAAAGCAACACGCTAGTCGTTTTGCACTTTCTTTGATCTGCTCCCTTTCGCATCGTGTCGTGTTCATTTAATGTCATGGTTTTTCCGATCCCCATGGTGCGACTGCATGTGATTCGCCACGATGAGGCTGACATATGTCCATGACAATGTGAGATGCGTGAACACCATGGTTGTCATCTACTGAGAACGACAGAATCCAGAAGACAATAGAAAATGTCCGATTTGATTCCCGGAAAACGCGAGGCAGCTTCTTTTTTTTCTGACATTTGTCTCTGTCTGAAAGATTCTGCGACATTAATCACTCGACGACCACGGCTGTGGTTCTGGTACACGATGGCGAGCCAACAATCGTCAACAGAGTCAGCGGTCACCTCCGAGGAACCGTCATCGCGATCAGGAAGCGTCGAGAGCCGATTCGGAGACCAAGCAGTCCTCACGTTCGATGTTCTAGACGAGAGACAGGCTATCCGGTCTGTGGCCGACGACGGCGCTGGAGCGACAGTGATCTTCAGCGGTACGACAAGAAACTCGTTCAAAGGCAAACAGGTGACACGACTCGAGTATGAGGCTTACTCTTCTTTAGCACTCAAGACGCTCCAGACCTTGCTTGCAAAAGCACACACCTCTGCTCCCTTTGCAGACAATCCCCTCCCAATATCTGCCAACGCGGATGCGAAATCCATCTCATCGTCAGAAGATAGGGTCACCAGATGCTATGTAGCGCATCGCCTCGGCGCAGTCGGTGTTGGAGAGTGCAGCATTTTGATCGCGGTCAGCTCACCACATCGCAAAGAAGCGTTTGTCGTCGCTGAATGGTTGTTGGAAGAGGTCAAGAAAAACGTCGCCGTGTGGAAACGAGAGTTCTATGCTACAGGAGATCACATCACGGCTTTGGACGGAGAGGGAGAGGCTTTGGACGCAAAAGCAACAACAGCAGTAGAAGCGAAGCAAGAAAATGAAAGCTGGACTTGGAAGGCCAACTTTCCCACCTCATGAAATGAATGCATCGCACTTCGAAAGCACGCCGAGACAAAGGGCAAGACAGTTCAAGACACGGCAAGACGATTTGTGCAGTGGGTGGGACAAACATCGCAGCTTCCTACATCGCCATTAAATGGAAGAAGTGGGCGACTCGTCGAGTCGACGGAACAGCAGTAGGATCTAGCCGCTAGGCCAGGTACCAGCACATCTTCACAATGCAGCCCGGCCTCGTGCGCAATAGGTACCGCCCGCCAGCTCGGCGTTAATCGCTATTTGCCTTGCAAGGGTCCAAAGATCCACTCCGCCGGTCGTGCTGGTGTCTATGGCATTCTCAATCTTGCACGGCAAGCACTTAGGCTGATTGCCGGACGAGAGTGAGCGGCGAAATTTTGTACCAAATGAAAGGCATCTTCAATGCTTTGAGTCTGATTCGCTTTCACAGACCTTTTTGCTCCTTTGCCCCGCTTTTTTATTCATCCTTTTTCTCGTGTGAAATTGCCAGATGGATTTCCTGTGCATCGGCGTTTGTGCTTTTGTGCGACCCTGAAGTGGTCTGTGGGCAGTTAGATGTGTGGAGAAGTTGACTGCAGAGCTCGTGACGGCAAGCTCAGTCTTTCCACGTTCTAGCTCTCGAGTCGCCACTAACCTTCAGGCACACAAAGCTTTCGAGACTCGTTGTAGCGTGAGTTTACATTACAAGCGATTGACTCGGTATCCTTTTGCCTTCGCTTTGGCTGTTTCTTTACGACCACCACATCACTCCCGAAAGAGACACGCAAAATGACTTTCGATCTACCCAACACGCTCCGCCAGGACAGCTACCTTCCTTTGCCTTCTGAGTACGCTTCTGCACTCGAAAAGGCCAAGGCACAGTACAAGGAGCAGAACGACCCCTCCAAGGAATCCGAATGGGAGGATGTTGGCGAGCGTGAGGACGTCAAGCTGTACAAGAAAACCAACCCGGAGAATGCTTACGATGTGCCCATCGTCAAGGGTGTCACTGTTGTCGAGAATGCCACCCCGGCCCAGGTTCTTGCTGTGATCCAGCAGCCCGGCATGCGCAAGAAGTGGGATCCTCGTTTCGACAACGCTACCCAGCTCGAGCGATACGGTCCTCAGCAGTATGCCTTCTACACTTGGATGAAGTCGCCTTCCTACTTTGTCTGGGCACGAGACATTGTTGGTGTACAGGAAAACATTATTGGCGAAAACGGTGACCACATCCAGGTCATCCAGACCAGCGCCGACGCCGATCAGTACATTGATGAGGCCGGATCCTACTCCAAGTCTCGTACCCGTGCTACTCTCGAAGTTTCCGCTTGGGACTTGACCAAGCAGGGCAACAACACAAAGCTCGAGTATGTGGTCAAGATCCATCTCAATGGTTCGCTTCCCACTTCGGTCGTGTCGATGGTCGCCACTGAAACGCCCATGTGCGTCGGTCGCGTTCGCGACGTTTACTACACTGTCGGCCACCTGCCTTACGACGCGGCGTGGGAGGAAGGCAGCAAATCGGGCAGCAACAGCGTTCTCATTTACTCGGAATACGAGGACGGCGACGGTACCGAGGCGACTTCGGGCGAGAAGAAGTGGACCATCTGGTACCACTCGAACGGAGCGGACGAGATCAAGTTCAAGTTTGACAACAGCCGTCTTTACCCCAGCCTCAACGTTGCTGTGGAGGGAGATGCGGCATCCGACGTCAAGGCCGAGGTCGACCAAGCTGCCGGTCTCGTCACCGCTACCGTTGGCGAGGGAGCCAAGGGCAAAGGCTTCTCGCTCGTTTTCACCCCTTAGACACATCTCTCTGTTGCTTCCTTCTTCGTGTAGTCTAGCCAATCGCACAGTTTAAGAAAGAAAACCTTTGCTCCATTTGCCTATGCTTCGTCTTCCCCCTCCCTCGCTCCGATCGCGCGATAGGCGAGTCGTAGCGCGACGACACGCGGCTGTAACAAGAATCAGTGGTATACACTTGTTCGAAGGTGGCATCTTTACACTTGTTTATGATCTACACTTCTCGCTTTGACCGGTTCCTGCCCTAGCCCGATCCTCCTCGCCTCTCTTTCGGTGTACCAACTTCTACCACCTTCGAAGATGCTCCAACCTATTGCTGAACTAGCAGCCTTTCGGGCACATCGTAGACCCAAGCCATCTAGCAGTGCTCTTGGACCTGACGTTGCCCAAAGATGTTTGGTCATGCCCCAGACGGATGGTCTGAGTGAATCTTTCGACTTTGTTCTGAGTACGGCTGTTGGGGGGTTGTGAGTGTGTGCGATTCGATGCAAGATTTCTGTCGGAGTCGTCTGCATTCTCGTCTTGATGATATCAAAGGGATGAGTGATTATCGTTGCTAGAGTTCCAGCTAACAATCCGCTGCCACTAACCACCATCCAATTGCCTGTACCCAACCCACCATTTACGCTTTTGGATAAGCCGGCAAGATTCGCTTTGCATGCTTCGTAAAGCGCTAGGTACAACCCTGCATAGGGAGCGTCTCGCAACGCTGTTGCTGTGAACCCTTGGAAAAAGCCTCTGAACCCCGACTGAGAATGGATCTCTTTCATTGAAGAAAGCAAAGTTCGTTCGGTTGTAGCGGAGAAATTACTACTTTCGAATCGTGCTTTCACGACAGTGACCGGGGATAAGATGAAGCCGACGGTGACTCGTGCCACGGCGCCTGTAAGCAAGTTGCCGGTCGTCGAAAGCTTTGCCAACGTCGAAGAATTTGCTGAGGTGGAAGCGTCCAGTGCGACCGAGATGTAGGGGATCTGACGCTGACTTGCCACAGCCCGAAGATGCGAGACCGAATAGAAATACAGTGCTACTCCCGGAACATTTCGAATGACAGTCGGCGTGGTACCTCGCCACAGACCTTGATAGCCGTGCGCATGGATGATGTTCTTGGTGATTGCGATGAGCTTCTGCGTTCGCGAAGCGTACTGTCGAGTTGATATTGGCTTTGCCGCAGAAGCCGGCCTATGATGATCAAGTTGTTGGAGACGGGTTTTCAGCAGATCGAAAGGCTGGAGAAGCACGCAGGACGCAAAGCCGGAGAGCGCTCCAAAAGCTAGTGTGGCATATGGTGGAATCGGTGCTGGCTTCGCTATCGGCTTTGTACTCTTCAATGTCGTCTTTGATGTACTTGCTGCGCTACTTGACGAAGCAGCAAGCGATGCCGCGCGAGCGTCATCGTCCGACACTACAGCGGCCATGTTCTTGACCTGCCTCCCCTGAAGACCTTTTGCGCGAGATTTGATTTCCAAAGTTCAGAGACTGAACATGGCTATACGATCAAGAGATTTGTCGACGATGAAGCCGCAATCGAAATGAAGAAAGGTACAAGTGATACGGTTGAGGTAAGCCGACATCCGGACACTCGAACCAAAATTAAGGGTCCTTCTCAGTCAGTGATCGTCTTCTGCATCGGTTACGGTAAATTCCTCTCTTGTCCGCTCAGCTGCTCAGATCTCGAAATAGAAGGCTGCATCACGAAATCATTTCGACAATCGCGACCTTCCCGCCTTCCGAAAACGGGATGGTCTGGCGTAGCTACTCCAAAGCAACCTACACCACACGGTGGATCGATCTTCCGTCTTGGATGGTAAGATTGGCAATGCATTGTCCATGGGAAGTCTATAATAAACACAAGCATGTATTCTCAGAAACGTCATCGATGATTGTATCCAAGCCTTGGGCTGAGCAATTCTTCCGCTTCGTCATCGTCGCTGCTGCCCTTTGAAGCTGGCGTCTTGGACGCCATGCGAGGTTTGATCTTGGGGTAGCCCTTGGCTGCACTGCGTGTGCTTCCTCGACCGTCACTTGCCGCTCCAGTGGAAGAGGCGACGGCACGGATCGAGTACTCATCGTCTTCGGTCTCCGGTGTTGCCTCTGGCGACGAGGAGTAGGCTAAATCTGGCTGCTCCCACATATTGCGGATATCTCCGGGTAGTTCGGATCGCGGTAAAGTGGGTGACAATGGAGAGCGGGTGCGAGGCGCGTACGGATCGACATACGCTGATGTTGACCGCGAGCCTGTAGTGGCTGAGCCAGACACCTCTGTGCTGCGACCGCTGCCGTTGGAGCTTTCCTTGATCGAATGGAGCGTGCCGTGAAGGGTGCCAAATTGGGACACGGAGGGTGCCTCACCGGCGTGGTGTCCGTGCGGAGAATCCGCCCCGGGCTCAAAGGAGATAGCCGTGTTGCGTCGACTTGGCGTACCCGGTACAGTCAATGAAGAAGCGTCGTGACGCATGCCGCGCGGTGAAAGAGGTGCATCTTGCAGTTGATATCTCTCAATGTTGCCAGCGCCGTGCGTGGTGAGAGGCAGATTGTTGCGGCTTCGAAGGGTGTACTCGTCTGCCGCGCTGTGATGCCGCCATGAGCTGGCAGAGCTGAGACGGCGAGAGCTACGAGCGCGAATCATGGATCCGACGATACCCATTCCGCCTCGGACTGCATCCACGCCGGGATCTTCGTAGGCGGACGAGTCGGCCTTTTCGCCTCCATGCGAGATGACGGAATGACTGGCGCGCATGAGCAGCGTAGTTTCGCGATCGAGGCCTGGCTTGTCTTGCAACTCTTCGGGGTCAATCTTGCTGAGCTGCAGCAGGACGATACCGGCGCAAATGACCAGAAAGCCCATGACGAGCGTAATTATTTGAAGCACGGTTGCGTTCAGACCTTGCTGCAGAATGATTGACGTGATCAGGGTGGCACCCGTGAAGATGACATAGTAGGTTGGTGTGACGGTGGCCGTGTTGAACAATTCAAGCGCCTTGTTGAGGTAGTTGATCTCGACGAGGAGCGTGACGACGACGAACGCAAGCAGAAAGTAGATAAACCAGTGCTTGAACTGATTCTGGCCTCGAATCGAAAGCAAGATAGCCGAACCGAGACCCGAAGTGACACTGACGCTAAGGCCGCCGATGAGACTGCAGACAGTGATGTAGATCATCATATGCGACTTGCCGTACTTTGGAGCAAATACAAAGATAAGCACCAAGGAGGCGACGATGCAGACGCTCGCCCAGGTCAAAAAGCCAGGTGCTAGGAAGAGCTTTTGAAACTCGGTGATTTTGCCGCCAACGTGCGATGACGGTGCGTTGAGCGCAATGATGACAGAGCCGACGATGCAAAGAAAGCAACCGACTTTGCCGAACAAGGTGAGCTTCTCTTTAAGAAAGATGGACGAGAGAACGGCACATATGACGACCGAGAGCGCACCTAGTGGTGTCACGAGGACTGCATCGGCAAAGGCATAGGCAACAAAGTTGAAGACCTCGCCGATGACCATGATGATCATGCCGGTCCACCACATGGGCGATTTGAGGTAGGCGTGGCCCTCGCCTGCTGCGGTCTCATACTTTTTCTGAGAAGCCAAGAGGCCCTTCTTCTTGAAGACAAAGGAAGAGCCGATGAGAATGCCTGAACCGACGGCTAGAGCCAGACCGACGTACTTGAAGGCTGGAGGATTCGCTGCGTTACCTGATGCAACGGCGCTTTCGGATGAGAGCGCTGCAGATGCGGAAGCAATGGCTTTGGAGAGCGAGTGTACGGCCGACGAGGCTGAAGCTTTGGCGGCATCGGCAGCGTCCAACGAAGACGTAGGCGAGGCGGTGGCCGTTTGGGTGATGGTTGCGACCGTCGAGGACATGATGAAGTGTTTGAGCGAGGAAGCTCGCCTCGCTGGTTAACACTGCCGTTGAGCAGTGATTGTGAGAGCGCAATGTTATCCAAAAGAAATGCGAAAGCTGGTGGAAGATGGAAGAGAAGACCCTACGAGACTCGGCCAGCGAGACAGTGTACGTGAGCCAACGTCAATATCGCCGAGGTAGGCGTCGCGATTGAATGACGTCTTGAAGAATTAGAAGTAGTGGCTTCCAGAAGCCAGTCGAGATGCGAGGAAGCCGGATGAATATCGCCGCGATAGGATCGAAATGAAATATCGCGCAAGATGGGGTAGATCTCAAATTCGAACGAAACGGCGCACGTGGGTACGATCGTGAGAAGAGCGAGTCGAACTTTCACTGCCGGCCTACAGCAACGAGAGGAAGTGAAGCCACGCTCGGATGGTTACCATGTAGATGGAGCGATGAGATGGTGAAGAAGAAGAAGAAAAAGGAAGCAGAAGAAGAGGCCCGAGCTAATCAGTGAAAGGAAACTGGGCGGCCAAAGCAAATCAGACTTTGTGTCATGCTGTCTCGCTTACTTGTGCACACAGGGGCGGCAGGGCTTGGCTTGACTTCGAAACTCAACGAAGTCGCGGCGAGGCGCTGTGTGTCGAGGTCTAGAAATGGATCCATGCAGGGCCCCGCGAGCAGCCAAAAATAAAAATGGGGTCCCAGCGCAGACAGAGCGCAGTGGCTGCCGTCCGAAAATCATCTTCCCTCACCCTCCTCCATGCAAGACTTTCCCAAAAAGCTGTGCACAGCAACACACGCACATCACACACACACACATGGAGAAAGGAAAGCTTTGTCTTTACTGTGTACTGTACAGTAGTCACACGGCCGATGAATAAAGTGTCTGCATGTCGTTCGGCCTTCCTTTTCAGCATGTGTTTCATGCTTGCTATTCACCTCGTCGGCCCAGCAGATTGCTGCTGCTTTCCCTGGCTTGCTCAAGCGGGGTTGAGCCCGTGGATGACTAGACTCTGTACAGCATTGCGCCCACACTTCGGCGCCGTAGGGCGAAGTGATTCGAGAACACAGTACAACCTTTTCGATGTCTCCTGAACCGGCACGGCCCCTCTCGTGTCCTGAGAGGCAAGTCTGAAATCCATGCCTCTGCGACGCTTCCGTGAAGTTCGTCGAGCCGACCTGAAAATTTCGGCTTGGCAGCGAGCAACAGCACCGCCTCTTGAGCCAGACCCCCTTTGCCAGCAATGAGTTTCAAATCGTGTGGAATCGCAACTGTATCGGCGCACCCATCACCCGATCCCTTTGTCGTGTGCTAACATCCGGCAATTAAGTTTTGAAAAGCCGCGGTCAGGAGGGCCGTCGAGAGCTGAATGCTCAGGTGAATCAGCGTTGCCAAAATCAGAAAGTGCTTGCACGATTGCCATCGGAAATGACGAGATGAGCCGACTGCAGGCACTACGGCTATGCTCTCCCTTCGAGATTGATCCGCTTTCCGACTCTGCGACGATGCATGCACCATTTGACGTGACCTTTCGTTGCTGTGCCCAGATGTTTTCCCGGTGTCTTGGTCCGCTTCTTTTGTACGGTACAAACGGTTCATCATTTTGCAGCAACCTGCTTAACTCGATCCAGAGGCGTAGACAGGCGGAGAAACCGACATTGTTGCATTCGTACAAAATCTTGGCCGCAGTTGACTAGCCGACTTGATGAAAGCCCACACGGACCATCTGCCACGCTTCTTGATCTTCGCGCTGTGACTGCTGATCTTTGATCCACATGTTCGTATAGCGCCTCATTGCCTCGATGCGTTTGCCGGATGCAATAAGAAGGCTTCATTTTCGTCTCTTGTGTTAACTTTTCCCCCTCCCGCCCATCCTTCTGATCTGCCTTTTTTTTTCCCTTCGCAGACCAACACTTTGAACGCGATCATGTCTTCGGAACAACCTCTGCCTATCGTCATTTGGGTACATCCTCGCTCATGCTCTACCGCCTTTGAGCGCTCGCTCATGCAGCGACCCGATACCGTCGTCTTTCACGAACCCATCGGAGACCCTTTCTACCTGGGCAAGGATCGCCCTTGTCGCCGATTCGACGATGATCACGCCAAAAAGTCGGGCAACTATGACCTCACAGTCACTGAAGTGCTCGAAAAGGTGCTCAACCCTACCAAAGAAGATCTCGCCAAGAACAAGTCGTGGCCGCCCAAGTACGTCTTCTTGAAGGACATGGGTCAATGTCTCTTCCCTGCCGACTTGCTCCACCAGCTTCATCCCGAATCCAAGGTCTTCCCTGGTCCAGCGAGCTCATCGAAGCCCTTCGACATCAATGCACCTGTTATCGAGAACCCTACCACAGTTCCTACGTCAATCCTCAAAAGATTCCGACACTCGTTCCTCATTCGAACTCCCGAAAAGTCTATTCCTAGTTACTGGAAGTGCGTGCAGGAAGGCGCTTCCGGCTGGGAGTTCTGGGATCAAGCCGATGCAGGCTACGTCGAACTCAAGATTCTCTACGACTGGATCTCCAATCCCAACTCCACTTTCAACACTGAAAAGGGCGATGAGCATGCAGTTGAGCAACCTCAACCCCCGCCTTTGCTCGACGCATCCACTTTGCTCGCACACCCAGACCATGCCATCAAGAGCTACTGCCAAGCTATGGGCATTCCCTTCTCACCCGAAATGCTCAGCTGGGACTCTGGTCCCGTGGACGAGTGGGCCAAATGGGGCGGATACCACAAAGCAGCTGAGAACTCGACCGGATTCAAGCAAGAGGCACCCGCAGCAACGTCGAGCAGCGACAAGCCAAAGCCAAAGATCGCCGAGCATTTGCAGGGCGCTGTCGATGCTTGCGACCCCCACTACCAGTATTTGCTTTCAAAAGCTACCATCAAGGCACCTTGATTGCCCGTTCTTTGCTCTGTATCATAGTCAACTCCTCGGCCGGACAATAGCCGCACGTCAATTCACATTCGCAGAAGAATCACTCGAGCTCAATATCAAGCTGTCAATGCGTCAGTCTATTCATTCCATTCCGATGTGACTCGTTCTCAGCTCTCGACCCGCAAGAGCATCTATCACTGCTTTGCCCAATGCCCGTATTCCTGCAAAAACCAAGCAATGTAATCCTTCCATCTTTGATCCCAATCATCCAACATGACCTTCTTCGATCGATCGTCTACCAAAGTGTACTTGATGGAACGACGAGCCAGCGTGGCAAGCGAAATCAGTGAGGTGGATTGAGAACTGATTATGAGCTGATAGAAGTCATACGACAAGCCGAAATTTTCGAAAATGCTCGGATCATCCGAGGATATCGCCACTGCAACGTTTCGATGCAGCAAAGCAAGTAAGCTTGGATGCGAGCAAATGCTGGCGGTGTATCCCAGAATTTGGTTCGAGATTGGGCAAATTTCGACGCAGATATCACGCTCTTTGACCAGGTCGGTCAAGAGGGGGTGACGCGCCAGAGATACTCCGTGTCCGATACGTTTGGTGTCGAGCAGAATAGCGTCGTAAAGGTTCAAATCGGCATCTCCACCGTCTTCGAGCGTTTCTCCCGCATGGAATACAAAGGGGATCGAAACAGCTTCTTCTTGACAACGTTGTTGGAATCGAAGCAGTTCCGGAATGTAGACTTTGAGTGGTAAGAGAGGATCTTCGTGTCCTACAAGGTCGAATCCGACGATCCAATCGGGAAACTTTTTCTTGAGCATGATACAGTCCTCGAGATACCATCTCAGCTTTTCGTTATCGATGAAACGAACGGTAGTGTAGATGATCTTGGCATCGACAAAGCTGCCGTCGGTGATTTCGGCTTTGACTTCCTCAACAGCTTCGATAAAAATCTTGACCCACTCTTCGTGGCTCAAGTTCGCTGTTCCATCTGAACGAACCATGAACTCGGTCAGGAAGTTGATGCGTGTCTCGGTGTATGAGATGCCGTCTCGTGCGTGTGAGCGCAGCAACTCTTTGGTGTAAGCTTTGAGTGTAGGCTCGTAGCCAATCAATCCGGCAATGACGCCAAAAGTGGATTGAAACTTGGCCCACGCTTGCTTGCTGTTGTTGATGGCCGGAACTGCATCGTGCGGCGTGAGTGTCATGAGGGCGTGTACATATGCGTCGAATGCCGTGCCTTTGTCGGTCCCAGCGTGATTTGAGTGTACGCCATTTGCTCGTCCATTCGGAAGTGGAGCGGACGTCAAGTTTGGCATGTGAAGTGCCGGGTGCGATCCTGATACCTCGTACGGATTCGGATACGGGAAGCTTTCTCTGGCAGCTTTGAAGCTGACCCATTCGCCTGGCACATAGTCTTCCGACCAGATGCTCTCCGTCGCCCTCTCCGCACCCTGGGGCAACACCAGGAATTCCACAGTCGCTTTCCATAGAGCTTCCTTTGTCGACAGCGGCACGTCCGCCTTCATCGCCATGTTTTCCGTCTTTTTCGCATGGTCTAGCAAGAATCTCGTATCCACGGTTCCGTCAAAATGACAATGCAGCAAAGCGCCTTTTGGCATCCTTTGCACTGCATTCCATACCTCCGACGATTCTCCCAACCCATTTTTCCTTGCTCCGTAAAAGTCCATACCTGCAAAGTTGGTCAGATCGCCTTCCTTGGCCCATCTGGATGCTACTTCAGCATCGCGAAGGCGGGTGAAAATGGTGTTGGCCCGCGCCTCGTCGGCGGACATGTTGTTGAGCGCAGCATGGTCATATCGCAAAGCAGCTTCGCGAGCTTTCAGTGACGACACTGCCTGCAGATGTGCGTCGACCAGGGTTTTCTCGGCCATCTTTTCGTTTCGTCTATATATCGTCTATGAATCTTCTATGAAACGTCTACGTATCGTCCATGTATCGTCTATGCAGCAGGGCGAGAAGGGGTGGAACAGCGACGGAAAAGGCAAGGTAGTGAGGTCGAGGAGATCCAGCAGTGAAGGGCGATTCATGACCAATGTCGCGTGTTATGTAGTACGGATCTTCGGAAGCCGAATCTTATTGTAATAGAGAGCAAAAAAAAAAAAAAAAAAAAAAGGTTGAAGGGTTCGGCTTTGGCCGATACAGACGCGCATCTGAAGTAGCTCACACAAAAGCCGAACAAGCGAATTCAAAGGCCGTCAGCATGTACACACTCTTGTGACTGTCCGCGCACACTATACTCAACGTGAGGATCTTGTGCAACACAACACAGCACAGTGTACCACCGCTCGAACAAGCAGCTTAACGATGAATTGCGATCGACTCAGACTTGATTCAGCACAGAACAAACGGACTTGTCAAGAGATGCACCGCGAGTTCTACTGGAAAGAAGGGCCTTTGGGATGCTTGACCCAATCCAAATGACCGCCGTGCGCATGCAAACCCATCTGTGTCTCGCCAGTAAGGTGGGGATCTTGCTGGATCATGTTCAAGGGGAAACCGATATCGAAGGGAGTTGCATCCTCGATCTTCTTGATCTGCTCGTCGGTCAATACCACACCGATTGCCTTGACGTTGTCTTCGAGATGCGAGATCTTGGTGCCACCGACAATCGGGTAGACGTAAGGATACTTGGAAAAGACGTAGGCCAGAGCAACACCTGTGATGCTGAGACCTCCAAGCTCTTCCTGTCCCATCTTATGGAGGACTGAAGAGATGTTCTTCTCCTTGTCGGTGAGCGCACCGCCGCCGCCACGCAAGGGTCCTTGGGTCTTTTCTCGTTCTGCCACCTGTTCGGGCGTTTTGAACCTTCCTTGCCCGAGGGCTCCCCAGGGTGCGAGTGCCATACCAAACTCACGAGCCATAGGAATGATGTCTCGCTCGAAGTCGCGCTCCATGGCATTCCACTTTCCTTGGTAGACGACAAACTGGGCCAAGCTATGGGCGCGAGCATAGGTGTTGGCTGCACTGACCACCCAAGCAGGCATGTCACTGGCACCAAGGTAAAGCACCTTACCCGACACAACCAGCTGGTTGAGCGCCTGCATCATCTCCTCGATGCTCGTCGACCAGTCCCACCAGTGAATGTACATGATGTCGATGTAGTCGGTGCGCAGCTTCTTGAGCGAGTCGCGGGTTGAGACGAAGATGGATTTGGTCGAGTTGCCTACGAAGTTGGTACCAATGTGAGTGCCTAGTTCGCGGTTCTTGTAGGGTGAAGTAGCTTTGGTGGCGAGGACGATTTCATCTCGGATACCGCGAACCTCCATCCATTCGCCGAGAAACTCTTCGCTCTGACCGTTGGTGTATACGTTGGCTGTGTCGATAAAGTTGCCGCCAAGCTTGTAAAAAGCGTCGAGAAGCTCGAAGGTGCCCTGCTTGTCCAGACCGCCGGAGAGCATGTCTTTCCATTTGTCGCCGATCGACATGGCACCGAAGCACAGCGGAGAGACACGAACACCACCCTTGGGTGCAAGGACTCGGTGTCGGTCGAGCTTGGAGATTGGCTTTTCAGCGTCAAACAGACCCATGTTGTCAAACTTTTATCACTGAAGGGCTGCTTTGAGAGGTTGAGGTTTGGTAAAGATGATTGCAAAGTGCAAAGTCGAGCAGCTGCTTTCGAGCGGGTGCTATATACTTTTTGGCATGACGAACCGGGATTGGACGCTGCCAACGGGTTGTGTCTGTGTGGATATGTGGAGTCTCGGCAAAGGGGCCTTCTCTGATGTACTTTTGCGGTGACCAACCTAAGCGAAACCAGCTTCCACGCCCTCGCTCCGTCTCCGTACGTTTTCACCTCAGATGAAAGAGGAACTCAGCCTCGAGGGTACTCTTCCTTCGCGAAGCAAATAACAGTTGACAGGCTCATGGCCCGAAGCGCATGCGCGAGTAAAGCCACATGTGTGGTCATGGTCCTCAATGGAGCGCGCCCAAGTCGACGTAAGCTAGCTCCGACGGCGTAGCGCACTACCGAGTACCAGGAAGGAAAGACTAGCCTCAAAGACATTCTTTGCACTCTCTGCATAAAGATCCACGGAAGGAAGCCGGGTCACTGTATCAGTCTCGGCTGCATCTCGAGCAGTGGTGGGTGGAGAAAGTAGAAGGTCCGTGTGTCGTTGATGGCAAATCGCGCTGCTTTTGCGTGCATGTTCCCACGGATCTCCGCAAATTTCGCCTCCACCTCCACGATAAAGTGGATTTTTCGTTAATGTCAGATCGCATGTTGAAGACGAAAAAACCTCGAGATCGGGTCGACCTGATTCGATTCTTGGCGTAAGGAAGCCGTTCGCTCGGAAAAAGCAAACAGCGTCATCGAGCGCCGAAGTGCATTTTGACTGCAGATTGCCAGTCGCCAACTCGATTTGTGACGCCGTCACCGCCGCTGCGCCATCCTCGCCCTCTCTCTCTCTCTGTGTCGCTCGCAACAACACCATCCACAACCAGACGCATCCTTCATCTCATCTAGCACGAAAAGCGATCGAGTGTCGCCGCATTGTGCCAGACACCGAGACTGGAATCACAAGCAAGAACATGCCCAGCAGCAGCAACCACAACAACGACAACAGCAGCAATACGCAGTCGACATCGCAACAACCTCAACCCGACTACATCTATCGTCCCGAAGATCCCGAATACGCGGATCAGCTTCGCGCAGACAGTGAGGCTCTTTCGAATCCGAACAACGTCGCCTCTGGTCTCTCTCAACGCTACCATCAGCTTTCCACCAACATGGATGTCAACGAAGTCAAGACGTTGACCCGGATGCAGATCCTCACACCGCTTTCGGTGCTCCTGCAGATGGGTGTCATGATTCTCTGCGGATCCAAGCTCATCAAGCCCAACCTTCAGCAGGTATCGCGTCGTCATCCGACCTATTTGTCGCCGCAGGACTCTTTTGTGCTCTTCTACTGGGCCATCTTGTATGTCCTACTCATCGGCTTTTCGGTCTTCTTACTGCTCAGCCGCACTCCCGAAACCAAAAAGGCATTGGTCCATGGTGTTGGCACTCGTCTCAGTCTGGCCTACTACATGATGGTCCTCTGGGCCATCTTTTGGATCCTCGATCGCCCACCTACATTCATCCTTGGAACAGTAACACTGAGCGTTATCGCCCTCATCCTTCTCTTCAATGCTCTTGTCTTGGCAATCCGATACCCGCCTTCTCCAAAACATCCGCTCGACTGGCTTTTCATCCATGTGCCTGTCAAGATGTTCCTCGTCATCACCATCCAGTACGATCTCTGGCAGCAGCTCTTCATGGCTCTCGGATGGGACTTTGGTTCTGGTGGACATGACGCCATCGTCAAAGGTCTCTGGCCCGCTTTCGGTATCGTCACTGGCCTGGGTGCGTTCTCGGCACTGTGGATCTTTGCAACCGCGGATCTCACCTGGACCGCTGCGGGCATCTACCTCAACCTTGGCTTGCTCTGGCATAAGCACTTCAGCTTGATTGGCGGACGAGACGACGGTGAACCTCGACCTGCTCCCCTCACCGCTGCCATTATTCTCAGCATCTCGCTTCAGGCTGTCGCCCTCATTGCAGGTATCGCATGGAAGAGGATCAAAGCCCGACAGGAAGGTCGGATCGCCCTACCGCTTACACCCGAGGAAGAAGCAGCTGCTTACCGTGCAGAGGCAGAACGCAATGCTCGTGCCGCCGCCGCTGCCTCGTCATCGTCATCGTCCGCTGCTGCTGCTCCTGCAAGCACCGCCGCACCGAAAACTGCTGTTCACGATGTGGCCGACGAAGAGGTTGCTGCTGAATCCAGCGGTGCCACCGTCACTCCTACCAAGGTGACTAGAAAACTCGGTGGTGGCGGAAGCAACAACGGCAGTCCGACCAAGAAGAAGTGAACGCGGCCGCCAACTATCGCCATTTGTTCAACCTAAGGAATGCTGCCGGCCTCGATCACCCTCATGATTTTGTATATATGCTTTCGTTACTGCAATCGAGGAATGCAAATCAAAGCCGTGAGGCCTTTCTCACACTTGAAGATCAAAAATTGCAATGGGTTCAACGATGTGCCTTGCTCAGTATCATGTCTACTGTTCTATCCTTGCATCGGACCTCTCCTTGGCCTTCGCTTCACCCTTCTCCTTCGACGGCGGTCTTCTGACCATCAACAAGTTCCAGACTCTCAAGCCTCTATGATGATGATGTCCGCTTCCTGCTGATACCTTCTGTCCTATTTGTGAATCGACGGATTTTCCGCTCGGATCTGTACTCGTCTGCAGCTCTTGTTCGTCCTGTTCGGCTCTCAAATGCTGTCTTACCGGACGATCTTCTGCGCCCCAGAACCTGGATTTTCTCTGTACACCGTAAGCTCTTGCTCTGATCTGCAGAGATCTTCTCAACAGCACTAGAGCGTCGTCGGTATCTCTTCTTCCGGCGATAGCTGCTGGAGGGGGAGTCTCACCGATCAAATCCGCTGGACCGAAATCGACTAACCAAGTCCACTTGGATCGACATTTCTCCGCTCCTTTCGCCACGTCCGCTGCATTCAATCCCAAAGCCCTACTCGGATTCTCTGTACCATCACTCGTACTGCTGTGCGACGCTTTCAACATCAATCCATCTCGTTTCTTCTTCAATCCTTCCAGATCGAGCAGGCCTTGGGAGGAAGCTTCCTCCAACATCTTTTGTGCTACGGATTCATTTTTAGCACGTTGCTTTTCCACCTTTCGTGCAGTCTTGGCAAAGCGTTTCGCCCACTGCGTTTGTCCTGTCAGATAGCGTTCGACTGGACCGTCTTTGATACAGCCGACAGATTCGGGCGAGACTTGCAGCGCTTGGAGTTCGGTCTCGGGCTCGAGCGGCCGAAGGAAGCCTCGGACATCTACACGTTCACGAATCATGAAGGATTGGAACGACGGTCGGAGAAGAGGTACTTGTCCAGCGTACTCGTTGGGGATGTCGGCGGTTCCTCGACGAGAGCGGGTGATTGATGTCGGGGTGGTGGCTGCATTGGTGCCGGAAGGATGACCATGCAGCGTGTCGCTGAGCAATTGTGACATGGATCGGTGGCGAGTCTTGGTGCTAGTGCCCGCAGAGGTCGATGAAGGAGTAGTAGCGTTGGTGCTGGTTGTCGTCGTCGCGGTGGCTGTCGTGTCGTTGGACGGCTCGACAGACGACATGGGTTCAGGCTCGTCGCGAAGCTGCGAAGCATTCGAGTTGGCCACGACGTGATTTGTGTTTGTATCGATCCGATCGAGCTTTGACTTTGTTGTCTCTCCCTCTGCTCCATTCGACGCTTGTCCCTGCGACGAAGCAGAAGGCGTCGTCGCCAGTGCTCCGCCCATCGAACTTCCTCCACTCATCAAACTACTAGCCAGCGGCGGCGACTTTACCTCTCCGCCCAAGTTATCACTCACACTCTCCACATCCTCGTCTTGATCATCGCTATCCGCACCTTCTTCTCCCTCCTCCCTCTGATCCCCCTTTTCACCCTCCGCCACTTCCGGAAACGGATTCTTGATGTCGGTCGGTGCACCCGTCACGTGCTTGACAAACGAGGCCACGGCTCTGTACGCGAATCTTGACTGCGATGTAAAGGCAAAAGCGGTCAAGACGTGACACATCTGGTCGTAGATCTGCAGATGGACTTTGGTGGGTTGAGAATCGTACTTTTGCGCATTCTCACGGTTGCGCGCCGAATGATCCAGCAGATCCTTGCGCAAAGGATAGCGGTGGGGATGGGCAGCACGGTGGGCCAGATAGACGATTTCGTCGCGAAGAACTTCAGAATCTCCTGCAAGGATGTACAGGGGAGGTAGACCGCCGAGGGAACCACTGAGGACAGCTGAGCAGAGTGGATGAGTGAGCTGGTCGTTGGTAGCGTAGAGCTGGATTTGCTCTCGTAGCTCGATAGCTTCTTTCGATGCATCGGTGCGATTGATGGTGATGGGTTCGGACCAGAGCAGATCGGGTGCCGGTGGAACACCGTTCTGTGCCGGCTTCGAAGCGGTTGCGGCCTTCGAGGAGTCAGTCGGCTTGCCCGAAGTCGATTGCAAATTGCCACCATCGATGCTCTTTCTTGCAGCGGGTTCCGAGTCGCTCTTCGTTCCATCGTCCTCGTCAACACCCACGGGAACCTTTCTCCTTGGCTCCTGCTCCTCCGACCTGGCTTCTTCCTCATTGACCGGCTTCGTGGCGTTGATTGGCCACAAAGTCGACGGCTTGTGAATGAATCCATAGGGCGGAATGATATCTGTTGCAGTATTCTGCAAGATTGATGGGAAAGAGTGTGTCAAGTCGCACCACGGTGAGATGAGCACTGCTCCAGCAGGAGCTGGTAGATTCAGATCTCGAATGACTGTGAGCAGAGCTAGCGTCAGTCCGCCGCCAGCACTGTCGCCTGCAATGACGAGCTTCTTCGGATCCACAGCTTTGTGCTTCGCCCCCTCGGGTGGATACAAGAGGTAGAGATACGATGCAACGGCATCCTGGAGTGCGCAGGGCCACGGATACTGAGGAGCCTTGCGGTAGATTGGTGCGAAACACTTGCCTCCAAACTTGCGTGCATAGCGAACGATTTGGTACCGATGTGTTGCAAGTGAGCCAAAGTAGTATCCTCCACCGTGGAAGTAGAGCATGACTCGTTGAAGGCGATCCAGTTCTTCCGTTTCCGCCGGCTGATCATCGTTGCCGTCTTCCGTCAGATTGTCAAATGTTGGCTGTGGAACCTCTGGTTCGTTTGAAGATGTTGATGCTGTCTCCTCAGCGTCGGCATCTGCTGCTGCTGCCGCTGCGTCCTGCTGACGCCTTGCATCTTGTGGAGGCCTCTTGAATGACTGTGAACGACGCTTGAGCGCAGACTCGGTCTTTTGCCTCATGGCTCGGATCTCTGACAAGGCTCTTTCGTGCCGCTTGTTCCTCCGTCTTCTCTGTTTGCTCGTCATAGCCGGTGAAGATTTGGCGGCATCTTGTTGAGATCGCTTCTCCATGGTCTTCATTTTTTTCCAATCGTTCGACATGGCGATCCACTCTCCCTGTACACCCGGCAATGGTCTCAGCTGCCACCACTTTTCGCCTCCCACCAGCTTGTGCAAGTCTTGCGGTCCCAAATGCTCTGTGATCAGTTTGGCCGCTCGATCGCAGCTCTCCATCGGGATCATGACAGGTAACGTGGTCGCCCAGGGGATGGGAGGTGCAGGTGCATCCGTGAAGTCCTGAATCGCTTCCACCGTGTCGCTAGTACCCAGGTCGATGAAGGCTTTGACAATGTGGAATGCTTCATCAAACATGAACTCGTCGGTTGCATTGAGTTGAGGGTTGCTGGTTTCAGAGCCATCGTTGCGGCGTGAACGTGTGCGTAGACGGCGCTTCGCTTTCTTGTAGTAGTGCTTGAAGAAGGTCTTTGTGACGGTCGGGGCGAGATGGACGGCCGTGCCCGCCGTGGTGATTGTCATGGCGAGGTCGTTATACGGTGAGGCACATGGGTGCTGACCGAGTCTCTGACTTGCCGGTCTCTATGGTGTTCAGAATGGGAACGGCGTCGTTGAAGCAGGTCTATGAGATGGTGTTGGGAAGTGGATCAGACGAAGGAAGATGCGGGGTGGATGGGTCCCAAACTTTTCGGTTTGAATCCGGGAAAGGGCCATACGAGGTAAGATCACCGCCGGCTTCGGGGCGGATCATCCGTCCTACAACGAACAAGGTGGCCTCGCCAAGACCGTTGAGGAGCGTGTGGATTGTGCAGGGGCTCCCATTCGTGCAGCGCCAAATGCAGTCATGTTGCAGCGGCAATTCAAAAAAGTACAGAGTTGCGACCTGAAACAGAGCAGAGAAAAGGAAATTGTGAATCGCGATCTCCTCCACACTTCGCTTGCGTTTACGATTTTGGCGGCGCAAGCACCGATGACGATCCTACTCAGTTCATGATTCCAAGGAAGGCGGTCGAGACATCATTGTGTGTGTATGACAGCAACCTGGCATTCATCGAGATCATCGTGAAGGTGACTATTCATCGCCGCTTCTAAGTGCACCAGCTCTAGGCCGCACCACAGCATCCTTGGGTTTCGACTTGTCTCTGGCAACACCGCGGAATGCTGGAAAGCGAGGATACCCGTCTTCGCTAAGCTCAAAGAAGCGGTAGTTGATGATGCTTCCAATGGGCGGCGGATTGTCTCGCTGAGCATCCGACATGCCGGTGCCCACACGGAAGACAGTTCCACATGCCATGCGTGCAACTAAAGAGCCTGTGCGGCCTACGTGCCGACCAGTGCCCTCGGCATAGCCAATCACTTCAGCTTCGGCATCGTACCACGATTTGAGCTTGAAAAGCGTGTTTCCTCGTTTCCCTTCGTACCTGGACCCAGGTTGGCGGAGCATCAATCTGCAGAAAAGGTAGCACAACACGGCCCTAGCTTCTTGTCAGCATAGCTCAAACATGGTTCAAGGCTGTTTCCAAAACATCACTCACCCTTCACCGCCTTTCAGCTCGACAGCCTCCATGAGCTCGGCGAGATGGGAGCGGCTCTGGCACTTTGCATGCTTGACAAGCTTGATCTGAGGGCCTTGAAGGGAATCGATGTCAAGTCCGTCGGTGGATCCAAAGCGTTTCTCGATCTCTGCCCAGCGTTCCTCAACCGGTCTCGAGCCTATTGAGGGTGAGTCGAAAATCTGTGCAGGTCGAGATACCGCATCAGCAACCTATCCAGAGTCGGCTTAGGCCGGGTCGGAGCACTTACCATAAACTTGATGCGATTCCATTCGTTAGAACTCTTCGTTTCGCGTCGGCAGACGTGGGTGTATGCGGATGGGATCGTTCGACCAGATGAGATGGCGCCCAGAGTCGAATAGAGGTGCGGTCGTCGCGACGATGAAGGTTGCGAAGGGACACGCGACGGTGTAGTCGCAGAGAGCAGAGGGATGGCAGAAACGAGCGGGTCAGCATCGGCCCTTTTCGACTTGGACACATCTGCCACAAAGCTGCGTCCGCGCCTGACGATCTTGCCACAGCTTGGACAGCGTTTCATGACAGGTCGGCGCCGTAAATGGAGCTGATTAGGACGCATCGGATGCAGATCGGTGGTGCGACGTCCGAATAGGGCTTGCAAAAAGGGTCCTGGAGGAGCAGAAGCCAAGCTCGAATGTACCCTGGCTTTTGAAAGCCCCTTGCGTCCCAAAAGATCGCTTTTCCGTGCCTTCCAGCTAGTGGCAAGAGCTCTTGAGCCCGATAGTGCAGACGGATCGGCAAAGCTCACGCTCTTGCCGCGCCCGGTCGACCGTAGCTTCAGCTTTGCCGATCGTGCTTCGCGAAGGCGATCCTGACTAGCCAGTCGCCCGCCGAACTGTTCCCGCAGCCACTGTCGTTCCATCGAGTCGCGTTCCAGAAAGTGATTGAAAGTGCGCAAACGGCCCAATCTTACAGTAGTTCGACAAATCTGCGAGGTCTGATCAAAGGTGCCTCGCGCCATCCAAAGCTCGCCATCGAGCGTGATATCCTTTGGTAGCCCTGTGAGCGCAAAGGCAATCGGTTTCCGGTGTTAGTCAGAAAACGCAACGTTTGAACCATTGGCAGCGGAATATACTCACGACTCTTCCACCAGGAAGGTGCGTTCCATTCGATCTTTTGACGTGAGTAGAGTCTTTGTCCGTCCCAAAAGGCACGCACGCCATCGAGCTTCTCGCTAATCCACCAGCCGGTGGGGTCCATCGGCTTCGATCTGGGCTTCGAGGGATCGGCATCCAGCAGCCAGGGCTTCGCCAGAAGAAGGGACACCTGCAACAGAGATGAGATTCAGCAGTCATCAAATGCGAGCTTGAGTCAGTACAGGACAGGACTCGTGTCAGGCGACGGCCAGTCACGCGCGATCGTCTTACCTTGTCGTCATCTCTGTCGCCAACAGATCGCTTTGCGCGTCGAGCGCGTTTGGACGGCGATGTCTGAACGTCATCGATTCTGAAGCCGTATCCGTCACTGTCGCTGTCGTCACCAGCTGGTCGCGTACTGCCAGCAAGGACATTGGTTGCCTCTAGGTTTTGGTGTCGGGCTGCCCGAGAGGCACTAACATCTTCCTCTTCCGTCTCCGTATCGCTGTCGGACTCGTTTTGACCAGGCGTAGTGCGAGACTTGAAGGGGCTAGTGGGCTGACTGCATGTGTCCCTGTTAATGGTGTGGGATGTACCTATGTCGGTGCCAGAAGGAGCTTTGGGAACCGCTCTTGAAAGGTTTGACGATGACGCTTCGGGCTGGCTTTGTGAGAGCTGGCGGAAATGGTCGTCCAACATGCTCTTCGCATGGGTGTGTCGGGCGTGATGACCATCTGATGTCGTTCTGCGGAAGTTTGTGTGCTCGAATACCGTGCTTTTTGCTTCTTTCGCCAAGGCCATACGATCAGCCTCGTAACTTTCCCCGAGGACGTCCTTGAGGTGTGAGCATGTTTTCCGCATCTTGTCCCGCTCTGTGCTGAACTTCCAGGCCGGACAAGAGCATACATAGTAGCCTTCAGGGAAGCGTTTGAGAACGAAAGACGCTGAAGCAGGTCCTCCTGCCTTCAGGATGGGGAAAGGCTGGTTGAGAGGAATGATTGTCAGAGGTGCGACCTCTTTACCTTCAACGCTAGTGCGGTATCCATATTCGTCCTGCCGAATCATCTTCGGAATATGCAAGACAGCCGTGACAGGATCGACGACATCCGCCATCGATATACTCGTCAGCATTGACGACATTTTTGGACGATATCGGCGGCAAAAGTCCCGGTTCGAGTGCGGCTATTGCATCGAGGACGATGTATGGGTGATGGTCGGTCGAGGCGAAGTTCCACGGTCTGCGAAACAATCTCGTTGTCAATGCGCATTCAAGACGCGACCGCGCCGCGCCTCGTTTGAGCCATCAGTGTGATGTGTTCGCACAGAAAGTCCGTTGAGACGATAGAGCGACAGTCAAGCTCGATCGAAGAAGGTGGCGTGAAGCTCGAGAAGGTTGAGTCAGATTGTGTGCGCTCGAAGTGGACCCTGAATTAGGTTCAGCTGTCAAATTAGAACTGGAGATCCGCGTTCCGAGATGGCCATTTGTGCGTGAATGTTACACACGCACGTCTTCTCAACAGGCGATGTCCTTCCTCCGTCACCTGGCAAGCACAAATCCGAAGCAAACATGTCGCTCAGCGCCTGTGAGTGATGCGTCAGTGGATCGTATAGATTAAAGATATGCTCTGTACTGATATGATGCTTCCATCTTGAGTGAGACGCGCAGACATTCCAGACGGTCTACTTCCAAGATGGTTGCTCTTGGTCGCCGCAACGGCCGCAATCAATGGAGCAAGCAACATCTTCAATGCTCGTGCTAGCGCAAAAGTCTACTCTTCGCCAACGGCTCCGAGTGAGTGACATCCTGATCTTTTTATCGTCACTCCAATAGCACGCAAGCTGATATTCGCATCTTTTTCACCGGCTTTGTCACGTAGTCACTCCTCTCTCCGCACGTCTCTTTGGTATCTGGAACATCACCTCGGCCATCATTCGCTTCTACGCTGCCTACAACATCAATGACAAGGTGTTAGTCTCAGCTTCATATCCAACCATCCCCTGCACATAGCCAAGCTGGCACTCAGCTGACACACCTCTCGCCCTCGATTCCCGTCACAGAGCCTACGAGCTTTGCATGTGGTCCTTTGTCATTGCACTCGTCCACTTCATCTCGGAGACATTCGTCTACAAGACTGCCAAACTTGGACCCGGTATCATCAGCCCTTTGATCGTCGCCTGTAAGTTTTGGAATCGGACTTGGTGTAGATTACACAGCTCGCATCTGACGCCAAGCTTGTCCTGTGTGGAACAAACGATAGCTTCAAGTCTCACTGCTATGTATCTTCAGTATGCGTTCTACGTCAAGCCTCTGTCAAAGTGGATTTGAACAATTCCATACCCATTGCATCTCGCAGGAACTCATTTGCACTCGACTGCTCAGCACGAAAGAGGCGGGTTTGGCATACGCACAACCAAACGTTGTAGGAGAAAGAAATGGAAATCGTATTGATATGCTTAGGTATGAAAATGTGATATGCAATGTAAATGCGGAAGAGATGTGGCGAGCGAGATCAGCGCTCAAAGCCGGGCGAAATGCAAGGGTAGAAAGGATAGCCAGGGCCGTCGTGGCAGCCGCAGCCAGAGGCCCGATGACGAGATGGAGGCGGTGGAGCAATCTATACTGCTCAAGTACGAGGGCATGAAATGAAAGAAGGCTTGTCTAGTTGGCTGCACCAGGAGCAGGTTTGCCGTCGCACGTCCAAGTGGAGTCGCGGTTCTGGTATCTGCCGACAACCTTGTAGGGGTTGAAGTTGAGGTTGTGGTGTACGGTGCGACTGCCAACGTAACCGTTCTGTCGAACAATGTTGACCGCTTGAGGGATGACAGTATCAACGGTAGCTTGGACGGTCTCGTGGTTGAGAACAATGGCTCGAGTTGGTGGCTTAAGGTTCTTGTACAGGTTGAGACCGGCTTGGACACCGTCACCATTGGCATCACCAGTATCACGATTCCATCCGACAACGACGAGACCCCATCGATCGTTGAGGTATCTCACCTGGTCATCGCGGATTTTTCCATAGGGAGCACGAATGCAGGCAGGCACAACACCGAGAATCTTCCACAGAGCATCTTCGACCAATTGAACTTGCTGGTCGAGCTGGGCATTGTTGAGCTGCGAGATGTCCGGATGACCCCAGGTGTGCGAGCAGATCTGGTGGCCCCGCTCGTACGTGTTTCGCAAGGTCTGAACTTGTTGCGGCTCGTAGATGCAACGGAAGTTGTTGCCATTGACGAAGAATGTTGACTTCTGGTTACCCGCGTTAGCAAGGGTATCGACCAGCTTGGTCTCCCAGGTGTATGGACCGTCATCGAAGGTGATCGAGAGGCAGTTGTTGCGAGTGCACCCCTTCTGAACACCGTTGAGCTGTGCTCCTCGCTTGCTGAGCTTGTGAGAAGGTCCGGCGTTGCGTTCGTAGAGAGTGTACTCGTCGGGGCGCATGGCCGCCAGTTCACGGCGAACGCTTTCCGAGATGGTGTCAGGGATACCGCTCATCGAGATGGGCGAAGCAGAGACAGGAGCAAGCATGGCAGCGCCGATAGCAGCACCGGCTGCGAGGAGGGAGGAAAAACGCATCTTGAGTAACTACAAGACAGAGTCGGATGTTCGAAGCGATGTCTAGGGATCAAGGAGAAGGAGAGCCGAGGGCGGAGAGGAGCGTCGGGTCGAAGGTAAGCAAGGGAGGAGGGATGGTGCGATGGGCAGTCGAGGGAGGGGAAACAGGCTGATAATATAGGTAGAGCCTTCTCGAAGAAGGATAGCCAGAGGGGTCCTCCTACGTGGGGCGTTGTAGAGCTCCTTGTTCCGACAGTGTTGCCGAATCCTACTGGCCGAGCGTCCTGCCCTTGCTTTGCTTCAAAGGAAAGAATGACTTCCACGAAAGGATTTCTGCACACAGTGCTCGGAGAAAAGGCTCCTACAGCAGTGATGGGCCAACGGTGGGTCCGACCTCACGCCGCGAGCAACGGATACCATACGATACGATGGATGGTCGGGGCCGCCCTGACCGCCGAATTCATGAAGCACAGGCAAAGCACGAGTGAGTGGGGCTGGTTTGCAGCACAGAAGCGTTGCACAGGCAACAGTACAGAGCGATGGTGGGGGGAGTGCATGAGAGGCATCAGTCGGGATCCCGTGGTGTCTCTCTAGTTCTTGGGTACGGGGCTTGGCGTCCCTGGGTGTGGAAGCGAGGTAACGTTGACTGGTTCGTCGACGAGGTTCCGCCGGTCGCTTGGGCCAGATCGAGACCTGACATCAGACTGCTTTTCAAAGGAAAAGGAGTGTGCGTCGGAAGAGGGGCGTAAGCTTGCCCAGAGACCCTCCTGATGTCTGGTGATGCGCATCAGCAGAGTCTATAGAGCACCCACAGTCGTGCCAAGAAGGACGACTGCTTTCGGATGACGCGTATCCGCCCACATCCTCTCTCTCAGCCATTGTTCTTGGTCGCTAGTCTCTTCCTCACATGACTGAGGCGAAGACTCAAGCTTCTTCGACGTGTAGGATGTCGTCAAACTCCTTGACTTGGCGGTTGGGGCCTCTATTGTTCTGGTGATGACTGCTGACTGTCATATGAGACTGAGCTTGGGCTTTAAATCAGCCTGCAGAACAGAGAGATCCGATGGAGCAGCGCAAACAAACGGGGCAAATTATCCATGCACAGTCGATTCAGCCACGAATCTCGGGACTGCCGCGGGAACCCATGAAATTTGGCAGAATTCAAGGCACGACTGCATTGCAAGGCGGGGCCAGCCAGACTGATTATTGGCACAAAAATTGCAGCTTCGACGTCGTCCGCAATCGACGGTGAAAAGGGTTGGCGATCGCAGTTTCACGCAGCCTGGAGGCATCACTGCCTGCGAGCTTACCCCGTCAGACCGCCAAAGCAGCGGTTCGAGCGCTGCCATGGACGAACCTTGAAAATCAAGGGTAATGAAACAGGAAGAGTGGAAACCTTCTTTGCTCGTCGGCCAACCCACTCTCGAGATTGACCAAGTTCACTGATCCGGTGCACGCAGACGAATTCACAGGTATGCCGGCCCCGGTTTTCGTCGATGAACCACCACGACGAGTGTCGCAGGATCATGATAGAATGTGAGTTGACCCATGGATCGCGACAAGTCTGCTCGAGTGGTAGCATTCCGCAGAAGGGTTCATTCGAAACCTGTCAAGATCTATTTTTTATCCGATCCACATCGGTGGTAACGAGTTGTTTGCTGTTGTTGTTTGTTTTTCGCGTTAACTTTAGTCTCAGATCTGCATCGTGCTTAGGCGAATGTAAGCAAGGGTCCTCACTCTCCTCACCGCCGTCTCCTTACCCCTGGTTTGTTGATTTGCAAACAGTCTCCCACCTCGATGTCTTTGCACGCAGTTTGCGACGACCGTCGAGCGACCGTTGACCGTTGACCGTTGACAGCGTCATCTCAACCGGCTCAGACTCCAGAAGCGCGTTGCGTTGGACAGCTTTGAGCAAATCTGGGTGGTCCACACGCCAGGCCCCACCGAGTGGGCGGTCGCTTCAGAGTCAACATTCGAAGCGTGTAGTGTTGTTCAAGATTAATTGATGCGATCCAAGCCCGATCCCACGAGAGGTGATAGACTTTCTGTAGACGACGGTCATTCAAGGATTTACGCCGATCCCGAGGCCTCGTTCACGCCATCTGCTGCGAAAGGACCGTCGATGCAGCCATCTGCGGCTAGGGCGGTTGTCCTTCTAGGCGTACCACCGTGGGTCAGATCTCTCAACATCACACCATGCCAGTCACCATTTGCGCGTCAAGACAGCCCGAATTCACATTGCTACTCATTGACGACGCGCAAATCCTTTATGCCAGCTTACGACGAGCGATACTGGCAGAGAGCACGGATCTCGTCGGTGCCGCTCTTGCAGCAGCCTCCGACGAAGACGCCTCTCCATACGTCTGGCAAGCCGACCTCGGATCCCGCCGTGATTTTCTTTGCTAGCTTCATCAGATTTGACGCCCAAGAAGCTGCCGAGCTGTCGCCGCGGCCAAGATCGCCGGCATTCGACGGTGTTAGCCAAATTTTTCGCACAGCATCATAGACAAGCCCTCCATCTGGATAGAGGAAGAGCAGAGGCTTTTGCAAGCCGGCCCCACTTCTTCTCTGTTGCAAGTCGATTCCGCCTTGGTTCACAGAGCTGTTGAGCGTGACAAGCGAAGTCGACATGCGCTCGACCAGCCTGGACAGTAGGTAGGGCTTGGTACAGTTGATGCCAATACCGCTGATGGGCCACAGCGAATCTTGACCGTGCACCTGGGTATCGGTGACGATCTGGACAAGCCAATTCATCTCTTCCTGCACAGCGTCTTCCTGCTCTGCTACGTCACCCTCTTCATCGTCATCCTCTTCCATATCTACGTCCCCTTCTTGATTTGTAGAGCCCGCTGTAAGTGGAGGCCAAGGAAGACGACGGTCATCTGGGAATGCCATGCTGATATACACCGGCTTCTTGTTCAATTGTTTGCCCTGCTGAAGGTGGGCTCTTGCTACGTTTTCCAAAGCCATGCGAAATGCAAGCGCCTCATCAGCGCGGGGAACGGTCTCCACCGCCAAGACTCCGACTTGCTCCCAGCTTGGCTGAGCGATGAAGGCTTCGATGCGTCTCTGATGGAAAGCGGCCATCTCTTCCAGCGAAGGTTGCTGTTCGCGCTGCGGATCAGATTCCGGCAAAAAGGTTCGTCGGTAGTCGCCAGTATACTCGGCGCCATTGCTTAGCATCCCACCATAGGGGCCTAGACTTAGGCTGATTAGAGGTTTTCCGCTCGAAGATGAGGCTGCTCCGCAATTGTTGTTGTGAGCATGCAGTGCCTCACACGCCAGATCAACCGCCTTGGTCATGAGACGCGATGCCGAAGCCTGGTCGTAGTTTGCCCTGCCAAATGACTCCAGAGAAGCTTGGTAGGTAGCGGTACCGATAATACCAGCACCCGCTTGAAGGTAGTGCAGATGAGCGTCAAAGATGCCCTTCTGTCCTTTTCCGTTGCTCACATCGTCCTCCTTTTCATCGAGCAGGCGTGCACTCCAGAGCGGACCTTTGGAGAGGTCAAAGTTGAGTCCATCCTCGAGATAGGTCGCCAAACCCCCGTCCAGGATTCCGATCCGATCAGAGCTGAGAAGTGCTTCTAATGCCCTCTGATCGATGGCCGCCGTCATGTTGCTGATTATGATGTGTCGCCTTTAAGATGAGGAAAGGGTCGAGTGTCGTACAAAGTGAAAGTCGGACAAGAATTTTTCTTCTTGGTTTGCTTGAGAGTTGTTCCGGCAATTTCTCCGGGAACCTGAGCACGCGACAATTGGCGCGATTCCTTCTTCATCTGCCTTTCCCGCTATCTTATCGCTCGAAATTGGAATCTCGAGGCCGAGATCGATCTTACATTCCACTTCTCATAAAAAGCGTCGCTGAAGCTCGCACGGTCGACAGTCTTCCGAAGAAAGACTATCTAAAGCTCAACCGACGGCAACTTGAAAGTTGACCTGCATGCCATTCCGGTCCAACGACAATGTCCTTCTGATGGACCTTTCATCTGCCTACGACAGCCAACCAACAACCGGCAGGATCAGAGGACTTGAACGAATTCGCCTTTCTCGCCTTGCTTGCCTCCCTGCCTCCGTCGAGACGTACATGCAAAGGTAACCAGCCAGTTCGCGAGCTGGCTGTCACTTTTTCTTGCACCATGTTGGTACCATTGGTTCTCTCGTCGGTAGCAGCCGGTCTGCTCTCCGTCACTTCTTACTTTCCGTACAAAAATCATCTCAAGCTCCATGGCGAGAACATCGATGCGCATTCGCTATCCAACGACTATTTGCACAATCTCGAATATTGCAAGCCCGTGTCGACGAGATTACCCAACGAGCCAGCCGGACCGGTTGAGCCGTCGTTTTGCGAAGATGTCGTGCTGGACCATCGCTCGGGCATGGCTTACTTGAGCTGTGATCCTACACGACTGACATGGGATGCACGCGCAGGCATATTTGAAGACGGTGGAGACAAACTTGCTTCCGAGCAGGGTACACCGGGGATATGGGCTTGGGACACAAACAGACGCAGCTTGGCCCGTAAGCTTTACATCTCGACGCCTCCGCCTGAATATCCGCTTCAAGCACCGGTCGATCTGCTGAAGACCTTCCATCCCCTTGGAATCGCGGTGACAGCCTCAAATCCGTACTATGTCGAGGAAGTGGATGAGGGTCCGGAACAAAGATCATCACCACCGGCGAATTTGATCATTGTCGCCAATAAGCCCTACGCTGACCGCCCAGGTGTAATCGACGTCTTTGTGCATGATCTTGACAGGATCGGAGGCAAAGACCATGCAACTTTGCGGTGGATCAAGCGTGTCGAGGGTGAGGAACTGACGGGGAGACATGTTGATTTGGATGTTCCATTCAAAGTGGATCCCTTCCGCGTCGCCATTTTCGCAGAACAGTATTCTCAGCCCATCGAACGCGACTATCCTGAGCCTCAACATGTCAAGGACAACCCGGACAATCTTGCTGGATTCAGGGACGACGATGTCGCGTCGAAAGCAGCCAGGACAATTCGTATCCCCAGCTTCTTTATCACATCGTTGCCGGATCGAAGCAGTGAGGCATCAACAAAGGGTCTCACCGAACGCACTTCTCTGTTTTCTGCTGTCTGGCAACCGGTGGCGTCCTATCTGCTGCCTCAATACTCGCTCACCAGCGAGAAAAGCACGAGCAAGCTCTTCCTGCATCACTCTAACGTCAACAAGACGCTCACGGTGCGACTCGATGGAGGCGATCCGGTCCAGTGGGAAGGATTCCCGCCTTTGCTGCAAGCTTGGGACGGCGGAGGAAAAGCGGCTGGATCCAACTCGTCTGTCACCCACCTCTTTTTGCCAACCCTCACTGCTGACTCTGCGAAAGTACAGGAATGGGAGCAGCATTGGGTGCGAGGAATCAGCGGAGGTATCAAAGACCACCGCGTCCTTCAGAAGCAAACGACGCCAGATGACAGGCCGAACAATATTCTGCACATCTTCAAGACATATACGCCTTCGTTTGTCAACTTTTTCCAGGTCGACTATGAAACACCGGTTCGCGCACTGGTCGTCGATGAGCACGGTCGCACTTGGACCGCGGGCAATCCCAACACGCGTTCGGTAGAAAGGTGGATCGCATCTCAAAGAGACGAACGACGTCGACGACTCGGTCTGCCCGCCTCTTCGCCACCCTTGTCCAGCTCAGAACGTCCAGCACGACCTGCAGGCAAGATTGATCAGACGACGTTTGTCTTTCGTCATTTCGGCAGTGTCGTTGCTCATCCATGGGAGAAGGAGAAGCTCAAGTTAAAGAGGGAGAAGGGCGTCTTTATACGAAAAGAGTTCCATTCTTTCAATGTGTTTAGGAGTCCAGCAGAAACCAAAGCTGAGATTGAGGGAAGGAGCGAGCAGGAGATGAGAAAGAGAGGATTCTTGCCGACGGTTCCCACGGGATTGGCGATTGATGTTCGCAAGAAGCTGCTGTATGTCGCTGGAGCGTACGAGGAGCGTGGCATTGCTGTTTGCGCTCTGCCAGCCGACTGGATCGAGGCTTGAGGATGTGTCTCCCGCTCACGACACGGAGGCTTTACGTGCACACACGAGAAGAGCAATTGAATAATTTAATGACGCCGGAAATTGTGGCCACAAAAAGTTGTGCCTTGTCTGAGAGGGGAACATGTTGTGTGAAGATCTGAGTCCAAAGTTAGTTGGTCGGCCAATTTTGGAGCTCCGAAGACCAACACTGCAAACAGCACAAACCACAATTGTCCTTTTTCTCAGGCACGAGACAGGGGTTTTAGACAAATCGGAGCGGACACAACGATATTCCAATTCGGCCAATTCGGAGGGTTGATCCATTCTCTAGCTTTTGGTACTCTGTCAGAGGTACAGGATTCAGCTTTGCCTGCAGCTCCTTCCTGTTCAGGCAGGTTCAAAGCAGCTGAAGCCACGAAAGCTCGCTTGCACTCGTCGACAGCTTCCACTGTGTGCCTCTTTCTTAGCCGCCCGTGCAGCATCCATTCACTTTCGGTCAAGGCTGCATACGATCGACGTAACCAGAGAAGGTCTGAGAATCAAGGCTCCGATACAGGGGAGTTTGCCAAGCATCTTGTCGAGCTTTTGACGACGCGGCAGCTGAGATTCTGTCGGCAGTGAGCGCTTGCTGATGCTTCCTGCTTCGGCCTTCGCTGAGTCGCCCCTGTGTTGCAGGGTGGGAAAAGACAAGGATGGTGGAGTTGGTAGTAGGCCCGACCAAGCCATCCGACCTCGCTCATACCATTGATAATGCTCGGGCGATCTGTACAACCTCCTCTGCTCACTACCACCATCAGTCGCTGCTTTCGGTCTTTAACATCACTCGCATATCCTGCATCCACATTCTTTAAACCCAACACACACTCTCTTTTGAACACTGTCTCTACTTTTCTCTTCCTCTTCCAAGTCGCAGCTCGATCTGCATCAGTTCTCAACATCGTCTTCTCTTCAGCTGTCTTCAATCAAGCTCGGAAATAGTGGCGTCCATGACCAGCTTTACTTTCTCCCCTTCGAAGGCACCGGCCAAGTTCAGCGACAGCAATGGCAGATATACACGTATCGAGAGCGGCAAGATCCCTTCGCGTGGTCGGTCGCTCGCATCCTCTCGAAGAGGCAAGTACTGTCTGGCGGTCGCAGCTGCCGCTGCCGCTGCTTCATCGTCTCCTACACCTCAGCAGGACGAATTCAATATGCAAGCGGCTAGTGTTGTCGACAATTGCTCGGCGCGGAGACGCAAAGTCAAGGGGTTGACGCTCGATGAACTTGCTTCTACTGCTGGTCGGAGGAGTGTCGCTATGATCATGGACGATACCAACACTCCCCCTTCGGATGGGAGCACCAGTGCACCCACTTCCAGTGCCGCTTTGTTCACTTCTCATGTCCAAGGAATCATTGCTCTCATCGGCGTCATCATCCTGCTTATCCTCGTTCGGTTTGCTCGTATCTCGGTGGACAATGCGACATATGTTCGAGGTTCACTCAACATGCTGACAGGATTGGCTTCTACTGCATCTGCACACAAGCTGTCCATGACCGTCGCCGTTTCCTCGATCGCTTCCATTAAGTCATCTTCTTCCGGCGCCTCGAAACCTCCGTCTACCGCTCTCACCGTCGCTGCGATGGGATTGACAGGGGGTCAAGCGTTCAATTTGATCTTTGGCTCGGATCAATTTTTCCAAATCATCTCTTTTATCGAAGCGATCTGCTCTGCTATTGCTTCCTACATGGCTGGAAGTAGCATCGTCACTAGCCAAACGGCAGTGAACAAAAACGGAACCCCGCTGTTGGAATTGGATCTTAGTCAAGCAGGTACTCTGTGGGGAATTTGCGGTGTGTGGATCATCGCTTTGGCTTTACATGCCACGACTGCTTTTGCGAACAAAAGTACCATCCAAACCGTTCAAGCTGCAAGTAACGAAAGCATGCGCGAAATCGTCGCTGTCATGCACACTGAAAGCGTCTATGCCGGAAAACAGTGAATGTCATCTTTCCACTCTTCGTCGTCGCTACGTCCCCCGTTGTACCGAGTTGTGAATTCGAGCTTTCACTTTATGTATCTCTGATCCCGTTGCAATTCATACCGATGCTGGAGAGCAGACCGAAATGTGTACCAAGGTGCAGAAGTCTGGACGACGAATGTATTAGCAGAACCAAAGGAGAAAAACAAAACAATGTCGGGTCAAGGTATATCGATGTAGGAGCCATTCCATATCCGGAGTGCATGCCATTGCCGAGCCGAATCGCCTTTTACTGAGCCAAGAGCTTCTCGATAGTAGGTGCAATGGCGGATGGCTTGGTGTTGGATCCGTAACGTTCAATGACGTTGCCTTCCTTGTCGACAAGGAATTTGGTAAAGTTCCACTCTGTGAGGTGATAAGCAACAATGACGGGTGGAGCGTTAGTGACAAATTAAATGAGCAGCAGAGGAACTGAGGACAGTGTACATACTGATCATCTCGGTACCGAGAATACCGCTCTTTTGCTTCTTGAGGAACTGGAATACCTCGTTGGTGTTGCTACCATTGACGTCCGATTTGGCCATCATGGGGAAGCTTACGCCGTAGTTCTAGCAGATCACAGGAAAGCCAAAGTCAAAGAAATCTGTCAGCACATCTTTGTCCATGAACACCGAGTTGTTTTGCGCCGAAATTGTGTGCACTTACACGTTGACAGAACTCGCCGATGGCATCATCGTTCCCTGGATCCTGACCGGCAAACTGGTTGCAAGGGAATCCGAGGATCTGCAGGCCTTGGTCGGCGTATTTCTTGTTCAACTCTTCCAACTCGGCGAACTGAGGAGTATATCCGCACTTGGAAGCGGTGTTGACGACGAGGACGACTTTGCCTTTGAGCTGGTCAAAGGTGTATTCCTCCTGGCTGGGCTTCTTTGCCTTGAGATCGTAGAATGTAACCATTTTTGAGAAAGAGCTTGCGGATGATGGTGATGGAAGCGAAGGAAGGGAGAGTTGACCGAGGGTTCGGAGACTTCCAACTAGCGGACGCTCACTTGCGGGATGCACACTTCTCGGAAGGCCGACGGTTGCACATCAGGTGAGAGGGACTTTTTTGTTCTTGTTTTTTTGGCGCTACAAAAAACTCAATCACCGGCATCTTTCTCACTACAGTATACATTCCTGCAAGCCACACCTGAAGGCCAAAGCCTCGAACGTGAAGGTCTGGAAACACACACCATCCGCACAATGACTCTTGGATCGATGGATTGCACCGCTGTGTTGCTCGTGGAAGGTAGTCGAAGATAGACTTGTATCTTGGTACAGAAGCTTGGGCCTTTCTTTGATCCGAGACAAGAGGACCGACCGATACCGTCATACAGAGCGGAGAATAGATTGGATCGACAATTGTGATTCTGAGAGGCAGACTGACCTCAGCTGATTTTCAACTCGAATGGCTCCCGGCCTTTGTCTAGCCGAGTTTGCATGTTGTGTGGAGCAGTCTTGCATACTATACAGTATTCACACTCTCCTGTTGTCTCTTGTTATTATGCTGCGTCGCACACGCCCTTGACGTCTGTGACAGGCTGGCATCGTCATAGCTACGAAATTCCGCTCGCCATCGCGAATTCCGAAGAATCTTTTCAACATCGCGATTGCCATCAACCTCGAATCGGGAGATCTCGAGCCCGAAAGGGTATCCGCGGTGCACGTCCCCGAACAAATAGCCGGACATAGCTCGTGCCTGCGTTTACTAACTCAAGCTCACGACTGGTAGGAGACCCTGGTGGAGACGCCGCGGAGGCAGCTTTGACATTCTCGGCTGTTCGGAATGGCGACGTTGAGACTGGTAGCAGCCAGACTGAGTTTGGGCGGGGGCAGGCACTGCTCGAAGGCGACCCGATCAAGTCTGCGACCGATGACCTCGAAGAACTCTTCTTCCTTCAGCGATTCCCGTCAACAATCTGCGCCAACGATCATGACACAGACGAGCACAGTCGAAATGCCGGTACCGCTCATCATCGATACGGATCCAGGCGTTGACGATGTGCTCGCTATCTTGCTTGCACTAGCTTCGCCCGACGAGGTGGCAGTCAAGGCCATTACGCTGACATTCGGTAACACAACACTGGATCATGCCTATGCAAATGTACTACGAACGGGTGCTGTCCTACGACGCCATCTTGCGGATCCTGCAACCTCCGATACCGTCAAGCAACGCTATCGAGCTTTCAAGGCTGACGCCGAGCCCATCATCGTAGCTTCAGGGTCCACACAGCCATTGGAAGGCAAGATGTTCACTGCCTCCTACTTTCATGGTCGAGACGGCCTATCTGGAGTACATTGGCTGCCCAACGATCCTTTTCCCGTGCCCAAGGACGTAGTATCGCCACTATGTCCAACGAGCAAGCACGCAGCCGACGTGATTTTGGATGTCATTCGCCAGCATCCTCCTCACACAGTTCGAATCGCCGCTCTGGGACCGCTTACGAATCTCGCCGCAGCATTCCGCAAAGATCCCGCAACGTTCGCCAAGGTGGGCGGCATTTCTGTTATGGGCGGTGCATTCGACGTCCCGGGCAACACATCGCCCGTCGCCGAGTTCAATTGGTATGCGGATCCATACTCGGTTCGTGTGCTGGTGGATGAAGCGCCACGACATGCAGCGCTACAAGGCAGACGATTACCGATTCAGGTGTGTCCACTCGACATTACTTCGGAGCATACTGTGCCGTATTCGCATCTGGTCAAATCTACCTACGAGACTCCTGCAGAGACGCCCGGGAGTGAAAGTCATCTGGAAAAATTCGTCGGCACCTTCCTCACTCATCCTCGGGCATTCACCAACAACCTCGTCGCACCAGAAGAGTTTCACCCAGACAAACACGATCTTTTCCAGGCACACGATCCGCTTGCAGTAGCACATGCCGTCTTTGCTCCCATGCCTGCTACCGGATCAATCGATGGCAATGGGTGGAAACACACTCCGCGGCGATTCCAAATCGAAACGTCGGGTGATTTGACGAGAGGGTTCGCGATTGTAGATCGTAGATTCACGGGTCAAGGAAGCAGCAGAAAGACTGGCGGAAATCGTGCCGAGGATGCTGACAGCGAACTTCATACGATTGAGAATCCCGATATCCCAATCCACCGAAAAGCTCAAGAGGTGGACGAGTCTCAGATCGGATTGGTGGACGAGGTGACTAGTACACCGGGCAAGGAGTGGTTTGCCAAGATGTTCTTAGAGCGGATTGGATTGTGGTAGTATCGACATCAATACAGTGATTATTAAAGGAATCATGCTTTGGTGTGTGGGTTTGAGATCGGGTTCAGATGAAAATGACGATTCGATCCTCCGACCCTTTGGCTTTTTCACGCGTTGGTCCTGGATGTGACTCTTGAGATGCGGTCACTCCGCGTTGGCAGCGGAAGATGTGAGGATTCAAAAAAGAGAAAGAGCTGTACACCTCCGGCTCGAAAATGAGCCTGAAAAAGCCGGTTTCCTCCCAAACACTCGGGAAATGCTTTCCTACTCTCTCACCGATACACAAAGACTCGTGATCGACAAAAGCACTGCATTCATTTGGCCGCCAATGCTATCGGTCTTGCTTCTGTATCTTTGTATGCTGCTGCTTGGTTCTCGTTCATGTGGTGTGGTGGATTCTGTGAGGAAGAGGATTGTGTAAAGCTGGAAGTGATAACGAAAAGGAAATGCATCTCGCCTGTGCTACACCGCTCGAGAAGCGCGTTGTCTCTGCTCCCTCTCTGTGTTGTGTGGAGAGCGTGCATAATCCGGCAGGACCGGGCAACACCAGGCGCGATCGTGCCTTCTCTCGTCCCCGCATTCCGGACATCCCTACTTACTCCGAGCCCTTGTTCGCGATTCTTTGGTTTTGACATCAAACCACATCCTATCGTCCACCTTTGCCCTCCCTCCTGATCCACTGGAATCTCTTTTTTCTTCATCTTTTTGGAAGCGTTCAACATGTCTGACGACTCTTTCATCCATGCTTGCGCCGGCGGTGTCGGAGGTATGATCGCCATGACGGCTACGTACCCTCTGGTGGGCATTTCCACCCGTGCCGCCGTCGAGTCATCCAAGAACCCCGAAGAACCTATGGTCAAAGCTGCGCTCAAGATCCTTCAACAAGAGGGTGTCGCTGGTCTCTACGCCGGTCTCAGCTCCAGTTTGCTCGGCATCGGTGTGACCAACTTGTAAGTTTTTCCGTGCATTCATACAAGAAGAGGTTGACCCTTTGCTGATCGACGAATTTCTCCTTCCAATGTCTTCGAATCATATCACAGCGTCTACTACTTTTTCTTCGAAAAAGTTCGAGAGACGATTCTCAAATCCAAGGCCAAAGTTGCTGCGGCCGCTGCTACCAGCGTCACTGCCACCATTGCCCAAGGTGGAGCTTTGACCACGTTTGAATCCATCCTTGCCGGAGTCATTGCTGGTACGGCGACAACAGTCTCTACCAACCCGATCTGGATCGTCAACACGCGCCAGACCGTTCGCGTGGGGGTTACCGATGCCAAGGCCGACCCTAAAGCCGCTGCTGCCGGCAAGACCGTTGCTGTCAAACTCGGCTTCATCCAAACCATGCAGAAGATCATTCGCGAAGAAGGTCCTCTTGCACTCTGGAAGGGACTCGGACCGGCCCTTGTACTGGTCATCAATCCAGTGCTCCAGTACACCGCTTTCGAGCAACTCAAGAACTGGGTTGTCAAGTCACGCCTTGCTCGTGCCAACGGCGGCAGCGTCAGCCTGTCCGACTGGGACTTTTTCTGGCTCGGAGCTCTGTCGAAACTCTTTGCTACCGGTTTGACTTACCCTCAGATCGTCATCAAGAGTCGTCAACATGCAGGCAGCAACAAGGGCGCAAGCTCCAACCTCTGGACCGCCATGACTGAGATTGTTCAGAGGGAAGGTATCGCTGG
The DNA here is from genome assembly GCA_928722275.1 of Ustilago vetiveriae. Taxonomy (NCBI): domain Eukaryota; kingdom Fungi; phylum Basidiomycota; class Ustilaginomycetes; order Ustilaginales; family Ustilaginaceae; genus Ustilago; species Ustilago vetiveriae. The sequence goes on from CAKMXE010000003.1 coordinate 592,599, forward strand.
TCTGTACAGAGGTATCACCAGTAAGCTGCTGCAATCGGTGCTGACAGCAGCTATCTTGTTCGCTAGTAAGGAGAGGGTGTTCAACATGACAAAGTCCATTGTCGCTCCCGTGGCTGCTGCCGCTCCGGTCAAAAACTAAGGATGATTGCGACTCGAGGATGTGGATCCACCTTTACACTTTCGTGCCATTCTTACAGTTCTATCCCTTTCGGCTTTTCCTTTCTGGTGACCTTGTATGCTAGAAAGACACAAAAGGGTGATACACTTTCGCAGACGCGACGTCTCCTTGTGTGCTGCTGTGTTTGTGATCAGATCGGAAGCCATTGCATTCGTGAGGCAGCTCTAAGAACCGCGATAGGTAGTATACGAAAACGGCGAGAGTAGTAGAGGGATATGATAGTGTGCATCTGGTGTGTCTGCCAATTGGAACAAGATCTGTCATTGTTCCCACGAGAACAGAATGAATCAGCCTTCTCTGCAGCAGTGGTCTCGTCGTTTCGCTGGAAGAGATACTCACTTCTACTTGGGGATAAAAAGTACTTCTTCCAGCTCTGTCGAAATACTCTCCCGTATAAAAGATCATCTTATAGACCCCCTTGGGGGTCAATGCATCTTTTGCATCTTGGCCTGCTAGCAAATCGGGACAGCGTCCATCACTGTTCGTAGCACCCGTTGCAAGGATGTGGAAGGAAGAATTGAGCGGAGAGAGCGCTTCCAGTTGCACCCGAATATTGGCAGCGGGTTTACCGAGCGTAGAGTCCAGAACGTGACATGTGATTGGTGATTTCGACATGCTCGCGGTAATCAGCAGGGAGCAGTTTGAGGAAGAGGTGATAGCAAGAAGGAAGAGAGGCAAATATGTTGATAAAGCGAGGAGAGAAGGAGAGGGGAAGAGGCACAGGCCAATCGCGACCAAACAGGAAAAAGCGGCGGAGAATCCGTGGATTTTCGGACTTGCCCGAACATCAGACACGATCATTCGTGAGTTCCTTCGCCAAAACGAAGAGCCTCAATCGTCAGCAGCACTGCGTCGTGCATGTTCTCGCGGATCAGCACACAGTATGGACTGACATTGTCGGATTGCTGCGTTGCACTGGCTAATCAAAGACGATTTTGAGCTGCGACTGTTTGACAAATACGCCCACAATGGCTAGACTGATGCAAGCCGGTAGCAGATCCAGACGAACAACGGAGAAGATCCATAGCGTACCCAAAGGCGCAACTCGCTGCACTACAACATCGTATGATGACTGTTTCGCCCAAGGCAGGATGAATGCGCAGAAGGAAGAATGGTCAATTGAAGTGCGGATTGGGATGATTGCAGAGGATCGGGGCCCATACCTTGTTAACAATGTAGATGAGAGAGCAACCACAAGCCGAGCAAAGAACGAAAAGAAGGCCCTGTATTAATGCTTGGCGCTGTGATGTGAGGTCTGTTCGGGAGAGCAAGGTTGTGTGAGTCAGCCGCAAAGTCGCCCCAAGTGTAGAATGCTCCTTCTCTAGAGACCATGGCGCTCACTGAAGTGGATAAAGAACGCTAACACTGCACGCGCGAAACGAGAGATGGGAAGAAAGGTCAGAAATAAGCATGATGGGGGAGCAATGATTCTGCAAAAAGAAGCAAAGCTTACCAGGAAGAGCTCGAATCAACCGCATCGCTTCATTCGCAACTCTCACTGTCTCGCCATACTGCTGCCTCACCAAAACATCCAACAAAGTATACATGAACCCAAACGGCATGGTCCAGATGACCAGATCTAAGACGCTCTCCACCTGCGAACTCATCTCTGTCGCCTGTTGCTCCTGCATCAATCGATTCGCTGTATCATCGCCGTCCACCTCGTGATCCGATGCTACGCCGTAATCGTCGTCTGACTCATCGTCGTCTACCTCTCTTCCCGCCGAGGAGGTCTCTTTCCTTGATCGATTGTTGAGCGCATCCAGCTGCACTTGTGCTTGGTCCATGGTTACAAAGTCTTTGGGCAGACCAAGCTTCTCGATGAGACCGGATTTGTAGAGGATCTGCTCTTGTTCATCCTGTGTCAGTCCCGCTCGTGTAGAGCTGGAAGCTGAGGCGGCGATGCGTGTGTCGTCGCTGTCGGAAGCATCCTCGATCTCGGTGAGACGTGCCATGTTGCTCTGTCGTTTAGTTGTACAGGAGTTGCGGGTTGAAAGATATCAGGAGCGAGCAAACGGTGGTCGAGAAGATCGTGTGCCAGCTAGCGGAAGAAAAGTGGAGTTTTCAGAGCCGAGTATCTTTGCAAAGACCAACACACATGCACGCGACTAAGCACGGAAGAAAGATTGGTGTTGGTCTCGAAATCTCTCATCCGAAGCTGTCACAAAACTCACCATCATCTTTTGTCCGTCCTGCAACCAGCTCAGCACATTTCTGACGTGACAAAGGGGCGACACGAGCAGACCAACGATGCTGTGAGAAAAAATCTCGTGTCAAAAGAGGGTATAACCATGCGAAACGGAGTTGTTTGCTGAGAAAATGGGTTTGAAGGCCGAAACTCATCGTTCCAGCTGCATTTCGATGTGCCTTGCTGCCAGACTTACAGCATCCCTCGACCCATCGCTGCCTAGTCCCTGGCTCCAATGGATGCCTTGGCGCTACCCGAAGCACTGAGCCCGCCATACCCGGCATGGCCTCTCAGATCACCTTGACCAGCGTATCCGGCATGGCCTCTAAAATCGCCTTGACCAGCGTATTCGCCTTGGCCTCGAAGATCACCGTGACCAACGTACGGCCCGTGACCGAGACCCCATCCCTTCTTACCACGCGGAAGAGCATCCGGGCTATAGCCCGCTGGACCGTGATGGTGTTCATTGGCATAGCCTCCGAATTTATAGTGACCGTTGGCGGAGTACCCGCCGTTTGCACCGCCACCAAGATGAGCTTGAGCGTGGCCGCCGGCCGCAGCACCAGCTGCTCCTTTGATACCTGCTCCGGCATGACCTCCAGCAGACCCTTTCGCGCCTGCTCCGCCATGACCACCAGCACCAGTGTGACCGCTAGCTTCTCCTTTGATACCTGCTCCGGCATGACCTCCAGCAGACCCTTTTGCGCCTGCTCCGCCGTGACCACTCGCTCCAACGTGACCGCTAGCTCCTCCACCAGCAGATCCTTTTGCGCCTGCTCCGCCGTGACCGCCAGCACCAACGTGACCGCTAGCTCCTCCGCTAGCTCCTCCACCAGCAGATCCTTTTGCGCCTGCTCCGCCGTGACCGCCAGCACCAACGTGACCGCTAGCTCCACCGCCAGCAGATCCTTTGACGCCTGCTCCGCCGTGACCGCCAGCGCCAGCGTGACCGCCAGCTCCTACGCCAGCACCTCCTTTGACGCCTGCTCCGCCGTAACCTTCAGCGCCAGCGTGACCGCCAGCTCCTGCGCCGGCACCGGCACCGCCCCCAGCTTTGAAGTCCGCTCCGCCAACAGCACGACCGCCACCAGAGGGCCAGAATGGGCCGCTTGCACCGGCACCGGCACCGCCTCCAGCTTTGAATTCAGCTCCGCCACCAGCGCGACCGCCACCAGAGGGCCAGAATGGACCGCCTGCACCGGCACCGGCACCGCCTCCGGCTTTGAACTCATATCCACCACCAGCGCCAATCTTGTTGCCGGGCTCTTGACCGGAGGAACGTTTGTCGAGCGGTGAAACATCAGCCAAGTCACGCTCTAAGAGAAGGTCGGAGAGCAGATGCTCTCGAACGACCGGCTTGGCATCGGTAGGAATGGCACTGAGCGTACCGGTCATGACGAGCATGACGCCTATAACAAGGACGGAAGAAAGCCGAGCCATCGTGAGAAAAGTTTTGCAGGGACAAGGATGATCTGAAGATGTGGGAGCGAGGCTTCTGACAAGATTGATGAGTGTGTTCGTTCTGGCAGAAGCTGTAAGTGAGTATGGGATGGGATGTGAGTTGAACCACCGAATGTGCATTTGGCCGCTACTTATAGATTACGAGTAGAGGAAGCTAGGTAGCTGTTCGAACCCGCAACCTGACTCTGACGGCGCTCGCTCTGTATCGAAGAAGCTTTACATCATTTGCACCGCGACAGACCTACTCCTGGCAATATTTTGCTCTCGTCGTTCATCGTTTCCACGACCCTGGTACAAAGCTTCTTTCGTTGCTTTCTTTCATGCGACATCATTTGAAGCACGACCCTTGCCGATCCAGCCGTACCTGCTAGATCTCCATGGGAATGAACGAGCACAATGTGTGGCGCCTACTTGATGCATTGGTCTCAATCAAGGTCGGATGTTTGCGCCTCTTGCATTGCATTGGGTCGAGTTGGGCCGCTTGCAAGACAATATTCACAATGGCGAACTATGACTTGTGCACGAACCTCGATACACATCTCGATGTTGAGGTCGAGTTTGCGGGCGCTCGAAAGCGAATCGTGCTAATGAAATCGGAACCTTCTCTCGAGATCCGAGCATCATTAAAAATGTCAAGTTGGATCCAAAGCTTCCGATGGCTTTACTGGGCACGAAATCAATTCCTCCGACGCGTCGCGACTCAGGAGTCTGTAGCACGGATCCCGTCTAATCGAAAGGAGGATTGTCTCGATTCGCTCAATACAATGGCCTTGAGCTGCGCCGACATACAATTAGCGCATTCCTTTTTCGCAACTCCCATGCTTGATTCAGATGGGATATTCACGAACACAACGCATGCGTTTGCACAAGTAGATCCATGCTTGCAAATGAAGGCACAGATCAACACATTGACGAGACAAAGAGATGAATGAATGATGTGCGCACATCGGAGAAAACCATGACGATGAAATGCTGGATGCTATGCCGAAAGAATGACGAGTCAATGATGCGGAAAGGTGTTGAACCGAATTGCGATATCGAGAAACGCTAGGATGACGGAACTAGATCGTGAAAACGCAGAGGTGAGTAGAGAGTTGTCGAGAACCCTCTGAAGAAGCCTGTGATGAGGAGCAGAATGAGAAGGAGAGAACGTCGTCTGGAGGCGACAAGCACGGTGCTGATCACCGTCTTCGGTCCTGAGCTTTGGCGAACAAATTTTGACATCCTCAGTCACGTCCGCCACGACCTCCCCCTCGACCTCCTCCTCCTCCTCGACCTCCTCCCCCGCCACCACCGCGGCCCCCGCCGCTGCGACCACCGCCGCCACCATATTCGGAGTCTCGAGCCTCGAGATCGTCGGTGTAACGACCACCTCGACCTCCTCCCCGGCCGCCGCCGCCGCCGCCGCCGCCACGACCTCCGCCACCTCCTCCTCCACCTCGACCGCCTCGCTCGGTGTCTCGCGCCTCGAGATCGTCGGTGTAACGACCACCTCGACCTCCTCCTCCACCTCGACCGCCTCGCTCGGTGTCTCGCGCCTCCATCACATTGCTCACGTCGTTACGACCGTGGCCCCTGCCGTGTCCCCAATCACCGCCGTGATGGCCCCAACCATCGTCATGTCCCCAGCCGCCGCCATGTCCCCAGCCGCCCCCGTGTCCCCAGCCACCATCGTGCCCCCAGCCGCCATTGTGCCCCCAGCCGCCACCATGATGATCCCAACCGCCTCCTCCCCAGTTAGCCTCTTTTACCTCGCCTCCATCGCGTTGGACAAGTTGGCTGATTTCTTGTCCCTGATCCTGAGCGCTAGCTCGTGGGTGTTGCTCGAGCAAGTCATGAGTGCGTACCACCGCAGCTGAGGCGCTGGGCAGGTTGGCGGCCGTGAAAGCAAAGGCCGTGGCCAGGAGCAGTGCAGATGAGATTCGAGCCATGATTGCGATGAATGACAAAATTCGAGTAGAGTCAATTAGGACCGAAAGTTGGTACTGAAAGAGCCTTGTTCGAGGACCAAAACCAGTGTGATGGTGTTGAGAGATAGATTCTTGAAGCCGAATGAGAGTATGGAGGGGAAGAAGGAAGGGCAAGACAGGATCGTCCCGTGCCTTTTATGTCTTCGGGATGCTGCGTGAGTAGTACTTCGTAACACGACCAAATGCTCGCCGTGAAGAAGCGCTTCCGTTCTCATTTGAGCTCGAGGCATGCTCAGTCGCCTTTTGCTGACCAGACAGTGTCGTCGAATCAGCCTCGCTTTCTTCACAGTTCTTTAACTCCGAGCTGCCACTATGCTACCGATCCAGCGTTGCCAACGATCCTGATCCAAATACTGCGCAAGTCTCTGCGGCACAGACCATGCTTGAGTACGCAAAAAGCTGGATCGAGCGCAGCAAGAGGTGGAGGATGACACCAAGCATGCGGTGTGCGGGCTTGATCTTAGTCAATCGCAGGATGCTGTGGCTTCGAAGCTGAGTCAACCAGCTATTCCATGATTGCGTTGGGGGGAAGCGAGTCTGCAACTTTGTTCGCCGTGGTGGTGTCAAGGCTTGGGCATCAAGTAGCAGCATGGTCTGGATCTTTGTGGCAGCAGCAGCTGACCAATTGACTCATACGCCGTCGCGCCGGGAAGATGTCTCGGTTGTGCAGTGGCAGAATTGGAAGGATGCGGCGACTTTCGTCGGTGACCTCGTGGATGCCACATGGTAATCCTTCGCAGGCAAGTGTGGCTGAAAATCCTGGCTTGAGGCTTGAGGCTTATCCGAGAGAATGGTACGATCGAACCGATGCTCATCGATTGACACCGGGGTCCGAGCGTCTCGGTCACGCAATATTTAATGGAATAGAACGCCGCCTCCGGTGACCATACACATCACAACACAGATGGGAAAAGTCGACGACCTCATGCGATTGCTGACTGTGCCTCTTCTGAAGGCGAGTGATGAGTCTGAATGACATGGTGGCAGGGAGAGAAGAAGGAAGGGCAACGACGCGTGACTGCCTCACCTTTTCTCGACGCCTGGACTTTACTGAAACGCCGTTGTTGGCCTCTCCGTCCTCTGAAGAGCGATGTTTGTCGATATAACCTGCGACGGCGGCAACAAGGCTTTTATGACTGAGCAATCAAAAGTTTGGGCCAGGGAAGCGAAGAGACCAATGCGCTGAGTCAAGCTGAACCGCAGCGTGGGAAAGATCCAGCTTCTGTTTGCTTGAACTCTGCCTGATGACCTTTGGCGACTGAGGCAAGCTTCACGAGCAAGTGGCTTGAAAATATATACGCAATGCTAAATCACAGAGACCATCGAGCAGCTTCTTAGCGCAGTAGGTAGCGCGTTGGGCTCATACATACCCCATATGAAATATCCTTTCCACTCTCGAGTGGTGATACCCAAAGGTCGTCGGATCGAAACCGACAGAAGCTACTTTTTTCCCTTTTTTCTTTTTCGTGTCTTTCTTGAATGCTGTGTCGAGCTGGAACGTCAGGATTTTGAAAGGAAGTTGAGTAAGAGCGGCGGGCGTCCTGAGAGTGGAGGAAATATTTCAGACAGGAACGCACAAACGCTTTGACCATCCATCTATCTAACTCCTCTTCTCTACCGTACTCCATACAACCAGCAGGACCAAGATATCGAGGTCTGGACACGTCGGATCGTCTCGCAACAATGCAGTCAGCCATACAATCGGTCACACATCATCTGCCGGTCTTCCTGCAGAAACCAGCCATCGCGCTCATCGGTCAGGAATGCTACACAACACTCATCTACAATGTGGATCTCAGCTCGACTCACTGCGTCAAGTACGCCATCTCGAAAGCGCTGGGGCTAGGTATCGTTGTGTTTGGGAGCATCATGAAGGTGCCGCAGATTCTCAACATTGTCAACGGACGAAGCGCACGTGGTATCTCGCTCTCGATGTACACGCTCGAAGTGGTGGCTTATACCATCTCGCTCGCTTACGCCGTTCGATCGCGTCTTCCGTTTTCGACCTACGGCGAGAACCTTAGCTTGACCGTGCAGAATATGATCATCTTGCTGCTGGTCATAGCATACACGCCCGACAAACGAAACGGTCTTGTCGACCCGTCGGCGCGCTCAAACACAATCACGCTCGCGGCAGCATTGATGGGCATCGGCTCGTTGGCCTTGGCGACCCCCCCGGTGATTCCGGCATCCACCCTGACATTCCTGCAGGCATGCACCATCCCCATCTCGCTTGCCTCGAAAGTGCCGCAAATGGCCGAACTCTACAAAGATAAGAGTCGAGGTCAACTCAGCAGCATCGTCGTATTTGCGCAGCTCCTCGGCACGATTGCACGTGTCTTCACCACCATGACTGAGACGAACGACAAGCTGTTGCTCTACGGATTTGGATTGGCGACGCTCTTCAATTCCGCCATTGCAGCGCAGGTAGTCTACTACTGGAACGGTGACAAGGCTCTGGCGGAGCAAAAGAAGCGGGACGGCGAAAAGATTGGATTGCACACCAACAACATCGCGCCCTCCTTCGAGCCCTTCTCGGTCAGCACCCACGGGCCGTCCAAGACCAGCGGCAGAAAGATTGATTGAAGGGATGCGAGTTCATCGGGCTCAATGTTGTAAGGCAGCAATCTCGTATACAAGGATTCAGTCTCTTTGTTTCCTCGCAAGGACGCTCCCGAGTGATTGTGTCCTATGCGCCTCCTGTTGATGAGAGAACCAGACGATGTCACCCTGAGCATCCTCTCAACTCACAGACTGCAAAAAGGCACGCGTCAACATTTTGAAAATGCAGGTGTTGTTCTCTGGATATCGCCATATGCTGTTGAGATGATTTTTCGGAATAAAGCTGTGTTTTGGTGTGTGTGTTTTCCTTTCAACCAACAAACTCCACATTTGGTGGAAAGCCTCATTCGCCTCGTCGTTCAACGATCCATTGTTTCTTCCACCAAAACATCCTCTCACCGCAGAAGAGGCAGCGATGCTTTCACCATGGCCATCCTCAGGCTCATCGGCTAGCGCATCATCGTCTGCGTCATCTTGTCTAGGCTTGCCACCGAGGGACGCTTTATCATTATCATTGACGACGCCGGCGAGCCCTGCATCACCTTTGCCTTGGACAACAGCAGGACAGCACACAAGCAACGACACTGTATCATTGTTCAAGCCACCAGTCGACTCAAGGATCACAATATGGTCCGTCGTCGAACAGTCGTCTGGTGTTCTAGCAACGATTCTCTCGAATCCGATCGGTGCGGCGATAGCAGGTATTTCGGCGACCTCGCTCGGCTCTGTCCTCTGGTGGCGCTACTTTCGACGCATCCCCAATGCTGAATATGTAACTCCTGCTGTGCTTCGATATAGAAAAGTGCTGGTCGGTCGAGTCGTCACTGTGGGCGATGCAGACGGGTTTCGATTCCACCACACACCTGGTCTGCCGTATCTGAGAGATTGGTTCTACCCATGGCCACCACGCACCAAAAAACGATCCAGCGGACGATCCAAGCTGGTACAAGAAACCATTTCGGTTCGAATCGCTGGCGTAGATGCACCTGAGAGTGCTCACTTTGGCAAACCGGCACAGCCTTTCAGTAAGGAAGCCAAACAATTCCTCACCTCCATGGTGCAATCTCCCTCTTCCACGGACAACCTCACTCCACCCAAAAAGTCGTTCTTTTCCTCCTCCAAGTCCTCGTCCCATCATTCTCACACACCAGCAGCCAGCACTAGCGAAATCTCCAACAAGATCGTCTGGCTCTATCCATCGCATATCGACCAATACAAACGACTCGTTGCAACACCGTATGTTTGGGAAGCACCCTACTTCTTGGGCAAAACAAACGTCTCTTTAGCCATGGTCAAAAAAGGTTTGGCAACCGTCTACAGATCGGCGGGGGCAGATTACGGCAAAGCCACTTGGTGGGCCAAAGTCTGGCGCAAAAGCACCACGGGTTTGAACGCATTAGAGAGAGCAGAGGCCAAAGCTAAGAAACAGAAGATCGGCATGTGGAGCTTAGGAAAGAAGTTTGAATCGCCAGAAGAGTATAAGCGACGGATCAGGGGAGAATGATAGCACATATGGACTCTTTATAACGATGGTCACGATCACGAATGCATGAAACACACTCAGAAAGAGCACTTTCTCGAAACTATAGATACCCAAACGAAACAAGACATTGTTCAACGATGATTGCATCGCGGATCGATCACTTGACAAGATCAAGTCTGACTCGACCATCTCTCATACCCACTGCAGGGTCTTTCCCTGCTTACTGCTCTCGCGAATCAACTTGATCAACTTGACAGCATTGAGCGTCCTCTCTACTCCGATCAACGAAACTTTGCTGAGCGCTTCAGCTCCACTCTTGCCCTCAGCTTCGGCCTGCTGCACGGCATGGATCGAAGCAGCAATGTTGGCAAAAAGATCAATGTACCTTCCCGGCAACGTCGGGATGTTGGCTACCGACAATTGAGGCTGCTTGGGCGCAGCACTAGCACCAGCCGCACCTGGCGTAGGGAGCGACAGATCCTCGTCCGATCGGACCATGGTCGTCAATCTTCCGAATCGGATCGTTTCCGGATCCGTCGATTCGCTGTAAACACCGAACTCGTCTGGATGGCTCGAGGGTGTCCATCCAAGCTTGAGTTGATTTTCTTGAGGATCCGTCCCACGCTTCTCGTAGCTTCCTCTGGTACCCTCGACGCGGAAACGAGGCTGCTCGGCGTCCACATGGGAACTCAAGCAGGTGGCACCTAACTGGACCCTCAATCCACCAATCTTGGAACCCGATGCGGGCGAAGATGGTGGCAGGGGTACCGACTCGGGGTAGTTGAGGATCGCCAGCCAGTCATCATCCACCGCTGCAGGACCCTGATTACGTTGATTCCTGACGAATCCAGTGACGCTCTCGGGAGGTCCAAAGAGGAACAAAGCCTGATCGATCAGATGCGATCCCAAATCCCACAGCATTCCACCGCCTTGGGTATCAGGATCGACTTCCTCGCGCCATCCTCCCTTGGCATAAGGACGGAAACGATCGAATCGCGATTCAAAGAACGTCGGGACACCCAGAGCCGAAGGTTCGGCACCTTTGTCGGCGAGAAGGCTCTGAATGGTCAAAAAGTCACCGTCGAATCGTCGGTTCTGGTACACAGCACACAGCTTGCCAGTCTGTGCTTGAAGATCGATCAGCGTCTGTACATCGCTTTCGTTTGTAGCGACCGGCTTTTCGACAAGGACATTGAAGCCAGCTTCGAGGGCTCGTTTGGCGAAAGGAAAATGCGTGTCATTGGTTGTAGTGACAATGATGAGACCGTTCTTGGGCAAGGAGGTCAGCACCGAGTCAAAATCGGGTAGGACAGTGACGTTGGGAAAGAGCTTGGATGCATCTGGAGAGGAAGCGTTCGATGAAGTGCGAGGTCGCTGTTGGATCGAGTGGAGTGTAAAAAGTTGAGGCAAGGCGAGGACAAAGGGAAGGTGGAAGGTGCGCGCTGAATTGCCAAAGCCGACTACGCAGACAGGGATGGGGGCGTTGCTGGCAGACATGGTTGACGTGATCATTCTCTGACGTTGTGGAGACAGCGGAAAGGTAAGGAAGCCAAGACAAAGGGACGTTCTTATAGTCTCGATGTTGGTAACGGGAGAAGGACGAGTCAGAAGCAAACGAAAATGGCTCAGTCAGATCTTCCAAGTCGCACCGACCAACTCTCCGTCGCTATCTCCTGTGTGACGCATGATCGGTTCGGCGACTTCGCTTTTTACTCGCAATCACATTTCAGAATTCGGATCGCACTCATCAAAGTGACCTACGACATCCACGCCGAATACACCGACCGGCAATGCAGTCCCACCTTGAACCACAAACCCACGGTCGAACTCTTCCATGCCAAAAGAGTGACACCGCCCACGCTGATCTGTCCCAGGGCCAGACGAACAAATCAAACAAAAAAGAAACCGCAGCACCTAGGATTCCCGCGTGGTCCCCCACCGCAGTACTGACTAGGCGATATGTTGCTTAACTTCGCAGATCGGACGGGATGCGGTGTTTTCAACATTCTATGGCCGCAGATGATCGTCATGGCGTTGACCTTCATTATATACGGTGAGCGATCAGGGAGCATGACTCAAACAAGCACAGTTCTGCACATAGCATGAGCATTGAGGGGTATCGACGTTCCTTCATCGCGACATCAGGCTGACAAAGGCGGCAACGAATGGTCGTTGCCCCATGGCTGAGGAGTATCGGCAAGTCCAAATTTCCACGTCCCACCAGCCACTAAGTCTGACCATTTCAGCTTGGGTTGCTCGATGGAACGCTCGTTGACGGTCAAATTGGTGACATAGACATGCTTGCCGTCCGACTGTGGTGCCTCGATCCGCAAATGCACCTCTTGGTCTTGCCCCTCCCGCCTTGGAATCGTGATGTCCATGCGCTCAAAGAACGGCGACGAGACGACATACTCGCCAGAAACAGGATTGACAGGATAGATGCCCATGGCGCTGAAGATATACCATGCGCTCTGTTGACCGCAGTCCTCGTTGCCGGCATACCCGTCTGGCTGATCACTGTAAGCTTGGTGCGAGATCTCTCTCACTAGACGCTGCGTTTTGGCTGCCTCCCCTAGCAAAGAGTATAGGTACGGAATGTGATGCGATGGCTCGTTGGACTGGTCATTGTGTCCCTCTCCAAAGTGTCGATCCAACAAGTCAACCAGCTTTCCCCTGCCTCCTACTAGCTCGGCGAGGCCGGGAACGTCCTGAACAACGTCGAACGAGTAATCGAAGCTGTTGCCCTCTGTGAAGCCCTCTTGTCGTCCACGTGGGTCCGCAAGTGGCTGAATGAGATATGTGCCGTTCTTGAGCCGCGCCGCCATCAAACCCTGGTCACGGTCGAAAACATGACGGTAATTCTTGCTACGATTGGCAAAGAATTCGGCCTCGGGCTGCTTTCCCAGCAGCTCGCCAAACACGGCTATTGCATGGTCATCATAGGCATAGTCCAGCGTACGACTCGTCGACTCGGACCATCCGTCGAGGGGTACGTAACCGGATTGATTGTAGAATGTCAACCCAGCACGCACTTCCAGCGGAGTATACTCTTCGCGGTCTTCATATCGAAGCTCTTGTTCGCGCTCTGGGGGCACTGTTCCATCTTTGAGAACAGCTTCCCACGCCTTCTCCCAGTCAAAGCCACGAATGCCTTTCACAGCAGCTTCGGCAAGGAGCGAGTCGGCGTGCGTCGAAATCATGATGTTGGTTTCCGCCAATGTGGACCACATGGGCAAGAACCCAGACTCGTCATAGATGTCCAGGAGCGAGCGGACCATGTCTACAACGCGTCGCGGTTCAAAGAGGATGAGCAAATTCCATTGAGCCCGGTAGATGTCCCAAATCGACCACGACTGATATCGCTGAAGTCCTCCTCTGACTCTGTGGACTCTGTCAGTATAGCCAGAGTAGTAGTGATACTCGTGCTTGTCCTCTCGACCCTGTCGGAAATCCGTCGTACCCATAACTTCGCCTGGACTGCCGTCGCTGTGAGGGATCGGCTCAGCATGCTCTGCTGGATACTGTGAAGCGTGAAAAACGCCAGTGTAGAGGATACGCTTCTGCTCTTCGGTGCCGCCTCGCACCTGAATGCGATCGGTCTTGCTTTTCCACGCGTGTATCAGCTCCGAGACAACATCTTCGACCCCAGTGCCGTCCGGTATCTCGACATCGAGATTATAGCGCGCTTGTTCCACCGATATGAGACTGAGCCCCGTACGCACCCTGACCCGTGTTGTGTCGGGGGGAAAGTGGACAAAGGCGTAGACTCCAAGCTCGTTCCATCTTGCACGCTCGTCGGGATGGGCTGTGATCCCAGTGGCATTCGTGTGAGCAGTACCGACGCCAAGGTTCTCGAAACCAGCTACCCATTCGTCCTCAAAGGAGTCCATACGCTGATACTCCAAGCGAGAGACAAAATAGCCTCGAAATCCTGGTGCCTCGTGTGGGCCAAGGCGGTAGTCCATACGCTCGGTATTGTAGCCCGAGATCTCGCCTTTCTCGAGATCGATTTGCACGCCGCCACGCCACTGCTCCCGCGAAGCCTGCATTGCAACATAAGGCCTCCCGTCGGAGCTGTTGGCTCTCATTCCTGCAAACCGCATCCGGTCATCTTGTGAACTACTGCCAGATGGTTGCTCAAAGGTGTATTGCACCACAGCTGCGCGGCTTTTTCCAGCCAGCTCTGCGAAGATGCTCGGAGAAGACGAGTTGCCCATCTTGACTGCGTACTTGAAAGCGGAAACAAACTCGTCTGATCGATTGTAGCGGTGGCCTCGCTCATGCTTGTCAAGCTTGACCTCTCCCCGGCCGGCAAAGATGGTAGCGAATCCATAGTCTCCCATCCAGATGGCAGGTTGCCGACTCGCAAGGAACCCGATGTTGACTGTATCATTATCATGATATGCACAGCCAGAGATCAGGTTCTCCCGAGTCATCGGCACCGAGCGAACGCCAGCAAAGGGGAGTGCGACACTTGGTACCATGCCGCCATACTCGGAAGGGTCCGGTCCATTGGTACCGATGCGTGGGTCGACCCACCTGAGCGTGCCTATACGGTCGGCATAGCGAGCCGATTCAACTTCAGAGACCGACCATGGGCTGGATTTGTCGGAGATAGAGCAGAACGGATAGCAGGGCAATTCAGCATGCAATCCGGCAGAGCTCGGGATTGCAGAAGCGGAGAAAGCGGCTTGCTCAGCTTGGGCGGTATCGAGGTTGAGTAAGAGCCACGCCGAACATGATATGAGCCAAATCTTGAATGTCGGGTGACAGTCCCACTTGTACTTCATCTTCGGACAGGCGAGTGGGCAAGTGAGACGATGTGACCATCGGAAAGAAGGCTGCTTCATTTGCAACGACGAGATCACGTTGCACACGAAGATGGCATGTGAGCTGTGTGCGATGTGATTTCAGGGTCCAACTTCGTTCTCCACTTTAGCGGCTCAGACGTGACACAAAGCGCACTTCTCCTCGGCACTTTTTCTCAGCGAGGACGAGGCGCTTACTTGAGCTCGCACATTCTCCTCTTCTTCTCCTCACCATCAAAGACGACGGAAATCGACAATCCATTTTTCGCCATCAAGCTGGCAGGCATCGTCTGAGTTTCATCGTAAGAGAGCTCGAGTTTCGTCCGTTCTGCTGGCCTGAATTTGCTCCGCCATGACAGGCTCACATCGATCTGGAACGAACGGCCAGCATCACGATTCAGACACAGATGAACAGTCTCCGCTCCTCCCCAGTCACGAGGGACCGAAAGCTGCTTCGACTTCGTCTGCAGGTCTCTGCACATTTCTGAAAGAGCAAGCGTACTCACCACTGCCAGAGATCGACTCGGATGGGGAGTCGTTGCCATCCGCCTATTTGCCGCCCTTGCTCCTCCAATGTCTCATCACTGGCCTTGCCGATGCAAGCACATTTACCCTTACGAAAGCTTGGGTTGGCTTCATGACGGGCAACATGGTACAGATGATCATCAATGCTTTCGATGTCCTGCTGCCTTCCGACTCGAACGCAGACTTTGACCTAGATGCCTCACGCGAAAAACTTTACTCCAACATAAGCAGTCTTCTTGGTTTCGCAATCGGCTGCCAAGTCACCGCCATCATCATCAACCGCCTGGCAACGAATCGTACCAAACGACTCACTCTCGTTCTCATATCGGCTTATCGCTCTGTCGTAACGCTACTCGTCATTGTCCTCGGCATACGCTATCCGGCGTTCCGGTTGAGTGGTTCCCTTGGCTGGCTGGTCATTATGGTTATGGCATCAAGCTTGGGCAGTCAGTCTACCTATTCGACCAATCTCTCGACGCCATTCGCCAACACCGTCGTCTTCACCGCCACACTGACCTCTGTAGCCTCCGATCTGCATCTCGCAACGCTGCATGTGAGTAAGCTCAATTACTTCAAGTTTCTGAGCATGCTCGGTCTGTTCAGTGGCGCAGCGGTATCCCAAATTGTCTTGAAAGTGGCCACGGCAGCCTCTAGACGAGATAAACACGAGGCTGTACAGCACGCGCTCATTGTATTGTCCGGGATGGAGTTGCTACTCGGTCTCTTGTGGTACTCTTGTGGCATCGTAGCGCATTGGAAACAGCACCGTTCGGGTGTTTCACACTCGTGGAGCGGACAGGACGAGGATGAGCAAGACCGTAACATTAGAACATGATAGTTAGATTCGCAGATTAGGGTTGCGCGCTTAGAGAGCTTGCTTGCAATATACACATAGAGTCTTGCGACGTCAAGATTTTTGCTGCGCTCAGACTGATGCTGTCTCCTGGGATTTTCCCCTCCGACGTTTGGCGGACGATTTGAAGGCCTGGCGGTCTCGGTCTGTAGCCGGCGGCAGTGCTTCAGACTCTCTCGGGCACGGAGAGATTGCCGTTGCCGAAGGAAGCATCCGACGAGATCACCGAAAAACGCTGTCGTTGTGGCGGAGCCGTCTCGTTAGAACCATCCACGCCGCCGCACTCTTCGTGATGACCACGGTGGCATGCAAGCCGTTCACAACCGAGAAAGATGCAGCCCATCTCGTCTTGCCGCATCATCTAGGTCAGACCAAAGTCTCAATCATAATGTTGATCAACCCTTCGAATTGATTTCAACATATGGCTTCGTTGCTGGACTTTCCACTTTCTTCATGCTCGGGTTCTTGTCGGATCAGAAGCTCAGCACAAAGAGCCCGCTGATAACTTTGACAAGATCTTCCGCAGATGAAGCTTCGATGATTTTGAGGTTCCGGATATCATCGATGTGGAGACGACTGCCTCCTTTGCCGAGGTTCGCCTCAAGCTTTTGGTCTCGCCTAAAGGTCAGTGCTTAACTCACACCCTTTTGTTCGTCAAATCTCAGCCTGTCGAGAACACATTGACTCAAGGGTGCGTCGATAGCCAGAGCGTGCGTTTGCCGATCCAAGCTCTTGCTCTACCGGCAAAGTCGTACCAGCTGGCTTTTTCGGGAATCTCGGACACTCGTGAGGTGCGTTGCTCGTCGGAGCAAGTTCCAACAAAGCAAGGTATATTAACGTGAACGTCGGTCTGCCTCTGGCTTCGCGTGAGATCATATACTTCACCGTGTGAGCGTGCTGTCTCATGTCAAGATGATAATTTACTAGCTTGAGCCATCCTCGGAGCAATAGCGCCCGCCTGTCAAGTGTCGGCAATCTCTGTTCTACCACTGCCAACCTACATCGCAACGCTCGTGCCCCTCTCCTTGTCCCAGCCCGTCCACCAAAGCTGCCCATTGCGGGGCTACGAGGGTAGACGCGGGGCTCTCCGCCCGGAACAACGGCTCTCGGTCCACCCACTCCCTCTCGCTATAAATCGCCGACATCTGGGCATTCGGTCAACTCCGCCGCACCCCGCATTTTTCCCTGCCGCGAAAGTCCCTTCACCTTCTTTTTGTCAATCGTTTCTCACCCAACACCACCCGCGGCCTCGTGTCTCGGTCTTGGTCGCCTGTCCCAATCATGTTCAAGACAACTCTGTTGCCGCTGGCGCTCCAGCTTCTCGCGTGGTCCGCTATATCAGCGAGCCCCACTCCCGCTACCCTTGTGGCCGAACGCAGCAACGCGAGTCCAATCGCAGCCGCTGCGGCATCCAACGAGACGCCCGGTTTTGTCAACAATGGCACCATCGGCAGCTATCCTTGTCTCTACGAGTCTCAAATGGAAGATTCGCAATTGACCTTTGGTGCCGGCTCGACCGTTCCGGGCACGCAGTGTCCTGGCGCCTTGCCTGCAGTCTACCCACACAACCGCATCGAGCTTCGTGCGCCCGACGATTCAATCCGGGCCACCTTCCAGCCGTACGGTTCGAGTGTCACCGAGCTTTGGGTCAAAGACCGTTATGGAGGATGGAGGGATATCGTCCTCGGTTACGACAACACTACCAACTGGTCCACGGATCCCATCCACCCCAATTTTGGACCTATTGTAGGCCGATATGCGAATCGCATAAGAAACGGCACTTTCGAGCTCAATGGCAAGACCTATCATGTTCCGAAGAACGAGAATGGACTCGACTCGCTTCATGGCGGTGATATAGGCTACGATCGCAGCAACTACACGATCGCTAGCTTGAGCGCCAACGAGCTGGTCATGGAGCACACGGATCCAGCCGGATTCCAGGGATTCCCAGGCCAAGTCAAGACGACAACTCGCTACCACCTGGGTGAGAACGCTACTTGGCATATTGAGATCAATGCTACCGCCACCAAGGAGACGCCGATCTTGCTTTCTTCTCATGTTTACTGGAATTTGGACGCTTTCAACGAGACCGCCACTGCGCTCGATTACGTGCTGCACATGCCCTACGCGAACAAGTACGTCAAGACGGACACCATTCTGATCCCAACTGGGCCCCTGCCATCGGTTCGTAACACGGCGTACGATTTCCAGCAGCCAACGCCGTTCTCAAAGAATTTCAACGATACCTTCGGTGTTTGTGGATACGATTGTCAAGGCTGGGATTCTTGCTTCGTTATGTCCGATCCTCCTGGATACGATAAAGCCAAGCCAGCAGTCGAGATGTACAGCAAACGCTCGGGGATCAAGCTTTCGGTAGTGACCAATCAGGCGGCTGTTCAGGTGTACACGTGCGATGGCATCAACAGTCCGGCGAAAGGTAGTATCCCAAGGAAGCAGGTCCATGGCGGTAAAGTTGGCAACGACATTGGCAGCGTCGTCTACGATAATCACGAATGCGTGGTGTTAGAGATGGAAGATTACATTGATGGAATCAACAACCCTCAGTGGGGAAGAAACCAGATCTATGGTCCGCAGCGACCGTACCACTGGAAGTCTACGTACAGCTTCACTACCGTCGACGAAGATGGCAAGGATCAGTAACCGCTGCAGCAGGTCAATTTGAAGTATGTTTGTCCAAATCGTTTCTTGGTGTCTGTGGGATGTCCACGAGAGCATTTGCAGCGCTTCGAGTGCGTGTGTTAGACTGCAGTTGACAGACACGCATTTGGAAACGCAAAAAAGAGTGTGTGGAGAGAAGCGAGGCAGAGAGCGGGGGAAGCTGCGTCAAAAGCATCGTGAAAGCAGAGAAGAGAGAGAGAGAGCAGCCGCACACGCTTGTGTGTGTTTGGTGCAAGCCTGTCCTGTGGCTCGCTAACCATTTGACCCCGCATTGGAACTCGAACTCGAGCATAGACCAGGCCAAGGTTTCCGCCTAAGCCAACACTCTAACTCGTCGGCGGCCACCCTTTGACCGGTTCCACGCCTTTCTACACTCTTCTCATCTGTACATCATCATCCACTCAATCCCGCTATCTGCTCCTGGGATCGTCGTCAACATGGCTGCCGCTACCGATGATGTCGCCGCAAAGGCAGAGGGTATTATCTCTCACATGAACAACGACCACAAGGTAAGACTAGTCACACGCCTGTCTCGACAGAGATGGATCAAATTCGCTGACCGAGACCCGTGAGACACCTCATCTGCCTCATCTGC
This sequence comes from Ustilago vetiveriae, assembly GCA_928722275.1. Lineage (NCBI taxonomy): Eukaryota > Fungi > Basidiomycota > Ustilaginomycetes > Ustilaginales > Ustilaginaceae > Ustilago > Ustilago vetiveriae. The sequence continues at coordinate 611,901 of CAKMXE010000003.1, forward strand.
ACAGGACTCGCTTGCCTACCTTGCGACACACTATGGCGACCTTGCAAAGCCGCTCAAGCCGAATCAGGTGCTGATGACCGCCATCGACAAGAAGCACCTCGAGATTGTCTACAACACGCAAAAGGGGGCGACACCTGGTAAAGGCAAGCCTGGCTCCAAGACCGTCAGCGTTCCTTTCTATCCTCACCTGGCTGGATACTCCGAGGTGCGCCAGCGACTAGTCGACCTCTCTTACGTGTCGGAACGAGTCATCACCACGCGCAAGCCCGAGATCGTGTATCGCGCTCCCAAGCTTCTTCTTCACGGAGCGTTCCTTCTGGGCGTAGCCTACGTCGCCTTGCGATCCGACGCGCTTGCATCAAATGGCCTCGTTCAGTCGGTCGTGCCAAAGGACAAGCTCGCCCAGTGGAACAATTTGCGCAACAACACCCTCGGAGGCCCCGCAAAGATGGACGCTTTCATGAAGAGTATCGTGCGCGCTCACTTTGTCGAGGCTGCATTGATGGCCGCTGTTTGCTATTGGAAGGGTGCAAGTCGTCTTGTCGCGATTCGATGGATCTTGACCGTGATTCCGCTCGGCATCCCAGCATGGATCGTCTTTTTCACACTTAACTCGCACAGCCGGGCTCTCATGAGGGCGATTCACATTGACGCCGACAAGAAAAAGAAGTAGTCGGGCGGATTGCTCGTCGCTTTCTTGTCAGCTTTACTTGGAACAGGAAAACTTGATTGCATCTGATTGGACGAAAGCAGCATGTCTGTGCGACTCAGGGCTTGAACTCATATCCTCCAACACGGTTGGCGACGTTGATCTTGAGCTGTTCGAGCAAGTTTCCCGACTGGTCCTCCAATCCGCACTGCATGACGTCGCCGTCTTTGACCTCTCCAACCCCTTGTGGTGTGCCCGTTAATAGCAGATCACCTTGTTCCAACGTCATGATGGACGAGACGTGCTCGATCAGTTCGGGGATCTCAAAGATCATGTCGCTCGTAGGACCGTTCTGCTTGAACTGATCGTTGACTTTCAGCCATAGTTTGAGCTTGGATGGATCGCGAACGCGCGATTTGTCGATGAAGCCGGATGTTGGGGTGAAGGTGTCAAAGCCCTTTGCAGATGACCAAGGAAGACCCTTGGATTTCACTTTGTCCTGCAGATTACGAGCAGTCATGTCGATGGAAAGTGTGTAGCCGGCAACGTGCTTCATTGCATCGGCCGCAGAGACGTCGCGAACTTTGTCGCTGCCGATGACAACGCCGAGCTCGACCTCGTAGTGCGCGACAATGTTCTTGGGGATCTCGACAGTGCCATTGTTGGCGAGGTACGAAGTAGTCGGTTTCAAGAAGAAGAATGGTTCGGTAGGTATGGCGTTGTTCAGCTCTTTGGCATGAGCTGCATAATTACGGCCAATGCTATCGTCGTAGGTGCCAGTGTCAGGGAGGTCCAGGTTTCCATGTCAGAATCTTTGTCGAATGCTGGCCTCTCTCGATCTATACTCACGCAACGATCTTCTTGCCTCGTGTCAAGAATTGAGATGCCATCTTGAGCTAGGGATGCGATGGCGATGGTGCAGTGGCTGAACTCAATTGATGATCGAAGCAATCGATATGATAAGTTGATGAAAAGGGAAGAAGCGTGCTGCGTTTCCAAGGTAGAGAAAAGGGATAGAAGGGTGAACCCAGCGACAAAGTGCAAAGCCGGCAAATCCACCTTGAAGGATCAAAAGGCAGTTGTGCGATTTGTTCGGCTTCGTCTCGGCAAATTTCTCCTCAGTGTTTGCCGTCTTTTGCATTTCGCTGAAATCGGGGAGCCGATGTTCTACCCGAGCTATTCGCACGCGCCATGCTTCTCTGATGGTGTCATTCAGAGCTTGCATTGCCGATCTCTCGTTATCCCGCACTCTTGACACCAAATCAGCAGCCACATCTTGTGTACTTCTCGTCGCCATCATTTCAAACTATCATCAGCAACGATGGCAAATGCACACATCAACACGGCGCTCAATAGCTTTTTCAGCGCGAGCAAATACGCCGTGGTAGGCGCGAGTAAAGACCCGTCCAAGTTTGGGAACAAGGTCAGTAAGTGCGTTCGCCAACCACTCTTTGCCAGTGTAATTGACAAGTTCTTACTCTTGCTTTGCTATTCAGGTTCTGAAATGGTATCAAGCGCATCAGCTCGATGCAACACCCATTCATCCGAAGGAAGCTGAGATCGAGTCGCTTTCAACTCAACCCGATGTCGCTCAGTTTCTCGAGAAAGCTGGAACTCCTGCAGACAAGGTAGCCATCTCGGTCGTCACTCCACCAAAAGTCAGCTTGACTGTAGTTCAGAAAGGATTGCAGGAGCAGGGCGTGGCTACGTTCTGGCTTCAACCGGGGGCGGAAGATGCTGACTTGATCAGCTGGGTCAAGTCGCAACCGGATTCAATCCAGGATAGAGTGATCTACGGTGGCCCATGTATCCTGGTCTCGGGTCGCCAGCTTGCTGCTGATAAGGGCAAGCTGTAGTCCTGCTGATCGAATAGAAGCATCACAGGCCTCACATGGAATATATGTTCGCAACCTTCTCACAAGCCGTTTCCCTACTTTTTCCCACCTCTGTTGACTTTATAGCGCCTGAACAAGGTGAATCTTCCGTGGCTATTGCATAAAAGTCGAGTCGAGCGATACGACCTAGACCTTCTTTGACTGACCTGAGTCGTCTGATCTTGATCACAGCAAGGCTGGCAGCCAGCATGGAATTTTTGTTTTGTACTGACTTCCTCCTTTCACTTTGAGTACGGCGCGGAGCATTCCATGAGCGTTGCAATCAGAAGTGATTGGACCCTGAATAGTGTTGCTTTTCCTTTCCACCAACCGCGCTCGACCACAAACATTCCGAACTGGCTGGTCCAGTCGCTTCAGGATGCCGCAGGCGTACCGATTACAGTCAAGGCATGATCGTTCCCGGGCACCGGCGCAAGAGTCTCAAGATGTAGGATCACTGCTCGATCTGCAATCTCCTTCTTCGACGCTGCGTCAGCATCTCGATCCTGAGGCACTGCCCAGACCGGATTACTTCGAATCGCTTGATGACCTTCATCTCTGGTATCAGATGCACTTTGCTGATGAAGCGACAGACAACCTCGAACCGTGCAGCAGACACAGTGGCCCGCGAACGCTCTCTGCGTCTCGACCATCAAGTCAGAGTAGACCGAAGCTGGTAGTCTGTCATGACTTTCAGGGCGGCTATAACGAGGATCCTCAGCAGCGAGGCTATTCACTCGAGCACATGCACCTAGTGGACACGTTCATCTACTTTTCGCACAAACGTGTCAGCGTTCCACCCGCTGGCTGGCTTTCAACTGCAGAGCGGACGGGGACCAAAGTACTCGGCACGTTGATATTCGAGTGGAAAGAAAGCGTTCCGGACATGGCCAAACTGCTTCGTGGTCCTGAGCGCAAGACGATGCCTCTGCGGGGAGAGCCGTGCTTCTCACCGCAGTACGCAATCGAGCTCATCGAACTCGCCTTGCAGCGCGGATTTTCAGGCTATCTGGTCAACATCGAGGTTGGGCTAGACCTCGGATTCAGTTGTTCAGGGGAAACGTGGCCAGCGTGGGTGGGCGAGCAGGCTCGCCTTGTTGAAATGAATCGAAATTCCGAGCGTCTTCGAGGCTGGTTGCACTATTTGCGAGAAGAGGGAACGAAGCGTTTCGTTGAAGCAGGCAAGGGGACGGATGAATGGGAAGTCATGTGGTACGATTCTGTCGTCTACCCACACGGTCAACTGGCGTGGCAGGACGCTCTCAATCAACACAATGCTGCCTACTTCCAAGCTGCACATACCTTTTTCACAAACTATACATGGGCAAGACCGCCCCAACAGCTTCCTCCAGGTCAGCTTGTCGACCCAGACGATGAAAACCCACAGATACTGCAGCTGCGTGGATTCGGCCTGACGGGAGCCAACGACGGTGGTTTCCATCCTCAGCTATTACTGTCAGCGGCAATGGTTGACAGTCTTGATCGAAGACGAGACGAGGTCTATGTGGGGATCGACGTGTTTGGCCGCAACTGCTGGGGCGGACTCAAGTCTTGGAAGTCGCTAGAGATGATCGGACCGCAGCGGTCAGAGACAGATGCACTCGGCCTGAGTGTCGCTCTCTTTGCTCCGGGCTGGACTTGGGAAGACGAAAATGCAGGTCTTGCCCTCGCACCCTCAGTGATGTCGAAAAAGCGCGAATGGAGAGACTGGTTGCACGTCGATGCAGCTTTCTGGATTGGCCAGCCGGATGAGACCAAGCACGCAAAACATCGCATCACACTGACGTCAAGGGATGTCAAACCGGTACAAGCCTACTTCAATCGTTCCAATCTTACACCCGAACGCTCTCGTCGAAACGCTAGCGAGAAGGGCTTCTACACTGATTTCGGCATCGGCTCTGGCACTGCATGGTTCGATCGCGGAGAACTCGTTCACAGTTGGCGGCAGCATGTCATTCCGAGCAACGGAGAAGACCTGTCGCCAGGATTCACGGATATGGGCGTCTGCATGCCTAAGCCAGACCTTCTCTATGCGGAGTGGCATGACATGCAAAAGCAAGAAGGCTCGTTGCGGTCTCAAGTCGATTCAATAGCTTGGGCTCTTGATCAGGATCGGGCTTGGTCGGGGAATACGTCGCTGCTCGTGTCCGTGACTGGTCGTGAACAGGCCGTGACGTCCTCCTCGAGAGCGCACATTCCGCTGTGTTCGGCAGTACTCTTGAGCTCAAAGGACAAGTCAAAAGAGCATCAGGACGAATGGCAGTACACGATTGTCTACGATTCTAATGATATAGACTCTGTCGACATCAACCCCATTCTTTCTCTCGCCTTGCCTTCGGAGAACGGAAGTGAAGATCTGATCTTGTCAGGAGATGTTATTTACGACGATATTGGACCTAACTGGAAAGCTGCTACAATCTCGTTCCGGCCATGCCACCCTAACGAGGATCGACCAGAGCATTTGGCCCTCAGTCTCGGCTTTTCAGTGTCACTAGGAAGCAGAACGACGAAACAGATCCGGATTGGAGCCCTGCAGCTCTCTAGAAAATTTACCGCGACTACAAAGACGGCTTCCGAACTAGAAGTGCGTGCAGCGTCAGACATCTTCGACTCTTCATCCAACCAGGAGGCACCTCGACTGCAAGCCTCGGTGCTCGATTGGAGCACGGTGCAAGATGCTCTGCCCTCTGATTACTGTAACGTCTGGGTGCAACAAGTTGCGAAACCGGATACGAGAGTTTGGCTGGGAACCTCTACACGCGAAGCGACGCCATTCGAATTTTGTCTCCCGGGTCAACTGGTGCTTCCCTCACACTTGGCTCAAACGAAGGAAGGCGACCTGGAATTCGTCGTGACCTCACTCGACACTCTCTCTACCAGAGTACTAGCGAAAGGCAAGGCAACGCTAGCGTGACCACATTTCACACACAATTCAGCCCTGCCATGGTTTCCCGTCGAATTTGTGTAGCATTGTCTTCTCTCGCTTTACGCCGAAACCCGTGCTTGCAACTTTGGCTCGACCCAAACACCTCTGACCTTTGTTGCCTCTCTCTCATCCTGACGGTTTGCCTGATCTTCCTGCTTGCCGCCTTCCTCATCACGAACCTCTTCGCCCATTGTCGGTGAGTTGTAGTATTTGGCCAACGATTCGATCAATTCCAAAGGCAGGTCGTACTCGAGAGCCAGCCTTTCCAGGTCCTTTTGCGTTTCGCAGTGTTTACGATCGTCGAGCAGCAGCGTGATTGTGTTGGCCGAAATTCGAGGTGGACCCGCCGGCTTGGATCGAGATGTCTGAGCAGCGTTGGAAGAGAGGCTTTCGGCAGATTGAAGGTTTTCCAAGTTGGCGCGTTCGCGCGCCTCCAAGATGCGAAGCATTTGATCGGTCTGCAAAGCAACAAGAGGATCCATTGGGTCAGCTCCTGTCATCATATGGCCAGGAGAAAGGTCGGTGGAGGACTCACTGGTTGATAGTTGGTTGCGTTCTTTGGCACTTTCACCTGCCCCAATCTGGACAGGTTTTGAAGGAACTGTGGATCATAAGCATCTCGCATGATGTCGGCCGACTTGGTCTCGCTAGCCTGTTGCTGCTGTCGCTGCGTCTCTTGTTCACGTCGGGTAGATGCGGAAGGCGCGTATTGAGTCCCCTGAGTGGCTGTTGATGCTCCGTACTCGGTTGGGGGAATGCGTGCTTTGGCAGTCGCCGCGGGAGAGGGAGAAGCGGCAGAAGGCTTGGCTGCGGAAGGCACAGAGCGCGAGACTGTGGAGGCGACTTCTGAGCCGAGCTTTCGAGCCGGCTTGGACGATGATGAGCCCATGGTTGTGTGGTCTTTCAACGAAATGACAGGGGTTTTTCGGTTGAGAGAAGGAAAGAATGATGTTGAACTCGTTTAGTCGACTCAGATGTCGAAGGATTACCAAAGTGGAGGAGGCGAGAGGACAAAAAATGGCACGGAAATCGGAAGTCCTGCGAAAGGAACGTCAAAGCTGTCACTTCTCACGTCTGGACCCGGCGGCAGATTGATTGTGTTTCTCCCGTCAATTCCCTCGAATCCCTCGGGGACAGCAATCGAGAGAATGGCAAGCACCTCGATGGACAGCATACTCGACGGCTTCAAGCTGACAAAGGTTCTGGATCAGGATCCTAAACTCAAGTCCGCCAACCTGCTGGGTGAATTTACGTCGAATACAGCCGAGGGCACCGCTCAGGTCGAACAGGCCATCCTCATCGTCGAAAAGTCACACTTTTCGGAAGCATTCTACGAGCAACTACAGGGCTCCTCTGCAATCGTAGCCAAAGTTTCGGGCGAACCAAGCAATAAGTCGGTCAAAATAAACGACGGCGATACAGCTGCTGGCTCAGCTATCAATCACAAGGCCATCTTCTCGGCTCTCACTAATCTGGGCCAGAACGATATCTACACGTGGCTGCTTGCATGGTTTGAGCGTCCGCAGCAGGACGGCGGAAGTACGAGCGATGCCGACGTCAAAGTGACTTTGATAAGACCTGCCACTCAGACGCATATTGACAAGTACTCCGCCCAGCGCAAGACCATGGTGTACGAGACACCGGAAATGTATCAGCAAGCCGTGCTACCCTGGATTGAGTCTTTCCCACCAGCAAGAATTCAATGGGTGTACAACATCTTGGAACACAAGAAAGAAGCCGATAGCATCTTATTTGAAGATCCAGATCCAAAGAAAGGGTTCATCATCGTACCCGATCTCAAGTGGGACCAAAAGACAACCTCGAGTCTTTATATCCAAGCGATCGTACACGACCGAGATCTGAAGAGTATTCGAGACCTCACAAAGAAGCATGTAGAAATGTTGCAGAACATCAAGAAGGCGGCCAGCCGAGTCGCGTTTGAAAAGTACGGTCTGACAGGAAGAGGCGACGGCGCAGAAGGCAACGTGCGCTGCTTCTTGCATTATCATCCAAGCTACTATCACCTGCACGTCCACGTCCTGGCGTCAAGCTTCACATCACATCCAGGCGCAGTAATAGGGCAAGCACATTTGCTAGATGACATTGTCGATTTGCTTCAGCTCGGTGTCGACATGAAGCAGCGCACTTTAGGCTACTCGCTCGGCACCAACAGCAAGCTTTGGTCTGTCTTGTACCCCGAACAGCAAGTGTGATGGTATCTCTTAGCATCTGTGGGCGCCCTTACCGCCGTTTTGAGTGGCAGAAGCAGTCGATAGACCGAATAGGCAACATCACGATGAAAGAATTGGCTTGATTGTGATTGTGAGCTCGGAAGTCGGAGCGGACTGCAAATCCTCCACTTTCGCTTTGTGTCGTGTGTGTTGCAAGCGGACTGACTCTGTGACACCCCTTTTTTTTGTCTTTTTTTTTTGGATCCAGAAGCTCAGTCTGCGAGAGTAGTTGAACGCAAAATATTTTCCAGATTTTCAGCTTTCTTCCAGGCTTTGTGCTGCAGAATCACTGCGTGGTGACGATCGCACCTACAAAACGAGTGAACTGCATTTGCTGGCTTCCTGCCGCCATCAGACCTACCACAGATACCCTCACAAGCGTAAAGTATGGTCGAGTCAACACACCTGTACGACATTCTAGGCGTGGCGCCGGATGCGTCATCCGCCGACATCAAGAAGGCCTACCGCAAACAGTCGCTCGCCAACCATCCCGATAAGAATCCAGAAATTGATCCTACAGTAGCCAACGAAAAGTTCGCCGAGATCAACCACGCCTACGAGACTCTCTCTGATCCCGACTCGCGAGCTGCCTACGATCGATATGGCGATGACGGTCCAGGAGGACCCGGTGGGGCAGGAGGCATGCCGCCAGACATGGACGATTTCCTCGCCAGCATGTTTGGCGGCGGCATGGGAATGGGTGGCATGCCCGGTATGGGTGGAATGCCTCGCGGTCGAAGACCTCGCCGAACGAAAGGCGAAGATGCCGTCATTGAATACGCTGTCACTCTGGCCGACCTGTACAAGGGCAAGACAGCACACTTCAACTTGACCAAAAACGTCATCTGCACACAGTGCCAAGGATCAGGTGCCAAACCTGGCCTCACAGAGAAGGAGTGCGTAAAATGTTCAGGAAAGGGGTCCGTTCTTCAGCAACGCAGCATGGGCAATGGCATGATCGCACAATCGTACGTAGAGTGCACAGACTGTCACGGCGAAGGCAAAAAGGTACGCGACAAGGATCGCTGCAAAAAGTGCAAGGGTGGAAAGACCACAAAAGCAAAGGCGAAGCTCGACGTTGAGATCGAAAAGGGCATGATCGACGGCCAGCGTATCGTCTTCAAAGAAGCAGCGGATCAGGAGCCCGGGGTCAAAGCGGGAGATATCCTGATCGAGCTCAAGATGCAAAAGGATGAAGCGTTTGAGATCAAAGGCCTGGATCTCATGACAACCGTACGCTTGACACTGGTCGAGGCATTGCTAGGATTCTCACGGACAGTGCTGACCCATCTCGACGGGAGACACATCAAAGTGGCACGTTCAACCATAACGAGGCCGGGCGACGTAGATGTGATCAAAGGCGAGGGCATGCCGCAATATCGGGATCGCAATCAGACCAAAGGAGACCTCTACGTGCGCTGGGAGGTCGATTTCCCCACCGACGCACAGCTCGCGTCCGACCCTGCCATCAGGCAAGCGCTGCAATCTGCGTTGCCACCGGCGAGACCCGACTTGGAATCAACATCAGAGACCGTCGAGGATCAATACGAGCCCGTCCCAGCCAAAGTGGAGCAGTTCGGCAGCAATCGTGCTCGGATCCCCGGTCAGGGACACATGGACGAGGATGGTTGGGAAGACTACGACGAGATGGGCGGTGGACAGGGCCCTGGAATGCAATGTGCTCCACAATAGAATCTTGGCGATTTGCTTCTTGGCGATTTGCTTCTTGGCGATTTGCTTCGAACGTTCAATGCCATCACTCTTGGACCAATCATGTATAACAGTACAATCGGAACAATCACATTCTAGACCATGCATCGTGTTGCGCAACTCTCTACAGACGACCCATCTTGCCGGATCCTACTTCGAGACCGATGGCGAGATGCGCCAAACGAGCATCGACGGCAAAGCCTTTCGATTGGAAGTCTTTGAGACTCTGGTAGAGTCCTTTGACAGGGACGAGGTACTTCTCGATGAATTCGCCTTCCTCTGGCTTTGCGACTGGTTCAGCGGCATCGTCGCTGAGTTCAATGTTGACCACGACCAACTTCATGTTGGCGCCCGTCAGACCAGGATCGTTGTGCATCGTTGGTGTTGTCTCTTCGATCTTGACTTTACCGCCTTCCTTGTCGGTTCCATAGCCGGTTTCCTCTTCCAATTCGCGGAGAGCTGCACGGTTGGTGCCTTCGTCGCCTTCTTCACCAGCATCGATGAGGCCGGCGGGCATCTCGATACAGCTCTTTCCAACAGGTGGTCTATACTGGGAGATGAGAAGTAGATGTGGCTCTGAAGATGGGCGATGAATGATCGTCATGATTGCAACAGCGTCGACGTCGCCTTTGCGAGTTTTGCGGTCCGCCGATTCCCATTTGCGTTCCTTTCCTGTGGGGTCGACCCACTCAATGGCGCGCAAGCCGACCCATTTGGCATCCGAGTCTTCCAAAGGAGTCACCTTGAGCACTTTGGCGCTTTGTGAAGACATGTTGGCTGACGAGTCGGCGGTGAAAGCTTTTGTGTTGCGGACTGGGAACCCGGTGAAAAAGGTGCGACGAGGAGTGCAACGATTCAGTCTGGTCGTCGACTGGGCCGTGGATCGTGCAAGGAGTCGAGATACTCTAGTCAGTGACAGGGCGTTTCTTGCCAGCATGTATGTGGTGCACAGCAAAGGACGAAACCAAGAGAAAAGGCTGTCCAAATGTGCTGCTCGTGTGAGGTGGTTGATGACGTGAGAGTTGTGTGGTCTTCTTCCGAGCGTGTCCTGTGCACAAGTTATCCGCCTCAATTCTCCACTTCAGGCGGAAGAATACCGCCCAGATGCCAGGCTTAACAATCGACGTGAAATCACCTGGACCTAACATCGAAAAAGACGGCCAAATATAAATCGATCTGAAAGAGAAGTCTCTGCGCAACATCATCATCAAAATCGTCATTCTTCTACCTCTCACCACCGCATACGCTTACCAGACAAAGACATTGCTCGAGTCTGGTCCCAACAATGTCATCGCCATTCATCGGGCTCGACGTCAAGCTGTCGCTCCATTCGCAGCCTGGCTCGTCTTTGCAAGCCAAGATCCTGTCTATCGACCAAACCGCCAACACCCTCACCGTTCAGAAGCAAGATGGATCAAACGTCGTCCTCAAGCGCACCGACATTGCCAGCCTCGCGGCTTCCAAGCCTGCGCAAACGTCATCAAAAGCAACCTCCGATCCTCCCTCTCGTGCTGACGCAGCAAGTCCCGTCAAAGCTCAAGGCAAGCAGAAGAAGCAGCAGCAGGCCAAAAATGCAGATTTGTCCAGCGAACCCGCTACAGCTCCTGCCTCAGCTCCGACGCCTGCGACAACAGATCTAGCTGTCACGTCACACAACGGCTCCGCTGACTCCACTTCGTCCGCTTCAGACCCTCATGATACAAAGCACTTGTTGGCGCCCCTGCAAGCTTCTAACCCAACGGCCTCGCGCTCGTCGACGCCCTCCCGATCGCCTCGACCCAAACATGCTGTCCCTGCAGCATCTTCGACAAAGGCATCCAAGAAGAAGCAACAGAATGCTCCTGTCTCGCGCGGAAGCAGTCCGGCTGTCGCACATGCAGCCCTTTCCGACGAATTCGATTTCACCGCCGGTCTCAAGGCTTTCGACAAGAAAAAAATTTGGGATGACATTCGAGCTTCCGACCATACCGATCCTTCTTCCTTGCTCGTATCCCACAACCGTATCGCCAATGGCACATCGGATCTTGTGCGAGGTCCTAATGGAGTGGGACCAGCCAACTCGTTTTCCACGGCAGATCGCGGAAGAAGTAGCGTAAAAGATGGGCAGCAAAAGCTGCGCCCAAATGAGATGGTGTGCAGCCCTTCACCTGAGCGCGTACCCTCGCCTACGCCGGTTGCTCTTCCTGCGCCCAAGGCATCAGAGGCTCTGGCAACGCTTGCAGCTCCGGTCCCATACAAGCCTTCCTACGAGCAGCTAGAAGAAAGGATCAGAAAACTCGAGGCGGAGCTGGCGCTCGCCAGAAGGCGCAATGTGTTGTTGGAGGAGCTTGCTGGATTAGGCCTCGGAGTCTCCGCCCGTTCCGAAACGACTTCGGATCACGCTGTAGCCCATGCTGTCTCCTCTCCATCCCAACCTGACGTCGCAACTACGAATCAACGAGGAGGCAGCCCTACAAGCTCCGCCGTGGTAGAGACGCAGAAGGGTCTTTCCGCCTTGTCTCTGCAGTCAGAATCTACGCCTTCGCCTTCGTCCGCGTTTGGATTGTCCAATGTCCTCGCAGCAGCCGGGTTTGCCGTTTCGGCCAATGACGCATCGGCTCATTCCACACCTGCCCCAGCCACCCCTACAACTGCCTCGGTGCCGTCCGTTTCTGAGCCCAAAGAAGCTGATTCGGTCAAGGACGAGCCCCTGTTTGGCCACATTGTCGATGCACCCGTTCTCACGCTTCTCTTCCCTACCGCTGCCCTGCAGCATAACGCGCTCGCGCGCATGGAAGCCTTTTACGAATCCGACACGAATGCTAAACGCTACCTCAGCTTAGAGGAGGCGGCCGAAGAGCGTATTTGTCGCAATTACCAGGGTTTCAACTTTCCGCTTCGTCAAGGTGTGCACGAATGGCTTGATGCCATGTTCGAAGCGACCAATGGTGATGAGGACACGGCCAAATGGTGGGCCCCGCACTGTTCTGCAGAAGAGAATCAGCTTCTCAACGTGCTTCTATCGCTCAACGCCATTTCGCCCTTCGAAGGTGCTTCTTCTCGCAACGATGGCGAAAGCGGAGGTGTCAGCTACGTCATCTCCTGCGTTGCTTCGCAGGCCCACTCTACGCTTCCACACGAACTCTTGCACGCGCTCTACTTCCTCTCTGCTTCCTACAGAGCATTCGTCAAGCGTCAATGGGACTCGCTGTCCGCAGCCAACAAAAAGGTCATTGAGACCGACCTCGGCCTTCGCAAGTACTCGCCTTCGGTGTTTCAAGATGAGTTTCAGGCCTACCTGGCCGAAGGTCTGGGCACGGAGAAGGAGTTTGGAAACAAGCCAGCGGTCGAGTGTAAAGACATCGCAGGGCAGTTAAGAGAACAAGTGGCTAGGGAGTGGAGGAAGTTGGGGATGGATGTGGATAGTGGCAAGCAGCAAGAGAGATGGGAAGACATGAAGTGGCAGACGCTGGATAGGTACGCTGCACTGCAGAAGGCAAACAAGAAGAGCGCTGCGCAGGCCAAGGGTGGCAGCAAGGGCGGGAAGAAGAGCAAGAAGTAGATTGTCTCTGCGTGCGATGTAGTGTCTCAGCGGTGTTTTGGGTCGTCGAAGCTGGTGCACGCGCAGACGAGCACTTCGTAGCATCAGACAACCTGTCAAAGGCGCTCTATTTGTCGGGTCGAGTGCCAATGAATCGTGCTCTCGATGCGAATAAAAAGTCACAAGTGTGCGCTCGTCTACGTCTATTCCGCCTGTTGTTTGTCGACCTCTTTTTTCGGCAGCATCTCGATCTCTTCCTCGTCTTCGTCTCTCGCTGCAGCGTCCTCTGTCGGCAACGCAACATGATGTCCCCTTCCATCGTCCGCACCTGCTCCCCGTCCTCCTCCTGCAAATAGCCCCTTGACCTTCGCCAGTAGTGGAACATTCGTCAGCCAACCGGCCTTGCTCTGCGTGAGGTAATACACTGGTACCCCCGCACCTATGAATAGCAAAGCAGCCAAACCTTCCAATGGAGCACTTCCGATGGGCATCAACAACAGAAACAGTGCTACCGCAGCAAACAGGATTGGAGTGGCCAACAAAGTCTTGTACGGTCGATTGAGATTCGGTTCCTTGATGCGCAACACTAGCAAACCGAGGACCGAAGCTAGGTAGAAAGTCCAGCTGCAAACTCCGTAGAAGTTGACCAAGGAAGCGAAACCCGATCCGAAAAGAACGAACGCCGAGATGAGAACAAGTTGCAAAACCAAAGCTGCGATTGGTGTTCCGGTTTTGCGATGTACATCGCCGAGTCGTTCCGGCAGGTAACCTTCACGCGAAGCAGCAAGGATGAGTCGAGCAGTGGTGTAGATCTGACCGTTCAAGGCGCCAAAGCAAGAAAAGGCGACGAGGAATGCGAAAACGATTCCTCCAGCGGTGCCGAAGATGGCACTTCCAAAATCTAGAGCTACTGTATTCGTCCGCTTGACGAGTTCCGCAGGGAGAACGATAAAATACGATACCACCGCTGACAAAAAAATCAGGATCACCGTGGCAAGACTAATGTGGATGACCCGAGGCAAGTCTTTCTCCACTCGCTTCATCTCTCCCGCCACGAAACATGACTGATCCCATCCATCAAACGCCCACAGTCCACTGTACAACGCGAGCGCGTATGAAGAAGGTGAAGCCGAACTGCCGGCAAACAAGTCGCCGAGGCTCGAAAAGGCTTGCTTCGAACTCGGACTTGTCCTTCCTCTCGCTGCTTGTACGATCGCCAAGATGGGCACGGCCGTGAGGGCGAGCAGTTTGACGACGGTAGTTGCGATCTGCGTACGAGTGCCGAGTTTGTTGGAAAATGCATGTGCTGCAGTGATGAGGGCCGCAATAGCTACTGCCAGAAGTTTGATGGACCACGTTGGAATACCATCGAGACCGGTTTCGTGAGGGTGGTCTGCTGCTTTCCCAGTAGCATGAAAGAGGATCCGCGCCACGTATTCGCCAAAGATGGTCGCAATGATGGCCCCTGCGCCTGGTTTCAGCGCCGTCAGCGCTGACCAAGTGTAGAGAAATGCTGAGAGGGGGCCAAACGAGTAGTTGAGATACGCCTGCGAGCCGCCGTTAAGAGGTATTGATGCACCAAGCTCGGCAAAGGAAGAAGCACCGGTCCAAGCAAGAAGACCGGAAAGAAGCCAGATGACGACTGATGCACCTATGCTTCCTGTATTGAGCGTCACTACACCCGGCGACGAAAAGATGCCAGAGCCTATTTGCACGCCAACGGTGAGTGCTATACCATCGGTCAGCGTCACGCGTCTTTCTTGTAGCCGGTCGCGCGAGTAGCCTCTGTTGTGCTGTCGGTAGCGCGATGAAGAAGCCGATCTTGGTGTTGAGCCACCTGCTCTTGCTGTTGCAGATATTGATCCCTCCCGCTCGCCATAGTCTCCGGCCAGTGTTTCGTCACCATCTCCACTCAAACTGAGCGGCAACAAGTGGTCTCGATATCCGAAAGACAAGCTTTCCATGCTCGCCCTTGCAATGTTTCCTAGAGTTGACTTTCGAGTTCCTCCGTGCCCGCTTCCTGTTTCTTCCAAGTCATTCAACTCTCCATTGGCAAATTTTGGCGCTGGTAGTGTATTGCGATCCTCGAAGACTACGAAATCATCTTCGTCCTCGTCTTCTTCCGGTAACGGAATGCTGTCCGAGCTCGCTTTGGATCTTATTGAGCTGCGTCTGGGTTGCTCTGTGGAGTGTTGTAGGGCATCAGAGTGGAGGGAGGAAGGCTCGTCGGGAACCCCAGCAAGCGCGATAGCAGCGCCCACCGGGTCGGACGACATGATTTCGAAAAGCTGATCGAAGTGCTGGCTCTCGTCGCCGAGAGATAAGATGAGACTATGGTCCGATCCTTGCGATTGTTCCAAAAATTCAGTAAGCGGTGAAGAGAGGAGAGATCTGCTTATCAGGACGGCGGCAAGGTCTCCAACGCTGAAATGGTGTTGGTCTGTGTTGAGGTGTTGGTCTTTTCCTCGGGCTCCCACAGGCTGGCTGCAGCTGCTGTACGACTCTCGCACACCGATGTCCGAATTCCTTAATTCACGATTTAATTTTTCTTTTTTGTTGAAGGAAGAAGTTTCGCTTAAAACTCCACAAGGGAGTTGACTCTCTAACCCTTCCTCTTCCTTGCATTCTTTGATCCCTCTTCTCCGTAGCTTTTCGCCGAATGGCTGCATTCATGACGATGGCTCCGATAGCAACAGCCGAAAGACCAAGGGGCCCCATCAAGTCCGAGCGTAATCGCGCCGCTGCAGCCTCTGGCCCAGCACCTACTGGTCCAACATCATCAAGTAGCTCAGCCTTTCACAAAAGAAGAGCCCAAGGCAAAAGTCAGAACGCTCACGCTCCCAGCAGCAGTCATGAACGGAAACGAAACAGCTCTCGACCCTCGAAGCGACCAGAGACCAGCAAGCTTCTCGCTACGGCTCCTGTGGAAGAAGCCGAAAGTTCTGCCGAGGGGGATGTAAAGGGTGATGCCGGAAAAGAACAGGATGATGATGACGGCGATGACGACGACGACGATATCCGCTCGAAGACGTCACTTGCGCTGTCAGGACATCAGCTGCCTCCCCTTGCAGCTTTAGTCGACACATTGGCTCAGTTCAGCCACCTTCAACGTCTTGATCTCTCTTCAGTCGAGGCCTCAGACGCCTCTCCAAAGGGTCTCGATACTCTCACCTGGCTCGCTAAGGCAGTCTTCCGCAGCAAAGCATCTGCGAAAGGTAAAGGTCGGGCTTTCGGTGACCATCTCACATGGCTCAATCTTGCTTCCAACCCAAACCTCACCTCGGAAAGCTGCATTGGTCTCGAGGCGCTGGAAGAGCTCTGTGTCCTCACACTCTCACACTGCGCACTCGTCGCGGTACCGCCCTCTATCACTCCTTTGCGCAACCTGAAAGCGCTCGTGCTCAACAACAATATCATCAGCAGCCTACCTTCCAACTTTCCGCATCTACCTGAGCTCAACTCACTCATTCTTTCGCACAATAGCATTGCCTCTCTTCCCGCTTCACTTCCAGCCTCGCTCCCGGCGCTCAAGAAGCTCTCGCTGGGTCACAACAAGCTCGCGGGGAGCGAGAGTTTGCCCGACTTTTCCCTCTGCCTATCTTTGCGAGAGGTGCGATTGAACGACAATCCTGGTCTCAAGGCTTTACCCTCGCACGTCAGGAATTGGGGTAGAGGTGCAGATGGCAAAACGGCACCAGGGTTGGAACTGCTTGAGCTGAAAGATTGTGGACTGGACACATGGGAGTCACTGTCAACGTTGGCAGAGGCAGAAGATGAGAAAGAGTCGCAGCCGAGGCTAAGGCGAAAAGGCTTGACGCAATTGTTGTTGAAGGGGAACGGAGTAGCCAACGAAGATGATTACAGGGACAGGATCTTGCAGGTGCATCCCACCTTGCGTGTCTTGGACAATGAGCGACTGCAACCGCGCGCCCGACCTGCTGACAGAGAAGATGAAGGGGATGTTGCACCGTCGAAGAAAGAGCAAGGGAGAATCCAGCGAGGAAGACGTGACGCCGAGCAGCAGGAAAGTGCGGAGGACGCGTCGGATGATGATGATGATGCTGCCCGAATGGCTGCAGAGATGCGAGCCCTCCGCCGCGGTAAGGCGGGAGCAAAGGTCAGCAGCGGCAAAGGCCGCAAGCCGGAAACTCGCGAACAGCCAAGCGAAGACTCCGACGATGAAGACGACGATGAGGCGGCTCAGATGGCCGCAGAGATGCGAGCTCTTCGACGAGGTCAAGAAGCTCCGCGACGATCTGTCACCAAGGACGATCCTACCGCATCCAATCCCAAAGCCAAACCCTCCAAGAAGACTTCCAGAACCCCAGATGAAGAAGCAGACCGCTCCAAACCAAAGCACAAACGAGGGTCACGCGCCGGCAAGAAAGTCAACAAATCCGAGGCCTCCTCCGACAAGACCAAGGATACCAACAAGACGGCCGACCGAACCGACAAAGCCGGTGGCTTCTTTGAAGCCGTCGATGCTGCAGAGGAGAAAGCTCGCCTAGCACCTATCTACGAGCTTTCGAAGAAGCAGGCCAAGATCGCTTCTGGTCGAACACTGGTGGCCGAAGGTGTGCTCGAAGACGCCGCCGCCACACTATCGAAAGCTAGGCAGAAGGAAATCAAAGGTCGGACAGAACTGGACACATTCGACGACAGCGTACCGGAAGCTGCAAAGGGCCCGTCTGCCAAAGTGCAGGCTAAGAAGCCGAAGCCGAGGGCTGAGGCGCAAGGTCAAGACAAAAAGGTCAATACGAGCGTCGCAGGCATCGTCGACTTGCGCAAGCAGACCAAGCTTGCCAAGGACACGGACAAGGGTAAGAAGAGGAAGGCGAGTGAGGTCGTGGAGAGCGAAGGGAAGAAGAAGTCCAGAGCGAGTCTGCCGTTTGGCGCAGCTGGTGCAGGCGTGGGTGAAGGGGAAAGTGCAACGACAGATTCGTTTGGTGCGGGTAACGACGCTTGGGGTACCGGTAGCGCTTGGGTGTAGCTCAAAACCCATCATCCTCCTGTACTGATTTGCGCACTGCAACGCCACACCACCTGTGCAAGCACTTCCATAAACAAGTCTGATGTGCTTATATACGAATCCTGCCCACAATGCTGTCGCGGATTATGATGTGTCATTCTGAACGAGCGCTTTATCGCCAGTCATACCAACGCAGCGCGCCCGTCTATGCTGCTTTCAATGTTCACAAACAACTAACAGCGAAACAAATGAACCGTTGAAGGTACAAATGGAGCGAAAAACAAGAAAAAAAATTCTTAGTGACAAGAGTGGGATTCGAACCCACGCCCGAAGACTGCGATAAGATTGAAAGAAACGATCCTGAACACAGCGCCTTAGACCACTCGGCCATCTTGCCTGGTGTATATACCATTGAGAACATATAACGTAGATATACGTGAGCGCACTGGTTTTTTTGACTATGAGTGATCTGCCTCCACATGCAAGCTTGGTTCGGGCTTTGAAAGGTGTGCACCCGAGAGGAATATCGTCAGTGATGGCCCAGGTCTGAGGCAAAATGAGAGGGGGGATGTGCAGTCACAGTAGTGTAGGGGTGTGTCCCGATATCTGGACCCTGCCATCGAAGCGAGCGCAGATGACAAACTGAGGCTGCTTTTGGCCCTCGAGGCCAGTGATGGTCATGCAGCACGTCATGTTGCTGTCATTCACAATCGTGGTACAGCTTCGATCTGATTTATTGCCTTGTACCACCTCAATTCGTGCCACAGAATCATCATCTATTCGCTCACTCATGTTGGCGACACTTGGCTCTTCAGCAAGCAGACGACTCAATCGAAAGAGCACGACAGCGAGAAACACCATCTTGGGCTTCTGGCTACTGGCTTCTGCTCCAGGCTTCACAACAAGTGCATTGCATCCGACGCATCACAAGGCAGCGAAGGCGGCTGTCAACGGCATCACGTCTCGAAACGCAAGCTACGCCACCGACGGCGGCGTATCTGTTGATAATCCGTTCAAGATGGAACGTCCAGTGAACGTATTTGGACGACCGCTGGGGCAGTGTGGTACGAGTCCTATGACTGGATTTTACAGAGATGGTGTAAGTAGCGTGGGCGAAGACCCGCTCAACAAGCTCTCGGATTGTAGCTGACTTTCGATTCCGCTCTTCTTGCGCGCATTTCGTGACCCGTAGTACTGCAATACAGGACCAGCCGACAGCGGTGCTCACACGGTTGCAGCGGTTGTTTCGCAAAAGTGGCTCGAATTCTCTGCTTCCAAAGGCAACGATCTGCGACCGATCCTATCGGAAGGATGCTCATGGTGCCTCTGCGTGTCGAGGTGGAAGCAAAGCTTCGATGCATACAAACGAGGAGAGCTCCCAAAGGAAGGCGTCCCGAAGGTCAAGCTGGAAGCGACGCACCAGCGTGCTTTGGACGTGGTATCCCTGGAAGACTTGAAAGGTTTCGCTCTAGATGATGGCGGGAGATCGGCGGCACAAGATCCGGCTATGGGCGGTCCGATTCGTTGATCGTTCTGGTTCCACATGCTCCTGTCTGACCATTGGATACGCTTCGCCGCGGGATCGTCTGCGCGCTTTTCTTTGTATCCTGTTAGAAATTTCAATCCTTGTGACTTCAACGTGTCCGGGTCTCAGCCGTGCAGAAACGACGTGCGATACGTCCGCTGATCGTAAGGAGATCCAAGCAAGTCGCGATTGCTGGATCGGTGCCCAGTCAAGATATGCTTAGTGGTGACACAGTATTGAACATGCTTTATGGTACAATGTGAGCGGAGAATTGGACACCATTTCCGGGTGAAGTCGGCTTGCAGAGGTCAGGATTCTTGATCGATCTCCTTCCAGATCTGCTCGGTCTTCTTGCGGCTTTCTCTGGACTCTTTTACGTGGTTTGCTGTTCGCTCCACGCGCTGTCGATCCATCACGGAAGAGAATGAGAGAGTTTGCAGATTCTATCAGACACAGGCGGATCATGAGAGCATGGTTCAAACGGTGAAAGTATGACTCACCTCTTGACGAAGGCACATATTGAGGTCGTGCTTGATACCATTGCACCCGCCAGTGATCTTGTGCCATACGCCTTTGGCGTGACACTCGTTTAGGGCTTGAATGAGGTGCGCGCAATCTGTACGGTGCCGATGCAGGTCATATCAAGGTTCGTCAGCCTCCAGATCTGAGGTGTAGGCAGCCGGCTGCAATGAAATACGTACGCTGCAACTTGCTCTCGCCAACCAGATGCTGTGGTCGTTGCGTATGACCGAGAAGGCGGCGTTGGTCGAAGGGAGAAGCTCGTCAGTGAACGCTCTTTGCCCGTGATGCTCATTGCTTGTCAAAGGGCTGGGCTTCGACGTACCGGATGCATGGTTGATCGGCTTCCTCCCAGATAGCAGCTTAGGACAGGAGATCCGATTCGATGATGCCCCAGGAAGACCCTGCTTCTTCTTGAACTCAAATATGAGGTCAGACAAAAGCCTCGTTCGGCTCCCGGGACCTGACTTTTTGAACCGAGGAAATCAAGCTCTAACATCCCCGAATTTTTTCGAAAAGTGTTGTTCTTTTCGCGTAACGCGCCTTTGAGTCTAGATTCAGGAGCACGAAATGTCCGCTTAAAAAGACGATTGGAATCAGAGCCTAAATTTCCAGATACAAAACCTTGCAGTTGAGTTGAATCGAATCAACATCTATTTGGAAAGCGAGACACGAGAGAGGGGTTCAAGGCCCCTTTTCTCGTAGAGTTCGGCTGTGCAAGGCTGGTTAGTGTTGGACTTTTTCGAGATGCAGCAATACTGCAGCACCATGCATCGGATTCAACATGGACGGTGGGTCATCTCCATCGACTCGCACACCAACATCATCACACGCACACGCACTTGATCGCCATCAAAGCCTCTTATCACTACCTCATTCACGAAGAGTAACGACTATTATCGTACCAGAACACCGTTCCAGCCAGTCGATTGTACACCATTCGGTCGTTGCGCACCGCCCCTAGCACAGATCCGACGCAGTACTTGTTTCATCACGCTACTTTCTCACGAGCGAATTCTCTCCTAATTCTCAAGATCAGGCAGCTAAATCAGGATGCCGGACTTTATGTCCTTGAAAAAAGTATGGGGCAAACTAGATTCAGGAGGGGCAGATCAGCCAAACTCTGGGGCCGCTTATGCTCAAGGAATCGGCCACACGGCAGCAGCAACAGCACCAGTCATCCATCCTGAGGATGAACGTGTCGCACGGGTCAATATGATCCTGCGCATGCTTCAGATCTTCTTCGCTGCCGTCACCCTCCTCATCGCAGTCTATATGGCCACCTTTCAAGCGAGGTGGGTAGGTGGCCCATCCGGTCTCACAGGCTTGCTGCTCTTCTTGGCCTCGCTGAGCTTCGTCGCATCAAGCATCTTTCTCGTTGTGCCTATGATCTACGAACGTTCGGGATACAAGACCATGAAGAACATGACACGGGCCCTTTCCGAAGCCCGGGTTGGTCTGGTCAGCAACGGCGTCTTTGGCTTTTTGCTACTCATCCTCGCCATGACGCAGACCATCTCTGCCTTCACCTCGGCCGGATGTAAGAACCCTAAAGATGACCCTCATGCGGGCGGAAAGGACAGCGAGCCTTTCGTCAAACAGCTCGGGGGATGGTGTCGCACCAAACGGGCTGAAGCCGCCTTTTGCTGGTTCCTATGGGCCACATGGTTCCTCTCGCTGCTCCTCTTCTTGCGCCAGTGGAGGCTCGAGCGCAAGAACGGGCCTCGCATCCCGCCCTTTGTGCATCCCAGAAACGACTCGGCATTTGAGTCCGTGGATGATCTCGACGGCGAAGAGGATGCTTTTGACGAGATGCATAAGACAGCACGATACGGCGATGTTGGACATGCAAAATACGCCGCAGCACCGCTCAGCTACGGCGGTGCAACGGCGCCACAGATGTCTTCGTACGATCGCGCAGGAGTGACTGGCTTGTCGTCGTACGACCGCAGGGGAGCCAATCCGCTAGCAGACATTCAAGCCAAGTACGGCATGGACTCGCCCTACAATCCCGACCCATTTGCGGATGCGCGTGCTGCTACGCCAGCGTATAGCAGGCCATCGTACGATTACAATGCCTACGGCTCGGGCGTGGCTCCTGGCGGATATCCCGTCGACCCATACAGCAGCGTCGGCTACCAACTCAACTCTGGAGGTACCGGTGATCGCCCACCTCAATTGCCAAGTCTGGGCTACGGCTACCACTGATGCGGTAAACAAGCCCTGCAAACGGCGAAACCTCCGCTGCGACTCCATCTCCCTATAACGGACATTTCACTTTGCATTTCGCTGTATTCTAATCTGTACTTTTCTGCATGCACTTTTTCGATTTTCATTTCCATCCCTCTGTCGGCCTTCACAAAGAACATCATCATTGAGTATGAGCTTGCGACGACACTGTGCTTAGAGCTGCCAGGATTCTGTGCATTAGTATGTCGCAGAATCTTTGGATCCGCACTTTTTGCAGACTCGGGAGGAAAACTGATTTCCACGGACATGACCGGACAAGATGATGCAGCCAGATGCGAATACTGTGCCCAGCTGTCCTTTGCATGAACGGCACAGCTCTTCGGAAGACATCGTTCCGGTCACACTCTGCACTCGAATCAACTGTCGGTACACATGCAAGCAAGAAAAAACATTAAATTTGAATTTGTGTTCCTGAGCTGTCACACTTAGCTGCGTCGAGCAATACCCCCTTGTAACGAAAACCATTCGTGACACGAGCTGGAACTCGATCTCGATTGTCACAATCAGGTAGGGGCTGATGTTTGATCTGCTTGGTTGCGGAATCAAAGAAGACATAAGTTACAGTAGAGGGTATGCTCTGTGATAGGCAATCAGAAAGGAAAAATAGAGATGAGGCGCACGACGACTTGCCTTATCAACGCTTTCGCGACCTGCTTTTTGCCGAGAGCACGCGACCGCAAACCCGACGTGCCGAGCCGACTCGACGAGGCGAACCATAGGCGTGGACGGCTGCTCAGCTGGTCTCGACAGGTCCGAAGCTCGTCGACGCTGCTGATTTTAAGAAGGCATGTGATTGACCAAAAGCAAAAGTGTTACTTTCCGTTGGAGAGCGCCTTGCAGATGGCGTCCGGTCTCCTGCAGCTTTCCTCCTGTCAAATGTGCGTCTGCTCTTCCCCCACCTACTAACCGTGACTCCCTCCGTACGATTCGCATAGCGATTTCAATGTTCCGCTCTTTGCCTCGCAGGCATCCATTCGACTCAGCCTTGCTTTGGACCTTGCCTCTATTCCAAGAGGGCACTCAAAAGCTGATGCTTCCCAGCTAACTCAGCCCCCGGGGATCCTCTTTCCCTTACCCCCTCGTTCGTCTCCGGTCTCGATTCTTCCCTTCATACAGACACCATACCATTGCGTCAAACGACTTTCCCGCATCTCTGCCAGATTAAAACTCTCAGGTCAGATCATCAGGCAAAGGGGCCGCGAACCCTTGCTTTGCATCACAATGTCGGCGTGCAATGATGGCATCTTCACACCTGTCTCCAATTGCCGCTTCTTCGACTTTACTGTCACCTTCTCCAACGCCATCTTTGTCATTCTACCTTCGTGCATCGCCATCTTGCTGATAGTAGCTAGACTCGTACACATCCGGAACAAGAGCGACATCCCAACGTCTGACACACAACCACACCTCTCGCCACTGCAATCATGCACTCCTCATTCGGATCCCATCAGCCTCTTCGGCGCCTTCGTCTATGTGGCCAATGCTATGCTCAGCCTGGCGCTCGTAGCTACCTTGGCTACCTCCTCATCGCACTCACTACGGCATGCCATGGATGATCGCACAGGCATGGCCAGTGTCGTGCTTTCCTTCATCGCTGCGGTGCTTGCTGTTCCACTTTCAGTGGCCGAACGACGGAAGACACGCGGTGGCAGCATGGTTCTTCCTCTTTGGCTGCTTCTCACGCTGCTTTTCGATGCCTGCCGCATTCGTACCTTCAACGCTATCCCTGCCATCCGCCACTCTTCCTTCTTCTCCATCTATGTAACAACATTCGCTTTCCGAGCCTTGATGCTCACCGTCGAAAATGCCACGAGCATCCGCGGAATCGACTTCGATTCGAGCTACGAATCTCGCGCCAGTTTCTTTTCGCGCCTTCTCTTCTGTTGGGTGTTTCCTATGTTGTGGAACGGATACCGCAGACCGCTCCAGATGGACGATCTCGACTCGCTCAAGTCCGAATTCTATGGGCGCTCGCTGGCCAAAAGCTTCATTGCTAGCTGGTCAGGTATTCCGGCGGAATCGACGCGGCCCTCTGCTACCACCGAGCCGCTCGATCACGACGACAGTATGGATCTCAAGCACAGTGATTCTCGCTCCAACAGCGAGGCATATCCCCTCGAGAAGCTGACGTCCAAGCAAAGAACAGATCCTCCATCCGAGCCTGCGCAGCTTTATAATGGCAGGTCTTTTCCGAAAACCAATGCCAATCGCAGCCTCCTGTGTGCGACGATTCGTGCTTTTCCGCTCGCTGCACTTCTCCCTGTGCCTTGGAAGCTCTTGCTCACTGCTGCAGAACTAGCGCAGCCGCTGCTCGTCTCCACTACGCTTGCCTTCGTCCAGTCGTATTCTGGTACTATCAAGGGCGAGCCCGTCGCAGCCCAACCAGTCGTATACGGATGGGGACTCGTGGGGGCTTACGCCTTTGTCTATCTTGGCCAGACGTTCGCCACGGGTCAGTACTGGCATGCCAGTTCGCAGCTCATGTGCAAAATCAGGGGCGCTTACGTGGAGTCTATCTATCGTAAGGGCTTGAATCTTCATCTTCGCACTGCACGAACGAGCGGCGGAGGGAAGGCTGCTAATCTCATGAGCGTCGATAGCGAGCGTGTCGTCAAGGCGACTACCGTTGTTCACGATCTTTGGAGTGGCGTCATCACCATCGCCGTCGGGGTCTATCTTCTCTACACTCAACTTGGCCTTGTCTTCTTTGCTTCCATGGTCTCTGTCCTCGGCTGCCTGATCCTCACCCCGCTTGCCAGTCGTGGCATGGGCGCGAAACAAGGCGCGTGGAGTTCTCTCACGGACAAGCGTGTCAATCTTACCTCGAGCGTGACCTCTGACGTCAAGGGAATCAAATTTTCTGCCTACGAAGATATCCTGCACCGTAAGATCTCCGAGGTCAGAGCTCAGGAGCTCATCAAGCGTAGCAGCCTCATGAAGCAACTCACTGGCGTTGTAGTCTTCACCAACTGTACCGGAGAACTTCTCGGCCTCTCCACCTTTGTCACACTCTTCCTTGTTGACAAATTCAGCGGCTCGGATCGATTTGATCTGAACACGGTGTTCACCACTCTCACAATCTTCGGAATCCTGCAGGCTCCTCTTCTCGCTATTGGGCAACAGTACAGTTTCCTCCTGCAGGCGCGAGCTAGCATGATCCGCGTCGAGGAGTTCTTGAATAGCCAAGATAGACCGGAAAATGAAGAAGCGATCCAGCGGGGAATTGCCGACCAAGCTGTCGCCAGCGCTGGCTCGGACGAAAGCACGTCTGGCTATGCTGTCAAATTCGTTGATGCGAATCTCGGCTGGGCACAAGAGGTCGTGCTCGCCAACGTCAACCTCGAGATTCCGGCTGGCGCTCTTACAATGATATGCGGTCGTCTTGGACAGGGCAAATCGACGTTGCTGCAGGCTATCCTCGGCGAATCTGATCTCATCATGGGCACGCAACGGCTGCCTGTACTGGCCAATCGTGTTGCCTACGTTTCGCAGGACGTGTGGTTGCAAGAGAAACGTTCGATCCGCGAGAACATCATCTTTGCCACTGGCAAGTATGACGAAGAGCGATACATCACAGCTTTGCGCGCGTGCGCTCTCACCGAGGATATCGAGTCGCTGCAGGAAGGCGATACCACTTCGGCCAGTGCACTAAGTGGCGGACAGCGTCAGCGACTGGCTGTGGCTCGAGCCGTCTACAGCGACGCAGAAGCCTTCGTTTTTGACGACATCACTAGCGCTCTCGACGCAGAGACGGCCGCTCACATGTGGCGATCTCTGATGGGACTGGCAGGTCTTCTGCAGGGCAGAACTGTCATCATGGCTACTAATGCTGTTCACCTTCTCCACCACGCACAATTGATCGTTCGAATCGACGGCGGCAAGATCGCCGAGCAGGGACGATACGAAGAGCTCTCCATGAAAGGCAAGGATGCCATCTCCCGCGCGAGTCTCGACTCGCAGAGAGCCGTTCCGGCCAAAACCCAGGCGAACGACAAGCCGCTCAAGACGGGCGTGCCCGAAAAACAGGAAGACGTCTTGACCGGGGGTGTCGGATGGAAGGTGTACGCCAATTGGTTTGTCGCTGCAGGTCTTGGAAAAGTGGCCTTCTTCTTTTCACTGTGCGTGCTCGGTGCGGGCGCGCAACTGGCACCATCCTACTACCTGCAGGCGTGGGCCGGAGCTCAGCAAGAACATCGCTTTCGCGATTGGGGCGCATGGCTAGGTGGCTACTGCTGTCTAATACCTCTGAATCCCATCTTTCTCGCGCTTGGTTTTTGGATCTTCCAGACCAGTTGCGCAGAGTCGGCTGGCAACAGGCTGCATGCTGCTCAGCTCAGAGGTGTTCTCTCGGCACCCTTGTCATTCTTCAGTAAATGGAGTCCAGGACAGATCATCAACCGCTTCTCGCAGGATCTGTTCAACGTCGATCAGGTCTTTACTCAGGCTCTGACCAACGCCGCGTACATCACATTCTCGCTGCTTGGTATCCTCATCACCATGATCATTCCTGCTCCTTACCTTGCCATTCTGGCAGTTGGACTGATCGTGCTGTCCTGGGGATTGCAACGTCTGTACATTCCTTCGAGTCGTCAGCTGAGACGACTGGAAAGTGCGGCCAAAAGCCCGCTCTACTCTCTCTTTTCGGAAACGTCGTCACCATCGGGATTGGCCACGGTGCGAGGACTCAAACGCGAGGCTTCACTTCTGGAGCTGAACACGCAGTCCCTGGATCTCTCGCAGACGCCTTACTGCCACTTGTTCGCAGTGCGACGATGGTTGCAAACGTGGCTGCTTTTGCTGACCACGATCATCAACGTTGCACTTGTCCTGATTGTTGTGGCTCTGCGTCACTCGTCGCAGGCCGGTCTGCTCGGTGTGGCCCTGGTGCAAGCGACGGAGCTCGGCATCTTACTCAATCACACAGTGATCAGCTACACCGAAGTCGAGATTGCAGGTGTGGCGTTGGAACGTGTTCGCGAGTTCAGCGATCTCGAGCCCGAGGAAGGTGTAGCTGCAAGCCAGGGGGATAAGGAGCAAAAGGATGCTGATGCAGCAGGCGAGAGTGCGATTCGAGGCGATATCAAGTTTGAAGATGTCACCGTGTCGTACTCTGCCGAGCTGGAACCTGCTGTCAAGGGGCTCAGTTTCAACATTCCTGCTGGAAAGCGTTTGGGTCTGGTGGGACGATCTGGTAGCGGAAAGAGCACTACGCTGCTTGCTCTGTTCCGGATGATCGAGATGCGATCGGGCACGATTCGTATCGACGGTAAGAGCATCTCGGACATTCCTGCGCGCAAGCTTCGGTCTCAGATGACGATTGTGCCGCAGAATCCTTTGGTTCTGGCTGCGACGATCCGCGAGAACCTGGATCCCGAGGGTGTGTGCACGGAAGCGGAGCTGTGGGACGCGCTGCACAAATGCCACTTGGCCGACTTTGTCAAGAAGCAGGAGAACAAACTGGACGAAACGCTGCTTTCGGGCGAGTCGTTTATCAGCTCTGGTCAGAAGCAGCTGCTAGCATTGGCGCGTGCCTTGCTTCGAAAGCGTAGCATCTTGGTGCTGGATGAAGCGACGAGTGCCATGGACGTCGAGACGGACGCTGCGGTGCAGAGCGTACTGGCCAAGCACTTCCCAGATACCACGGTGATCGCTGTTGCGCACAGAATCGCCACAGTGATTGACTTTGACCAGATCATCTGCATGTCGGCTGGTCGCGCCATTGAGTCTGGCAGCCCCGAGGAGCTTCTGAGGCAGCGCGGCGAATTCTGGGCTTTAGCTGCCGAGCAAAAATGCGTATGATTGCTAGCGACGTTTCTCCGCTCTGATTGTTGTCACGGATTTGTACACGTAGGATAAGCAATTCATAGTCTATTTCGGATGTCAGTCGTCTTCGCAAAAGAACGTGCAAGGGACGTATTGAGACCTGCGTGAGCCAAGCTTTCCGACGAGCTCGGCCAAGTCCGAGCTGTAAGAGGAAAGACAAGTCGAAACGTGCGGGACTCGAAACAAGTACAGGCTGGCAATGATGCTACGATCGAATGTGAAGACTCCAGTCCATATACTGAAGGACGTTGGAGCCTGTTCGACGATGTAAGTTCGGCTAGGACCGAGATTGACCTCAAGTCCTGCTGTCGAGGTTCAGATGGGAGGAGGAGCGCTGATTAAGGAAGAAGATACTTTGGGATTGCGGGGTAACAATAGCCTGATAAGCAAGATTCTCATCCTTATCTGCTTGATTGTGTGGCGCATCGACCACGGGAAGGGTAAGTGATCTTGCGCCAATGGGATTTGCCATGTTCTGGATCTTGGTTGTCGAAGGGCAGAGATCAATCGGAGACGGAAAGGTGTCGATGCCGAGCATCGAAAGATAATTTCTCGGAGATGGCCGAACCGCCCCCGCACCGAACGAATCCAGCTCTTGCCATTGGACCGTCGATATTTCTCTTCGCAGCTCGACGGCTCATTGGCTGGAGATCGGAGAAGTAAGCTCGGTGATCATCACATCCTCTTATCCAAATCGCTGAAGTCCGTCTCGAATGCCGTCAACATTGTCGGTATGCCCAAGAGGGAAAGGCAGGACGAGGGGAGAACGACATTGTGATGGGTGTGCCACTGTGCCGAGAGTATGCCGTTCCGGCCGAAAAGCTGCCAACCGCTGCGTCTTCGCCTGAGCCGGTTTTGTGCGACTGAACCGGTGGCGATTGGCTGTCAGGCAGCCGAAATCCAAGCAGAATCGTTAATGCAGGCGCAAGGTCGCTTATCTCTAATCCACTGCAGCCTTTACAGCTCCGTCGGGCCTGCTTTGAATTCTTGGTAAAATATTTTATAATATTAATATCTTGGCCGCCTCGAGACTTGTTTGCACATTCTGAGCCTTGACAACCCTCGGAACCATCTGCAGTCTAGTTTGTCACAACCGAGATGCAAGAGAAAGATTCATAGCGTGTGTTTCAGCCGCCAGCACCGCTCTGTCACGAGTACACGCACACAGGCTCTCTCGCCGTCGTGTCCGAGACCTGAGCGGCTCGACAGGGTAGCGCAATGCAAGCTTGAGCTTCAATAGAAAAAAAGTATCGCGCTCAATGCTCGCGGAGAAGGTTGATCGGGAAGCAAGTGCGACTGTCAAAGAGCGCTGCCACTGAAGGCAAAGGCGCAAAAGAAAGGATCCTGCTTGAAAGTTTGTTTGCTGCAGAATTGTCTGTGCGAGGAAAATTTTGCTTCTTTGCATGCATTTCATTCCGGAACAACTCTGTGGACCCGCCAACTCTGCTGCAAAATCAAGGATGAGGTTCACTCTATTGACCTGCCTTCGATCGAAGTTCGTCCACACAAGATCCTTTACATAGCTCCTAGTAGTTCAAGTGACCAACGAGCACGCGAAGCCGGTTTGTCCAACAGAGGAACCGGACGTCGAAGCGGACAAGATTACTTCCTTTCACGATTGAACTCATTGGAGGTGACGCCGCTCGCGAGACTGTCACTTTAGTTTATTGATCAATATAATTCATTTTCTAAATCTTCTGAGACTTCGTTCTGTCAATTTGCGTGGTCGAGGCAAAAGAAAAGTGACAGATCTGGGCCGATGAATCCGCTTGCCGACTCAGTGGAACCGCAGGATTTCCACTCCCCAATCACAGAGACTCATGCTTCTTGGTCGACTGATAGTGGCGTAGAGTAGGCAAACTTCTTCCGGCTCGTCCTCATGCTTTTCTCTCCCTGCGCGACGCTTCTGCTGTGTACATGTAGTACCGTAGCGCTGCGCGTCTCTCTGCAGATAGCCTCGATGCGAAGCTCGCCTCTCCATGTAATCGAGTCTTCGACTAGCCGGTCGCCGGAGCATGTGGTCAGGAGCTTTTGACAGGCAGGACGCTTCCCGTTCTCGTCCTCCTGGTTGATCCCGTTTTCTCGATGTCGCAGCGACGAACGAGAGACTCTGCCTTTGCCTTGCCACATCCTATCCGATATCGTTGCCGTCCCCCCTCTTCCTCCTCCGCCTCGGCATTCGTTCGTTACTTAACCTTAACCTATCCTCTATCCTTCCTCACCGCCTTCCCCCTTCCGAACGCCCTTCTCCTCTCGTCACCATTCATCCCTCCCCGTCTAGGGTTCATCCCCATCGTCTACTCGAGTCTTGATTGACATCGGGCCCGGACTACTTTTTCCCTCTATACTCTTACACAGGAAGCCTGTTGCACCATCTACACCAGCCTTGTTTCGCTGCACTAGACAGATCATTCACAAACAATGGACCGATTCATCAACAGCCTCAACAGGGCGGTCGCCACCTCTCCCGTTGGCTACTACTTCCGTCTCGATGGCTCTGGACACCCCCTCTCGCGACCCGGCTCGCGCTTCCTCACCGAGATCCGCGCCGGTCTCGTCACTTTTGCCGCCATGGCTTACATTCTCTCGGTCAATGCCAGCATCCTCAGCTCCTCCGGCGGTCCATGCGAGTGCGCTCACACTGCTGCTGACCCCGTCTGCGCCAACGACGCCGCTTATCAGCAGTGTGTTGCCGTTCTGAACCGTGACTATGTTTTCTCTACCGCCATCGCCGCCTGTGTCGGCACCGTCCTCATGGCCCTCTTTGCCAACATGCCTCTCGGTCTCGCTCCCGGTCTCGGTGTCAATGCCTACTTTGCTTTCACCATCGTCGGTGTTGCCGGTACCGGTATCATCCCTTACAGCCAGGCTCTCTCGGCTGTATGGCTCGAGGGTTGGATCTTCTTCCTGCTTTCGCTCTTTGGTATCCGACAGTGGCTTGCTCGTCTGCTTCCTCACAGCATCAAACTGAGCACCGGTGCCGGTATCGGTATCTTCCTTGCCTTCATCGGACTCGGCCCCAACGGTCTCGGTGTCATTGGCGGCAATGCCTCCGACCTTGTCGGTCTCGCCGGTTGCCCTGCCCAGTACCAGGACCCTGACACCGGCTACTGTTT
Organism: Ustilago vetiveriae; assembly: GCA_928722275.1. Classification (NCBI taxonomy): domain Eukaryota; kingdom Fungi; phylum Basidiomycota; class Ustilaginomycetes; order Ustilaginales; family Ustilaginaceae; genus Ustilago; species Ustilago vetiveriae. Next base: position 643,013 of record CAKMXE010000003.1, read on the forward strand.
GAGCCACAAGCTTCAGGCCCCCACTCTCTGGCTCGGTGTCATGCTCGGCGGTATCTTCACTGCCCTCATGCTCCTTTACCGTGTCAAGGGTGCTTTCCTTATCGGTATTCTCCTTGTCTCGATCGTCTCATGGCCCCGTAACAGCGCCGTCACCCTCTTCCCTCACACCGCCGAAGGCGACGACGCTTTCAACTACTTCAAGCAGGTAGCCAACTGGAACGGTCTTGGCATGCTCGGGCCCAAGAACATCGATTGGACCGGCTACAGCAATGGCAAGGTCTGGTACGCCCTCATCTCGTTCCTCTACATCGACTTGCTCGACACCACCGGTACTCTGTACGCCATGGCCAGCCACGCAGGTCTTATGGACGCACGCACCGGTGACTTTGAGGGCTCTTCGGCCGCTTACCTTTCCGACGCCGTTGCCATCTCGATTGGCTCGCTCGTCGGCTGCTCGCCCAACACCGCCTTCGTCGAGTCGGCTTCCGGTATCGCTGAAGGTGGTCGAACCGGTATCACTGGTCTCACCACTGGTTTCATGTTCTTCCTCTCGCTCTTCTTTGCCCCCATCTTTGCCTCGTTCCCTTCGTGGGCTACCGGCTCCACCTTGGTCATCGTCGGTTCCATGATGGCTTCCAACACTGCACAGGTCAACTGGTCGTACGTTGGTGACGCCATCCCTGCCTTTGTCACCATCGTCGGCATCCCGCTCTTCTTCAACATTGCCTACGGTCTTATCGCGGGTATCTGCTGCTATATTGCTCTTAACGCTATCCCCTGGTTGATCCTCAAGGCTACCCGTGGCCGTGTTGTCCCTGACGGATGGGACACCATGAAGGAGCCATGGGGCGCTCGCATGGTTTCGGCCAACGACGAGACCACCACCGGTTTCATGGCCATCGTTCCTCCTTGGATGAGGAAGTTGATGAGCGGCAACATGAAGTTCTGGCAGATGACCGACGACGAGATCGAGTTCTACCTTGAGGGCAGGAGGGAAACCCAGAGGCTGGCACAAGAGCGACAGGAGCAATTGGAGCACGAGAGGAACGCCATGTACGGCGCAGACGATGATGTCGAGGCAAGGGCCTCCACCAGCTCAGCCAACGAGAAGACCTCGACCGGCAGCCCTACTTTCTCGCCCGTCGAAGTGCCCCGTCAAGGTCCTGTCGGCGCACAGGACGAGGTTCAGCACGTCACCGGTTCCGCTCGTTGAACACGACCCCTTTTCAAAATCCAAAACTCACTACGCCATCCTGGTTACCGATCCCCCCTCGCTCATAGTAGCTTTGCTAGCTTGTATTTGTTTTATTCTCGCTTCACTTTCATCGTTGTTCCCACCCGCGATCGATCTCGCATGACACTGTGCTCGATCATTGGTTATCTTGCAACTCAATACCACATTCTTTCAATTGGTCTTTTCATCTCTTGCTTCTTCATAGTGTGTATGAGTGTTGAGGTGTCGATTGTTCTATGAAAGATTACAGAATCTCTATGTTTGGACGCCCAATCTTGTCAAGACAGCATCTGCCTGAGCCAGCGCAGTCTCTGTTTCCACCACCTCTCTTGCCTGCTCCTGCTTCTCATCCTCCTGCCCCTCTGCATTACTCGGCTTATCTTCTGCCAAGGCCTTTTTGATTTCGTCCAGAGCGCTACACCATCTAAAGTTGGCGGTATCGGTGATGTATCCACCACCTGGACCTGGGACCATCTTCTTTACTTGTTTCTGGATCGGTGAATCGGCCTGAGATTTGAAGGCTTCTGCTAAGCCCCAACGTTTCAAAGTATTTTCACCCATGGATTCCTGTTTGAGCAGAGCCGATTTACTTTTTCGAAGGGATCCGGTGGCAGCAGTTTGAGGGGCGGAAGAATGGATCGTTTGTTGCTTCACGGATGTACGTCTCGAGGCTTTGCCTTTGCCGACAAAGCTGGCAAACTCGCGCGAATCATCTACGAGGCCGCAGTTGGAACATGTGGGAGAACGTGTGGCTGTATGACCAAGTTGTCGTTCGACATCATCCTCTTCGTCTTGGTCGTGGGAGGATTCCTCTCGTCGTGATTGGATGATGAGAGAAGCGGTGAGTTCCGGAGCGGCTTTTCGACGCACTGCTTGCTGCTGACTGACGGTACTGGGTGAATGTTTCAGGGTTGATTGTCCCGGGAAGAAGGTTCGCGGAAATCCGTTGAATGTAGCCTGTTTCTTCAACGGTGATACCGAGAAACTCTTTGTTGACCTCAAGCCATGATACGTTCCATTTGGCGAAGTGGGTCGCGACGAAGTTCTCGGAGGCGTGCTAGGACATGCCAAGGATCGAAGACTTGCGATCGAAACGGGTCGCGAAAGATTCGTCACATACTGGAACGGGATCGATCTTCCAGGTCCGAACGACTCCTCATTGTCCATCGAAGCGGTGGTGTTCCAAAACCCTCGCGAAGGTGTTGTGGCGGAAGGAAGTTCCGGAACCGTATCTTCACTTCCTTGGCCAACATTGGCTACAGACGCAGCTCGCGTGGAAGAAGGCGATTCCAACCTAGGTGTGCTGACTCGCGGTCCAGGTTGATAGCGCACTGGGTCAGTCGAGCCTTCCAGTGCGGCCGCGACTGCTCGCATGCTGTCCGATTCCGGCATGGAATATGCCAAAGTACGTTTCTTGATGGGTGTGCTGAGATCGCCTTCTCGAGCAGCAGGTGGTAGTGCCTTGGGTGGGATGGGGACATTGTCGAAAGCAAGATCTTCGCTGATATCAGGAAACCGGTGTTCGTGCCCTGTTCGATGTTGCCCCCTGGCCTTTCGAATCGAAGCCATATCACCCAGACCGGTAGCCTCTTTCTCTGTCAAGTCGGACGAAGAGCTCGAGGATGCAGGCAAATCGGCAAAATCGGCTGAGCTGACAGGAGGAGCACGAGCAATGAGGTTGGTGCTGGCTGTACTGCCGCTTCTTTTCAAGCTGAGCGAACGCTTGATCCGCCCCGATTTGCTGGTAACACTGAGACTTCGGACGGCTCCGGGTGTGTTTGGTCGATCCGGCGCAGAAAGTGGTACATCGTCCGGTAATATGTCTCGAGCTTCCTCTTGTTCATATTGATCCTTCTCGTTGTATTGCGGTTCGTACTCTATCGGTTCTCCGTTTTCGTCAAAGACCACCTCTTGTGCGTACAGAGGTCTGATCGGCGTATCTGTAGGAGGAAGAGGCGGCGCGGCGCTATTGAAATCGGTTGGCTGCAAAACACTTTTTCCTTCAGTGAGAGGTGTAACGGCAGCTGTCGAACTTGACATATCCGAGGTATGTGGGGTGTGTTCAAAGATGTTTTGGGCTTGAAGCCGAATGATGGCAGCAGCATCCCCACGAGCATTACGGGGAAGAGAGTCGAGAGCGCTCTTGGAGAAGCAGCCGAAGAAGCCTCCTTTCTTCTTCTTCGGCGGCGGTGTAGACATTGAGCCTGATGTTGAGGCTACCCTGGACGGCATTGCTGTTGCTGCTTTTCGGATGGAGGTGGTTCACGTCGGAAGAGGACGCTGATGATGATGAGGATGATGGAAGAGTGTCAAGAGAAGTGAGCGGAGACGGTGGCATTGAATGTGGAGTACGGACTTTCAGAAGATGCTCAGGGGTCTCGCCTACACAAAGGCAGAGACAAGATCAACAACCACAGTAGTCGAGAGGTAAGTATCTATCATTTGAAGCTCTATCTCGCTGTCCCTTGCATCACCGTGCTGATTGGGCTCTGCCAACTGAAAACGTGAGTGGGGCAATCGAGTACGGGCTCTGCAATCTGCACAAAGAAGACGAGCTCAACTCCGACGATGAACTCAGACGATGGAGTAGCGTCACCTTGGCCCTCTTGCCCGAATAGGCAAGTGCGCCGTTCGTACCGCTTCGCTGCCGCAGGGACCAGAGGATTGCGCATGCATGATGCACCCGCTGCACGAGCGCTGTTCTGACCCGATCTACGCTGCAGCATCATCCTCTTCGTTCCTTTTCGTCGTGCAGTAAACACCTCTACCTTCTTCAAACGAGGCGATCTGGGTAGCACGATTCCATTCCTGAGATTCGGCCTCGAGGAAAGCTGAACATACTGTACTGTGTGTACACAAACTATTCTTGATTGGAGGAGGCCCAGCAGAGCTGTCAGGTTTGGCCTCGGTGATTTCAAAACAAACCACTCAGGGGTGTTGTGCATTTCTGTTTTTTCCAAAATAGGCAAAACGCGGCAATTTGAGTGTTGCTTTCGCGTCGATTCCAGCTTGGATCCTCGCTGAACACCGAGTTCGAATTTCCGCAATGGAGCATCGGATCGTGTCCAAATTTCACGGAACCAGATCGGCGATTTAGCCATTCGGAGGTACACGCTCAAGCCAGGATCGGACCGCTCGAGCTTTAAATCTCCACTTCGGAGCCTTATCTTGTTTCGAGGCAGATGAAGCTTGCAACTCAGGCTTCCTTATCAACCTTTCCGAAAACACGATGCCAGTCACATTGATCAACAACGACACAACAGTGAAGCTCGAACTGCCAAAGTCGCAGGCATCTGCCGAACTTCGTCTCTTTGGCGCTACCGTCACGTCCTGGAAGGCAGCAGGCGGAAGCGAGCGACTCTTTCTCTCTTCCAAAGCAGCACTCGATGGCAGCGCTGCCATCCGAGGCGGTATCCCCATCGTCTTTCCCGTTTTTGGCTCGCCGAAGGATCATTCAGATGCACCCGAACTCATCAAGAAGCTCGGCAAACATGGCTTCGCGCGCGACCATGACTGGGCGCTTTCCACCCACGTCGCTAGCGTCGAGCAAGACGACAAGGCGAGCGTGACTTTGGAACTGCGCACCAATGACAAGCCCGAGATCAAGGCTGTCTGGCCTTTCGAGACAGTGCTTCAGTATACCGTCACTCTGCTGCCAAATGAGCTGAAGTGCGAGTTTAAGGTCAATCATGTCGATGGTGAAGGCGAGATGCCATTCCAGGCTTTACTGCACAACTACCTGCTTGTCCCCGACTCCACCAAGTCATCCATTCAGGGACTCAACGGCATGTACTACATTGATAAGGTGCTGGGCGGAGAAGAAGCACAGCTTACTACGGACAACTTCACCCTCGACGCAAAGCCCATCGATCGCGTTCACATTGGCAAGCACAAGACCAGCTCGGCTGCTGAGCCGGCACGAGACATCAAGCTGGTTTACAACGCCAGTCTCCTCCAGGATCCGCTAGGAAGAATGGGTAAGGGTGTTGAGGTGACAAGGTCGAAGGAGTTCAAGGATACGGTGGTGTGGAACTGTGCAGAGGAAGGCAACAAGACGATCGGCGATCTCGAGGATGGTGGTTGGAAGAAGTATGTTTGCGTCGAGCCCGGTTCGGTCCATGGCTTCGAGACGCTGCCCAAGGGTAGCAAGTGGGTTGCTGAGCAGACCTTGACTGCGTGGTGAGCTACCACGCTTCCCGCGACGAATTCAAAGCACGCTGTCAAATGTTGACAATTTTCCTTCTGTGCTGTTGTGATGCAGATGATCCCAGAATGAGCAGGAAGAAGCATGCGAATGGTCGGCTGTGGGTCGCAATGACTGGAGTTCGTGACTGGTTCGGCAATGCACACTCAATATCGAGAGGAAATTTCGCTGTGACGCACGGGCTTCGTCAACAAGTGGAGAATTTCGTTCGGAAGATCACCGAACACGATTCCACTTACACTGCATAGGTTACTCAGCCATCCATGCACACGATTCACAAATCGCACGGCTGGAGCCTTGTGTCTGAGAGCTATAACGATGCGAATTCTTGCCTGACCCATAACCTCCTTCCCGACCACAACATCGCATTCGCGTACATTTCCGTTCACGCCTACTACAAAGATGGCTGCAGACATCCCAAGCTTCACACTCAACACCAGCGCCAAGCTCCCCTCTGTGGGCATGGGCTGCTGGCAAGGTCAGCCAGGACCCGGAAAAGACAAGGAGCTTGTCGATGCGCTTGTCAAAGCGATCGACGTCGGCTATCGTCATCTCGATACCGCCACCGGGTACCAGAACGAGACTGAAGTCGGGCAGGCAGTCCGTCAATCCGGCGTTCCCCGCTCGGAAATCTTTGTCACCACCAAGTTGAGACCTGGTGGAGTGCACGACCCCGTCAAAGAGTTTGAGAATTCGTTCAACAAGCTCGACATCGATTACATTGACCTGTGGCTCCTACACTGGCCTCAAGGATTCACAGAGGACGACGGAGGGTTTGGCACGGGAGAGGCCTGTGGTCTCGAGCACCAGAAGCACCTCGGTCCTACCTTCAACGAGACATGGGCAAAGATGGAAGACATCTTCCTCAACTCGCACAAAGGCAAAGTCAAAGCGATTGGTGTCAGCAATTTCAGCATCAAGAACCTCGAGATCTTGGCCAAGACGTCCAAGGTGACTCCCGCTGTCAATCAGATCGAGGCGCACCCTTACCTCCCTGAACACGAGCTTGTCGAGTACTGCAAGCAAAAGAGCATTCACATCACAGCGTACTCTCCGATCGGACAGTATTGCCCGGCGATCCACGAGGACAAAGATCTCTGTGAGATTGCCAAGAAGCACGATGTCACCGCGGCTGCAGTTGCGTTGAGCTGGGCTGTACAACGTGGCACGTCGGTCGCACCCAAGTCGACCAACGAGAAGCGTATGAAGCAAAACATCACGCTCATCAAACTCTCTGACGAAGAGATGAAGCAGGTCGATGACATCTCCAAGGACCCTAAGCGCTCGACCAGGCTCAACTTCTTTGTCATCAACAAGGAGACAGGCAAGATTCTCGGCTGGACTATGGAAGAAATGGGCTGGGATGTAGGCTTCCTGGAAGAGCCTGGAAAGTCGACCAAGAGGATCGCCGAGAGCAAGTAAACCTTGTCTGGAATGTTTTTCGTCTGTTCAACCTTTCTTCGATTTGATATGAACAACGCCTTTTGCAAAAGACAAGTCTTGAACTGTGCGTAACACTTTGCCGCCTTGAAGCAACTCGATCGAACCGGCTTCTGTGGTTGTGATTTCGGTTTGCCGGGCGTCTGAATCGTGGGTGAGACCAAGAGCGAGACGCCGAGCTGCTCTCCGAACACGTTCTCGGAGACCAGGAGGGCTGTCTAAAGCTTTCCAGAGCGGATGTGAACTCGAGTCATCCCCGCGGCCAGTTGATTCATTCTGTGCGTTCTTATCTCCTTTCTCGGCATCGCTGACCTTGAATTCTTGTTTCGACGTATCTGTTGGTATCGAAGCGCTCACTAGCAGCCTCTGTATCCTTTGCTGAGCGTCTTCGAGTGTCCCGCCACCACCTTGTGCTGCCACATCCAGCAGTATACCCTCGACGAACATTTCAACATCGATCAAGAATTCCTCCGCGTCATTTGACACGCCTCGACACCTGTGCAAAATATCTTTGGCATCATCCTGGATTGGAAACCTGACCACCACTTTGCCTGGCCTCGTACTCCTACACCTGTCTGAACAGTACTTAATTCCGTTCCAGTCTTTGGCCCATTTGGCTCGTGGAGTGATCACCCGTCCGCACGTCAAGCATGACTTGGAACTCAGCTCGTTTAGCGGTAGCTTGCTGTTGGAAGCTTGATATCCTTCTGGTGGTGGTGGTGATGCTTCCGCTGCCGCGAGAGCTCGGGCTGATTTGCGAGCCATCCTTGAGTTTGCAGAGAAATCACGAGAGAGGATCCGAGACGGTTGCAAGAGAAGGCGTAGCTCTGCAGATGTGGACCAGGTCTGTCCGAGTTGTCTTTGGGCTAAACCCAGCATGTGACGACCTTGTCATTGACTCGCTCGATGTGATCAAAGCTCTTGACGAGATGAGCAAGCCCGACCTGTTCGCTTGAATAGGGCGATACAGGAAGTCGGTCGATTAGATAAGATTCTTGACTTCTTCTAGCTGCTCCACACAGAATTTAGATGAAAAGGAGAGAAGTGCCGGTGACAAAATTACGAGCAGAAAATGAGGCACCAAATTCACCTCAAAATCAGACTGGATTGTGAAAGGTCGCGACGGGTCAATAGAGTTCACTTTTGGCATTCCAGGACAGGGTTCTGTATGTCCTGGATGTGCTGCTGTGAAGAGCAGGCTGTACCCCAGTCGACACCGCGCAGAATACAGTAAATGTACAGCTCGACTGCATTGCTTCTGAGCTGTACGTGGGGAGTGAGACAAACACATTTGTGTAGTGCATTGCAGCGGCAAGCAGCACGTCCCTGCGCTACAGCATTGTCGTCGTGCTCGCCTCCAAAGGAAGAGATGCAGTGGCATGGCAATGTTCGCTTGCTTCATCAGAGACGGTAAGCAGTCAATTCGCATTCCGCAATGCGTCCGAGAAAAACTGCTTCGACATTGCTCGTCGATCGTGTCAGCCACGACCTTGACAAACATACTTACGCCTACGTGCGCACTGTCCTCCTTTGATCCTCAGTGAGGTCAGGTGGGACAGTTCGTCCTGATAGTAGTCACGTAGCATGAACGCTGACGCAGGGGACCCTCTCTGCAAGCCACATCCGTGCAGCAGTCCTTGTGGCGCTACACTTATACGCCAAGCCGAAACGGAGCTCGACTACTTGTGGTCATTGAAGACGAAAACTATGTCTCGACTGCGCTGCCAAGCATGATCACGGTCGGAGAATGAGATTGGCAGGCTTCTTACGGGCGAGTTACGACAAGAGCGACCCAATCGCTGTTAGCGACAGGAACGAGACGGAGGCTCAAACATGCCCTCGCTTTGGCCCCGTCCCGTAGAAAGGAGTGTGAATCGTGAAATTTCGGAAAACAGCTAGCAAGAAACACTACTCTACAGCGACAGCGGCAGGAGAAAGAGTCGAACAACACCAAAACATGGCCATCCCCAGAAATTGTTTCATACACTCACACTCTAATCCGATTTTGGCGGACAATAAAAACAACTTCGGCTGGCTTGTTGCTCAGTTTTCAAATTCCAAAATTGGAGCAAAATCGGCTTTGCCGAGATCAAGTTTGGCCGCTGTCAGTGGCAGTCACGATGCTCGCCAAGAAAGGTCGATCAACACACATCCGTCGATCCGCTGCCTGATCCGCAGTCTGATCCGCATCAGCCGCTCGAGGTCAACTACTGTACATCCTCTTTCAACGCGGGGATCGACAAATCCTTCCCCATTCCACTCGTTCCTTCCTCCCTCACCTCTGACACCTCTCGCGAATTCAACCCCCACATCATCAGTCCTTTCGGCGGGAGCATAAGTCATCATTCCTCTACTTCTTCCCACTTTGCTACGGACCTCGTCTTGATTACGGACACGAGAGTAGGAAGCAGCACAAACCAAGACGTTTTGGACCTACCTCCTCCTCGCACCAGCAATGGCATCGACTCGGTCAAGGTTGTGAGGAATTCCGACATCAACCAAGACATCTCCCCCACCACCATCTTCAACACCACCACACTCTCTGCCTATCGAAATGATGGACCGACACTATCCTCCGGAGCCCCTGTACTCCAGAAACAAGGCGCCTTCGGGGTCCAGAGGACCATCCAAATCGTCGGTCTCCACTATCCTCGAATCATCCAAGCGGGTCCATCCTTCCAGAACCCTCTCTCCGCTTGACTTGGGTCCCAGTGGTCCTTTGTCAGGAAACAAGCTCAGCTCGAATGCTTCCATGTATACTGCAACATCGACCCTTGCCTTTCCATCTTCGCCAGGCGAAGGGCCTCCTGTCGAACCGAGCCTCTTCGCCCTTTCCTCCACCTCATCCGGTAGCAGAACGCCCAAGAAGCTCAAAGACAGCAACGCTAGCATTTACACCGCTCAGACAAAGATGAGCACACGCACAAAAAGCAGCGAACGTGCCATCATCCGAAACGCTCGCGGTGAAATCGAGTGGAAGGACGCCCCGCCACTGGTCTCCGCCATACCTTCTTCGTCCCGTCATCTTTCCGCCAAGACCTCTGCCACGCAATTACGGCGCACCCCTTCTCCCTACCATGACCTTCAGCCCAAATCGCGCACGCGCTCCAACGGCGCGTTAAACCAAGATTATGACGAGTCACGCCGTACAGCCGCATCTCAACTTGCAGACGCCGCTTACAGAGCCATCGGAACTCCCTCGCCTTCATCTCCACGAAGACCCAGAAATCGACGCAGATCTACCGATGAAGGAGATGGCTTCCATACTGCCGACGAAGACGATCTCGAAGCGCGGGAATGGGAGCGCAGACGCGAGCGTCAGATGGAAGCAGACCGATACGAAGTCTATCATCGTCAACAGGCTCGAGAAGACGAAGAGAGACGTGCGCGCAGGCGTGCCGAACGAGATCGACTCGCAGAGGAAGCCAGAGAAAGGGAGCGCGAAGCCGAGGCAGGAAAGCAAGCCGAACGCGAGGCACGTCGTCTTGCACGCGAACAGGCAGAAAAGGAGGAAGCAGAACGCAAAAGGCTCCTGCGAGAAGAGGCGCAGCGTAGGCGAATCGAGGCCGAAAAAGCTGCAGCTGAAGAACGCGCTCGCAAGGAGAAAGAAGCGGAAGAGAGGAGAGCAAAGCGCAAGCAGCAAGCAGAAGAACGTCGCAAACGCGAAGAAGCCGAGGCCGAAGAGCGCCGCAAACGTGAGGAGGCTGAGGCGGAAGAACTTCGTCAGCGCGAAGAGCAAGAGGCCATCCGTAAAGCAGAGGCCAAAGCGAAGCGCAAGGAAGAGAAGCGTCTAGCTGCTATCGAGCGTCAGAAGCGCGAAGAGGAAGAAGCTATTCGCAGAGCCGAAGAGGAGGCGAAACGCAAGGAAGAGGAGCGCCTCGCCGCCATCGAAGCAGAGAGGCTCGCAAAAGAAGCCGCTATCCGGGCCGAGCGTGAAGCAGTGCTCGAGAAAGCTCGACAGCTTGAAGACGCCAAGCGTCAAGTTGAGGAGGAGGATCTTGCAGCTATCCGTGAAGGACGCAAAGCAGATCTGCTCGCTCAACGTGCGCTCGCTGCTGGCCTTCCTTCCGGTGCGATGGATTCGGACGCGCAGCTCGTCCTTAGCGACGATGCCAACTCGGATGCCGCGTCCGAAGTCTTCGTCGATGCAGGCACAGAGGGTGATATGGAAATCGAAGCCAAGAGTACGACCACGGACCCCATGGCACGCTCCACGTCCAACCTTGAGACACCTTCGAGCACAGACGGAAGCTCAGATATGCCTGCAACGCCGAGAGACGAGAATGCTTTGTCAATTATGCCGCCAAATTCTTCCACATCAGACCTCGCTAGGCACTCGTCCTCAAATCTAGGGCACGGACAGGTCAAATTCGCTGCTGGTACCAACGGCGACGCTACACCGATTGCTATGACCGCCTCACAGAAGATGGCACCGTACAAATCGGACCGCTTCCGCAGTGCAGTCTTGACGGGTGCCAGGACAGCCGCTCCTTCCGATGCGAATGGTACATCCGACTCAACCATCGTTCCCTCCACCTCGCTACTGACAGCGACCTTCGATGCTGCGGATGGCGAGGAAGAAAACGAGGATTCCTACGATGAGCAGTTGCGCGACGAACAATTTAGGGTCAAACCCGCAGGTCCATATCGCGAAGGCGGCATCACCTATGGCAAAGGTTGGTGTGCTCATGGACTCGACGATCCTTCGCTCGTGATCGACCATCGACGATACGTACGCGTGCCTCGAGCATCCGCCGAAACAGAAGACAGCGCAGCTGATTCCGGACCTCAAGACTTTGACGAAGTCATGTACAGCGATCTTGGCGAGCTGATCTGGTCGGCCACTACGCCTGACGTGATCGCAAGCCTGATCAGCTACCTCGATTACGCTGACGTCAAAGCTCTGCGTCAAACATCTCAGTCTATTCGTTTCGCTCTTGGTCAGCTTGCAGGCCGCGAGGTCGTCTTATCTCGCTTCCTTTCGTGCGTCGGATACGAGGCGTGGTCGCCCATGGAGGTTGACGGCAAGATGGTTGACAAAGATCCACTCCCGCTCACTTTCGGCGACTGCGAGGGGTTCCTACTCAGCTCGGTCTTGCTGCCCGAATATGCCTTGGTGGGAGCGGAGTGGACTCGTGCACCTCACAAGATGGACCCTCGATATCCCAGATTAGCTCGCGCTTCTACCCGTGCCTACAATCGTGTTTTGATACGGCTAAGGATGCAGCCCAACTTCCGCATGCCGAGTCCAGCCAAACAGCGAGGTGACGCAGCTACCGAAGTGACAATCACGAGTCCATGGAAGCCTGGCCGCGCTGGATTTTTCCGCGCTTGGGTTCCATCTGCTGAGGCGGGTGGATGGTTGAGCGATACCGAGCTTGGACGCTGCGAGCGAGAGCTGCTGATCTCGGGGGTCTTGTCACATCTCAAGAAAGGTGATGTGGTGTGGGACTGCGCTGTTGGCGATGAGCGCAACGATGGCAAATACGTCTTTGACGGCCGCTACTTGCGCGATCTATCATTCATGTTTGACCGCAGTGGACACTTGCCATCTTGGATCAATGCTTTCAGCTTTGCGCCGAGCTATTATCACAACATCATTCGCTCCAGCGATGCCTCTCAGCCGGTGATCTACTTGGACGTGCTGCCATGGCGTGATCAGATTGTATCTACCATGCGACTGGTGCAGGATCAGGTCGAGACGTTCTCACCCCAGGGGGCACGCTACCGTATCTCCAAATGGCTCTACCGCGCTGTCATCAACATCGTGCCTGGTGCAATCATCTCGGACGAAGGTCTTGAAGTAGTGGACGCAGGCTGGCATGGCAAGATTGTCATTGAAACCGAGGGGACTGCAGAGCATGCCAAGGAGCTCATCACGCGCTGCGCGGGTCCAGCCGAGTCGGCAAAGATCAAAGCTAGGCTGTTGGCCAGCGTTATGAACGCAGACGCCGAGCCGGTGGTCCCAAAGGCCCCGGCGCCAACCAAGGATGACAAGGGCAACAGGATCGAGACGACAACGCCGTGGGCTATCGTGCGTGCCAGGAGCCGTCCTGGGCTGATCTGGATCCGACCGATGGACATGCGAGAACGAGTTGTGTTTTGACAGGGAGGAACGACGCACGACTAGTCCTATACACAATCATTTTGTTGCTCTCCAGCCTTTTTTTTCACTTCCTCACCACGGACTTTCAATCTACCTTTTCTTTCTCTCATTTCGAAGGTACACGCATTTGATCCAAGGCGACTTTGTTCATTGCATGCTGTGATTGAGTGACGAGATGGCTGCAATGTATCGAATTCAGTACATCGATCAGAGCTTAGCGAAACGGGCAACATCTTCGTTGGCGACCTTGACGACCCTAGCGTAGCCTGCACCGAGGCTCTTCTTGCCTGTGTTCTTGACGGATTGCTCGAAGGCGATTTCCTTTCGACCGTCGTTGTCTTCTCCGAGGAGCCAGACTTTGGTTTCGAGCTCGTCGCCTGGTTTGACGGGCGATGTGAACCGCACTGCGAAGGCCTGTAGCTCGAACCTTGCCTTTGCGCCTGTGGTGTTGGCAGGAACGCCGTCGTTCTTGTCGACAGCTTTGAGGACTGCACGAGCGGCAAAGCCGAACGAACACAGGCCGTGGAGGATGGTGCCGCCGAGACCGACTTTCTCACCCAAACCGCCGTCGATGTGAATTGGATTGTAGTCACCCGAGAGTCGGTAAAGCATTGCTTGTTGGAGTGTCGTCTTCTCGGACAGGACAAAGTCGGGATCGCGAGTGGGAGCTTTAGGGGTAGGAGGCTTCTTGATGATGGATTTGGAGAAACCGGTTCCTTGGGAGCCGCCACGGTAGAAGCTGCTTCCGACCATGGTTGCGTGGTTTCTCCCAACAGGACTGATGAGACGTACTTCGGTCTCCATGATCAAGCCATTGGGTCGATCGTGGACAGCGCTGATGCGCTTCTCCAGCTTCCATCCTTCGCCCGAGATGACGGGAATGGGTGCGTGAATCTCGATGCTCTGCTCGCCATGAACGACCGTGTTGAGGTCAAGCGAAGGGAAGCCAGGTACGGCGGATCGGGAAGAGACCATTTCGGAAAAGACGGTGGTGTCTTGCGAGGTACCCTTGAGACCCAACACGACTGGGTACGTGGGGAAAGCACGGAAGCCTGCCTCGCGCTCATAAGCGTAGTCGAGGTCCTTGGGACCTACACCGATGCTGACAGCATAAGTCAGAAGGTCACGGCGGTTCCATCCCACTGGTTGTGTACCAGCATCATGACCGACGGTCTTTTCGAAGTCGACTCCCTTGTTGTTGCTCATGGTATTCTCTGCAAGGTTAGGATCACCTTTGATGTGAACGATGGGTTGATGGAAGGAAGGGGAGGAAGCGAAGGAGCGAGAGAAAGAGGCAAGCAAAGGTGGGGTAGATATGCTGTTGGGCAGGCCCGGAAATTGCGGGGTGAGAATTAGGGTTCTGGGCCGGAAGCTTGCTAACCGGCTGCCGGCAAAATTCATACGTGCCAAAGGGGACGCGCTCGAGCTAGGCTTTGGTGCTCGCCGCAGATTGATGCTTGTTCCTAGCAGCTCGAACCCCGCACGGATGCTTTTGCCTTTGTTGGACAAGTACGACATGTTCTACTCCTGAAGCTGCGTCGCACTGTCTATGCAGTGAATCCAAGGTCGTCTCTTGGCTGCCGTGGATTGCAAAAGCAGCGACTCCGAAAAACAGCACCGTACCGACAAGTGTGTCCTTCACTTCTTGCGTTTCGGCTGTTGCTCTCGCTGTCGGAGCGGGTGCAGGTGGTGAGACGAAAGGAAGCGCTGTCGTTGCTTCTGAGCGAGCCATTGTACAGATGCAAGCGCCGCTACAACTCAGCTCCAGGGCTTCTCTCTGTCAAGACTTACGCTTCGTACATAGGCATCCCCAGTTGGTCAACACGGCGCAGTGTCATCGCATACACTCCTCGCAAAACACTCGCCTCCTGTTGAGAAGTGAGCCTGAACGACAAGCAACGTAAGAGAACAATGTCGCACGGGTCTTGAACAAGGTGTTAGACCCTCAATGTTTGAAGCTTGGTTCAAAAGTAGCTGCGTACGAGAAACGCGACTCGCCGAAAATGCGGAAAATCAATAGCCTTCGAGTGCCGCGATGACGGAGAGTCGCCGACGGAAGAACGGCTGCTAAATCATTACGCTTAGGCTGCCTTGGCGGGCTCAGGAACGCCGTCGATGGGTTCAGTGAGCTCAGACCATCCACATTTTGCACAGCCGCTCACGATCATTCTACCAATACACCTACACCATCATCACCTGACTCCTCCTCGGCATCCGTCGACTCCGACTGCTTGTCGCTCCCTGTTCATCCCGAAGAGAATCACCTTATACATCTCGAACGGCGGGCGTGGCACCTTACGCACCACATTTGCCCACCATGAAGGGTATCGCAAAGGCAATGAAGCGGACGCCGCACCTCATGACGTCCCGCATTGGAATGGCAGCCAAATCCTCCGATCCCGCGTTCGATTCTCTCAATCAGCGCTTCACAAATCTCGAGAAGCTGACGGAGAAACTGCTCAAGGACTCCTCGACTTTCCGCGATACAGTCAAGAACATGCTTCTTTCCGGAGCCAACTTTGGCCGCCATTTCGATACGCTCTTTCAACCCATCGGCTCGGAATATGACTTGGAACGCAAACATCCCAATGCACAAACCACCATGACCAACCTTGCACACTACATGCAATTGATGGAAGAGCTCAAGGAGACGCTCACCCCGGAAATAGAGTTGATCGAGAGCAGAGTCATTTCACCAACAAAGGACTTTCAGGAAATCGTGAAAGCAATCCGCAAAAACATTACGAAACGTGATCACAAGCTGGTAGATTACGATCGTCACAACAATGCCTACTCCAAGCTGCGTGACAAGAAGGATAAATCGCTCAAGGATGAGCAGAGCTTGTTCAAGGTGGAGCAGGAATACGAAACCGCAGCTGCCGATTACGAGTACTACAACAATGCGCTCAAAGAGGAGCTTCCGAGATTCTTTGAATTGGCGAGCGCTTTCATGACACCGCTGTTCCACAGCTTCTACTACATGCAGTTGAATGTCTTCTATTTGACCATGGAGAGGCTGCAGAGCTTCGCAGAGGGCAAGTACGACCTCAGCAACAACTCGATTGCTGTGGTGGAAGATGCCTACATGGCGCAGTTGACCGATGCCGCTGATCGATTGGAGAATCTCAGCATTCGAAGGGGAGCTGTTCCAAGCGCAAAGATCCTAGCACAGAACAGGACATCATCGGGCGGTCTCAGTCCATCCGGATCGCGAATCGGCGGTCTAGCTGCCGGCGCACCTAGTCGATCCGGTTCCGTGCTCAGCTCGTCCAGTGCTGCGGCTGCTCCACCAGCATATTCGCCCACGTCGACAGCAGGGGCCGGTGTAGCTGGCAAACGTGCTCCACCACCGCCTCCGACCAAACCAAAACCAGGCGCTGCCATTGCCAAAAACTACGTCGTCGCTCTGTACGACTACACAGCGACCGCAGATGGCGATCTCACGTTCAAAGCTGGCGATCGAATCGAGGTCACCGAACGAACCGCTTCCACCGACGATTGGTGGACCGGCATCGTCAACGGTCAGAAAGGCGTCTTTCCAGGCAACTACGTTCGAGAGGAGTAGCCTTGTCGCTTAGACAGCATAGATTCGGCCAATGAACTCCTTACAGAGTTTGAATGATGTGCACCTCAAACTCAATACCACATCTCGATCATTTGCGAACGTGGAAGGGCGTATACCAGTGTGGGATCACGAAATTTCGCTCTCGATGAGCTTCTAAGAGTGTAAGCTGATTAGACGGGAAGATGAGAAAGAGTGTCCGTGTAAAGACTGTAAACGAGGCAACATTGGATACCGGTTGAGAGGTTCTATGATTGCGAAGATCGAGCATCGATCGTTGATTTTCTCGAGATGGATCTTGGAATGCGGCTGCTGTATGGACTGTTCGCAACAGCCGAGGGTGAGCTAGTGCGTGCCGCTCCGCCAAAGTCGGTGACCCTTCTGGTTGCTGCAGCTCTGACTGATGGGCTTGCAGTGGCACCGCTGGTAGCAGGTTCGTTGCGACCGAAAACAAATGGTGAAGAGCGTTGCGACGATGGCTCGGCTTGACCGTTCACGCTAAAGTCAAAGACGGAACGAGAATGTCGCAAACCTTGTCCGGCCGTGGGAGTGGCAAAGGTTCGCTTGACGGGTTCCGGAAGGAAGTCCACGCTGTCGCCCTTAGCCAACGCGAGCTGATCGGGATGCGAGTTTGATCGAGACACTTCGAGAGGCGATGGAAGCGCGACATGCTCCTGCTGACGCTTCGCGAAAGGCGAATCCGAGCCAAATGAGCTATCGAAGCGCTGTGATGCTCGGGATGACAGATGCAGCGATCGAGACATGCTCATACCAGCACCTAAGCTAGGCGAAGGTGTGTCAATCTCACGAAGATCCGATTCTTGCAAGACGGGCGTCGAATTGAGTGCAGCTTGACCTTGAGCGATGAGCGCATTCATCTTTGCCTCGAAGCGCGAGAGCATCTCGTCGTTGTCGTTGTCGTCATCGTCATCGTCATCGTCATGGTCATCATTCTCCTCATTCTCGGTGTTGTTTGTATCAGCAGCATTGCGGTTGGTAGCGTCATCGACGGCTTCGAATCCCGTGGCGGCTACTCCAAGGCTGTGCGCAGGGCTAGACGCATTGGGGGGATGAGTGGCGGAAGCAGATCCACGAAAAGCATCCGGAAGTGCTTTTCGAGGTGTGCTCTGCCTTTGCGTCTTGGAGCCTTGAAACGTCGGTCTGCGACGACTGCGCTGAGAAGAGACAAAGACTTTGCGCATACGAGTTGAGTTTGACTGAGGTGTTGTCGGCTGCTGCTGCGGTAGACGCTGCTCTGGATGGGCGTGGAAGTCTTGGTAGTACGGCGGAGGAGGCTCTTCCAGTCCTCCAGGTAGCAGTTTTAGCTCCTTGCCAGACGGCCGCTTGTTTTGTGAAATGACGTGACCCATGTCAGCCTCCGGGCCAGCGTCCGGATGATGTCTCTGGTTCTCACCGTCAGCCGAAGAGCTCCACGACGACCACAATGAGTATGCGGTCAGCGCCGCAGCGCCTGTGTACAGGGCAGCATTGAGCGCAGTGTCTACTATGGCGCCGGCCAAGCCTCTGCGTCGCTTACGCGGTGGATCGTTTGATGCAGGGTCAGAATCCTGCATGGACTGAGAAGTTTCTCGGAGTGCCGCTTGGGCAGACTGACTTGCTCGCGAGAAGATGGCGTTGCGTGCAGCGTAGAAAGATGAGTCGTCTGGATCGCCAGCGGTGCGGAAGCTGGTCGGACTGGCGGACATGGGCGTCTGCTGTTGACGGAAGCTGGCGAAGGAACTCGAGCTGCTTGAGGACGGCATTGAAGCCAGGGAAGCCACGGAAGCGGCCGAAGTGCTGGACGGAAAACCGATTGCTGATTGGAAGCTGAACTCAGCCTTTGGAACCTCCTGCTGGTGAATTGACGGGCCCGACGATGAGGGGCCCATCTGTTCCCACGGCAGCGATCCTAGACCTCCTCGACCGACGGTGTCTGACCATTCTCGCTTCTTTCCAGAGGCTGTCGAGGCTGGCGGCGGCATCTCTGATGGCGATGCATCGAGTTGTTTCTGCGATGTCGAAGCGGCAAGAGAATCTTGGAAGGAAGAGGGCGAAGGGCGATTACGAGGATGCAGGGGTCCTCGCAACCGGCGTCTTGATGGCATTCCGTATCCGGTGTTCATCTTGAATGTCGAGCTTTGCGGCCTAGTGGGTTGTTCCCACGATTGCTGCTGTGATTCCGTTCAACGCCGTCGACGGCTATACGTCCGTGATGGTGAAATGTAATGAAATGAAATGAAGGCAAGACCCTGCGCACGAACAATGAGCTGATCAAGAAATTTCCAGTTGGCCAAATTTCGCCTCAGCTGATGGTGCAAAGAGGATTGATTACACACGCACTCTCACACGCACGCGTGCCAAACAATTTGGTCAAGTGGGCGCGTAGAGTGTCAAGAAAAGTGTTGGTCTCTTCCAGACCTTATTTTTCTTTTTCTTGCTCTTTGTTAGTTTGCGACTTTGCCATCCGCCGCCATACCGCTCGCTGAACTCATTCTAACGATCGATTATTCGAATCTCTCACGGCTGCATGCGTGGTGGAGCAGCAAGATACCGAACCGATGTTGAGCTCAGCGAAGTTTGACCTCTGGACAGGAGCTGGATTGTGCCACGGTGAGAGCAACGGCAACAGCCAAGAGATAGGGTCCGAGGCAGCGAAGACCCTCTTGACGCGCCATGTCACTTTGTGCAAACCGATAGATCTGCCAAGCGTCGACAGTTGGAGTTCAAACCAGATCCGGGTCCCCAAGAGTCGGCTTCAGTTCGGTTGTACAGGTCAGTTGCATCTGATGCCGGCCAACATCAAGATTCAGCAGCTTTGATACCGGTCGCTCGGAACGGACGCAGGCTAGAGATGCATTTACATACCCATGAGTATATAAGGCATAAGGCTATTGGACCGGGTCACAGATTTCATTTCCTTTCTCTGTGATCGCCGACATCCTTTGTTTCTGCCGCAGCCTGGTGCGCGGTAGAACATCCTTCCATAGTGATGGTGCAGCTGGCATCGTTCTTCCTGGCAGTCGGCATTGCCACTTTGGCCCACCAAACGACAGCAAGACCGCTTCTGTCGGCGAGCAAGCCAGTTGACACAAAGGTCTCATCGCTTTCGCGACTCGACTTACCGTGGGGGCAATTTGGTCCAGCTGCCAAGCAGGCAGGATCTGGAGCACCGGGAAGCGACACAATCAACGAGGATGCGTCAGGTCTTGCCCCTGCCCTTGCGCCGGGCGTGACCAACTCGCTCGGAGAAGGCTTCGACCCGCAATTTCTCACCGTCAGTAGGAACGGCCGGCCTTTCTACCTGGTCACTGATGTCGACTTTGGCCTCAACGTCTTTCTTCGGGCCAGCTACGATCTCAACGACATCTATAGGGACGAATCAAAGAAGCACACCATCTACCACTACCCAAATACCAGCTATCCAGAAGGTGTTGGCACAGAGGCAGCTGACATTGTTCCGTACGGAAACAAGTACCTGTACACCGTGTCGGCAATTGCAGATGATACAATGCGCGCTCTCATCTCCGATACCGACGATCCTCTCGGCGGGTACACAGACTTGGGGCGTATTCTAGCGCAAGACGGGACACCGTTGACAGGCTACGATCCGCACGTCATTGTCCACCCCAACGGCAACTCGTACCTGACCTGGTCGAATCACGAATTTGTGATGATTGTCCAGCTGCAGAATGGTGCTCCAGCGCGAGCCGCAAGTCCGATCGTCGATCTCATATCGTACGGCGTCAACACCGAGGCGTCCAGCAGCTGGATCTTCGACAACAAAGAGACGGGCTCCCGCACCCTCAACTTGATGTACGCAGAGGGCAATTACTACCAATCCAACTACAACACCCGCCTGCTGTACATCGACGTACAGGAAGACCCGTTGGATCCGAGTCGATGGTACCAGCGAGCTCAGCCCATTCTTTCGTCGGACAGTAGCCAAGGAGTGTACGGACCCGGATCCGGCAGTCTTTTCACTGGGCCCGATGGAAACGTATGGTGCGCTTACGGCGCGTTCGCTTCGCGTGATGGCGCGGGTGGTGGTAAAAACGAGCGGTACGTCAGGGTTCAAGTGGCCGAGCCGGACTCCAAGGGGGTGTGGCTGCCGACCCAAGTGATTCCCGCCCAGAAGCTTGACTGAGATCCGTTCATGCCTCCGGAAAAGCATCACCTACTGTACTGTACTGGACACAAGGGCGAACTTGAATGAGACGTGCATGCTACTCGAATCTGGTTCCTTTTGATGAGGCAGGACCGTCTGTAAGGCGTGTGCGTCATTGGCGTCTGCATCAAGCCGAAATCCGAGCGTGCCATCCGCGTGTAATCATGCCGCTTAGCAAAGCCGTACACAGACTTCCGAGGTGCTCTCCCTGTGGTGATCTTGTTGATTGGTGAAGCAGACGCTGATAAAATGACGAGCTTCGGTCCTTTGCTTCGTTTCCGAAGTATCGTAGTATCAGGTGCAAGAGCGTTCGACGTCAACGTCAAGGAGGCGATGATGGCAAGCAGAAGCGTGAATTCCCGCGGAACGGTGAATTTTCAGGCGGGAAACGTTGACAAAGCGGAAATTTCTTGGCCGCATTCCTCCACCTCTGGCTCCGGTGACGTTTTAGGTTCGACACCTTCTGCAGGGTTTTTTCTGGCAAGCGAAGGTACAAGGCAGAATCTTACGCTTTGCTTATGGCGAGACAGACCCTCGTTTGAAGCAGCTGATTCACCAAATCCAAGAAACGGCAACCTCAAATAGCTCGACCCAGTCAACCTACTTGATATACACACATACATTTGTCCAACCATCCACACTACCATCCACCGGTCCAGCTCGCGGCTCTTGCTTCTGGGGAACTACGCACGACTCGACCACAGCTGATAGCCTACACCCAGCACAAGAACACGTCGTTGCCCAGAATGGTTGTCCACGTTCTGGATAACTACTATCTGGCCATCACCTTCCTCATCTCGCTCGGATGGCAGCTGCTAGGTTTTGCTATCGCGTTCGGACTGCAGATTGACACCATCACTGACTTTTGGTCTGCAGCCAACGCCATCTTCCTCGCTATCTTTACGCTCTGCTGCGGCGATCAGTATTACGCACGCAATGTCATCGCAAGCATCTTTGTCATCATGTGGGGTGTCCGTCTCGGCGCCTTCCAACTCTTCCGCATGATCAAGATGGGTGGTGACTCGCGCTTTGACGAGATGCGCTCCAAACCCCTCAGCTTCCTTGGCTTTTGGACCTTCCAGCTCATTTGGGTCTGGACCATCACCATGCCTGTCAACGTCCTCAACTCGCCCAATTCTAGCGATCCTGCTGAGGATGGAGGCAACGCTCGGTTCGGTAACGGGAAGGATGTGGTCGGAATCATCTTTTTCGCCGTAGGTTTCATTGCAGAGGCTCTGGCCGATATTCAAAAGTACAGGTTCAAATCGGTCACCAAGCCGCCCAAGGGTGCTATTACCGACGCTGGTATCTGGAAGTACTCCCGACGACCCAACTACTTTGGCGAGATCATGCTGTGGTGGGGCGTCTGGCTTCTCGCTCTCGGCAACTCTACCGAAGCCAACGAGGGCGGTCACGATGCTCTCTACGGCTCCATCTTTTCGCCTCTCATCACCATGGCTCTTCTGCTCTTCCTTTCCGGCATCCCCTTGGCGGAGAAGCCAACACAGCAAAAGTATTTCTTGATGTCTCACGGCCCAGACAAGCAGTCCGAGGGCTTGGAACCGTGGCACGAGCAGACCGAGCAAGATCCATGGGAAAGGATGAAGGCATTCCGCAATCGCACCTCGCTCCTCTTCCCTCTTCCAAATGGATTCTACAGGAGATTGCCAAAGGCTGTCAAGTCGACGGTCTTGTTCGACTTCCCCTTTTACAATTTCGACGAGACCAAGGATGGCACCAAAGCCATCAGGGAGGCCGAGGACAAAAAGAACAACGACAACCCTTGAGCTTTGGTACGGAAATTGTAGATACCCCTTGACTTGTATGTGACTTTAATGCTTTGTCATCCTACCCTTTGATACTGCATTCACGTGATTGCGTGTGATGGTAAGCAGGCCGCTGAACATTATTCAAGATCAGCCCACCGAAGAGAAGCCACTACGACCCAACTCCCACGATCGCTGATGTCGCCCATTTCTTCTTCATCCGCAGACTGATTCGGAACGTGGTTGTCAAAGCTTCCCACCTTGTAGTCTGCCTTGCGAGGTACCTGCCCACCAGACCAAGATCTTTGCGAGCCATTGATATTCCGCTCCCATAGACCGCCGAATTGATCTTGCTCCCAGTCCGGAATGATAGGTGCCTTCCTTTCCTCCTCGAGCGATGTATCTTTTGCATCGGCAGGCTGCGCTAGCTGCACGAAGAAGCGCCACACAGCGGGTCGACCCGTGTGAAATCCCGCGATGAGCACGCATCTGGCGCTGAGATCTCTTTTGAGAAGCCTTCGTATTGAGTGAATCAGCTGCGGATGTGCTGAGGAGACCCAAAGGACATCTGCTGCAAGAATTAAGTCATAGCCTCTGGCTGTGGTAGAGACGGCGGCCAGCGTACGCGCCTCCCCTTCGAGATTTCCCCAGCCGAGTCCAATGACCTGCACTCGTCTTCGGGCTTCTTCGTAGTCTGGATTTAGTTGTCGCTCCTTGCCCTTGCCGGTAGATAGGAGAGCAAGGTCCAAGTTGCGCTCGAGATTCTCAATGACATGTGGGTCAGGGTAGTCTGTGATGACAGTATTGTCCGCGCCCATTGCGCTGGCTACCAAGCCTGGTAGACCTGTTCCGGCACCCAATTCTACGACCGTCTTGTTTCGCACATCGACGAAGCTCCTCTCTACTTGCTTCCCTTGCGCTGCTCCTGCAGACGAGGAACAGCTTTGTTCGGCGATCAGGTCCGCAAGGTACAGTCCCGCATCCCATTGGTGGTGCGCGAACAGCTTCGTGTTAGTACCGCTATTTTGCGCAATCCTATACCGGAGTGTAGTAGGACGTTCTGACGACAGATATCGAAGCGGAAGGTTGCGATGCTTATACTTGCAAAGGTCACCAGGATCGCCATGAGCGGGTTGGTTGTGTGAGAAGAGGCTGAAGAGTGAATCTTCAAACAAGGAAGTAGGCGAATACGGACGATCCTCAGCATCACTGGCGGACGATGCTACCGATGCAGCGTCATTGGGAAGTTGGTGAAGTGCCATCACCGCCACTTGATAATGGAAGACGGTAGCATGGACACGAGAGGTCGGACAAGCTCGTTGAGAAGAAAAGAAAATTCACTGTCGACTCCACGGAGATCTGACTGTGACTGATTGGACCCTGTGCCCGTCGCTCAGATCAACTCGACTTGCATGACAGACTCTCACATATCTGAGTTGCCACCACCTCTCCTGGCATTCTTTCTCGCTCTTGTTCCTGGCAAAGGGCCTCGTCATGCCACTGCCGAATTTGCGCCGCATCTTCAGCTCCTCCCGCACGGACGATCAGGAGCGTGCCGTTTCCAGGCAAGCTTTCTTCCGATTCTGCAGCTTCCTAGCCTCTTGCGCCGTCATTGCCTTGCTTAGCAGTCCGAAACGCAGACGGGCCATTGGTCTCTGAGAACACCAACGATGCCGCCTCCGCCAGCAATACCACCAAGACCGCAGAATAGCGCGAAAAATAACGCTGCCGATCCATCGCAACCACCTTCGTACTCGCAAGCAGAATCTGCTCTGAGATTCACTAATCTCAAGTCTGGCGAGACGGTATTCACCCGACTGCTCTTAGTGGAAGGCAGTGTTGGTCCGAATGACCAAGACGGAAGAATCACAGTGACATGTGATCCAAACTCAGGCTTTCAGACGCAGTCTTGGGAGATAAACCAAGGCTACTTCAAAGCTCTCGTGCCTCTCCTTGTTGGCCGTAACCAACTCACCTTCGAGTCGAAGATCCTCGATACTGATAAGTCCAATCGCACCGAAATCACGATCACGTACGATCGAGCGGCCAATGTACCACCATTACACCTTGCTATCGTTGCCGCATGCGATTCGCCCGTGTGGCAAGACAACGGACGCAAGCCGCCCAGCATCCCTGACCGACCGCATCTGCCAAGTCCCGCCAGTAAGGACAAAGGAGACAGAGTGTCTCGCTTTCTAAGTCGAGCTATGGATAAGCTGGATCTACAAGCAAGCTCTTCAAACGGTCCAGTACATGAAAGGCATCGTGCGATCGTCGACACGCCTCCTGGTCCGAGGCGTGAAGCGTTCAAAGCTGGCGGCCTCGACGAGGTTAAGCGACGAGTGGCGCTTCAAGCCTACATGTGGCAAGCCTTCCATGCCGAACAAATGCGAAGACACGGCATGGGACGTCGAGGATTCCAGCTCGATGACGCTGCAGCTTATGATCGAGGCGAGCGATCTCTTGAGCTACTCCCTCGCATCCACCTGCTCAAATCACGCCGCACACTTCAAGAGTTTCGCGATCCCGAAAATGCTCAGCAGAAAGCCAATGCGAGCAACGGAGGTGCCATGCACGCCTTTGCTGCCGAAGCACTCGAAGATCCTGCCACGCCACGAGAGTTGCATTGGTCTCCGGTTGCCGTCCTGACACTGGACACGATCTGGGATCCTAAGATGGGTCTGCTCCGTGCTCATGGTGCGGTCGGTGCGGGAGGCCCGGGCAGCTTGTCGCATGGAGTCATGGGATCGCACTGGCTGTGGGCCGCACCCCGTTCCCTCGATCAAGTCACGAGGGCCTTTCTTGACACCGAGCAAACTGACGAGTCTTGCTGTGTCAACGATCTCAGGGAATGTCCGACAGCATGGCAGACGCTCAACATTGGCTCTGGTGCCTTCTTTCACGAGGCCGGCCACGCACTCAACAATCCTCATTGGCCCAGTGGGCTGATGGCACGAGGGTACGTCGAATTCAATCGTGCATTCATGACGCGCGAGCCAGGTTGCCGCAGGAACGGCGTCCCAGCCGGCCGCTTTTTGGCACCTATTCACGCTGCCAATGACGACAAACACAATCACATCCATCGAGCCCAAGCCGTTCGCGCGAGGTGGCATCCTTGCTTTCACATCCCTTCCGACCTGCCTTTGCCGTACTTTATCCCCGGCGACCATTCCGCCTGGGTCGCTTGGAATGAAAATGAACCCTCGTGGACTAGCACGCCCGAGGGCGCGCTGCTCAAATGCGACTCTGGCATAGGGGCCATTGAGGTCGAAGTCAACGGAAACTATAAGACCCACGTCGAGTGGCTGTATATGCCCTCCTCGTCAGGCGCACCACAGACACCGCCTAGAGAGACAATGATTGATGCAGGGTATCTCAGCGGATTGGTCGGCTTCGATGTCATGCACCCTTCTTCTCCACATGCCAAGCTCAACGCTCTTGCCTGCAACATGCGCCAAGCCGAACTCGATGGTTTCCGAGAACATGCCATCGCGAGACCTCTCAACATTCAAGGAATCAATCCATCCCATAGCACAGTTCTTCGGACACTCTCCCTTGGCCAGACGAATCGGTCTGGAGGCCAGTGGGACTTGATCTTTCCTCACGCGAGGAGTGATGGGCCTTCCGTTGATCTGATTGCAATCGAAATTTTCAGCGGTGCAAGCCTGGACGGTGTGGTGCTGCACTACTCTAATGGCACAACGGGCCGCTTTGGACCTTGTGGTGGTTCCCCCTTCCGCATGTCAGTAGACCGCGGTGATACGATTCGACACATCAAAGTGCGATCGGGAGCATGGATCGATGCAGCAGAGGTAGTGATGAAGAGCGGGAAAAGCAGTGGAATGAGAGGCAACACAACCGGTGGATCTCTGCGAGTACTCGAGCCGGCGGATAGCAGAGGTGAGATCGTCGGGCTGTTCGGAACCAGCGGAGCCTGGATGGACTCCATCGGTGCTTACACCAGTACACCAACGTGACGCAAACCTCTCACGAAGTTCGATTCAGAGCAATTGAAACCTCGACACAGATTTGGTATGTATGCAATGCGAACGTAACTTGCTATTGGAACAAATGTGTCTAAAGATGCTACATATGGTGGTGCGGAAGAGCGAGTGCTGAAAGCTAAACCACGGTCTTCTCAGTAGAGGTAGTGGGAGCTGGGACCATGTTCTTGCTGTGTGCGTCTGCTGGCTTCTCCTCGGTGGCAGCATCGCCGTCCTCGACCTGCTGCTCCTCATCGACCAATTTGGCATTGTCGACTTGGGTTCGTCGGAAGTAGACACGCTTGCCCCACTTGTATGCCTCGATGCCTCCAACGAACAGGCCAGTGGCGACGAAGACGATCCCCCACTCCCAGCTGATTCCCGAATGCAGGAATACGATCGTGTTGAGGCCAGGGATGTAGAGAATTGGGAAGACGGAGAAGAAGCCGCCAACAACGCAGACGAAGAGGAACTTGTTCTTTCCCCACGTGTCTCGGAACCACTGCGACCACCATGCGCCGTCGTTGCGCATGTTGAAGAAGCTGCGGCGCGTGTCAACAACCTCCCAAGCAAGGAGAAGGGAGAACCAGGTCATGACAGCGAAAGTAGCAGCACGAGCGCGGAATACAAGGTCGCAAGCAGCGCTTAATTCGGTGTTGCAGTTCATGCCCAGCTCGCCGTTGCCCCATCCAAATTCGACCAAGGCGAAGGTTGTCAGGCAGAGGATGGACATCCAGATACCGTAGAGGACGAGATCGATGAGCATCTCGGGGCTGAAAATGCCCCACTTGTTTGAACGAGGCTTCCTCCTCATCACATCCATCGATGCCTTCTCCATACCAAGACCCATGGCAGGGAAACCGGAAGTTACCATGATGACGTAGAGGATCTCGACAGGCGAGAGCGGGAAGACCGAGAGACCGGTCTCGTCCTTGAAGGCCAGTCCGATCAGAAGCACAGATGCTTGTGCGACGTTCTGTGCCAGGAGATGGCAGACGAATTTGGAAATGTTGTCGGCCATGCGTCGACCTTCCTCGATAGCATTACCGATCGAGGCAAAGTTGTCGTCCACGAGCACAATGTCGGAAGCATCCTTGGCGACATCTGAGCCGTTCATTCCCATGGCAATACCGACGTCGGACATCTTGAGCGAGGGCGAGTCGTTGACACCGTCGCCTGTCATGGCACAGAACTTGCCTCGGCGGTGGAGGGCCTCGATCATGCGAACTTTGGTCTGTGGCGCGCAACGAGCAATGACCAGCGGCAATTGAGGAAGCGCATCGATCTCGGCCTCGGATAGCTTGTCAAACTGGGCTGCAGTCATGACCATGCTGTCCATCTCTGCCTTGGAGTACTTTGCGGTGTTGCGTGGGACAATTCCGACATCGAGAGCGATAGCTTTGGCGGTACCTGGATGGTCACCAGTGAGCATGCGGACAGTGATACCGGCTTCCTTGCACTTGCGGACAGCGCCAGCAGTCTCGGGGCGAGGAGGGTCATACAGACCAACGAGACCGAGGAAAGTCATGTTTGATTCGACGTCCTCGCGTTCGAGTTCCTCATCGAGGTCCTTCTCAGCTTCAGTCAGCTTGCGGTGGGCGAGAGCGAGGACACGGAGACCCTGACTGGCGAGTGCCTCCATATTTTCGAGGACGCGGGTCTCAAACTTCTCGTCAAAGTCGATCTTTCCTTCGGCGGTTTGAGCAGAGGTGCAGGATTCGAGCACACGCTCGACAGCTCCTTTCATCATGGCATAGCTCTCGCGAGACTGGTTGTTGACGTAGGTGACTGCCATGCGCTTTACAGAGCTGTCAAAGGGATATTCGGTGATTTGAGTCCATTTGGCGGCGGCGCGGTCCTTTTCAGTAACCTCCTTGTCAGCATCGCTACCCTTTGTCAACTTGAGACGACCCCAAGCAAAGCGAGTAACAAAGGTCTGGATGGCGCACTCCGTAGGGTCACCATGAGCGGTCCAGGCGTGAGTCTCCTTGTCCTTGAAAACAGTGGCGAGATTGCAGAGGGATGCGACGTTCATAAAGTCCTCGAGGCGCTCGTTGCCCTTCACTTTGTCCGATTTGCCCGAGCGAGCGACGACTTCGCCATCGCCGGTCTCGCTTCCCGTCTTGTCATTGCGTGGCTCAACGTCGTTGACAGAGACCTCTCCAAGGGTAGGGTTGAAGGGCTCGTTGGTCTCAGAGACGCTGTAGGTGCCGGAAGCAGGAACCCAGGCCTTGCGAACTACCATCTTGCCTTGCGTGAGTGTGCCGGTCTTGTCGGAGCAGATGTCATTGATGGATCCAAGAGCCTCAAGCGACTCGAGCTTTCGGACGATAACGTTTTTCTTGACCATAGCTTTGCTGCCCATGGCCATCGTAATGGTCAGAACGGCAGTGAGCGAAGCAGGAATCATCGAGACACCGGTGGCGACGGCATAGATGATGACCTCATTGTCGCTCCAGTTGTTGGAGAGGAAGACAATGACGGCAAACAGTACTGCGACAAAGAAGAGAGCGACGGCAAGCTGCGAAAGGCGACGCTGAAGCGGTGTCCCCTTGTTTGTGCCGAGGAAGCTGTTGACCTTGTCCCAGACGGTCAGAGCACCGGCCTGGACGTAGTGGTGGGGGAGGGCCTTGCCATAAGCGTTGCGCTTGACGTCACGGATCTTCTGAGCCTTGGCAGCACCCCGCAGAGCGTCCGCAATCTTGCCAATTTCGGTGTTCATTCCGGTTCCCACAACGACGCCGGTTGCACGACCTTTGGAAACGGTGGATGAGGTAAAAGCCATGTTGAGGCGGTCGCCGACGCCGACTTCGTCGCCAGCAGAGTAGATCTGCGTGTGGTCCTTGGCAACGGGAAGCGATTCACCAGTGAGGAGAGCCTCGTCCGTCTCGAAGTTCATCGAATCGATCAGACGGCAGTCAGCAGGAACTGTGTCACCCGTAGTGAGCTCGATGATATCGCCTGGGACGACCTCGTTGGCCGAGACGGTCTCGCCATCGCCATTTCGAATGACGCGAGCCGTAGGGGAAGCAAGGTTGCGGAGAGCGTTCATGGTCTTTTCAGCCGACAGCTCCTGGAAGAAGCCGACGATGATGTTGATCGCAACGACACCAGCGAGCACACCGCCTTCGATCCAAGAGCGAATACCGAGAGAGACGCCCATAGCGAGGATCAGCACCAAGGTCATGGCATTGGCAATCTGGTGAAGCATGATTTTCCAGATGCTGATCTCCTCGCCACCCTCGAGCTGGTTTTGACCGTACTCTTGTCGTCGCGATTCGATGTCCTTCTTGTTGAGACCATGCTCGGGATCTTCGACACCGAGAGCACGCATCACACTGGTGTGGTGGTGCTGCCATGCAGCCTCGAGCGCATCATCGATGGAAATGTCAGGACCCTGGACGGTGTCGCTGCGTGGGAATTTGTCTTCCTTCTTTTGAACCATCTTGCAAAGACTTGCTCGGTTGATAGATCTGTTTTCGTTTGTGTCAGAGGGTGAGCTGTGTCGCCTATCACAGACAGGTAGGTCGACGAGCTGAATTTGAAAGAAGTGGATCAGATCCCCCTAAGGCTAAGGTTGTTTGATCTGGGAGCAGGTGTAATCCCACAAACTTGTCGGGGAGGTAGAGGTGTTTGAAGAGGAAAGGGAGGGGGTAAGCATAGAGCTTGGGAGGTGGATGTCAGCTAGCCTTACTGTGATGTTGAGGATGGTGGGAAAGAAGGGGATGAAGAAGCCGCCGGAGTCTGATGCTTATATATCTTGTACATGAAGATACCTGCGAAGATATGTGTCGAAGTCCAAGATGAGTGAGACCCTGGAAAGAGCCGGAAGAGAAATGCCAAGACCGAAGGCAGCCGACGTTAGATACCAAGGACAAGGCACATCTGCTGTCTTGAGCCCTGGAAGAAGCACAGACTCGAATCTGATCGCGACCAAGCCTTCCTCAAACGCTCTGTGACTATTCAGCGGAAACTGAGCTCTGACGTTGGCGAGAAGGCCACGCGCGCTTTGTCCGCTAGCTCGTGGCTGCAGAATGCCAAGCCTGAGGCGGCGGCATCGTCATTAGCAGCGGCGAGAGATGCGTGATACGGTTACTGAGCACGAACAACCGAAAAAGCGGTATGGGTTTCAGTCGAGCGGAGATAGCTTTGATAGAAGCGGAGTGAGTGCGCTGATGCGTCATCACGGGGATGTACTGCAATGCCGACTGGTGTGGTTCAGCGTTTGTTTAAGACGATTGTCTTGCATGAAGCCAAGGCTTGTATCAGGCACAACGCAGAACCACGGCACTCTCGTTGTAAGCAGAAAACGGTGGTGGGAGGCAGGCCAAGAGGTTTGCGAACTGCGAATGGTTCGAATCTTCTGATGCTCGATGGTCAAGACGATTCGATGTCGACTTGACCAGTGCCTCTGCAGAGGTACAGCTTACGCCAAGATGATGCCAAGACGAGAGGATTCTTGCTCTCTTGCCGTGCCCATCAAAAAGCCAACTAGTTGACGCAAAACTGACGCGAGTCTTGGCATGTGGAGACGAGGCTGCCGGATTAGGCTACTACACTGTAAATATGCGTAATTCTCCGTATTTGCTCGATGCTTCGGAGAATTAGGTATGTGCGTAGGCTTATTCTACATCCATGATGCTACGAAAGGTTTCAGTCCAAAGTTTCGTTCTAAAGTGTGACATTGAAACTAAAGCCGGCTTCGTGTCCTAGCACCAGGCAGCGATGGCGCTAGGCTTACGAAGTGACGATGACGCACGTTCCTCAGACAGAGGGATTGATGTCCATATAGCTGGCATAGCTCTGATTGAGGTCTGCTATCACGTTGTCGACAAAAGTATGTTGCAGTGACAGGGCATGATGTCCTGGTGTTGCCGTTGCAAGCGTCCCGCTCGAAAATAGGTCTGATGACGAGCATTGAGGCGGCGGAAGCCGGGCGGCCGAGCGTGCCAAGACCTGCACCACTTAGCACGTGGGACATCCGATGCGTGTTCTTCCTCCTCCTCGGCTGCTGTGTGCCTGGTATAGCCGACTATCCAAACAAGTGTCGAGACAAGTCCAGTTGCTGATGGAAATTTCAGGGTGAGTGATTCGCTGATTGGATCAGTCGTTCAACACTTGTTTCGAGTAACTGCGCAGATCCATAGAGTTTCTTGTCGCCGCCGAAGTATAGGCGGGACACACAGCATTGTGTATCTTGGGGCATATGCTGCTATATTTCGGAGCTCTTGATATGAAGAGCTTCTGTTATGGACCAGGGCGCATATGAGAAGAACTCGCTGCGTTCCTTGATCGAGAAATCCTTTGCTCGGACGCCGAATGTGTATCAGTGTCTGTCAATCAAGGAAATGAAGATGGCGAAGGACATGTGGCGGTCAGTGTCTAGTTGTTCCCCGAAGACTTCGTGTGCAGCCCATTCGTTGAGTCACATCATTTGCCGCAATTCTCCCCGGCGGCAGGGGAAAGGACGCAAATATAGCTTCGGAACAAAGTCGGCGAGACGGAGCAACTTACGCAAAAAGACACTCGTTCCCGAAGTGGCATTGAAGCCCTTGAGCGACCGTAGGGCATTTTCGCTGCTTTAATCTAGACCGCAGACGCTCTTTGCGGAGCATTGAGATGGGATCGTGCGAATATACGCAAGTATCTCCCGATTGACATCCGCTTTCGGTAAGGTGATGGAAGACGCAGGGAGTCTGTGATGTCGACCTTGCCGGCTCTTCAACCGTATCAAAGGCCTCGCGGTTCTGTTCAGGTGGAATCAAAGTCAAAGACCAGGCGCCATTGTGCAAGGTGCGTACCAACAGGAAATTCCATACGGGCAAGATATAGAAAGCTCCAGAGTCAGTAAGGTCCTCTGTGCGTGTTCAAGTGGAAGCGAGGCTCTCTTGCGGCAGTGTAACCCTCGCAGAAGCATCCGGCGCTCGCATGATTGCGGTCGGCTTTCAAGCTGGTCAGAGACCATCCAAGCTTAATGCCTAGAAGTCCTGAGGGCTTGGCGCTGTCTGCTCTCAGGCACAGCACGGGCAGGGAGCTCATACTTACGTAGTTGTCCATGTTTCGTAGAGCAATCTCCTGGTTCTTGAACAGGTAATCGAAATCGACGGCCCTGTGGGCGTATTCTCTGTAAGCGTTCGATTCGACGGCGTAGCCTGGCACCTGAACCAAGTGAACTTTTGTTTCCAAAAGACCCATCCGATGAATCGCGCTGAGATCCTCTTTGTAACCAAAGTCATCGAGCCCTCCGAGGTATGCACGAAAACATTGTGGGTCGAGAATGGCGTCTGCCAAGGCAGCCTTGACCCTCAGATCAGCTGCTTGGCTTGCTTTGCCCACATTGACCACGTAGTTGTGCAGATTGGCGTCGGTGAGTCCTTGAAAGAAATCGAAAAGCATTTCCCTCCTGACGAGTCGCTTGACAGCAAGAGCGTTCGCTAACGGATTAAGCGCGCTGAAGACGCGTATACGCAGATCGAGCGCTTGCGGTACCAACTGATGTCTTCTGGCGATGCGTTCTCGGAGCTCTTCATAGGCAAACTTGCCTCCTTCGTACCCGCGATGGAGATGGCGTGGATCGAATAAGAGGTTGTCTCCATCGAGAATGAGAACTATGTACTGCCTGCGCCCCTTCTCAAGCGCTTTTTGAAGGACTGACTTACGCTCTGGACCATCTTGCATGAGGGCGTAGTCTTTGTCCGGATCCCAGGCAGTTGAAGATTGATAGAGCCCTGCAAATTGATCTTCCTCTGCGGTCTGCAATTGAGCGAGAGTTGGGCGGGAGAAGTTGCGTGCCGCTGCAAAATTGTCCTGTTGAGCAGAACCTGATGTCCTTGTGTCTTGATCTGATTGTTTCTGCAGCGGTGAGGAGACACTTTTCATGCCTTGTCCATCCTCTACGAGGGGTGCTTGACCAGACATGTGTGGTGCAGAGCTGCTCGTGTCCGACCTGGACTTGAAGAGCAAGCTGCGTAGCTGATCCTGAGCGGAAGCCAGCTCTTTTCGCCTTATCTCCTCCTGCTGCGTGCTTTTGCCCTCAGCTTGACGGGCTGCATCGGGCTGAATATAGCGGGCTGAAGCCTTCTGCGATATGGTCCCCTGGGCCTTTCCGTCTAGGGCACGGCTTCGACTCGCGAAATCTTTTGTTTGCCTTTGCTTTCCCTCGGACCTTGATGAGTGATTTGTCTCGTCCTTCTTGGGCTTCACAGAGCCTTGACCGCGTTTCTTCGAGCGAAAGACATCATCAGTTGAGTTGACTCGAGATCTATGCTCTGTGCGAGCGTTGCTCGAGACAGACCGAACTTGCTGTGGAACGGGCAGATTTCCGCGAACGATGAACGAGCTGCTAGAGGGTAGACAGCTTGACGCCAGCGCCCTCGTCGCCCGCATGGCCGAATGAGCTCTCAAAACCCTCTTCAATTGAGTCGGTGGCTGCCTCGTGCGCTGACTTGGTCGGATGTAATCAGCATCCTAGGCTGCGAAGAGGCGAAGAGGCGGGATAAGTGATTGTATCGACGGTGACTTTCTTCCTAAAATCTTTGCGGGTGGAGGAACAGAGACCGAAACCCGAGCCTGGGACTTCATACTGGACCCTGAATCAATGGTGAAGGCTCAGCCACAAACAAATCTCGGCTACTCTGTGACTAGCCCGTGTAACATACCGGCTCCCCGCTAGAATTCTCGATATGCTAAACTCATAGACGGGACTGGTTGGCAGTACCGCAATTCCACGCACCATGGACAAGGGCAAGGGACGGCAGCTCGACGGAGGTCACCAAACTGCCGTTCCATCACGCGACCGCATTGAAGACTCACCGCTGACATACAATCAACTCGTGTCTGGCATCATCGATTTCCTCGAGGTCGCATTCCATACCATCCTGTGCATGCGATCGGTATACCCATACGACGTTTTTGCGAGGCGCAAGAAGTACAGTCATCCATGCTATCAATCCCGACATCCTGGACTCAACGAATACATATCACGCGTCTTGGCCGCGCTGAAGAGCGAGCTCGAAAAGAGTACGGTTAGCAAGGTCATCCTCGTCATCCGACCCAATGTCGTAGTCGAGCCCACCAAAGGCCTCTCGGGCGAAGCGTCTTCTGGGGGGCAAAGCTCAAGCGATAGTGTCGCTAACAATGCTGCCGACGCGTACGAGCGCTTTGTCTTCAGCCTGGATTACATCCTGCCATCAGCATTGGTAGATCAGCGCGATCGAGATCTGGCAATATCCAGCAACGTGACAAGCAGCGAGCTGGAAATGATCTTCAGAGGCTTTATGCAAAAGTTGATGGTAATCGACGGAATCCTTTACGATATCCCTCAGGCCGCCGGGGCGAAGGGCCAGGATGGAGAAGCTGCACCCACCGAGCTCACGTTCGCTGTTGTGCTGGAGATGGCCGACGAAGACACAGCGCCCTCAGGAAAAGATCGAAATGAGGCAAACACAGGAGACTGGATACCGGCGGATGCAGAGAATCTGGGACGCTCCTATGAGAGGCCACCTCACGTGTCTGGCAATGGTCATAGCCCTGCCGCACCGTCGCCAAAAATCCGACCCATCAAAACGCTAGATTCTGGAGTCATCAATCTCATGCTCTACGTCGAAGAGGATATCTATGCAAAGTCAGGTCAGAATCGAACGAAAGCTAGCACTCCATCAAAGCAGAAATCCGCCAAGCCCACCTCAGCACAGCCAACGCGTAGGTCGTACGGTGTCGAGGATGAGCTTTTGCTCACCAAGGCCACGCAGATCGACATTGCTTCTGGAGCAGGTGGCAACGCGAGGGAGATCAAGAATCGCGCCCGTCGACTGGATGCCGAGCGGGACCTGGACCAGCCAGCTTTGGCCCAGGCCGAAGCGGAGCCGGATATCGCCCATGCGAAAAGCAAACGAAAACGGGCCAGAATGGTGCTGGGTGAAACGCGAGCAGCTGAGTCGGATTCCGGGTCCTCTTCGTCTGCGCCAAGCTCGCCGAGCGGAAGCAGTCAGAGTGTCAGGGACGATTTTGGTGGCCAGCTCAGTGGAGGCTTTTGATTCGTTCGACCACATCTCATGCTTGGTATAAGTACATTGTATTGATATTCATTTATCGTCCGTGTTTGGTTGACGGTGGCTGATGAGTAGCTCGTTGATTCGGAGCAAAAAAGCTCGGCTCGGCGCTGCACGAGGATCAGCGCTGACGAGCCATTGCAGCCTCCTTCTCGTTGTATCTTTGCTGATCTCGGCTCTGTGTACTCTCTGAGCCACTTGATCGAGGATCAATTGGCGCTGATCGGTGAAGCACGTTGCTAGGATGGCTACTGCGAGACTACCAGAAAGGTCTTTGCCGTCCTGACAGCAAATTAGAAGTCTTGCTTGCTCGGCAGATGATGTGATTGTCGAGACAAGAGTGCGGCGAGCAAGCTCAATGACCGAAGGGAAAGCTGTACGAATCGCAGATAAGCCCTTTTTGTTTGGAGACATGTGCAGGATCACGACATTCTTTGAGGACTTCGATTCTGCCGACAGATCGACGGAAGAGAGCGACTGTGCGAGCTCTTCCGAAATGCTGTGAGCAGGTGACGGTAGACGTGTGAAGTGAATGACTAGGCTGTACTGCTCTTTCTCATCAGCGGTGAAGATGTAATCTGCTGGACGGGAACCGATGAAGACTCCTGTAGATCCGATTTCAAAGTCCTTCCCGCTCAGAGAAGCCGGATTTCCGTCTTGTGAGCCTTTCTCTGCTTGTGAGGCACAGAGCGGGGTAAACCAATGTTCAGCCCTCCTGTCATTTGACGAAACGTCTTCCGCCACGACCGCGTCGACAAAAGCTTCCAGATCTGCCTTTGCACAAGCAAGAAGCGCGGCCTTATGCCTCCAAAACATGTCTGGTGTTAATCCGCGTGCCCAATTCTCATGATCGTCGCCTGCTCCTTGGACGTAGACGAAGTCCTGATGAGTATTCTCGCAGTCCGTTTCGTCTTTGGCGTCGAGCTTTGCTGAGTCTGAGACGAATCTGGATGCGGAGACTAAGATGATCGGGATGAAACTTGGCTCGACTGTTGCATGAAGACTGTCAAGGTCAGTTTGCGGGGTGACAAAGACTGGTCTCAAAGGTTTGTGCAGCCTCGGCAGCTCGAGATCAGACTCGAGTAGCGAAGCCACAAAGCCTCCTATCCTTGCATCGATCTGATCGTGCTCAGTCGGTGGAATCATCCAACGGGGAGTTTCCAATTTGAACCCTTTCACGCCTTCCGCTGGGCAGCCGTACTTTGTTCTCGAGGCCTGGTTGAGCACAGCACACCATGTAGGAATGGTCTTGCTCAGAGCATCAGGCATACTCTTTCCGCGTCTGGTGGAATCGACAATGATTGTCCCGCCGGCCTCGACGATTGATGGCACAAGGTGGAGATTGGGACGCTTCAAGCTGAAACCCCATTGGTGCGTGTGTCCGTCTGTGGACTTGAAGTAGGAGACCGCAGATGTGATGGTTGGATCGGTGTACCAGGCTCCGCATCTGAGATTGGCTGTGAGCAAGAAAGAAGGGATCAGCTTGTGTATTTGACGGACAAAGGCAGAATCGTGCGATATCGAATGCAGCTTGTTGTAGATGTGCCGGGATTCGCGTTTGATATGATCGCTATGCTTCCAGTCCTGACGTAAGGAGGGTTCAAGAGTCGGGAGGTCGTCTGCGACCCCTTTTGTGGTCATGATAGCATGTTTGAGTTGTCAATCTTGGCAGATGTAAGATGGCCTTGACAGAAGAAACACATGAGCAACCGAGCGTAATCAAGAATGAACTCGTTCGAAAAGCTCAAAAAGCGAAAACAAGAAAGGACCCTGAAAGTGATTCTCAAAGGTGATGAAATGGTGCAGGACCCCGGACGTCTAGGCGCCGCGACATCGACTGCCGACAGACGGCTTCAATCAACGACAGAGAAAGGCAGATATCAACCACACGACCGTCAGCCCACCTGTAGACGACATAGCTCAAGCGGCGACATGTCGGTGCAAATCCATGCCTCAGCGTCGCAGTAGAAATCAATCTTCCAGTACAGCCTACTTTCGTGTGTGCAAATTCATCCGCGAGAAGACAGAATTACAAAGCTGTCAAGGGTCACATATTTCATGGACAGCAAGCTCACAGTCAAAAGGCGAACCGCGGCTGATGGAGCGACTGCTTTAGTTGCTTTCAGATGAATGGTACAGCTTGTCTAGAGCTTGGCGGAGTCCTTGAACTCGCCGATCTCGTACTCTTTGGCAACCTTCTCAAGAATCTTTTCGCTGTGGTAGGTCCAGAAAGCCTCGGTGGCGTCCTTTCCGCAGTTCTTGAGCAGGATCTTCTTTCCGCCTGGATGCTGTTGGTCGATGGCATCGGCCAAAAATTTCAATAGTATGAGAAAGAATGGAAGTTGCACGAGGTGTCAGTACGAGGTGGCAGAAGAACAACGGTTGTAGAGCTGCAGCATCTGTAGCCTCAGCTATGCTACTCACGTCTTCAAGGAATCCAGTGACGTCGTAGACCTTGCCCTCTACGACAACCCAAGCCGAGTCCTCTGCAAGGTGGAGTACGTTGGAAAGAACAGGACGGAAAGAAAGTGGCATCCGGGATTTCGAGTAAGTCAATCAAAAGGAAAGGGTCAGCCACCTAGCTTTATGAACGGTTCCAATCCAGATACAGCCTCGACCTTGTCCAAACTCACCAGACTTGTGGTTCTTGAGCTCGTTCAGATCGACCTGCTTGCCCATGATGTAAAGAACTCCGGTATGTTGAAGCGGATGGAAATTTCGTACGAGGAGACAGATAAGTGCGAGTCCGAATGCCAGACGTAGTGGTTGAGGTGCAATGGTGCAAGGATGTTCCCAGTAGTAATGTCGTTGGGAAGGATCTATGAAGACGATGACGGACGCCTGTGAAGAGCAATAGTGCGCTAGAGTGTGGGGATCGAGTTTGCGAGTCCGGCGTGCGCGCTAAGCCGACTACCGGAAATGAATGTGAGAATTCGAGAGGCAGCAGCAGCGACACAACAGCAGCAGCAGTAGCAGCAGGCGAGGATCGCGTGCCTTGCCAATACAAATCTGGATTTCTAAACAACTTGTCGGCATTGGTCAGAGGATGAAGTAGTGTCTCTTGTTCACGATAAGCTGTCTGGACCGCCTCTCGGCCGTAAAGGCCTCACCATCTCCAGCATCTCTGAATAAATCTCACAGACTGACAACTTGCTTCATGCAGATCATATCTTCGGATGCTTATGGTATAATATATTGACTTGCAGCAACCCGGCTTTCCTAACCTTTGCAGCGACTCTTGTTGTTCAAGAGTTCGACGAGCCCATCCTACGAGGACACTACGATACCCCACCTCCAAATCCATTCTCCAGCCTCTTCGACCATCTCCTCTGTGACTTCGTGACCTACACCTGGTCTTCGATGGATCTTGAGACCTGGCATCTCGCCTCTCGCTCCCGTGGGCTCTCCTACCACAAGGGCTTTGAGGAATGCCTCATTCCAGTCCCAGTGGACCAGCTTGTCATTAGCGCCGCTTAGCACGCAAATCTTCTTGCCCCAAAACGGGTTTCTTCTCGGATCAAAGCTATCATAGGCGGTTTGTGCGGGGTCGATCTTTTCGACCAGTGCTTTGAGACTTGCTGGCACATAGGGAGGTCCGTTGGTCACAAAGGAGGTTCTAGTCCGTGAAGCAAGCAAACGAGAAAAGTCGGGCGTGCCAATGAATGGGACACCGATCTTGATGCGCGGGTCTTCGGCTAGAACGTGCCACGTAGAGTGTCCACCTAGCGACTTGCCTGTGATCACCCATTCCGCTACCGTTCTATCGTCTTGCGGAAAGAGATAGGAGGCAAGAAAGTCGACAAGGAAAGACGAATCGCGTGCACCGCCAACGATCATGCCGTATAGATCCATGGCGTGACGCATGTTGCCTTGCTTCCACGCTTTTTGCCCTTCCGGATTGGTGGTGCGGTGACCGTGGTTGCGAGCGTCGAACGAGACGACAAGATGGTCTCGCTGCGTCGACGAAGTGGCAACAAGTCCGCCATCCTGCTGGGATTGGTGCGCGGCCTTGTCGCGTGCAATGCGGTCGTAGAGCTGGCGAACAATCTTTTCTTCATTTTCAGCCGATCCCCCTCGTCCATGCATGTGGATCACCACACAGACCGGAGGTGGTGGCGGCGCACTTGCGCGTGCCGGTGC
The DNA here is from genome assembly GCA_928722275.1 of Ustilago vetiveriae. Lineage (NCBI taxonomy): Eukaryota > Fungi > Basidiomycota > Ustilaginomycetes > Ustilaginales > Ustilaginaceae > Ustilago > Ustilago vetiveriae. Next base: position 682,663 of record CAKMXE010000003.1, read on the forward strand.
AGGTGAGAGTTCGTTGAGACCAAAGACATTGACCGGAAGACCTGCGATATCGAAAGCCGTCTTGGAAATGTCGTTGCCATATTTGAATCGCGCGGGAGGTAGAGGATCATTGTCGTCGTCCTGCTCGCTTACGCCGTTTGCAGGTCTTGAAGAGCCTCGCTTCTGTGGCTGAGGGTTGATCTCCGGTTCAGAAGGGCCTGCAGCTGCCGACAAAGATGCGGACGCCTTGAGCGCCTTGCTCTTCTTCTTGCCTAGTCCTAGCACCATCTCGAACAGATGCTGTTCGCCTCCAATGATGGTCAGTGTCGGAGAGAGACGTCACCAGCGGCAAAAATCAGTGGTGAAAAGGAGTACAGTTCACAAGGTCAATGCCAAGGCTAAGGGTTCCAACAGAATTAGGACTCGAGTGGATCGATGTGTTGCGCAGGCGTGGATCGCCGAGCTCAACGCCGAGGGTCCAACACTGAACTCACACTGCCTTTTTGGACTTCTTCCCGAGGGCCGGATTGTTCTTCGTGTTAGGTTCACGTAGTACAAGGAAGTATTTGGGCGGCAACCTAAATATAAATATGAAAGAGGTGGAGATACCTCGTGCAAAAATCAGAGACACGAAAGGGAATTACAGAATGCGGACAAAGCAGATGGCGAGCTCGACGCACGTTCCAGCTTTGACGGAAATCCCGAGGCGACTATTCCACTGACTGTGTGGCTCGCCTTGGATTATTTTCCGAGAAGAGCTTTGTTTTTGTATCATTTCACACGTCATTCCTTCTTCTTCTACTGACGCTAGACAGGAAAGCAAGGTCGGCCTGGAGCATCTGTCTTCATCTCCTCCAAACATTCTACACCGGATCATCCGCACGCGCCGGATCGCCTCCAAGATGGCCAAAGGCTCCATACTGCCCATCCTGGGCCTAGCGCTCGCTGGTCTGCTCGCCGGCGCAGCTACCGAATATACGGCCTTCCTCCTCTCTAAGGACGACTCGCTTCGCGCCCTAGGTACCTCTTGCAACCTTGCTTCGCGCAGGAAGCTGCGGACAGATCTCACACACGGCGCTCTGCCTTTGCTCGACAACTTTCTGTGCGCGACTATGGGATTTTTCCAACGAAGCGCTCAGAAGCGACTCAATGTCGGCTTGTTTGCCATCATGATCGCCTTCACCCTTCCGCTCTCGTATCGTCTCTGCTTCCAAGCTGTATCGCCCAATCGCAAATCTACTCTCAACGCAGGACTTGTTCTGGTCCTCCTCAACACCATCGGTGCTGCTGCAGGTCTCGGTCCCTGGTCCTGCTTCTTTTTCTCGCTCGTTTACCTGCCTGCAGCCTACAGCTCCATGAAGCTTTCGAAAGCCTCTGTGCTGCCAGTGCCAACGCCTGCCTCCAACATTTACACCGCCAACCTGCTTCACGTCGGCATCGGTATCATCGCCACCATCACCGTCTTTGCCGACTCCGCCGGTGCACTGTGGAACCATGCTGCCTTGCTCATCCAATTTGCCGGCCTGGCCTACCTTCCTATCGCCTGGGTCAGCTTCCGCACACCCAAGGTCAATGACGACGCAACTTCTCGCCGCATCATCCGCCGATACGACGCAGAGGGCGTGAGCTACGCCTTTGAACGCACCTGGTCGTACTACCGCAAGATGGCTGCTTTCTCTACCTTCATCTACTGGTACGGTCTCAATCGCGTTCTTCGCGGCTACCTCTTCCAGGGAGAATCTTTTGACGCCATCTCGCTCTTCTGGTTCGGAGACATTGCCGGTGTCGCCATCGCCCTCATTTTGCTCGTAGTCTGCGAAAGAGCCACTTTCAGAAACAAATCGTCCGTGCATCCGGTCACGGGCGAGCCAAGATCGCCTCTGGAAATTGAGTGTGATAAAGCCATCGCCAAGGCACCAGCAGGTTCTCCTTGGCTGGAGAAGACCACGGTCGGTCTTATCACTGCTACACTGGTCGGGGGGCCTGGATTTGCCGCAAGTATGTGGTGGTGCAGCGGCGAAGAGGAGCTCGGCTGGAAGGCTCGCAAGTCGTGGAGAGAGACAGTTGCTGTCGAGGGCAAGAAGAGCAAGTAGTTGGGCGTACCACTGCTCATTGGAAAGCGGTCGGAAAAGCCTTCTGCTCGGACAACACACTCTTTGCCAGACATTCATGTGTTCATCGCTCGATCATGGCCTGTTGGATCCTTGCTCATCCCGTGACGCTTCTGTCCGCGCGTACAAAGATTCGTGGTTGAATGTGACTTCTAAGCAATTGATAAGAATGATGATGTGAGGCAAAGGGATATTGGCGTGAAGAATTCCGAGGAGAACGTGAAACGTCAGAGGAACACTTTCCTATTTTTGACAGCTCAGCCAGCGCTCGGACCTTTTCCATCCTCAATGCTTGTCTCCCCCCTTTTTCGACGTCACATCTGACCGTCATGTCGCGAGGCTCTTCCGGCACAGGCAAGCAGATCGCAGTCACATCTGCCGATCTCGCATGATACTTCACAAGGCAATGTGCACTGCTGATAGCAGCTCGTATCGGCGAAGAAGGGCTGATTAAGGCTGCTGTGCAATCATGCCGGAACCTTCCCACTCCCGAATTTTGCCCGATGTCATTGTCAATCCTTTTGCTGAGCCAGCGAACAGCTCCATCGAGCTATGGCACAGACTCGAAGCAAGACGACCGCTGCTCCTTCGCTTTGTTCTGCACCTTTCTCGACGCACCAACTCGGCTCTCTGTCCCTGTCTCGAGGTCGATCTCCCGTCTATCACTTCGCCCACGTCCTTCTTTACCGTCACACGCATCTTGGACCCCGAGCATCGAGTACCATACATCACACTCTCTCCAATCTTCCATGCTGCTGGACTGACCATCATCCAAGGCCTGCTGCGGTGTGATGTTCCACCATCGTCATTCGACCTTTCACTGGCGGGTTTAGAGCCATGGGACGATCTCTGGATTTCGCTCCCCCTTGCACGATCCATCGCGTCACAGCTAGGGCTGTTGACCTCTCTTGCGCTGATTCTGGACTCAAGAAATGCATCGGCGTGGAGTTTGGACGAATTCGAGGAAGGACTATCCCACAATTGGAGAGTACCGCAAGAATATGTTGATGCAGCCTCGTATTCGACCGACGCCATCACAGACGAAGAGCTCCGCTTCGACAGAGCGCGGTTGCTGCCGCAAGGTCAACAGATTAAAACGCTCCTTTCAAAGGAATTGAGAGGCGAACTTGCACGCAAAGCGAGAGAGACCTCGAGAAGTGCACGATTCAAAGTGCATCAGAATCTGGTGAGGTGGTCCAGTCAGGTGTATTCCATCTATCTCGACGTCAAGCCTGTTCTCATGACGGACGAAAGCAGCAGACAAGCGAATTCGGATCTCAAATTGATGCTGGATGACTTGCGGGACGTGGTGATCCCCCCGACCGAGACGGATGTGATTGATTGGTTGCAGTTCATACCCCTTTTTTCGACGGAACGCGAATCTGCGTCGAGCGCACCGCCGATCAGCAGTCAGATCGAGAGCCTATTCCTGTCGCCTCTGACACCGTCGGAAGTGCTGGAATTACGAGCTAAGGATCATGCCCTTGGCGATCTACTGCATCGGACTGGATTCGTCGACGAAACTGAGGAGGTCGCATCTCAGCTTCACTCGATCATTCGAGCGAAGATGGCCTCTTTGCACAATATCAACCTGATTTCACTCGTTTACCTGTCGTCTTCGAGTCTCTGGCAAGGAACAGCTCAAGAGGCAGCGAGATTCGCATGCAGAACCAGTTCTTCCAGCCATACGGCGCCTCCGGCCCCTCAATCGACCGCAATTTCTACCGGAACGACTGCGCCAATTAACCACAACGAGGTGGCGCAGCTCCACGCCAGACTCGACCAGCTCACATCGAAGCTTGACGCTCTCATTGCATCGCATCAGCAAACATCAAAGCAACCGCATCCACCTGCCGCTCCTCTTGTCAGTCACGCAGCTCCCGCATTGACCCACCAGCGCGCTCATGCGTCGACCCAGACCACTCATCCGCATCCAGTCGAAGAATCCATGTTGCCGCTGATTCGTTCCGACACGAATCCGTCCTTGATTGTCCCTGTCATGTTTGCAGCATTGTTTTTCTTTCTCATCAAGTCGATTCCGGAATGATGTTTCTTTATCCTTCTCTCGGGGCATGGTTGTGATGCATCGTAATGTTGTTTTTGTTTCCTTTCTATCGTACAAAAGCGGTGGGGTGGGTTAGGATTGAAGAGCGGCGCATACACCTGCTTTGAGGCCTCCGGCCGAGTTTGGATCTAAAGTTTCTACGGTATGCCAGAAAGCATAGGCTCTTCGGATCGAGATATAGTGGGATGCTGCGGCTGCTAGGATGAGGAGGTGAAAGATTTGATGGCTTGCACCTAGTAGATCGAATCTACCGGGAGCGAAGCGTTCTGGGATTCTAGCGGCGTAGAGGGCTGCACCTATGACGTAGAGGGATCCTGATAGAATGAGGAAATTCAAGCCCATGGTTTCGGTGATGGTTCTATATCCGTAGATCTGGACGACATGAGCTACTGGTACAACTGCTGATAATCCCAGAACCAGGAACACTGCCGTTCGATACGGTCGATACGCAGGCGTGGAATAGGATGGTGCCAAAACAACATACATTGCCAACCCTCCCAAGGAGGTGATGGCCAAGGAATATCCAAGTTGAAAATGAGGATGACAGTAGAATCCGTAATGCAAAGCAGGTAAAAAAGAACCTACAATCATGACAACGATCCCGACATAATCCAGCTTGTTGAACTGCTTGGCAATGGTATGAGAATGGCACTGCATCGTGTGGAAGCTAGCCGAGAAGCCAAGACAGACGACGGAACCGATGAAAAAGGCGGTAAATCCTGCAATATCGAGTGTGTCTGGAGAGCGAACAACGAGGTTGGTGAGCTTTTTGCTAATGGTCGATGCAGATGAGGCAGATGAAGAGGAAAAGAGTGATGATACTCGAGCAAAAAGACTCGATTCCGAAGGAGCCAACTTGAAAGCAGACTCGAGAGGAGAAGACTTGGTGGAAGAGAATGGATAGGATGCAGAAGCAAGGCGAAGTACTTTTCCAGAGACAGTGGTGAACGTCAGACTGGACGGGTAGAAGATAGGATGATGGGACAGAGGTCGGACGAAGCTCGGAAGAAGGTCAAGATGCTGAAGGAGATGACTTGTCGACAGCCCAATAGAGAAGATTGCGCCCCAGAGATGAGTATGAATGTTGACTGCGACGTAAGTAGACGTGGGAAATCAGAAAGTCAGCATTGTCTCCTTGGTCACCAAGAATTTCGCCATGTCTTTCCAGACTCACCGGTCTCGTTGTGCCAGTAGGCCCAGACACTCCGCCAGCACTTGTAGACTGTTCCGTGATCATAGTTTTTTAGCCTTGGATCTTGGTGTACTCCTCCTGGGCGACGGTAGCCCTTTACGATCCAGGCGTTGTCCTGTGACCAGCTCGGGAGCTGCGAATGATCAACCAGATATGGATTAGGACCCAACTCTAATGTTTTTTCTGATGCAAGACTCTTTGTTCTACCTCCGCCGTTCGCATCAGCGACCAGCGAAGGCGATAGAATGGTGGTAGGGGAAGGGACGGAAGCATTCGCACCTGGTACTCCAGCAGCCACCTTGAGAGAAGTTGTAAGTTCTTGGATGAAAATGTAAGCGATGATGGCCGGGAAGAGAATCCAAAGACCATTGGGGAGAATCCAGTAGACGATCAGAGTATACCAGTCGTTGTGACCTGTCTTGCACCATCCGCAACAAAAGTCCTGTAGCAGCCATTGAAAACATCGAAAACAAAGACAAAGGTCAGTTGATTCTGCAAAACGCGACCAAGAATTCGGCATGGGTCGACTCACATTGAGGACGTAAAGGATTGTTTTCGACAACGTCATGATGACGGTCACCAAGCCATAGATGGGCGCGACAGCAAGTGCAGAGGGTGTAGCCTTGACGTGAACGAGATAGATGTAGAACAGGTTGAGAACACTTTCGCCAACGTTCATGAGCGACTGTGCAGCCGGGAAACCATCCTTGCTATCCCAAGAAGGCAGACCATAGATGTAGTCGACGTTCATGTAGAGCGAGTAGGGGGACCAGATCCAGTGCAAGTCGCCGCCGAGCATGCTTCTCGGTCGCATGAGGATGTAACCGATATCCCAAGCCACGACAAAGGAGCTGAGGAAGAGCCAAGCGGAGACGAGAGGTCTGGCGCGATGAACCGCTACTGTGGTGGTAGCAGCCATCCTGGACGTAGACTCGAGGTCACAGAAAGAGATAGAGCAAAGGAAAAGGTCCGAAAGGATGGTGGTGACGGAAAAGGGAGCAGAGTCGAGCGATCTGCGGTAGCACAACAGCTCATGTCCGTGTCGCCGGAAAGAGCGTGTAAATCACGAATGTCTGAGTGGAATCTGCGGGGCGGATCCAAAATTAGGGTCCAAAGCGGATCCAAGCGGCCTCGCACAAAACCTTTTCTTTGCTGTTCAAAAAGTGGGCTGAGACGCGACACAAGAAGAACCAACAAGACGCCAAATCCAAAGACCGGCAGCCAACACGATGGAGCATCTTTGCTTTTCTTTAGCCGAGCCATTCGGCAGCCGTATTGCGATACCTTTCCGTTGCTGCCCTCAAGCTGTTCTCAAGGGACAGTTTGATGCTTACTGCAGCGGTCGTCTCGGTCAAAGGCTGAGGTGATTGTGATAGATGCATGCGTAAAAGTACAATAGAGTTGTAATGAGGTGTAGCAGGGTCGTAAACGCCAAACTTTGGTTGAGATGGCTCACTCATCGTCTTCATCAAAGGCCAGCCCATCAGTACGCCTTGACAACTCTTCCTGCTCTTCCTGCTCTCTCCTCTCCTTCTCTCTCTGCTCTCTTGTATACAAGCTCCAATCGACTTCCTGTACACCTTCTTCGGCAGCATCGTCGTCCTCGAAAGTGCCACCCTTTTCGAACAATTGTTTCCCGCTTGGCTTGACTTTGCTCTTCTTGTAATCCTCCCTCTCCTTTGCCGACATTTTCGACATTCTAGCTTCTTCCTCTTTCCTTTCCTTTTCCGCCGTTTCTTGCAAGAAGCGTACGCGCCATTCTGCAAATCGATCTGGTGTTACAGCTGTACCGCGGAACTTTTCTGCTTCGGCTTCAATCTCAGCCTCGCGCTTTGCGCTTGCTTGTGCCTCGATCTGCTGGACCCGACGCTGAATCAGTGTTGTCACACTCTCGCGAAGGTGGGATGCCAGGGTGAAAACCATGGCCATTCCTAGAGATTCTTGTGCTACTTCGTCCAGACCTGCTTGGAGCTCTTTCACTGCAGGTCGGTCGATGGCATCGTCTTCTGACTCGACTTGGTCGGCATCGTCGGTCTCGGGTCCGAGGACCGCTTTCGTATCGCGAATGACGCAGATCGACATGTTTGGTGGTGCATCTGGGTATTCTGGCGTGTATTGAATATGAAGCGAGAGGACGATCGGCGAAGGAGATCCTTGCTCTACACTTTCCGTTGGTGCTTGTCCAGGCTCAAGACCGATAGAGAAGAGCAGTGGCAGAACATCTTCTTCTGGTTCAATGCGGATGCGAAGCTCCTCGGTGGAGACCTTTTCGAGTTCGTCGATATAGATGCTTTCGAGCACTTCGAGCTCCTCTGCCAGCGTCGCCTCGTATTCTTCCTGCGATGGCATCTTTCTTGGCGGCCAAGGTCGACAGGATCAGCTCCACGCTGTTCGACTTTTGTGTCAGACGCCTCTTGCGTGTCGTATGCTATGACAATGTCGGTGTTGTGCTTTGCTTGGTGTAGCTTGATCAAAAAGGGAAGAAGAAGCGTCAGTGTGTGCATTGCTGCCACTTTCGAAATCCGAGTTCCACCAACTTGTCGCTAATCCGAGCCAATCTCAGTCTCGGACGGTAGAAAGAGAGAACCCTGCGCATCTGGGTTCGAATCAGCCGAGAGACCCACGCGTCAAGTCCAAGTCGCTATCAACTCGCACAAAGTGACTTTGGACGGCGCTCCTGCACGCACGCATGCAACCCAGAGCCACAAGGGTCGAAAGTTACACTCTTAGCTTCACTCCACTTTCCCAAGTGTCTGCCATCTATCCACACTTTGTCCTCCTCAACGCCTTCGCCATTTTCTCCATAGCACCACGTCAATCTTGAGAATATCTGCCAGTAAACGCTTTCCAGACCAGAAGCGAGTGTAGGACACCGGTTCCACGGCTTGAAGGCGACCATCTTATCAGCGAAGAGGGTCCACCAGGGGTCGTAGTGCAGTTCTGACTTCATATCGTGCTTCTCATAGCAGAGACCCATTGCATTGATCGCCTAGCGACTATCACACAGAGCGACTCGCATCATGGACGACCACGCATCACTGGAAATGTCGGCAGCCTACGACTTTTTGCTCAAATTCATCATCATCGGCGAAGCAGGTACCGGCAAGTCATGTCTCCTACATCACTTCCTTCACAACCAATTCAAAGATCAATCGGCGCACACAATAGGAGTCGAATTCTCCAGTCGACTCATCAAGATCGGCAACAAGGGTGTCAAGCTTCAACTTTGGGACACCGCAGGTCAGGAACGCTTCCGCTCCGTCACAAGAAGCTATTATCGTGGTGCAGCAGGCGCGCTGCTAGTATACGACATTACCAAGCGATCCACTTTCGAACCGCTTTCTCGCTGGCTCACCGACGCACGCGCGTTAGCATCACCGGATCTTGTCGTCGTTCTGGTCGGCAACAAGACCGATCGAGGCGAAGACGAGCGTGAAGTGGGTTATCTCGAAGCGAGCAAATGGGCGAATGAGAACGGTGTCCTGTTCTTGGAGACTTCGAGCATGACAGGAGAGAACGTAGAAGCACCGTTTGCGCTAGCAGCGAGGAGCATATTGTTGGCAATCGAGTCGGGAAAGTTGGATCCAGAGAAGGCGGGCTCGGGTGTATCGTATGGTGACAGAGCCTTGAGACGTGTTGGCAGCGGAAGCAGGTTCAGCTTTGCAGACATGGATCCAAGTACCATACGTCCGAATAGAAGAGGCGGTGCGGCTATTAAGATCAAAGAGGTATTCAACGATAAGATGAACGGTTGTTGTTGAAAGGTCATCTTCGTATCTAGCATCTATGGGTCCCGCTTTTTTCTTGTTCAGCTGTTTCACGTCTTGCATTTTATATATACCAGGTGCTGTTTATGATCTAGCATTCACTACCTCGCTCAATGTCACATTCTTCGACGGATATGGTAAGACGATAAAAGATCAGATGAAGCGAGCTCGGCTTGATTTGAATGTCTAGCTCGGAGATGGTCCTAGATTGACAGGCTATGTTTTTCTATGCTTTGTCCACCGGATCCTTTCTAGGCGTCTGTTCTTGCTCTTCTTCACTATCAACGGCTGCGTCGGTCGGAGTGATGAGCGCATTACGCATTGTCTTTACAAAGGTATTGTAGTCCTTGAATGCTACCGGTGCAGGTTGACCTGGCTGTTGGAGGTGTGGGTCGTCTTGTTCGTTTTCCAGATGCATTTGGGCGAATCTTGCGTCTTGGATGCCCCAGCCGCGATGGCTGGCGATTGTCTCGATGGTTTTGTGTAGGACGGGAGCTGTGTGTTTGATGAGTTGCTTTTTGGTTTGTTTGTCGAGTTCTTGATCGGTTTCGGTTTGCAGTTTGTCAAAGATGTTCTTCATGGCGTCGGCGTGGAAGAAGGAATGCAAGAGCTCGTCGACGTTGACGACACCATCAGTATCAGATTGTTTTCTCGGTGGAGCCGCATCAGAAGTCGACTGGAGTTGCACTTTCGAGCCACGCAGCTTCGGAGACAACGACGACGAAGAAGAGGTAGGCAGAATAGCTCCGTATTCGAACATGTCAAGTGTGAAACTGACATTGGTCATTGTACCAGGATGCAAAGATGGGAATTCCCCGCTTAGGATCGTCTGAGTCTCCTCGACTGACAGAGAGTTGCCAGCAAACGACGCGATGACCGATTCCGCTTTGGTCCGCATCATCAGTCGCATCGACTCTTCCCATTCCAACGATTGATCTGCATCAGCATCTTCGGTAAGCTGCATACCTGGATCGGTCGCAAGAGTCGACATTCGAGTGGTGGCATCGTGTGCAGCAAGGTGCTGGCGTCGGTGGAATTTGACCAAGCGGTGATGTTGGGCATGGACGACACTGCCCAAAGCAACGCATAATAGGGAAAAAACGGATGAAAGTAGGAGACGATTCATACTGTTTCAAACCCTTCAAGGTTTAGTCAGGAGCATGTGTTGGAAAGAAGGCTTGAGTGAAGGCGGCCTGACGCCTTAAGTAGCAGCAGTCGTAAGAACTTCTGATGAGAGACGCCCGTATTGAATCAAAGACGACCGCATTTCATGAGGCGCCCCTGCACAGCACGTACTGTACAGTACTTCCTGGTCGATCTGGCATAGCTGCCCTGGTCTTCATCAGCAAAAGTCGCGTGGGCGTAATCACGTCGTCGCCATTCTGAGCAACATTCATAACACTGCTTTGTGTCAAGCCTAGTCTGGTCGACTTATTCCTATTTGATTGATGCAGCATGAGCGCTGTTCATTTCTAGCAAACACAGCAGGGCGAGCTTCGAAAGAATGTTGGTCTACCAAGGAATGGTGTCGTTCTTGTAGTCCCTAAAAGTACCGTTGTCGCCCTTCTTCAACCCACTGACCACGTCGACTAAGTTCTTTGCCGCTTCGCTCGCTTCGAATTGGCCCTTGCTCTTATCGAGAGGTTTGTCGCTGCCCTCCCCGCCGGTGAAGTCCTTGCTCAGGTGGCTTCGAACGGTACCGGGATGCAGGCCGACCGAAATAGCAGGCACCGATCGCAACTCCAATTCTTTGCTGAGCGTCTTGATCAGCTGGTTCAACGCGGCCTTGCTGGCCCTGTAACTGTACCAGCCTCCTTTTTGGTTGTCGCCAATGCTTCCGACTTTGGCGCTGAGACTGGCGATCACACTGAGATCACCTGGAAGCACGCCCTCCGCCACGTTCTCGACCTCACCTTCCTGGATTTTTTTAGCCTCTGAACCACGTGGAATCAAAGGAACAAAATGCTTGAAGCCGAGAAGGTGGGAGAAAGTGTTGACGGCAAAAGTCTCTTGCAATTTTTCAAGCGAAATCTGCGAGAGATTCTTCTCAGCGTGAAGAATGCCATTGATGTTCCACAGCGTCTTTAGGCAAGAATCGCCAAAACGAGAAGAAATCTCTTTGGCAGCAGAGTGATACGAGTCCTCCGATTTGATGTCGAGCGAGATAGTGTGCAGACGAGATTCGTCCAGCTTTTCGCCAGAGAGAATGGCCTGTTTGGCTCGAGAAGCATCGCGAGAAAGTGCTACGACTTGAAGCCCCGTGCGCGAGAGATATTGTTTGGCAACTTGGGCACCGATACCTGTTGGCGAAGATAATGTGACAGCGATCTTTGTTAGACAATATCGCAGCAAGACGCGGGTTTGACGATGACACAACTTACCGCTACCGGTGCCTTGGATGATGGCGACATTGGGAGCCATGGTTGCAAGTCAAGCTGAAGTTGATTTGTTCGATCTGTTCTGACGTGTTCGTGTCCAGAGAGACAAGTGTCGGTCAGGCATGCAAATCGGTGGTGGCAGTCGTGGAAGGAGCAGCGAAAGCAGAAAACCTAGCATTGTACCTTCGACCGACGGATCCTGGAAGCTTTGCGTTCATTGCTTAGCCGGTTGCATCAGGGTCCGGCAGCATGAACCTGCCTTACGCTAAGCCAGCATCGAAAATGACCGTTACGCCAAAATCGTTTGCAGCTGTCAAACAAGCACAACGTCCGAATCGAGCTCTGATGATTCAGGGTCCGCTCGTCTTTCGCCAGGCGCGTCATATCACAGATCGTTCAGTTCAAGAAATCACTTTGCCGACAAAACCTCCACACGCTCGAGTCGAGGCTTTGATGGCCGATGAACGGTGTTGGGCTCTCCCTCGTCTGCCAGAGCCTAGTCAAGAATATCTGGGATTCGCCCGCCCACGTGAGCCTTTCAGTCATACTTCGAAATCACCGGCGATGCTCGACCCTGTCGAGACGCTACTCGCTGTCCATCACACGGATTGTCACGCGCAACAACAGGGCCCGTCAGAAACAACAACTACGTGACCAAAGGATATTCAATACAAAATTGTGCAGATTCGAGTGTCGGTGTTCTAATCATCGTCAAAGGTGATCTTCTTGGCTTTGCCAGGTACAAGCTCCTTAAAGTGGTCACCGTAGCTCGAGTGGGTCTTTTTCTTGATGGTGGTGGGGAATTTGGTCAGATCATCGGGCACCTTCTGATCCGCATCCTTGAGCACTCGAATGAGCTCGCCGGCGTGTGCCTTGTCCATTTCAGTGAAGAAGGTGAGACTCTTTCCGGTCTTTCCACCGCGACCGGTTCGGCCAATACGATGCACGTAGTCCTCGATAGTGAGAGGGAAGGTGTAGTTGACAACGTGCTCGACGTTGGGAATGTCGAGACCTCGAGCAGCCACATCGGTAGCAACAAGAAGCGGCGTTTCTGCCGTCTTGAAACGCTCAAGAGAGGCGATGCGCTCGTTCTGGCCCAAATCTCCGTGAATACCAGAGACCTTGAAGCCGCCTCGTCGCAGTGTCTGCTCGATGCGTTGGGCTTCCTTCTTGTAGAGAGCAAAGATGAGAATCTTGTCCTTTGAGCGCTGAGCATTGACGGAACGGAGGAAGTCGTTGAGCCGTCGCTCCTTGGCGTAGCCGTCGGCAAGCACCTCGACGGTCTGCTCAACACGACGGTTAGCCGAAAGCTCATCCGAGCCAACGGTCACACGTACGGGGCCGTTCATGAACGACTCTGCCAGTCCGCGAACTGCTGGCGGCCAGGTGGCGGAGAACATCGAAGTGTGGCGGCCTTCCTCACGCGACTGGCACATGCCGATGATGGCGCGGATATCGGGCTCGAAACCCTTGTCGAGCATACGGTCAGCCTCGTCCAGAACCAGGTATGTGACGCCCGACAGGTCGAGCGAGCCATCTCTTGCCATGTCCAAGACACGACCAGGTGTACCGACCACGATGCGCACTGTTGGAGTCTGGTTCAGCAGACGAACCTGCTCCTGCTTCGAAACACCGCCGTACAAGCAAATCATGCCGATACCCATCGACTTGCCGAGTGTGGCCATGTTCTCCTCGGTCTGGATGGCCAATTCTCGCGTAGGGGCCACGACTAACACATTGACTTGTGCACCCTTTCCCTTCTTCTTTCCTCCGAGGACGTTGTGCTTGGTTACTAAGTGCTGCAATGCTGGCAGACCGAAAGCAAAGGTCTTGCCAGAACCTGTCTCCGCAATACCGACCACATCCTTGTTCTGAAGCAACACGGGCCAGCAGCAAGCCTGGATAGGTGTTGGTGTGGAGAAGCCCTGTGCGTCGAGTGTCTTTTTGACAGCTGCGTCGATCTTGCCGTCGAGCTCTCGGAAATCAACCATGGGCAACGGTGGGCGCTCGTTAGACTCTTCGGGTGCCTCGATAGTGATGTTGTTAGATTCGAGGAAGGCGCGAGCCGCAGCAGGGTTCGTAGGCGTGAACGATGCTTTCGAGGAAGAAGATGTTGATGCGACCGGAGCCGGAGTGGTAGCAGGCGAGGACTCTACTGACATAGCCGCGCTGGCCTTGGCGGCGGCCTTCTTGGCCTTCTTCTCCTCCTTTCTTCGCTTCTTGGCTGCTTTTTCGTCATCGTCTGCGTCTTCTGCAGAGCGTTTCTTCTCCTTCTTGTCTTTCTTGTCCTTCTTGTCCTTCTTTGCTGGCGAGGCTGGCGATGGCGAACCCTCAAGGCTGGAAGAAACAGAAGCGGCAGCGGCGGCAGCAGCCTTGGCAGCGGCCTTCTTCTCCTTCTTATGCATGGACTTGGCGCGGTCCTCGAGTGCCTTTTCCGTTGTGCTCGTCGTCATTGCGTAGATCGAGAACTTTTCTGGTGTTGGTTCGAAGGTGGAGAAGAGAAGAAAGCAGAGCAAGAACCAGCTTTCGAAGTAGGTTTTCCCCGGAATCCTGGTCGGTGAGAAGAAATTTGCCGACACTTGCGAAAAATTCCATTTTCAGAAGGCCAATTTCTCAGACCCTGATTTATCGAGAAGGGTATCGGGCGCATTTACGTTCGACAAATCGGCGATCAGCTTGTCGAACACCGCAATCAGCAACAACGTCATGGCCCGTCGCTTAGGCGATCCGATCCTCTGCTTGTCCGTACAGAACCCTGGACCGAAAAGTTTCAGATCTGATTTCTTTGATGTTGGCATTTGCCGACCGCAGTCTCTGGTAGACAAAGTCAGAACCATTTCGGCCACTGGAGACCTTTTTGGGTGCCAGTCAGTCTAAGAGCCCTCCTTGTGTTGGCTCAGGCTGCACCTTGTGACCGCGGCGCTCAGGGTTTCATCCTCCACAGCGCCCCGTAAGCCTGCGTTGGCCAGTAGGCAATGATTGTGCCTTGCCCTTGCCCAAGGTAGCCTGCCATCTGCTCAGCAAGGTTTCGAATGAGATCACCTGGGCTCGCCCAGCCGTCAGTGAATCAATCAGCTTGCTGAGCAAATAGTCTAGACTGCGTGCAACTTCGCTTGTCACAACGAGCTAAATCTACCTCTTGACCGGCCAATCCTTCCAAGATCATTGCTCGGCAGACTCGCCAGCTGATCGTATATATCCCGAGGGCTCTGACCGTAGGGCATACACGATGGCAGACCGCTACGTTCCAGATATCTTTCGACGCCTCCTCAGCTGGCAGACATCTGCAAAGGACAGAATGTCGTCGTATACGGAGCATGCTACGCACCACCTCTTCGTACCCAGCCCTAACGCTCGACCACTTCCGATCTGGGCGGCCGTAGTTCCACCGTTGACTTACTACATTGCCCTGTTTCTGCTACCGCCACTGTCATCAAAGGCCTTCTCGCGTCCCATCCGACAGGCTGTTTCCATCGTCCGAATAGCCTCGGCTGCTCTTTCGCTCTACACCTTCGCCTCGCTTCCGTTCAAGTACTACTATCCGGGAAGCGCAGTGCTGACATACCAGCTTGGCCTTGTCGGCTTCTACGGTGCCTCTCGTGTGCTCGACGTCTTCTTCCTCTCTTACCCTCGCGTTCCAAGAAGAATCTTCATCGCAACTGCTGCCAAGAGCCCCGAAGGCCAACGCGCTCCCATCGTTCACCCTTACACATCCAGCGAGAATGAAGAGTGGAAGACCGAGCCTTTGCCAAAGAAGCTTGTTTCGTTCGAGCGAGCATGGTGGGCGCTCGACTTGATGATCAGCATGCGCGGTATCGGATGGGATTTTGCTTCTGCCGACGTGCGTCACGATTCGCATCCCTGGCAGCCACCGAGCTCAGCTCAACTAAGAAGGGCGTTCTTGAAGCTACTACCAATTCTCATCGGGTGCACATGGATCATCCATCACATGCATCCCAAGCACATGTCGACCATCAATCCATCCATCTTGGATCTGGATCCAGCCAGAAGGATCCTGTTCGTCGCAGCTACTGGTGTCTCGCTCTATACGCTTTTCGACTTTGGCTACACTCTGACCAGTGCAGTTGCGCTGCCCATCTTGCACGATGCTTCAGGACCAGCATCGCATTTACGGTCGAAAGTTGTCGACAAGATTGAGAAGGGTCAAGGTGGCCGGGTGCGCCAGCTTCGCAGTAGCAAGCAAGCTGTCGAGGAATCAGAGACGGAAACAGAAATCGAAGACGAGCCTTCGGCCGCTTATCGAGCGAGAGCATTGCAGCACGAGCAGCTCAGCTTGAGAAACGTCGACTTTTTTCCCCTGTTGAACCCAGCCGGTTTCACTAAAGCGACCACTGTGCGTCGATTTTGGAGCTATGCGTGGCATCGACTCTTTGGTCGACCGTTTGGCGTTTACGGCATCCTGCCTTTCACGTACGCCGCCTACTTGATGCAAGATTTGTTCGAGGGCAAACTCAACGATCCAAAACGCAAACAGGCGAGGAAGGAAATCTGGCCTTCGTATCATCCCGACCCGATGCGCGCTTTGGAGCGTGGCAGAGCAGATTGGGCCAAAGTACTCGGTGCCTTCACTGCATCGGGCATCATTCATGCCGTTTCAGAGCGAGCAGCTCTTGGCGGAAGGATCGCTGTACCTGTCACCAACATCTGGCTTGCTAGAGATCATGCGAAAGGCATGGGTCACGAGCTTCGCAACCCTTCCATCGCTGGAACAGGCATATTTAGATTCAGCCCTCTTCAGGTAGTGCCGCCAATTTCGGGTGCGGGCGAGTTCAGTTTCTTCTTCCTCAATGGTGTCGCTGTTGTGCTGGAAGGCGCCATCGCGAGATACGTGACGAAGTATAGAAAGAAGAGCAGCGCAGACGGAAAGTACTATAGCATGTGGTACGATCAATACGTCTCAATAGCGTGGACGCTCTCGGTGCTTCTTTTTACGGGACAGGCTTTCGTAGAGGGATGGATCCGAAGTGGTATCAGTAAGGAGATTGGATTGGTCATGAGTCGATTTGCAATGCTCGGTCTAATTTCACAATCAAGCCATTCAAGACCACACGTCGAAGCTGTCATGACTTTGTGGAATCCGATGTGCCGAATGAGACAACAATGAGAAGAGTGCTGTTTCCAGTCGTAATTTTGGAGCCTCCTTTTCTTGGTGTCGTTTTTCTCTTAATTTCTTCACCGGCGTAAATCGCGGCAATCTTTGACCAACATTTTGATGAATCTTCCTGAAGTCTCGCCGTATCTGCGCTTGCCTTTACACGCCACATAGTGCCTCGATCGATCGGAATGGCAGCAGCGTTATCAATCTATACAGCTTCGACAGGCCTATGCGCCGATTCCGTCGAATCGGTTCCCGGCATCTCGGGCCTTTTTGCACTGGCGACATATCAAGTGGACAAGCACGAACAGGATCAAGCTCAATCCTCATCTTCGTCGACAAAGCTTACCGATACGAGGGAAGTCAACGAGGACGACTGTGATGATGATTCAAAGGCCCAAGCAGGCTCTTCTACAAGCCCGGCATATACGAGACGTGGAACATGCAGCTTGTACAACACTTCAAGTGCATCAAATGCAGCCGTGGCGCGGGTGGAGTGCGACAAGGTAGACATGATCGAGATGCCGGCTATCTTGGACATGAAGTGGTCACTCACCAGAGCGGAGGGTGAGCAAGATGCGAGAAGGACGCTGGGTGTTGCCAATGCAGAAGGACAAGTCACGCTTCATGCTCTGCAGGACGACGAGTCAGGGACCAGCTCACGGGCAAAATTGACATCAACGGACAAACTCCAGTTCAATGATCGCAACGCTCTGTGTCTCAGCCTCGACTTTTCTGATCGTGCGGGAGGACACATTGGGGGATACAACTTAGGTGATCTCCCTGCAGATACGTCCGTAATTGTTTCCCAGAGCGACGGCTCACTTGCTTACCTGCCTAGCTTGCAGGCGGCACTTTCGAGCACCGCGACTGCTGTCAACGATCTCGCTGCGAATCTTGCTCAAACATCAATACACAAGGGGAAGGATGAAGAAGACGCAGGATCAATCGATGATTGGGACAGAACTAGCGAAGATGAGCGTCTTGCCGCCTTCCAATCGGCTCACGATGCACTCAACACTTTCTACACCAACAAACCTCGTGGACTCATCAGTTGGGCAGCTCACGATTTTGAAGCCTGGATTGCCGCTTTCGACTGCTTCAATCCCACCACGGTTTGGTCCGGTGGAGACGATCTCGCACTCAAAGGCTGGGATGTCCGCTCACTCTCCTCCACAACTCCGACTACACCCACATTCACGTCTACAAAACCGTTCAACGGCGGCGTCACATCGCTCCAATCCCATCATTTGCGACAACATCTTTGGGCTGTGGGAAGTTACGATTCGTTTCTACGCCTGTTCGATGCTCGAATGCCGGCTCGACCATTAAGCGAGACCAACGTCGGCGGTGGAGTGTGGCGTGTCAAATGGCATCCTAATGATCCACAGAAGTTGCTGGTCGCATGCATGCATGATGGGTTCAAAGTACTCAATTTGGCGGATTTGGTAGAGACTGATGCTGGTGGAGCTGCTTTGAGAGGTAAAGAATTTGATGTCGTTACGCGATTCGACGAGCATGAAAGCCTGGCGTATGGATGTGATTGGGATCGCGGACCCAGCAACGGCGCAGAAGAAGGGCCGAGGAAGGTCTACAGTTGCTCTTTCTACGATGCGGCCATGCACATCTGGAACTCAGAAACAACCTGAAGCAGTACGGACATCAAAGCCCACAGGCAAGGAGCAACCGTGCAGATGACGTTTGAAGAAGGATGCTGAATCCATGGAGTGTTATGCAAAGAAATGGATGCCAGATGAGGTATACGTTATGATGTGATTTGAATAATATGCTAAAGCTTCTCGAAATACTAGCTCCGTGTGCGGTCACAGACTACTCGTCAGCGGCCTGCGCGATCCCGTCCCGAGCTGTGCGATCGGCGTACCAGGTACGGATCTTTGTATCGTCTCCTACCGAGCTCAGGGTAGGTCCGTTAGGACCATTGGCCCAGGCCACGGCATTGACCTCTGTGTTCTTTGTGTGTCCTTCTGTCAAGATAGCCATGCCGCGCTGCTGCGACCTTGTAGCAAATCCAACTTCCAACTGCCTTGCGGCGATCCTCTCCTCTTCGACGTCTGTCTGCATCGAAACGTCCTGGGCATGTCTGGTCGATTTTGAAGTGGTGACGTCCCACAGCGCCACGTTGCCTGTGTTGCAGCCCACTGCGAGGAAGCGATCGTCGAACAGCGCCATGCGTGAGAACAGCGTATTCTGACACTGCACCGAGTCATACAGCGTCTGAACCTCGCTGCGAACAAGACGAGAGTCGAGGAAAGTGGAAAGCGGGAGCGAGTAAATCTTGCCTCCGGTACAAGAAGCATAGAGGTTGGTGGAAGACGGGATAATTTGCGAAACGCCGTGGGCTCTTGCGAAACTGCTTTTGGGTGCAAGTAGAGATACGTCGGGAGTGTCCCACATTGAAGAGATCGGCGATTCGAGCGCCTTCTGCGGATCGACGTGCGAGACAGGATCGGAAGGACGAGACTGACGCACATGACGAAGATCCCAACACTTGATGATGCCATTTGCAGAGCCTCCGCTGAGCAGCTTGTGACCCTGACCGTCGGGAAGATAAGAAAGAGCGGTGATACCGGCCGGCAAAGGCTGCGATTGAAGCCGCCTCCTGCCTCTTGCAGCCGAAACATTTGCGTTGCGTGGCTGTTTACGGCCCTTGAGCCCGGCAGCGGCAGCAAAGGGAGCCACGGTGCTGTGTGCAGCTTCGATGGTGAGCACTGGCGCGAAACCGGCGCCGTCCTCATCAACTTCGTTGTCGGCCATCTGGGAATTCGAGCTGGTCCTTGCATCCCAAATGCGAATAGTTCCATCGCGACCAGCACTGGCGAACACCATGCCGCATCCGCCATCGCCGTTTGTTGTTGGATCGTAGACGATCGTTCTCGGACTGCCCCGATGCCCCTGGAAATTTCCGGTACATTTCTGGTATTCGGTATCCCAGCTTCGGATAGAAAAGTCGCTGGCGCCGGACAGAATGCATCGATCATCGAATCGCCACGTCAGCTCGAATATCGCCGAAGACGACGAAGCCTGCCATTGCGGATGTGCGGGCAGCGCTTCGACCGCGGCGTCCTGCCACGACAGGGTGTTGAGCAGCGTGATGCGACCCTCATCGTCGCCCACGGCGAGCCATTGGGCCGAAGGGTTGACCGAGCGGGAGGAGTAGCTGTAAGCAGCGCAAATAGGATGCGATAGAATTTCTTCATCCGCGCTGCGAGGGATCTGATGGACGCACGCTGAAGGTGATACGAAAGTCTCGAGGAAACTAGTTGTGTCGATGGTGGTAGCGCACGCCGAGTAAATGCTGTTCGAGGGCATGAAGAGACCATTGCCGCTGAGATAGGACTGCCGAGTTCGGAGGCTGTACAGTGTGCCCGGCATCAAGCCATTTCCTGTTACGAAAGCGGACGGCTTGATTGGGTGATGTGAGGCTGGGGACGAAACTCCCAATTGACACTGACTGCTGGGCTGTGCGGTATATGCTTTTCGAGGTGAGCGAGCCGGGTGAGCAGGGGTCGTGGCAAGGTCAATATGTCTTGTGCGGTGTTGCGACGGACTACGTTCGGGGCCGTCGTGGTGCCCGTCGTGAAAGCTGTCGAGGATGATAGGACGTAACGGGGACGAAGTAGGTGGCGTCATGAGACCATGCTGCTGACGTTGCTGACTGCGCTGTTTGGCCGCTTTGAAGATGCTGAATGCTCTAGAAGGGGTGACGTTTCCACGGATCAGAAAGCCTTTCTGCCGCTTGGTGGGGGTCGTGGGTATCGCTGCTGAGGTGGCCGCTTGCTGCTTTGCATTCCTGAAAGCTGAAGAAGTCGCTGCCTTCTTCGGGCTCGTGCCTGCTTGCGATTGTCTACAAGTTCGCTTCATCGGTGAGCTCCCTCGCAAAGATTGGGATGCGTCTCCATCGTAGGTTTCTCGTGAGCTCTGCCTCCTGAAAGGTCCCGCGGAAGACTCTCGCCCTTGTCGTGAGTAGATCAGCCGGCCCGGTTGGAGTCTACGACTGCTTGTAGATGCCCGTGCTGCACCAAGAACGCTATCATCACTATCACTTTCATCTTCCAAGTCCTCAGCGAAGCGATGGAAGCCCAGCTCGTAGTCCGGTGTGGTCGGCTCCTCATCCGACTGATCCCCAAGAAAGAGTCGAAGCGACTTTTGCTGACGAGATTGATCCAAGGACGGGAGCTGGATGATATTGTGCCGCGAGGTGCTGGCCAACACCGACGGCGAGGACGGCGGCGAGAACATTGTCAGTTCTGGCCTGCGACCGAATGGCGAATGAGCCGCATGCAGCCAGGACAGAATGCTGAAGACTATGGCAGAGATGATATGGAAAGATGTGTACGAACCCAGTTGTGTTTCATCAACTGCGCCACCCGCAAGAAAAGTTGGCTTCGCTACACGAAGGCCTCGGTACTGCTTTACGCGTGCGACGCGTTCTGAGTTCGTGACAGCCATTTCAACACAGTATGTGAGATCGTCGAGATCTGATTTAGATTTAACTTTTTCAGCTGCACCTTACCGTTGTGGAGGCTTCGACCTCGAAGGTTTCAGCTTGAGCGCGGACCACAAATGAACCGGACTGAGCCGCTGTGAGCTGCTTACCGTATGCTGTAGATGGTGTGAGTGGCGGATAGAGCTTGCACACGACACACAGATTTGTCCCACCCTGGCTCCCATCCGTATCACCACTATCCTTAGACAACCTGACTGATGGCTTCAGCTCGCTCTGGTCATCGATCGCTTGCACTTCTCAACACGCTCACCCCTAATCGTCAGACGCTTTTGGGCACAGGTGCTGTCGTCGCCGCCTCTGTCGCTGCCATATCCTCCGGTTATCTCAACACCACCACCGCCACAAAGGCGATCTCTGCAGCTCCAGCGCTTCTGCACTCACATATTCGTCACTTTTCATCTTCTCCTGTCGCCTCGTTCAAAATGGGATCCACTGCTTCATCACAAGCTGCCCCTGAATCCTTCCCAAAGGGCATGTCCAACGCCGAGTGGCGAACCAAGCTGAACCCAGAACAGTTCCGCATCCTCCGCGAGAAGGGTACCGAGATGGCTGGCACTGGAAAGTACAATAAGCACTACCCCAAGGACGGTGTCTACACCTGTGCCGGTTGCGATTCGCCACTGTACAAGGCAACGACCAAGTTTGACTCGGGCTGCGGCTGGCCTGCCTTTTTCGATGCTATTCCAGGTGCCATTGATCGTCATTCGGACCGAAGCTGGGGCATGGAGCGCATCGAGATCACTTGCAAGAACTGCGGCGGTCATTTGGGTCATGTATTCAAAGGCGAAGGTTTCAATAACCCGACCAATGAGCGTCACTGCGTCAACAGTGTATCGATCAACTTTGACAAGGACGACGCCAAGATCTGATCCTTGGCATGAACCTGCAGTACTTCTGCATTGGTTTGTCCTGGCAGCCTTCTTTCTAGATTCTAAATATTTCCAATTACAAGCCATATTCTGCATTGCAATCGTGCGTCAGTTCAGAACAAAGTCGCTTTCGCCGTCATGCACACAGTGCCTGCTTCATTGAGAGCCCAGAGCGATGCCTGCTTACGATCGCCTTCCTGCCAAGCGCCGCGCAATCTTACAATCTGCTCGACTGTCAGCGGGGACGTTGCACGATATTCGAACTTTTTGACTTGTCCTGAAGCTGCGCGCGCCGCAGTCGCCACCAGATTGAGCAGCAGTGTCGCTGTCAGTGGGCCGTGTACAAGGCAGTCTGTGCAAATGGAAGCCGAAGAGAGGTAAGCGTGAGGACAATGAAGGAAGAATCGATGGCTGAGAGCTGAATAACGTACCTGCATGGCCTTCTTCGTTGCGACAGTATTCCGGGTCTAGATGAATGCGATGTGCGTTGAAGGTGGCAGCAGAATATCGAAATAGCGCAGCTCGAGTAGCGTGATATTCGAAGCCGAAGTCTGACGGCTTCTCTTCTACTGTGGTGAGCAACAATACAGGCGATGAAAAGCGTCAGCGAGATGCTGACCAGTCTGAGGACGACTTTCCTTTCTTCAGATAAACTCACTCTCTCTTGTCTCTGGCGTCTCGCTGGTAGGAGGTGGCACGTATTTGCGTTGATCAGCAGGTCGTTGTTTCCTATACACGTGTGTCCTCCTTTCCGTGGTAACAATTCCATCTGCATTCTGATAGACGAGCTTTCGTGTGACCAGGACCATCTTTCCCGTCTTCGTGCCGTCCTTGGGGACCACACTCTCTACAGCAACATTGCATTGCACGTTCTGACCAACCTTGAGCTGCTTGCCTTGCTCGAATTCGAACGATCCACTTGCCCACATGCGCTGATCCAGGCCCCCCGGTGGACCAAAGGTTCGCTCGGTACCATCAGCGCTTAGAGTTGATTCGCTCAACAGCGGATTGAAGAGCACGAGCTCTGATCCCAAGGGCATGAGAGTCCCCGACTGCAGCGAAAGCGCCTGGTCACCAGTGTGTTTGTCGATGAGGCTGCGAGAAGAAGTGATATTCGAAGAAGAAGTGGAAAGATCGGGCAGGACGAGCAACAGCTGACGCGCCTTGTTCAGATCAGCGGTATCATGCATTGTCGTTGACTGCGACTGAATGGTGCGAGTCCAATCTTCGAGACTTGTACGAGCTACGCTCGCTGTGGAGAAGCGAAGCATAGCACTTCGGGACGTCGCCCGAAGCGTCACTGGACATGCTGACTTGGCAATGATGAGGCTATTCGAAGCCTGCACGAGGCGCTTTGGTCGTGCGAATCGCAGCATGATGTGCTTGCCTGAAGCTCGTCGACGAAGGAGAGGAGACTTGGACGTTCGGACGAATGGTCCGCTGTTCGTCGAGATAGGAACCAACACCTTTCTGGATCTTGTCCAGCTGACCCGAGCGTCAGGTTCCTATGGTGCGGGGATTGACTGTAACACCGACAGAGGCGCTCGCGCTTTTACGAAGATGTTCACTGCTCCGAAAATTGTGATTGTGAGATCTCTCCGCTACAACAACAACCAAAAATGGGAAGGAAATGTCGGCTCAACTCCCTTGAAAAATTTCGTGATGGCGTGATGGGTCAAGGAGGATCTGCAACCGCTGCAGGGCTGACTGCACGCACAGACGGCAAACGGGTCAAGAAGAAAGTCGGCGAAGTTGCGTCCACGAACTTCTCTTGGAGAGTCGGGACAGAACCATCAAACACCATTCCGGACAATATCAACTCCGCGTCCTACCGTTACCTCTTCAAAGCTACTAAGGGAATCGAAGAACATCAAACAAGATGGCTACCAACATCACCTTCCATCCTGGACACGTTTCTTACGATGAGCGAGCTGAGCTCCTCAACCAGCAAGGACTTACCATCTGGCTCACTGGCCTCTCGGCTTCGGGCAAGTCGACCATCGCTACCGCTCTCGAGCAGCACCTTCTTTCCCTGAAAAAGTCCGCCTACCGTTTGGATGGCGACAACATTCGCTTTGGTCTCAACAAGGATCTTGGATTCTCGCCCAAGGATCGTGAGGAGAACATCCGACGTATCTCGGAGGTCTCGCTTCTCTTTGCCTCGTCGACCACCATCACCATCACCTCGTTCATCTCGCCTTACAAGGCCGACCGCGACATTGCGAGGAAACTCCACGAAGCCCACGTCCCCAAGCTCCCCTTTGTCGAAGTCTTTGTGGATGCTAGCATCGAGACTTGCGAGAGCAGAGATCCCAAGGGCCTTTACAAGAAGGCCAAGGCCGGCGAGATCAAGGAATTCACCGGTATCTCGGCACCCTACGAGAAGCCAGAGGAGCCAGAAGTACACATCGATGCCGACAAGACCTCCATCGAGGACGCCGTCCGAATCATCACCGAGTACCTCATCAACAAGGGTTACCTCAAGCTCTAATTCTTTCTCTCCTAGGGCGGCGGGCCAGTGCTGATGGCTCCCGTAGCTAAAGCGCGTGACTATCATGCTGCGAAACTTAGGGTCTATTGTAGAAAGAGTCCTGAGGTAATATAGCCAAAAAGTCATCGCGACATCGTAAGCCAAACGTGGATTTGCATTTGGAGAGTGAGCATCCATCCACTTTTGATCTCTGTGAAGCGTCGATAAGTTTACAAGGAACGTTCAGTGCAGAACAGAGTTGACTTTCAGAAGAACGGCGCTCAGAACGAGAAAAAAAAAGGAACTGCAGCACCTAGGATTCCCGCGTGGTCCCCCACCGCAGTACTGACTAGGCGATACCTTGCTTAACTTCGCAGATCGGACGGGATGCGGTGCTTTCAAGGTTCTATGGCCGCAGATGGGAAAAGAATGAGGATGATTAGATACATGAAACAATGCATATATGGCGCATAGAGACTGTCAACTGTGAATGAAATGTAGGCGAAGCTGAGAGGCAGCTTCCCGCAGAGGCTTTGGTTCTGAGCGTAGAATGGTCAATTCCCACGGAACGAATGCTCTTCGCGCGATTTTTTCGACTGCTCTTCTCGCTGTCGATCGTGTGTGCTTTTCACTCCAGTATTGGCCGGGCGACTACTGCAGACTCCTCGTGCGTGGTAGAGAAACAAGCCAATGATAGCCGAAACCACGCACGTCACAGCAGGGGCGCAGGCTGAGCTAGACAAGCTCTTCGGGCACTTTCCGACCATTCTGCGCAATGCTGAAAGGGATGCGTAATGACGATCCGCCGTGGGAAGACTCATTGTAGACAACAGAAACAGAGAAAAAGTGGTCGTCTCAGGAACGGAATACAGTGACGCCAACGTCTTCTGCTTCCATTGGCGTGGAACTGGGCGAGCGCTGATCACCGTCGTCCCAGCGGTGCAGTTGCCTTTTCCGACTCGCTTCCCAGTTCTATGTCCACGCTCGTGCTTCTCAAGCTGAACGTCTCCACTGCAGAGCACAGGCAAGTTGGAAGTGGGCAGACGAGGCAAGAGGGCTTGCAGCAATAGCAACTTAGCGAACGCATTTTAGCGATATCGACAGCTGAACCATAGGCGAGCCTGGCGTTCCCAGGGACACCGGTTGGGTGAGCGCTAAAGTTCCGACTTGACCTCTGACGATTCGGCTCAGACGAGCGAACCGTGTTCTGCTGTTCGAACAGGAATACGAGGACGTGCGTGCACGCAAGCGAGAGCGGAGCCTTAATTTCGCTTTTGTGACTGTATCACAACCACACTTTACCAGTAACGCGGCTTCACAGGTCAGGTGGGAAGAGACATGTCACTTTGCGATGGCCAACAAACGTCCTTGTCACGGCCACTGCTGAAGTGCCGATACAAGAAGGCGAGCATCAGGCACAAAGACCATCATGCCACTGCACTTGACTCGATGTACGGCTACCGACCAGCCGTTGGATCTACACGAACAAAGTTGTGCCCAGCTGTGGAGATGCGCCAAAAGGATCGAAAGCCACTTCAACATTTTTCTACGCAAGGAGGTGTTCGCAAGGCGGCAAGCGAGCCTTTCCCGTGCCTGTGTAGGCGATCCCCCGGCATTATAGGCAGATGAATGTCGCCATTGGCTTTCATCCGCAGTTGCAGCGGGTTGAAAGAAGGTATAGGCAGCTTTTTTGCCAGTGCGCAGACCGAGTGCAGTGCGACAGCTGCGGCCGCCCTGTGCAGCAGCATCACGCACGAGGCACTCCGCTGGATGCGAGACCACGAGAGCATCGCCTTCAAGGGCTCGTTGTTGTCAGAGAGATATATATATATATATATATGCCTCTCTGCCTCTTTGATCCACTTGACACTCATCCAATCCGCCAACCCTATACTTTGACATTCCCGCAATGAAGTTCTTCGCCTCGTTCCTCTTGGTCGTCCTGGCCGCCTTTGCGGTCGTCCAAGCCAACGTCCAGCCAACTCCTGCTCCTCGCATCGAGAAGAGACAAAGTAAGTCGCATCACAAAGTGGCCTGCACCGCGCTCTTCGCATGGAATGGCAACGACTGACCCTGCTCTCTACTATTTCCTCTTCCACTTTCATTCAGGCTTTGACCCTTACAATCTCTCGCAGTACACCAATCCGGCCGCGCTCACGTCGCTCTCGCAGTACATCAACTCGCAATTCGGCGCACTTGACTCGGTTTCTCTTCCTGCAAGCCAGTCGTCCTTCATCGCCTCGCAAAGAAGCCAGGCTTACTCGTACCTTTCGGTGGCTTCCTCCATTCTCGCCAACGGCGGTGCCAGCAACTCGAATTTGGGTTCGCTCCTCAGCTCCATCACTCAGTCGGCCAGCGGTGCTATCAGCAGCATCTCGAGGCAGGGCTCGTCCCTCGCCAGCGCTGCTTCCACGGCTGCTACCAGCTCCGCCTCTTCCGGCGGCTCCTCGAACGCTGCTGCCACCCAGATGCCTGGCTACGTCGCTGGAATGGTCGCTTGCACTCTCGTTGCTGTCATGGCTGGCGCCTTTGCTCTGTGATGACCCTCAAAGTCATGGGGAGGAGAAGTGCATCCGAAGATCAGTGGGCAAAGACGATTTTTGCCTGGCGAGACAATCGGACTATCGGGTCCAGAGTAACAGTTTCGGTATAGGTTGCTGTCGATCATGCCAGGCAATCAAACTATTTACTCCGTGCGCGAGTCTGTGCCTGACTTTGAGCCGCTTCCGTCTCTCCTTCGCATTTTGAAACTCGATGCTCTGCGCCGGTTTGTGTCGATGTGCAAGATCACTCGAAGAACGGATTCAGACACTGCTCCCACCACCATGTGCTCGAGCTAATCCTCGGGTGTCGCGAAGACGCGCTGCCTGAGATGCGAAGCAACCGAAAAATCACAGCTGCTGAAAAAGAAAAGTTGTTAGTGATTTCAAAGCCTCCACTTGGAGGCGAGCTTCCTTACATCTTCTTCCAAGCAACCAAGTCGTGGCCTCAACAGCATCACTCCTTGCAGCCTCGACATATCGACGTTCCCTTTCCAAAAATCCGCAGCCATCTGGCTCAGCATCAGCTACAGTATCGCTCACAATGTCTCTGCTAGTCTCTCGAAAGGGGGTCTCTGCGCTTTCTCGTGGTTTGCTATGCCAGGCAGCTCCAGCGTTTCCCAGCTCCTCCAGACTGGTCTCAATGCAATATGCAACAGCACAGCCAATAGCTGTCTTCAGAGCTCGACAGTTGACGCCTAACGCACGATATCGAAGGAACACTGCTAACGCACCTCGCAGCTTCAACACGTCCGCAACTCGTTCCGACGCATCCGGTCGAACCACCGTCAAAGATCCTGAGCCACAGACTGGTCTTTACTACCATCCGACGCAGATTAGCATCTCTCGCGGAGCAGATCAGCCCGACTCTACCGTAGATGGGTGGGCCATCTCGTTCCTTCCCAAGGCTTCATCTTCAGAAGATGCTGTCATCGCCTACGTGCTACCAACAAATACATCATCATCGCAAGATGCGGAGCCAGCCGACTTTGTACGCGCCAATCCTGACAGGATCCGCATCAATCCAGCTGGATGGAAGATCATGCACGATGTGCTCAAGACCCAAGTCGTACCGAACGATGACCTGCTCAAGTTTGAAGCATCGACGCGCGAAAGTGGCTGGGCGCATCTCACCGACCTCCGCCATCCGTTGATGCCAGGAAGGATTGCAACGCCGGAAAACATCATTGCTTCGGTCGCATTCACGGATGGCCAGCTCAACGTCGAAAGCTACGAAGAGAACAAATCGTATCGGCTCGTGACTGGGTATGAGGGCCCCATACAGATGGCAGACAGTTGGATCGATACGTTGAGGAAGCGATTCGAGTCGCTTTGAGAAAGGCACTTGATGCCGCACAGCAATCACGGCAAAATCATTGTACATTAGCAAAAATATGATCGACGTCACGCCCCCCTCGACTTTCCGGGCCTCTGAAACTCTCGACGATCGTGCAGCTCGACTTCACACTCGAGTCGTGTTTGTGTGTGCGTGTCGTTTGCTTACGCTCGGATCGCTGAACGGTTCGCGTTCGGCAGGAAGCGACGACACGTCGGTATAGGCGGCGATATCGCAAAGTAGCTTTGCCGTTCAGAGAGACGCATGTACAAGTCACCGCAACGTGACCCCGACGATGTCCACAAGCTGATGCGGGTAGAACCATGTGACCGAACATCACTCGCGAAGAAAAACTTGGCAGGAGGGCGGTAACCTTCTTCTGATCAAATTGAGTTTCGGGAGCCGCCCTCCATCCCGTTGCGCGATTATTCACCGTCGTTGTTTGACAAGCAGAGTGATCACATAGGCCGCTTCGATCGGCACTTTCCCACGCTGTGCTGTACAGTTCTCGTCATCGATCGCTCCAAAAGCTGTTTCAGTGCATAACTGTCCAAGCAGCGTGTCAATAACGCCGACTTAGCGTCGAGAGCCAAGAAAGCGGCAAGCGTCTCCTTACGAGCCCAATCGTAGCTTCTGTACTGATCCAAGTACCGAAGCGCCACTCGTTCTTCCCATTTCGCTCTCTCTCGGCGTCGCTCGCATCACCCATCAGCGAGCATGGTGAGCCTTTCTTGACGTGTTTACACATGCCGCACCTCCTTGTCGTCACGTCGCTGCTAGAGGGAACCACTCCGACATCTTGTGATGACACAGTGGAGGCGGCACCTCACAGTGTTCATCGCGAACGAAATTGGCCCTTTTTCTTTTATCCGAACCGCAGAAGAAGTGACACATAGGTAAAGCACACCTCCAGTCTGCGCGGCTGCGCTTGTGGTGGTGACCATCGGCTACTTCTGCACTCTGCTGCCAAGATGCTGCTCCTGTTTACTGGTGCGCTTGGACCTGTCACAATCTCCAAAAGGGTACCTCAGTTCATGCCTGCAACCTCTGCTCTCCGCTTCGCTACTATTTCACTGTCACAGACGAATGGGCCGCCCCGGCCCTTCTGCGGAGGTGACGTTCCGCTTTCCTGCGTATCGCCCCGCCCCGCCACGGGCCCTGCACCTGACCTTGCCAGCTCGTTCATCCTGGCTCACAGTCAGGTGCCGTCTCCTGTGGTGGCTTCCTTTACTTTACTGCAATCATCATGGCTAAAGGGCTCGTATAAAGCATAGTCAGACTTGCATCTGAATTCTTGCCTCCTCCCTCACGACACATCCGTGACCCACAATCAGACAGCGGTAGTTTCACCTGTTCGACCAGCTGCGGCCCCGAGGACCAGTCACACCCTATATCCAAGACGAGCGTCGGAACAGATCCCTGCCTGCGAACGTGAGGGAGTCTTTGATTGTCGACCGAGCGATCACACAAATTGAATCTTGCTCGAGGCTCCGAACGTGGCCTCTTTCTGCCATTGCCTGGAGAGCAGCTTGCCTGCAACGTTCTGATTACGACCATGCCAGCCTTTTCAGCCTTTGGCGCAGCCGGCTCGGAACGCAAGCACCTCGAAGTGCGCTCCGATAATGCATACGTCCAGCACGTCGTCGACGCGACCAATGCCGTGCTCGCCCGCACAGGGATGGCGATTCCTCTGCTTACCCTCACTCTTCTCTTCCTCATCGTCAAGTATCACAATCGAGCAATCTTTGCCAAACCGCCGCGCAAAGAGCTTTACTATCCTCCGGGACGACCTCTGATCGGCCACACCCTCGACGCCATGAAGTACACCTCGAGCATTCTTGACTTCATGCTTTCGCAAGCGCGTCAGCATCCGGTCGGATTTTCGCTTTCTGTCCTGGGCACAGGCTCTGGTCAGATGCACGTTATTCACCGACCCGAGTACATTGAGTACGTGCAAAAGACCAACTTTGACAACTACGAAAAGGGCCAGGCGTTCAAGGTTCGCTTCCTCGATCTCTTGGGCCAGAACGGAATCTTCAACTCGGACGGCCACGTTTGGAAGGGGCAGCGCAAGATGGCTTCACACATTTTTAGTGTCTACCAGTTTAGGACCTGGGTCCAAACGGTGGTCCATCGGGAGCTCGACAGCGTACTAAGCATTCTCGATAAGTTGACGGTTGGCAAGTCCAAAATGGATCCGGCTACCTTACTGCTGCCCGACCTCTTCTTCCGCTACACTCTCTCTTCGTTCGGCAAAATGGCCTTCGGCTCTGATATTGACTGTCTCAGTCCCGATCCGAGCTGCCTGCATTCCGAGGTCGAGTTCTCGAGCGCCTTTGATTTCGTGCAGATGGTCATTGATAAGCGCTTCCGAACGCCCATGTGGCAGATTGTCGAACGCTTCACGTCCGAAGGTCGCAAGAATGCCAAGATGGTTAAGAAGATCAACGACTTCTCGAGGCAGATCATCGAAGAGCGTCTTCGCGAGAGAGAGGCAGGCATCCAAAAGGAGAAGAAGACATCGGATGGCAAAGAGGGCAAGGATCTGCTCGATCTGTTCATGGACGTCACCACAGACCAAGACGATCTGATCTCTGTAGTGCTGAACTTTATCATCGCAGGTCGCGACACGACTGCTCAAGGTCTTTCGTGGCTGTTCTACGAACTCATGAGGAATCCACAATACGTCGAAGGCATCCGAGCTGAGATCCGAGATGTCCTCGGCGAGTCAGACGACAGCATCCGAAAGCTCGACTACGACACTGCCAAGGATCTCATTTTCACCCAGGCCTGCTTCAATGAGGCAATTCGTCTGCATCCTCCGGTCCCGAAGAATGGCAAGCGTGCCATCAAGGACGACGTTATTGTACCACAGGGTCCTACAGCTGCTGGACTCCCTCCCATCAAGATCTACGCCGGCGAATTGCTCTCATGGTCCGACTGGGTCATCGCTCGCAACCCTGAGGTGTGGGGACCCGACTGTTGCGAATTCAATCCGATGCGTTTCATCGAAACGACGAAAGCGGCCGACGGCACCGAGACGCGCAGCCTCAAGAACTATGGTCAGTGGAAGTTCCACGTGTTCAACGGCGGACCTCGTCTTTGCCTAGGCATGACGCTGGCGAATTACGAGGCGTTGAGTATGGTCGCAGCGGTCATCAATCGATACGATTTCGGATGGGGAACGAAGGAGCAGGGACAGACGGCAGACTGGCCACTGAAGTACTTGCCCTCGGTGACGCATCCGTCGCAGATGTATACCGCCACGGTGGTGCGTCGCGACGAGTCGACCTAGCGAACCTTCCGTCAGCATGTACGATACCCTTTCAGATCGTCGTCTTTCCTGTATTGAGTTTTCTATGCGGTCAACCACGAATTGTGACCCGGCTATCCATATGTGTAGCTTCCGCCGTGGAGCCATGCATTCGGCCCGGCCTTGAATCCGAAGCCGAAAGCGAGAAAGCCCATTTCTCGGCCTCTTGGCTCCGCTTCGCTGCGCTGAGCAAAGACCGAACTGTGGCTTGTGCAGTATGGACCGCGCAATACAGTTGTTGGCTGCAAAAAGAACGACCGTCTGACTCAGAGTTGCAGAGCTCGGAGCGCGTCGGTAAAATAATTCACCGAACCCTTTTTAAGGGAACGGGAACGCGCCCAGAAAAAAGTCGGGTCGACAAATGAAATCAGAAGCCTGAACAGGACAATAGACATCCGTGTGTGGGGGGTTGGTGGGGAAGACCATCAGAGAAGAGAAAGCTCATCGTGTAGGCGCTGATGGTGTCGAGCAAGCATAATTAAAAAGTTGATGGAAGGTGAGTACGGTCTCAGCATCGACTGTCAAGACACACCAACAACGGGCAATTTGAGGTTTTGGTTGATTTCAGCCACCGGTCGGTCAATTTCAAACAGCGCTTGACCGAGCACGAGCAGGCAAGAGATGGCTCACATGATTTGTTTTGAATCGCATTTGAGCGGGGGACTGGTACAGGTCATGGCAGACATTGACCGGTGTCATGGGCGGTAAGAAACTCCGCTCAGTGTGGGGGAAGGAGGCGACCAAAGGTGTGCTGGCTCCGCCCCGCCTCGTCAGGACTCGCTCAGTATAAGAAGGAGACGGGGATCATCGAGGCTTTCCCTTTCCTGAGCGATATCCGGTTTCTTTCTTTACAGCGATATTGTCTCTAACCTACAAACCGGTCTTCAAGCCCTGATTATCGCCATCGTGAGCGATCAACAACATGTTGGGAGCGGCACTTCGAACATCGCCACGGGCTGCTCGCATCTCGCTGACATCGCGTCGTAGTTTCGCTGCTACGGCACAGGCTTTGAAACCATCGCTCGACACATCCATCGCCTTCACCCCATCGGTGCCTCTCCCTCTGGCTTCTGTTGCACCTTCGCCTAAGAAAGCTGGCAAGGAAGAAGGCACCATCGCTTCAGTCTTTGCCACTCTCTCTGGCGGCACGCTTGAAGACGCGCTTCCCGACCGCTTCGCCCAACTCAAGCAGTCCCTGATTTCTTCTCCAGCACATGCAGACCATCTGCACCGAGCCTGGCGCGGTGTACTCTCTTCGCTTTCCAAGCGCGTTTCCGAGACAGCCGAGCTTGGCGGACGAAGCATCCCCGAGGTAGAATTTCCGTCCTCCTCGACCGCTGCCGCTGCTTCACTCGAGCAGTGGACGGACACCACTACTTTCAATGCCATCAAAGATCGCGGTGTGGCAGTGATCCGCAACGTCATCCCTTCCTCTCAAGTTCTGCAGTGGAAGGCAGACATTCGAGCTTATGCCGAGCTGAACAAAGCCAAGGGGTTCCCTGAGGAGAATCCTCAGGTGTACGAACTGTACTGGACCCAAGCTCAACTGGCTGCTCGATCGCATCCCAACCTTCTCACCACCTGCGAGCGTTTCCTGCAGCTTTTCCATCGACCTTCCATCTCAACTGCGGAGCAGAACACCGATGTCGACACCGCCTGCTCGCTGGAGCATCCACTGAACTACGTGGATCGACTCCGGATCCGTCAACCTGGCGACTCGAAATTCGCCCTTGGAGCTCATATCGATGGCGGTGGAGTCGAAAGATGGGAATGCCAGCATTTCCGTGGACTGTGGCACAACATCCTGTCGCAAGGCTCGCAGTGGCAATCTCACGATCCTTGGTCTTTGGGTGCGAATGGCGAGAGGATGACGGCCAAGACGGATATGTATGATGGACCTGGTCAGTGTGGAGTCTTCCGCCCACTCCAAGGCTGGCTTTCGATGTCCCACACCAACTCCGGTGAAGGCACGTTGAAAGTCCTCCCCTTCCTCAAAGAATCTACGGCGTATATCGTGTTGAGACCGTTCTTCACGCCGGTGAAACCCGAAGCCGCCTGCTCGAGCAAACAAGAGTTTTTGCACGAATCCAATTGGAAGCTGGACACAACCTCCAGAAAGTTCCCCGGCTGCAGTCTCGGTCACAACATCGAACTCTCTCCCACCACACACCCACATCTGCAGCTCGACTCAACCATGACAAGCATCCCCCGCGTCGCCCCCGGAGACATGGTCCTCTGGCACTGCGATGCCGTCCACTCAGTCGAACAAACCCACGCAGGATCCTCCGACAGCAGCGTCATGTACATCCCTGCCATCCCCACAACCAAAGTCAACTGGACCTACATCCTCCAACAGAACCGTTGCTTCCATCAAGGCCTCCCCCCTCCCGACTTCCCCGGTGGTCAGGGCGAGAGCACCTTCCAAGGCAGAGGTACACCCGAAATGGTCAAAGGCTACTCTGCCCGAGCCAGTCTGGGCCTGGACAAGTTGGTGATGCCAGAAACCGCAGATGCTCAGACAAGAAGCTTGATCGAATGGTGTAATGCACAGCTTTGACGGCAAAAGTGATGTTTGACTACAACTACATGGAGGTGCAATGTTACATGTATGATATTCCAACAGAAAACGAACCCCTTTCACTCAATGCGGAGCTTACCTAGTCAAGTCATGCAGACTAGCATCGTAGACGTTCGGCATGTGACAGCTGAGCATGTTGCGAGAAAAGACGATCTGGCCGAAAACACTCCTGAGCGCAGAGGCATCTTCCTCGTTGACCCTAAACAGTCGCTGCTTCTTGCCTGCTACGACCGTGTCCTGGCTTTCACCCTCGCCATCTAGGATATCAAGTTCCCTGGTGAGCGCGTACAGAACCTTGCCTGGCGGGAAGAGATGCGTATTGTGCATGTTGGCCTCCAACGTTTTCCTGAGCACCAAAAACTCGTGCTCCAACCCGGCACGCTGTGATGCATCCACACGACCCGACTGATATTCGAATGCCCGCTTCATGAGCGCATTCATCGTGCCGTCGCCGTGATGCGCCTCTTTGTCTTGGTAGCACAACCACGCGCTGCAGTTGCGGATATCTTGGATTGAGCCGAGCGACAATCGACATACGAGATCGTACGAGAAGGTATAGGATGTAATGATGGAGCTGACACTTCGACCCAGCTGAGCGCTGGTGACGCATGGAACAGCGAAGCAATAGGCGTGCAATCGTCGACCGGCTGGCAAGCCAGAAGAAGCCGTAGTCAAGCCCGTAGTGGGATCCGCCCACATCATAGCAAGTACACTGGCTACACCTGCGCCGAGCGAGTGCCCCGTGACGTCGATCGAGTAGCCCGGGTTTGCGGCCAACGCCGATGCAACGGCTCGATGAACCGCTCGGCCTCGTGACCCAATCTCGTGCGCGGTGATCACCATGCCTTCGTGGGCCAGATTGCCATACGCCTCTTCAGAGACAAAGTTGGCACGCTTGGATCCGCTGTCGGCCTTCTGCATCTCAGCTTGTCGAACATCCAAGTTCTTTTGCACTTCAGCATCAAAGACAAACGGCACTGACTCGCATGTCAGATCTGCCGCCACGTCGCCAACCGAAAGCGTTCCACGGAGCACGAGGATGATCGTCTTGCGAGGGTGGTCGGTAACGACGTAGAAGCGAGGCTTGCTGGGTCTCGCTTTGTCATTGGGATTGTAAGGGGTGCGGCGATCGGCGCCGTTGGAATCCTCCTCGTACTGACCCGCTGTGGCAGCACCACGGTCCAAGTCAGCGGCGTGGTGGAAAAGATCCTCATCGTGGGTGCCCGAGATGACGTCCCATAGATTGTAGGACGAGGCATGACCTTTGCCATTTCGGTTGACAGCTACAACTCCGTTGTTGCCTGAACCATCTGCAGCGGCAGCAGCTGCATCCGATATGGGCTCGAGCGACTCTTCTTCTTCATCTTCGAGCTCCATCTGTGCTGCTGCCTCAAGGAACTCTGCTTGATCCTTTCGCATGAACTCTTCCTCGGCTGAGAAGATGACGTTCTGGGCGGGTGCAGTGGTGTGCTTGGCAGTATTTTCGGACGAAGACATGTCGTTGAGTAAAGTCTGGCTATCTTTTGGCATTGAGTTGAGCCAGTACAAAGCCAGACCTCCGTAGACACCGAGAACTAGCTTGGAATAGCGCTGCAGATTGTGGACAGCTTCGGCATCCGAGAGCGCCCTGGCTGGCTCACTAGAGAGCTCAGAACCGGGCAGTCGGGCGCTGGAACCATCCTTGTGCCCGATCTCGGCGCCAATGACGTTTCCGGAGAAGTCGCCTGTGAGGGACTGATTGGAGGTGATGCGCACGTCCGACTGACCCTGCGACACAGGCTGAGTTTTTGATGCCTCATCGTCGCCTCGCTGAGCGCTATCTGCAGTGATTGGGACAAGGGGGGCACTGGAAGCGCCGACGTGGTGCGTTTGTTTGAGCTTCTCCACCTCATCTTTGAGCCTGTGCGTGTCGATCTCGGACAGACCTTGCAGCATCCTTTGCTCTTGGAAGCGTCGAGTGACGAGCTGGATGCAAACCCATGTGGAAAGCGCTTTGGTGATTCCAATGATCGAGTAAGCCGGAATACCGCCAGGTGGGAGCGAGTCGTCCTCATGATTCCATTCACGCTTGACCAGCTTGGAGAACTCCATCAAGCTTCTGAGCACTTCGGAGCCAAGAGCTCGTCTGATACCCTCAACACCCGATCCGGCGGCGCCGAGGCTGGCGCTGGTGACAGCGCTGGTCAAATCGATACCTCCGACGGCAACAAGAGAGATGGCGTCAAAGAAAGTGGCAATGCCCGAGTGAGCAGCTCGTGAGATCGAAGGCGTACCAGAGGTGTCGCCGGGAGGTGTACCGGTCAG
The DNA here is from genome assembly GCA_928722275.1 of Ustilago vetiveriae. Taxonomy (NCBI): domain Eukaryota; kingdom Fungi; phylum Basidiomycota; class Ustilaginomycetes; order Ustilaginales; family Ustilaginaceae; genus Ustilago; species Ustilago vetiveriae. Next base: position 719,209 of record CAKMXE010000003.1, read on the forward strand.
AGCACCGTCGGCAAGGATGGCAGGAACAGCAACCAAGCCCTGCGTTAGGCGCTTGGCGAAGTTGAGACCAAAAGCGGTGGCGGTTCGTGCAAAAGAAAAGTAGGCCGAGGTGGCGGCGTTGGCGGCGCCAAGGCCCGAAGCAGAGTGTCCGAGTACACCTTGCCAGTCTACACTGGGTCCTTGGTTGACGACTACACCAGCATCTCCGGGTACGGCTTCGTTAGCAGCCTCGTAAACGGAAGCGGCATCGTTGTCCCCGGCTTCGGAGTCAGGAATGGAAAGGGCTGCCTCACTTAGGCTCTTGGCTTCTGCACGCTCTTCCTCAGCCTCGATGATCTCGTCAGGAGAAAGCGGCTGTGCCTCGTTCGTTGTCGGCAGAGCAGCAGGAGCTTCGTATGCGCTTGAGGTGGCAAGGGTGGGTGTCTCCTCGCCCTGACCGAAAGATCCGGGAGGGAAGTCGCTCATCTTGGTATCGAAGGACGCAGATTCAGATATGAACAGTGATGGTGGAGCGGTGGAAGAGAGACGGAACTGATTCAGAGCATTCTGTGCGCAGTGCCATTGGAGATGAGATTGAGAAGAACGAGGACTGCCGGAGGAAGAGTGATGAGCGTGAATGATCTGCGTCTACAACCGAGATAGGCACAACTGAGCTCTCGTTTGTGTAACGCGGGGTGAAAGAGTAAACGAAGCGCCATGCAGGGTCTTGTCCGAGTGAATCAGCGCTGATCCTAAAATATCATCCGGCACTTGAGCACTCGCACCAACTTTTTGGGCATCACAAATGGCTTTCACTCTGTTCTCACGCGCAACACAAACACTGTCAAAATTTCGACATCTCGTAGTGGCAAACCGTTCTTTTTCCTTGCTGAGTTCAAGATGTAAAGCAGCTCAGCAGCAATATCGCAAGCATAACACTGTTCTTTCTGCTATGATACAGGATTGGGGATCATAGCCATTTTTGGGCTGAAGCACGTAGGACGGCCTGCACGTGGCAAAGGGTTCAGCTCATCCAAGCCCAGAATGCATCGACGACCTCGTCGAGTTCCTTGGTGACGCGTTGCACCGCGTCCGAGTATGCCTCCCCTTCTCTGATTTGGCCCAAGGCCTCAGTGTAGATCTTGACTTTGGGCTCGGTGCCTGAAGGTCGGACAATGGTTCGAACGTCGCCCAGCATCATCTCTTGTTCATCGCGTTTTGCTGCATCCGCTCCGACGTGGCTAGGTGGGACGTAGAACCTCAGCACATCGTTCTTTGGAATGCTGAGGTCGCCAGCGTCAGCTTTGGCCTGGTCGTAAGCAGGTCGCGTCTTCAAGTCGTCAACCAGGCTGAAAGCATACGTCTTGCTGCGGCTCTGATCTTCGACGCTGCTTTTACCACCGTCCAGGTCGGCGCGCAGCTTGGTCATGACATCGGTCCCCTTCATGGTCGGGCTCAGCTTGATGATCTTTTGCATGGTGACGGACAGTCCGACGAGGCGATGCAGCTCTTCCAGACGATCCCAAAGCGTCTTACCTTGCCTAGCAAGGTCGAATGCCATCGATACGATGAGAAGATAGGATGAAAGCCCGTCCTTGTCCCAGACGGAACTGGCAGCCATGTAGCCCAACGCTTCTTCGTAACCAAAGCCAAAGGACCCTGCACCTTCGCGAGCCTCGATACCTCGAGCGACGTTACCGAGCCACTTGAATCCTGTGAGCGTCTCGACGTGGTTGCCGCCCCAGTGAGCCGATAGACGGGCAAGGAGTCGACTCGAGACGATGGTGCTCAATGTCCATACACCCGCTTTCCCGCCCTTTGCCCTGGCTGCACGTCGAAGAATCTCGTCACCGAGCAACGCACCCAGCTGATCGCCTGTCAGCGCACGCAACCTTCCTGTCTGGTCACGCGCAGACACGGCGAGGCGGTCTGCATCCGGGTCATTGACGATCGCCAATCCGGTCTTGTGCTGCTCCGACAGCTTGTGCACCAGCTCGAGTGTGGAAAGCTCTTCTGGGTTCGGGAATTCGAGCGTTGGAAAGGCGCCGTCCGGTTGTCTCTGCTCTTCTGAGATCCAAAAGTTGATTCCCTCCGTGAGACCGACGACCTCTTTGGACAATCGCTCGATCGAAGGCGCGCCGACGCCATGTAGTGGACTGTAAGCGATGCTGATCGGTGCATCCTTGCCGTGAACCGGTGTGGTATTGAAAGTGCCGAGACCCTGGACATCTCCGATGTAGCTCGTCAGCATCTCGTCGCCGAACTCCTTGATGATGCCTTTACTCTTGCACTCTTCTAAATCCAACAGCGCGGGTGGTTGTGCTTGTTCGGCAATCTTGAGGATCTCGTCAGCGATAAGGCCGTCGACAGGTGTGTTGATCTGAGTACCGGCCGGACCATACACCTTGTACCCATTGTACTCCTTTGGGTTGTGACTCGCGGTGACCACGATACCTCCGGCAAGTCCAAGCTTTTTGACCGCATAGCCGCACATTGGGGTCGGGGTGGGTGTCGGATAAATTTGCGAAGGGATGCCGCGTAGGGCAAAGTGCTGCGCAGACGAATAAGCAAACTCTCTGCTGCCGAACCTTCCGTCGAATGCGATGGCGACACCTTTGCTGGTGGCTTTCCTCTCGTCGGTTTGGAGCAGGTACTCTGCCAGGCCAGCAGTGGTTTCGAGAACTGTAAGAAGATTCATCTTGCTGGGTCCCACCCCCATGATACCCCGCAAACCAGCCGTGCCGAATTCCAGACGTCCACTAAAGCTTGAGTGCAGCTCCTTCGTGTCATTGCTATCGATGAAAGTAGAAAGCTGTGCCTTGGTGGTCGGGTCAGGATCCTTTTCGAGCCAAGCTTTGGCCTGAATTATCAAGTCGGACGACGGCATGATGACAAGAGGATCGATAGAGTGAGGTGGAAAGTCGATGGTGGTTGGACGTGAAAGGCTCAATGCGATGGCTGTCGACGTGAAGCTCCGCTCGCCATTAGGTTGTCAGAAGAGGCAGATGGGGAGGAAGCAGGCGATAAGCACTTCAGCCCTTTCCGTTGTCGTGACAGAATCATGATCTTGGATCCGGCTGCTCGGATCACGCGAACTGAGCGAGACGTTTTCTCGACTTTCTTCTCGGAGATGGCCGACCGCCGCCAGCGAGAAGAACTGCAATGTTAGACTTTTGGAGCTGATCTCGTCTCAGCGAAAATCTACGGCGTAAGAAGGCAAGAAAATTAGCACCTCAACCCTGCGCGGCTAAGGCGTCTGAGCATGAATGATTTCGGCGTTTTTGCCGATGGTATCGTGGGGAGTTCAATCAAACCTGACAGAGATCGTACGACGCAAAACCGCAATGATGACCGTACTTAGCTCATTGCAAGCTCGTATGCAGCCCGTTGCCGCTCCAGAAATGTATAAGCAAGAACGTTGCATGACACCAAGCTTGTGACTTCCGGTAACATATACCCGACCTGTCCACTTTCATTTGTCCTGACCTTGTCGGCAACATCTTGGACACTTTTCGGTTGAGAAAGAGCTTCATTTCCACGGGAAGGCACTAACCTTGGCTCGATATAAGCTCATCCTTTGCCAAGTAATTAGGGTGAAATATAGTCACGGACAACGACGACGGCAAGTTGAAAGGTCGATCATCAATCAAGGCCGACGCTCGTCTAGACAGAGATCCTATCCAATTAGTCTGATCCGACGGAAGCGGTTTAGGTATCGAAGGGTCAAGATAAATGGACATGCTTATCTGTGTCACAGATCGTTCCCAGTGATCTCCTCCGAGGGCGCATCAGAGCTCCATCAGATTTATACCGGGCGACTCCACAGAATTGTGGCCACAGAGACCCAGCATAGGGACAATCTGTTGGCATTCTGACTATGACAGCTCATCCACAGCAGCCACATCGTACATCCGTCTCGACAACTTCGGTCTCACCATGTTCAGATTCGTTGCATGTCGAGCCGCTAGATCATTCGCACTCTCCAGCTCCGAACAACAAAGTCTTCGGTGCTTGCTCAAGCTGCCGTCGATCGAAAGTCAAATGTGACCATGATGGCGTCGCCCCTTGCAAACGATGCAAAAATGGCGGCTACGAATGCGTCTTCAAGACCAAAGACCCCCACACTGCTTTTCAGCAAGACGAGTGGCGTGCGAGGACGGACGAGACACTGACCAAGCTGGTTTCGGTCATGACCGTGCTCATCGAGCAACAACAGCACAAGTCGAAGCGCCGACGAGTAGAAGGAAGCGAGATGTCAGAGAATGGTTTGAGCTCAGGGAAACCTCCTGCGTCGGTATACGTGCCATCAGGGTTTGCACAGCCGACCTACGCGGTATCAGTGGGGCGCAGTCTTGCCCCCTCAAGCATACAGGCGAACCCGATCGTCTGTCATCCGCATCTATCGTCAGAACGTCCTATTGCGAGTGAGATATCAGGAGGAGACGGTCTTGCGTCAGAATCGCAGTTGGAAAGTCGCAAAAAATGTCCGTCCATCGGTGCCACTTTCAGCTCAAGCAGGCACTTGCTTCAGACAGATCGAGGCTTTCTGAACGATGCGCCTTTTCCGATCCCTTCAAACAATATGAAGGCCGATCCTTTGACCGTAACGACATCGCAGAAAGCCTCCCTTCCGGTTCCAGAAATTGCATCTCACGTCCGGAACCCTTCCGGTCAAATGCACAAAGCCCCAGTTCTGCCGCGTCCGAGTCAATACCGTTACCCGGATATAAGTTTAGGAAGTAACGATCCTCGGCTGGACGCCATACGTCTTGGCTTGCTTACGTCGCACGAAGCACGTTCACTTTTCAGCCTCTACGCAAGACGATTCGAGCCACTCGGCTTCGGCTTTCCGGATTTTCCAGCCTCGGCCGAGCTCACACCGGTCCTGCTCTCAGCTATCGCGTCCATCTCTTCCCCTCTCTCAGCCTCTTCGGAAGTGCGATCTCGGCAACTGCGTCTTCAAAGCGACATTCTCGAGAGAACTCTCCCGTATTCGCCTTGTACTGCCGAAGATGAATTCAATCCTGAATCGGGCATCGGTACGGAAGAAGTAGTTGGCGCATGTATCTGGTCATCCTACCAAGGCTCACTTGAAGCATGGAAAGTCGCACGAGCAGCGCGATGGTGGAGCGAGAAATACAGCTACGAAACTGGTCCTCATGCGGGTCTCACTGTTGGGGAGATGGTTGCGATCTTGCCACCTGTGCGACACGTATCGATACAAGATCGGGTCCGTGTCTGGTTGACCGCCTTCCTCACCGAATTACACCAGTGCGAAATACACAACAAGGATCCGATCATGCAACTCATTGATCCTGCACAGTACGGCCAAGTGTTGATGACCGAGAACAGTGGTGTGGCCATAACGAAGCAAGATGCAGCGCTGGTGTTCTTCTCAAGCGTCGCGTACGTGGTTGCTCGAGGCAGCGAAGATGATGCGGAAAAATTGATCAAGAGGACAATTAAGCTCGCCGCTAGCTGGTACAGCACTCGGTCGTTACTAGCGACAGATCCGGAAAAGAAGGATACGTATGATGATACGATTGACTTACACTATATGCTGACAAAAGCCGGTCTCCTAATCCGAGCGTGCCGGCTTTACGAACAGCAAATGGTGGAGGATAGGGCAGTCCAAGACACCGAGGCTGCTATAGTTGCTTTGGTCTCGACTTCCGAAAGGTGTCGTGCCGCCTGCATGGACAGTCTGCGACTGCTCTCGTCACTCAAGTCCTGCTTCATCGGCTCATTGGCAGCCATGCCTGCCATTTATCACTTTCGCATCGCTCAAGTACTCGTATTCCTGCTCGAGCTGTGCAGGACAGATCGTATATATTACCGTCTGGGCTTACTGACGTCGGGACAGATAGACGATATCTTGGCCACCGTGGGAGGCTTCACACAGCAGTATCAAGCAGAACTGTCTGTGTGTGCCACAACAATCAAAGCAGAAGGAGCGAACGAGGAGGGGAATGAGTACGAAGTCATACAACATCCTGCAATGGACTCGGCTCGAGCTATCGCGGATGCTCTCGCCGCTGTTGAAGCCACTGCCCACTCTTAGCCGATTCAATGCAATGGCTTTGTTAACAGACAAACGTGGCTGCCATGAAGATCGACTCTGTAGATTCGATGTTGCGGCCTAAAGACAACTCAATGAGGGTAGAGGCCAAGTACATTGCAAGCTCGGAATTGTACATCAATTGATGGTACCGTTGACGACGGGACTGCCACCGCTCGAGGGCGTCTTTTTGTGACCGTGCAAGCCATAGAGCTTTTCGATTTCCTCCTGAGCCCTTTCGATACCCTTGAAGTATCTGACGGTTCTGACTCGCAGCTCCGAGGTAGCATCCTCGTCTGAAACAAGCAACGCATTAGGATGCAGTTGAATGCAAGAAACTGTGTTCATGTGGTTGACGCCTTCCTCTACACATTTGGCCAGTGCATGTGCCTTATGCTGACCAACAATAATGACCAAGATCTCCCTTGCATCCATGACGGTCTGCACACCGACTGTGAGGGCCATTCGAGGAACTTTGAGGGGATCGTTGCCGAAGAACCTCGAGTTGTCCAAGACCGTGTCGTAGGCGAGCGTCTTGATCCTTGTCCTAGAAGCAAGTGAAGAGCCAGGCTCATTAAAAGCAATGTGGCCATCCGATCCTACACCGGCCATAAACAGATCGATGCCTCCCACTGCCTGAATTTTGGCTTCGTACTGATTGCATTCCTCAACAAGATCCGCGGCGTTGCCATTGAGAATGTGAACGTTTTGAGGTTGGATGTCGATGTGGCTAAAGAAATTGTTCCACATAAAGGAGTGGTAGGACTCAGGATGCGATGCAGGAAGAGCGACATACTCGTCCATGTTAAAGGTGATGACATTCTTGAACGAAACACGGCCTTCTCTATGGATCTGGATAAGAGTCTTGTAAGTGTCCAGGGGCGAAGAGCCGGTAGGACAACCGAGGACGAAGGGCCTATCGGTGACCTGAGAGTGAGAATTGATGCGTTTGGCTACGTATTCGCCGACCTGCCAGAGAGAGTCGCGGAGATCTGAACTACGCAGGTCAGCACGGGAGCTTTCATGGCACCACGACACTTTTATAAGCAGCGAGCCAACGTACGTATTTACCGACCGAGGCCTTGTCGTCCCGAATGATGTATCGCATCTTGGATGCAATCTACAAGAGTACTTTGTTGAGATGCGGTGGCAATGAAAAAGGAAGCAGAGAGAGACTCAGTCCGACTCGAAGAGATGGACGCCTATCACGTCAAACACTATATATCCTCGTGCGGGCATCACTCAGCAGGTCTCACTGCTATGCCATGTCAGCCTTGAAACTCCAAAATCGACAATATTTCAACACTTGATGGCATTCCGTGGGCAGCCGGCCTCATTGGTTGCCCAGTGCTATGAACTCATTGTGGGACAAGGCCACGAGACCGTCTTAGAGCTGTGTGAATGAGGACTTATCGAGTGTGGGAAGTGTGGCCGTGATGTATTTGGAGGCAAGCCCGCGCGGCAGAATCAGGCGGCAGTGCTTGACAGGCCAGCGCTCCAGACCGGCAAGGCGAGGCAGCTCCGAACGACAAAGTTCGTCGGAGGTCGGCCCGATGAGCGAGGAGCGAGAAGTGTGGAGCCGGATTCAAGGATGGAACGACCAAAAAAAGCCAACGGCGACCTCTTCGGAAGTCGAGAATAGGATCCGCCGAAAATGCCGGGGAGTGGATTCGGGTCGTCTGCAGATATCTTTTTGCCAATCCTTTCAGGTTCGGTGCATCGCCCACGCTGGTACCATGTTGCCTTCGATGTACAGTATCACAAGTCACCTTGAGCGAATCAAAGAGACCAAGAAAGGTAGTCCCCCACCTATGACTCCGACAGCAGAGCGGCGTCGTAGAATGGAAAAACTTACCGACCTGCTTGTGCACGGCAAGCTGCTCCCCACGCGTTCTTTGTTGACCGAAGAAAAGCCGACGCCGCGAGCTGCAGCAACTTTTTCGACCTGCATTTCAATCCAATGGGCCTCTAAGTTACGTGACTCGAAGGGAGACAAAAACGAACAGTGAGTGCTGCCGCCGACCAGTCTTTGAGAAGCATCCCACTCTGTTTTGCGCACATCACTTTGAATGAATCCAGAGAAGATGTGAATAAGCTCGAAATGAGGTGCACACTAGGCGGACCAGTGCGCCAAAGAGGGTCGGTCAAACCGATGGATCGAAATTTAGCATCTGAAATGTGTGAGAAAAATGACGCTGGGCTGCCCGGCGTAGCCGCTGATCATTTTTGGTAGTATTTGAGTAGTGACTGTTTTGGAGGAGAGCCAGCTGCTGCCTCATTTAAGTTTCTCGTCGGTCGCTCCGGCCGCCGAAGACCAACAAATGAAATAAAAAAAAAAAATCAAAACAGAAAAGCAAAGGTTAGTGTAGCCAGCAAGCGTGCATTGGCGTTTCGGTGGAGGGGCAAGAGCACAACGCAGCGACAGTAAAGTAGGCACTTCGTGACTCTGCTTCGATGCAGCCACCGCCTAACTCGGTCAACTACAGGGTACCATCGCACACAAGCACACACATCCATCTTGACTTTCGCCTTGTTCTCTCTCTCCGTCCACACACACTCGACACAAGCTAACGAATAGCAGGACGACCTTGTATTCACCACATTGCATCTCACTTGGATAATCCTTCTCATCGACAAGAGAAAAAGTCGGTAGTTGATTGTCCGTACTTCATTCTCGACCAACCTCATCCCTTCCGTCCTTGCCTGAGTTTCTCTGCTCGGTCTCTTTCACCTCCTTTCCGGTCAACAAGGGCAATATTGGCGCTCGTTAGTCTTCTTCGGTACTCTCGGCCTGTCTCCCATTACGCGTTCTATCCGGTCATCGACCCTTGCCGTCCGATTAGGAGTCAGCACTCCGCTCCTCTGACTGGCCTGTCGACCTTTCGTTCGGCACTGGCACTTGTGCTTCTCATCGCCTTGCCCCGGTATCTCTTCGGTAGCTTTCGTCGTTCCTGTCTCAGGCATCATTCTCACACCACTTCGGGCATCGTCGCAGCGACTCACGTAACTTTGTTGGAACTACGCAACGTACTCATCAGTCCCGTTTCTTTGTGCTCGGCGAATATTTCGTTTCCATGATCCTACTTGACGATCCAGCGACGACCTTCCTTCCCCAGCCCTAAGTCAGAAGCCTTGATATCTACTGCACTGTCTTCCTTCATCAGTATCGCCTGCCGAACTACGCAAATATCATTGACACAAAGATGGAGGCCGGTCCATCGCCGTCATCATCTACAACCACAGCAGCAGCAGCGCAATCGCGTTCCGGCGATGTGGTTCTATGTGTGGATGCAGGTGGCACAAAGACCCTCGCTGTGGCAGCTTGCGTTGACTCGAAACAAACGTTTGTTGGTCAAGCTGGATGCGGCAACTGCGCCACTTTGGGGCTCGAAGCAGCCAGTCGTGTCATTCTACGCGCAGCACGGGATGCCCTCATATCCGCCGGCTTCGGCACTTTCTTTGATCTCATCGAGGCTGGCGAGGCAGAGGGTATCACAACTCCTCCACTCTCTATCTCGGACAACGACTCGTCCTCCGCTGACGGTGATCGAGATCCCCTTCCGCGCCCATCACAAGCGTCATCAGATACTTCAGGTGTTTGCCGTCCAAGAGTAAAAGCTATTTGGATTGGATCAGCCGGTCTCTCTTCCTCCGCCTTGATCGGAAATTACAGACAGCAACTCTCGCAGATGCTGCAAGAGTACCACCTGATTGACGACTCGACACCCATCTGGATCACCAATGACGCTGTCCTCCTCTCGGCACCCATGTTGAGAGATGCAAGCACTCAATCTTGCGTCTGCTTAATCGCAGGTACTGGTAGCGCTGGCTTCGCGTTCCAACGCACCACCGCTCCGTCCTCTTCGACATCCTCACATCTGACAACGACATTGCCTCCACCGTCGCCGTCAGTGGCAGCCATTCCAGCGATCCAGACCAGCGAGAACGAGGATCTCCCCGGCTTGACTACCGTCAGCAAGACCGGCGGATGGGGCTATCTGCTCGGCGACCGTGGAAGCGGATGGTCAATAGGTCTCTCCACCATTCAGCTTATGCTTACCCGTGAGGAAGAGAGGCAGTTTGCACCGCTGCCCATCACCGACTTTGAACAAGCCGTCATGCAAGCACTGGACGTCCAAACACCCGTCGAGCTTATCTCAGCCGCTTACAGGGACCGCGTCTGCGCCACGGGAGGCAACTTTTTCCACGCAGAAGATGCACGCAAGCGGTGGCTCGCAGAGACCACGCGGATCGTCTTCGAGTACGCCTTTGATGATGCGGGTAGAACGGGCAAGGCCCTTGCAGTGCAGCTGCTGCACCAGGCAGTGGGAGAGTGCGTCGACTCGATCTCCAAGCTTTGTTGCCCCAAAGACAGGATACGTGCCGAACAGAGTACACTTGTCTTGGGTGGAGGATTGTGGTCGAATGGCAAATTTTTGGATCTCCTTGTCGAAATGTGGAAAAGGCAAGGTCGAAATGGATTCAAGAATATCCATGTTGTCAAGAGTCCCGCACATGAAGCCGTCGAATACTTGGCGTTGAGGTTCTTGGGCAATGCAAAGGTACCAACGTAAAGGGGAAATTAAGTGTATTATTACTACGATGTGTTCGTGGCGTGGACATCCTATCTGGGAAGCGTGGATGTTTGAATCTTATTGAGCCATCACAAAAGCGTCCAAATTCGTTGGATTTGAGATCAGAGACATAATACATCGTACGATACGATGTCACTTTGAGGTTCGGTCGACGACGAACGGCTTGATTTGACCGTGCCGCAGTGATTGATTCAGCGAGGAAGATAACTCGGTAGATGCATAACGCAGAGACGAAGGAGGCGTGACGAGTTCAAACAATGCGATTACCGTGATGACTCAACGAAGCCAGATGAAGAAATTCTGGACTGACCGTCGACTCTGACGAGTAGTCTTCAACAACGAGGTTCGCTCTGACAGGCAGCGGTATGCATCGTTTTGTGACCGGCGTACGAGCTTATCGGCGGACCGACATTCAATGTGAGCATCACAAGGAGCCCGCAAAGACCTCGTCTCCTCTAAGCATGCAAGTCTGAGCGGGGAAGGCTGTCCAACTCTGCCGACTTGGCTGGGGAAAAAAGAGGTCTTTTTCTCCGCCGGCTTTCGGTCCGAGGCCGACCGACAGTGGGGAGTGGATTTTCGATGAATTGCTCGGCGAGATACACCGATCCAACTCGACTCATCCATCAATCTGGCTTTGCCGGACTTGTTCGCAGGAGAGTTCCACTCAATCGTTGTTCGCATGGCGGAGCGTCTTTATAAAAAGTATTGAAAGGATCGACAGCGTGATTCCTCCACAAGTTGAACAAGGGTGCGGGTGTACAGTGGTACGAAACGGCGTTTTCTCCGGTTTGGCAGGATACTTGCAATTCCATCAGATCGACAAGTCGACCAGCTGATGGTTCAAAATACAAGACAAGAAACCGTCCGACATCTTTCGTCCTCTCCATCAAGTCGACTTATCGCACCATCACCCTGCTCGACCATGTCCGACTCCGAACCACTGATCCGTTTCACCAACTGCCAAGCGCTGCTACCCTCGGGAGACTTACCCGTGAATCCTAGCAACTATTCCCTCTTCGTTTCACCCGAAACGGGGAAAATCGTGGACGGACAGTCGGCGTTCTTCGAGTCATCCCGTGCGTTTACGAGCACGATCGATCTAGAGGGCGATTATCTGGTGCCTGGATTCATCGATGTTCAGGTGAACGGTGGATTCGGTGTCGATTTCAGCCACTTGGACGAGCGAGGCGAGGAGGCGTATTTGGAGAGATTGGATAGCTTTGCCCAGCAGATTTTGCAGACAGGCGTCACCAGTTTCGTTCCGACCATCATCACGCGGAATAGCGAGGCGTATAAAAAGGTATGTCTGTCCACCTATCATGGTTGTCACGCTTAAGAGTGCTGATCGATCGATTCTGGTTGGTAGATCCTACCATTGTTGGTACCGAGAGCGAAAGCGAATCAAGCCAGCTCGCTGGGGTTTCACTGCGAAGGACCGTTTCTCTCGCCGCACAAGAAGGGCGCGCATTGTTCGAGTTTGATTCGGACCGCTCCTCTGGGAATGAGCTCGTTGGAGAACGTCTATGGGGCGGGTCCGGGTGGGCTGGATATGGCGTTTCCGGCGGTCAAGTTGATCACACTTGCACCTGAAGTGGAGGGGGTTCTCTCGAGTATTCCCGCGCTTGTTTCTCGCGGAGTGACGGTCTCGATTGGACATACGGCCAGTGGGATTGATACGGCGTTAGCGGCGAAAGAGGCGGGTTCGAGATTCATTACGCATCTCTTCAACGCTATGGGGACATTCAACCATCGCGATCCCGGAGTCATCGGATTGTTGGGTGATAGCGAAACGGATCTATCCCTCGCACCGTTGACAACCATGCATGACTCGACCGTTTCCAAACGAAAGGAAAGACCATATTACGGTTTGATAGCCGACGGATTCCACTCGCATCCATGTTCGATCCGAATTGCGTACTCATCGCATCCGGACGGATGTGTCTTGGTTTCCGACGCAATGCCCTGGATGGATCCGCACAAACCAGACGGAATCTACCCCTGGCGTGACCATTCCAACGTCACCAAAAAAGGCGACAAGGTCACGCTGGAAAACTCCAATACCCTGGCAGGCTCCATCGTCCCGCTCAACACCTCGATCCTCAATCTGGCCAAATACGCCAATATTCAGCTACACAAAGCAGTCCTCTGTGCAACATCGAATCCAGCAAAGATGTTGGGGCTGGAGCGCAGAAAGGGCAGTTTGAGGCCAGGTTGCGATGCAGATTTGGTCGTACTGGACAAGTGCACCGGTCAGGTGAAACAGACTTGGATAGCAGGCAGATTGGTTTGGCAGAAAAAGTAGCTCGTCCAAATGTTACCGTCTTGCCACTCGCCAATCTTCTACCAATCATGGTGACTTTTCAGTTGTGCAGGAGCCCGAATGCAGGCAGCAGCAATTCAGGCAACAGCAGACACTCTCGCCTCGTTGCATTGTGCAAAATCAACAGAAAGACGTACGACGATTCAGATTACAAAACTAGCAACAAAGACAGAGAGCATCAATGACCAAACAAAAGAAGGGTATGAGAAACAAAAAAACTGCGATTCCACTCTATGGTTTCCAATCATTCTACTGGAAGACAAGCTCGTCGAAACTGCCGTACTTGGCCTGGACGAGATCGTACCAGTAGTTCTTGCGTGGCCTCCAGGGACCAGAAGTGGCAGCTTTGGGAAGTTCCTTTTCGGCCTTCTTGACGTAGGTCGAGTTGAGATCGAGCAAAGGACCGACTTGCAAGTCGTCGCGGTTCTTGGGCTTGGGGACCGCCGCCGACTTGTGGTACTTGTCCATGTGCTTGAACAAGCGGACGACCCATTGAGCTGTGCAGTCCGAGCCGAGGGTCCATGAGGCGTTGGTGTAGCCGATAGAGAGGGCGTAGTTGGGGACACCCTCGATCATGATGCCCTTCCACACAAAGCGCTCGCTGGAATTGACGGGCTTCTTGTCGACAGTGACTTTGATCTTTCCGCCGACATGCAACTTGAGACCGGTAGCGGTAACAATGATATCGCATGGGATGCGCTCGCCGTTCTTGAGGATGATCTCGTTGTTGGTGACCTGGTCAATGTGACCGGTGGCCATGTGGGCCTTGCCGTCCTTGAGCGTCTTGTAAAAGTCACCATCTGGGCTGATGCAGAGACGCTGGTCCCATGGGTTGTAGTTGGGCTTGAAGTGAGGGTCGAGAGGGATATCGCTAGGGAGCTGCATCTTGGCCATCTTGCCGATGATGGCCTTTGCGACACCGGGGAAGGCGCGGAAGAGGTGGTAGGAGGCATAGATACGAGCAATGTTCTTTTGACGAATGACAAAGGCAGCCAGCTTTCCGGGCAAGATGGCGCGAATGACCTTGGCGATGGGGTCGTACTTGTCGAGGGCGACAATGTAGGTGGGCGAGCGTTGTACCAAGGTGATGTCCTTGGTAAGATCGGCCATGTTGGGGATCAGGGTGATGGCAGTGGCACCGGAACCAATGACGGCGACGCGCTTGCCACGGTAGTCATCCTCCTTGAGATCCCAGAATTGGGGGTGGACGACTTTGCCTTTGAAATTCTGGATGCCGGGAATTTCGGCGTGAAGGGCATTCTCGTAGTCGTAGTAGCCGGTGCAGGTGTAGAGGAAGCGGGTGCGGTATTGCTTTTGTTGACCAGCCTGGTCGACGGTGACATACCAGCAGCGCTCTTCGCTGGTCCAGTCGGCGTTGGTGACCTTGGACTTGTATCGGATCCTCTCTGCGATACCATTCTCCTCGGCCACCTTTTTGAGGTAGGCGAGGATCTCTTTGCCCTCTGCGATATCGGCACCGGTCCACTCTTTGAAAGCGTAGCCGAAAGTGTGAAGATCGGAGTCGGATCGAATGCCAGGGTACTTGAAGAGATCCCAGGTTCCACCGAGCTGTTCTCGGTTCTCGAGAATCAAATACTTTTTGTCGGGGAGATCGTCCTTGAGACGGTATGCGGCGTTGATGCCCGAAATACCGGCACCGACGATGAGAACGTCGAGGACGTCCGAGTCGTCGTAGTTGATGGAGCCCATGTTGATGAGAGATGCGGATGTGATGAGTGGGAGGAGTGGGTAGAGACGAGCTGATGGGTGCGAGAGGGAAAATGTGTGAACGATGGAGAACGACGTGATTATATTGACTATGGGGACAGAAAGCGAAGAGCTTTGGGAAACGCGGAAGGCGCGGCCGTTTTCAAGTTTGCTGCAAGCCAAAGTGCGGCTACGGGATTGACCATGGAGAAGAGTGCATGTGAGAGACGAGCCTCGTTGGCACAAAGAGGGGGAGAAGGAGAGCGCAGCGTCACCACTCAGCTCTCAGTGGGCGGCTTCCAGAGGGTAGTTGGCGTAACCGTCGCACCGGGAACTCACGATTCGCACTGTGCAGCCGGAAGAGAGAGAAAGAAAGTAGGGCGCCGCCTGCCAGGCCAAGCGTGCAGCAGAGACCTGTAGAGTGGCTGAGGAAGCAAGCAAATGATTTTCTCGGCTGTTGAATTGCAATTCCGAAAAGCAGACGCGGTCATAGCACCGTTCAAGTGGAGTCACTCTAGAGGCTCGCAGAGGCAGCCGAAAGGACGTGAATGCGGAGAAGTTTGGCTCTCTCCCTGTCTCTCAGCCTGGATCGCGCGACAAAGCGCTGTGAGCGTATACGTAAGAAAACAGTCAAGGCGAGCACAGAGCAGCAGATACGCTTGCTGGTAAGTAGTCCGATTCCGGTTACCACCCCCGTCCCACTGAATTTGAACAACGAAACAACTACGCCACCTCGGTCCGTTAGGTGCATACCTTTGCTGTCTTGATCTTGCATTTGCGCTCAAAATGGTATGGACAAGAGTCATTATATCTTCAGACTGCGACAAAGACTCTATCTCGTTCAGTCTGTGCTAGAACGCTTTTGACCATCTGCCGAAGAAAGTTGCGCGGAAGCGGACTTTGCGGGGTACAAACCTCAGTGGCGTCACACATTTAGCTCTGAGTGTAATCAGAAGGATCTCAATACTTAGAAACAGCATCATGCCGAGTACAAATCAAACCGCAAAATTGTAATTCAATGCAGTGGGCTTGAGGCGTGAATCGCTGGATTCTCTTGTGAAACGTCGAAGGCGGCCAATTTCTCTTTGCACTGCTCTGGTGCCTCCGTAAGCAAGGCTCCGACCGTGGTCGTAAGGTCACCACCGAAGTCGCCACCATGACAGCTGCACCAGACTCAATGCCCTACACCAACACACACTTTTGTACGCAACCACTACGCCCACTGTCTCGCAAAGGCCTTCTCGAGAGCCTGCACAGCGCCTTGTGCCGGGATCTACAGCTCGCCACAGCATTCGCTGCTGTGATGGCAATTGGGAAGGTCAAATCGAGATGGATGTTCGGGATGCATTCAAAGGACAAAGCTAGCATACGTTCTGATTGTCTCGAAGAGCAAGCGTTCATGAAGGCCTGGCTGTCAGGCCACCGCTCTGAGATCTGGGCCCTACTTCTTGACCTGAGATGGCAATCTCGTAGATCCCATCCAGGTCTCTGGCAAAGTTGTCGGTACAATCATGGACGCATGATTTTGGCGAATCCTGCTCTTTCTCTTCGGCCACTGTTTTCGCCGACTTGTTGCCCTCGTTCGGGACAGCAGAGGGCGGAGACTCGAGCGTCAAAGGCGCACCTAATCTGACTGCATCTTTGATCTCGAAACTGAAGCTGCCTGAAGGAGACGGTATCGTAGCGTACGAAGAGCGTACGCGAGGGGTTTGCAGCGTGCTATTGCTGAAACGCGATCCCAACCCTGCCGCTACCCCTTCCTCTTCTCCTTCCACGGTGGGAACGGAAAGATCGTATACTCCAGCACTGTCATCAGCGCGTTCAGCAATGCCTTCGGTCTCGATGCAGATCGAACCATCATCTTCCTCTCCCCCTCCACCTGCGCCAGCACCGCGAGTCTTTTTCAATGCACTTCGAAAACTACTGCCTGCGCTTGACAAAGGTCTTCTCAACGTCCTTGTACTGGGTCTTTGACGAATGACCAGGTGGGACCCTTGTCGAGTCATTTCGATCTCTCCACCCGATTTGGCACTTTGAGGTCGACGTCCCTTTTTGCTCGATTTGCTTTCAGGTGTACCATAGAACGCCGATGTCGGCGAGCTGCCAAACGAACCTGTACTTTCACCAGGTGCCGTGGTGGGTCGATGCATTCGATCCGACCAGGTAACCCTTGGAGGCGTACTCTCGTACGATGCGAGGATACTGTCCCGTTTCCTATTCGTGTTGAACTGGGTAGAAGTGCCGGAAGGCGGTTCTACAACTTCCTCGATCGAGTCGAGCGATCGCGAATGCGTCAATGCCGGTGCCGGGATCTCCAGATAGCAAGCATTCGGTTTAGCAGCTCGATCAATTGCGCTATTGATCGAGACTTGTTGAGGAGGTACACGAGGTGACTGCGAGAGCATATTGGCCACAGCACGATCGAACGGACCTGCTTTCCCCGACGGAACGTGATCCGGAACGAGCAGATCGCTCGATCCAGTCTTGTCGTCAAACGCCTCGCCCGTCTTCCCTGCAGCCTTGCCTCCATTCGATGAGAATTCGCGCCGGCCGTCGATAGAGCTTAATCGATGCGATTTGGATCGCTTCTTCCACAGACCAGGATTGGGACGATTTCGATACCATTTCGTCCACACTCCTAGCAGAATGAGGAAAATGACCAAGACGATCATGCCTGCAGCAAGCAGCCCAGTGGTGCAGCGTGAGAGGCCTGCATCGGTCGCATCATCACTGTTGTTGTTGTCAGCAGAAGTGTCGGTATCGGTGAGGTTGTAGATCTGACCAGGACTGGAGGAGGTATCGTTATGCATCGGGCTCGGATCAACCGCTGGCGCAGGAGGTTGGTTGTCTTGTGCATCGCCATAGTTGATGTGAGGAACAGTAGCAGGAACTGGATCCTCTTGACTCAGAGGTGCTGGAGACGTTACGGCTCCTGGGCTTGCAGCAGCGCTGTTTGTCGGAGCTTGTGAGGAGGCGGCGGTATCGGTCGTGTTTGAACCTGTTGCATTGGTGGAAGCAACATCTCGTTTCTCGAGCTGCCTAGGAGATTTGCTCTGAGAAGACACATCTCGTCGGACGAATTCCTTGAAGTGCTTTTTAGATGTCATTCTTCGCGGCAGCAGCTTGGCAAGACGAACGGGGTCGTAGGCTCCATGAGCGCTCCGCTCAGCCGCAAGCATCTTCTTGCGAGATGGTCGACTTGCATCTCGCAACGGCATAGCAGTGTCCATCCTCGACCTTCTGGGTGCCGGTGAGAGCGGAAGGTTGAGAAGCTCTTCCAAGCCTTGCCGAGTAGTACAGTACAAAGCGCAGGAGTCGTCCCTCTCATATCCTCAGGAGAGAGCCAGTCTCGACACTCTGTCAATAAGGAGGCGACGAGTGGGCACTTTGGTTGCAGGGTGTATCATGGTTGAAACAAAGACGTGTGGGTCCATCTGTTGTCCAGTATCTGGCCGGTCAAACATCAATGGTAAAGCAATACTAGAGTCCTGTAGCAACGTATCGACTTCATTTGGCATTAACTCGCTCAACAATGAGGCCAATCAAGGCGGCTCCATCTGGACTTGTCCCTCGTCGTTGCTACACGTGTGACACGGAACCCCGTATCATTCCAACCAATGCTTTGCCATGGCCAAGACAATACCTAAGTTCACCTGGGCTGCTGAACCCAAAGCCCACATGCCGCCGCTACAGACATGAAATTGCCACCTGACAAAAAGCAAACTCACACGACTCCCTTGCCACTCCCACCCACAAGCAACGCATCCCACAGGTCACCCCGTTCAGACGAGCACGATTGAGAAAAGAATCCGATCAGATTAGATCGCTACATTTCTTCTGCCTGCAACAAGTCACGATCTGAATCAAGCGAGGGTCTTGTTGAAAAAGTCGGCGAGACGCTGGTATACGTCCTGGAAGTTCTTCTTGTTTCCCTCGTCGCTCAAATCGGCTCTAGCCGCTGCCCAACCGTGGTGGCTGTCGGGATAATGCTTGAAAACGCTCTCCTTGGCAAACGGTTTCTTCTCCACGGCAGCCTGGAAAGCGTCGATACCCTCCTGCGGCTCGTCCTTGGAAGGGAAACTAGCAATGGGGACCGTCAACTTCTCTGCATCACCTGCATCGATCATAGCCGGATGAACCTGAGCGACCGAAGTAAACTTGGTCCCCTCACCTCCTGCGAGGACACTCAATTTACCACCCCAGCAGAAACCGACGAGACCCAGCTTGGCCGCGCCGTCCTTGGAGAGCTGGTCGGCGACGGCTTCGAGGTCGGGCTTGCGAGCGCTGAAGTCGCCCGCGGCGCCAAAGAAGGCTTGGAACTCGGCCTTCTTTTCGTCCGTGTTGGGCGGGTAGGATTCTTGCGGGAAGGGCTTGCCGCGGAAGAAGTCGGGCATGACGACGCGCGCTTTGGTGGATTCGGCTAGCAGATCGGCACCTTGCTTGGTAGCGTTGTGGAAGCCAAAGATGTCGTAGACGACGACAATGGCGTGCTTGGCATCCTTGGGTCCGACAGCGTAGGCGTCCAAGCCGGCGATTTTTTCAGTCGAGCCCTTGGGCGAGCTGCAGAATGAAAGTAGACGATTGGAACAGGTCAGCGTCAGACTCAAGACACATTGAATTTCCGGTATTTGAAGAGGAGAGCTACCTACTAGTCGGACTTGACAGGAGGGATGGTGCAGCAAGCCTGGTTGGTGTTGTGAGTTGCCATGGTTGCAAATGATCTGTTTTGTGTTCGGGCTGCTCGTTGACCGTGTTTGAGGTGTGTAGAGTAGAGAGAGCGCGGAGGGTTCGATGACGAGAATGGCGAGGTGCAAGTGGTGGAAACAGGAGGGTGGTCGTTCAGCATCTGATCACGCGACAAGCTGTTAATATGGCTTCTTGAATCTAGGAAGCAGTTTCGGCGCCCCTCGGTTGGCAGCATCGTGCGAGTCGCTGACGGTTCGCTTGGGCCCAACAACGAGGCAGCTAGTGGTGCAATGCCACTGCTTTGACGGCCCGGCTGAATCGAGGATGACGACGGAGCGAAGACTCGACGTCGCATCTTGCAAGTTCCATATGAGAGGGGGGGACTTACGTGACAAAGTGGTATATGACGTTCGTTACTGTGAAGAGTAGGGAGGTGACGCTCCACAAGACTGTATGTACATGTGTATATATATGTTTGACGGCCTTTGACGCCTCCGAATCGAAGAAGACACCACTTTGGCTGCCATGCACGGACCTTGGACGGCGAACAAGTCAGCTGCGTTATTACACACTTTTGCGCAACCACAGGCACTTGAGCAGTCTTCGACGACGGAGAAAAAAAATGATCCTTCTCGAGAAAGCCTCCACTTTTGTCTCTGTTTCGTGGTTTCTACGAGATTCGGCTGTATGAACACACAGGCACACCGCAAGAGCAAAAAGCATTGCCGATGTTGGTGTGTGACGCATATGCTCCGTCCAACTCATTCGCCGTGGAGTTTGCTTTTCATAGCTTCTGCGGAAATTCTGGCTCGCTGTGTATCAGTCGATGGTTCCGACCCGTCCCGCCGGCAGGTCGATCAATCCGTACCACCTAGTCGCTATCGAACACCTCCTCAGGAAGACATCTCTTGAGAGTATCCATGGGATTCTTATCTCCAACCTCTGCTTCCACGGAGAAGTGAGCACAGATGCGCTTCTGCGTGTCGTGGACAGCAGGAGTGTGCGAAGCAAAGATAACGCCAGTGTGGCCGAACAAATCCGACTGCCAACTTCTTTTCGAGTCCACTTGGGCCCTGCAAGCCAGGCTGAACGTCCACGGAGTAGTTCTGGTTTCCAACGAAAGAGCGATGTGTACCTCCATGGTGTTCGAATCTTCGCACCTGAAACTGATTGGAGGAAGACAAAAAAAAAGAGGATGTAAGATGAAAGCCGGTGAAAACTGCCAACCCCATTCATCAGACAGACCATAGCACAAACGACCACTTCTCATATCCCATCGCCCGCAAATCTTCACAAAGGCCATCAACATCGATGAAGTGTTCATTGAGAACTCGATAAAATCATCAGATTGATAGCATTGTCTAGTCATGATTCTACTTGCTTGCTGCATCCTCACGGATCATATGAGCTGCCTTTTCACCTATCGCATAAACCGTTGCGACAATATGCGAGGAAACGTGGATCGGGATAACCGACGCATCCGCCACCCTCACATTGCTCGTACCATAGACCTTCAATCTCGCATCGACCACACCGCCCTTTTCACGCGGCATCATGGAACAACTTGCAATCGGATGGTACTCGGTGACCGACTGATCCTTTGTAAACTCTCGAAAGTCGGCATCGGTTTGGTACTTTTCCGGATGGGGATCCTGTCTGGCAACCGTGATCTCTTTGAGCGGAGAAGTAGACGTGATCGTCTCGCAATACTTGACTGCCTTGGAGAGGATTTCAAGATCGGCATCCACACTGAAATAGTTGGCTTCGATCTTTGGTGGTTGCCTTGCATCCGAACTGGCGATGTGGATACTTCCACGCGAGAAAGGCTGCTGAAGACACGAGAGGATACTGTAGTATTCCTGTCCATCTTCCGGAGGAGAAGCAGTGGCAAAGAATCCGGGCGCGAAAATGAGCTCGCTAAAGGGACACTTCTCATCATCCAAGCGAGCCAGCTGCATCTTGATCGTCTCTTGAACGCCCTTGGAATACTTGGACCAGTCGACTTTCTCCACATCGCTCTTGATCTTGGCAATCTCGTCCGCAGAAAGGTATTGGCTGAGCGGGATGTAGGCAAAGCCCGAAAAGGCCGAGGCGATGATGCCGCGGTCTTCGCCTTCGGCGTGGTATTGGTCCATGGCAGCTTTGGCAAAGGCGTCCTGGCGCATCTTGTCCCAAGTGATGAAGCCGGGCTTGAGCTTGAACGAGCTGGTGCAGTAGATGTGGTCCTGCACGTTTTCGCCCACGTCGAGCTCGATGCGCTGCTCTACACCGGCAGCCTTGAGCACCTCGGCTTTTCCGATACCGGAGAGCTCGAGCAGATGCGGGCTATTGACCGTTCCTCCGCTGACCACCACTTCCTTGCGAGCCTTGACAGTGTAAGTTTGATCGTCGACGAGGAATTCGACACCGGAAGCGACGAGATCGTCTCGAGCTGAGTTTGCGTTGGCAAACAGAATCTTGGAAGCGTGTGCACCTGTGATTACCTTGAGATTGCTACGGCTCGCGTTGGGTGCGTAGTAGGCGTTGGCCGAATAGGAGCGAACGCTCTTTTTGGTATCGATGGTGACAGGCGAGACCCAGAATCCGCTGTTGCTACCACCTAGACCATCGGAGACGTTGAGAATGCCCAGGCTCTTGAGTGCGTCGAACCAAGGCCTCTGCGCCTCGGTATACCACTTGCTGTAGGACGTCTGAACCGGGCCGTCTTTTCCATGCAATTCTTCATCACAGGTAGCCAGGTTGGACTTTTGCAGCTCGGTCGAAGGTTTGTCGAGCGTGGCAGTCTTGCGGGAAAAGGTGGCATAGTCGTCCCAAGACCAGCCTGGGTTGCCGAGCTTGCCGATGTCGTCGTATTCGCCCTTGTATCCGCGCTGCCAGACGAGAAAGTTGAGTGCACTGCTGCCACCGAGCACCTTGCCACGCGGCCAGGTGTACTTGCGTCCGTTGGAGTGTTGCTGCGGTTCGGTTTCGAGACACCAGTCGTAATCGGGGTTCATGAGCGACTGACCGATGAAGGCGGGGTAGTTGATCTTGGGATCCTCGGGTCGCCACAGACCAGCTTCGATGACACCGACGGTGACCGAGGCATCTTCGGAAAGTCGTGCAGCGACGGCTAGACCGGCGGTGCCGCCACCGACAACGACATAGTCGAATTCTGTAAAGTCGCTGGGCTTGACGCCAGTATCTGTGAAGGGGGTGGTCATCTCTGAGTGAATCTAGCCAAAGTCTAGGTTGGAAAGGGAAGAAAGGTCTTGGGCTTCGTAAGCCAATGATCAGAGCAGAGGGACAAAGAAGAAGCAATTGTCGAAAACATAGACGAAGAGAGCAAGAGCCTAGGCTCATGTCGAGAAGAAGCTTTATACCTCCAACGGGGACCCTTACTCGCTGATGCGCACACACAGACCAACTCTCTTTACGGTGCGGGGAAGTTTGACGTGGCACAGCGCAGCACAGCACAACACAACACAGCACAGTCGGCGCGCAAAAGCTTAGTTTTGACTCTCCGACCAAGTCAAGCTTTGCGAGATGTCTCGAACAGCGCACCCTCTTCTTTGGCTCGTAGGCCCACTTCATTCCGCAAGCAGCGACTGCCCACTGGCCTCTCAACGTGAGCGCACAAGCTGACAACCGGATCAGAAGCCACCAAATGGCCACACGTTGCACACCCCCAACCATCAAGGCGTGAAATTCGCAGGCTGCGCAGGCAGCGCAAGCTGTGTGTGCGTGGGTGTTTTTGTGTTTTTTTCATTTTGCCTTGCATCATGTGCGCTTAGCCTTGCAGTCTGCATCCCTGCCAAATTCATTTTGGACAAAAAAAAAAAAAAAGAAGCTCGGTGCGAAGAGCTTGCTTCCTCGCTGTGAAACTCTGTCTAGCCGAGCTGCTAACCTCCTTGCGCCCAACTTCATCAGACAGCAGCACAGGTAAGAAAAAGCGAGAAATCCCCCCCATCCCGACGCAACATCGTGACAGCGTTGTCTGCGTAAGGTACAAGTCGACCTACGCCTTTGCCACGATCACGCGCACGCAAGGGTTGTCATGACCCACCAATCCTCTTGTCCAACGAGACAGCCTTGCACTGAACGTGGAAGGAGTCAGGAACGAAGTGTGTGGACGAGCCTTTGTGGTGGTTAAGTTAGTATGTAACTCGACCTTGCTTGCCATCACAAATTCTCATGGAGGAGCAAATGCAGTTTTACTCGGCACCCGACCCACACAATACGGTTGTCATGCCGTAGCGATAAGCTCAAAACTTCGAATGCAGTCGCACATGCTTGATATTTCACTTTGCTCGTTGAGAATCGTACAGCAGAGCAGCATCCATCAACACCTGCGCACCGATGGCGCAGTCTTCTGGCGAAGAGTACTCGCGCGGGTTATGCGAGATGCCATCCTTGCTCGTGATGAAGATCATACTCGAGGGACAAACTTTGCTGGTGGAGCACGTATCGTGACCAGCCCCACTGTAGATCTCGACTCCTTGTTCGGCACCGTAGTTGGCCTCGACCGCTTTGCGGACGCTCGAAATGCAATCGCGATGGAACGTGATCGCGGGACTGTTGAACGTCTCGACCCACTCCACTCCGCAACCCCTTTCGCTCTCGCTAGCTGCAATTCGCTGAGCAGCCGCCTCGATCTCTTTGCAGAGCGCCGCGAGCTTTTCGGCGGAAGGATGACGCACGTCGAGCGTGAAAAAGACATGCCCGGGACAGGTGTTGACGCTGCCCGGTGACAGGCGCAGGATACCTGTGCTAGCTAGTCCCTTGTGCTCTTTTGCGATGCGGTTGCTTTCGACGATGACGCGAGATGCGCAGAGCATTGCATCCGAGCGTGTGTCGAAGGGCGTGGATCCGGTATGGCACTCTCGGCCACGAATGTTGACGTCGAACCACTTGTACGCCTGTCCGCCCTGAACGATGCCCACCTTCTTTCCGCTCGCTTCCAGGATGGGTCCCTGCTCGATGTGCAACTCGAAATGCGCTGCTAAAGGAGTTGCCTCGTGGGTGCAAGGTGTCGTTCCCAAGAATCCAATCTTGGACAGTTCCGACTTCATGGTCAAGCTGCCATCCTTGACATCCTGCAGATTCCACGCTTTTTCCAGCGCCACATCTCCGCACCAAACGCCCGAGCCTACGATCGACTGTGGAAAGCGAGCGCCTTCTTCGTTTGTCCAGTTGATCAAAGCGATCGGATACTCTGTCTCGACGTTCTGATCTTTCATCGTCCTTAACGCTTCCAATCCGGCCATGATCCCCAAGATCCCATCGTATCGTCCTCCTGTAGGCTGCGTATCGAGGTGACTTCCCATAGCAGTCGGAGAACCGTCCTTCTTGCCCCGTTTCACCATGAACATGTTTCCCATTTGATCCACAGTCACGACACATCCCAGCTTCTCTGCTTCTTGTGCCAACCATCGTCGAGCAGTCGCGTCGTCCTGATCCAATGTGAGCCTCGCCATTCCCGTCTCGAACTGACCCTGGCCGTATCGATGCGCTGCTCCCCACTCGCATGTCTCGTGCAGCGTCTTCATCATTCGATCCGCATTGATCTGCAGCTTACCTGGAGTATACCAACGAAACGTGCCACAGCGAAGCGCGCTCGAGACAGGGGGCGTGACAAGCTTCGAAGCTGCACGAACTGTGTTGTACGATCTGGTCAGCATGTCGCTCGTCTTTGCATGTATAGTCGCGGAATGGAAACGCTTTCGTGGTTGAAGGTGGCTGGCTCTCTTGTGCCGATCACAATCTCGAACGAGGCGCTCTGAAAAGGAAGAAGAACAACACCTTGTTGTTCGCCGGTCAATTCGCCGCTATCCCAGGTGAATTGGTGTTAGAGTATCGAGGCAAAGAAGCAAGGCCGGATTCCGGACAAGAAATTTTGGAATTCTGGCTCCACACTCTAATTTCTTTTTTTCTCTTCTCGTTCGAGCTCTTGTAGAATCGTCTTTCAAGACTTGACCACCCTCACCATCCTATAGGGCAATAGGGCAGAAGACCTCGATCAACATGGGGACAAAAGCTGGATCCAAGCGTAAAGCGCCGCCTCTACCGCCTGAGGATTCCGACTCCTCGTCCTCAGTGGCTTCGTCCAGTCGGTCAGCTATGGAAGTAGAGGAAGCGACTACAGCTGAAAATTCGATCAAAGATCCGACTTCGAGCATTCACTCCAATTCCGACCACGACGAATCAGGCATTGATGCGGAGAGCAGCAACGAGACTGACGATGACAGTGACGATCAAGCTATACACCGACCAACCATTGACGCAGCGAAAGCGCGTTCAAAGCTGCACCATGTTGCCAAGCAGCTTCGTGCTACCGCCAGAAAGTCAAAGACATTTGAAGTACAAAAGCTCGTCAAGAAACTCAAAGGTCTTGGCAAAAAGTCTTGCTTTGCTGAACAGGCCGAATTGGCAGAGAAGGAACTGGCAGCTCTGAAATCGATCGATCTCAACCTGCTTGCAGGACGTGCGCTGGTTACCAAGATGGTCAAAGCCAAGTTGCTGCCACGGCCAGTCGAGCTGGAAAGCGTCGACCGTGATGCGTATTGGTACTTGCAGATGGTCAGAGATGAAGAGTTGCTCGGTACAGCTGTACTGGTCGAGTCAGCGTCGGGAGAGGCAGATCGAGCCGAGGAGAGAGCGAGAGCCAAGATTACGTCATCCAAAGTACTAGCGGATGAAGTCGGAAAGTTCGTAGAGGATCTCAAGAAGTTAGCTGGAATCGAGCCAAGCAGTAAGAAGCAAGCGGAAGCGGATGTCAAGGGGAAAGGTAAAGCAACGTCGATGCATGACGAAGAAGAGGATGAGGAGGAACGAGAGTGGTCAGGATCGGAAGATGGGTCGGATTCGGACGAGCACGGATCTCGTCCTTTGGAGTTCAATCATGATGATGAGGAGGAAGAGGAGGAAGATGAAGATGAGGAGGAGTTGATGAGAATAGGGAGACAAAAGATGAAAGCTTTGGGTGATTTGTCGAAGTGGGACGACATGATTGGATCCGATTCAGGTGGGGAGTCTGAGTCCAAAGAGGATCGTGCAGAGCCAGTGACACGGAAACGGAAGGCGCAATCAGGATCCGAACAGTCCGACAATGACGTCGACGACAACCTGGAAGACTCAACCGATTCCGTCCAAAGTAGTGATGATTCCGGCTCAAACGATGACGAGGATGATTCTGACGCGGAATCGATGTCGGACTCAGACTCTGATGCATCATCTTCCTCGTCGAGCTCCGAGCCTTCGCGCAAGCGCAAATCCAAATCCTCATCCTCCAAATCCTCGAAGAAAGTCAAGACCTCCTCATCAACCTTTCTCCCCTCTCTCACCACTGGATTCATCGCTGGCCGTTCCGACGATGAGTGGTCCGACGCTGAAGCTGATCTTGCCGATCGCGATCTAGCCGAGCTCAAATCCGGGCGGAACAAGGAACGCAAGAATCGGATGGGTCAACGAGCTCGCAAGGCGTTGTACGAGAAAAAGTACGGCTCCAATGCCAATCATGTCAAGATGCGCGAAAAACGCAAGGCGGCGAGACTCGAACGAAGCACTGCACCCACGAGTGGACGTCAACGACGTCCTGCTTTCCAGGCTCCCGTCAAGAGGGATGGTGGATGGGGTGGCGCTGTTGCTCCGCTGCCGAAACAGCCGAAACGCCCATTCGTCCCGAGACCGGCGCAGACGGCGGCGACCGAGAACAGGAGCGGTGGAGCCGAGGCAAAGGCGACGGTGGCAAAATCTCAGGAAATCCATCCATCGTGGATAGCAAAGCAGAAACAAAAAGAGCTCATGGCTCAGGTCAAGCCTCAAGGCAAAAAGGTGGTTTTTGACTAAATCCCGACCAGATCCACCTGCACTTCTAATGCTGTCACAATCTTCTGCAACACGATACCATTGACGCTAGATTTCAGCGCACCTTTGCTATCATCGAATTGCATTATAGAAAGTCGAGACCGTGAGATGGAAATGTATCTACGAACGACGTTCGGCGATCTTGATGAGATCCGCGACCACTCCCATAGCAGTGACATCAGCACCTGCACCGCTGCCTTGAACCAACAAGGGTCTCGCCGAGTACCTCTTGGTGTGGAAGGCGATGATGTTATCCGAGCCGCTCAAGCTGCTAGCAAAAGGGTGAGATGCTGGGTACGTTTCCAGGCTAGCCTTGATCTCTTTGTTTTGAACATCAATGACTCCGACGTAGCGCAGAACGGAGCCAGCATCGAAAGCTTCCTTGTTCAACCTGTCGTAGTCGGCGTCGAATTCAGGCAAGCGCTTGACGTACTCTTCACCCGAGGCAACATCTGCCAGTGGTGCAGGAGTGAGCGAGTGCGTGGGAACACTGAGGTATCCTTGCGGCAGAGCATCTTTGAGCTCGGGTACCAGACGGGAGAGGATGGCCAATTTACGAGCAACGTCGGATCCAGAAAGGTCATCGTTGGGGTGAGGTTCGGTGTATCCGTTCTCTTTGGCAAACTTGACGATATCGGAGAACTTCTTGTCTCCTCCTTTCGGAGTCGAGAACTCATTGAAGATATAAGAAAGAGTTCCTGAGAAGACGCCCTCGATCTTTGTGATCTCGTCACCCGTGTTGACCAAGTCGTTGAGGGTAGAGATGATGGGAAGACCGGCACCAACGGTGGATTCCTGGTAGACAAGGGCCCCTTTGGAGCCGGCAAGGTCGTTCGACTTGTGCTTCAAGATATCCTGGTACAGCTCGATGGATCCCGAAAAAGCCTTTTTGTTGGGAGTCACGACGCTGAGACCCGCAGCGAGGAAGTGAGGATAGAAAGCGGCTACTTTTTCGTCCGAAGTGTTGTCGACAACGGCAGTATGACGTCCCGAATCACGAGTGATCTTTTGCAGTTCTGTGACAAGATCAGGAAGGGCAAGAGCCGAGGTTGAACTGTTGGCGAGCAGAGACTTCCAGTCTGCCGAGCCTGTGAACGAGATGGGAGAGGTGGGTGTGCTCAGAAGCGTCTTTTTGCTGTTCTGAAGCGCGACAATGTGCAGCTTGGAAGCGAGAGAAGGGACGGTGGTGAGTTGCTGGATGACGGAGGTTCCGACCAGACCGACGCCGATGATGGCTACGTTGATGCCTTGCGTCGCTGACATGTTTGCTAAGTGTGATGAGGAGAGTACGGGCGATGGTGTGGTTGAGAGTGATGTTGGTGTGGAATGAGCTTTCTTCTTGTTCTGTACAGCCGAGTCACTTTCCTTACGATGTGCTTTTTCAGAAGAAATGCACAAGCCAAGCAAAGCAGAGCGGAATATCGCCGAAAGACAGAAAGAAAGCTTCTTCTTCTTTTCGCACGAAAGCATTCATGTGGAGTGGTGAGCCTAAAAGTTAGGAAGTGAAAATTAGACTCACCACTCCGCTCTAGAAGCCGGTTCCTGTCCAACCAAGCCACCGGCGACAATCCGCGGTCGCCTGACACAAGCTTACACTTGCACGACGACGACCACCATCATCAACTGCAATACTTGAACTTACGGCCATCATTGTGGCTCGGTCGAGCTCGAACAAGCCCAAGAAGCATTCGCAAACATGTTTACAGGTATTGTAGAGCTGCTAGCTCCCATCATCGACATCTCGCCTCAAGATGCGTCCAAGTCAGGAGGCGGTGGCTATTCGATGACCATTGGCAAATCAGCTGCCATTCTAAAGGACTGTCACATCGGAGACAGCATCGCTGTCAATGGTACCTGTCTTACGGTCACTGAGTTTGACCCATCCGAATCCAAGGATGGTGGATATTTCAAGATCGGTGTAGCACCTGAAACGCTCAAAAAGACCAATCTGGGTGACTTGAAAGTCGGCGATGGCGTCAACTGCGAACGCGCCATGGATGCGCATACCCGCTTTGGTGGTCACTTTGTTCAAGGTCACGTCGACACCACTGCCCTCATTCGATCCGTCGTACCCAATGGAAACGCTCTCACCATCACATTGAGGTTGCAACACAAACCCGATTCCTTGCCTCTGCCATCAACACTCTCGCCTTATCTGATTCCAAAAGGATACGTGACACTCGACGGAGCATCTTTGACACTGATCGAAGTGTCACCTGCTACCGGCGGCTTGCTACCTTCCAACTCAACAGCAGGTGACGTACGTGAAGACGCACAAACGCCCAAGAAGGAAATCGTCGAATTCAACGTCATGCTGATCGCTCATACGCAAGAGGTCATTGGACTGAGCAAGAAGAAGCCTGGAGATACCGTCAATGTGGAGCTTGATATGGTAGGCAAATATGTACACCGCGCTGTGCTTGGCTCACTCGAGAGGGATGCCGAGGAACATGCCGAAGCTGCTAACAGTTTGGATGCCGGAAGAGAGGCAGTTGGGCATGCGGTTGGACCCGCTTCGTCGCAAGCGCTGGAAGGCATGGTCGAGAGGATAGTCAGAAAAGTCCTGAGCGAGCAGAAGTAATCTCGACTCGTAATAATATCACAATGTATCGCATAGCAGAAACTAGGTTGATCTCCGTAGTGCGACATGGCTTTTCACCGTGCATTTGCGCCTTAGGCTCTGACTCATGTCAACTCGCAAAGGTTTTGACGTGGACGAACCCATCAAAGGCCCTCCCTAAGTGTCTTGGCATACAGGTGGGCGGAAACGGTCAAACGTAGAGACGGAAAGTCGACTTTGCTGCTTGTTTGCAGCCGGTGACAACACGTGCTAGCAAGACTTTATACCCTATCGTGTCATCGCTAGTCTGTCGGTGGTGATTGCAACCGGCTACCTTCGGACAGAAGACCGGGGTTGCTCCCACGGATGACAGGGGCGAGGCGCCAACGGCAACAAATGAATCGTTAGGAGTCGAACGTGTTGATTCGGACAACAACAACCACATGAAACACACTGCTCGGAGCTTTATCTCTGAAACCCCGTCCACATCATATCTCCTTTCTATCCGATTTCGTGCTCTTTGCACGATCTCACGCAGCGCCTGAGACAGATCGCACACCTACCCGTGTCATTAACGGTGCGTCACACATTGTCGAGACTCGACTGCACTGTAGATGAAGTCACGCGGCTCAACGGGATGATCTACCGCCTGCACCGTCATCCGAGCTGACTCCGAGGCTAACGTCGCATTGGCCGGATCTTCAGCTGGTCCAAGACGAGTGACTGAGCTCAACCGGGAAGATAAGGCTTCGTGTCCGAGTTGTGGCATGATATAAGGGTGACAACCAGAGATGGACGATTTGCCATGCGTCCTTCACCAAACTATCCTTATCTAAGTCTTGTCAGCTGATTCGCCAAGAATGCACTTCATCGCCTTTCCTGTGTTCTTGATCGGCATCTACTGTGCTATGCAAGTCAAAGCTTCTGCTCCACGCTGTCAGTTCCAGTATCTTCAAAAGACGGGACTTCAATCACCTTCTGGCTGTCCTGCCGACTCGACAAACAGCGTGTTTCACTGGACGCACTGTTGCCTGGTTCCCATGTCCAAGTACAACAAAAGCCATCCGAGGCCCGGAAGCTACACTGGGTGAGTTGCTCGGCGATCTTTCAGCACGAAAAGAGAAAGTCGTACTGACACGAGCTTCGATCATATGCTCCACTGTGACAGCGTTTGCGCACACGACCCCATGATCGGAGCCGGCATGACCGATATCTGCAGACCGCTCGGTGACCGGAACAAGCAACCTCCTTCACAGGAGATCCGAGATCCAATCGAGGCCGATTGGACGCTTCACTAATCTGTTCACACTCTGATCCTGATGACGAATGACTGGCAATGAATTCCCAATGGTCACAAAACTTCACCCATGTGAGCTAACATTTGCTTTGCTCGTTGTCTGCGCAACTCTACCGATCGAGGATCAGTACCGGCTGGCAAGCCTGCCGCTTCAGCCGCTTCCCCCTTCTGCTCCGATTCGAGAGCCATATTTCCAAATGAGACCGACTTTGTGGCTGCACCTTCGGCTGCTGGCTGTATGTTGGTGGCTTGGGCTTTGACGGCATCGTCTTGTTCTGCAGGCTGCGGTGATGGAAGTGCAATGACTGGCGCGTTGACCGCTTCTTTCAGCGACTCGATCAATCTTTGACGCGCGCCACCCATTACGCTGGTCAAGTAGGCGGTAACGACAGGCATCAAATCATCCGGGACGAAGTTGTCACCCTCTTCCACTTGGTCGTCATCGTCCTCCTCCTCCTCCTCCTCCCCGGCTGCACCTCCTGCCTTTGAATTGCTTTCCGACTGCTTTCGAGCCAAGACAGAATCATAGTCTGATGGAGGCACTGAAAGCGCGTTCCTCAACAGCCAATTTTGTTTCGCCTTGTTGAATTTCCAGTGGGACTTGTCCTTGATATAGATTTGTGCGTACTGGATCGCTTGCTTGGCTTGATCGCTCAATCGAAGATCGGTATTGGGGTCAGGCCCCACCTCTTCGGGTGACAATGCCATCGGTTTTGGTGCCGAGACTGCCGATGCTGTAGAAGCAGTCGCAGCGGTTGGCTCGGATGAATCTTGTGTGGGCTTCTTCTTTTGAGTGCGTTTACGCTTCCTTTTGCGCTTGCCATCTGCCTCGCCTCCCTCGCCCTTATCTTCATCATCCGAGGCCGAATCCGAATCAATATCCGAGTCTGATTTCGATTGTTTTGATGCTTTTCTTGACGTTTTGAGGGGGGCAGCTTTAGGTGCTGGCTCCTCTTCTTCATCGCTGCTGTCGTCACTACTGCTGCTGCTGTCGTCTTCGACATCGAGGGTTCGCTTCTTGTTTCTCATCCTCTTCCTTGTGCGCTTCGGTTTGTTGTCCTTGCTCGCTGAGCCGGATGGCCCAGCCTGGTTGATTGCAGTAGTTGCTGACATCTCGGCTGCGGCAGTGCTAAACAAGACGTGGTCGGGAAGAAGAGACCTTGTAGCAATCGAGGATCTCTCAACTCTATGTGCTCAGAAGAAGATTCGTTTTGCCAAAAATTGCCCGTAAGAAAAAGTGTCCAAAAAATTCGTGGAGGAAAAGGCAAAACAAAACACCGAGTCCCGAGAGTCGAATGTCCATCATTTCGACATTCCGGATGGTCTTCAGGAGCATTGACGGCTGCATCACTCTATCATCTTGACCTGTACACTGATCAGTGCAGACTTGTCGACGCCTCAAAGCGAAGATGGGCAATCTAGCTGGAGTCGTCGCCATTCTGGCGGTGATCTTTCGCCCGTCCTTGGTCGTGCCTCACGTCCAAGTTCCTGACATCCGCCATCTCGACTGGGAGGCCCTTCGTGCCAATGGCGTGCGCTACCTCGTCTTTGATAAAGACAATTGTCTCACAGCCCCACATTCGGACGTACTCGAGCCCTCGATCACGGAAGCATGGCAGCGATGTCAGCGCGTCTTTGGTCGGGAAAACATTCTCATCGTCAGTAACTCGAGCGGCTCTTCGGACGACCCTTCCGGTCTAGGTGCTGAATCACTCAGTCGCGCACTCAATGTCCCCGTTCTCTGCCACAAACACAAGAAACCTGCCAGAGCATGCGCAACGGAAGCGCTCGAATACTTTGTTGCACTATCTCATGATCGCGAGACGACGCTTGCACAGGCGCAACAGATGCTTCCCGGTTCCGCCTCGATCGATGCCGGGCCCAGTCGACAGAACAAAAAGTGTCTGAAAGAGAGAAGGAAGATCATCAAGAAGCAGGTCCCGGCAGATGAGGATGGGCAGGGAAGTGTTCTGCTCGTAGGTGATCGAACGATGACAGACGTTGTTGTAGCGCATCGGATGGGCGACGAACTCTCCCGCAGGAGAAGAAAGCTTGGACTCGACACAATGTCTTCCTCATCGGAAGCAGCGTCATCAATACTTTCGCCGCAATGTATTTCGGTGCTGACGACGGGAATATGGGCGTATGAAGGGCGGCTCAATGCCATGATGCGCAGATTGGAGATGCGAGTGACGTCCTATCTCATCGCCAAGGGATTCCAGCCAGGGCGACCAGGTCTTTTATCTCTACACAGGTCGCCGTCAAGCAACAGTGTCGACTGGCAAAACCTTGCTGCCAGGCCTGTCATTGAGATCAAGGCACTCGCCACGGGTCCTACCGATAATGACCTCCCTCGATTCGCATACACGGGTGATGAGGTTCCAAAAGCGACGCCGGTCGAACCGACCCTTGGCGCCATCCTGATCGCAACCATGGTACGACCGTTACCGCCTCGACTCGCCTCGATCGTCACCAGCTTGCTCAGTAGTAGACCTTTCTTCTGGATCTCGACCAATCTGCGCGATGGATGGAACGTCATGATCAGAGGACTTGAATTCGGCGTTCGTGAAGCAGGCATCCAGAGTCGTGCTCAACGCACCCGCTTAATGGCATACTCGTCCGAAGCTCCTCCTCCGAGCGGTCGTTTCAAGACTCGTTCCGCAATCGACCTTGACGAAGTAGCACCGCGAAGCAAAGCCGATACTAAGAAAGACGAGATCTCGGCGTCGCTTTCCGACTACCTCGAGTCGCGTATTCCGAACCTTCCCGAGTCTTCTCTTGCGATGATGAGTGGAGTTGCGCAACAGCTGCGCCGCCGTCCTGGTGACTCATCCGTACCATTTTCGGCACAAGGCTTTCTCCATCGCTTTTCAGCCACCAAATCTATATCGACAGCGAACTCAAGCGTAACTGCTCGACCGTTTTCGACCTCATCCATTCGACTCGAGCGAATCGCTGGATCCGATGGTCCACCTCGACCGCGCGTACCGATGCGGAATTGGATCGCAGCTTTCTCAGCGCTTTTTATCGTTCCTGCGAGCTACTACCTCGGTATGCGATTGCATGATCTCAAAGACACCAAGGCAATCGATCCAGCTCAACCTCTTCCGACTACTCCCGCGAAACCTTCACCGGAACACGATCAGCATCGAATCCAAGATGCACAGTTGATGCGACAAGCAGCAGAGGCAGCAGATAGGAACGTGTCCAAGGCATTGATCAAGTCGTCGTTGGACAGAAAGAGGGATTTGGAATTGACCTTGTTTCACTTGGTCCGTGAGAGGCAAGATGTGTTGGATAAATTGGATAGGGTTCATCAGCGCACAACGGAATTTTCCTGATAGAGCAGTGCCGATGGAATGCACACCTGACAGAACCGCACAAATGTCTGTTCAGCTGTGACAGCGAGCCAGAACATTTCCATCGGAAATGCAAAGAACAAGTTCCATTGCCTTTCCTCATCCCTTTGTTGCCCTTCAAACTGCTACACTGTTACAAAACAATCTCCTCAATGGTCTCCTTATTCGTCCCCAACTTTGGCAATCTTACGTAAATGTCGGTGGAATGGCCATCCAAGCTTCTGAAACTCAGACTCCCACCGAAAAAGTCGCAATAGACCTTTGCCATTGGTAGGCCCAAGCCTGTTTCCACCTGGACGGTGTGGAGTGCTGCTGGACCTGTCCCTTCCATTGGCTGAATCTTGGGCCAAGGTTTTGTGAGAGGGACTTGTTCGGTGACAGTACCTTTGAATTTCCCAATGGATTTCAAGGCGTCGAATCGATCCTTGGTTCCCAAGCCTGCGGAATTGAGGGGTGCTACATCGATCGGAGATGTATCGGAGGCAGTTGAGGGAGTGGGAGGAAGACCGTAGAAGGCAGAAGCAGAGTCGGAATGGTTGGACTGCGCTTCGATTTCCAATCGCTTCCGAACATTGCTGAACGAACACAAGGCGTCGATCAACGGATCCGAATAGCCTTGGGCGGTAGTAGTGGATGTTCCAACCGTGCCGAATTCGTTGGGTGGTGTAGTACCGCCTGTGCCTCCGGCAGATCCAACGCCTCCTCGAACAGCCCAGGTTCGAGAAGAAGGTAGGGAGAGTTCCGCCCACGGTTCGGCGTAAAACGAACTGGGGTCGATTGGCATGGATCCCACCATGGTATCGTCGGCGAGCGTGACCGGAATCGTTTCGTCATCGGGATGGAGTAGGCGAGCTCGGGATCCACGCGGTGGATAGCCCCCAATATGACCTGTATCGGGGAAAGGAATGGGATACTGTTGGTCCGTCTGCAGACTCGCTTCTCCTCCATTCATCGCTCCATCCCCTCCAGCACTGCTTGCAAATGTCGTTGCAGCAACCGCCTTCGACCCCACCAAAGACACTCTCGAAGGTGCAGACAATTGAGTGATCAAATCCGGCAATCCTCCGCCGGAATCACTGATCCTGATAATCAAATCCTCCTCCGGCGGACCTTCGACAATCGTCACTCTCACTGCTCCCCTCTCTTGCTGTCCCACGTGCTTCCGAATCGTTGCTCGAATGGCGTTCTTCAGTAGTTCAAAGACAATGTACTCGAGGTGCTCCGGAATGTACGCGAATCTGGCCTTGAGATCTCCATCCACTTCGACCTCGGGTATCCTCTCCTTTCCTATCCCCTGCACATCTGCAAACATCTGCGTCAACAATTTGACCCCTTTGTTCACCACACTGGCTACACTGAGACGAGTGTAAATGATACCGACATGGTCTCCAACATGGTCGACGTGCTCGTCGGCATCCTCTTCGCCTTCCGATCTGCGGACTGGTTCGTTGAAAAAGTGGAACGGATCATCCAATGCTTCGCTCAACGCAATATGCTGTTCTGCCAACACCCTCCTCGATATCCTACTTCTCAACATGCGTTCCATGAACTTATCCAGCTGCTGCCCTCTCAAATGATGGCTGCTCTCCACAATCCCAATGGTCAAACTTGGAATGATTGTCAAATGATCATCCAGTAGACCCCTCAACAAGTTGCAGAAACGTTCATTGTCGTCCATGTTCTTGATATGCGGGAAGCGTCGAAACGTCTCGAAAGCGGACCAGTACTTTTGATATACATCTTCGAGATGCTGGTTCGTCATGACGACAAAAGGCAGTGCTTGCAAATCCCGGATTCGATGGGCGATTCGAACGGGCAATTCGGTTCGAACGTAGTTGGCGGATTTGAGGATCTTTTCGCGATCACGACCAATGGTGCGGCCGAAGAAGATGAGCTGACGAAGAGTCATTCGAGTGGCGGGCTTGGCTGCCCATTGCTCGAGCACTTTGTTGAGGTAGAAATGGCGGCCGAGATCTGCTTCCGAATCCATGCCTAGGCGAGTGGGTGAAGGAGAAGAGGCTGTGCTCAAGGAGCGCGTGCCGCTGTGGTCATAGATGGGATGGCTTGGCAAACATCGTTCTTTGCCTTTGTGTGAAAGATTGCGTGGCTGTGCGTCGATTGTTGAGAAAGGTGATGATTGAGTTGCAGACACACCATGTCGTGATGGAACAACTACGTGAGTCGACCTCGACAGAGCAGGTGTGGAGATGGAGCGAGCCCCGACCCTGAGACGCTGGACTGTCTTCATCTTGCCTACCAGCTCAGATGATACGTACGATGATCGAAGCAAATGGTAAGGTAGGGGTTAAGGAGAAGGATTTGTGAACGAGGACCGCCAAAAACCGAGATTCGGAATCGGATGTCGGATTTCTTTATATATTTGGGACGGCGCACGGGCAACAAATCAGGGTCTAAAGTCTGCGCCCATCCCGCTCCTTGTCCTGCCCATTGAATGTTGCGATCATCCTACACAGCATACTGATCTCCACACTAAGACCACGATAGGAATGAAGACGATCCATGAATGCAGCAATGAAAGGTAAAATACAGCAACAAGAAAACGAAGATCGAGGGAGTGCAATGCAAGAGGGATTTCTGGCGGGTATATGATCAGCAAAGCCAAGAAAAGGGACAGTAGAACGTACGCTGATCAGGCGGCCAATGCGGTATGCTGATCAGCATAATACGTGGGCTCAGGTTCAGCTTCGCCGACCAACTCCCAATTGCTGCTGCCCGAACGAGGCAAAGTCGAAGCTGCATCCGCAACCATATCGGCCTCTCCCTCTACACCAGCTCCAACGATGCGCAAGCCATCCTTCCAGCCTCTGACGCGGGCACTACTGTCACGGTGATCAGCTGCATCGTCTGCCTGATTCACAATGTCGTCCGAAGACGAAACGCTACGGATCGATGAAATACCCAGATCCCTTCCTGCATCACCGAGCCTTGCCTTGCCCTGAGAAGAAGTAGCTGCCAAGTTCGCCAAACACGCTTCCAACGACATGGACGGTGCACGCCGCGCCTTTCTTGTAGGCTCTGCGGCTCGCATCGTGTGTGCAGCACCGCCTACGTTGGGGTGAATGACGGTGGTCATGTCGGTGTGGATCGAGCTGGTAGAGACATCCCGGTTGTGTCCAGGTTGTCCGGCAGCTGGCCAGCGCGGAGGACCCATCTCACCCCACTTACTCGCCCTCCCTGGCGAGATGACCGCTGGACCGTTTCGCGCTGAAGCTGCTCCGCCAACGACAGTAGCATTGCGCGGCACTTTAGCGACGAGCGAAGGACGTGGTCGGAAGCTTTCTCGCTGCGCCTTGACTGTTCTTGCGGCCAGGCCGACCGAGGCGGTGGTCACGCTGCGTGCACCGTAGGCTGACGCATATCCTGGTACAGAGAGAGGCGCGCCGAATGGCTTGGAAGCCAGATGCGGACTGGGACCAGGAATGCGAGATGGGCTGCTCGTGCCAGCGGCGTACGAGGCACTGCTTGCTGTACGATAGGCCCCCGCCATGGACGATGCAGGTCTCGAAATGCCGCTGGCAGCTCCACCACTGTAATGCGTCTTGGGTGCTGCTGACATCGGAACACGGGCCGAAGTCATTCTTGATACTGATGCTGGTACCGCCCCTTGTCTTACCGACGGAGTCCTCGCGGATGACGCTGAGACAGTGGCTGGTGCGGCTGCGATCCTTTGCTTTTTGATTGTCCCCTGATGAGGTGTCATCGAACGCATCGGCGTAGCGGCCACGCCTCGATTCGACGTCGCTGAGGGCGCCAAGGGCCCTCTCCTGACACTGGCTGGTGCGCTGACGGGAGGAGCAGGCGGTTGAGCGCCAGATACAGTCCTTGACCTTTTGCGATTTGCATTTTCCTTTGATCCTTCCACTTGTTCCAGTAGCTCGTCCAGGTAGCGAAGGCCGTTGATGGTAAATGACTCTCCATGCTCCTCTTCCCAGGCTGGAATGACTTTGAGCAGTTCTGCCTCGATCTTTGGTTTCTGAATCTTTACGCGCTTGCGCATCTTCTCCTCTCGCAATAGACGACCCGGATCGCCGCGGTTGGATCGACCGAGCAGACGCGATCCATCGGCAGCCGATTCGTCCAGCTGTCTTGCTTCGTCGAGAAGTTCCTTGTATCTACCAATGACCTTGAGGACAGGCGCCTTGACTCGGACCTGCTCGATAAGCAGATCGATCATCTGCTCATGCGAAGCAAGGATCTCATCCGTAGGAAGAGGCTCATCGAGATTGGGGTCAACGTCTGCGGAAACGTCGATGAAGAAAGCAGGAAAGGAAGCTTGGCGCTCCTCGTCGGTGAGAAAGAGACTGTCCCAAAGTGTCGCGATGCGTTCGCGTGTCTTTGTGATGAAGAGCGACATGTGCTGCGCTTTGAGTTGCTTCATTTTCTCGAGCTCGGCCTGGTAGGCCTCAATGACGTCCATGGTGCTACCCCTATGATCCATGACAAAGGCATCCATTTCTTCCTCTGGCACGTCGAATTTGGCCCAGAGTTCGCTGAGCTCATCGTATAGGTCCTGGATGAGCATTTCGCGACGCTGTTTCTCCGCTTCAAGCCACTGCAATTTGGTGGCTGCAGACGCCAGGTTGGCCTCGGACGGCTCTAGGAGGTGAGATGGAGCAGCTGGGGCAGTAGATGTCTTGCTTGTTGACGAGAGCTGTAGTGCAAGATCGCCGCTGTTCCTCGCAGGTTGGCCACCGAGGGATGCGCGAGTAGGAGTCTGTTCGAGAAGATCGTCGATGGCTTGGCTGTGATTGCGCGAAGATGCGGCATCGCGACGCTCGGGCTGCTCCGTACTGACAAATTCGCCGGTGAATCTGCGCGTTTCTTCGTCGTGGATCGGCTCAAGTTGTAGATGAGAAAGGATGGCGCGATCGAATTGAATAGTGCCTCCCCCAGAGTCGATCTGATCACCGGACTGTTCGGAGTCAAAGACACGATCATCGCTGAGGGCTGCTGGCTGCGCTGGTTCTAGATTGAGTTCGGACCAAAGCTGAACGATTTCGAGCAAGCTTGTCTGAAGTCGTTCTGACCTCGTATTCACTTCCTTGGAGCATCGAATGATCTCTGCCTCGAAGAGGGCGATACGTGGCTGTGAGACATCGCGAAAGGTAGTTTGTAGGGCTGCTTCACTGCTTGATACGCCTTGCGAAGTGTCTTCGGGGATAGTGACGAAGCTTTCAAGAAGCGGGACGTAGGACTGTAGCTTTACAGAGAGTCGATCGAGCTGAGCTTCTTTGGCAGTGTAAGTTGCTTTCAAACGGGTTTGATCGATCTGCAGTTGGGCTCTGCGCTGCAACAGAGGTTGTGAGTCTATCTGCGGTGTTTCCGAATCAGCAGCGGGTGATAAGGCTGCCGAGAGCATCCGCTTGCCGATCGCATTTTGCAGAGATGGACTTGAGGCGTGTGACTTTTCGCCCAAGGCTCTCTTTATGAGCGTATTGTCGGCCTCGATCCGAGAGCATTCGGCGCTGAGATCTCGGGCTTCTCGCTGCACTTTTTCGATCTGGTCATCGACTGCTGTTTTTAGCGCCTGGTGAAGTGCGTCGAGTGCACCTTGAAGTGCTTCGGGTGGATGTCCGATTTGTGAATGGAGGTTGACAAGTTTCTGCGTCGAGTCGGATAGCAGCGTTGCCAAAGCTGCCGCGTCCATGGTGTTGCTTAAGGGCGCTTCTTATAGCCCTAGAGTGGCGCTTCGATTGTCGCAATCAAGTTCTCAATATAGATATGGTGTGCAGTGTATAGGGAATAGGATGTGCTGAGCCCTCCTGTGTGGTGGTTTGTCGGGGGAGAGCTGTCTGTCGTTGTGATTGTTGGGCGGTTGGAGGGAGCGTAAAGTGGCGACAATAGTGATAGGCGGAAGTAGGTAGAGGAGATAGATGGAGAGATATGATGACGTCGAGCGGATGGACGAGATCCAAGTCTGACTTTGATTGCGACCCTGCTGTCGTCTAGAGGAACATCAACTTCCACCTGCCCAATTCGCAGCCTCAAGCAGTCCAACACGCTTGAATGCACAAAAATCACAAATCACACTGAAATTGAGTAAATTGCTGACCCGCGAAAACGCGTTGGATGAGGATGGAGTCACGTGCTGTCGGAAGTCAGATCAGATTTGGGCTGCGCGTCTGTAGGAGCAGAAAATATTTCTGAGCTGCAGGTTCACACGAAAGCGAGCCGCAGGGTGCTTTTGGCCCTGTCTCGGCGTTGATGCGATTGCAAGTGCAGAACAGCGTGGCTGCTGTTTGGAAATGCAAAGAGAGAGGTGTGTGTGTTGGTGTGTGTGTAACTCAGACGAGGCTCTTTACACAAATTCCTCTCGCGCTGCAAAGCCATCCTAACGTGAATCTGCACAACCGTGAACTGTGTTCGTGACAGCGACCTTGTGTCGGAATAGTCACAGCAGCATCTCCGATCCTCCGCAACAGTCCCGCTCGCTCCTTCGCTCCGCGTCCCTCACCACTAGTCACTTCTTCTAACGACGCTTTTGCTGCTGTCCTACCCTTCCTTTTGTCGTCTTCTTTGATACCAATACCACTTACACTTGAAGTGGCTTCACGCTCGATCGGCGCAAAGCTTTATCACGCACATCTTCATATACCCAGGACATTCTATTGAACAGCCAAGTAGCGTAAATACACGAGACATCACCTACTTTGGACTGCCAGCTACTCCATATCTCCAATGCAGTCTTGATCACAGTCGACGCGGATCTCCTCCTTACTCGGCGCCCGCCCAAGCTCGTGGTCCAGCGCTCATCAGTCTCGCGTTCCTCATACCCCACCGTCGATATGGACACTGAACAGCTCACCTCATTCGTATCGGCGTCGCCTGGCGTCGAGGACTTCACCACCCCAATCGCGACCGACCTTGTCACGAAGCCCACTTCAGAGTCGCGCTCTCCGTCGGCAGCTAGCACGGCAACCGAGCGACCTATGAACCCGCTTCCCGACGATCCCTCATCTCCTACCAAGCCGCCTTCCATTGAATCCAACTTCTCCAGCGTTCAAGGCAAGACCGCTGGCTCTCCACCGCATCACGACGATGCTGCAGAAGCAGACGAGACGGTGAGCTCCATCTGGGACGAATCTGTCCAAGACAAGACGCCAACGGCCGTTCGGCATCATGGTTCGGCTGACGACGCGCCATCATCCTCCGCAGCTCCTGAGCCGCAGCTCGTAACATCCAGTCACAAGCCTGACTGGATGACGGACGATTTGGATGAATCTTGGCCAGAGGACGATGCTGTCGTGCCACCCACTTCCGCTCCAAGCGAAGCACGAAATCAGCCAGCTCAAGACACCTCCACAGCTTCCAGAGCAGCTCAACTCGCGTCGACAACCGCCGAGCAGGATGTGTCTCATTCCGCTCCTCGCCCGACGTCACCGAGGCATCCTCTCGCCACTCCATCCGTAGCGTCGCGTCCGAACATCTCCTCAGCGGTCTCCAACGATCTCCCAAATCCGGCCTTCTCAGCAGCACGTCATCAGGCGCGTCGAGCATTGCTCAAAGCGAGACCTTCCGCAAATGGCGGACCGACACCACGAGCACAGCTTGCAAATAGCGCGCTCCAAGCAGGCCCGTCGACGCCTTCGCTCCGGCTTCCTAGCCATCAAAATCGTCGCAGTCGTCTGCGTAGGTCCAATGCAGAGAACGAGGAGGGCGACAGTACTATATGGTCCGAGTCAGAATCCGACTCTGACTCGGCCTCGAACGATTCGGCACCGGACGACTTTGCCAGCGCCCGTGGCTCTCTTGCAGAAAATTCGCGTATCACCAACATTCAGACCGCACAGCATTCCAGAGCCATCTCACAGCAGCAACCTCAGTCGCCCACAGCCGCTTCGGATGCTTCAGCTGCCAAAGGAACTTTCATCCACAAAGCAGACGCCTCGTCTTTGCCGCCCGTCCTCCGTCCAGTATGGCAGAGTCCTGCAAAGGGCCAAGGAGGGCCCAACCGCAAAGGCATTGCAGCTCTTGGCGGCGACATGTTCACGCCTATGAAGCTCCAGTCCATGTTCAAGACTCCCACACCACCTGAAAAGCCGGCTCAAAGCATCATGTCCGCCCTCAATCCCTTCACAATACCTGACCCCCCACCCAACGACCAGCAACCAGATCCGGCACAGCCTGACGTCGCAGGCGCCACGACAGTCGGCGGTAAAGAGGAGCAAGATCCCGCTCTTGCGCCCGGAGTGATTGCGGCCCTTTCGAGCAGCTCCGCGCCGGCACAGGGCGGTGAAGCAGTATCCGATCGCATCGCCACACGTGCAGCTTTGCCTAGCACTCCTTTCACATTTCAGACACCACAGGCGCCTCAGAACCACCATCTTCAAGTCTCTCGCGGCATCGTTCCGTCGCAGTCCTTGCAGAACATGCAGACACTCCATCCCAACGGTTTGCAAGCATCGGCGCTTGCCCGACCCGCCTCGGCTGCCGCCGACCTCGGTCTGCCCTCGGGCCCTCCGACCCCGCACACTCCGATGCGTCTTTTCAAATTCAACTACGACGATGCTGTCACTCGAGCCAAGCTGGAAGACATGGTCAACGAGAGGACGCCAGCCGCTCCGCAGCAACCGACCAGAGTAGCTGAAGTTGAACGTGAGCGCAAGCGCCTCCGCCTTGACGTCAAGCCCCGCAAGGTCCTCACGGGCGATCTCATGTCCATGCCTATGCTCACCAGCGCCGACCAGCCTCAGCAAGGTGCCGATTTGCCAGTCGACCCTTCATCGAAGCGTCAGCCCGTCATCGACTACGTCAAAGAATCGGCAAGCTTCATGAGCGCTCTCCAAGATGCCGTTCGAATGCCCGATGCGGGACCAGATGCCTCGCCAGAATGGGCGACAGAGGAAGACGAATCGTCTAGCAACGCCAGAGACGGCAACCCCTTTCATCGAGGGCGTACAGAAGCATCGCCTGGGCCATCGGCAACGTCCCCTCCCAGACGCCGTCGATCCATCGTCCTCGGCCACCGGAGACGGCTCTCGCAGCAGGCAAGCCCTGCTCGCCACGACGTGATGCCGTCGGCCGTCGAACACGGAAGCCCGCAACGTCTGGCTTCGCGCAGATTGCCACCCGACTCGTCCTTCATAACCGAGTCCAGCTCCAACGACGTGCCTATGTCGTCAACGCTCAAGTCTCGTGCTTCTCTCTCTCGACGCATCGCTGCCCTCGCCAAGGAAGCCGAGTCACCTCGCAAGCTCTTGCGTCGCATCAGCGCGACCGCCATCGCCGAAGACGAGGTCCAGGAAGAATTTGATGGCCAAGACGCCACACCCGGAAACAAGTGGGAACCGTATAAGCTGGCCGAAGAAGCCAATGCCTATCGAGACGAACAGATCCGCCAACTCGAAGAACGCATTGCGAGACGCAAACAGCTTTACACTCCTGCAAAGCCAAGTCCAACGGATCAGGCCACGATGCAGGAAGAACCACGTACTCTGCAACGACCTCAGATGATCACTCTGCACGAACCCACTCTTGACGTCATTGCAGCTCGACGTCAGTATCGTGCTAGCAACGCCGCTGAGGAAGATTCCGAAATCGACGAAAGTGACATGTCGGACGAGCTCGCAGCTCATATTCAACAAGACGGGAACACTCGTCGATTTCAGGACGGCATCGTCTTGTACGACTCGGAGCGAATTCCTAATCCACCGCTTCCGGACCCATCGCGTGTCTTGCGTAACATTGCTTCAGCTGCTGAGCTACGTAACAAAGTTCCCGACCGCGTCTCAATGACCCGTGCGTCGTCTTTGCTGGCGCTTCCTACTCAGCCGACGGCAGCGACCATGGGGGTCGAGAGTCTCGAGCAACCTGGCAGACGCGGAGATCGCACCGCTTCTTCCAATACACTGGTAGATCCGAGCAACGCCAGGACCATCTCTGGTGATGTCGGCTCGCAACTCACCATTTCCGACCTCGGCGGTAAAGGCGCTACCATCACCCGTACCGGCAGCTTGTTCAATATCAGCCAAATCCCTGATCAGGAGATCGAAAGCTTAGGTCGAGGCAGACTTGTCTTTAACAAAGAGTTGCATCGCTGGGAGAAGGTACCAAGGTCTCGCTCTTCGCAAGAAGACCTCCGATCAGCCGCAGCCTCACGCAATGACGTTGTCGATGGAAGACTCAGCAAGACTCCTGTCCCTCCGATCCCCGAAGCGTCGGCAGAGATATCTAGGAGCTTCGACGTCTTTTCCGAGTCGGCAGAGGAGCAGCAAGCTCGTGCGCAGCTTGGTGGTGGCACCAATTCGTT
Organism: Ustilago vetiveriae; assembly: GCA_928722275.1. Classification (NCBI taxonomy): domain Eukaryota; kingdom Fungi; phylum Basidiomycota; class Ustilaginomycetes; order Ustilaginales; family Ustilaginaceae; genus Ustilago; species Ustilago vetiveriae. The sequence goes on from CAKMXE010000003.1 coordinate 763,885, forward strand.
CCAGCAGCGCCTTTCTTCCAACAACCTGACTGCCGCCGATGGCAGATTGAGCGACTCGAGCGATCCATTCAAAGATTTTGAAAGTTTCGGACAGAGCTCACACGCCCCAGCGTCGCCATCCGATATTGTGGATGAGACGGACGAATCCACGCCTAGACCCGTCAAGTCATCGATCTTTGTATCGAAGCGCGACTCGCGTCAGCTGCATGGAGTTGCTCCGACCCTGTCGTCGTCGCAGCAATCTTCAAAGGAGTCGCTTCCAAAGTCGGACATGCCGTCATCGCGCGAAGCTCCCCTGTCGTCAACGCCGGTGCCCCCTTCTAGCGCAACTCCGAAGGGACTTGCACCGCGGCCATTGCCCACGAGCACGGTTCCGAGGTCGGGCTCTTCGCTGCGGAATGTAGTCACTTATAGTCCAGATTCGACTGCCAGCAGTCATCAGTCGAGTTTGGGTCAGCAGGGAGCCGACGATCGAGAGCAGTCAGATTCACCAGCCTACAACAAGGGCCACAAAGAAGCTCACGCTGCCGGCACGAAGCGAGCTCGCGAAAGCGTGAACGCAAATGCAAAGACGAATGTATTTGCGACTCCAGACCGTCGCGCTGCTCACCAGCATCAACACCTTGCAACGCCAACTCCGAGAGCTTCGATCTCCTCGATGTCGACACCCAAGTCCATCCTCAAGCAGCCTGCCGCCTATCGCAGCGATGTCCCTGATCGTCTCAACGGAGGCTCTCACAGCACGTCTGGCAATTCGGGTGCAGGTGTCGGAACACCGAATCGAACGATTAGCTTTGCTGACCCACCTTCTGCTACGCGTGCGCGTGATTTAGGTTTGGCTTTTTCGTCGCGAGCTAGAGGTGTAGCTGCAGGACCACGAGCTCGCCTCCCGCCACAGACGGAGGAACACGAGGAGGCAGTCTCTGAAGACGGACGGACTCAAGCTATTTCAAGCGCCTTGAGGGTGCTGGCTGACTTGACCCTCGGCGACGAGTCTGGCGTGTTGCCCTCGAGTGCCCTCACATCAACGAAAATGCTTGATCTGGACGCTAACCGCTCGCACTGGTCTTATCGCACATTACGACGCCCTCGTAAGACTCGACACGGTCTCAGCGAAGACAACGAGGACGAAGATCATAGCTGGAACCAGGACGAAGAGACCTACGATGAGCTGCACGGCTATCCGGATATGACCCTTCTGACAGACGCTTCCTTCAATTTGGCTCACGACAAAGTTTTGGAGGCGATCACCGACGTCGAACCCTGGGAGCCAGGCTGGGACGAGCTTCAGGCTATTGACCTTAGCCGTCGACGTCTCGAGTCCTGTGTTCGACTCAAAGAGTTCCTCCCGATGCTTGAAGAAGTGGATTTGCAACATAACGAGCTGTCGTACCTGACTGGTATTCCGACCTCTGTGCGCATACTCAACGTGGCGAACAATCGTCTCACCTCTATGGCATCGTTTGGACATCTACTGCATCTCGAGGAACTCGACATCAGCGGCAATCAGATCGACTCGCTGACGCATCTCAGCTGCCTCAAGCACCTGCACACGCTCAAAGCGGACGGAAATGCGATCAGTTCGCTGGAAGGCATCGACAAGATCCGCAGCTTGACTCACCTAAGCCTGTCCGGCAACCGTCTGAAAGGTATCAATTTGGCCACGACGCAATGGGCTGGATTGGAGTCGCTCGATGCATCTCATAACCAGCTGATCACGATACGGGGGCTGTCGCTCATGCGTCGGCTCAGGTCGCTGAACCTTGACCACAACGACTTGAGCTTGGTCGATCTGGCTCCTGCCATGCCAAAACTGCGCGTACTGCGGGTGAGCGGAAATGTACATCTGCAGTTGCTTGACGTTGCACCGGCGAAGCGGTTGCGAACGTTGTATGCCGATTACTGCGATTTGGACCGCATCGATAATCTGGATCAGCTCGAGAATCTGGACAATCTCAGTATGCGACAGCAGGTCGAGGCATCCATTAGGTGGCCTGCCGATCAATTGCGCGATGTGCGTCGACTGTTCCTCTCTGGCAACGCTTTCCCACAGGGTATCTCGACGACAAGCACCACAGAGGAGGTGCGAAAGCCAATCGCGCCATCACTGGCAGCACAGACGCCCTTGATGCACCCGCTGCGGTTTTTGAACCTTGTCTACCTGGAACTCTCGGCGTGTCAATTGATGCAGCTGCCTGTTGATCTCGCGAAAATGGCGCCAAATCTGCGCTCGCTCAATCTGGATCACAACCTCATCTCGACTCTACCCAGTCTTGAGGGTATGCAGAGGTTGAAGCGACTCAGTCTGGTTGGATGTCGAGTCAAGAAGAGCAAGGCGATCATCACTGCTGTCCGTGGATTGCCCGAGCTGCAGGTGCTCGATTGCCGTACGAACCCTTGTACGCTTGGACTGTACGCTCCCCTCATTGCGCCATCTGCTACACCTACGCATCGGAACGAAGAAGGTACGCCCGACATGGATGCTTTTGCGGCATCGTGGCTACCGCCGGTTCCGAATGCTCAGATCGTGCAGCCGGATCTTGCAGCGGCCGAACGAAGGCGCGAAGCTGCAGCGCAGCGGGCGCAGATTGAGCAGTTGGAGAAATCGCATTTCCACAAACGCCGCGCTCCTCTGGCCGACTATGCGATTGATCCCAATGCCACGCTCGCTAAGGATGCTTTGGATAAAGAAACAGCGAGAAGAGCGGCGAAGGACGGCGCGAGCTATTCGAATTTGTTCCAAGCGGCCGATGCACGATTTGTCAAGACAGTACCGAAGCAGTTCTACGAACGACGAGTGCTGCACAGAGGACTGCTAGCAATGGCTTGTGCCAAATTGACTTGGGTTGATGGGTTGATGGTGGAGGAGCAGGAGATTGAGGAAGCAGATGCGCTGGTTCAGAGTCATAGATTCGATCGTGCACCAGTGGCGTAGAGGTCCAGATGCAAGGATGAAGTTGTAATTTTATTGTATTCTGTCTAACTTATGCCAGCCTTTGTGTTCGATGAGTGACTTGCACAGCAATGATATCGCTCAATGTCTCGCAGGAGGTTGCGATGGTACACGCAGAGGAAAGAGAGGAACAGAGCCACTGCACAACGGAGCGAAACAAAGCTTAAATCCGAGCTGCACGCGGTTAAACCAAATTTATCTGCGGAGAGGTACGATTTGCCACGGCGAATTTGGGCTGTTGGAAATCAGAGCTCTGCTTTTGGTCAGCATCTGTTGAACTGTATCTTCTCCCAGCTCTTCCAACTATCAACCCATTCCGCTGAACGAGCTCTCTACGCAGTTCTTCAAGTTGACAGAGCTTTCAAACTGCTTCCTATCACGAAAAAAAGATCTTGCCAGCTCGGGCTGAGCTTGCTTGTTGTTGCCGTAGCCTCGGTTCACCTACAAATACCTGCTTTGGTCGGTCGACTTGCCACAACCCATTCCGTCTACACTACCTTGACTTCTTCCCGTCGTTATCTCACCATCACCAGACAGCATCAGCTAACTGCATCGGCTCAAAGCACAACTCCATTTGCACCACAGCGACAGCAAAGTACACTCATCGCAAGCAAAATGAGCGATCCTTGGGACTGCCTCTACCGTGGGATGCTGCCCTTCCACGAGCACTTCCGTCACGCTACATCCCAAATCTCTGCTCTCCTCACCACCCTTTCTCCCTCCTCGCCCTCCAAGAACCAACCTCAGAACTTGGCCAACCTCCTCTACCTCTGTGCATCTCTCTGTCAATCGCTCGAAACGCACCACGCAATCGAAGAGCGGTTCATCTTTCCTACACTGGCCAAAAAACTTCCGCAATTCGCCCACTCGTCCCAACACACCAAGGAACACGAAGAGATGCACCATGCGCTGGAAAATCTGGAAAAGTACGTAGGGGAAATCAGCATGTCGCTCAGAGCAGGCAAGTTAGAAAAGGGCGAAGAGCTGCAAGATGTCTTTGACCATGCTAAGATGGTCGGGTTGGTGGAAGAGTTGAAGAGAGTCTTGCTGCCACATTTGGAGGCGGAAGAGGCGAGTTTGAGGGCGCCTGTAGTCAAGGCTGCTGGATTTCAGTTGGGCGAGATCAAGAATTTGATTCGTTGAATGCGTGCGGTTTGTAAAGTACTTATAGATGATACAGTGGAACATGCTTTTGGGTCTGGGTATGTAATGTGTGTATGTGATACTGTACAAGAACAAAGAAGGCCGATTAGAGCGTTCGGACGCTTCGAGGACCATTTTCAGTAGCTTCATCTTCCTCGACTGCATCGACAAGATCAGCTTGCCATCCGGTACTATCTTTGTTGGCAGTGTGGCTGTCGAAGCGACGTTTGTACTCGCGCATGTAGGTGGGGAATTTCGAGTACATGGCGAAGATGCCGCTTTTCTTTGCAAACACCACCTTGACCAGTGCGATGCCGATTTCTTGCGGCAAGATTGTCCAGCTCTCGTCCGCCTCTGCATCGAGATACTGGAGTAAGCCGTAAAAGAGTAGATCGTCTTCATCTTTGAACTGTTGATACTCGACAAAGTCTGGATCGAGAACTTGGTCGATCCAGTGGGCGGGAATGACACGGTGTTGCATGAGGATAGAGTTGGCGACTTCCATTCGTCTTGCACGAGGTGCCGCTTGGATGGCTGCTACGATGGCTGCTTTGGCGACAATCTTGAGCGCCTCTCGAGTTTCCGACTGAGCCCGTTTTCGCTGAAACAGCAGATCGTGATAGCTGGCAAGCTCGTGGGCTAAAGCAAGCAGGACGCGCCACATCTGCCCACGAGCAGCGAGAAACAATGTGTGCGCCTCGATAGCCGTTCGATAGAATCCTAGCTCCAGAGCCAAATCTCCGACGGTGAGCGCTAGACCATGCGTTACAGTCCAATTTTGGATTCGTACTCTCTCCATGTCAACTGCAAGTTCACGGCTGCCGTCTGCTGGCTCAATGACCATGCCGGAATAGCCAGATCGACTGTCACCTGCTCCGACTCGAACTTCGCGCATCCCAAAGCTGAGAAAGCCGCTCGCAAGGGTTTGCAGAGTGGTCTTGCCCCACCGGTAGCTCGTTATATCCGGATTGGGCTCTGAAGCCACCCATGCAGCAAGGAACGACGAGGTGCTGGACGTGCGCAACAATGTGAGCAACGATCGGACGCCGGCATCAATGACGTCCTTGATGATACCCCAGTTCTTGCTCAGCTCTCGTTCCTGCTTTGTACGACGCAGAGCCAGCTGCGAGCTGTCGTATTCAGGTATTGGTTCTGAGCCTCCTTGTTGCTTTGTGTGGAATGGAAAGTTGACACCCATCGAGACAGCAAAAGATGCCACGTAGGAAAGACATGTCTCGAAATGACCTTGGCTGTATAGGTAGTTGACGGTCCATTCTTGATTCGTCGACCCAGTGCGATTTGCTTTACGATCTACGAGAAGCTCCGAGGGGCTTGGAATCCTGAAAGCTGCAATGTCGAAGGATGGCGTGCTAGTGCTCGGTGAAATGTACCACGTTGGCACGTCGATCTTGGCGGTGTATTCTGCTTTTGCTTTCAGAAAGAGAGCCTTGATCTTTTCTGCGCGAGGATCTTCATCTCCTTTTTCCTCAATGTCCAGCTCATTGAGTAGGCCATCAAGCGCCGATAGGTCGTGTTCGGCCATTGTGCCTCTTGCATTAGGAACTCGGATGCAGTTCGTGAGGGATGAGAATGTAGAAGGCAGACGGGTGGGAGTGTTGAACAGCAGGAAGGAGCTGCGAGAAATCCGTCTTCAAAAAATTCATCACCGATACTGAAGAATCACAGCTAAGTCGCCCGATTCGACCTCCACCGCATCTGATTTTGTTACGCAAGGCTGCTGTCCTACGCGCGATCTTCCGTTTCCCTCGTTCCTGGCCTGTGCAGCGTACAGACAGTGAGTGAAAGCTGAGCAGCGGCGGCAACGACATCCTTGCCGAGACCATCCCGGAGCCACACAAAAGGGTCCAACACCCGCTTCGTGTCTCTCGCTCGCCCCCCTCCCTCAAACTCCATATGCACATGACTTCGCAAGACCATCCAACTCCATGCGTCCATAGCCTCACTGCCACCCTATCTTACGGCTCGCTCGTTCAGCTCAGTCGAGTGTTGCCTTGATATACTACTGAACGCAATGCTGGCGCCTCCACCGTCTCGGCGAGGCCCCGGTCGGCACACGACTTTCAAGGCAATCTTCAGGCTGGTATCCGTCCTTACCGTCTACTCGGCCTTGCTTTCAAGCGCCAGCGCATCCAATCTAGCTCACGGTCTGGCACCCACACTCAATCGTCGCTATCTCCAGACATACACCTCCCTCTTCTCCAACGCATCCGTCGCAAATGTACCTGAACGACCACCAAATTGTCCACCATGCCCGGAGCCCGATTGCTTCAACTGTCAGCTGCCGGCCTACGAGTGCTATCAATTTGGCGAGTGCAACCAGTACGACGGCCTTTGCAGCTGTCCTGTCGGATTTGGAGGACCCGACTGCCTCTCGCCTCTGTGCGGGTCGCCAGCGGACGGATCCAAGCGCTTTCCCAAAGGCGAACCTGGCGATGACAAATCTTGCCAATGCTCTGACGGATGGGAAGGACTCAACTGCAACGTATGCAAAACGGATGCTGCCTGCTTCAATTTCATGCTTGGTGGCGAGCGCCTCGGTGAGAACGGCACGTGCTACGATGGAGGCGCTACCATCCAGCAAAGCTTCCAAGAGTGCGATGTGACCAATCAGAAGATCGTCGACATGCTTCCGGGTCGTCCGCCTCAGGTCACGTTCAGCTGCGACAAGCGCGATGCCTCTTGCAACTTTCAGTTCTGGATCGGTGCACGCGAATCCTTCTACTGCGGTCTGGACGACTGTCAAGAGACAATCGAAATTGGCAAGACTTCCAATCGAACTTCGTACGACTGCAAAAAGGTCAGCTGTCAGTGCATCCCTGGGCGCATGCTATGCGGAGAGTCGGGCAGCATCGACATCTCCGAGTTCTTGACCGAAGAAATCAAAGGTCCCGGCAAAATGTCATGCAAGACCGAACCGGACGGAGCCCGCAAATGTCGCTTCGAAGAGCCGGGTATGAACGGACTCATTTCCGACGTTTTTGGCGACGAAGCCATCTTTATCACTTGCAAGTCGGGCGAATGCATCCACTTCAGCCAGGCCCCGGGCTACCAAACGCCCATCGCACCAGAGAAGCCCGTCACATGGGTCGTTGTCAGCGCTGTTGCAGCTATCCTGATTGTCATCGTCTCGGTTAGCTTGCTGTGGATGCTTGGACGGCACTATAAGGACGATGAGGTGCGACTGGGTAACGTGCGGCTCCCAGAAGAGGAAACTGATCTTATGAAGGATCATATTCCCGCGGCATTGCACTGGGAGAATGTTGGATACCGCATTGGATCCAAGGCGCTGCTCGATGGTATCACTGGTTCTGTCAAGCCTGGCGAAGTCATGGCCATCGTAGGTGCCAGTGGCGCGGGCAAGACTACATTCCTAGACATCCTCGCACGACGCGAGAAGCGTGGAACTACATCCGGAACCGTGCTCATCAATGGCAGGAAGATGTCGAATCAAGAGTTCAAGCGCGTTGTCGGCTTTGTCGATCAAGAAGATCTGCTCATGGAGACTTTGACGGTCTACGAGACGGTCCTCTACTCCGCATTGCTGCGTCTTCCACGCGACATGTCGCTCGAGGCAAAGAAGTTCCGCACGCTCGAGACTATGCAAGAGCTTGGGATCCTCGGCATCAGGGACAGTCGCATCGGTGGATCGGGTTTCACGGCTGGAGGCAGCAAAGAGGGTCGCGGCATCAGCGGTGGAGAGAAGCGGCGAGTTTCCATCGCTTGTGAGCTCGTCACCAGCCCCAGCATCCTCTTCTGCGATGAGCCGACATCGGGGCTTGACGCATACAACGCCTTCAACGTCGTCCAGTCGCTTGTCACATTGGCCAAGACGTATAAGCGCACCGTCATCTTCTCGATCCACCAGCCGAGGTCCAACATCGTCGCACTCTTCGACAAGCTCTTGCTGTTGGCCGAAGGCCGTGTTGTCTACTCGGGTCCCTTTGGAAAGTGTAGCGATTACTTTGACCAGGTGGGTTACCCTTGCCCGCCTGGCTTCAACATTGCCGACTTCCTGATCGATCTCACTGCGCGCCGTTCCACTGCGGCCGACCACACCGACGACGATGTTGAAGGCGGCGGATCTGCAGGAAGCACACACGCACGAAACGACACTAGCATCGTCACTACCGGCACAAGCTCTCGAGACGAATCCACTGAGCTTCGAACGAGGCCCAACTCGATTGCGGAAGACGGATCGTCGCGCGGAGGAAGCTTGCGCAAGAAGACAAGCCGCCTTGCCGACGGGCTGCGCAATGCCTTTGCCAATGGTCAAGGCAACGGTCACGATGTCTGGATGCCAGCTCTGAGCAGTGGCAAGCTGGTACATTTGGTCAACTCTTTCGCCGAATCGGCCATTTCGCATGATACTAAGGTCGAGTTGGACGCTTTCCTAGGGCGCCAATCTGGGGGAGTGACGAACGACCTTCCTGACCTCGCTAGTGAAAGCTCGTTGCTGCGATCGTACAAGAAAGCCGGTCTGTGGACACAATTCAAGATTCTATCGGGACGGGCCTTCAAGAATCTTTACCGCGATCCGATTCTCATGTTTGCCCATTTCGGACTGGCGATTGTCCTTGCGCTGTTCTGTGGAGTGCTTTACCACGGCGTGACCAACGATATCTCGGGGTTCCAAAATCGTTTGGGACTGTTCTTCTTCATCCTTTCGCTGTTCGGATTCTCATGCCTCACATCGCTGGGCGTGTTTGCCAACGAACGCGCGCTCTTTGTCCGCGAGAGGAGCAACGGCTACTATAGTCCGCTCACGTATTTCACGAGCAAGTTGCTATTCGACATTTTGCCACTTCGAGTGGTTCCGCCGTTCCTCTTTGGTGGATGCGTCTACTTCCTCGTTGGGCTCGTTCCGGGAGTAGCCGAATTCTGGAAGTTCATCCTGACGCTTGTCTTGTTTTCACTGTCCGCCTCTTCCGCCGTCTTTTTCATCTCGATCGCCATCGCAGACACCGGGTTGGCCAACCTGGTTGGATCGCTGACCATGCTCTTCTCGCTCCTCTTTGCCGGTTTGTTGATCAATCGAGATCGCATTCCTGGCTATCTGAGATGGCTTCAGCATCTGTCGTTCTTCCATGCGGCGTACGAGGCGTTGATCGTCAACGAGTTGAGGAACCTCAGTCTCAAGGAACACAAGTATGGCATCGACATCGAAGTCCCCGCTGCAAGCATCATCAGTTCGTTTGGATTCAACAGTCAGGCGTTTTGGTGGCCAGACATCGTCACTTTGGCCGCCCTCTTTGTAGGATTCACCGCCATGAGCTTGGTTTGGCTGGTGGTGTTTGTTAGGGAGAGAAAGTAAGGGGAGGATGTGGATGGCAATTTCATAGACTCGATGAATCGTTGCAGGATTCGATGAGAGATTGTGACGTAGAAAACGTGAAGAAACGCAAGTGGTGGAGCTAGAAGACGGTTCCATCGCTCAAAACGTTGATCGGGGGACCGCCGGTGGACGGTCTCTTCTGCCGAGCAACTTCTCTGCCGCCTTTCCAGGTAGCTGCTTCCAAGACCTGTTTCAAATCCAGCTCTTGCTCCGTTAGATGCAATTTTTCTCGGATCCGAACCGCCGTTCTGTCGAGTAGGATGACGGTGAGGGCTCTCCATTCGACGATAGCTGGATGTTCTGCCGGCAGTTGCGGGATGTCAGAGCTGTCTCTTCCAGTGGAACTTGCATCGAGTAACGATGGTTTCGGAGTGAGGACGCCGAGGTCGATGAAAAGACCTCCGTTTCGATACTCGGGTAGCCCGGTCCCATGCTGCGCATCTACAAAGCGCCAGTTGAGCGTTTTCTCCATGGCTTCCATCAGAGAGTAACACATCCACTGGGAAAGCTTGTGGAATGGAACCATCGATGCTTGATCATCCAACGCTTTCCCACTGAGACTCGACAGAGTCGAATTGGGCCAAACATCACCCATAGCTACGCCATCCAGATGCGTTCTCGAAGCAGGCCAGATCGGTGCCAAACCGTACATGAGTACTTCCCAAAGCACAGGATAAGATACTTCGACCGTTTGCATGTTCGTCTTGGTCGAGGGATGAGAAGCTAGGTAATCGACCAGGAATCCCGGTCTTCGATGCGCCGGCGAGGTACCCGCGGGACCGGAGAAGAATCCGTGCTGGTCGCTTTCGAGTGCTTGACCCAGCTTGATGAGAAGATTGCTCCTCCCTTCGAGACCAGTCATGGGGTTATCTTGCGGATGTACCTGCATATCGATCGCCAGCATGTCGGGAGAGAGGTTTTCAAGTCCAGCTGCATCTACTCGATGTCTCTCATCCTCGTTCTCCGAGCTGGAAAATCTGCCTTCTTTGAACATATCCAAGCTTGCCACTGCTAAGCCTTCCGATCGACCGTACCTCAACCCGGTCTTCTTCTCTTCATACTTCCATGTAGCACCAGCACCTGCATCCAACAGCACAGAAACCATGAACAGATCCACCAATCTTCGAGCAGCCTCGATCCGATCCGTTGCGAGCTTCTGCACATTCCTGCTCGAATGAGGCGATCCTGCAGACACACCTGCCCATTCCGAGAGCAGAGTGGTGATCCTAGGAATGGATCCCACGTCGAAATGACGCCATCGTCCATGCGGAGGAATGGAAGCGTAGTTGCTACCGAAATCACGCTGGATGATCGAGATGCAGTAGTCGGCAACATCGTCTTCTTTGGAAGCATCGTAGGAAAAGTACTGCAATCCGCCGTTGCTGGCGGCGACGTTGAAGATCTTTGTGCATCGTTCGCGAACAGCTGGTAAGGTTCGAAGATACGCGACACGCGGAGTGACGCTGGAGGCTGCTGCACTCAATGCTGTGTCAGGTGTGACGTTCGACATGATTTTCCGAGTGAAAAGGGTGCGAGGTGAGAATCGATGGTAGAAAGGGATGAAGACAGGTGTACAAGTAACTTTGTAATAGGCAAGGAGGGTGTGGCTCGTGCAGTGTTCGTCCAGGCATAACGGCAAATGGCCATTCCGACGATCCGTGCCCCCTTTTGGTCGGATTTCAGGGTCCAAGCTGCATTCGGATTTCGCCGTGTGCTGGCTGCTTATCTTTTGCTTTATCGGCCTGACTTGCCGAACAGCCGAGATCAAAGTTGCTCGTCATTCTCTGGTTCCACAACGCTGCCTCTCCTTCCAGAACACGACCTTTTATCGAGTCATGTGCCATCGTGACGGCCATCGCAGACTCAACCCCATCGACGGTGTAGACATCGATGCACGCACCTTCTACTGTGCCCAAAGGACGTCGCTAGTGCAATTGCCGTCATGTTATTAATATTAGCGTTTCTCGGAGGCTGGAGTATGGGTATCAATATGAGTTAATGTACATGAGATCGTGAGACGTCCAACTCATCGCATCGTCAAGTTTCGCGGCACATAGATTCTTTTCAGGGCCACGCAAAAGGTTCGCAGGGTCCAGCTGACCGAGTTCATGGCTCAGAGGCGCGCTTCCGGAGAAACTCGTCGTGCATCTCGCGACGACTCTTTGAAGGGCTCGTAGGTGGCTGTTGCTGCTGCTGTGACATCAGCCATCCGGGCAATGTTGTCGGAGGAGGCATCACAGCAGCAGCGTGACGTTCCTTCTCGAGTTCGTTCTCGGCTTTGAGGCGATGTACGCGCTCCGAGAGGTCTTCCAGGACAGCAAGCCTGTCGTCTTGTTGGTGTGCTCCCTTCGAGATGGGGGCAGAGCTGTCGCTCTTCGAGACCATTTCGAAATGATTCTGGTCCGATGACTCCAAACGGTCCGACCGACCGCTCGCGCTCGGCACGTTAGCATCGGAGATTTGAAGTGTTCCGAATTCATCGACGGACGAAGAAGCCCCTCGCAGAGGAAATGTTCCCCTGGCTTCACGTACTGGTCGGTTCAGGTTGCTAGCCGACGTGATCTGTTGAGTGCTGTTGCCAATTGATGGTGGTTGCGCATAAGCGCAACTTTCTGCATCGCTGCTACGGGAGTCCTTTTGCTTGAAAAACACGCGAAGAGTGTCCAAAGCGATTGACACCTCATTCAGTCCGACTTTCCCCGTGCGTTTGGTCCCCACGCCTCTTTCAGATTGACCGAGGGGCTCAGAGTCGGCCACTGTGTTGAGCACCGATCCGGGTCTTTGCATCATTCGGGCCATTTCCTCGCTATCCCTGGACCCGCTCCGGGAGAGAAGGTCGCGCTGATTGGTGGTCGAACGTAAATGTGTTTGAGCAACAGCGGTGATGGAATCCACAGATCTGGTCGCCTTCATCGCAGTGCTACTCTTGGGTCTGTTACCAGCAAAGATCAGACTGCCTTGCGACATTCTCCGCGCACGACGGAGTGCCAGAGCGGTACCAGACAAACGCTCACTAGAGCCCGACAAGTATTCAAAGCCATCGCTCGAATTTATCTTTGTCGGAGCTGAGCTTCGCAAAGAGCCTGGGGCAATGAGAGATCGCGGTCTGGTTGGTCCGGGACCTAGACTGTTTTGTTGATGATCAAGGGCTGCAAAGTGACCAGAGGAGCCAGAATTACCAATGCTGGCGCTGCTGTGAGGTCGACTTGGCCGCATGCTTCTACTGTACGGCTCGGCCATCAGTCTGGACCTGGTCAGAAGCACGGAAGCCGACAACGAGTCGACAGAGGTGCGCGGCAGGTCTGCTGTCGTCATGTGCGATGCAGTAGCGGGACCCACGGGTTGCAGCTGGTCTGATGGCCTAGCCTGGGCTGGAACACCATTGCGATTCCTCGGCCACGTCCTCCAGCGTTCTTCGGCCATCTGCTCGATGGAGACGGACTGGCCGAATTCGCTCAAATCCTGCATGAATATTTCAGGCGTTGCTCCAAGAGCATCGGCCTGGAAAGAATGTCCTGAATGGTCTCCGACCTTTTGTGTCAGCTCAGCATGACTGCTATCCACACCGACAGAAGAGACAGGCGTGTTGAATGATGTGCCGCCATCCGCTGCGAACTCGTCTGCGTTTTGATGACCTGAGGATTCACCAAAGGAGCTGTCCCAAGTCGAAGAGTCGCTATGGGCAGAAAAGCTGGTTTCTGTGGCAGTGCTGACCGAGCTCATCGAGGCTTCTGGATATGACTGTTGATCGCTCCTCGCATACCTGCCAGCGCTGCTTGCGTCAAGATGGAGGTCGGATGGAAGCGGGCCCCAGCGTCCCATCTCGTCAACGGCCCATGCCGACCTTGACGCGTGTTGCGCAGGCGAGGCCGGTGCCTTGACCATTCCTGAAGTATGTGCTGCGTGCAGCTCGAGACCAAGGCCTGAAATCCTGTTCCCTGGCTTTTCAACCGCAAGGTGATTGCAAGGATTGTGCGGATCCAAAATCTCGGTAAAGGATCCGCTGCACCTGCTGTCAACGACTGATGCATGTTCAGAACACAGGTGAGACTGCACATCAACTGAGCCTTGTTGCGGACCTGGTGGCTCAACGGGTGGAATCGCAGATTCTATTTGAGTTGTTTCGAAACCAGGTTCCTGGGCTGATGCCATGCCTTGAATTGCAAGGCTTGCAAGTTCGAGGTTTGGCCTGGTGTCCGCTGTGTTTGTTGCTGCCGTCTTCTCTGTGAAATGCAGAAACTCGGTTAGGTCATGACTGGGGAGGAGCTGCGTCGATACACTCGGTGTTTCCTGCTCTAGCGAGAAGTTTGAGAAGGCGTTATTTGAGCTAGTCGAAGAAAGAACCGACGCTGAAGGAGCACGTGAGGCCGACGAGATGCAGGAAGGACTGAGCGTAGACGGCATCATTGTCGTTTGATGCTGCGTGGATATCAGCATTGCGCCAGAAGGGAGATCATCATGCGAGTGGCTTGGATGCTTGATAAACGTATCAGACCTTTCGTCGTGGAGTGGAGAGGTCGCAGCGGCTCCTTCTTTTCCAAGGATGGTCGTCGAACGGATCCTTATGTCGCGGCTTGGCACGGATGTGGTGCTTTCCGTACTGCCCGACGACAAAGGCATTGCTTGTGCTGTAGCCACGCCATCCGAGAAGATATTGGATGATGCTGTCGATGAAGGTCCAGACATCAGCCACTGATAATCTCGCATATCACTGCTCAGCGTAGGCAGCCCACCATACTTCGCCGCCCTGGAGATATCGGGCTCGGTTAACGCCGCACCATTTTGCCAGGGAGAGAAAGGGCTCGTTGAGGGCAGAGTCCATCCCTCTCCTGACAGTGAAACATTGGGTGAATCTTCCCCTGGGCGGATCGGGGTACGCACTTCCTCGATAGTCTTTGCAGACTGTTTCCTCGTTGCGAGTGGTGTATGAATGGGCGAAGCAGTTGGCGTCGAAAGCTGTTCGTTTGTACGTGAGGTTTCTCGACCTGCTGCGACTTTCAAAGATTCTGGGGTTGAGATATTGAGAGCGTTGCTGAGGGACGAGACGTATGATGATCCGTAGGTCTGAATCTGAGGAGAGCAAGGGTCGGATGAGCCATACGAGCGATGTGACTTGTCGGCTTTGCCGAAAGGGCGCATAGCGCAAAGCAAGCTTTGAACAGAAGCTGGAACGACTCGATGATGGTCCAGCTGAAGCTACGTCTAGAAAAGTTCACCGGAAGAAAAGCTAGAGCAGGAGGTCGAAATCGATGCGTGTTTCATCGGAAACGTCCCTGCACCAGCCAGCGCCCAGTCGTGGGAATCTGTTGCAAGAATGATGATGTGCAGGCAGCGTCAAAGCTCGATGTCACATCTGCTAGACAAAGTTGATGGTCGCGGGAGAGGCTGTAAGAGTGATACGAAGTGAAATGCCCGACTTCGGCCTTCTAAGAACAGAAAGCTCAAGACTGTGACTTTGTCGAGGGAAGGCAATGAGGCCGCCGCTTGGACAGTTGAGTTGGTGCAGATGGAATTGATGAGCCTGCCTGACCGGTCTAGCTGTAAGAAAGAAGTGAGAGACATGCAGAAGTCATTGCGTATGGAAAGGTCGGCACGCTCGGCAAGATGAGCAGAAGGCAGATTATCTTGGCCATACCGACCTTGACTCGAGCGAAAGTGTCGAAGGCCATTCTTTCTGTCATTTCATCCAATGACGCTACTTGCGGACGGGAAGCGAGAGACTAGGCCTTTCATTGCGCTTGAAAGCGATCTGCAGATCTTCTCGGCGTGCATGAGACCGCGAGAGACAAAGGAAGAGCCTGCTCGGCAGTATGATTGGCGGCACCGACGGGTCCGACAGGGGACGGTCTTCTTGTGGTCAGCTGCAATCTGACGCATCTGTTAGAAAGAGTTCTTGTTCGACTGAGGAGGTTTCCAAGGAAAACGATTACATGCGAAGAGAAACGGGGTGACCGAACGGCCCGAGCTGCACGCGAAGAACGAGAAAGTGTTGTTCTGCATGGAGAGCAAGAAGCATCGTGCTCGCTCCACGGTTTGCCGTTGCATGCTTGTCACTCGTATCGAAATTCTCGGCAAGTCGGCCAGCGTGGCTATAGCAACGAAGCATCGCCGTGATCTCCAGCATCATGAATGCTAAGATGGGCTTCTAGCGCATCGTCTTTTGGTAGCGTGCTTTCTTCTTCGAGAAAACCAGGCTGCAAAATCGTGGTCAGTGGACCTTTGCAGCGCCGCAAACATTTCCGTCGCTTTCGCCCCGTCACTACCAATTCCGACGGACCTCAAACATGTACTACTCGCAGTTCCCCTGCGAACGCATTCGGGGCAGAAAGCAGCAGACAAAGATGTCATCTCCTTTCGCTGATCTCCCCGCGTGTCCAGCCGACTGCGGCTGAAGACGGTGAGATGCCGACATGGAATTGGCTCGTGATCCTTTGCGCTTGGTTACATCTTTGATCGGTCTTCCAAGCGTCATCGAGATTTTTGACGGCCGGATCAAATTCTGTAGTCTTGTTTTCTTGACAGGATCTTCCTTCGGAGGAAACAAACAAATCGGTTTCGGCGTCGGGTCAGCACCTAACTTATTCGCTCGCCAACGACGATAAGCGAGGCCCAGCTGTGTTGCAGCGACGAAGTAAATCAACTCGGACAACGATTCTCAATTCTAGGCCACACGCTGCCTCGAAGGCAAGCGAAGGTCGACTGGAAGACGACGGCATCTGCATCCTGGCGTCGATGGCGCATGTTTGTAGCACGCGTGGCCCATCGACTGCGCAGCTCGCTAAAAGCATTCCGATTTTTCCATGCATTTCACGCCAGACTCACACGCAGAGCGCCAGCATTAGCACTGTTCTCGGTATCCTCAGACAAGCGAGAGTACGCACACACTTGATTTGGACAAATCGGACCAAAGCAGTATCATTGCGTGCATGTATTATAAAGAGACAGATCTATCGAGGTCCTAGTTGGCGGATCCGCGTCCGATGGCCTTCATCTCCGTACCGATATCGGCCAGCTTGGGCAGGGCTTCAGCCCCGCTCTCCGAGGGTGCGGGCAAGAAGCCTACAGCCAACAGCCAGGCCAAGTAGGTTCCCACCAGTGATCGGTCAACGCCCATCACCGTGCCTTGCGCCTCACCTTCCGACGCAGCATCGAGAATCGCCTGCGTGTGTCGGTCGTCTAGTTCCGGCGATTTGGTCGACGTAGGCAGATCATCCAAGACAAAGTGCAAAAGCGGGAAGAGCGCATTGTCTTCGATCGAGCCAGACGTACTGCTGAGCACGTGGTCTTCCAGCTTGGCGCGCCAATGCACATATTCGGTTTGCTCCACCTTCCATCCGTAGCGACTCAGCTGACCGAGCATATCGTTGAATCGGATGCTCGGGTGATTCGTCACATGGAACACCTTGGCATTGGTTCCGGGTGTCTTGTTGATCCTCTCGAGCTCCTTGGCGTTGTTGAGGCATGCCAGTGTCGCGATACGAGCAACGTGATCGACAGGAACCATGTTGATCGAGTTGTGCATATCCGGAATGAGACCGAGCTGGATCGAGCCCTTAACCAGTCGCCACAAGAAGTCGTCGGTGTTGGTGACCGCAGTCTTGGAGTCACCGACAACGTAACCAGGTCGCACAATGGATGCCTTCAGACCGCGAGAGGCAGCAATCATGATCAGCTTCTCGGCAACCCACTTGGACTGGCCATAGCCTGTAGTGAGACCCTTGACGTTGGCTTCAATGTCATCCGTCTCAGGCACACCGTGAAGGTGGGCTGCTGATCCGACCTGAGAAGGATCTTGTCCGTGGAGGATCGAGTCGGAAAGACGAATGTAGTGATCCGTGTCGAGCGCCGAGGTACTCGACACAAACGTCAGCGTCTTGGCCTTCTTGCCAGCATTGCAAAGCTTGATGGCGCAGATGGTCGAGCCGACGTTGGCAGCTCGCAGCTTGCTGTAAGGGTACACCCAGTGCACGAGCGCACCATTGTGCAGGATGTCGTCGACTTCGTCAGCGAGCTTGGCGTAGACCTGTTCCGACATGCCCAGACGCTGAGGTGCGGCGAGGTCTCCGAGCACTACCTCGAGCTTGCCCTCGCTAATCCATCGGTCATCCCAGATACCTCGACCCTTGCATCCTTCCCGAAGACGTTCCATAGCATTCGCCTCATCCTTGGCTCGAACATGGGCGTACACTTTGGCAACGCTTGACGAACGCTTGGTGAGAAGATCATACAAAATGAAGGCGCCGAGGAATCCGGTGACACCGGTCACCAGAACCGTTCTCGGCCCCTCGGCCGCACTTCGAACCTTGTCGCCGGCAAACGTTTCGGGCAGACTGGGTGTCAGAGTAGCCACATCGGCGCCATAGTTTTCGTCCAAGTTTTCCTCCTCCCTTCCTTTTGCGGAAGCGGGCGCTGCGCTATTCTGCGTGGCACCGAGCCCCAAGTCGGCCTGACGAAGCTGGTCAACCGCCTTGGCGAGGCCACGCACGGTCGGCGCGTCAAAGACGACGCCCAATGGCACATTGATGACGAACTGCTTTCGCATCTCAAAGACCAATCGAGTTGCCAGGATCGAGTGACCACCCAAGTCAAAGAAGCTCTCGTCAAGAGGAACCGGCGAAGGTGCGTTCGGCAGCAAACGCGACCAGAGCTCGACCACCGATTTCTCCGTGGGCGTTGCAGAGGCCAGAGCAGCTGCTGCATCAGCACCTGCCTTGGTTGCAGAGCTGCTAGATCCAGCGGCTGCTACCATGGCAGTGTCAGGGAAGGGCAGAGCGGGCTTGTCGATCTTGCCGTTGGGATTCAGAGGCATCTTGTTTAGCGGCACAAACAAGGTTGGCACCGAGTAAGCAGGGAGCTTCCTCTTGAGGTGATCACGGATGTCCTTGATCAGCGTGCGGTAGCGACGCATTCCCTTGACCAGCATGGCGTCGCGGGCAGCTTTGCCGCCAGCAGCAGCAGCTCCTTCGTCGTCTTCGGTCACGAGCTCTTCGAATTCGGCCGCACCAGGTCCGGGCACAAAGTACGAGACCAGCACCTTCTCCTCGTCCTTGTCACGACGGACCAAGGTGACGTTTTCTCGGACGTGAGAATGACGCGAAAGGTGCGTGTCAATCTCACCGAGCTCGATGCGGAAGCCACGAATCTTGATCTGGTCGTCAGCTCGGCCAGTGCATTCGACGGTACCATCGGGAAGGTATCGGCCCAAATCACCTGTCTTGTACATGCGGTCGCGTATGCCTTTCCAGAACTGACCCTCCGGCTTGTCTTTAATGGTATCAGGGAAGCTGAGATCAGGTGCGAGGAAGTTGGGTATGAATTTTTCCGCAGTCACCTCGGGAGGACCGAGGTAGCCTTCGGCGAGGCCGCCGCTTCGTACGTAGATCTCGCCGACTTCACCGACAGCGCATGTGGCGGTACGCTCGTTTCGGTTGACGACGAGAAGCTGTACGTTGATCATACCTTGACCGGCTGGCATGATGTCCTTCTGGGTCTGCAGGAAGGTGGTGGAGGTACTGACGGGGGGGATGGCAAAGTAGCTGACAGCACGCTGGGTCTCGGTGGTGCCGTACATGTTGATGATGCAGACATTAGCGGCGAGCGCTTGAAGTCGAGTGCAATCACGCTTGGTCAAGACATCTCCGACGAAGAATGCATTTCGAAGCGAAGGGATCAGCGCAGTAGCTTGAGCGCTGAGCAGCTGACCCATGGCCGGCGTCAAATGCGTCACGGTTGCTTTGGAAGCAGCCATCCACTCGGCAAGGCGGCCGGGAGTGCCGATGTCCTCCGACGTTGGGATGTGCAGTTCGGCGCCAAAGAAGAGAGGCGTGAAAATATCTCGCTGGATAGGATCGTGGGCGATACCTGAGAGCATGGTGAATCGCTCGTGAGCGCCCAGGCCGAAACGTTCGCCCATCCATGGGAAGAAGTGTGTCAAAGAAAAGTGACGACCTTTGACACCCTTGGGAATGCCTGTTGAGCCAGACGTGAAGGAGAGCGTTCCGACACTGTCAGGACCGAGGATGACATTGGTGCTCTCTTTGGCCAGCGACTGCTGCTGCTCGAGACTGTCTGCGCCTCCTTGCGATGCGGCACCACCTCGAACAGAACCGTCGTCGAGTAGCTCGAGGGCGGGAATCTCGGTTCGCAGCTCAAGCTCATCCTGGATACACTTGCGTACCGATGGCTGCAACGTTCCTGCCTTGGCAAGCACGATCAATGCACGCGGCTTGGCGACTTGAAGGTAGATGTTTTGGCGCGACGGCGGATAGGCGGGGTCGATGACACTGAAGGTTGCACCCGCTTTGAGGGTACCGAGGACAGCGACGACAAGATCGACACCACGATGAGCGTAAGTGGTGACCACCTCCTCACGTTGAACACCTGCTTTGAGGAGATGATGTGCGACTACGTTGGAAGCGCGATCGAGTTGGGCATAGGTGATCTCTCGAACGCGGCGTGCTGGCGCGGCCGGCTCGGAAAGGGAGCCCGTATCATCGGAGAGCGACTCGACGATGCACCTGCGGTCAGGATGAGCACGTGCATTGCGTTCAAAGATCTGGGTGATGGCGCCCCTCCATCCACACCACTCGAGATCCTTGGTGGGATCGGGAAGGAAAGCATTTTCTTGTGCGGTCCGAATTGGAAGGCTGCCGACGGGCGAGGCAGGATTGGCAGCAGCGACCGAAATGAGCTGGGAGAGTTGTGACAAGACAAGCTGCATACGTTGCGAAGAGAAGATCAAAGAGTTGTACGAGAGATGCACGGCGATATTCGGTACGAGCGAGTCCCGGAAGGTGTGAGTAGCATTCGCCGTAGACGACGGAGTGGCAGATTCTGAAGGTGTCTGCTCTTGCGCCGAGTCGGCTCCGGGCGTGGCTCCAGGCTTGGTGAGGAAGACGGTCAGATCGGTTGTAAGCGAGGTAGATTGCATGAAGTTGCGTGCCTTGCCTCCTGTTTCGTCGAAGAAGCGGACACGAAAGATCGGTGCGCTCTGTACGCCTTCCGGCAAGGGTCCTTCACGCTCTGCACGCTCGGCCTCGACGCGCTTGACGATCTCGTCGTAAGGAATGGCATCAGCAGCAGCCTCCTTCTCGACCTGCTGAATGCGTCGAACAATCTGCCAAAAGGGATCATTTGGCTCGATCGGAATTCGAAGGATGAGAGGCTCTCCAGTGTAGGGATTGGAAGAGCCGATGACGAGGTCGGTGTCACCAGTGTATCGGTGCAGAAGCACGCAAAAGGCAGATAGCAGAAGGTGGAATGGGGTCGGGCTTGGGTTATCGTCGTCGTCGTCGCCATCTTCGGCATGCTCCGCAGGGTGTAGGTCAAGCTCGTGGTGGAAAGCTAGACGCACGAGATCCTTCCTGGTTGCCGATGAGAGCGTAGAAGAGGCAAGAGCTTGTACGAGCTGTGAAGTTGCAGGTCTAGGATAGTCGGTGGGTAGAGCGATGCTGGGTAACGATGTCAGCCTCGCTGACCATCGTTCCAGGCTTGCCTGTAGATTTGATGTTGAGGTCGGCATGATTGAGAACGACAAAGTCGTGCAACTTTGACCGATGGGAAAGTCGGGCCAATGTCAGAATCAAGGCGATACTTGTAGCGCTACTTGAAGAGCGAGAAGGAAGCATTCTCTGCTGAATCCCGAGATCAGTGCGAATCTTCTTGCAAAGCTCACCTCTTTGCCTTTCGGCATTTTTCCGAGACGATCGCAGAGGCCGAGTCACACGCACGCTCGCGCTCACAGCTGTTCACAGCCGAAAAGGACTTGCAAATTGGATCGTGCTCAGACCGTTCGGTCAATTTGGCGGTAATAAGGTGAGCATGACTCAGAACGAAGGATAGCAGATCAGGGATCTCGGTCTAACAACTATGTGTCTTGTCTCCTTGAGCCACGTGGCTCTCATCACGGGCTCGTCTAAGTTAACTTAGCCGCAAGCCTTTTGGATCGAGAGGCGGCTGTGCTGTTCGAGACAGATCGATTTAGCCGTTCGACCTGACTCTGTGCCGGAGCGTGGACGAGTGATGTTGATGTCCCGACTCGATATCAATATCAATCTCATCCAGATCTGCACCGTATCATGCGGGATTGCCAAGCTGATTCTGAACCATTGATGCAGCTACCGCCATTCGATACGGACACGGAAGTACATTCCTCGGCATCAGTCATCTCGGCCCGTCCACTGGCAACTCCTGTCCGTTTGTGCTGCCCCGACATGCAGCGCTTGTGATCCACACTGGAGTCGGTACTCGCAAGAATACCAGCAATCTTGATTTCTTTCTTTCGCAAACCAAGAGTCTGTTTTCCTTTTGTCACGCATGAGGATGACATCCAAAGGAGCAGCGGAAACAACACCAGCTTCCGCGGGGGCTTTGCTCGGCAAGGACGGTGGAGCGAGTTCCTCAGCGACGGATGAGTACTGCCGCATCGAAGGTGCCGACCGAATCAAATCGGCTCTTCGTACAAATCGGCTCGAGAAGACTCTGGAGGAGCAGCGTCGAGGAGAAAAGAATGACCCTGCATCTCGCTGGCGCAGAGCCGGTCTGATGGCAGATCAACTGGGCCAGCAGGACCCGGCTCCTTCTCCCGCAGTAAAGGGAGAAGCAAGATCGGAATCGCATCGCCCCCTAGGCAAGTCGACAACTTCGCCGCCATCTTCTCCTCCTTCCAAAGTCGACTCCCTCGCACAGCAGCTGCAAAGTACTAGCTTCTTCGACAAGCTGCCGTTCTCGTTCAAGAATGACGCAGAAAAGCAAGAATTCATCCGCGAGTCCAAAGTGCTTACCAAGCGCATGGAAGATCAGAATTGGCTCGAGATGCTAGATCCAAAACATCGCTACGGCAGCAACCTCAAGCACTATCACAGGTACTGGGACACCAAAGCAGACACCAAGCAGAACTTTCTACACTGGCTCGATGACGGCGACGGCAAGGATCTCAGCTTGCAGGAGTGTCCTCGATCCAGGCTCGAAGATGAGCGAATCAGCTACCTCACTGCAGATCAACGTCGCAACTACATGACTTACATCGACAACGAAGCCGAAGTTCCGAACAGCAGCCATCTCCTAGAGCTCCGCGCCCAGCTCAAATCACATCACGGCAAGGGCCGACTGCGCTGGTGTCGCAATGGTCAGCTCGTCAACACCTCAAAGTACGAACACGGCGACCTCGGAAAAGGCAGAGGCATCGCTCTACGCCAATCAGACGAATGGCAAGATGCAATTGCCTCCGGTGATGTCTGTGACGTGGTACGCGACGATAAGATCAAATTCCGCACCATCAATTCGGACAATTCTTCAGACAGCTTTACTTCCGGATTCAGCTCTACTGATGAGGCAGACCCTTCTAACGATACTTCCTCGGAGCAGCAGGCAAAGGATCGGCCTAGTAAGGACGTAGAACGTGACCGGACAAAGGGACCAAAGCCAGTGCGTAGTCTCGATGAAAAGCAACAGAGTCGCAAAGAGAAGCTGCTCGAAAAGGCCAACTTGGGGCCCAAATACCTCATCAAGCAGAAGCTCGGTCTGTACCCCTCTACGGATCGTCAGCAGATTGTCAGGGGTGACTCAGACAGAGACTCAGACTCGCACCCTTCTGCAGCTCGCCCAGATGCCCTCATCCGGAGGCGCAAAGCTGACACCTGGATCTTCGTCACGGATCTCTCTTACAATCTCTACATTGGTATCAAGCAGCGTGGTCGATTCCAGCATTCTTCTCTCCTTGCAGGCTCGCTCGTCACCGTTGCCGGCGTTCTCAAGATCAAGGAGGGCGTTATCGTGTCCATCTATCCATGGAGCGGCCACTATCGCTCTTCGTCTCAACATTTTGAAGAATTCATTCGAAGGCTGCAGGAACGAGGGCTCGACACGAGTCAGATCAATGTGACCAAGAGCAAGTGGGTCATCGAGGTTGTCAATCGATACGGCATGTATCGCAAGAAAAAGGATCGCAAAATTAAGGATCTCAAAGACAAATTTCATGAGGCGTGGGACAATAACTCTTCCGCCCCACCAACCTAAAGTCGCCCCTTCTGATCCAGATCATTCTGGAGGTCACAATATATTGTATCGCCGCGCCGGGACTGGTTGGCGTTGATCATTCTCCGACTCGCCATTTCAAATACTGCGTTCGTCGTTCAACTCCTGTATGATACCAGGATGTTCGTAGCATCGCCGTCTTTGATCGGGCGGACTTGTATCAGACAGACCTCTCGACAGCTCCCACTTTATTCTCGTTCTCGTCTCATTGTCAGCCAACGAGCTTCGAGTTGGCAACTTATACCCACTCTGCGAAATGAATTACTGTATTGCAACAAGTCGACCTCACGTGCAGCGGGTCATTCTCATGCGGCTCGGTCGCAGATCGGCAGTCTGTAGCGTCACACTGACTCGAAAATCTCTGATCGCCAAGTACGATGTGGGGCTAACGGCTGCAACCAGACAAGTGCGATGCTGGCATTCGCATTCGCACGTTCAAGGATGAAGGAACAGGGCTAGATTACAGATTGGAAAAGCAGCACATCTTTCTACTAGGTCGAGCACGTCAGGCAAGCCGCTTCATTGCAAGATTCGCAAGACACGCCGTCCGCGATGCTCCTGATTCCTTGTCATAACGGCGTCATCCCCGACAATGCCGCCCTCGACCTTTGACTGCCGCCCATCCGACTTGATCCCACCTCATTAGCCACAATCGAGTGAAATGATTTCAGCACCGCATTTCGGCTCTTGTATTGCGAATCTTGCCTCGAGTTCATTGCTGTCCCACCAGCTCCCCTACGTCCGGCTAGTATTTAAGGATAGGCCTGCCTTCTTTGTCCCAGCATTCTCGCCTGAAATTCAATCTCCTCTTTCTACATTCCTTTGCTGTTCGACACAGCGAAACTCCCTTCCCAGCATCTAGTCTGCAAGTCAGATCTTAGTTTAAACGCTCTTTACCCGTCTCAAATCCTCCTGATATTTTGGTTGAACTTGTCTCACATTTTCGGCGTCGCACTTTGGCGTTCGTTCCGTGGTTTACTGTAAGTCTCACGTCTATCGACGCGTGATGACACACAGTAGCGCTTTGAATGCAGAGCATTGATCATCTTTGCCTTCTATGTCGTTGATCCCCTGTCTTCGTTTTCATAATCACTACAGTCATGAAGGTCGCTTTGCTCTGCGCCATCGTTTTTGGCGCCGTCTCTGTGGCAGCTACTACTTCGGAGCACGTTGCAGACGAGCATTTCATCCATCGCTCCTCGCGTTCTCGTCCTAGTGGTCAGAAGAAGACCAAGGATCACAACAAGAGCAAGAAAGAGTCCCTAAAGCACGAGAAACATCATCATTCCAAGCATCACAGCGAGAAAGATGATCTCGGCCGAGCTCATCCTCTCGCTAAGCGTCTTGCTCCGGAACTCGGTGAAGCTGGCGAACATGCTCTCAACGCTGTAAGAAACCATGCTGACGGAGCCGGAGACGGCGCTGTCAATGCTTTGAGGGGAAGTGGTGGAAACGTTGAAAAGGGTGGCAACACCGTCATCAATCACTACCACAATGCTCCCGAGGGAGGAGCTGCGCACCCGCCGTCTTACTATCAAGCCACTCACTATCCGCCTCCCGCCCAGGACCCTGCCACGGCTGCGAGACTGGCGAGTATTGAAGAGAAACTCGGCAAGATGAAAACCAATAACAAAATGAACGCTCAGCAGATCCAGATGCTCGAGGAGCTCCAGGCCAAGCAGATGCAGATGCAGGCTGAGAGAGCCGGTGCCGGCGCCGGGAACGCTGCTGCTCAGGCCAAACTCAAGAAAAAAGGGTTCGGATACGGTGCTATGGCTTTGACGCTCGGTGGTGGTGCCCTTGGTGGCTATGGTCTGACCAGGATGTTCGACACCAAGCCTTCTGACTCGACCACTGCTTACAATCCGCAGGATATGGCTGCTCTCCAGGGTGCTGGAGGCGCCCCTATGGGCACCGCTCCGATCGACGGATATCCTCAGGGCGCTGATCCCTCTCAGTATGCGATGCAGGGTGCTCCACAGGGTGGTCTTCAAGGTTATCCTCAGGGTGCTCCGCAAGGCGCTCCTCAGGGCGGACCGCAAGGAGGTCTGCCTCAAGGTGGCGATCCTCAAGGTGGTGTTCCTCAGGGTGGAGCTCCAGCTCCTGACCAGGGCCCACAGACTATGGGAGTTGCTGGCAGTCAGGGTGGCAACAGCCCTCAGCCTCAGTGGGATCCTTCGGTTGGCATGAAGTACGTGTACAGCCCCGAAGGTGTAAAGTACTACATCGACACTCAGAGCGGCTACTTGATCAACGCAGTTTCCGGAGATGTCAGTGATCCAAACACCGGCAAGATCATCTATCGAGGAAGAGATCTCATGAGCGATAATGGTGCTGGTCAAGGACAGCCTCAAGGTGGTGCTGGTCAGTCTCAACCTCAAGGCGGCGATGGCCAGTCCCGACCTGAAAACGGTGCCGGTCAAGGACAAGCCCAAGGCGGCGATGGTCAGGGGCAGGCTCAAGGCAGCGGTAGTCAGGGACAATCTCAAGGTGGAGCCGGCCAGGGACAGCCACAAGCAGGTGGAAGCGCTGGAGCTCTCGGCGGCGGCGGAAATGGCAACGGCAACGGCAACGGCAACGGCAACGGCAACGGCAACGGCAACGGCAACGGAACCGGAGGCATGCAAAAACGTTCCATTCGACACCGCAAGGTATGATCCTTTTCTTCCGTACCGCCTTGCTCCTACGTCAGCAGGTGGCTACGAGTCTTCTGTCCTATCGCTTCACTTCTTCCTTCGAGACCGGCCTTTAATGACAAATTCTGATTTTCCCCCTATCTGCCTGCTTTCGCCTTGTGCTCGTACAGCTTGACCGCCGTGGCTACACGGCAGCGGCTTTGCAGTAAGTGTACACGATCTAGCATAGAGACGGTGGCATACAGTACGCTGAAAGTATTCCTATGGTTCCAACAGAGCTTCGAGCCCCGCTCTTCGGGCGGAAGCGCAGCTGGCCATGACGCGAGGTTCTTCAGCGGCTGTCAACGCTGATGCCTCCGCTGCTGCCGTCACTAAGTCAAGAGGAATCGGCAAGACGGTCGCCAAAGGTGTCGTAGGTGTCGGTGCCCTTGTTGCTCTAGTCATCGGACTTGGCGATTACGCGCATCCGCAGCGCCCGAACACTACGCCAGACAACGAGTATGGTCTTACCCCAACAAGCATCTGCGACATCTACGGCGAGCCGATTGTCCGCGATTTCCGTGGTGTACTGTGGAACAAGTCGACTTACACACGGGTTGACCCGAACAACCCGCCCCCTCTCCATCAATGTTCTGCTCAGGAGCTCGCCGATGCCGGCGTGGTTGCTGATACTGGTGCTACTGGAGGTATGGCTCCGATGCAGAAGCGTAGTTCGGAAGGCAAAGTTGGTGTACGTATGGTTTAGTCAATCCCGAATGTGTTTCTTCATGTATAGAAGTGATCAGCTGACCTCCGTTATCTGCTATCTTCGTCCCACGACAGGCGTGGGACCAAAAGCTTGTTGCCGCTGTGCAGAATGACGTGACACGCGATCCGACAGGCTCTGACTATGTGGCAAGACTTCCAAAGCTGTCGACAGAGACCCATACCCTCGAAAAGCGGCAAGCAAAAGCCGCAGGCGCTGGCGGCATAGGACTTGCTGCACTGATGCCGTCGATGACATCTTCCGGTGTGATGTTGGTCGGTGCTACTGCTCTCATCACCGCCATCTACCTGCACAGTATCCACGAGAAGAAAGTGCAAGCGTTGAAGGATCAGTACAACAGTCAATTCCACTCTGCCGGCGAAGCTGCTTCTTCTGTAGGCAACGCCATCGGTACGGGAGCCAACGGACAGCTTTTCAACCCCATCACTGGAAACCTGGTCCTCGTGGACTCCAACACTGGCATGTACTATGACTCGGGCACAGGTCAGCAAATCAATCCGCAGACTGGCATGCCATTCAAGGACGGCGAAAGCAACAATGGTGATGGATCATCTGGAAATGACAAGCCGGCAAAGCTTCCGCTGGATCAAAACGGAAACATGTCTGGTAACTCGCCTCAAGTCCAGCAAGCGATGGCGCAGTGGAACGCAATGTCTCCACAGCAACAGCAACAGCTGCTGGCTCAATATGGTGGTGCTGCACAGCAAATCTTGAGCTCGCCCGACCCGAACGCAGCTCTGCAAGCGTGGAGTACTCAGCAGGGCCAGATGATGCAGCAACAACAGCCGCAACAGCAACAGCCGCCTTATCTGCAGCAGCAATCCCCTTATGCTCAGCAGCAGTCGTCCTATCCTCAGCAGCAGCAGCAAACGTATACACCACAGTTCTCTCAAGGTGGAGGAGCTGCGTGATCTAATCCTTTCAAAGAATCCCTCGTGGCTCAAATGTAGACACTGACGGGCGAAGCTCGCAGCGCAGCAACGAGCCTTTCCCATCCTTCTTCCAAGACAGTCTTTTGCAATAGTTGCCTTCAAATTCGTACTTGTCAATACTTTGACCTTTTTTGGCTGCCCGGTCCTCATCGCTGCGTGCCCTGTTGCTCCTTTTTTTTTTCTCTCTTGATGTCTGTGCTGTTGGCCGAGGCCTTTTGTGGCGACGTCGGATGACGGAGACGCTGTTGTCGGATTTTCGACTCTGTTAGGGCCCCATCTCTGCTCGCATTCAACGGCGGAAAATGTCGCGCGTTCGTGTGGAGTCTTTTTCGGGGGCAAAAGCGCTCTACGCCAGGACGCGGGTCGCGTGAAGCTGCGTGTCGCAGTGTGACTTTTCCCAGCTGCCTTTTGAGCGAAGCTTCGTGTGTCCTCACGTCAAAAAGTGCGCGTTCACTCGAGGCCCTTCGTGACAAGGCTGCAGACTGGCTAGGGAGCAGCAGGACGTGTCGGCGTTTCTTAGCTCGCGACTCACGGAAGGAGTGCGTGCGACCTGCAACCTCTTCACGAGGTCAGCTGGGCGAGAACGGAGAGCACAAGGCGAATGAATGCATCTTGCTCTCTGCCACCGACACCATCAACCCCAGCACCTCAAGACCTCCTCAATACTTTCTGAGCCCTTCGTCTCGCTGCGGCTCTGGAATCGTTGATCACCGCCAGCGCTCGACATCCGGCTGAGCTTGTGCTCGCATCGCGTTCTTTCGCATAGATCAGCAGTGACGGATCCGACTTCAGACACTTGCCCGGCCCATCGACATTGCTCTGATTTGCCATCGACAGACCCAACCAGAGCCGACAACATGATGCACGATCTTCCCACGCCAGCGCCGTCATCGGATCCTCCGATGCCCGGGTCGTCACCTGC
The DNA here is from genome assembly GCA_928722275.1 of Ustilago vetiveriae. Classification (NCBI taxonomy): domain Eukaryota; kingdom Fungi; phylum Basidiomycota; class Ustilaginomycetes; order Ustilaginales; family Ustilaginaceae; genus Ustilago; species Ustilago vetiveriae. Next base: position 792,624 of record CAKMXE010000003.1, read on the forward strand.
CAAGGCGCTGACAGGCAACAAAGCACTAGCATCGGCAAAGACGCGAGCTTTTGCACCGCTTGATCTCAACGTTGTCGGGTCTAGGGTAAAGGCGTTCCAAGACGCCAGAGAAAAGGCGGGTGCTACTCCACCTCCTTCTTCACCGCCAGCCTCGTCCGTCTTTTTCTCGTCGCCCATAGCTCAGACGCGTCAACAGGCGCTCGGCCATTCGCCTGTCAAGCAGCAGCGTCCCTTCCCGGCTTCCACCACTCCTGCGCGCAGCATCATCCTCGACGAGAGCCCGGCCAATCTGGAGCGTTTTGCGTCTTCTGCTGATCGACAGATTCTGGGTCTCGTTGAGAATCCAGAGCGCGACTCAGAGGCAGGTGCGATTCCAAGCTTGCTCTTTGGCGGCAAGAATGTCAGCTTGGTCATTGGTCGATCCAAGCCTTCTGGTCAACCCCACGCGTCTAGTGCGTCCATGGCAGCTGATATCCCCGCCTCGATGCAAGGTTTAGGCTCCAAGAAAGTCCTTCGCGTCAATTTACCCAACGAGGCACGCCATGTCTCGCGCGTCCATGCTATCGTGGAATGGATTCCCTTTGTCACACGTCCGGTCGCCAACAAGAAAGCAAACGTGTCGAGCTTCACCGCCAAAGGCTCTCCTATGGCTGCAAAGCTCGCATCTCCGAACGGTTCAGAAGTCAGCAACTCACATGGAACTTTCATTGTTCGTATCGTCGGTCAGAACGGTCTGATCGTCGATGGCAAACGCCGACGCGAAGGTCAGGTGCTGCGGCTCACTTCAGGAAAGACGCTGATTGACTTTTTCGGCGTCAAGTGTCGCTTCCAGCACGTTCCTTCCAAAGGCGAGCCTCAGCCTTCTCCGGTCAAATCGATGCAGGCACGCGTGCAAGAATGGTCGCACAGGGTCACCTCGCCGGTCAAGAGAGCGACGTCATCATCGGCAGCTAGGACCTACCCCGAGACAAACGTCGCCATCAGCTCGCCTCCTGCCAGCTCTCCACCTCCCATGCTTGGTCTCATGTCGCCGAGCCTGCGAACGGCCTCGACTAAGCCGTCTGCATCGGTAGAGGAGGAAGAAGAAGGGGACGACGACGTGACCAGCTCTCCCACGCCTGTCAATCGTCGCAGCGGAGGTCTTGTTGCCGGTCCACTCAACCACCAACAAGTTCGAGCTGGTGATAGTGATCAGGAAGCTGGTGGCGTTGGCGCGATGGACGAAGACGAAGATGATGAAGACGAGAGCGAGGACGAAGATTACGTGCCGGCAGAGCGCGACACTGGGCGATCGATGCTCGTCGTCACTCGCAAACCTACCACTGCCGCTGTCGACGATGAGGATGACAGTAGCTCGCTGTCGGACCTCGATTCTGGCGTCGTCGACCAGCAGATCGGCGATTCTGCGCTTGCCACTCAGGCCGGGGTAGCAGTGCCACTGGCATCGCCTGCGTCAACGCCGCAAAAGCGCACAATCACCTCGAAAAGCAACGGTGCCGAGTCATCCGCTAAGCTCGCCGTGCAGGACGATCTCACAGAGTCGCAGACGAGGATGCCGCCTCCGCCTGCCGCTGGTAACGTCGCCAGTGTCCGCAGCGCCGCTCGGAGGTCCGCCAGCAACAGCCCTGCTCCTTCGTCTCCCATGCCCGGTTCCTCGATTCAAGAACTGCAGTCGTTGGCTCGTACTTCGGTTCGACAGCTTGCGTCTACCTACGATCTGCCCGGTCTGCTTGCTGGAGCCATTGTGTTCCACCGTACGGCCACAATCAGCGCCTCGGAAGCGGTGCGGTCGGTCCTTGCCACTACGCCTGGCTTAATGAAAGGCGAAGCGGGTGAGCATTCCGTCGCTTTCAGCCCGTCCAAGAGAAAGCTCCCTGGTGCTGCTACGCTGCAGCACGGATGTGTCGTCGACGGCTGGCCTACGGCCAGCGAGTCGAATGAGCGGTGGGCTTCGATTGCGCGTAAAGCGTGGAGAGAGCATCTGGAAGTGGTTCTGCAGTCGTCACCCATGTTTGGTGTGATCCAACGTGCTGGCAAAGATGCGTCGGGCAATCCACTCGAGTGCTGGTATTACTACGACAAGGAGAACGACCCTGACAAGGAGCGAGCCGAGAACCTAGGTGTGTTCGCCAAGCCCATGCGAAAGGCGCTCAAGGGTCAGAAGCCGATCTTTTGGAAGAGAAGCGGGTATGCTTCACGTCAGCAGGAGGAGACTTTCGAGAGCAAGGATCCTTCCAACGATGCTGCTGCGACAGCTTCCGCTCTGCACAAGATGAACAACGAATCGATGGACATCGCCAGTGCACCGCTGCCGTCTTCTTCGATCGGGAACGGCCGCAAGAGAAAGGCAAACGCCCAATCGCAAGTCGAGTCGCACAGCGCCGATGCCGAATCTGCATCGAGTCAAGCTGTCAGCGAGGAAGAGAGACGGCGCGAAAAGCTTCGGGCCAAGATCGCAAAGAGCGGGCTGTGGGACGAAACGCAGCCAGAAGAGAAGGAGGCACCCACGTGGGACCGAAAAGGCGATCAGGATTACCGAAAGGGTCGCAAATGATTCTAGTCCCTCGGCTTCAATTCCTGATGACTGTTATCACGGAGGTCGAACTCCTCCAAACCTGCGCTTCTTCTAGGTTGTGTTTCTCACATCTCATTTTCGAAGTTCAATCGCAGACTCGTTTCGAATAAGCTCAGATGAAACGTCTTTGGCTGTGCAATGAGACGAGGTAGTCATCGGGATCGCTATCGTTGCCTTTCTCAGTAGTCGGAGTCGGTCTCGGCGTCGGCGGTGGAAACGGCTACGGGAGCGGAAGTGGATCTGAGTCAGGTCGAACCTGATAGTCGCTGTGGGTATGATAGGCTCTTCATCCATTGACCGGTTACGCATGCTCACGCTCGACTGTTTCAATCTGAGGTAGGATCGAAAAGCGGTTTCTTCGGCATTTGGAAAAGGAGCGGCACGACAAACATTTGGCGTGAATTCGCAAATCCTCGTGTAGCTCGCTGACCTGCTCCAGTCCAAAACACGCACTCACGCGATTTCCTTTAACTCTTAAAGGAGGAAAAAGAAGGTGATGCCGTCATCGCGCTGATATAAAGGCGTTGCGGATCATGCATGGCTTGACGATGCTACTTCCAACCTTGAGTCTGTTGTTTCATGCTTCGGGGTCGGATTCGCACGTGGGTGCGGTGCTTTGCCGTCGAGAGAGCTCCTCTGCACCCCCCGATGCAAATTTGGCGTCTCATTCATTCAGAAGAGCAAACAAGCAGTTGATCAGGCAGTGGCGTGAAGTTGCGCGATGCTGACCTCGAATGCGACAGACTGTTCTGCAGCACGCAAAAAGAGACAAAATTAGCACGCCAAGCGTCAGAGACGTGCAGCCGCCCAGGTAAACATGAGAAATAACAAACAAAAATAAGAATAAAACCAAAAATGAGCGCGCTTGCGATTCCGATCCCTACAACGACGAATGAATGGCCGGTCAACAGTTCGAAATCCCCTAAACAAGCCGCTGAGCCGCGTCCGGCTTGCTTGTCTAGGTTGCTCGGTTCGCTTTCGCTTTCGGGATACTGGATCTGGTGGGTTGACGGTCAAGTCGGACAATTGTACCACCGACATAGCGCTTGACGAGCCCACTTTTCGATGGCTAAAGCAGCGTGCCGAGTAGAAGAGGTTACTGCGGTTTGTATATAACGTTTTCGCGTCAAGAGGGTCCGGAAGTCTGCTAGATCCGTGTTTGCTTTTCACCATCAGCATCCACGAGACGTCCGCCAGCATCGACGAGCTTGGCTCGGTGAAAAGTGGAATCGTCCGCACGCAGAGCCATCGCACCACGACCAATACGGGTACAGAGACGGTTCGCAGTCATGAACTCGATCGATCCGGGCTCTGTGCCCCCGCTGAGCTCTGTGCTACAATCGCAGCCTCGTAGCACATCTAGCACAACACGTAACTCTCACGACGTTGCATCCGTCACTGCCGGCTCTTCATCGCAGACTGTGTCCAACAAGAATGCTCTCACAAATCGAAAATCGGCGTCCAAGCCATCACATACCGAAAAGGACGGTGACGCCAAACACGGCTCGATCAACAACGGTGACGGTTCCCACAGAAAACGCCGATCACCCACCACTTATCCACTCTTCCAAGGCGACAAACCATGGTCACAACGATCGTGGGCTTACGAGCTGATGCCATTCCGTGGCATGTGGTACGATCTCCGACGACGCAAACCATATCTCGCCAGTGACTGGACCGAAGGATTTGAACCCAGGAACTGGTGGGCTGTGGCAAACAGCGTCGTTCGAATGTACTTCATCAACCTCATGCCTGCCATCGCATATGTTCTGGATATGAACTATCGCACCGGTGGATCGTATGGCGTCAATGAGGTCATCTTGGCCTCGGCACTCGCTGCCATTGTTTTCGCCGTCTTCTCCGTCCAGCCACTGACATTTGTCGGCGTGACAGGTTTGATCAATCTGGTCAACTATACTCAGTACAACATCTTTGTTGGCTATTACGGATTCGATCGAATCAACTACCTTAGGATTCAAGCTTGGTCTTTGATTTGGGCGGCGGCGTTCCACTTTATCGTAGCGATTTTCAACGTTTGCGATTTCACGAGGTTCATCACCGACATGGTTTCCGAGACGTTCGGATTCTACGTTGGCGTCATTTATATTCAAAAGGGCATCGAGTTGCTCATCGAAGAGTTCGAGCCCTTGCCATTGGACAATGCTACAGGATGGCTGTCGGTCACTATCGCCATTCTCTTCACCGTGTCGGTCTACCTTGTCGCCAAGGTGGGCAACACGACGTATCTGCCATTCAAGATTCGAAACTTTGTCGCAGGATATGCGTTCGCAGCCGGATGCATCTTTTGGACCGGATTCAGCCATTTTCCGAAAAACTCTTTACAGCGGGTCCCCGTCGAGCGAGTTCCCATCACCAGAGCCTTCTTCCCCACGCTGGAGCGCTCTTGGTTCATCGACTTTTGGAACATCGAACTCAAATACGTCTTTGTCGGTGCTCCGCTGGGATTCCTCATCATGCTGCTCTTCTACTTTGATCACAACGTAAGCAGTGTTATGGCGCAAGCTAGGAATTATCCGGTTCGAAAACCTGCCGGCTTCCACTGGGATTTCTTCCTACTCGGTGTCACTACTCTGGTATCCGGATTCCTCGGTTTGCCCGCTCCGAATGGATTGGTACCGCAAGCACCGGTTCATACCGAAACGCTTTCGGTCTACAAGCAAGTCGAAAGGCCTGATGCCCACAAACGAATCGCTCGCGAAACCTTGTCGAAACGCAAGAGCAAAATGCGCACGGTCAAGCAGCAACATATCGTCAACGTTCGAGTTGTGGAGAATCGTCTTTCACACCTCGTCATTGGCTTGCTGACTCTGGGAACTATGACACGGCCTTTGCTGGTCGTTTTGGGTACTATGCCACGCGCGGTCTTTGCGGGGATCTTTATCTTGGTCGGTTGGGCATCGATCGAACGCAACAGCATTACGTTACGCACCCTGGCCATCTTCAGAGATCGAAGGCTAGCACCACCCGATGAGCCTCTGAATACCATTCGAAGAAGCAAGATCGCTCTTTTTGTCGGTATCCAGTGGCTATTTGCCGCTATGACGATCGCGATCTCTGCTACGATCGCCGGAATCGGCTTTCCGGTCATAATCACTCTGTTGATCCCAGTCAGATACTATTTGGTACCGCGTTGGTTCAGTCCGCTGGAACTCAAGATCTTGGATGCACCAACGGCAGATGCGGATGGCGTGCTTGCTTCGCTGGGCCACGAACCGGAAAGGGTGACGGGTAGAGGCGTGGAGGTCGCACTGGATACAAAGATCGCGGGTACTTTGTATCACAAAAAGTCGCTCGATGACGAGTCGGATAGCGACGATGAGGCGGGAGGAGGTGTTGGAGGGGAGAAATCAGCAGCTGAATTCAGGAATGATTATGCCAAGCATCAGCGATCGAATGAAGATGAAGAGGCCAGATTGAGCAGCGACGGTGCTGCGAATGGTGCGGCGAGAGAGGAGGGAGTTGATCAAGAAGCTCCCAGAGAAGCGGTGAGGACGGTAGCAGGTGTCGGAGGGCACGAAAGCGCGAATCCGGAAGAACAAGTGCAAGGGGCTTCCGGCGCAGGCATCATCGGGTCCGGTCTGGGGTCTGGTGCGGCTGTAGCGGAAGAAAATGACAGAAGGGAAGAGGCAGAGGAGAGAGCTGAAGCCGAAGATGCTGAGAAGGAGGCGCAAGAGACCCCTGTTACGCCCGCGGTCGAGCTTCCCTCGGCACTAAACTCTTCGACTCAAGAACCGGAAGCTGCATCAAAGGAGCCAATCGCTGCACCAGCAGCAGCTGAAGCGGATTTGACGGCAGCAAGAGGTCCGCATTCTGTCGGGCAGGGCTCTGAACCCGTACAGAAGGGTCTCAAGTCGCCCAAGAAACGACGCTATGTTTCGGTGGAGAACCCGCCACGAGGTGCGGGCGTTGCACCTCCGCCAGTGCAATGGCGGCAGGGCGAGGAGGCTCAGCAGTAGATGCAATTTGTTTGAGCAATTTGCTTGAATCTAGTGATCGGACAATACATTTTTTAGATACAATGCCTGGTCTCAAGACGAGTGAACAAGAGAAGACTGTTGACGATGATGAGGAGTGAGAGTCAGAGAGTTTGAACAAAATCGCGGGAGTCGGGTGCAACTTTTTCGGTGACTTTGGAAGAAAGGGTCTGCATGAAGCTTTGTGGTGACACAATGGCCTTTCCTTTGACCCAAATCCATTCTGCGTCTCAGCTGAGCTACTCCAGATCATGAGTCTGGCACGGTGTTGCACGAAGAGGCTATCTGGGCTGAACTCTCGCTCGACTCTGGCAGCGTTACGAGCAAGGATAGCTCTGTCCAGCCCGGCAGTTGCTTTACAGTCAAAACCATTACCGCAACAACGACCGCACGTCTCGGGGTGCCTCTCGAACGGGTTCCGCTCATTCAGCTCTTCTTCACAATGGCAGATCGCCGAAGCATCGCCTCCTCATGCAGAGAAGCACCCAATATCAGCACTCCGCAACATCTCGATCATCGCACATATCGATGCAGGCAAGACCACGCTCACCGAACGTCTATTGCATCTCACCAACGCTCTAGGTGGTAGCGCCTCAAGTGGCAGCAGCAGCAACGCCCTTCCTGGAGACGTCGATTCCGGCAGTACAGTGACCGACTTTCTGGAGCAAGAAAGGCAGCGCGGTATTACCATCCAATCTGCTGCGGTCGGACCGGTTTGGTGGCCACCCGCGTCTGGGAAAGCAGAGAGGCAGGCGGTTGGCATCACCCTTGTCGATACGCCGGGACATATTGATTTTGGAATCGAAGTCGAACGTGCTCTCAGAGTCGTCGATGGAGCAGTCGTTGTGCTCGATGGTGTCGAAGGCGTAGAGTCTCAGACCGAGAATGTTTGGTCCCAAGCGGCTAGGTATGACGTGAAAGCCTCGATCCTTTTTATCAACAAACTCGATCGTATGGGCAGCTCGGTCTCGCAATCGCTGCGCAGCGTTATTCGATCAGGAATGCACTCAAGACCTTTGCTGCTGCAGTTGCCGATCCCGGTCAGTGGCAAAGACGAGCCGGGAATCGCGGGGTTGGTGGATCTGGTCGAGATGCAGTCGCTCACTTTCAGCGGCAAAGCAGGGGAAGTGGTGGCAAGAATGCCTTTGAAAGAAGGTCAGGGGCTGTTTGAAGAGGCAAGACATGCCAGGCATGCGTTGGTGGAATGTCTGGCCTCCCTAGACGATCAGCTGTTGGAGGAGCTGTTCGGCTTACCGACAGGCTCGAATGAGGAGCCGCATGCAAAGGTGTCAGCAGCGTCATTGAAGCAGGCCATTAGGCGGCAGACGTTGGCAGGGACAATTTTGCCGGTCCTCTGCGGATCCGCAGCCAAGAATGTGGGTGTTCAACCGCTGCTTGACGCTATCTCGGACTTCTTACCTAGTCCCGTGGATAAGCCGGATGTGATGGGAAGCGTTGCTTCCTCGCCAGCGACACGAACAGCTTCGAAAGGCTCGTCAAATGCCTCAGGAAGCGGAGAATCCGAGCCTGCAGCTACTACTGGGAAGGACGTCTGGATCCCTCTCGCAGACAAACGGACGACAGCATTAGCCTTCAAGGTGGTACACGACAAGCGTCGCGGACCGACAACTTTTGTGCGCGTCTACTCTGGCACTCTTCAGCGATCCTCTGTTCTATTCAACACCACCACTGGTGCGAGGGAACGACTATCGCGCGTTCTTTTCCCCTTCGCCGACCAGTATGTCGAAACAGGCACTTTGCGAGCAGGCCAGATCGGCGTGATCCTTGGTCTACGAGACACGCGCACCGGCGATACACTCGTCGACATTTCCAACACTACCCAGAAACCAAATGCTGGTACAGGAAAGGCAACACTCGCTTCGAACGAGGTCAAATCCCTTCGTCTGAAACGAGTCCACATCCCACCGCCCGTGTTCAGCATGTCGCTCGAACCTGCATCGAAATCGGATGTGGATTCCGTCTCAGAGGCGCTCAACTTGTTGATCCGGACCGATCCTTCTTTGCGCCTAGACGAGTCAGGGGAAGGGACAACAGGTCAGACGGTACTCAGTGGAATGGGTGAATTGCATCTGGAAATCGCCAAAGATCGTCTGGCGAACGAGTTTGGCGTCAATGCTCGAATGGGTGCTGTGCGAGTTTCGTACCGGGAAACGCTAGATGAAGGATTGGGCGAAGTGGAGGTGGATGAGGTGGTGGAGAGGGAGTTGGCGGGAAAGAAGATCAAGATCGGGGCAAAGATGAAAGTGAGAGCGCTTGGAGAAGATGAGATGCATTTGGCGAGTAGTGGGGATGCGATGATGTTCGGCGGCAATGTGGTCAACGTCTTTTTCAGTTCGGATGTTCAAAGAGATGCCGGAGCTGATCGCAAGGCAGAGGCTGAGGACGAAGGTGACATTCAAGCATACCTCGCCGACAATCACCGTGGAGGACGAAATCGAGCCGGGTCTTCCTCCACTTCTTCCACGACTACCTCTCAGCAAGAGACTGCCTCAGGCCTTCCTGCAGGGGTTGACCTAGCAACGGTCGAGACGATGTTCAAAACGGGCATGGTAGCGGCACTTTCTCGCGGCCCTCTGACATCCAACCCGCTCATGGGTCTTTCCGTTCGCATCTCCAACATCGAAATGTTTGGCGAACTCTCTTCTTCCGCTGCCATCTCCTACCTTCTCTCGCACTTGGTACGCAAGGTACTCCGCACCGAAGCCAAGATGAATCCGGAGACAGGTCTGCCCACATCCACACCCACACCACTGACGTCGCTGATGGAGCCCATGATGACGACACGGATCACGGTCCCTGCCGCCCATCTTGGAAAAGTCATCAACGACATCACGGCCGAACAGAACGGACTGGTGCAGGACGTGATCCATCAATCTCAGTCATCCGAGAACCACAATTCACTCGAGACGGAAAACGAGATTTTCATCCCCGATCCATCGCAGAACCAGTTCGAGCTGCAATCCTCAGCAGCGAGTTCCGGGTCGATTGGAAAGGGAGCATCGGCATCAACGAGCGGGGGAGGTGCAGATGGAAAAGCCGAGATCCACGCTGTGGTGCCGTTGGCAAATTTGGTCAGGTATTCTTCCAAGCTGCGTGCTTTGACGGCGGGAGCTGCACAGTTCAGTATGCAGTTGCAAGGGTTTGCAAAGGTCTCGAAACAGAGGCAGATGGAGATTCTGCAGGAATTGGGTCGATGATGCTATTCACCTCTTTGATCTCGACAGAACGGCAGTGTTGTCAGACATGGATGCTGTGGTGATGCGTGTCTTCTATCATGAAATGGAAGCGAAGAGCTGGTGGGTCTACCTGTTCGAGGCTGGATAATCTACATTGTTGACCCTCACCCTATCACCACCTTCGAGCTTTCCAGCCTGGCTTTGATACTCCTGCAGCAATGCCTCGTTCACTTTGCTTCCACCACACACTTCGATGACGATGTTCAACTTTCTCTGCTCTTGCACCTTTCTTTTCAACCTTGCGCTCGCTTCGACGAGCTTGGTCAAGATCGATGGATGGAAGACGGGAGTGAGAGCGGAAGCACAGCTTAGCTCGACCATGCGCTTCTGACCATGTTGCCATTGCAGTTGGGAGAATTGCCAGCAAGCGGAAGCGGAGAGTTGATCGGTGACTGTGAGTGTTACGATCTCGCCGTTGTCGGTGGTGGTCAAGTTGATGGCGTCGTGTAGGGTTGTTAGGGAGCACTTCTTGGTACCCATGCTGGTACATTTGCTGTTGATGGCTGATAGCTCGACGACTTGGTCCGGCAACTGCGTTTGCGATTCGGAAGCGTGTTTGTTGAGCGAAAGGTTGAAAGAGTCTACACCGAAGTTCTGGACTGCTACCAAGGTAACTTTCTCCTGCATCCCGTGTCGTTCAATACCTTGGATGATTCCACGCAGTAATCCACCACCACCAACACTGCTTATCAACAAATCCACCTCACCCTCCATTTGATCCACCACTTCATCTACCAAGCCACTATGACCAGCAACCAATTCATCTCCTTCAAACGGATGAACATAAACACTTCCCTTACGATTTTCGACTTCAATCCTAGCCGCCGAATCGGCTTGATTCCAAGAGTCTCCTCCCACCACCACTTGCGCACCTTGACTTCTCAATTTCTCCACCACATCCTTCTCGGTACTGAGAGGAACGAAGATCGTACATCCAACACCAGCTTTCGAAGCCGCATAGGCAACGGCTAAGCCCGCATTACCGCCGGAAGAAGAGATCAAATGCGTTCCCGACGTGCCGTATTTGGAAATGGCAAGTTGACAGATCAGTCCGATTCCACGAATCTTGAACGAGCCCGAGGGCTGATCGCAGTCGAGCTTGAGATAGATGTTGTGCGAGGTGAGGCAAGAGAGGTAGGAAGAGCGGATCAGGGGCGTTCGCTGGTGCAGGGGGGCAGCAGTGTGGGTGGGCGTCGCAGACACCGCTTTGGATGTCGGCGGTAGGACAGCTGCGGGAGTTGCGATTGGGATCGTCATCTTTGACAGCTTATCGAAGCGGTTTGGTAAGAGGTGCAAAGACGAACGGGTTTCCAAAGAGGTAAAAAGGAGGCAGGAGTGAAGATGCGGGACGGTCTTTTGCCGGCTCTTGGGGGAAATTCCAACCACAGTCGGCGTGCTATTCGGCGAATTATCCGCTCACTCTTCTTTTCCGCCGCACGATGCTTCAGGGTCTCTGATTCGGATCGACGTGGACCGGATATTTCTCCGCGGAACTCACCATCCTCACTCGGATTCCACAGTACGAATCACCAACTCTATGCAATCCATCACACATTCGAGCATACGCATTGTGAGAAGAGTCGATCACTATGACTTCCAGATCACATCCGACGACGCATACCCAATGTCTTCTTACCCCTTCCCGCACCAGCATTCAACCCATTACTCGGCCCATCACCAACCACAATCGGCGAGCTCCTCGAACCACCACCACCACCTCCGTCCCCATCGGACGGCAATATGTTCAAGATACTACTGATCCCTTGAGAATGAGCCTGCTGAAAGCTGTTCAGATCTGCGCGTGGACGTGGAGCTGTTCCGTCGTCGCGTGCTAGCGCCACTGAATCTTCCGGTCGAGCTCGAAGACGTACAGCGTCGGTAAAGGAAGGTGGAGCAGACGGCGTTGCTGCAGGTTGACGTGATGGTGGGATGAGCGGCTGTTTGGACCTCCCTCCTCTGCCACCGAATGATGCAGATGGTGCGGAAAAGGTCGAGCTGCGATTCGAAAACGCTCCAAATCCGTTGCCAGGACCTGCACCGCCAAGAGAAGAGGCACGTTGAAACCCAGAGTAATTGGGGGGTGGAGAAGCGTCATCATCAACAGCGGAAGAAAAGCTGCCCAAGGTCGGCTTACTGAATCCAAGGCTTTTCCGAACATCATCGCCATTCTGTCGATCAAAACAAGAAGATGAGCGAAGACCATCGTCACTATACAATCCGAATCCCATTTGCGAGCTCCAGCCTCCGGTAGCACCGCTGTGTACGCCAGCGGTAGTGTACCCACCTGCCCCTCCGTAGCTCGAGTAGGTACCGAAGCCAGTGATACGACCGACGTTCATCTGATCGACCTTCTGCAGCTCTTTCCCCGACGTCTTTTCCCATTCTGCAATTGCCTCCTTGATTTTCGCTTCAGTCGGCAGTGATTTGCCTGTCATTGCCGCCATAGTCTTGACCGCCTCGTTGTCCACTTCGGGACGAGTGGTGCAGAACGAGATGGCCTTTTTCGCGTCACAAGATCCTCCATTCTTCTTGGGCGTGATAGATGCGACAAAATTACTGAGAATCTTGTCCTGCGTGTCGCCACCCTGCATTCGAGCAGAGGCGTGAGTAAGGTACAACATGCTCTCGGCACGAGTCATGGCTACATAGAGCAAACGACGTTCTTCGGCGATCTCTTCGGGCTTCTCGCACCGGAAAGATGGGAAACAGCCTTCTTCGACGGCTGGAATAAAGACGACCGGCCATTCGAGACCCTTTGCTGCATGACAGGTCGAAATGGTCACTTTCGGCTTCTTCTTCTCGTCCTTAGGCTCGTTCTCTGCGTCCATATCGGTTGCCAAGATTGATGCTTCCAAGAAGATGCGAAGCGATGTCTTTCTTTCCAGCCCGTCTTCGTCCTCGTCCTCATCATCATTGTCGTTGCCTTGTGTCTGTCCACCGACTTTTTCAACAATCTCGTCCAGCTGCGACAGAAGCGTTGACTTTGGCCTGTCATCATCGTCATCAGAATGTTGCTCTTCTTTGTAGCCAGACTCTCTCTTTGTAGTGCGCGACTTTTTTGCCGGCGCAGGCTTGCTGAGGATGCCCTCGGCTGCTTCCTGGCTCTCTTCACTGGAGTCGCATAAATCGATCACTTCTCCCTCGGCGGAGGGCTTAGCTTTTCGCTTTCCGCTTCCATACTTCTCGAAATATGGGTGAGTCGATGGCGGGCTTGGCGACTCTGTGCGCGCAGCCGGCTTGATGTCGACCTCTTCGAAGTTGTCGTGATCGACGTCGCTCGCGTTCGGCGAGCCCTTGACTGTGCCAGCACCTTCTTGATTAGAAAGCGTATGCGAGAGGATCTGCTCGATTGGGATGGAGGGCGCATCAACGTCGGCGAACGCCGTGTTCTGAGCCACGATGGTCGAGAATGAGATGAGCTCCTGCACATTTCCCCAGCGGGCCTCGTGATCCTGCATTGATTGCGCCTTGAGGTAATTTTCATAGTTGATTTTGCCGATCAGCAGCTCGATCAATTGAGCTACCGGTGTTCCCGCTCTGGCTGCCTCTCTGACCGCTTCAACAGCTTCGACCAGCTCTTTGAGACCCTTTTTGACGCCTGGCTTGATGCCTGGATTCTTTCCGCCCGAAACGACTCGCTCGACGAGGTCCATGGGCTTGCAGCCCTCTGCCTTGGCCATGTTGAGGATGTCATTGACGCTCTTCTCGCCGATGCCTCGCTTTGGTACATTGACGACGCGGATGAAGGCTGGCGTGAAGCCTGGATTATCTGCAAGAGCCAAATAGGCAAGTAGATCTTTGACTTCCATTCGGTCAAAGAACTTGTGTCCGCCCATCATCCTCGAATCGATGCCTCTTGATTGCAACTCGGCTTCGATAGCTCGCGAGATGTAGTTGAAGCGGAGTAGAATGACGAAGTCATTGAAGTCAAGCATTCCTCCGGAATGTGCCACGAGACGCTTGATCTCTGATGCAATGTACGCGGCTTCGAGCTGTGCAGAGCCATGACTTTTGAGTACGACGGGCAGTCCGCGAGGATGAGATGTGTAGAGGCCCTTGTCGACACGCGATGTGTCCTGCTGTACTACCTTGAGCGCCAGCTCGAGGATGGCACCGGTGCTTCGATAGTTTTCTTCAAGTCGAGCCTGCTGTGTGCCTTTGAACTCTTTGGTCATCTTGTCGAGGTTGCCGATCTCGGCGCTACGCCAGCCGTAGATACTCTGATCGGGATCGCCGACGATGCTGACAGCTTGGGAGGCAGTGGCAACGAGACGCATGAGCTCGTATTGTGTGACGTTGGTGTCCTGAAACTCGTCGACGAGCACATGTCGGATGTTGTGGACCACTTGATTCTGCTGACGGAAGAGCTGGACACCATAGACGAGAAGATCGTCGAAATCCAAGGCGTTGGCATCGACAAGCTGCTGTTGGTACATGGTATAGATGTCGGTCATGATCATTTTGAAGGACGAAGATCCAGTGAATTGCCTGCCAATGGGTGCTTTGCGAGATTCGCCTTTTGCCTTTTCGGCCAATGCCAACTGCTTGTACCTGATGGGGTCGATCTCCTTAGCCTTTGCTTTTGAGATCTCGGACATGGCCTGTTCAGGCTTGATAGAGAGATGCTCCTTGTCAATCTGTGGCTTGAGCTCTTTGAGGATTGCTTTGAACATGCGTTTGGCATCGTCTGAGTCGATGATGGTGAAGTTGTTCGGGAGCGAGATGAGTTTGCCGTATTTGCGCAGATATCTGGCACAGACGGAATGAAACGTGCCGATGACGAGGTTGTCTACTCGTTCCCTGCCTATGAGATTGACGAGGCGCATCTTCATCTCGTTGGCCGCCTTGTTGGTGAAGGTGACCACGAGGATATCCTCAGGCTTGAGCTTGTTGGCGGGGTCGAGGACGAGCCATGCCACTCGAGAAGTGAGTACGCGGGTCTTGCCTGAGCCCGGTCCGGCCAAGATCTGAAGGCATGCCGTGGGTGGATGAGTTGCGGCGGCATATTGTGAGTCGGAGAGCGATTTGAGGTATGCTGGAACATCGCGGCGTTGGTGTGCAGAGTGGGGATCAGGATGCTTGCTGCTGTCAGCATGGCGACTGAGCTCGTTCTGACGAGAAGAGGAGCCTTCTGCGTCAGACAAAGTCATGATGCTAAGCTGACGGCTCGGATGGCGGCTGAACGCGGTCGCACGTGAAAAGCTGCTGTCAAGAGTATCGATCCCTGTCAAATCAACGACATGCTTCGGAAGCTGTCCGACAAGGCTGAGTTGCAGCTGTCTGGGTCGCGTCAGCAACGTCTTCGGCACTTGCTTTCGTTGCCGCAGCGCCCTGTGCACTGCACGAGTCGGGTTTTGTGGTCAGAAAGCTGCGATCAGCACATTTGATTGGTAGACAAGGTTGTGGGTCGGGGCTGGGATCCAGTGGGTCAGATAACAGGCAAAGCCACGTTCAAGCAAGCAAGTATCATCAGAGGAAACGGCGTGGTATCTTATGCTTGCTTTTCAACATTTTTCCCTCCACCTCTCACAAGCCAAAGTGTCACTTTTCGCTGAGACTCAGCCTCTGTTGCTTTTTTTTTGCTTCCTTGTGACGCATGTTGGTCCCTCGAGAAGAGCGCGTCACGACACCGGATGCCAAAATACGCGCTGGTATCCTTCATTCCCGCCTTTCCCGCACTAAGCGTCTGTCAGCAAGGATGATGTTTTCGTGCTGTGTGTAACGGGCCCCCGATTGTGGGGCTCAATGACGCCAACTCAATGGACTGACATCGTCTTGGCGTCTCAGCAGTATGTTGGCGGGCAGCACTCTGGTGGTGGCAACAAGATGCAACAGACCTCGCCGCCACGCGTCGACGTGGGTCGTTGCAAGAAAAGCGATACCCGGCCCATCTCCTCATTTACTAGACGTGAGACGATGTTGACCCACTTCTCATCAGCCATGCTACGGCCATGTCCCGCTCAGAATGACCCACATAGCCCCGTCGCAAGCTATTGTGGACCGCAGCGACAGCAAAGCGGATTCATGAGTTGATTTGAGCTTGAACCCCAACGCATAGGACGGGCAGAGCACATTACCCTAGCCAGCCGAAGAGTACATAAGTCGTGGAGCCAAGCAGTTTTCTTTTGCTCTAAATCCATCCATCATTGCCCTTTATCAGTCCTCGTGAAGCCTTCGCACAAGATGAAGCCCTTCAGCGTTCTTTTTCCCTTCGTGGTCCTCGCCACCACTTGTATCGCTACTACCTTGCTCCGTCGCAATTTGCCGGCCGGGGCTCAGGATCAAGTCGGCATCGCCCTCAAGGTCACTCAGCCTCACGATGTCACCTGGAAGCAGACGCAAGATAAGCCTCTCAGCCAGACCAGAGGAGGTCTTGGCAACTCGGTCGAAGGATACTTCCCCGAAATGTCCGCCGAGAAGATCGGCATGGGCTGTGGCCTCAACTGGGACAACGGTCAGCTTCATGCCGGCTTTGACGGCGGTGATCCTAAGAATGGTGTTGGAGGTGGCTTCACTTGGAGTCCTCTCGCCCTTGGTAGCATCGTGGGCGTTCGCTTCGCTGACACCAAGATCAATATCAATCTGACCGTCACTGAGCAGAACCAGGTGTTCTTTAACGTCAATGGTAAAGATATTGACTGGAACAAGGTTGTGAGTCTCGGTGATAAGCCGGAGGGCTATGACCGCAGCCCCGCTCAAGAGGTCGCCGAGTCCAAGAAGCAGGCAGGTGGCGGTGACGGTCAAATCATCAGCAAGCGCGAGTCACCCTATCCTTGGGCAGAGTCGAAGAAACAAGTCGGTGGCGGTGACGGTGGTAGTCTCGAAAAGCGATCGCAGACTGGAGACAAAGATCTCGAACCCATTCCGAACTTTCCGGGAGGATTTGGAATCCCTCGCCGCAGGCGCGACGTCATTGATCCATACGCAGAGTCGAAGAAGCAAGCAGATGGAGGTGACGAGCCATTCCCTGACAAGTGATCGGCTCTAGTCGATGAGCACTACGAGAAATTTACTGTCAGCTCGGCAATCTCATAGTCAAAAGCGTCACGCCGGTTTGAAATATTTACCTTGTGCCACAACTGCGAGAGAGAAAGCTTTATCTTAGGCCATTTGACGGCTCGATAGCAGCCTTGCTTGTGGTCACGCTCATTTGATTCTCACAACTACAAACTCCCTCTTCAGAGTCGCTGAATTCAATCATTTCACCTCCGCTTTTGGTCGATGTGTACGGGTGTCTTCAAAAGGCTCGAGCAGGCTGTTGAGACGAGATTAGGCTCAGTGTGGTGTGTTGTCAATGGAAATGAGTGAAGCATACAGAACCGGACGTCATCAGAATAAAGTTGGCCGACCAGATAAGAAACTAGAGATCAGGCCTCGCCAGCGTCGCCTTCGTCACCACCGTTTGAACCCGAGCCTTCGTCATTCCTACTGTTACGTCCTCCTTCATCGCTTCCTCCTCGCCCTGTCCAAAAAGACGAGTTGTCTGTACTTCCTCCTGAGGAACCTCCAGCGGTCTCGCCTGCTCGAGAGCTTCCGGGATTACCAGATCGAGAACCGCCGGCTGAACCGATGGATCCTGCACCGACTCCTGTTACTGACTCAGAACCGTTTGTGAGCCCTTGTCGAGCTCCTGTCAGCCCTCCTCCGGCGCCTGATCCAGCGGCTTCTGCTCCGGGCCTAGCTTCCTCGGCTCCAGCTCCTGTGCCTGTCTGTACATCTCCTGATCTGACTCCCGCACCTGTCGCTGGCCCTTCAGCCGCAGCAGCCGCTCCGTCTGCAGCCGAACTTGCAGCGCTTGTGCCACTCTGTGCTTGCCCCTGTGCACTCTGCTGCCCCTGTTGCTGATCCCCCTTCGCCTGCGTGTTTCCATTCGGAGGCAGACCCATCTGCTGACCGTGCCATTCTGGAACTTTGGCTCCACTTCTCACGTTTCCGTTTTCATCGTAAATCATTCCTTTCCACTTGACGCCTGCGGCGGCGAATTTGGCTTCTTGATCTTGAATCAATTTGGCGGTATGTGCCCGTAACATTTCTCGCGTCTGTTTGTAGTATTGGGCGTTAAGTTGAGAGTTGAAGTAGGATTTTTCTAAGTTGTAGCTCGATATGACTCCAAGGACGGAGAACATGGTGGGGACGGCAAGGAGAGAGCCGTAGAATCCCATGTATTCAATGTCGCCCGCCATGCCCGGGAGGCCTCGTTTGGAAGGTGTGGATGCAGAAGGTGGTAGAGTGAGCACTTGAGGAGAGTGCGATTTGCGTTGGAGCATGAATCCGAATTGAGGAGGAGAGCAAGGCGGCTTGTCAGTGGTGGGAGAGAGTCGAGGCGATGGTCGTCCAACATCGTTCCGCGGCACAGGTCGAGCCTGGCTTCCAACCGCCACAGTGATGACGAGAGACCAAGCCAGCGCGATTAACGCGAACAACACCTTTGCTCGAGCAAGACGAACCATCATTCGCATTGCGTCCGATACCATATGAGAAGCCGTTGAGTTGATGGCTGCGACTCGACAAGGATGGTGTCGATCCACTCCTCAACTGATGGTCGTAAAAATTGGACAGGTTCACACAAGATCTCCCTCTCTTTCCACCAATCCATCAATCGCCCCTGTCCACCCACTTCATTGACCATGATCCACTCAACCTCGGTGACTCGGTCAACGATTTTCATTTCATCAAATCTCGTTGCCACACGGATAGCGGACCGAAGCCCACACAACCCCAGCTTTCTCAGCACAGCCAAAACTCTTATCACGCACATCGCGCATTGTTGTCGTAGAGGTGAAAACAGCGCCGATTTGTGGACGCCTTGAAATGGTCTTGCGGATGTATTTCTTTTATAAGGTTCGACCGTAATGCAGGAACTCATTGATGTAAGGTACAGGAAGCAAGCAGAAACAAGAAATGCAAGGAAGAAGCCTTGTCATGGCTGAGCGAATGCCTGAGGCGGAATCGCATTGCTGGCCTTCAAGTTTTGGAAGTTGGTGAAAGCCAGATTGTAGTCCCACCCATTTTCCTGGAGGCATTGCACAGCAAAAGGATAGATGAGACCGGTCTGAGTGGCGAGTTGCAGAGACATGGCGTGTTGCTGTTCGTTGATCCCTGCTGCAGAGGTCTGATTCTGCAAATGGGGAGGAAGGGCAGCAGCACCTGCACCGGCGATTGGAGCTGCCGAAGCTGCTGGAGCTGCAGATTGAGGAATGGTCGGAGTTTGAGTCGGGACACCTTGCTGTGCTGCTTGCAAAGCTTGCGTCTGCTCAGCTGTCACTTCGCCAGTAGGCACGCTGTCAGGAGCCCATGCAGAAGGGCTCGAGTAGTGGCGGACAACCAATTGGTCCGACAGAATGACGCAAGGCCAGCCAGCAGCAGCGGCAGGACTTTCGGGAGGGACGGGTGCTACTGCGAAAGTCCGATCGAACGAACGAACTCCTTGACTTGGTGCTTCGGCGTATTCGCCATGTACGTTGATGTAGAGCAGCGCTTCGGGACGCTCCTCGCCCTTGAGCCTAGCACCAATCACAGTGTTTGGCAGCACCCAAGCATCGACGACGAATTTGGAAGCGTCGTTGAGCGGATGTGAAGTTTTTGGCAGCTTTCGCAGAATGGTCAGGATGGAGCCAACTCCATGGTGCAGCGACAGATTGCGTCCTTTCGGAGTGTGAACGCGCATCAGGTTGCGATTGCCATTGTCTTGGTAGCGGTCAAAGTTGAGCTCTTTCTGATGAGGCATGGTGTGCAAGAAACCGGCAGCGCGTGCCCTAGGTGGTGGGACGACATTGAGACAGTAAGAGAACTGGGCCAATGGGGCATAGGCTTCGCTGAGCTGATTCCGATCCGAGTCGTAGAGAGTAAAGAACTTCGATAGAAAGTTGGGCATGATGGCCCCAGCCTCGGCATCAACGAAGCCAGGCTTGTTTGGAACGGGGAAGTTGCGAAGGGGAACCTGAGCCGCATCGGCGTCGACCTTCTTGGACTTGCCTGAGGACGGCAAGTTGGCAAAGCCCGACTCGGTGGGCGTAACTGGCTTCTGATCAAGTAGGGTGAGGTGACGGAACTTGGAGAGCACTTCGCGTCTGTAACCTTCTTCATTGCCGGCTGCGACTGCACTTGCATGAACCGGGTTGCCCGTCAACAAGAGCTCCTTGAGGTTGGACAACTTGCTCTTCCTCGAGGCGAATGTGTCAAGGTCTTTTGTCCACTTGAGCTCGTTGCCCTCGAGCGAAAGATTTTGGAGACTAGGAAAGTAAGCGGGCAAGGAGCTGACGGGTCCTAAGCTTCGGAAGCCATTATTGGCGAGCGATATAGTGATCACGTCGGGATAGGTTTCGGAGCAGAGCTTCCAGATAACATTGCCAAGCTCCTTGGGCGCACCAGCGACGCCTGGGGGCTTAATACCTTCAGCTTGAAGGATGGGGTCGGCACGCATATTCTGGGATGTATCAAAAGGCAAACCATGATCGAGGTCAGTCGTGTGTGTGTAGGTGTGTGTGTGTGTGTGTGTGTGTGTGTGTGTGTGTGTGTGTGTGTGTGTAGGTGTGTGTGTGTGTGTAGGTGTGTGTGTGTGTGTGTGTGTGTGTGTGTGTGTGTGTGGGTGGGTGTGTGGGTGGGTGTGTGTGTGTGTGTGTGTGTATGTGTATGTGTATGTGTTTGGTGTGGAGATGAGGAGATAGATCTTGCGGTGTACGTACCTCGAGATTCAAGAATTTGGCTTGAGGATTCCATCGTGATTCGAGGAAACGCTTGATGAGGGAGACTACGTTCTGTGTTTTGGGCATGTCGTTGCCGGCAAAGATGACACCGCCACCGCCGGGTATTCGGCCGCCTCCCTGAGCTCTTGATCGTTGTGATGAGATGCTTTTGAGTACAGCGGCGGTGCCGGCAGCGTTGCCAGCTCGCAGACCGTCGTTGACATTGATGGCCGCCTTTTTTCCTTTTTGTGGCGGACGATTTCCGAGTGGGTTCGCACGCTGCTGACGCGCAAGTCGACCCTGGAGTGAGCCACTAGGTCCATTCTACGATGAGGTCAGACAACGGATGCAGAGGTGAAATGTTTGGAGCGAGTATAAATGGATTACGATTGATCAGTTTGATTTGTTGTGTTAGTCGGCAGCATGGCGGTGGAAGAGCCGAACCTGATGTCGAGGAACTTGTGTCACAGCACAAGGTGCGATGCGATGGACGGTCCATTCGGGCGTGGTTCGTCATGAGATGAAAATGGTCGGCTGACTTACTGAACTGGATGGATCCGCTCCACCGTTTCTTTGACCTTTCCGACCCCCAGCACCTCCCCTACTCCTGCTCGGACCAGCGGCGTCACGCATGCCTACGTCGCCGTCTCCTACGAGTCCAGCGTTACGAAGCGCAGCTCCTGCTATGGTGTGACCGCCTCGTCCTCCACCCCGTGAAGGCATTGCGCGAGCTGACTTTGAGCTTTGCTCGGACCCTGCTGTGACACGAGCGACCCGCCGAGAAAATGCCCGACACCAGGTGCGATGGCTCCCGACAGATGCGGTGTCTAGTCTAAATGGGGCCCGATGTACTGAAAATGGGAACTGCACGTAGGACGGATGGGTGCTGTCTTGGGCAAACTGCGACGTCGCAACTGAGGCGAACGGGGTTGTGTCGTCGAGATCCGCGATCAATATAGGCGCGCGCAGACAGCAGTCGTACTACCGAGGTCGTGAACGCGGGGACGGTGAGGATGGAGACAATGCTCGGCGATGGTAGCGGGAATGATGGTTGCGGATGCCAGAATGAAGAATTGATGAAAAGCAAACACAGTCCGGAGCTCGGATTTTTTTCGGCTCCTATGCCGACTGAGCTTATGACTTTTTGCAGCATCCTTTTTCGTGCCTTCTTTTCTCGCCCTAATTTTCATGTTTTTGTCCCTCCCATTCAATCCAGAATGCTCGCGAGCTCCACATCTGCTGAAGTGCGTTGAACAGCACATCGAAATTTTCCTTTCGCTCAACGCCTTTAAATCTGCGGAATCTTCGGGATCAGATCGAGCAACAGGATATATGATTGACACGCTAGTATACAATGCGATGGAAGAACGAAACAAAGAATGGGCTCACTTGGTGAAAATGCTGACAACGTCGTCGGCCGCAACGACGTGGTTGAGGCCCACTTTTTGCGAAGTTGGGAATTTGCTGCTCTTGCCATAGACAAGTGCGTACTTGAACTTCTCCGCAAGCGCTCTGTGCACTTGATGGCATACGTGCTCGATGGTAGCCCCCTTTCGCACTACCAAAGGATCGGAAAGGTCGGGACGCTCCCCACGCTTCTTGGTGTAGATGCGGTTGATGCCGAGCTTGTCCCACATGGTGTCCTTTAAATAGTCGATGTTGAGATCCTTCTCGACCGAGATGACGACCGAGTTGGGCTGTCGAGCGAGCTTGTCCATCTGTTCCATGCTGATCGAGTCAATCTTGTTGTAGACGTACAAGCAAGGGACGTAGTTGCGATTTCCGAGCACCACGTCGATGAACTCGTCGACAGTTATGTCTTCTCTGAGCATGACATCAACATTGTGCATCTTGTATCCTTGCAGAATGGATCGGATCATCTTCTCGTCGATCTTTGTCAGCGTCAAGCCCATGGCTTTTGTAATAACGATACCGCCGGTGTTCTTTTTGCGCAGGACAACGTCGGGTTTGGTCTTGTTGAGACGGATTCCGACCGCCTCGAGCTCCTTTTCCAGCAATGCGCGATGTGTGTCGGGTTTTGTGGCGTCGAGCATGATGATGATCATATCGGCTGTCTTGGCAACGGCGACGACCTGTCGACCTCGTCCTTTGCCCTCGGAAGCGCCTTCAATGATACCAGGCAAATCGAGGATCTGAATCTTGGCGCCTTCGTACTCGAGCACACCAGGTTGACATGTGAGGGTCGTGAACTCATAGGCGGCTGCTTCCGACTTGGTGTCTGTGACTTTTGAAAGGAAGCTCGACTTTCCGACCGAGGGGAATCCGATCAGGGCTACACGGGCATCTCCGGATTTCATGACATCGAAACCTTCGCCTGGCTTGCCCGACTTCTTCTGCGGCTCGAGGAGCTCATGACGAAGCTTCGCGATCTTGGCTCTGAGCTGGCCGAGATGGTATCTATGAAGCCAAAGAAAGAGGATGTGGCAATTGAAAGAATCTGTCAGCGTGCGATAGAAAAGTATGAACTAGCGGATCGCTGGTAGGGAAACACTTACTCTGTGGCTTTGTTCTTCTGTGTTCGAGCGACCTCATCCTCGAGCTCCTTGATCTTCTCGACGACACCCATGATTGCGAGTGTAGTGCGAAGAGGGTACCGCTAACAGAGACTTGGGCAACAATGAGGCCTGTACGAGGTTAATGCTGGATAGAAATCGAGAAGGAATTCTAGATGAACGCAGAGCAATTTGGGCATGATGGTTGGAGCGTCAGGAAGTTAATTCGACGTTGTTAGGCCACAAAAGCTACATTTCTTGTGTCTTTTTGACACGTGACCGACATGTTTCTACGAGAGACGGAGATCATGTCCGGCTTGGTGGTACGCCGAATTGCACCCTATCGATCGAGCAGAGTGAGGCGTCGAACACTGCGATGCAAAGTCCGGTCTTCACCAACACTGCCTGCGGCTTCATCACAAGGAATCGCAAAGCCGTCACGAGGTGCGGCTACGAACCGCGGCAAAGGAGATACAGTATACACCTCCTGAACACAGCACAAAGGGTGAAGTGACACAGATGAGACGAGCCCAAGCCAAGAAGGAGCCTAGAGCGCGTACAGAAATACACAAATGACCAAATTCAACAAATATGAGGGACAAACACTTCGACCCGAGGCAGTAGAGCAGTGAGTGTTGTTCCGTCCTACTCTTCAATTTGGAGGGGAAAAAAAATCCATTGAAATAAAACACGAAAAAAAGCAACACTTCGCTAATCCAGCTCAGCTTTCAGGCGAAGTCACACAACACACAAAACAAGCAGCAAAGACACGCACTCTCTCTGGCACAACACGCAATCAACACACATACTCGTCTTGCCCTTCGTCCCTCTTTCTCCTCGCGCCGTTGCCTGTGATACTGTGTATCGGCAACAAACACTCGATATCGCGCTTTTGGCCCTTTGTTGCCCCTCTCTTCTCTCCTCTCTTCCCCTCCCTCTCCACCATCAACGTCGCCATTCATCTCGCCGTGAATGTCGCGAATCCCTCTTCCTGTCCGTCAAGAGGATCAATCTCCTAGCCCTCTGCAAAATTCGACCAACCTGCCACGTTCCACCTCGATCTCGAACATGAGCAGCACCAGCAGCTTCCGCGAAGCTACCGACACGCGCAAGCGTCAGTCGAAGCGAGACGAGGCCATCCGTAAGAAGATCGAAGGAGAGCTCCAACGCAAGTCGGGCAAGCCTTCCACTCCCATGTCCTCCCGTCGAACCAAGCGCACCGCTCGTCCACCCGCTGCTGCCGCCGGTACCGTCTCGGCCCTCCGACCTCTGCCTGCCCTCACTGTGCCTCAGTCGATCAGCGTCGCCGACGCCAGTCAGCTTTGTGCTGCTAAGCGTACAGACTGCGTGCTTGTCGTCGATGAGGAGGAGCATCTCGCTGGTATCTTCACCGCCAAGGATCTGGCTTTCCGCGTCGTCTCTGCTGGTCTGGACGCGCGCAATACGCCCGTCTCGGCCATCATGACCCGATCACCCATGGTGACCCGTGACACCACTTCGGCTACCGAGGCTCTCAACACCATGGTCACGCGTGGATTCCGTCATCTCCCCGTCTGCAACGAGGACGGCGACGTCGTCGGTCTGCTCGACATTGCAAAGGTCTTCTACGAAGCTCTCGAGAAGCTCGAGCGTGCCCATGGATCATCACAGAAGCTCTACAATGCTCTCGAAGGTGTTCAGAGCGAGTGGGGTGGCTCGGCTGGTCCTCAGCAGGCCATGTTGCAATACATTGAAGCTTTGCGCCAAAAGATGAGCATCCCCGATCTCACCACCATCCTCGATTCGCGCACGTTGCCCTGCTGTGTTGGCGTCCGCACCACCGTCCGCGAAGCAGCAAGACTCATGAAGGAACATCACACCACCGCCGTCTGTGTCATGGAATCTACCGGCAGCGGACCAGGAACCGGGCAGATTGGTGGCGGCGGTGCCGTCTCTGGCAAGATTGCCGGCATCTTTACCTCGAAAGACGTCGTCTTGCGTGTCATTGCAGCCGGACTGGACCCCAAAACTTGCTCCGTGGTGCGTGTCATGACTCCTCATCCGGACACCGCTCCCCCTTCGCTCACCATTCAGGAAGCGCTCCGAAAGATGCACGATGGACGATATCTCAACTTGCCCGTCGTCGATGTCGACAGTCGTCTCGTCGGTGTCGTCGATGTTCTCAAGCTCACCTACGCTACGCTGGAACAGATCAACAGCATGAACGACGAACAAGCTGGTGGCGACGGGGCTGCTGGTGGTCCCATGTGGAACCGATTCTGGAACTCGTTCGGTCAGACCAACTCGATCGCCGGGGACGACGAGTCGGTCGTCTCGGGAAGCATGCGTCAATCGGAGAGCCAGTTTGAGCCTGCTACGCCTAGCAAAGTGGCTGGCGGGATCGCCGATATCTCTTCGGACTTGCACCCGAACGACTCGGCCAGCGCCGTCGGTCACCAGGTGAATGGAGATGACGGAGCCAGTGCCATTGGTGTCCCATCTTCAGCCGCTGTCGAAGCAGACGACGGTACTTATCTTTTCAAATTTGTCACTCCTTCGGGCAGGACGCATCGGTTCCAGGCAAGGTACGATAGCTACGAGACTATCCGCGAGATTGTCTGCATCAAGCTTGGAGGCGATCCATTCTTTGAGCCTGTTCCGGCCTCGAGTGCAGCACCAGCTTACGACATCGGTGAAGCGAATGGCGATGCACAACCGTCCACACCTGCTGCCGAAGTGCCCGATCCCAACGATTTCCAACTGGCCTACACTGATGATGAAGACGATGTTGTATTGATCACTGCCGATGGGGATGTGCAGGATAGTGTCAAGGTTGCACGCAAGCAGGGACGCGATCGTGTCGTGCTGCTGTTACAAGGTGGACGTGGATGGGAAGATGCAGCAGCTCGATCTGCCAATGCCGCTACTTCGACAGCTGGGCTGGCAGCACGGAAACGCCAACAAGCCCGCGAACATGCCGAAGCTCAATTGCAAAGCGTAGCTGAAGAAGAGGAAAAGGAAAATGCCGTCGAGGATGAAGAGGAGGAACAAGTAAAACGTAAGCCGGCGAAAAAGAGCAAAGCTTCGGCTGCAAGCGAGGAGGATTTGCTCTTTGGCGTGTTGCCGAAAGATCTAGCGTTGCCAGCAGCTATCGGCTTCTTGGGCGTAGCCGTGTTGGCGGCGGTAGCCATCACAAAGAGCGGTGCCAGTAGTGCCCATTAACCTACTCCAACACTCTTTATCGAAAATATCGTCTCTCTTTCGTCGATCTCACTCTTTCGGAATCAATCAGGTTTTTTTTTTTTTTTTTTTTTTTTTTTTTTTTTTTTTTTCTGGTTTTTGTTTTCGCAATCTTTTATCGCATGTTGACCAATCCATTTCGCGTCGTTCATACAGAGATGACTTTCCGAGGACTAGACGGCAGCAAACTTGCTTTCGCAGCACGCTTCGAACCAGCAAGGTCTCGACGATTTTGGATTACAATACAAAGATTTGATTGATGGACTTTACAGGAAACACTCGAATTAAAAACTAGCCAGGGAGGGTAAACAGGTATCAAAAAAAAGGGAAAGTTCTCTACAAGTCTTGCGGGATCCATCTATGAGGTTGATCTTGTCGAACAATCCTTCGCCTCCGAAGGACCAGCAGAATACAAGCTTGTATCGAGCGGCACTGCAGTCGAAGAAATATGCAGGGTCGAAAAGGACGGTGATGCAGCGGCAACGTGGGTTGGTACAGGTGAAAGTACGGATGGAACTTGTGAAGACCGAGAATGCGTACTGTGCGCACCGTGCGAATGATGCATCTGTTGTCCACCGTAGCTGTACGTGGTCGAGGCACTTGACGGTTCGCTATAGCTGGTTTCACCGGAAGAAGTAGACTTGGAGGCTACAGCCGGTGCTGTTGCTGGAACACCGACCCGAGGCCCATAGGCAGCAATAGGCCAAGCCGCCTGGGTCGATGGTGCAGACATCTCTTTGGGCACAGCAACCAGGCGCTGAGGAGGACCTTCAACAGGCGGCAGAGGTCCATGCAGTAACGCAGCCTGCGAAAAGACCCAGTCCCAAAGACCGTTTTCATTGTACCCATTTGCAGCCCCAACCGCAGCAGAAGGCTCTTGACTCGCTCCCGTCGCCGCCTGACTAGGCTCCTGCCAGGGTCGCAGACTATGCTCATACGGACGAGTGGGAGGTCGCTGATGATACATCAACGGCTCCGTCGGGAAAAGACCGTTGGTGTGCCCTCGAGACCCGGCTCGCTGGGGAACGAGGGAGCTGAGGAATCCCATCGGGTCGGTCGGGTCGGTGACGTCCGTGCCCCACGAGGAAGCAAATGCCGGGATGACCGATTCGTCTGGAGTCGCGTCCCAGGCCAAGCTGCCCACTCCCCCAGCACGCGAAATGTTCGACGCGGCCCCCTCGGTGGGGCCAGCTGTGATCTCAGCTCGACCCGACGTATCGGGAAGTTTCACCGTCTGCGCTACGATCCGCTTGGTCAAAGCGGCAAATTCGATCGTTCGACCGGCTGGACCTCCCGAGCCAGCCGTCCACTGCTTCTGCTCTTCTTCGAGCAGGGTCTCGATGATACGGCTGCCACGGTCCGAACCTGGAGTCTCGCGCATGGTGGCAAGCGCCGTCTGCACCTTACTACGGCGCCGATCCCTCGTTTCTTCCGTCACGTTGTCATCTAGCAATAGCGAAATGGTTAAGGTAAGCGTAGCACCAAATAGATGCAGGAAGTTGACCCAGAAACCATCAATGACAGGACAGACGCTACGAAGCAGTTTCTGAGTAGAAACGATCTGCTCGGCCAATAAAGCGCACGTCTCTCGCTCGCTGTAGGACGCAAGACTCTTGCGGTTGAGCTTGAGCAAGACGTCAAACGTCTGCTGATGAAGTAGACACCTCTGAACGGCAAGCACACCTGGCCGCATCTCGGTACTATCGAGCCGATAGAACGGAGGCAAGTCGCTAAGGAATGTTTCGAGCTTGACATGCAATAGCTTCTTGTTGTTGGGCGAAATGACATCGTAGGCGCCGCCGAGGGTGCTCTGTTCATTGCGCAGGTCGATGCTTTCACGAATGATGCTGGCCAGCTCAATCTGGCTGAGTGTGTAGCTCGTCTCGGCATACTCGTCGTGGGAGAGCTCGTCGGTGCAGCCTTGAGCGAGACGTAGGTCGGTGGTGTGCAAGGGCTTTCGCGTGGTCATCTGAGTAGGATGGATTGTGTAGGCACCTTCTCGCTGAGCTGAACACCAATCCTTGACGACGAGATACCACCAGATGCGAACGCCGGATTCGATATGGACAATGTCATCGTCGGGATTCTTTGGGCTAGGCATGGCGTTGCCAAGGCGATGGAGACCCATGTCGAGAGCGGTTTGGATCGAGATGCGCAAGAGCATGCGAAGATAGGTAGGAGAATCGCGGCCATCGAGGACCATGAGGATGGCGGTCTGGATTGCCTGGAGCGAGTTGAGACTGAAGTTGCGATCGAGGCCCAGAGCGCGTTTGGCCAGATTGAGCCATTGAAGAGAGATGTCATCGCCACGATTCTTGAGGGCATTGATGGCGATAAATTCAGGGGTGGTGTCGTCGATGAACATGTTGCCTTTCCAGGGATAGAAGCGCATGCCAAGCCGCAAGATCATTAGGTAGCGAGCGAGATCGTACATGTCGAGGGGCGAGGTGAGTAGCTCTTCGATGGTGGCGTTTGTGAAAAAGTCAATATCCTTTTGGAAGGAAGGCATGTGAATGATGCGGCCAACGAGGTTGTGGCAGCGGAGGTTAAAAGTGTAGACGAGCGTGTCAACGAGATGCTTTTCGGGCAAGACTCGCTTTGCGAGCCTGAGGATCTCGATACGCTCATTGAAGGCGACGGGGGCGGAAAAGTAGGAACCGGAAGCTCTGCGCGGGATTCGACTAGGCGCGATGCTGTTGATGTGCTTATGCATGGCTTTGCCGTGTCCAGGCTCAGTGACGCGAGGGTCGGAGGCGGCAAGCTTTTCGAGGGTAGAGAGGGAAGACTCCATCTCGCCCACTTCTTCTTCATCCGAGTCGAAGGAGGGGGAGGTGAGGCTGTTTTGCTCCCGCGAGTTGGAATAGCCGACTTCGGATGGACCGGTAGTCTGAGATCCTCTTGAGCTTGTACCGAGAGGACGGGAGGATGCGGCGAGCTTGGTCGAATAGACCTGACTTGTGGAAGGGGAAGGAGGCTGAGAGGAAGTGGTGGCGTCGGATCTCGTGGCAATCATCTTTTCGAGTTGCTTGACACGTTTGCGAAGCGAAGCGATCTCATCTTCGTCAGGCTTGTCGGAAGAATTGCTTGCGATCAGCTTGGGACGCTTTCGGCCTCGTGGAATCCTGGGATCTTTGCGACAATCATCGTGTACGCCTTTGGCTATGCATTGATTGCATGGGAGGTTGGTGTCACACTTGAGCTTTTTCTGTCGACATCGCGAGCAGGACGGGGTGAATCGATGAATGTTGGCGATCTGAAGCTGCTGTTCAGGAACGAGCTGGTGGATCGGGCGCTGAACAGACGGCGGTAGTGTGTTGGTGGTGGAGGAGGAGGCCTGCTGAAGCGAAAACGAAGCAGAAGAGTGAGGCGGAGCGGATGTCGGAGGGGTGGGATGAGCGCGATGATGGGAAGAAGAGTATTCGAGGTGAGCGGGATGCTGTTGAGAAGGACGGCGATGCTCGAGCTGTTGTTCGTAGTGGGAAGAATGCGAGTGATGGTGTGGTCGATCGTAATACGCACGACGAGGCGGCGACGCAGGTAGTCGGCCCGAGATTGTGCTACTCGGCGTCATAGCTTCAAATGGTCGAGGATGTGAGCCGGGTGAAGGCATCTCTAGAAGAGATAGAGTCGCATGAGAGGCGGATTTCGGCCGTTGAATAAGATGTGCTGAACCGCGCGATGTTGCTCGCTGTTGTGCGCTGGTTCTTGAATGCCTACCAGCTGGTCGGGCGTGCTATCATGTGATGCGATACGATGCAGACCGGAATGAGAAGAGGAGCTCAAGCGGAAAGAGATGTAGAGGTCGTGACGATGACGGCGGTGGCAGGAACGGAAATGCGTATATGATCAGGGGAGAGCGATGAAGGGGATGGTCAAGGTGCGACGTGCGATGTTGAGCATGTGCAGCCAGGGACGGATCCGCGCAGCCGAACAAGGTCCTTTTCTTGAAGTGTCAGTGTGTCAGGGAGAGAGGACAAGAGATGGAGAGAGATGGAGAGTGGTGCGAGGACAGTGTGCTGAAAGACGTTTGAAATGCCGTCCGAAGCAGAGCCGAAACACATTCAAAGAGACGGTCTGAAATCGGGTGTCTGTGGTATCCCGTCAAATCGGTACCTTGTCTGCTATGTCTGTGACATTTATTGTTCTCTGCATATCGTTTCTTTTAGCGGGGGAAACGAGAAAAAGAAAAAGTATCAGGAAAGAAGAGCGGTGATGTGCCTGAACCGAACCGTGAACATTCGAGATCGGATTAAGAAATGGCTTGAGACAAATCGAATTCGCTTCGGTCGAGCTACAGTATGGCTCAGCGACACAAGATTCAATCAAGGGTCCAGACCGCCTCTGTGGTCCATAATCCATCAGCAGCTGCTACTGCGAGGGTAGCTTTGATTTTGCTTGCTTGCGGCAACAAGCTTGAGATCCTGTGCCAAAATTTCAGACCAAGCATCCTATTGTGCTGCGGAGTCTGGAATTTCCGATCTTAGCGTGTGACTTGCTCTTAAAGCCCAGATGAAGCCTTGTGACATCGTATGTACTGTGCAGGTCTGCTGGGAAGCATCTTGGACGGTAACTCTATTTTCTTGTTTCCACACTGCACTCACGGCAACATTCCAGAGGTATTCTCGGCAACGAATCACAACCGGCCCTGGTCTTCGTTAGAGACATTGGGCCGCTTCCATGTTCTGAGATATCATCCACAACGCTGTGGAACATGGCAGATCATTTCACGCGCCCTGCCTACTGCAGGCCAGCTGCCCCAAGGGATGCAGCTGGTGATCAAGCCAGCCCACAAAGTGTGGCTCTTTTCAATTAGCGACTCTGTCCCCCACGTTTCCCTTCTTTTGTCGGTAGGTTCAGGTTCCGAGATCTCGGTCAACTTGGAATCTTTGGAATCGCTTGGTGCCTTCGTGCATCTTTTGCAACACCATGGAAGCACATTTCAGCTTCCGCCCCTTCCTTGCATGACTGATGGCGTGATCCGATCTTTCGACAAGATCAACCTCGCCTTTCTCATCCAGCCCTTTCCTGAATCGCACCAAGCAGCTGAGGCTCTTGCCGAAGTTTGATGGCGTTGCATGGCAGTTGCAATCGCAGTGCAGCGCAGTGCAGATAAGCGCGTGAGCCATGTGCGACTGACGCGCCTATTTTGTCATTCGGGCCGTGACACTGAAAAATTCACCGATGCATCAATCAGCGCATGAGATGACTTTGCCTTGATCGACTTTTTCTCGGAAGAGATTACTCAGCTACTGCGAGGCGCTTGCAGGGACGATACCCTCACGACATCATAGGAAACAAAAGATGACTGAGGTTCATCAACCCCCCTTGTGCTTTCAACGATCTGTTTGTGTGTAGCTTGGCCGAGCGTCTGAAATATGCATCGTGGTGATTTGGTGTCAAAGTCGAGCTTCACACCATCATCATACCATCTCACTTGTCCAACAATTTCCATGCAAAGATGGTCAATCGATTCGCACCGGTGGATCGGATCCATCAAGCACTTCACGCCTACCATGTGGTTGCCGATGAACGTGGCGAGATCGTCTCGTCGGTCCACTACTGCTCTTGCAGTGGCAGTGGCGATCATTTCCAATGTCTCATCTACGAATCGGACCAAGCGGATGCCAAGCTGATCGGAGTGGAATACATGATTCCAGAGGAAAAGTTTCTGCAGCTTCCCGAGCAAGAGAAACAGTACTGGCATTCGCATGTTTACGAAGTCATGAGCGGATCGCTTGTGCTCATTGGACTTCGAGTCGGTGCGGTTGCCGATGCAGCAGCGGGTGCACTCAAGAGTGCTGAAGATACCGTCAAATCGGTCGCCGGTCAGGGAGCTACCGGCGGTGCAGTACCTGATGCGGCCGAATTGGCCGCTCTGGCCAAAGTCAAGAAACTTTACGGTAAAGCCATGTAAGTACTTATCTCTTGGCCGGAGCATCAATGTCGTGGCAAAAAGACAATGAATTTCAGAAAGCGCTGGAAATTGGCATACAGTATCTGACCAACCTTCGGTCTCGGCCCATGCCATCGTGTCTGAAATCAAGTCATCTTTGGCACCCGCCCACTTCGGATGTCCCGCTCGGCCCACCTCGGCTAATGATGCCGACCGATCCAAAGTACGGCGGAGTTCCCGAAGAAATGATTCAAACCCGCGACGAGCACTACGGCATCGATACCCAGTTGAAAAAGCAGCAGAGGCAGCAGAACCTCACCGAATCATTCGTACCCAACGGTGCCGCCGATCAATATCTTCATTCGGGCAAAACGCTGCAGTTCACCTCGGAGCAACGCCAGGTTCAACCAAAGTAAGCCGCCAACGAGTTCAGCACATTCTGTTCGCCTTGTGATTCTGATCACTCTTGGCAACAATCGTGACTGTCTGGCTTCCCAAATTCTGTCGTTCCTTGGTGAGACTAAACTACGTATGACTAGCCACTCCTCCAATCTCCTTATGCAGTAGTCTTTCCTGCAGATCGCGAATGGCTCCTGTACTTGCTCCTGCCAACAGGCCCAACTGAAATACTCTGATCGCCGATGGTGTCGGTAGTCTATACAACGCGGTTGCGATTCCTGCGGTTGCTGTTCCTGCCAGTGCACCATCTGTCCAATGGCCCACGAGCCTCGTATCCTTCTTGAACTGAGTTTGAATGGAACATCTTGTCAACTCCGCCAGCCTTTCAGCAAAGCAGAACCCTGTTGTCCAGACACCTAACCTTGCCCCTGATTTCAATCCACCTTTAGCGGCTCCCAGTAGCACTTTGTAATTTTTGGTCTTCGAGTAAAAGTACCATCCTTGAACAGTGTCCGGCAATCGATGTGCGTTTTCAGCCATGAATACCAGGCCGGCTTTACGACCCGATGTCAAGAGGCCAGAGATCAACCCTAGTCCAAAAGCTGTCGATGGCAGGACGGGCGAAATGGCAAAGATAGATTTGAAGAACGAGGTTGATTCGTCCATGGTGTTCTTCAATTCCGACGGCTCCAGAAGTGAGAGGATCGGGTAGGATCTTGCTGAAGAAGTCGAAATCGAGTCGTTGGAGGCTGAAGACTCGACACCAGCAAATCGTCGTTGGACTTCAAAGTCTCGTTCAGTGTCAAGTTGCGTCTTCAATGTCGACACCCACTCTTCGAAGCTGGATGCATTGCTGAGGTCCGTCAATGCCTCATCAACAGGTTTTGGTCGTGTAGCCAACACAGAATTTGTCTTGATGTCGGAATCGACATTGCGTTGAACACGCATATGCGGGGCAGCACCTTCCAAACTAGCCTCTCCACTTTTCCGACTTGGAATGATCTTGGTCATCGCCACAACAAAGTCGTCCATTGACTCCACTCCTAGTGCTCGCTTTGTAACTTCGACCGTTGCAAGCGTTGAAAATGTAACGATCGAGGTAGCGATGAAAAATGCTTTCAACGAAAGACCGACGGGTGACTGGAAAGATCCGCGCGGTTCAGCTTCGTTGGCAGCACAGTCCTCCATCTCTTTCAATCGTCGTTGCTCTTCAGCGGGGACGGGTGTAGAGAGACCGAGGAAATCAAGAGTTGAATCCATCTCGCTATAGTCAATCTTGGTATCGGTCGAGTTGGACAGTGTTGCTGCTGCTGAAGGGGAGGAGGGCTTCGATCCAGTCGCAGCCAATATTGGAGAGTCCATCACGCCCTTCGATCGAGCCGATGAGGAGGCTGAGGCAGATGTTCGCTTTCGCAATACGCTAGGTAATGCGCCTGTCTCATCATCGAATACCGACGTCGGTGCTCTCGTTTCTGATCCACCGCCTGACCTCTTTGACGGATTCAGGATGGCGGCATTCATCTGACGAAACAGAGCCATCGCAGTCGGCGATCCTTCCTCTTCTACCTCTTTCGCTGCTGTCTCTCTGGCATTGTCTTTCTTGACCCGCGTCAAGGCGGAAGGAGCCGCGGATCGAGCAAGAGCTTCCTGACCTGCGCCCAGACCAGCCTTTGCCGTCGCCGTCGACCCTTCGATGGAAGCCTCCGCCAACTCCTGTGCTTCCTTCAATGCTTGCAGCCTGGCTTTCCGCAGCCCATAGATCGTGGCACCTGTGAGACCAATCACAAAGGCACCGCCGGAAAGCGTAGCAATGAAGGTCTTTTTGTCCGGAAGCTTGCGACTGTAGCTCGTAGAAGCTCCGTTGGATCGATCCGGGGCCGTGATGACATCCTTTGACGAGTTCAACGACGCCATATCGCGATCTATTGCAACCCGAAGGACAGAGTGGTGTGCGATGGGATGCTGGTGGAAAGAGTCACAGCAAAATTGCAAAGGCGAGAAGGAATGCCAGCCTTGTGTTGCGGGACTTTTTTCTTGCATTTATCGGAACGCGGACAAATCGCTCACACGAATACCTCATTCACGATTTTGCGGCAACCTTGGCCGCCCTTTTCAAGCAAGATGGCCATACTGCTGAACATTGTCAGTGACAGCACACTTCATCGATATCTGA
Organism: Ustilago vetiveriae; assembly: GCA_928722275.1. Classification (NCBI taxonomy): domain Eukaryota; kingdom Fungi; phylum Basidiomycota; class Ustilaginomycetes; order Ustilaginales; family Ustilaginaceae; genus Ustilago; species Ustilago vetiveriae. The sequence goes on from CAKMXE010000003.1 coordinate 827,333, forward strand.
GGGACCATAATGGAGCTTGAGGGATACGAGCATGCTTGGCAAGGGGTACAAATACATTTCAATAAAGGTGAAATAGTCAAATCGAGGTAGGGGCGGTGTCAAATCTGAACCTTTCATCGAGCCAGATCAACACATGTACAGAGCCTGACTTCACTCCAACTGGCTCAGCTGAGCTTCCAGCTTGCGCTTTTTGCTGTTCAAAGCATCCACTTCTCGTCTCGTCGTGATGTTTGCTACCTCCAACTGAAGTCCTTTTGAAACAAGTTCCGTCCATCGCTTTTCCAATGTAACCAGCTTCGCACCTGCTTCCAACTGACCCTTCTGTCTGAGCCTGTTGACTTCATTTGTCTCGGCTTTGACTGCTTCTACTTGCTCTGATAGCAAGCGGATATCTTGTTCTTGTTGAAAGTTCGACAATCTCCAAGCGTTGCTTCCGTACTTTTTGAGCAATTCGACGTTCTTCAAACGGATGTCCATCTGTCCAAGCTGGGCGTGCGCGTTATCTACGGCATGCTGCCAATCGGTCAGCTGGGCATCAAAGCCTGCTTCGGGAGCAGGAAGAGTGTATCGTTGGGTATCTAGGGTATGCGTAGAGGGTTGGCCGGAGGAGATGCGTTCAAGTTCGGCGCGTAGATCGGGTCGAGTGCTGAAGAGTTCGTATGCTGGAGGAAGACGTGATGATGTGGAAGGGTCTATAGGTGCAAGCGATGCTTGTTCTTCTGCTATCAACGCGTCGACGCGAGCGCGAAGGCCTGGTTGCAGTTCGAGGTCTCGATCGAAGTAAGGAAGTGCATCAGTGGATGCTAGCTCGACCGTGTGGTAGCTGAATGGGTCTTTGGATGGGCCAGGAACCGCAGATGGCTCTGTGATACCACTAGTACCATTCGCTGGCGATGTGTTCGTGGGGTTGACTGTAGACGTCGATGCTGTTGAATCGACCTCGGTAGCAGCGGTTGAGCCATTGGACGCACGTCCGCCTCTCGCTCGTGGCATCGTGCTCGATGACGAAAGTTCGATGTTCAGCCAATATTGACCTGAAAGCCTCGTTTTCACGCAAAATCCTTGCTCTTCTTGAAGCGTTGATGTGGACCTGAAACACTCGTAGGTAGCAGAAAGTGGTGTAGGCCGGGTAGAAGTGCTTCAAGGAATGACCCAACCGATGTTGGAAGCAGCGGAAGCTTTGGAATCCGTGATCGGAATTTCTACCGATGTTAGACTTTCGATATTTCGGCCGTTAGGTGTCGATTGATGATTCGGAGCCGATTGGAGAACGCGAAGACTGCTGCGATCGCCTCAGCAGAACAGCAGAGCAGCAATACAATCCAAGGAAGCGCACCGTTCAACTGGCAATTTGTCATCCGAATAATTCTTCTCCACCTTCGCACTCGGTTGGTACTGATCACCACCAACCTCATCCCACCACTTCCCTCGTTATCACCCATCAGATCGACCGTCACATCGCTGATCTTAAGGGTATCAACCATTTGCAATCATGTCGGCCCGCTCACTCGCATCCAACACTCTTTTCCGAGCCGTCTCGGCCAAGAACGCCACTTCGTCTAGTATGAGGATCGCATCGGCCGCCCCCGCCAGCCTGCGCTCCCTTTCGTCTTCAGTCAAGCAGTCTTCTGCACGACCTACGATTCAGGGCGATGGAAAGGGAGATCGCGTCAACTCTGTCAGCCCCTTTTTTGAGTCTGCTGGCTCCAATCCCGTAGACAAGTACACCGAGATCGCGGGTCCTTTGCACGACTTTGGTAGCTACATTACTTCTTGTAAGTGCATAGAACCGTACTACAGTATTCGATCGGCAAAAAGTGAATACTGACACTCTCTGCTTGACGCTCTCGCTTGCCGACCTGGATATACTTTCATGACATCAACGATCGGACGACCTAGGCCTGCCTCGATTCATCCAGCAATTCAGTGTCGTCAAGGACGAGCTTACACTCTACGTAGCACCGGATGCCGTCATCCCGACCCTCACCTTCCTGCGCGATCACACCCAGACCCAATTTCGAGCGTGCATGGACATCAGTGGAGCCGACTATCCGACTCGATCGCAACGCTTTGAAGTGGTCTACCATCTCCTGAGCGTGCAGTACAACGCTCGAATCCGCGTCAAGACGTATGCCGATGAAGTTCACCCTGTTCCCTCGGCCACATCTGTTTTCCGATCTGCCGATTGGTATGAGCGTGAAATCTGGGACATGTACGGCGTATTCTTCATTGGACATCCGGATCTGAGGAGGATCTTGACCGATTATGGATTCGAAGGTCATCCTTTGAGGAAAGATTTCCCCTTGACCGGTTACACCGAAGTCAGGTATGACGAGGAGAAGAAGAGAGTCGTCAGCGAACCTCTGCAGTTGACTCAGGCGTTTAGAAACTTTGAGGCAAACAGCCCGTGGGAACAGGTCGGTGAAGGCGAAAGTTACAAACCCAAGGCTTTCAAATTGACCCCTCCTAAGCCAAAGGAGGAACCCAAGAAGTAATTTCGTCTTGTCCGGTTGTGGTTGCAATATATCGTTTTTCGGTCTTTGGCATCACATTTGTATGGTCTTGACCAGTCTGTGCTGATGCAGGCTCAGAAGGAAGTTCAACAGCCGTCGTTGCCGAGGGCGAACACAAGCAGGAGGGGAAAGGCTTGGGCACAAATGTCATTCACACCTTTCACAACGAACCACCCGCTTTTGCATCCAATCCCAACTTGTTCAATGCCGACCTTGCCCTTTCCCTGACATCCAGTTCGACATCTGTTTGAGCCAGTTCTCGCATCTTGACATCCAACCCAAACCTTGCCAGCCTAGCTTTGGCTTCTGACTGCAAATCCGGATATACATCTTCCCTGCCTTCTTCCATTCTCGCTGCGTCCATCGATGCTGACGTAGCACTCTTGGCTCTCGACAGTAGGTTGCCGATGCATCTTGCCGCTGCTACTCGAACATCCTTCCAGGGATGGTTGCAAAAGAATCCCAGTGCATCCATGATGTTTGGTGATCGTAAGATCAACTGTCGATGACCCTCGGTTCCAGTGGCAACATTCACCAGGACAAAGGCGGCTTGCTCAATCACAGCGGCTCCAGGCTCGCCCGTTGTACGGGCTTCCCATATACACTTTTCCAGCACCTGCATCAATCGCGGACCACCCCCTATGCCATCCACCATGAACGTCACGTCCGATTCCTTGGTGGCTGCTGCATTGCGCAAGATGTTCAACGCTTGCTCTTTGAATGCTGGCTCAGCATCCGATTCGCAAAGCGCCTCGATGAACGTGAAGCCGAGCTTGGTCATGACATCGACTTTCAATGCGCTGTCTGAATGCGAGAGCAGATTCTTGAGTGCCCACAGTGCGTGTACTCGCAACTGCTGTGAGCCAGAAAAATTGGCATTTCCTCCTCGAGCTTTGTGATACTGCGAACTTGTCCCCGGTAGAGTGGCAGCTGCATGCAACGTATATCCTCTTTCGACTTGCTTTCGTTGTCCGCCTCCATGAGCAAGCTCCACCAAGGTGTCCACGCCACCCAGCTCCTGGATCAATTTCTTCATCGGGCTGAAATCCAATACCAAGTTGCAGATCGCTGCAGTTGCTTCCACTTTCACCACCTCCTCTTCCTCTGCATCCTGCAGCAGAGCTACCAGCTTGGGCGCCACGCCAGCATCTACAATGGAAGTACGCAATATCGAAAGGCTTCGTGACAGCGCTCGACTCAGTCTGCATGCAGCCACTCGAACACCAAGTGCTGGATAGTTGATACTTGATACTACCATGGCGAGGACAGGTGGCTGGACAGTGTCGATCAGCTTTCGACGCGGCTCGTCATGCTGGAACGTCAGGGCTGCTAGCGCAGTCAAGCAAGCTTCGCGCAGTCGAATGGAAGATTCGTCAATGGTAGGGGGAGCAAATCCAACGGTGGCGTCGTTTCGAGGCGTGCTGACTGCGATGCTCCCAAGGATGGTCACCGAGGCATTGATACGTTCTGCTTTGACGCTGCTTGGTGGTTGACTGCGATTGCACGCCTTGTCCAGCAGTTGTGCTAGCCTTTGAAGTGCATCGTAATTTTCGGTTGCCAGCGTCTGCAAGGTGACATTATCAGCAACGAGTCGAGCGATTGCAAATGCGGCTTGAATCTGAATCTCTGCTTGGCTGGATCCTTGAAGATGAGAGGCTGGCACAGCTGATCCTGTTGCTGGTGTACCTGCCGACGTGTAATCTAGCAGCTCCATCAACACTTCAAGCACGCAATGGTTTGTTTTGGCAGTAAAAGGATGGACCTTGATGATGTTGGCAAGGCAGACGAATGCGGCCAGTCGGACATTTGAACTGCTTGTCTGACGCAGGCTGAGCAAGACGGAAGTGGGAAACATACCGGAAGGTGCTGTGCAGTGAAAGAGACGCAAGGATGCTTCGGGCTCATCGCGAGTAATCTCTGCCAGACAGTGGAGAGCTGCCTCTTGCGCTTTGGCGAAGCCGCACTCAGCCGCAGCAAGCAGAACCGTGAGGACCGATGCGGGACCTGATGCGGCGAGATCGGACTCAGCACGCAACTCGTCGCCGCCATTCTCGTCCCACGCAGGCAGGGGTGAAGCAGAGAACGTGTCAGCACCATCAGCGTCCTTTATCCGCGACCGGGATCGCGAGCCTTTGCGGATTACTTCGGCTTGCAGGTCGGGTGCGAAGCGACTGGCGTGCACGGCTTCAGTACGGCCACGAGATGACATTTCAGGCCTGAATCCTGGGGCGAAGGGGCTCTCCAAGGCGGTGAAAGAGAGAATTCTCTCGCGACGTTGGGAGATCTGTTCTGCCAAGGAGTTCGGAGTATCGCGGATCGGATCAGCGCTACATCCAGGGATGAACAGCGTTGTCGAAAGGATAGCACAAACCATCTCGATAACGGTGAGAAGTTTGGTCTTGACGGTCATTGGCAGCGACTCGATATTCAGCGAGGGCTCTGTCATTGAAGATGAAGTTAAAGCCTGCGAAGGTCCAAGCTGCTCCAAGAGGCGTGGAGAATATGAAGCCTCAGCAGGCATGTTGGCAACAGCATCACTGAAGTGCGACGACGAAGAGGCCTTGGCTGGTCGAGAAGAAGCTGAAGGAGTCGCAGAGGCTGGCTGCTGAGGGACTGCACATATGAACAGAGGTCCTAAGAGGTAAGGCAGATTTGTTGAGTCGTATATCTGTGAGAGGAAGACTCTGGAGAGGCGGCGCAACTCGCGCTGCTGTTCTGGTTCGGTCTCTGCTGCTTGCTCTTTGACCTTTGCTCGAAGGTTGTCATGGCTAGCGCTGTTCATCAAGATATCTTGTATCGGTGCCGGTGAAGATGAGAGCGAATCTCTACTGCTCTGGCCAAAGATCTTGGAAGCAGCAGCATTTGAGCCGACACGGGCGATTGCGACGCCGGAAGAGGCAGCCCTGGTGCCGAAACTGTTGCCGATGCCCCACCTTGGGCTTGCTGCAAGCTGGTCGGCGACTGACAGGAGGATCGAACGAAGTGCTCTCAGGATGGACTCGAGGAGTCTGAGCGCATCGAAAGTGTCGGTTTGCTGATCTAGAACATGTCGCTTGGAGCTCTCCAGCTCTTGACTCAAGTTGCGCAAACAGCAGAGGAGAGCATCGTGCGTGCCGGAGCGCATGAGCTGAAGCAGAGTGCTCTGCGCCGGAGTGTTGGCGAGAGATGCGACAATTGTTGCTGATAGGCTGACGAGATCGGATGCGTATGGACTCGATCTCAAATCCATGCGGAGCAATTGGACGAGCTGCTCGATGATACCGGTATGAACCAGGTTGGATTTCTTTGTTCTGGAACCGATGACAGAATTGCGGATAGCTTTGAGCTGTGCAATGACCTGTTGTGGCTTGTCGAGATCCAGCTGCAGCGGAGCCTGATGTGGAAGGGCTGCGCCACCATGACCGTAGCCGGTCGAAAGTGCCAGCGTCATGTTTGTCGGCAGTAGAGAAGGGTCACCCAAGTAAGGGCCGAAATCGGTGAAATGAGGTCGTTCGTTCCTAGAGAAGAAGTCGGAGCCAGACAATTGCGTAGACAGAAGGGATGAGACAAAGATCGGTACGCAGCAGACGAAGGACGGCAAAGTCACTGAGTCAAATGCTCATCTTGGTGGTGGTACTGTAGCCGGGGTGTGATGGAGTTAGAACAGGATTCGCCGCAATCACGATGCTTTGTTAAAGGTGAAAGCGTTGTGCTCTCTGAGTCTGACAGCAGACAGGCTCCCACTCACACTCCCCGCACTGTGGCACTTTGGCACTTTGTGTTGATTGCTCAGACGCGCCCTCAGTCACAGTGACAGGGTTTCTCTTTGCCTGCCTGCCGATCGGCAGTGCCGAATGTGGAGCTAGAACGGCATTTTGACGCGTCGTTGGGTTCGCAGCAGCAAAGGGGCAGTCTGCTGTAACCGGATCAGGGCCGAATCTTGCTACCGTGCCAGCTGCGTTCTATCGAGCGGCATTGCATGGCAATCGTTCATCGTCTATTGCCAGCGACCAAGATTCTGTTGGAAAGAACAAACACAGGCTCAGGCAAGACGATCGTTTCGCTATGAATGTGTTACCAAAGGTCGGAATCGCAATCGTGACAGGAAAAACAAAGTTAAGCGTGACAATACAGAAGCAGCAGGAGAGCGAAGCAGACCAACGAGAGAGACACGAGGTTTGGGGACCAGCTTGGAACATCCGGCCACACTGCCGGGGATCTGTTCCAGGCATCAGAGCTTGAAGACCATGTCCTCGCTGAACATGATGCTGTTTTCCCGGTGCATTTGTTCAAGAACCTGCCGAGCCTCGCTGCTGTCAAACAGCTCTTCGGTGCGACGCCCTTCGTTCATCACTGGCAGCAGCTCGTCAAGCGGGATCGCATCCATTTCGGCCAATCGGCCTTCCGAAGAAAAGAGCAGGTCCGACAGCGCCTCCTTGAAAGCCTCCGTCCTCTGCGCTGAGATGACTGCTGACGAGCTTGCTGCAGCCACAGGCTGGGAGGGGATGAGTACCTCTACGTCAAGCGAGCGCATGGCTTCAAGTGCATCCTCGTCGTCGAACGTCTCTTCGTCCATGCCACCAGGACCGACCATGGCCGGCTTGGACTTGGGACGCGTCGCTGCCCGCGTAGCATATGCGCCGTTGGATCGGTTCGAGCGCTGTGACGATGTGAAAGCGTTCTGAACATCATCATCATCATCGTCACTGCTGTGCTCCTCTTCGCCGTACCGTTGTCCACCACGACGTCCACCGCGACCACCACGACCAGAACGACCACTTCGGTACGCTGCATTGGGATCGGCGCGAGCAGCCTCGTCTCCACTGTCGTCATCCTCATCATCGTCCCCGTGCTCGTCGTCGCTCATGGGACTGTTACCGGTTCTGCGTCGCTTGTTGATGCCTCGTCGACCTCCAAGCACCTCTTTGAACAGAGCGAATCGAAGGATCTCCTCGGCTGCTTCGGCGTCTCGCTCTTCGACCTTGCTGCTGAGTCGGCTCTTGGCATGGGCTGTCGCTAATCGGATCAAGGTCTCGAGTGTACGGGCGGTCAATGGAGAAGTACGCTTCTGGTTGCCAGACAGCTCATCGTTTCGCAGATTCGAGTAGACGTTGACGATCCACTCGGCAGCGCCCTTGGTCAAGACGGGATGAATACGAGATTTGGCGTATTGAACGTACTTCTTGATAAAGGCGATCGAAAGAACCTCCTTCTTGTCGCTTCCGCGGCCGGCACTTGTGACACCAGAGTGCAGCAGAGGGTTGTATTTCTCGAATGGCGACGTGTCACCCAACATGGCCGCGCCATCGGCATCAGTGCCTTCAGGTGCTCCGACATCAAGCGCTTGGTCGAGGTTATCCACTGCGGGCGTTCCTTCCTCAAGACCAGGCTGCAAGTAGCGATGCATACGTAGAACGTGCTCCGAGATCATTCGATCACGCTGCTCGTCGACATCATCGGTAACAACAAACAGCAGATCGAAACGAGACAGAAGCGAGTCCGGAAGCGCGATGTTCTTGTGTGGGTCCTTGTGAACATCGTACTGGCCGTAGATCGGATTGGCTGCAGCTACCACCGAGCATCGGGCATTGAGACTGGTGTGGATACCGGCCTTGGCGATGGTGACGGTCTGCTGCTCCATGACTTCGTGGATGGCCACGCGGTCGACGTCGCTCATTTTGTCAAACTCGTCGATGCAGATGACGCCGCGATCAGCCAGAACCATCGCACCCGCCTCGAGTCGACGTTCGCCGGTCTCCTTGTCGGTGGTGACGGCAGCGGTGAGACCGACACCACTGGAACCTCGGCCCGTGGTCGCAATGGCAAGAGGAGCCGTATTGAGAACGAATCGGAGCATCTGCGATTTGGCAGTGGAAGGATCACCGACCATGAGAATGTTGATGTCTCCACGAATGTGAGTGCCATTGGGCAGATTCTTCTCTTCGCCGCCGAGCAAAAGCAGCAGGACAGCCTTTTTGATGTACTCGTGACCGTAGATGGATGGCGCCAGCGACTGGGAGAGCAGTTTGAAGACGTTTTTGCGCTTTGCAATCTTGTTGATATTGCGGATGTCGGTGTCGGTGATGTGAGCTTGAGCGATGCCTCCACCGGCTTTGGAGGAGAGCAGGTTGAGGTTGTTGCCGATCATAAGCGTGCGAAAGGTGGAAGAAGAGCTTTGGCCGACTCGATTGCCGAGCGATCTGTACATGCCTACGAGCTGGATGCGGTCGCCTGGCTTGCAGCGGTCGACCATGTCATCGTCCATAACGACATCGATACTCCTAGGCAGTTGACCAGGAGGTGCGCGCTCGGGCATTTCCTGGATGGAAATCATCTGATGGTCGCGGAAGAGACTGTGGCCGTATTCGGTTGTGAGTCTGTTGCCGTTCTCGTCTTCAGTAGGATAGACAGTGGAGGATGGTGGAAGCGTGCCGTACATGGTTGCATCGCGATATTCGCGCTGGTGAAATTGGGACGTCTTTTCGCAGTAGTGTACGGACTTGAGGATCTTGGGACGAACGAGAGAGCAGCGGGTGACGATGCCTTCCAAACTCATCATCTTGCCTAGATGGATGCTGCGAAGTGTTCGTGGATTGACATGGTGGTCACCGAAACTTCCGCGCAGGCCGATGTAGTATTGTTTGCCCTTGATGTCCTCCTTGAGAGGGTTGTGTGCCAATTCGACCGACATGTGAAGGGCAGCGTCGAAAGCAGGGAGGTACTCGTTGGGCTCGTTGAGGAGACCGGTAGCGAACTCGCGATTGTAGGATCGGAGATCGTCAATGTTGATGATGAGTCGACGTGCGTCCATCCTGAGCATACGGCGAACAGCATCTTGGTATTCATCCTTGGAAAGGAACTCGGAGAAGACTCGCTGCCTGTCACGGAGCAGATCGTCCTGGAAGGCCGGAAGATCGAGGTTCGAATTGTCGTTGAATGCCTGGCTCATTTTGGTGGATGTTGTTCGAGGACGAAGATTCCTTTGATAGGTGAGATGGCGCGGTGGCCTGAACGATGGTCCCCGTGTGCCAATGCCAGCAGGTAGTGGAGGATGAAACTGCACAAGTGAAAGATGAGCTGAGGGTGGCGCGCCAGTAATGCTATGTTATCAAGATGATGGGAGGTTGTCGCAGGGATTTTGATGGGATTGTCCTGTAATGATGAAGAGGAGGAGTGTTCCACGACGAGAGCAATGAAGCTTCGAACTTGGTCTCAAGTGAGGCTTAGGCATGGACACTCTCGCGCGCTTTGCACAGCAGCTGCGCAGTCAGTGACTTGGCTCTTTCGTCCTGAAAAGGCATCGACCAACACGCTGTGCGCGCGTCTTCACAGCGGACAACATCTCAATTGGAGATCAACAAGTCCGTTTCATCGATTCATTTACGCGAAAGGCCAAAAGACGCGTGCCAACTCCTTTACGCGTCGACTGGTTCACTTGAGACGCGAGGAGAAAATGGGAGAAGACGCGCGTTCGAGGCGGCGACGATTATCAGCGAGGTTGAACAACGTCAGCTGCAGGGAAAAAGAGAGATGACCTCAAAATGTACACAGGCTTACACTCTTCCTCATCCACACGATTTCCGTGGACAAAGCTGCAGATAGTCCATGCCATTCATGGTGTGCAGTATTTGTGCCTTTCTGCAATGACAGAAGGCTTCTGTTATGAACATAGTTTCCAAGGTCTTGCGCACAAATGCAGATTGGTGGACTCATCACCGATTTGGTAGACGGAGGAATTGACTGCGGCAATGACCACCGGGCGGTACGTGGCCCGGTGGGCATCGCTTGGACACTTCATCTTTCCTTCGTCGATTGTATTCTATTTCACTCCCAGTAGGAGATCGAATCCAAGACCTTATTAGCCCAGTAGCCTTCCGCTGCTTGCCAGCCGACGCACCAGACACCACTGTGCCGGTAGACCCATCCCTGGCCTCAACCATCTCCACCAGCTCACGACACCTTTGAGGTTGCCAGACCCCAGGGCGTAACATTCACCTTGTCCAGCTTGCCCCACCGCGGATGTCCACAACCGCCACTCCGCAGCACACTTAAAAAGGCATCCTCAGAGCCGACGAGTCCTTCAACTTCCACCTTCTCTTGGCCCCTTTCCACACCGCCGATCATGCCTCAGCAATCCGACCAGTCCTTTGTTTTGGGCTATTGGCAGAGCCAGTGGTCTGTTCTCAATATCACCAGCACTGAGCAGCGCAGGCCATCATCAAGCAGCTCTTCAAATAGCCTGACCATAACTCTGATCTATGCGCCGACCGAGACATTGTATGCATGGCCATTCAACCTCTCCTTGCCGGACGCCAAGGGTGTCTGTTACAAGACCTACTCGCGCGATCAAGACAGCGGCGCACCCCGCTTGCCCCCGGAAGAGACAATGAGCACAAGCCTGCAGGTGCTTGCGGATGTCATTTGCTCTTGGATGAAGATCAGACGAGAAAGATCCATGCTAGCGCAGCATCGACCTTCGATTGTTTCGACTACTGGTACACTCAATAGTCCTGCAATTTCTTCAATCAATCAAGTGGTGGATGATGACGAAGTGATCGACGAGATCATCGACACTTTACGGCTACTGCAACTCACACCTTTCGAAAGGTCAATCTACCTGCTCAGGCAAGCGCTGCCGGACCAGCCGCAGATTGAAGCCCATCAAGCATCTGCACGCGCCAAAGGACGTCCTCAGTTGAGCTGCAGCAGTTCGATCGATGAATCAGACAATGATCAGGATGGGCGGGGTCGCAGCGACTTGTCCGCCTCTAGTCAAGCCAGCACGGTCAAAGCAAGTCCTGTCCAGTCTCCTCGAGGCAAAAAAAGCATCTTCGCCTAAGCTGCCAAAGATCACCACTACCGTGGTTCCAAAGGTGCCCAAGGCGCCTCAAATCCAACTTGTGGAAGCTACTCCTCAAGACTATGAGTACGAGGAACGCGACCGCATACTGGAGCAAGTCACCGTCAGTAGCAGCAGTCGCAACAACAGCGTCAGTGGTTGATCTATGGCTACCGTTCACAAAGACGTATGTGAGGAAGTCGGTGAGGACGTAGAAAGCAGCTTGCAAGATGGTGCAGTGGTGACGTTCATTGACATTCAATCCTGTGACCGTCCCTACCAGAGCAATGACGAAGTTAGCCCAAGGACCGTCTCTGGATCAAGCTCGCCGAATATCCCTCCATCCAGCGCCGGCAATGCCAGCTCGATCAGTAGCAAAGTCCCCTTCCGCGATCCCTTCAAAGACTTGCAGCGATCTGGCTCAAAGCCTGATATCCGCATCGAAGGCATCGAATATGGAAGTCCCGACTCGCTGCTCAAATCATCCAAGTCGAAACTCAAGAACGCAAAGCGACCTTCGCTGGACAGTCTCCGCTCGCTGTTTGGCGGAAGATCAAGATTGCACTGATTCGTCGCTCTTCGCTCTTGAAGTCTCTCGCAAAAATGCCGCTCTCTAAACACAACGCTCGTTTCCGGTACCTCTGCCATTAGCTCTCGTCGGTTTGTACAATGTATACTATCTCAAGCGCATCGTCCGCCGCTTCACAATGTCATCAACATCGATTCGTTCCTGTGGTGATGGTGAACGCGGTTTGCGACGTACAGTAGCTGAGTATCTTGCTGCCAGATTTCAAGCATAGAAACGGACTCTGCCATTTTGTTTTTGGCTGCGACTGATGCGAGGAATCGATAATTGACAGCTGAGTCACGGTATGGGAATACAACGGCCAATTTTCGACGGCGTCAATCATGACGTACAGGGCTGCCAAGCTGCATCCTCTCGTTGCACTGCGTTCGGCAGCCATAGGATCGACAGCAATTTGCATCAAGGTCTTGTTGGTCTCGCAATGTTGCAGGCATCGAAGAGCGACTTGATCCAATTGCTATTAGCCGTCGGATGTGCACAGTCCACCCTCTGCCATGTCGTGGTCAACCTTTCAGCCCCGGATTGATAGCGATTCAAGACCTTTTGATCCTATTGCATCCTCTGGATCTTTCACTACATCCATCATCAGCACATCTCTCTTCGAGCTGTTCAAGTGAGATGTCGTACAGCAACTCCACCAACAATAGCAGCAGTAAGTCACGCTGACTCGCACGACGCGCTTTGACGAGCTAGATGACTGATTCTTTTGCTTCGTTGCTATTCGCCTTTTCGCCTTAAGATGCCTCTGGAGCGCAGCCTCTGTCGGTAGGCGACGACCGCCTGGCCTCGGACAACAATTTTACCGATCAATCTTCGGCGCATCCTAATCCTGGAGAGCCGGACCAGCGCGAGACAGGCGAGACGATCGATCAAGGCGGCTACGGCCTCTCGGCTTCTGGCGGAGACCAGTTCTCAAAGGAAAATCAGACGGGCCAGGGATTCTCTTCGACGGAGGAATCGAGGCGAAGTTCGGGAGGCCAGTTTCAACCCAGCGTTCAGGACTCGATCGGCAATACCAGCTTCCGCCCAGATGCTCCCTCGGATACCGACAGTGTCACTCATCGTGCTCCCGACATGTAGGAACGGTCCTGGAAAGTACAGTGCTTCGTATTTAATTGATCGTTTGCGTGATGGCCAGAAATGTCAGGTGCAATCGGAGGTCTGTGCAGGTTGTCGATGAGTGTGAATTTCCTCAAATTGTTAGGCCTGATAATTGTGAACATCTGACAACTTTTCGCACCTCGTCCATGATTGCGTGGCCATCAGTTGAGCGCAGAGAAGAAGCAAGGCGGCTTCCGGCTAGAATCCCTTTTTCAGGGTCGCGGAGAGATTTTTGAATGCTTTGTGCGCCGGATCCAAAAAAACTTGTGTGACTACATTGCGAATAGCGAGGTTGCAGCTCCACTCTTCAAAATCACAAATTTCAATAGGCTCTTCCGCGTCCTGTAGCACTGACTGGTCCAAAGCGGTGGCGCTGCAAAGGCCGAATCAAACACAACACACACAGATACACACGCTCAGCTTTCAAGTGATCCACCTCCATCTCGATCGCATTCGTCATCCTCCTCTTTCCCCTCATCCTCCGCCATCTTCCCCTCCTGTTCCATCACCTTCAGCGCTCCTAAATTGGCGCTAATTGGCAGGGGCGGACACACTTCGTCATCCACGCTGCAGCGTGAGCGGGCCCTCGCATCTTAACCATCATCTCGCACTCAAGCGCTCCTCTCATCCACCTCCTCTTTCTGCTGCAACAATAGCAAGTCGGCTCGAAGCCATGTCCGCTTCGGGCATATTCTCCGTCATGTCTGCCTCGCCGTCCCGATCCTCTTCGCCCGCCGTGTCAGCCAACCCTAATCACCAGATCCCATTCAACAGCGCTCCCGTCCACCATGCCCCTAGTCCACTGGGCTTCGGTTTTGGCTTTGGTTCCTCGTTCGGAGGAAACAACGTCGGCGTCAGTTCTCCAGCATCCACCTCAGCAGCATCCCCCATGCTTGGATTTGGCTCTGCATCCACCTCTGCACAGCCACCTGCGTCCAGTCCATCAAGACGATCAGAAGCAAAGCGTCGAAGAGATCTTGACGACGATGACGAGATCGACGATGAAGATGAAGACATGACACATCCTCAACGTCCTCGGCTCGGATCAGATCCATTCGCCCCCTCTCACGAACACAAGCGTGTCGTCCTGCCAAAGAGGATACGTGCTGGCCTCGGCTTCGGCCTTATGAGTGCCGAAGCGTCTCAAGCGGCATCAGCATCCACATCTTCCGCCTCCTTTTCAACACATCTCTCACCGCCTCAGACAAACTCTCTATATTCCTCGTCGCATTCAGCCCCAAAACGACAGGCCCTGGGCCAGTCGAATCGGGTCGGCATGTCGGGCATCGATGTAGACATTGGCAAAATGCTGGCGTCCATGGACAAGCCGTCGCTGCTGTCGATGCTCTCTTCCTTGCTCTTGCAATCCAAAGATGCTACGTTGCCAGCGCAGATTCTCTCGCTCCTCCCAACACCCTCGCTCGATTCCGTCGAGAGCTCGCTCGATGAGCTCGAGAAGACGATCCGCTCAGCCATACCCTTTGTCGCAGAAGGAAGCTCCGCAAGACACGAGTATACGTGGTCGCGGTTGCGGGCGCCCATCGCTGCCTTTGTCGATGCTGCGCTCGGATATCTCCCCTTTTTCGTTACCGAGCTCGATTCAGATCGTGAGCAGCGACTTCGCGAACGGGATCCACGGCTGCAAGCGGACCGAGAAGAGGTGCATCCTGCCACCACCTTCACTTTCCTGCTTATGATCACGAGCCGTGTCTTGCGCATCGAGGCGCTCTTGCCCTCTGTCACCAAGAGCAGCCTTGCATTCAATCTGTTCACCGCATCGAGCCAGCCCACCTCGTTCGGGTTCGGTGGGGCAGCTACATCGACGCACACTACGCCCACCAAAGTCAGCGGTCTGGGCGCAACCGATGCCTATGGCAAGCACAGCAATCTGGCTTACATGTTGGGAACCGACTTTGCCTCGCCCTCGTCACCCGATGCGCTCATGAGCGTGCTCATGCCGGTCATCATGAAACAGTGGACGACGCTCTTGCACAGATTGGATAAAGCGGTGAATGGAGACGGCAGGATGTTTTCGCAGGAAGTCGTCTTGAACTGGGCTAGAGGATTGGAGGCGACCGGAACAGCTAGTAAGAAGGATGACCAGGCCAAAGCGGAAGAAGCGTTGATCAGAAAGGCCATGGACGAGGTGAGGAATCGGTTGGAGAGGGATTTGGCCTGGTTGGTCGGTGGAACCCAGTACCACGCCGTTCAGAAGAGGGAGAAGCGCGGGCGAGGTAGTAGCATGAGTGATGGCGAGGAGGAGTTGTAGCAGTGTCAAGCGGACATTGTTGAGTCACGTAGACATACCCGCATACAGATGAATGTGCATCATGATTCGTTCTCAGATTGTTAGTGCATCACATTCAAAACAATGCTTTCGAAAGGATGTCTGCGAGGCTAGAGAGAGATGTGCGATTCCTGAGGACGTGAGGCAGCGACATGTTCAGACCGAGGCTACAGCTTCTATCCGTGTCTTTTTGTACAGAGATTCTTGACGACGACCTAGACGTTGAACGTGGGCTATGCGATCGAGGGCCTGGTCGATTTGCGAGATTGCTGCCTTGTGATGCCTTGTCGCCTTCGATTCGGCGTCTTTGGCCTTGTTCGTGGGAGGGAGAGGGCAGACTTGCAGCTTTTCGAGATGGGAAGCCTTCTTCGACTGCAGTGCGCGCTTGGCTCGCACCAATGTGTGTTCGAATCGACGGCGGTTGGTCGTCGATAAGTGCAGGCGCCGGGATGCTTTGCTGTTGCTGTTAGCCATGAAGTGGTCCAGAAGATCGTCTAGTGTTTCACAAAGGATCGATTGCTTGACGATGGGGCCCCGCTTGGGAAGAGATACAGCAGGACCCAAGGTGGATCGAGGGCTGTTGCTTCTCGAGTCGTCGTAAAGAGCAGCAGCTTCCTGTCGCAATCTTCTACCGCGACGTCCACTTGCAACAATGCGTGCTGTGTCTGCGGGTACGACCGGTGGTTCTGACGACGAGATCGAATCAACATCGCCGATCGTTAGCGATTGCGGAGCTGGCGTGACGCACTTGTCAATGATCATGCGGTACGTTCGACCCGACAGCTTGACCTTAGGAAACAACGTTTTGAACTCTTCGACTAGCTTGCGTGTCCATGACGCTCGAAAGAGCGGATGACGCACTTTCTTGAGCACCAGCACAAGCGATTCCTCGTTGGGCACCATTTGAAGCTGTTGGGACTGAGCTTCGTTGCCCTGCTGCGTTTCGTCATTCTCGCGCGAGGAGGGGGCTGTTCGCGCATATGACTTTGACGGAAGACGCTGCTGACCCTTGCCTCGATGGACTACAGACGGCGCGGCCAGGACGGCAGAGCCGATAACAGCTTCACCAAGTTTGGAAAGGGTGAGACTGTTGAAGATGCGCAAAGTTTCGGCAAGGTTGACGTTTTGATTGCGGACGCAGGCTGCCAGCGCCAGATTGAGGATCTGAGTCACTTCTTGACCTCGAGTCTTGTCGGCGGTGATCGTGGGAGCCTCTTCGGAAAGCGCAAGCTGGACGATCCTGACAGTTGACGCTGTCTCACCTCTTTCGGCAAGTTGGGCAAGGACCGATTGTAGCAGCCATGCTGGAGTCGAATCGCCTGCTGTCTCTTTGGTGGACCCCTTTATAGAAGCTGATCCAGTAACAGCGTCTGATCCGTTGGTGTAACGCAAGAGGTCGGGCAAGAGACGCTTGGTCACCGTAAGCTTTGCTCGCATTTGTGCCTCGTTCTGCACGGCTTTCCTGGTCGTTTCTGCCTCGGCTTCTACCATCAGTGATCCTTCCGTCGTGTGCATTGTATGTGTTCCTTCACCCGAAGCTGTCAGCGAAGTTGCCGGCTTGAACACAGCCGAAAGGCTGCTTTCGACTTTGTCCACGTTACCCAGTCCGAAACGAAGAAGACATCCCCAGCCTATCGGGCTCAACCCTGTTTGTGAGCGAACTGCCCTATTTGGGCCGCCCGGCTTTCGAGCAGTGCGAGAATCTACTCTGGTAAGATATGCGTTGTCCAGAAGCTCGTCGACTTTGATCCAGTTGCCTTCCCTGGCTGCAAAGGCTATCTTGAGATTGTGCGCCAGGGCAACTGGCTTCTCATTTTGAGCTGGCCAAAGGCAAAGTCCGTCGACTTTGGCACCCGCCAAATGTTTCGGTATTGACGAAGCCGCCAAGTTAGCGGCCCGTGACTGGGCAGCGATCGATGCGAAGCGTTTTGCTCGCTTTTCCATCTGAAGCAATGAGCGCAAGTCGTTCCTCTGGAACGCGTATCTGAGAAGCAGTGAAATGCTCTCAGGCGTCTCGATTCGTCTTGAGCCTTGCGATTGTCGTTCGGTCGTCCAGACGAAGTTCTCGTACCACGCAAGCACGGTTTTAGGAGCATGGGTTCGCAGCAACTGGATCTGGTCAAAAGTCTGCAATAAAAGTCCTGCTTGTGATTGGCTGAGATGAGGATAAGCTGCCATGATTCCTCTCAAATTGCTTATGACAGTCGTATTTCTCGAACTGAGCTGCTCGCTGGTGGCATGGCTCGCATTGGTGTGCCCGACATTGTCTCGGGACCTGCTGTTCAAAGCGGCGCCGGCCGTTTGCATGGCACCTCCACAGGTGACATCACGCCGGTCATTATTATCTTGCTCGCCACCCGCCCAAGCGGAAGCATCTGCGCGTTTGGATAAGGGCTGTGACGGGTCGAAACCTATTGGTAGTGCAGCGTTCGGATATTGTGTCGTCCTCTCTTGCAAGGATGTCTGCTGTGATCTTCGATGGCGAGTCGTGACCTCAGCGGCATCTCGAGGCTGCGGTAGAGACGCTGAGAGCGAGCTGTTGCTCGATGACGCCTGTAAGAGCCTATGATCGTTGTGCAGCTTGTCGGACTCTGTCGACTTTTGCTGGAGCGAGGACGACCTTGGCGGAGAAGGCTTGGCAAAAGCCTGAGGGCTGATGCTGTAGCTGGATGAGGGCAGCGGGACATGTCGAGGGACATAGGGCCTATCTACCGATTGTGCTGCTTCTGCAAGCCCTCTGCACAGCTGTGTAGCATGGCGCATGGGCTGAGAGCGAAGCAGCACCGCCAGAGCCAGTGCTGACGCTCTGTGTGGGGAGGATGTGATGACGAATCAGTTCGACATGGGCGAATAGGATGGCAAGGGGGGCCGATGTTTGGCTTCTTGTGACCGAGCGCTGAGTTGTGAAGCGAATGAAGACCAGTCGAAGCTGGTGTAGCTGATGAAGCTGACGAATGTGATGATGGAAAGATGGATTGAGGCTGAAGGATGAAAGGGTCCAAGTTGCCGATTTGTGATCTTTGGAAGAAGCCAACCGAATGCAGATCCTAGCGCTCCGACCCAAATTTTTACCGATATTCCACTGGCAGCAATCCAGTACATTTTTTTCCACCGCTGCCCGCCGTCACGTGTGTCGATCTCCGAGTCCCGCTAATGGCAGCTGACCTGCTGGTGTTGGTCTTCGCTGGTGTTGGCCTTCTTGCTTGTCTCATCATGCCGAAGAATCAGGCTAGACAGTGGGAACGTAGACGTGACTCAGATTGGGTCAAAGGCAAATGCATACTAGTACATGATACGGGCGAAAGACTGAAGAAAGCGGGGGGAGAAGGGTGTGCATCGTGGTTGCGAAAAGGGTGCTGTACGTCTAACCCACAAGGAAGAATTGCATGGAAATTGATGCGGTCTGCGTATGGACAGCAGCCAGACTGCACCGTGGCAAGCATAGCGACCGAAGCGACAGTCTCGCATCAAAGAGGCTTGGCACGTAGGGGCATAGGACTTGCCTCGGTCAGCTCATTGTCCTGGTACGCCTTGCTGATAGGCGCCCTGCTGAGGCGCGCCGCCATTGCCGAGGTTGAGCTGGCTGTTGCTTTGCGGGTGTGTGAGTCCAGCAATGGCTGCCGATGTGGTGAAGTAGGGATGTCGGAGAGCTTCGTCGGCTGAGATGCGCTGTGTAGGGTCAAATTTGAGCAGCTTGTCGAGCAGATCGATGGCCAGAGGGTGCGCCTTGGGGAACATGTTTTGGAAAGGTACGCGAGGGACTCTTGGGAAGGGTCGCATCTGGATCTCGGGAGAATCGTTGACGAGCCTCTTCATGGTGTTGTCGTCCGGAGTGCCCAGAATACGCAGGATCTGGTTGAGCTGGTCGTTGTTGTCACGTCCACGGAAGAGGGGCAAGCCGGAGATCATCTCTGCCATGATGCAACCTGCACTCCAGATGTCGATCGAGGTCGAGTAAGTGCGCGAGCCGAGAAGCACGTCGGGTGCACGGTACCAGAGCGTGACGACTTCGTTGGAAAAGGTGTTGACGGGGATGCCAAATGCTCGAGCCAGACCGAAGTCGGCCAATTTGAGCTCTCCGCGCTTGTTGATCAGAAGATTTTGTGGCTTGAGATCGCGGTGAAGAACTCGGTTCTCGTGGCAAAAGGCGGTCCCTTTGAGCAGCTGGAACATGAAAGAGCGTACCGTGACTGGATCGAGAGCGCATCGGTGGCCGTGAATCTCCATGTACTTCTTCAGATCTTGCTCCATGAACTCAAAGACAAGCATGAGCTTGGATTCGGTGTGAATGACATCGTACAGGCGTACAATATTGGTGTGACGGAGCTCCTTCATGAGCGAAATCTCGCGAATAGCCGTGGACGGCGTGCCTTCTTCGGCATCGAGATGGATTTCCTTGAGGGCGACGATCTCATTGTTGAGCCTTGATCGACCTTTGTACACGGTGGCATACGTGCCCTCTCCGAGCTTTTCGAGCTGAACGTAGTTCATACTTCTTAGCTTGCTTCGATCAACCAAGCAGTATTGATGTGCTGTCCGTTGTGGGAGTCGACGTCCTCGGCCTGTGCTGGAGATACCGTAAATGGCAGAGACAAGCTTCGGATTTCTGCTGCGACGAGCTGATGCGGTGGCTCTGAGATGACGAACGCGGAGAAAGGCTTGCACAAAGGGCTGCAACGAAAACGTGGATGGCGGCAAAGGTGTCGGGCAGGTCGATTGGTCGCTTCTGCTCTTGCGTCAAAAGAGGCTCGTGCTGGGTTGATTTGTGTCGGTGTCGGTCTCAGCCGCGGGTGTCGCGACTCGACTTGATGTTGCGCCCGAGGCGAACAGAGCAGAGCAACAGCCGCTAGTGTATTCTTACACGCCTTGTGCAACGACGAAAAAGCGCGAACAGGCCAGGCAACGCCGCATATCAAAAATCGCTAAGAAAAAGGAAAGAATTCGTGAAGAAAGTCGGCAAAATCAAAAGCTTGCATGTCAGGAGACGCAGCAGCTCGCTGCAAATTGACTGATTACATAAGAGTATGTCACGAATAAGCTCTGCTCAAGAAGAATTTCTCGACTTTCTAAACCGAAGAGAAAAAAAAAAGTTGGAAAAAGGTGTCGAAGCTCCACAGAGCACTCTTTCCTGATGTATCAGTCTTGTTCGACGCTTCGTTCGACATACACCATCATCTAGCATCTGGAGACGTAGAGAGCACGACAGCAACGATGGCCAGAAGCAAAGCTCCCAAGCCTTCGAAATCTCGACCCGTCTCCACCTCGGAGCTCAACCAGCCTTTACTTCCATCGTCGGGCTCGGTAACAGCATCCACGGCCTCGTGCTCCTTTTCTCCTGCTCCGGATCACACACTCTTTGCGCACATTAGCAATCAGGTGCATCAGCAGCGCCTGCGTATCTACAATGCTTCCGCATCGGCAGCTTGGAGCTCGCAGCTCGTTACGGACTTCCTTCTCGCCTCGCTAGGCGGAGCAGAGTGTCTCTCTTCCCACTGGGTGCGCCTGTCCACAGCCTCGTCCAAGTCGGCCAAGCGCAGAAAGCATGGAGCAGAGTCTAGCGAGGATTCTGCAGGCTCCGGATCATCACAGCTGCTTTTGGCTCTCGGTCTCAGTTCGGGTCAGATTCATTTGCTCAGTCCTGCCCTTGCTCAGTCGGTCGCCATCCTCGACGCCTCTTCCGCCTCAGGAAGCAGTGCCTCCTCTTCAGCGAACGCCGGCATCGTATCCGTCTCGTATTCGGATTCCAAAAAAACGCTCTTTGCTTGCTCCAAGAACGGCTGGGTTTCCTCTTTTGCCCTTGCAGACATCAAGCTCGGCGACCATTCAAGCCCTTTGCGCCCCTTTTCGTCCTTCCGCCCCGACGCCAAATCCGCTGTTCAGCTCCTCTCCTCTCGTCGCGATCTTGTTCTGTCAGCGCATCACAGTATCAGCTTGACAGATGTTTCACAGTCGGACAACATTGTACGAGCTACTTTCACGGGGCATGCCTCGCCTGTCACACATCTCGAATGGCTCGACGACGCCTCTTTCGTTTCAGCGGCCGAAGGCGATCGCATGATCAGCGCTTGGACGTACGACGCCAAAGCAGGCAAACCTGTCACAGGTCGCGCTTTCGCCACTGCAGCCCTCGATGGTCCGGTCAGAGCTCTTTCCGTGAGCAGCTCTTCACAAGACCACCCGCGTACCCTTGTCACGATCGTCACACAATCGGGAAGTGTACGGATCTACGGCTTGCCATCAGAGTCAAAAACCGAGGCATCACCATCAAAGAAAAAGTCGGCTGCTTTGCCATCTCTTGAACTCTTGGCTCAATCTTCCACCGAGAGCAGTGGAGCGTCGGTCGAATGGATTGATGCCCGGCTCGTTTCGGACAAGCTTCGCTTGGCCCGATTGATCCGCGGTGCAAAGGTCTCGATCGAGGAAACCACTGTTCTCAACGGCAAAGATGCACAATTGCAAAAGACGCTACAGCTGCCAACAGCGAGCGGCAAGAACACGCCTTCTGCCGGTGGCATTCTCGTCGCCGATGCAGAAGAGGCTCAACTGACCGGAGGCGCTGCCGAGACGCAGAGATATGCAGATGCTCCGGTGCGACCGCAGGATATGGACGATGCCGTCTTCTCGGCTGGTCTTGAGGATGGCGGACTGGTACCGGCTACATCAGCTCGCGGTGCCGAGATGGAGCCCACGTTAGCGCAAAGGTTGAAGGAGCTCGGTTTCGGTGATCCCTCGCTTGCAGGACAGGAAGCCGATGATGACGATGCCGACGTACCTACCAAGAAGCAGCAATCGGTGATGAGCGAAGCTTCGCTGGCATCTTCGCTCTCGCAAGCTCTGCATTCTGGCGACACGAGCCTGCTTACCAGCTGTTTGAACCACAATGATGCCATTCTCATCCGCAACACAGTTCGCAAGATTTCGGGTCCCTTGGCCGTCAAGCTCTTGGAGGAGTGCGTCAACCGACTCAACGGCGTTGGTGGACACCACGTCAGCAAGGGAAGCATGGGAAGTCAAAAGGCGAGAGGCTTGATGGAGTGGGTTCGGGCAACCCTGCTCAACCACATGGGCTACCTCATGTCGTTGCCCAACTTGGTCAGCCGTCTTTCGGGACTTCATGCAACCCTCACCACGCGTCTTGCAACGCACGAGAGGCTGCTTGCGCTCAACGGTCGACTCGAGTTGGTTCTCTCGCAAATCGAGGCCAGGGCTGCCTATGTCTCGCAAGCTAGCAACAACGCCATTCGCGTTCAAGGTGTCAAGTTTGGCAAGAAAGCGCAGGGCGATGCTGCACTGAACACCGCATCGCTCGACAAGGAGAGGAGGAAGGGCAAAAAGTGGGTAGAAGAGTCGGACGATTCGGATTCAGACATGGAGGTGGATGGCGTCGACGGTGTGCTGGTGCGTGGAGAGGATGACGAGGATGGCGACGTTCAGGATATCGCTCTTGGAGCCAACGACAGCGACGACGAGGACGAGGACAGCGATGATGATGGTCCTGTTCGTCGACGTCGCCGCGTCAAGAACGGTCGCGTGTCGGATGGTAACACTTCAGTAGACTCGGATGGCGATGATGATGATGACGATGATGATGATGAAGAAGAGGATGACATTGAGGACATTGCGGAGGATGAAGACGAAGATGACGAGGAGGAAGATGACGAGGAGGAGCTACCAGACGAGAGCGACATCGAAGAGGAAGGCGCTAGCGATATGGAAGACGACGAAGACGAGGACGAATATGACGAGGAAGATGCTGGAGGACCCAACGGCATGTTTGACCTCGAAGCGGAAGAAGGCACCGATGAGGATGACGAAGAGTGATCTACCTTTTTTTCTCAATCATACACAAATCATCTGCATCTGCAATGATGTACACAATCTCACGTCTCCAAACGAATCCGGGTCTTCAGCATCGTCCTGCTCGGAGACCTTGCTCGGTCCGTGTGAGCAAGTCCATGGCATGCCTTCATCGCCTTTTTGAAAATGAGACCATAAATTGTGAGGTCTAACAGACACTCTCCGCCGGTCAAATATCTGGGTGAGCGTACGAAATTCGATCACGACGCAGAGACAGAGCGACAAAAAACAAAGAAGAAAGAGGAACCCGGACACGCACATATGGCCGTTGCGGAACTCTCCGTCTGAGCTGTGGAAAAAGCAGAAGAAAAAGAGAGAAACGGCAAAGCCGACCTGGTTGACCGAGCGCCAGCCCCGCAAGGGCCACCATCCTCTGCCTTGACTCTCTATTGGCAGTCAAAGAGTCTGGTCTGGCACACCCTCTCATTCAGAGCTCCGTTTGTTCCGGGGATTTCCTACCACCACGATTGATCCATTGAGGTGGTTAGGCCTACCTAGTTTCAATCTACGTATCAAGCAAGACGTCGGAAGGGCGTTGTGTTGGGATCAACTCCCCTCTGCTGGCACCACGAGCCAAAGAAGCAGGACCGGCGTGTGTACGAGCGTGTGTTTGTGTGAGTTGGTGGAACTTGGCCTCCGAAACGAAGAGAGCTGGCTCTTCGCTCTCTGTCTGCACTGATGGAATTTTTTCCGAAAAGGAAAATGCGCCGTGTTCCGATTGCAACGGCGCGAAAGCGAGCATCACAAATTATTGGTGCGTGCGATTGCTTCTTCCGCATTTCTCGTCTCACACCATCACTAGCACCACCACTACCGCTCCTTCTCTTCGTCCACCTCAATCTTCGAGCATCATGTTCAAGCACGCTGCTTCCTCTATCGGCCGTCCTTTGGCTCGAGGCTTCTCCTCCTCCGCCGCTCGCGCTTCGTACGAGGACACGATCAAGAACCTCCTCATCAACAAAGACTCTCGCGTCATTTGCCAAGGTTTCACTGGTAAAACCGGAACTTTCCACTGTCAGCAAGCTCTTGAATACGGCACTCAGCTCGTCGGTGGTGTCTCGCCCAAAAAAGCAGGTCAGACTCACCTTGGCCTGCCTGTTTTCGGATCGGTGAAAGAAGCGGTTCGTGAGACCAAGCCCCACGCTTCGGTCCTCTACGTTCCCCCACCCGGTGCTGCCGATGCCATCATCGAGGCCATTGAGAACGAAGTCCCCCTGATCGTCGCTATCACCGAAGGGATCCCACAGAAGGATGAGATCCGTGTTGCAGCTGCATTGCGATCGCAATCCAAGTCCAGATTGGTAGGACCCAATTGCCCCGGTATCATTAACCCAGAAGGTTGCAAAATCGGTATCATGCCTGGTCACATTCACACTCCGGGACGAATCGGAATCGTCTCTCGATCCGGAACTTTGACCTACGAAGCTGTCAACCAGACCACTCAGGTCGGTTTGGGTCAGAGTCTTTGCGTCGGTATCGGAGGCGATCCTTTCCCCGGATCTACCACTTTGGATCTGGTCAAGCTCTTGCTCGATCACGACAAATCCGAAGGTATCGTGCTCATCGGTGAAATTGGTGGTAGCATGGAGGAGGATGCGGCCGAATACTTGGCCAAGTACAACAAGACGCGCGCCAACCCCAAGCCGGTTGTCGCCTTTATTGCCGGACGAACCGCTCCCCCTGGTCGACGCATGGGTCAGCAAGTATCTCGTCCCCCATCACCCCGTCATACAAAGATCGTATCGGACTCAGCGAAACTGACCATCTTTCCTCTTTCTTGCTCTTTCTTTTTGCGTTCAACAGTGCCGGTGCCATTATCGCAGGTGGCAAGGGTGGAGCCGATGACAAGGTCAAGGCGTTGACCGAAGCGGGTGCCATCGTTGCAGACTCGCCTGCCAAGATCGGAGCGCTGATGAAGGAGGCTATGCAGAAAGCCGGATTGGCTTAAAGTCGAGTTCGTCGCACGCATGGGATCAGGCCCGGTCGGTTTGGTTCTTTAGATTCATTCGCCTTGGAAAATTTGTTAGCCGATCCAACGTGTGTCTTGTGATTAGATTGATTGTCTGCTGGTTGAGTTGATTGGGGTTTGGGAGTTGCGGGAGTTGTGAGTCGTGTGCGGAATTGGAGGGTGAGCTTGGCTGAATTTCAGGTTTGGGAACGAAGCGTTGTGATGGGGCTTGGTGAAAGAGGAGGAGATCACAGATGGCCATGTTGGCATTGGCAAAGAATCCAAGCGACCATATTCCACCGGATGGTATTGCATTAAAACCGGGACATTGAGACAAGAAATGCAAAGGCGCAAAGGTGCACCAACACGATCTGGGGACTTCAAATTCATAGCGGAGCAGTATACGTGACCGGAAAGATTCCGATCCTACTTGCGCTTAATCCAGCTTCGACTCTACCTTGCCACCAATCATCTCTACTCTCGGTCTTTTTCGTCACCGCGATCACCTGGCCTTTCTGGAACCCCAAATCTCCTTCTTCTTGCGCCTCGAAATCGTACAGTGCAATCACACGTTCGATGACGGGCACACCTGCGTTTTCATTCGACAAGGAAAAAGACTCCCTCCTACCAACCGAGCTTGCATCTCCACGACCAAAAGCGGATACACCAGTCATAGCGGCAGATGCAGGTCGATACTCGTCATCGGTAGAAGTCGAAATGAGACTGTCATACGCATCATCTTCGGCAATGGTCGGAGTCTTTTTGCGACCAAAGGCGGAATTGCCAGGACTGGGTGTACGGAAGCGACCGAACCGACTGCTTTTGGAAGGCGGAGGTGCACGTGAATCGCCATCGTAAGGAGACTTGGTTCGCGCATGACCGTTACTGCTACCACTTTCGTGATGATCGGGATATCCAGAAACGCTTGCTAGATCTTCAAAAGGATCGCGAGCAGCAGCGGAGCTTGCTATCGCGTGATGCGTACCTGCCGTCCCAAAAGGATCGTCCTCACCGTCGTCAGCGGTACTGAATTGAGACCAGCCAACGGGAGTATTCGAACTACCTCGACCCCCGATGCTTCCGCTCCGAATCCGATTCTCTGATGTTACGCCGGAATTGTAGGCGCTACCCGAAGCAGAGCTATAGGTCCTGTTGTGAGCAAACGGCGATTTGCGCGCAGCTGAAGGACTCGATGCCCCTCCACCTTGCAACTCTCGATCGAGCGCATCCATTCCATCCGTATTTCGATTGTCCCAGGCACTGCTGTTGGTGCTGTGTCCTGGAATCTCGTTCCAGTCCGGCGGCGGTGTCGGACCGGAGCGATCCAGCTTCTTCTTACCCAAGCTGGAGAAACTCAGGTTGCTGGCGATACTGCTCGATCTTTGTCGGATGCCCGGACGCTTGCGCTGCGAGGAAGCAGATCCGACGCGAGCAGGTGTGTTGCTGATCGATGCTGAGGGTGAGAATGCATAGGACGATCCGAAAGCGCGATTCTCGTGCTCTTCCTCCTTCCGGCGACGGTCGCGATCATCCCAGTCATTGTCGGGACTGTGATCACGGTCGACCTGACGGTCACGATCTTTGAGATTGAACCCATCGAACCGGTCAGGAAGATCCTGCAATCCTCCGCCGTTGCGTGATGGCCTTCGCTCTCCGGCACTGGGCCTGGAGGAAGATACCAGGTCAAGATCGCGGCTGTCTACCGAGTCGAAGCTCATCCCGCGTCCACCGCTACCGCTGAGACCACGTTTGTCGAAACTGCTGGTGTCATCGTAATTGAAATAGTCTCCATCAAGGTCTTTGCTCGGCGTGTGGGCGAGCGTGAATCGATCGATTGTCTGGATGAGTTGTTTGGCCCAATGAGGGCGTTCGACGGATCCGGATAGGATCTGCTTGGGATTCTTTCCGTGCATGCCGTACGCTTTGACGTTGGCGTCCTCGCGGTTGACGAGCACGGTGCCTTCGACCGAGATACCTCCATAGAGGCCTTTGGATTTGGAATAGGAGAACATGGCGGCAACTCGTCCCTTGGTATTGACGCTTCCGCTTGCCTCTGCAGATCGTCCCAATGGACCGACGGCAACCGACAGGTTACCTCCGAGCTGAAGAGAGCCGGTGGCCATGAAAGAGCGGACCGCCGATCTGGAGTTCAAGACGATCAGAAAGTCGGTGACTTCGGCACCGGCATTGAACCCGCCACCAAGACCACCGATGCCGATGGCTGCGGGGGCAGACCAGCGACCATCCTCAGTTCTGGCGACCACAACGCCAGACCCGGCTCGTGCAGATAGTAGAAAGCCGATGCGAAAGACGGAGAAGATGGCGAAACCTCGAGCCCGCTGAAGAACGCTGACGGGAACAATCTTGTCTAGACCATTGACAGGATCGACAAAGTCGTTGAGGATCTTGTTCGCCTTGCGGCATTCCTGCTCCAAGTGGACGGGGATCGGGTTTCCCATAATGTGCGCTCGCCCTCACGTGCCTAGAATGTCAAAAACTGGAAGGTGCGGATAATGTCAAGTCCAAGCTGCCTTCACGAACGGGGCGAGATGGGACGGAAGGCTTGGTCGATGCTTTAATGGGGCTTGCCACCGATGAGGCTGATGGCGCAATGCGATGGGTGAGTGAGCGCCGACCGGTAATCGAGATGGCACAATCGCGACAATGGTGGTGGTAGGTGGCGAGGTAGGTAGCGAAGGATCGTCGGTAGGATCGTCGGTCGTGATGGACGAACAGAAGGTCGAGCTGGCCCGCAAGGGAGGGAAAGAGTCGGTTTAAGATTGAAAGGTTGAGCAGAGACGTGCCCACTTGTGGGGGATGCTGTTAGCGTAGTTCGGCCCGGAAAATATACCAGGCGGGATAAGCAGTCGTCTCTCTGGCCTCGGCTATGCGAAGACTTGGAAGAAGAAAGGAATTGCAACGCTCTCACAGCATAGCCGATTTGGTCGGTGAATGTCAGCGTCACAGGGTCAAGACCAAGATGCCGTGTATGTGAGAGAGAGAGAGTGTGGAAAGGAGCGTCGGTGGGCGGGCTTGTATCGGTTGTGTGCGGACTGTGGAGGAGGCCTGTCTCCGAGACTTGCAAGCTGACACCGGCCCGAGCGCGCATTTGGCTGCTTGTCTTCTCTCATCGTGCATGACTAACTTTCTGACCAAAATCCCTTCTTTAGGCTTTTCGGAATTTGGTCTCGACAAAAAATCATCATCTCAGCTTGGCAGTCGCACCACCAAAAACCCCCGCGGAGTTGTACAAAGAGTAATGCTCTTTTCTCTCCACCCGAGTCGAAGTCACATCACGCCAATTCTCACAAAGATTTGGTTCTGAGATGACTACGATTGCCATCAGTGCGTCTGCTACATACCCTTCAAGTGCCAGTGTCGAGTGTCAACGATCCAAGAGCCCACCGGGTCCTCCCTCTCGGTTTGCACGGCTCCTCTCCCGAGCTTGACGCGAAGCTGCGCTCAACTGGCGCAGCGACTGCGTGATCTCCTCCATGCTCTTGATACCGTCCATAGCACGCAGATAGCGTCTCAGGAACGCTTCCTTGTCCTTGTCTGGCACATGGCTCGTTGGCAATTGCTCTACAATGCCAGGTACCCATGCTGCCATCTCTCGAGCGAAGCCGGAAGAGAGCACCTTGAGCGTCGTGTGCACCACCGGAATCACGTCCGGGCTGTATTGAGCCACGAGGCCGTTGAATAGCACCGATGCCAGCTGGAAGCCCTCTTGCCCCACCACCTGTCGAATAGATGCAGCAAAGCTCGCCATGTCGTCCATCGACGGTGTGCCATCTGCGCCCTGGGCATTCGAAGCCGCCAGCGGTGTACCCGGCTGAGATGCAGTCACCGGCATCATCAAGGCGTCATGTCCGACAATACCCAGCACAAAGTCCAGAGTCGTTGCTATCGTCTCTGCCTTGAGCAGTGTCAACGCAGCCAAAGCGGCGCGGAACACCTGTGGGAACTGAGGCGACAGCAGCAACAGCGTAGGTGCGTTGTGCAGAGTTGCAAGACACGTGTTGATGTAGTCGTCGAGGACATCGCCCATCTCGGCGGGCATCGTGTTCTCCATCAGCTCTGCTACTTTGCCATTGAGTCTTTCGTATGCGTCTCGCAGCACTGCGCTAGTCGCAACGTCGCTATCCCTTCCAAATTGATCGATGCATTTGCCAATGATCCACACGTAGCCTGGATAGCCGGTCTGCTCGAAGCATGACGCCAGTCGCTTCAAGATCGGCACCAGTGTCGAGGCAGCAAGCGGGCCGAAAAGAGTGAGTCCACGTCGAAGCAAGCCACATGCGCGCTCCGAAACGAAATAGTGATGACCGTACGAGGCGAGCACGCGGTCAACGACACTATATGCCTCCTCGCACGTCTTGGAGCACGCCCCGGGTAGGTGAGCGGTTAAGTCCGATCCGACAACGCCAAGCATCTTTTCCAGCTGCTCCATCCTATCGGCTGCTTTGCGCAGTTGATCTTTGCCTGGATTCTCTACCGTCAAAATCTGACTTAGCGACTCGAGCAAAGGCTGCGAGAATTGCATGAGCGCCTGCGGTGCCTCGTTGGGCTGCATGCCGGCGATCACGTATCCGATGGCCTCCGAGATCGAGACGAGGTCGTCCGCACCAAGCTTGTCGTTGACCGAGCAGAAGAAATCGTACAGCTGGGGCAGGTAAGCGACCAGGTGGCGATGGCAGTCCTGACAAAGGAAGTTCATTGCTTGTGCTGCCGCCGCTGCCACGTCGGTTTCGGCTTCTGACAGGCCAGCGCTGATATAGGAAAGCTGTGCAGGGATTTGGTCGGGATGATTGTCGATCCACTCCGTGTATCTCGAGATAACTAGCAGACCAGCATATTTGATCTTGGCATGATTGGGAAGCGTCGGGATGAGGTTGATGATCTGCGGCATGACTTCATCATCGCGCGGATCCGCCTCAGCGCCCATGGCCCGCATGCTGAAGAGCGGAGCTTCCACGTCTTGCCACTTGAGTGTCTCGGCGGTCGATTGTGAGATGGTTGCTTGGATGAGACCGAGCGATTTCGAGAGGCATTGCCGCGAGCCGAGGACGTAGCAACAGTCTTTGAGCGTGTCGCCCATAAAGTGTCGGAAGGAGCGGAAGTCGTCGCGCTCCTGACCTGTGAGCGCATCAGGGTCGTCAGGGAAGCGGAGGTGACGGATGATGACCTCGAGCAATCTTTCGTAGAGAGGGTAGAATCGCTGCGCCTCGGTTTGATCGCGAGCGTACGAGAGAGCGCCGGACAAGAGGTACCAGAAGCGGAAGGTGATCTGGACAATGTCAAGATCGTGGTATGCCGTGCACTCGGCGATCGCTTCGACGACAGGATATAGCTCATCGTGATGGTGCACGATGATGCGATGATAGGCTTCACCTGCTTGTACAAAAATACGGCAGAGACCTCTGACTTTGTCCTCGTCATCGCCTGCCGACGCCAACTCCTGACGCAAAGGATAGAGACGGGTCAGAACCCGCTGTACGACCTGCATGTTCTCTTCCACCTCCTGTGTTTCGTTGATGAGATCGCAGACAACATCAGTGGCAACATCAAACAGCTCTTCCGAGGCGAGAGCGTCGAAGGAAAGGTCGAAAAGAGGAGTGTCGGCCATCTGGCCTGCCGAGACCTCGCCGCTCTTGAGCCACGACCGCAAGCATTGGAAGATGCCGATCTGAATCTGCGATGTCAGGCCAGAGGCCTGGACATACATTGAAAGAAGCTTGAGCACCTCGGGTGCCGCAGCTGACAGCAGGAAGTGGCATCGAGCGTTGTAGAAATCGTTGCTGATCGGGATGCGGTGGTTGGTGATGACCTCTTCCGGAAGCACAGTGAGGAATTCGAGAAGGACAGAGACGGTTTCAGGGCTGGAACCGTACCGCTCGATCATCGCTGGCACGACCGTGGGCCATTCAGACTCGTCCAGCTGAATGGCAAGCCCTGAAAGAGCCAGGCTGAGCTGTGTCTGAATCACTCGCGGACCCGATGCGTAGGCCGAAAGCGCTGCGAGGAGGGTGTCACGAAGGGCTATCCTTTGCTGGCTCGGAACTTGCTCAAGGTCGAAGGTGATTTTGGTTCGGAAAGTTTGGGCCGCAAACAGGCGCGGCTCAAGGGGCAGCTGAGAGGCCGACAGCAAAGAATTGGCCGTTTGCCAAGCTTCCGAGGTCTGTTGAAAGTTCTGTAGCCATGAATTAGCAGATGCCTTTGCCTGGTTGTTTGGATCTGTGTAAAGAGTGTTGAGAGCCTGCATGACTGCTTGAATAGCCTGTTGCTCTGCGGCGCTAGCGTCCGTCGAGCTCGGACCTGCTGTTGACGACATGTTGATGGAGATGGAAGCGAAATCGATACGAATGTGCGATGGGCTTGCTTGAAAAGCGGCCTCTTGCGTTGGAGGGATCAAGACGGACGACGAAGCAGCACCACAGCCTCTCGAATGTCACAGTAGCGATGCCGCGCTCTGCTGCGAGTGTTTTAGTGCTGTGCCGAATATCTTCAAAAAGGTTCGAAGATGAGTGTGACGACGAGGAAGAAGGTAAAATGTCGAACAGTTGCAAGAAGATCACACTTCTTGGCGTGTCCGTGTCACATGCAACCCTAAGTCTAGCTGAAATTTCGGAATTCGCCCAACCGAGTCTCGCGACACACACTACACAAACCTATGTTGGAACTGGTGATCCTCCGAACAAGACTCGAAGCATCTCCTCCGCTTTTGCGAGTCCGTCTATGGTAGTTTCTCGACAAGCAGTGACCACACGAGATTACGACACACCTCTGTACGAGGACATTCATACAACATGATAGTCTATCGACGGCGGCGGCGTCGTGGACGAATGAAGGCTGAGCATGTTTGGCAAAGTGTACAATGGCCTGAGCCAGATGGGAATGCGTGTATGAGCGAATCGATGAGCAATCATTCCAGACCGGCTTCGTTGGTGAACTCGATGTGCTTCTCGATGTCGGCTTTGGTGACGGTTGGACGCACCGCCTGGATGGCCCTCAAAAAGTCATTCATGACAAGCTTTGGTTCCAGAAGCTGCTCGCCCTCGATGTCGTCCCAAGTCATCTCAACTGCATCGGCATCGCCTGGGGAGCAGGGCGTAAGGAACTCCTTCATCTCCTGAACCTCGTCTTCCACCGCTGCCTCATCTCCGTCCTGCTGAGCAGCGTCGCCGTGCGCACCCTTGTCAGCGTTTCCATTCTTGGCCTTTTCCTGCTGCGTCTTGCGTTTTGCGGGCGCCATGACCTTTTTGAAGTGAGTTGCACCGGTGACCTTACGTACAGGTTGCATCAGCGCATCCCGTACCAAGACGCTGATATCGGAACCCGAGTAGCCATCTGTTAGCGAAGCAAGCTTGCGGTAGTCCTTGCTGTCCAGAGCACATGGCGTCTCCCCGACATTGAGTTCAAACATGCGCTTTCTCGCCTCGAGATCTGGCAGTGGGATGTAAATACGCTTTTCGAAACGACGCTTGATAGCCAGATCGAGCGCCCATGGAATGTTGGTGGCGCCCAGGACAAGAACGCCCGTCTCGTCGTTACCGACTCCATTCATCTGCACGAGGAACTCGGTCTTGATCCTCCTGGATGCTTCCGACTCGCCTTCACCTCTTGTGCCGCAGAGCGAGTCAACTTCGTCGATAAAGATGATGGACGGTTTCGCCTCTCGCGCCATCTGGAAGAGCTGCTTGACCAAACGCTCCGACTCACCCATCCACTTGCTGACCAGATCCGAACTCGAGACACTGAAGAAGGTCGACTTGGCCTCGGTAGCGACGGCTTTGGCGAGGAACGATTTACCGGTTCCTGGTGGGCCGTACATAAGAATGCCGCGCCACGGTGTTCTCTTGCCTGTGAACATCTGTGGAAATTTGATTGGCAGAATGACGGCTTCCTTGAGCGCCTCTTTAGCTGTGTGCAAACCGGCAACGTCGTCCCATCGTACATTGGGGGTCTCTGAAAGCACTGCACTCGACAATCCAGCCCGCAGCTTCTTGGTTTCGGGATCAACGTCGTCATCATCGCCATCTTTCTTACCGCCTGTACTGCCGCCAACGCCCTTTTCGGCGCCGTTGGCACCGACGGCGGCTCTTCCGCGATCTTCGGAGCTCTTTGCCAGATGCTCCTTGAGCTTCTCGGCACGGTCGAGGTATTCTGTAAACTTTTTGCGGATGAGATCTTTGAGCTTGTCGTTCTTTTCGTACTTCATGGCCATCATGAAATAGTCCAAGCTGTTCTGGTAGAGCTTGTACGCCTCTTGATAGTTCTGCTTGACATCTTCGTCGATTGCCTTTTGGACAATCTCAATTGCCTTGTTCAAAAAGTCGGAATTGGCCATCTTGAAGTGTGCGCCGTATTGTCAAGGAAAGTGATGGGTAGAGCGCGTGGCAAGGGGAGGGCCCGCCAGGAGGATTCGCTCTCGAACGTATCTCTCTGCGGATGCGTCGATTGGCGTTTCCCAATGTCGATCGCAAGTGGTCACTCTTTGGTCCCTGTCGAGGTGATGGTTTGCAGGTACGGCGGTGCGACCGAACAGGATAGAAGGTGATGGTGCCAAGAGACCACTGACGTGAGCAAATGTCGATGTTGATTCAAGAGCTGATACACTGTAGATGAGGGGAATCAGGAAAGGGCCTCGTGACAGTCCAAAGGCAAAGAAGACGAAGATCGATGTGCACAATAGCGGATGTCGACCAACTGCGCTCAGACGTTGTGCATACAGGTCTGCTACTTGCCAGGGTTCTCAGCTCGCCTATGCACTTGAGCTGTCTGTAGAGTGTTTCTCCTGGGCCGGCTCTGAGACTCAGCTGTGGAGTTAGATCGGGCTGAGAGAGCTAAGTAAAGGGACGCGTTTCAGTCTCGTGCTCAGCTGCCTGCGTCTCAGACTCACGCTCTCCTGTGCGATTTTGATCTGTTCAGGCTCCGTCTCATCGTGTCACGATCTGAGTTGCCAAGAGCCAATCAACCTAACAATCTTGAATAACGGACCGGAATCCACAACTGGACCCTTGCGACCGAGATCCGAGACATTCGCCCTCCATCCATTCGATAGAAGCTCAAGGTGGTGGTCATTGCGCATCCGTGATCACCACCACGCTGGCTCTGTTGAAGGCTCCCGAATGCTCTCTCAACGTCGGTTCCGAGCTGCACACCGCCGAAGTACAGCAGTTGTGGGCTCATCTGGCCAAGTATGGCTTCATCCCAAGCTACTAGCTCACGAGAGCCAGTGCCTCCCTATTCTCTTACACCGCTCTTGTTCCCGACGCTGCCCACAGATGACGTCGCAGACGAGGCAAACCCTGCATCTCCTGCTGCGATCCAGCAGAGCGCGCAGCGAGCTATTCGCTGCTCAGAATCCGATGGCTTGTACCTTTACGTCGGTACCTCAGATGGGCTCCTCCACTCCTTCCAGATCAGCTCGCGGACTGCGGCTCAGGCGAGCTCCCCAAAGGCACCCTCACCAACTTTGTTCAGCTACAACCTCAGATTCAGCCGATCGGTATCACATCATGCAAAGCCGGTCGAGAAGATCGTCCTTTTGCGCGCGTTCAATGCAGCGGCGGTGCTCTGTGAAGGCGTCGTCGGCTTCTTCTCGCTTCCCGACTGGTCGCCCATCCGCAGCCTGCCATCGACCAGGGCTGTCAGCACTGTCATCCTCGACGACGAGGAATCCGAGCATGGCTCAGGTACGGATGCTGCTGGTATGATCAGCATCTGTCTGGTTCGCAGGAAGAACATCATATTGGCCAAAATCGGTGCAGAGGGCCGCTCCGACCTGCTTTGGGCCACGGTGAAGGACGTTCCTCTTCCCGGAGGTGCAATCTTTGCGCGTCGCTTTGCCGATGCTCTCTGTATTGCCAATGCGACCGAATATAGCCTTGTCAATCTCTCCTCCGGTCAGATCACACCGCTCCAGCTTCCGATCAGCCAAACCGGCGAATCGCCGTCGGCACAAGTAAGGCCCAGCATCGTCACCATCCCCGTATCTCCGACTCCATTCGGGGAAGGCAGCACATCCCCCACGGTCAATAGATCCACGTCCTCCTCAGTATCTGCCGCCCGATGCGAGTTCCTCGTCACCTCCCACACCGGCTCCATCACTTTGGGAGTTTTTGTGAAACCCTCAGGCGAACCGGCACCTAAGCTGCTCGAATGGCCGTCGCATCCTCGCTCCGTCACGTACGACGGCAAGCATCTCGTCTCTTTGCTCCGGAATGACACCGTCGAGGTCCACCTTGTCGGTCAGGACTCGGTCGACAAAGTCCAGGCTTTGGATCTGCCGCCTGGCCTGGATCCTCGCTTCCTGCAGTCTGTTCAAGAACCAACGCCCAAGTCACTGGCTAGCAGCTCAGGCAATGCCGAAGTATTCGTCAGAGCTCACGACGACCTTGACATTGTCAAAGTGTCCCTCCGCCGATTCACAGCGGCAGAGGCTACCGTGCTTCAGCGTGCGTCGGAACAGAATATGACGGCCTCTTCATCGCAGCGTCAGGTCCTGCTGTGCGGTAAGAACTCGACTTCCTCGATCCAACAGGACCTGTTGCTCAGCTGGACAGTCGATCAGCTGCATCGTGGTCGACTGCGTGACTTGCGGCAGAGCCTCGCCTCTTGCAGAGCCAACCGCGGCCCTGATCAAGAGCACGGCAACGCAGCGCGGGGGTCACTCGAATCGTCGGTTGCGCATGCTCTGCTCGGCATCGAGCTACTGTATCGCACAGATTTCTTCGCAGCGAGCGAAGTTCTGCGGCACGCCAGCTTGGATCCGCGCCTGTTTCTCGCGCTCTTTCCCTCTTTACGCCATGGAGAGCAGACAGCAGAAGAGGCCATCTTTCCGGCCGCCGTGCTGCCAAGTCTTGAAAAGCTGAAGGCGGACTCTTCCGACGAGCTGCAAAGCATGGAAGAACTTGTTCGGTCGAATCTCACACTCAATTACGCTCCGCCTCTGGATGTCACAACAGACAAGGCGCTCATTCGACTGCAGCAAGAGCTTCTCAAGGGGTCAGAGAAAATGCTGCGCACTTTGCTGGAAGCCTGGCGAATGGACTGCGCCACTGCTGACGTCGGGGACGCTGGGAACGGAACGCCTGTTTGGGCTGGTCGCCTCATGGACCAACAGATGCTGGCCAATGTCAATTCAAGTGTCGACTCCACATATCTCACGCTCATCGCTGAGCGACGCGGAACATCCGAACGGCTTGACACCTCGCTGCAAGACGAGCTCGCGAGCTTCTTATCGTCAAGGCACTCCTGCGCATCTTCTCACGTTGAAAGGGTTCTCAAGGAGAGGAGATTCTTCCGTCTACTCGCAGATCACTACGAGCAAATTGGAGACGTCGAGGGAGCTTTGAAGACTTGGACCGGCCTGATCGATGGCAAAATCGTCGATAAGCTCGAGAATTCCATTGACGTTGCAGCAGCCATTTCGAAGATAGCCGCACTGCTCAAGGAGCAGGATGATCCGAGTCTGCTTTCCACTTATGGACGATGGCTCGTGCGAAAGGATCCGGAAGCCGGTATACAGGTGCTCACTAAGCAGACCGAAAATTCTAACGGAGAGCCATCTCATAAGTCAAAGACGAGGAGCAAGGCAGAAGAGTTGGATTCGATTCAAGCCCAGAAAGCAACCATCGTTGAACTGCGTGGAATCGACGCCGACGCTGCTACCAAATATCTCGAGACGGTGGCACTATCGACAACGAGAGTCCAGGATGAGCAGATGCACAGAGAGCTAGCTTCGGCATTGCTTCAGCGTGTCGCTTCGCACCTCAAAGATGACAGATATCGCGAAAGGATGGATGCAGTTGCGCAAGACTATGCACAGGGATCTTACGCCGAATCATTCTTCGCGCACCTAGCGCTGGCCAGCGGCGACTCACCCAGAGAGGCAGACCGGCTCAAGCTGGCGATGCTTCTGCAAGGCTCGACCGTACTCGACTATGAGTTGATCTTGAAAGAGATGGCCCCTCTCGAAACGCTGGCATACGAGAAGGCCATTATATTTGGCAAGCTCGGACGCGATTCAGATGCGTTGTCTTTACTGGCCATCAAGCTGAGGGATGCCAACAGTGCGGAAGCATACTGTTCGCAGGATGGCGAAGTGCTCTCGCCCATGCTAGCTACCTCAATTGCCGAAGATCACGCGGCTCTGCAACCTTTTGCGGCGATGCTGAGCCGAACGTATGCGCAGCGCGTCAAGGCGCATGCCAAGGCGACCGCACAACGCCAACTCTCCGCGGCACAGCGCAAGCAAGAGTTATTGAAGGAATTGCTTTCGGTCTACATGGCCAATGGCGCCGAAGAAAAGTTTCGGATCGCCACCGCCCATTTGCTCAACACTCAGGCCTTGCATCTGGACAACCGCGAGGTGCTCGAGCTGGTACCCAAGGACTGGTCTCTGCAAACGCTCGAGACGTTTTTGACCCAGAGCTTGCGTAGACAACTCCATCACCGACGTGAGATGCAGATGCTGCGCAATATTGCCAAGTGTCGCAGCTTGGATGTCGCCGAAGAATTGTGGGCCAGACAGCGGGCCATGGGAGGGATTCTGCAAGATACGGACCTAAATGGAGGCGAGCCTGTCGCCGTCAATGCGCTCGCACCCGGAGACGTAGAGACAGTTTTTATGGATAGCAAGGCGGATTCGCTGAAAGAGATTCGTGACGTTGAGGCAAGGGATGAAAAGACACAGCAAAGACACCACGATGCCACTGTTGGAAAAGAAGCCGGGATCGACAGATACGATATGCCCCCCTCATCGGCCATCGTTCGGGCTGAAAGGGATGATTTTGATGATCTGACATAGTCGATCGTGCAAGCGACCAACCATTGTCCTGCGTCGAGCTTTGGTGCAATAAGACTTCTTCAGTCCGTCGCATGGTTGTTTGCATTGTGTGTCGATATGAGTCGGTCTTGAATCACCCTGGAACTCAGATTTCAATGGCTGCCTTTTTGGTGCTTTTTTCCGAGCTTCCTTTTTTTATCACTTTGTATTGACAGTCAATTGACTTCATAACTACTACAGGGCCAAGACCGAAGTCCCACAGACTGGCCGCCAAATTCGTCACAGTTCTGCCGTCACTCCTCGCTGAATCTGAAAGTGGCCGCAACATCATCTACAGAAGGTGACAGCAGTCTTGCCTCTCGGTCCTCATTCCGGCCTTGAAAAGGTCCATTCTCGAACGAGGTTTTCTGCCGTTGTGTGATTTTACAAAACGATCGCGTGAGTTGAAGGGAGAGCAACACTTCCAAAAAGCCTTTTTTTAGGCTCGGAAGATTGACCGTGAAATGCACGGGCGCATCAGCAGCGCGTCACACTGTGTGGAAAGTTTGCAACCAAGCGCTGTGAGGGCCTTCGCTTGGCCTTTGCTTGCCACTTCTTCCTATAGTGGAGCTCCCCTACTCGAAGGTTGATGCTCGCATGGCTTTGCCGTTGCCTAGAAAGTGTGACGTCGGAGGTGTCGGAGCGGCAAGCTTTCTTTTCTCTCTTTCTCGCTTGGCGCGTGCGCTTCGTGGCGTTGAATCAGCAGGAGCCTAACCAACACCCCCAAAATGCTGTTCCAGTGTTGCTCGGCTGAAATCAAGCAAAGCTCGAATGTCGGCGTGTTCCGTCTATTAATGGAGTTCAAACGTCCTGCAGTTCCGAACACCCCCACCATCTTCGTCTTCACCGATCTCATCCAAGCTACTTTCTGAAGAAGAAGCTGTTCGAAGTCTCGTCTCAGCAGATTCCAGTTCTCCTTCCGAACACATTTCGCGAAAATGGATGCGGCCAAAGCAGATCAAGAGGTCAAGCGTAAGTGCAGTGCATTACAGGCTCCATAAATGAGGAAGCAAACGAGCTGACCCTCCTTCGTGGTGTTTGCCTATGACGACGATTGCTCAGACGTCGTGCGAGACTTGCTCTCGAGAGACCCGGTCAAGTTCAACTCGACCATCAATGCTCACTTTGCCGGAAGCTCCACCTACCAGGGTCGGGGACTCAGGATCGAAGGCGCCAGCCAAATTAAGCATGCTGCCTATCTGCTCAACATCCTCGACTTTGGCTCTGCCGCAAAAATCGACGACAGGGATATCCACTGGGATGCTGCGAGCTCTACTGCTGTCGTCAAGGCCACCCGACACGTTCGCCCTGCCTTTTTTCCCCTCTTTCGATTCGCCGTGCCAACCAAGGTGACGCTCAGCTTCAATGCCGAAGAAAATGCAAAGGAGACGCTCTACTGCACACAGTGGAAGGACGAGTGGCCTCTGGAACAGCTCGTCAAGACTGTCCCTTTCGTAAGGGCCTTGTACAGCTCGATTTTGGTGCCTCTGCTGACCCTGGTCTTCCTGTGGGCTTCCAATGCGGCTTTTTGGCTCCACTCCAAGGTTGAGACGGTGGAATACCGATATGGACGAAATGCCAGCCAAGCCTTCCGACACAAGGTGCAGCCTCGTCTGCCAACCAGCCTGATCAAGGGCTTCGATGCTGGCGTTCATGGCGCAGAGAATGTTGGCCAGCGCAGTGTCCACATCGTCTCGCGCGTCTCTCATACACCTCTGAGGATCGTCGAAGAGCTGGCGCGCACTACCACGGTGGTCTTCAACCTTGCGCTTCCTCAGCAGCTTCAGCTTCCGTATCCTTCGATCTTTGACGACAGCTCCCGCGCTGAACAGGTCAAGTCTTCCAAAATCGAATCGCAAGTTCACGGCATCGCCGAAAAGTCGTCCAAGAAGGCTTCTGAAGCTGCGCAGGCTGTTTCCGAGAGGGTCAAAGAAGTAGCTCAGGCAGGCGGCGACGGTCCCGATTCGCCGAAACGGAAGGTTTCTGGTGCACCTAGTGACAAAGGCAAGATTGACGCGCGCGGTCAAGGCACGGATCAGCATTCGTCTTCTGAGCAGACGCAGACAGACAAGCCTACTAGCAACGATGCAGCGGAGGAACACGAGCATGAAGCCACAGAAAACTCAAGTGACGAGCGTCCTCACGCCAAGGTTGTCATCGGCTCCTCGCATGATGAAAAGCAACAGTCTCAAGCCAAGGAGATTGACGTCGTCACTCAGCAAGTCTACGACAAGGCGCCGCCCGAGACGGCCAAGCAGTCCCTGTACGATGTGCTTAAGAAGGACGACCAATTGCCTGGTGGCAACGGCGGTGGTGGTGGTGGCGCCAAGAAATCTTCTCACAAGAAGAAGGGTAAGAACGGTGGTCGCAAGTGAGACAAGGTCGCTCGCTGTATTGTCATGAACATGGTCTTCTTGTGCCTCCTAGGCTGTCGCATCTGCATTTGATCTGTAGGCCGATCGGGTCGTCTCTGAAAAAATCATGATTTCAATCCAGTCGTTCGCTTTCCGTTGTCAGAAATTGGGCTGTGCATCCACAAATCCTTCAAAGAGCAATCGAATCAGACTTGTCGACAGAGTAGATGGGGAAGAAGACCGAAGATTCTGTCGGCAACTCTGCAGGAGTGGGCAATGAATGGAAGTGGATTCGAAAAGGAGATGGATCTTAGATGAACTCTGGTTTGAACGGGGTTGGGATGTGGAGCATGCATTCTTGAGGTCAAAGAGAGTAATATTGATGTTGGAGATGGGTGATTAGAAAACGGGGGTGATCAAATCGCCGAATTTGCGAGCGACGATGATGCCTGCAGTGAAGACGCCCAAGCCCCAAACGATGGATAGGTTTCCAGGACGATGTTCGGGCGCGAGGATTTGTTGGTTGATGAATCGAACCAGAAAGTTTTGCTTAGGTGCAGCAGGTCGGCCACCAGCTCCAGAGGAGAGGAAACCTTTTTGAGCAGATCTAAGGAAAGAGCAGAGAGGATAAATGATGTAGGTGTCAGCGACATGTGACGATCGTTGAAGAAGATGCGGTGAAGATTGGAAGCAGCTAGCGATGCATTTTGGGAAAACTTTGTTCGAAGATGAGGACCGTGATGCTAGGGTGTTTGATGACCGGCGCGGGTAACACAAGTGGCATGGCACGGTATACTCTTCCCGACACTGCTGAGCCTTCCATGTGACAGCATCTGATAACCTCAGATCCCATCCCGAGAGCAGGAAACGATCTTTCTTCCCGGGATCCCTTTGCCTTGTGCGCAATCCAGAGACTTTTACCTTGCCGAAGCATCGATCCCTCGAAATCCAGCCACAACCCCTTTCTGTTCCATCACCTCGATACTAGGCACCACTTACAGATATGATCCTTGACCAGAAGACATGATTGCGAACGCTTTTCCCGGGTGGTGGTGTTCAAAAGCTAGGTCGTTCAAGACCTTGCTGCAGGTCGAGCGACCAAAGTGGAGAGAGCCGGATCAATTTTTTGTGTGACACAACTGAGCGTATCGGGTCTTTCCACACGAAATTTTCCCGA
The DNA here is from genome assembly GCA_928722275.1 of Ustilago vetiveriae. Taxonomy (NCBI): domain Eukaryota; kingdom Fungi; phylum Basidiomycota; class Ustilaginomycetes; order Ustilaginales; family Ustilaginaceae; genus Ustilago; species Ustilago vetiveriae. Next base: position 868,803 of record CAKMXE010000003.1, read on the forward strand.
TCGATTCTCCGGCGCTAGGCTGATTCAACCTGCTTTCTCCTGCGCTTCCGGTTTCTTTGCTCTCTGCCGCCTCAATGCAAACGTGTGGACACACAAAAGGTATTATGGTATCATTCGATCCAATCTATGTGTATTGCTTCCGACAATGAAGTAGATACGACACTTGGTACGAAGACGGAGATTCTATATGCAATGTCAACCTCTTTACGCTTTCGTCTGAACCTCGCTCAACGCCTTCTCCTTATCGCCCCTGGAATAATCGACCAACAGCCGTAGCTTTTCCAAGACGACAAACACAATGATTGTATTGGGACTCAATCGCATCCAAGCAGGGGTCCAGCCTCTGAACAAGAAACCTACGCCTTCTTTGCCGAGATCCTTGCGCAAAGTCTTCAAGATTCCATCGCCAGACCCGGCCGCGTTCATAACCCGACTCTTGATCACGTCGGCAGGGCTGCATACGGTGGTGGCTACTGTACCTGCCATGAAGCTGGCGCTGAAGTGAAGAGCGGTTCCTTCGGTAAAGTAGCCGGAACCGAGTAGGAGGTTCTTGAAGACGTCATAGGTGGCTAGTTGAGAAGCGTTCATAAGGATGGCTCGGACAGTGTTGGGTCCTAGTCCACGAAATAGCGAGCCAACCCCTTCCTCTCTCGTCATCCTGATCAGTCCAGAGATGGCATTGGGATAGCCATATCTTTCTGCCGGTTTCTTGTTGACATCGCTCGTCATTCTTACGAGCAGAATATCCGCCGGATTTCCCGCCAATCCACCAGCCGCTCCAGCAGCAGATGCACACAAAGCCATCTGTCCGATCCCCAAAGGCCTTCCTTCATTCTGTTTCAACGTGACTTCCTTCAACTTGTCATACGCTCCGAATCGTGTGATGCTGTATGTCATCTGTCGTAACAGCGAAGCTGTAAGTCCAACGTAAAGTCCGCGTGGTCCTTCTTCTCGAAACGTCTTGAGCATGAGCGAAAACATTCCTTGACGAGAAGAGGCGGTCTGCATCCGTGTCTTGGTCAAGTCGAGCGGATGGGTGAAGAAAGCTGCTATTGAGGCGGCCGTTCCGCCCAGGTAGAAGGGATACTTTTTGGGTTTTGACGCCGAGACGGGTGCCGGTGGTGAGCGCTGCCGACTCGAGGTCGCCGGTATTGATGTGGACATGCTGGGCTGTGTATAGCAAACGCTGCGGACCTTCCGATCCGTAGACTGAGGTGTGTACAAGTGTCGAGGAAAGACGTACTTTTTGAGACGGAGCAGCCGATAACAATCCCTGAGATAAGAATTTCGCAGCAATCACCTACAAGGCCTTGCTGCTCCCATTGACCCGGTCAACGTCTGTTCTTGAATACCACGATGCTGAAAGGAGCTATTGGTCTCTTTACTGCCACGACAAGCGATTTTGCGAAGCAACCTTCGGTTCGTCCGGTAAACGGTAATGATAGCAAAGAACCAACCACATCGACTTGCTCTGCAATCAATTCGTACCACCCGAAAATCAAGGGTCGAAAGGAGAAAAAAAAAACGACGTCACAAAAACTTGATTTTTGGCAGCAAAAAGTGAGTTACCAGGTGGAGCTCTCCCACCGCGATTGATTTTCCTTCTCACCTTGAGCTGAGCGGGAAGAAATGCAAAATCCGCAACAACCTGTTTCCTCTCGTGGCTCTCCCTGCCACTTAGCGCCGGTCGATCTGTCAGCTGGAAACATCCGCCACGAGGAGCGTGCTCAAGTAGGCTAGGAGGATCTACCGCGTAAAGTCGAAAAGCCGCTCTAAAAGCCATTACCGAAAAAGACCGACAGCGCCCACGGTTCCAGAGTCAATCCGTCCACCACGCCTCGTCGAGAGCAGCGAAAGCGACAAGCGTAAAAAAAGCGAGTCCAACAACCGACAGGTAAAGCTCCTTCAATCGACACCAACGTGCCAAATAGCTTCGTCGCGATACGACAACAGTGGACAGTGAATCACAGCAGCTTCTTGATCAGACTGTGCCCGGCGCAAAGAAATCGTTCGCCACTGACCTGATGTGCGACCGAAGCCTCCATCCAAATCGAGGCAATTCCCTTGCTGGTACAACGAGATCATCCTCGATACGTCGTGACACAAGACTGCTCATTCTGCACGCGCTCATGCAGGCACACACAGAGATGAAATTGTGCATCAGAAACTAGATTCGCATACTGGAGCTTTGATGGCAACCGCAAGAGAAGACAGGACTATCACAGCGAGGAGGGAGACGTTACACAAGCAAACAATGAGACGACCCTCCACGGGGCGATGGCTAGGAGGGCTCTGATGGAGGAAATAGGTGTGTGTTTTGATTTTTCAGGAGTGACTATAGGGGGTGGTAGGCAGATCGCCTTCTCGAGACTGCGCCCTAGAATGCCATGTACTGATGGTACCGACAGATTCAGAGGGGCAATCAGGCATCCGTAACAGGACAGACACAGTGAGCAAAGTGATGAACTAGCAGAACTCCGAGCGAGGGCTACAGGACGAACGAAACCTTCGCTGGAGCCTGACTCGACGGTGGAGATGCAGGGAAGAGAGGAGCAAGGACGACGTACTGCAGATTCTCCCGCTACCAAGAAGAATCACCGAAGAGAGCAAGAGCGGGCCAAGGGAGACGCTACTGAACTACAGAGCATAGAAGCCAGCAGCAAGCAGGGTATTAACTTTAGAAGCTTGCTGGCGAGGCGGTGAGCCAAGATTCCCGGTGAGGATGGACAATCATGGGCATGGCCTGAGAAAGATGGAGAGCTCTCGAAGCGGATGCTGCAGTAGCGAGTCGAGTACTTTTCCGAGATCGACCAACAGTGGAGGCCATGCGGTTGCGCAGGCATGAAAGACGGTACGAGATCAAACGACCTCGGAATGATGCCTCGAAAAAGGTTGGCGATAGAAGCGCGGAAGTGCGCATGTAGGCCGACCGCTGTAGATCCAGCGCCCGCCTTGCGGGAGAAGGCGGGAGACGGAGAGAGCGGCGGCCCGCTCGAGACATTGGAGAAAGTGACAGTCGCATCGACGTCCGGCGTGGCGGTGAGCGTCACGCGGGTACGAAGACAGCAATCTGTTTGTGAGTGCAAATGGTGAGTGGCTAGGGGATGGAAGCGAGAAAGGGCATTGAAAAGAGTAAGAACCTTGCGCTAGCGATTACGAACATGTCGAGAGCATGTAAACAGTGGCAAGCACTTGTTGTCGCATGACAGAGGAGACTTACTGTTGCAAAGATATCATTCAAAATAGGAAAAGGGGCCTAGCGCCTTGGTCTAACCAAGGTCATCCGCCCGGCTCCGTTTGGCGGAGCCGCCTCCTGCTCTTCTTGCTTCGCCACGATGAACATTTTCAAAGTGGCGTTGCATGTCGTGCTTTCGCGCAAACTGCTTCTGGCAGTCGGTGTCAGGGCAGAGGAAGGGGCGTGCACGCGTCTCGGGATCTTCGTGCGTGTATCGGTGCGTCTTGAGATTGTAGGCACGGTCGAACCACTTGCCGCACTCGGTGCACTGCCAGCGCTTGGCATTGGTGACTGGGTCGATGATGGGAGCTGGGCTCGCCGAGGCCGAAATGGCGGAGGTCTTGCTCGGCGAAGGGCGACGTTCGCGGTGGTTTCGTTGGGCGCGGACGGGACCGATCTGCGATGGCTTCTGCTGCTCTTGCTGCCCAAGAGACTCTTTGATAGGTTCGGCAAAGTCGTGACCAAAAGCGTTGGCAAGGGTGCTCAATACCATCGCCTTGGATTCCTCGTCGCTGAAGTAGGGCTTGAGCTCGTCGGAAGACCACAAGTCGTGCTCCTGCTCAAGCTTGGGCTCGGATTTGGGGGCATCGGCCTCTGGCTTGAAGGCGCCATCTAGGGAAGAAGACATGTCGTGAGTCTCTTCCTCGATCTTGACCTGACTTCGAGAAGGCATGACGGTGGCTTGGCTGGCGCCGAGATCCGATTCATCAAGCTGAGAATCTTGCTCGCGAGCCTCAAGCTTGACGTTCTCGAGGTTAGAAGCGAAAGCGCTGATGGGGTCGTCAGCCTGGAAATCGACGGGATCCTCGTAAGAGTTGTCGCCGAAGAGGGGGATGTTGTTGGCGAGCGTATCGGCGTCAAATTCGAAATCGTTATCGTCAAACATGGAGGGCGAGGTGAGGAAGTCACGCGCCGAGTCCGGAGAGCCGACCGAGTCGCTGTAGCAGGCGTCGTAAGAGTGACGATGGGGAGGTGTCAGAGAAGAAGGGTACGCTGTCATGGGAGCAACAGCTACGGGGGTCGAAGCCGGCAGGGAGACGGCGATGCCTTCACCAAAGGGAAGTGGCGAAAGGCGGCTGGCCTCGGGCAGGAGTGCGGCAGAGGCAACATCGGCGGCAGGTGCAGGAGCAAAGGCGTTCTGCATCATGGGCTTGACCGTCTCCAGCGAGGAAGGGAAGAGAGCAGCGTTGGCTACAGCTGGCACCGGCGCGGTGGGAGGACTAAGAGAAGACAGCGAAGACCAGTCGCTGCCAAGAAGGAAGTTTTGAAGCTGTCCCAGATGGGAGGCGGTGACGCTGGACGATTTGGTGTCGTTGGTGTCGGTCAAAGACGGCGAGCCGTACGCGGGAGCGGCAGGTGAAGTGAAGGTGAAGGCAGACATGGATGCGTCGGGTTGTGCAGACGAGTGATCGACTGGTGAAGACACGGTGATGGAGTCTGAAGGTGAAGATGAAGGTGGAAGGAAGAAAGACAAACGGTAAGGAGATGTGGTGCTGGTGGGCGCCGTCACGATGTCGTGAGATATGATGGGTGTGCGGTAAGAAAGATGGTGATAGTGCTGAGAAAGATGTCGTCTTACTGACAGGTGATGGTTGTGGATGATGGTGGTGGGACTGCAAGAAGGTCAGGGAGGCGTATGCGCAAATGTAGTCGGTGATCGACGGATTGATTCTGGCTTGTGAGTGGGAAACCGAGAGAAGTGAGTCGGGTGGCGAAGTGATATATTTCCGTCGAGAGGGAGTAAGTGTCGGGTGCCAAATGTTCAGAATTGTTTTTTTGTGAAATTTCCGATGTGCATCTCCAATCGCACTCGACAGCAGCACTTGAGCAGTCAAAAGTCAGGTGGAGGCATCTTAGGGAAAATAAAACACAAACCAAAAAAAACCCATGAAGTTGTCTTCAGGGTCTTGGTGGTGGGAAAGGGTCTTCGGTTACCTATGCGCTATCACGCAACACTGCCAGGGAACTTGCGCGCAGACTCGTATTTTTGGCTTTTCCTAGTCATCAATCTGACCCACCGCACGCTCTGACTCTTCTCGACGATTCCCACCTGACCCACCAAGATTGTCTGTCTTCCACATACCGAGACCCCATCGACTGCCTCGGCTTCTGCTCACAAAGCAGTTGAAGAAGCACCCATGAGCTCATCTGAACGCCTCGGAGCTGGCCTCCACCCTTTTTCTATTTCGCCAAGTTGGAGAGATAGGGCTCGACCAGCACTCTTGCCTGGCGTCAGGGTTCATGCTTCTTCGGTTATTACAGTAGCGATGTCCGTGGAGCACGAGAGAGAAAAATAATTACAAACCACGATAAATATCGGTCATCGGCCCAAGGAGTCTCTTCCATCGCCTTCGCTGTGGAAGCTTGCCTACGATTCACGCCGTCAAGCCCGTGACCGATAAACGCGAATCGCCAGGAATTTTCCGTTAATTTAGATTTAGCAAACTGGTAGAGCTCCGTGGAAATTTTAATCTGGATTCCATGCAAGCCAGCTGCAGTGACAGAGTGAGTGTCAGTGTCAGTGTGAGTGTGAGCGTGAGTTTTGCACCGCGACAAGTGTGGAGAAACAGCAGCAGCGCGAACTTGGAGCATCCTGGCCCACAGCTTTAATTTCACCAACCTGCTTGTAACCGACGAACACTTTTCGTGACGAGGATGACTCGAATGTAGACCGTGAGATGCGATCCGCCCGGACTGACTGCATTCTCTGCACTGCGTCTTTTTGGAAATGTCACGGAGCTGCAGGCTGCAGGAAGGAGCTTCTGCGAATTCAACGAGAGCAGTTCGCTCCCTCCTCATCCGACTGTGAATGCTGTGCGAGCCTTTCCTTCGGAACACGAAATGTTGATTCAAGAGCATGATACGGCAAAACAAGCAACCTCGCCAGCTCAGAAACAGTATGAGTGTAGCTGACGTGTCGCCTGATCTTTGGCTCGCTGCTCAACACACCAGCTCGACTTCTGGCTTCTCGCTTCCTTTCAACGTGATCCTGCAATGCCTTTCCCGCGGAAAGGCAACCACCTGGTCAGCTCAGCAGACACGTTGGCATGTAGGATGCCTTATCTGATTACAAAAGCGCCACTACACTGGACGATACGTTGGCCCGCACATCAACGGTGCGCCTCGCTTGTGCTCCCAATTCTTTGCATGGAGAAACCGATACACTAGCGGATCCAACGTGACTCGATATTCGGCAGCTTGTTCGGAGACTCTTGATCGACAGCTTTCAGCTCCGACGCTTCTTGACACAGCTCTCCACGTCGATGCTCCGATCGGAAGCAGCCCTTCCGCGCTAACTGATACCGAGACCAAGCACAGCCTCGCCCTTGCACGATGCTCCACGTCAACGCATTGTCGCCGCGGAACCCTGGCGCTTCCCCTAATGCTTCGAAGGATTCTCCTGACATGGCATTCCTTGCCTCCACGTTCTCATGTCCGGTCTTGATGACGCGGCCCCTTCAAGATCCTCACTTGCACCCCCTCAGCGACTCTCCGGCTCTGCGACCCGTTCTTGACACCGCGCTGGCCGATATTGACTTCCAACCGGCGACATCCCAGTGAATGTGATCCCAATCATAGTGTGTGGTTCGAGCATGATGACAGGCTAATCGATCAGAACGCGTTGTGTCTCTTTGTACGCCCTGGGCAGGACATGCTGGATTGGACGGCCGTCTCTCTCATCCCGATGCCGGTCGGTCCAGGGCGGGTTCCTGAAACGTCACGCCGCACGCGGCGTCATCCTGACACGCCGGATTATAAATAATCGGCGATCTATCCCTACCCGATGATTTGGACTCAGATCGTAGCAACCGGATTGTTAATCCTTTCGTCATCACTTTGCACGGAAAAGTCAGGCCGTGCCACCACTTCGGAAGAACGCCTACTCTTTTTTTTTTGTCTTCGCTCGCACCGAACTGCAGTAATCCAACGTCCAAGATCGTTCATCAACATCTGCAAGACTGCATCGGAAGCGTCAGACCATTCTAATAAGCAGGACTCGGCGCCGTTGAGATCAGCGCATGGGCTATCTCACATCCTCCATCTTCTTACGACTCTCTCGGTCCCTTCCCTTCCTCCACAAGCAGAGCTCGTGCCTTCGACACATCAACATGTCTGCCTCCTCTACCTCCACACAGTACGCGCTGGAGCGAGCCGTCGCCATCTCGGCAGTCGAACGCGCTTGTTCGCTCACGGACAAGGTCTTCCGCAATCTTGTCACCGCCGACACTGTCACCAAAAAGGACAAGTCGCCCGTGACCGTCGGTGACTACTCAGCCCAAGCCGTCGTTAACGCCATCATCGGTTCGCACTTCCCAGAAGATCCCATCGTCGGTGAAGAAGACTCGAAGGATCTTCAGAAACCCGAATCCGAGTCGTTGCGCAAGCAAATTTTTGGTCTCGCCAACGACGCCCTCAAGAATCCTGCAGAGGAATGTCCTGCTGTGGCCGAAGCCGAAGCAAAAGCAAGCACGCAGCAGGCATGGGGTGATCGCGAGCTGACCGAGAAAGAGCTCCTAGCGGCCATTGACAGAGGCAGTGCAGAGGGTGGCGCCAAGGGGCGGTGCTGGGCGCTTGATCCCATCGATGGCACCAAGGGTTTTCTGCGAGGTGGTCAGTACGCCGTCTGCCTCGCCTTCATGGTGGACGGCCTCGTCCAAGTGGGTGTGATGGGATGCCCGAACCTTCCTCACGATGCTGCATCCGCCAAGCCCAAGGAGGGCGAATTTGGTGCTGGAGAGAAACGCAGTGATCTTGGCACGCTCTTCATTGCTGTTCGAGGGCAAGGTGCTTTCCAACGACCCATTCAGGGTGGCAAAGAGGAGAAGATCTCGATGCGACAGATTCGCTCACTTTCCGAAGCTTCGTTCTGCGAGTCCGTCGAGGCGGGCCACTCTTCGCACGGAACAAACGCCAGGATTGCAGAATTGCTCGGCATCACCGCTGCTTCGGTCAGGATGGACAGTCAAGCCAAGTACGCCAGCATCTCGAGAGGCGATGGGGATGTCTACTTGCGACTGCCCGTTGGCGACGGCAGCTACCAGGAAAAGATCTGGGACCACGCCTCTGGATCCCTTCTGGTTGAGGAAGCGGGTGGGAAAGTGTCAGACATTCGCGGAAAGGACCTCAACTTTGGCGTCGGACGAACACTGCGCGAGAACCGCGGTGTCGTAGCCTCGAGCAAAGAGCATCATACCAAGGTTATCGAGGCGGTGCGCAAGGCTCTGGAAGAGGAGGGGCGTGGACACCTCTGAAGACAAGGCCAGATCTTCTGCTCGATCTATCATCAGCCCGATGCATCGAACGGATGACATACCTAGCACATGGATCCAAAATCTGTAATCCACTCTTGCAAAAGCTTCTCTGAACCCTGACCTCACGCGTTCAAGCGCAAATATTGCAGGTGCCATGTTTTTGATCGTCTCCGACCCCGAAGCTTGTGGCTTGGCACCTCCGGCCGCTCCCCTCATGGCCAAACCGTCTTTGATTGAGCTCGAGCATCGAAATGTGTGAACAGACTGCATGTGGGATCAGCTACAAGAGACGCTGCCTTGCCGAGCTTCAGTTAGGTCCTACGAGTCTGACACCTCAGTGCCCCAAAGTGGAGCAGACTCTACTCGCGTTCATCTGTTTTAGCGATTGCGCCCGGCAAGTCTCTAGGCAGATCCAGCTAAAGGGCGCTGAGCTTACCGATAGGCTGGTTCGTCTGTCAGAAGGAGCGAGCTTGCCACGAATCGATATGACCCTCACGTACGTCCATCTTCGACTTCGTCAGAATGTTTGCTGAGGAGGCCCTCGAATGCTCCGTACATCTGGTAATCGTACCTTTATAATAATAATAAAATCAAAGAATTATAATACAATTTCTCAGGATTTCGGGCCCCATGTCGCGTGGACGGCGCAAGCAGAGGGGCGACCCGTCCGACGTGCGTGCTGGCAACGATCCAATTTGCAGGCAGAATCTCACTGTCAGTGCTTGTCCGAGGGTGTCGGAGTGTCGGCATCGTAGCTGCAGTCGACCACGTTGGATTGGCATGATCTTCACAGAGGAGTTGGCCGACGAGCAGACATCAACGCAGACAAGGGGATCAAGGCTTCGGTGCGCCATGCCCTGGACTGCCGTTCTGTTGGAACGGAGCTGCAATCACATCAAGCGTTTGGACGCGCTTTCGTGTCCTCACCTTAGGACGCCCCTTGCGTCCGGCATTGGGAGATACATCCGACGAGCCAAGCTCGGCTCTGCAAATTCAAAGTGGTGCTGCATGCCGTTCATTCCTCGAAAGTGACATTCCAGCGTCGCGAATCCTCAGCTTGATCTACACGAGCTGTCGATCCAACCTGCCCAAGCTCTCGTTGCAGCTTGCATGCCAAGGTGCATGGGCAAGCCGAATCTCTACGGAGGGTGGTGCGGGTGCGTCGATTTCGTGTGCGTCCGTATGATGGCGGAATGGGCTAAGACGCCGCACCCTCATCTTTGTTTGCTTCGGTCATCCCATCCTTGCCAATGCGCCACATCGAGTCTCTGCTCAAGCCATACACCATCTCGTCGGATCAGCCGCAGCTTCGACAAGGCTACAGCTAACATCATCGGAGATCGGCTGTCTGTAAGGATCATGCCATTTGACTTTCAAGCCGCGGACCACGTTGATTCTGCCATCTCGACCTCCAGTCAACCCATCGGCAAAGCAGACCTCCGTCCTTGATCTGCGCGACAGGTCATCCACCAACTTCAGCAACCCACATCATTACAACTTCATCCTTCCATCTCGATACACCAGTGGGAGATTCTCCTTGAACCTCACGCTTGAAGCCCCTGTCGTCACTCCACAAGTACGAATCCTGCCTCTTGTCTACCCCGCTGTTCCCGCCTCCTCTTGCCTAGGCGCTTGGATCCCTGCTCGACCTCGCGTTTTGCCGGAATCTGCCACCAATCAACTCCAGCATCTCGTCATGGCGATCTGAGCGCCCCAACCTGCGTGTTTCCAGTTTCGCTCAGATCCTCTTCCTCCAACCACCAACTCTTGTCAGTATCCGCCGACAGACCATCTCACGGCGATCTCTCTTATCATCTCGGTCAGACGGACGTGTCTCTGCACATCCAGCAACACATTCACCAAAGGTCCTCCGATGCAGAGAAGATAGACGCAATGGACAGCTACCATCACAGCGGCTCTGTGGCTCTCGCGGGCAATGCAGTCGGCTCGGATAACATGGCCGGCTTCGGAGCTCGTAGGTTCATGCAAGACATGTATCAGCAGCGACTTCCCTACCATCACCAAAACAGTGCCCCCCATCATTTATACCAGACATCAGCAGACGATACGTATCGCCGTGCAAATACTTCACGCACTCAGCACAGCACCGAGCAGTCGGCGTCGCAGGGCAGCAGCTATCGCTCCTATGCGAGCCCGCCAGCGCAGCAAGCGCCCCTCCCTCCGGCCAGCTCTGCACATCAGCGCGAGACTTCCCGTATAGGTCGCCGTCCCGATCAAAGGTACAACGAACCGCGCAAGCCTCCATACCCCCAGCACCAGCATGTGCAGGCAGCAAATGCTCCGGCCGAAGCGCAAGGATGGGCTACCGTGTGGCGGTCCGACAGCCTCGCATCCGCGGGCACCGATTCGACAGCTGATCTGGCGTACACACGCAGCGGTGACAGCCAATTCTCACGCAGCGGACCTCAGAATCTAGCTCAGAGCCCCAGCTCCAGTCGGCGGGCGCATATCCCGCAAATCAAATTGGAAGATCGAGCGACCATCTACGACGACGACTATGAAGAGTCTGCTCATGACTCCATGGCAATTCACGAGGCACCTGGACCACAATTCCCCCTGGCTGTCACGAAGCGCGAAGATGAAGCTTCTGCGAGAACGTCGTTCGCCATCGTACGCGCTACTGTCCTAGAACCTGACTTGCCAAAGGCAAAATGCGCGGACTGCGGAGAGAAGCTCGACTTTGAAGAGCTCGCCAATCACACATGCCAGCCAGCGAGCGCGAGCAGACCGCCTCTCTTGACCATTCAGCTGCCGACGTCTTCGAGTAGCTCCAGCGTCTCGTCGAGTGCGACGTCGCCCGCCCTCACCACGCCCCGATCGCCCTTCTTTGACAGGTACGATTCGCTTGTCAATGATTCCAGGCCCATGAGCCCGGCCATATTTGCAACCGCCACGCGCATCGACACGAAGCTTGCGGAGGAGGACGAAGACGTTACGCCGAAGGCACAGGCAGTCAGAATCATGGGAACGCACGCGGCCTTCAAGGTAGCGTCCACCAAAGCAGCTTCTCAAAGCGAGGCTGCCGCCCCACTCTCTCTAACTGGATCTTCGCCACCGCTTCAGCCACCTGCGATCCAGCGCTCTGCGAGCGATACACAAGCGGATGCAGTGGCTCGACGAAAGATGATCGAGGAGCAGAGGGCAGCCAAGGTGAAAAACTTCATGGCTTCTCCCATGCCCAGGGCAGCGACCACCTCGAACCTCTCCAAGAAAAGTGTCGCGATGGATGACCTGTCAAGATCAGCATCGGTGGGTGCCTCTCCGAGTCCATCGAGAAAGATGCAGGCCCTTCCTGCGCTGACAGCTGTGGAAGGTCAGCACAACAAGACGGACTCTTCATCCTCACTTTCTTCGGCAAGCACCCATTCGTCTGCCCGTTTGGGTTCGGCGTCGAAAGGCCTTGCCAGCAGCGGAGTGCTCACAGCCGACATTACGCCGAGCTCAAGCTATGAGCGTTTCGAAGACGGCATCATCCAAACGCCGTCCATGGTTTCTTCCTGTGGTATGCCTTCGAAGTCAGGGAGCGGACGTGGCAAAGTCGATCTAAGTGGCATCGAAGAGATGATGAAGGATCTCACGGCGAGTCCGGAGCCTTTGAGACGAAAGTTGACCGATTCGGCGCCAAAGCCTGGGCAGAAGGGCGACCCTATGTCAGACGCCTCTCAGCGTCCAAGAGCTGCCACCACGGGCAACAAGAGCGATCGTGAACGTGCACTGGAGCTCGAGCTGGAGCGTCTGCGCGACAGAGAACGAGCGCGTCAATTGCAAGCGATGCGGCTGAAGGAGAAGAAGAAAAGGGAGCGAGCGGCGAAACGATGCTGCGTTTGCGATTGCTCGCTCTCGTCGAGTCGAACGCCGTTTGTCGAGCGTGACGGCAAATTGCTCTGTGCACGCGATTGGAAGGAACTGTACCTGCCAAAGTGCCGCAAGTGCAATCTGATCGTGGAGAAAGGCGCGGTCAAGTCGTCCGATGGTGCTTTGCGTGGCGTATTCCACAGGGACTGCTTCTCATGCGCCGCATGCGAGGAGCCTTTCACGGATGGAAGCTTCTACGTGTTCAACAATCAGCCGTACTGTTCGCGCCATTACCATCGCTTGAACGGAAGCCTCTGTCGCGAGTGCGAGACGGGCATCGAGGGCGACTGTCGCCAAACCGACACGGGCGATCGCTTCCACCCACACTGCTTGAGCTGTCAGCACAGCTCCAAGAAGGGGCCGTGTAATGAATCACTGGCTGAGTACTATATCGTCGGCGGTCAGCGCCTATGCGAACGACATGCCGAAAAAGTGTCTCGACGATTGGCCAAAGCGGGGCAGAAGCAGCTCGATTTGCGTGCTCAGAAACGCATGACGATGCTCCACAGCCTCAGATAGAAGGCTGATGCACTACTTGCTGTTACCATACTTTGATACCCGCATCATCAATCGAAACTGTCGTGGTGCTCTGCGATACCAAGTCCTGCCGCACAGTCTGGCCCAATGACGTTGAGCGGGACGAGATGAAGTGAATCTGTCTGTGTCTGCGAGAGGGTATGCAAGTGAAGCAGCAGCAATTCAGAGTCACGATCACGAATAATGCTTCTCTTCATTGATCAGCTAGAAAAGACAGACGGCACGAGGCCAACGGTCTGGCCGAACAGAGAAGAGCGACGCCGCCTCTTGGCTATTTTCAGTAATTTCGAAAACATCATATAAAAAATAATAAAAAATAAGTGAGTCCATTTTGGCAGGCTGAGCCTGAGCCTGGTCGGAGCGTAAGCGTGGGTGTATGGGTGTGGGTGCGTGTGTGCGTGTGTGTGTCCGAGTGGATTTGGTGACAGCTGCTTTACACTCAAGACTGTTGCTGCAAGCTGCACTTTCATTGTAGCTTTGGCCTTCGGAGCAAAAGCATCCAAAGGATCGTCATCACCTACTTTCCTACCCGTCGACTCTCTCAAGAGCCTTTACTCGCTGCGTCCTCTTCTCTCCTCACACATCGGCTTGCTTCCTACATCGGCCTGCCGCGGCAGCCCGAAGCCTTCTTCGTGAGGAGCGAACAACACCTACAGCGGCGCATCCGCCGTCGCAGTCTTCGTCTTTGTCCAACGTCAATTCAAGTCAAGGTGCATGCTTTCCAGGCCATTGTCGTCGTCCCACCTCGTCACCTACACGCTGTCGATCACGATCGCATCGCCCCCATCCCATCGTCAATAACAGACCCTTATGCTCTCGACGGTCTGCTGTCCGCGTTGTCATTTCTTCTTGCGTCACGAAGCTACTCGCTTACCGCCTTGCACGCCAGACAGGCTACAAACCTCGACTCGCTCGTTCGAACCGGCCGCACGCTTGCGTCTCTTGGACACCGATCTGCCTTGACTCGTGCCTATCCACTCTTCCACGCATGTTGCCTCCAGACCTGCTCCTTCGAATGCGATGCTAAGACCGCTCACGACCGCATCACCTCTCGTCAAGACATTTGCCAAGTAGAGCTGCCCCTCGTCGCTGTCAATCGCGAAGGAGGGAGCGGAGGTACAAGTGGCAAGTCGCTCGCTGAACTTCACGTACGACGCCAGCATGTCCTTCCATCCTGAAGCATTCGTGACTAGTCCCGAATCGACGGGCCAGGCTTCCGCTTGGCAATTGCACTCGAGCACAGACTCTTACCTCGAGTGGGACGCCAGCACCAAATCACCAACGGAACTGCAGCCTTCTCACACATCTGACTCCAGCACAGCACCGCCCATGTCGAGGCTACGCTCCACCAGCTCCGCCGCCGCAATTTCTCTCGCTAGCGCTCAGACGCCGGGCGAGCCGCCTTCCACCGATTCTGCCTCCGTCTTGCCCCATCACGGCCACACAGCCAGCCCGGAGCGTTCAGAATCGCCATCCTACTTCACCAGGCTCTACTTTCAAGCGCCCAACCGCACGTCATCTGGAGCCAGCCCTACCATCACCTTCACTGGCGCGCCCATCGAGTCATCTCTCGTTGCACACGCGCAGCCATCCCCACTGCTGCCAGCCGATGCGCAGTCCGTAGCTCACCTTGCTGGTCCCTCTCGTGAGGCTCTCGCCCCTCGCCGTTCTTCCGTCAGCGTTGTCGGATCGAGCCCGGCTGCTCCCTCGTCCTCACCACTGTCGCCGACATTGTCCAGTAAGTCCACCGCTGGTGGAGGCGGCTTCTTTGCCTCTTTGAGGCCCTCATCTCCGGGCAACCTCTCAATCTCTACCCCCAGAGGGCAGGAGAGCGACAGCGTGTCCAAGCCCAGGAGACCTAGTAGCGTATTTGAACACGTCGGCAATGTCTGGGAGCGGTTTGGACGCAAGGTGCATCATACACGCACCGCAACGTCCGAGCAGCAGTCCAGCTCTTCTCTGCACACTCGTCGCTCGGCCAGTCAAGCTTCGCCCCCCATCGGGCTGACGCCCGAGTCCGCAGATCCATTCGATGCCGCACGCACCTCACCGTCGGATTCTTTGACCTCGCAGGCCTCACCTGCACAGTCCACCACTACCGATTCGGAATGTCGAACGCCTGCGACGCCGAGCGGCGAGCCAACGGCGCCACTCACCACACCGCAGCCGCTTCCAACAGCCCCGGCCTACACATCGATATCTGCATCAAGTTCGCACTCAAGTGTTCCACCGCAAGACGACGTCGAAGAGCTCCCATACCTAGCTCCCGAATCGCCCAAGGTGCAGACAACAAATCTCGGCTCGGTCGGTTCGCCTCGAATCGCCAGCGGCGGTCAACGATCCGCGGCATCGCATCGCAGAACATCGAGTCTCTTCGAACGCGTCCTCATCCAAGTCACCGATGACAACGAAAGATTCTCAGTCGTTGACATTTCCGGCGTCGATTCGGCGGATGCGATCAAGGAAAGAATGTTTGCCAAACTTCATCTCTTTGACGCGGATCATTCCAGTTTCCAGCTCTTTCGCACCGAGATCGGTCAGTCCGAGGCGACTGGTCCGGTCGTTAGCGACGATGCCCTGCTTGTGCTTTGTCTCCAGATGGGCGATGATCGCGGCACGCTCAAGTTTTTGGTACAGCAGACAGCACCGCCGCCAAATTCGACGGTACGAGCCATGCCTCCTCCATCCTCTACCTTCGTTCCGCAGAGAGCGCTCAACGACGCACGTAGAACGTCGGGCACGGGCTCAGCAGCTAGCCAACATTTCCGCACTGAGAGTCAGTCCTCAAAGAGCTCCATGAGTGACGCGTTGGTACATCCGGAAATGTTTGGCGCAGACACAAGCCACGAGGGTTCGAACCGCAATTCTGGTAGCAGCTTGACGCGCTCAAAAGCACAGACAAGGCGCGCGCTACCCAGCGCGCCGCCGATCGACGACCTGCGATCTCCTACTCACGCCGTCTCTGCTTCATCGAATCAAAACGCTATCCAGGACCGAAGGTCGATCGCTTCGTCGGGCGACGGCTCCGCAAGCGAGTCTTGGCCGAGGCACGGCGGTTCGGCAAGCGAAGGCGCGCCTTCCGTGGTACTGACCCAACGTTCAAGCTCGATCGCTCCCAATGCTCCACCATCTGCAGGGTCTGGCAACAGTGGCGGCCGGCGTGTAAGCAACACAGAGGAGGACAGACCACGCGTGGAAGTAGATTCTTCCGCACACAGGTCGTTGCACGCCCCTGCCCATGCTTCAGCTCACAGGCAAGAGCGCTCTGAGGAAAGTTCACGCGAATCTTTGAGGGTGCAGACAACGGCACAAACGCCTCATCTGACATTGCACAACGCCCGTAGCATGGACGACCTGCATCGAGCACCACATCCTGCCTCCCAGTCTTCGACCATGTCTACGCAGGCCGAAGTGCGCAAGCAAGCAAGCATGGATCGGGACGGCCGATATCCGACGCCTACCATCATGAGGCCCTCTACAGCAGCGCCTGCCAGCACAGGTGCTCGCGAGAGCGTTTCTTCGCACAGGCAGTACAGCTCCGACGCACAAGGTATCAGCCGGCTACCTCAAGACCTTAGTCCTGCTCTTGACGCTCGAACGCTGCAACGCAATCGTAGTGCTCAGGCGGCGATTCCGAGCGGCCAGTACGTCGCCAGCCACGGCCCTACCCGAATGTCGAGCACGCCCCAGATTCGATCGCCGCCGATGCAAAGTGCGCATTTGGGCCAGAGTCACATCGATCCTCGCTTCAGTACTCAGGCCCAACACTCTGCGCACCCGGTGCAACAGGTTTCTGCCAACATAATCGCACCCCCTCAGTACAGTGCCCCGGCATCGTTCGCAGGCCAGCCGCCATACCAGACCCATTCCTTCGGGCAAGCTGGCCCACGACCAATGGCTCATAGTTTCATCAACGAGTTCGGAGCGCGAGGTCCCGGTGCAGGTTCCAACTTCAACACGTATCACGGTCACGACCCACGATTGAGTGCGGGCGCCATGCATGGTGCGCTCACCCCGCGGCCTGTTTCTTATCACGAGCAGCCGTCTATGCATCAGCAGCCTATGTACCGACCATACGGACAGCCCAATTTTGTTGCCGCTTCATCCTATCGCACTCGCGAAGACCCCTTCACCACGCGCTACTTTCCCGCATCGAGCTCTCGTCAAGTCTCGGAATTCCAGATGCAGGCTGGGCGTCTTGAGCCCGGAATGACAGTTCAACAGACTCTACGCACGCAAGAGGCGATGCGTGGACACGCGACCCTCGGATCTCCTGGTCAGCCGTATCACGCCGGTCACGCGCATCCGCCAGGACCGTCGTACGGTCCTCGAGATCCACGCCAGCCAGGGACTCCCAACCAGTTGGCGGGCGTGCATGCCTATTCAAATGCGCATGTGGCTCCGCAGATGCAGCAGCGACCGAGCTACCAGGGTCCCGGGATGTCGAACCCGCATCATGTGCCGACTCCGCGACCGCAGTCCTATCCCTCGGCGCAGGTGCAGCCTCCGCCCAACGCCCATGATGGACATCAGGCTCACAGTGCAAGCCACGTTGGTCCACACTTGAGACCTCAATCCTCAGGTTCTTCAACGGGACGTGCACCGACGCAGCATCATCAACATCAGCACCAACAACAGTCTCAACACGTTCAGCAGCAGCAAGTGCAGAGAGAAAACCTCAGCCGCGAGCAGACCGTGCCTGGCATCGAGTCTCATCGGCGCGATCCTCCCGTCCGCACGAATGCCTCGGAGCGCTCTTCCGGATCGTCGTTCTCAAGCCAGGGCAGCTCTCAGCATGGACGGCCTTACAACGAGGATCGCAACAGTCGCAACTCAATAGAAGATTCCTTCAGTGCCCCTACGTCTGCAAGAAGCTCACAGAGCGGACCAGCCTCAGGCAAGCCCCTCAACAGATCCTCATTTGTGGATACAGACCGCGATCTGGCTGATGACGAGCTCGAACATGTTCGACCTCTTCCAAAGCTTCCATACTCGTCGGCTACGACGCCGACGGATTCCTCCACTACACATTCTTTGGGCGCCAATGGCAAAGCAGCAGGCGGACGTTCGAGACGGTCGGAAGACGAAGACACGTTGCGTGCAGGCGAGTGGGCTCATCTGTGGCGTGCTCTTGATCCAAAATCGTCGGATGGCACCGTCAGCGGTACTGCGATCAGCGGGAGCAGCGGTGGTGATGGCGACACTGTCAGAGCAGAGCCCAGTACTCCAGGAGCTTCGCGGCCACGGACCAAGGACGGTGCTACCCCTCCGGAAACTTTGGACGCCCCGCGCACCTCAAGTCCAGGTCTCGCACCAGAAGAGAATGGAACAGTTGCATCTTTCGGTACATTTGACGATGACGAAAGCGAGTCGGGAACGTGGGCGCAGCCACTGGATACGGACGACAATGCACCACGACTTCCTTTGCGACTCGACGCCGACGGCGATACTGCATCTGACGACCACGGCACCCTTCTGCCAGGCGAAGGCACCGTGCTCCAGTCCTCGGCATCAGGCATGTCGGCTGTTTCCACCAGTCCCAAGCGACCAGAACTTCGCTTGACGATTGATCCAGCAGCTGGGCCGACACTGGTGGCATCGGCCCAACCTCTCGCGAGCAGCAATTCGCCGCATCCCAGCTCGTCGTACCTCTCCTCAGCGGCGCTCAACAGCGGAGGTATCACGCGCAGCAATTCTTTTGCGCGCCGAGACGACGACTGGGCCTTTCGTCCTCCGCCCGAGCAGCTGTACGAGAATCTGGACGATTTCTTCCCCAAGCACGATCTCGACAAGCCATTGCTCGACACCGCAGCTGTTCCCGAGAGTCCGATGGTCAGCAGCCCGCGATCGGAAGCGAGCCAGCCCAGCCTGCCATCGCTCGGTCCACAGCAAGCTCCAGGTCAGCGCAGCCGTCACAAGAAATCCATTCGACTGGTCGCGCAGGATCGTAAGCGGATCCTCGACCGTGCAGACAAGCGACCGCCAGCACAGGGAAACGAGATGAGCAGTGGCCTTGTCAGGCGTCGCAGTACCAAGCTTTGGGGGACCAAGGTGGTGGAAATGACTCCGGGACAGGAAGTTGCGACACCTGCATCGGCGACCTCGGCTGAGTCGCCCTCGCCCGAATCGTCTTCGCCCAAACCGGTGTTCAAATGGGTCAAAGGTGATTTGATCGGCAAAGGTACTTATGGTCGAGTGTACTTGGCACTGAATGCGACCACAGGTGAGATGATTGCTGTCAAGCAGGTCGAATTGCCACGTACCGCGAGCGATCGCGAGGATTCGCGTCAAAAAGGTGTTGTCGCCGCGCTCAAATCCGAGATTGAGACACTCAAGGATCTCGATCATCCCAACATTGTCTCGTACCTAGGGTTCGAAGAGACGACGCAGTTTCTTAGTATTTTCCTCGAGTACGTCCCTGGTGGCTCGGTTGGATCGTGTCTTCGCAAGCATGGAAAGTTTGAAGAGTCGACGATCAAGTCGTTTCTGCATCAGATCTTGGAGGGCCTTGCCTATCTGCATAGCAAAGGTATCTTGCATCGAGATTTGAAAGCGGACAATATCTTGGTTGACTTTGAAGGCATCTGCAAGATTTCCGATTTCGGAACGGTTCGTCGATCGGACGATATTTACGGCAATGTGGAAAACATGTCGTTGCAAGGATCGATTTTCTGGATGGCTCCCGAAGTGGTCAGTCTTAGCAAAAAGGGCTATTCGGCCAAGATTGATATTTGGTCTTTGGGCTGTGTCGTCTTGGAGATGTTTGCCGGTCGAAGACCTTGGAGTGACGACGAGGCGGTTCAGGCCATGTTTAAGATCGGTGCGGAGAGGAAAGCTCCACCGATTCCGGCGGATGTCAAGCTGAGTAAACAGGCGGCTCACTTTTTGAAGAACTGCTTCGAAGTGGATCCTGCCAAGAGACCAACGGCTCAGAGGTTGTTGGACCATGTTTTCAGCGTACCCGATGATGGATGGGAGTTCAGTCAAAGTGCCCTTTGGAGAAGTCTACAGCGTTAAGAAGACAGAGTCACCAAACAAAGCTCTCGCTTGTCCAACTACACACACCCTCACACTTCTTCTGGATTGTCTCATGATACCCCGCTTGCCTAAAATGTCACTTTCAGTCATCATCATCCTCCTCTTGCATGCAGCCTCCTGGATCGTCAGAGAAACCCTCCAAAAGCTCGTCACGAGTCGGCCCGGAATCCGCTCCGCCCCACACGACGATCGTATCAATCAAGCCTCGACGCTCGTTCGCGGCCTCTGTCCTCTCCGACCCTGCATCTTTCACAGCCTCAAGGCATTGCATCGCGAGATCCCACGCCCAATCGCACACTTGAGATCAAGAGCAAGTGGAGCCGAAACATTGGATTTTTATATTTCACAGAAGAGCATCTTTTGGATGTGTGTGGGTTGTTAACTTGTTGGTCTTGGTTTTTTATGTAACTTAAGTAAGGATGGAGGTGACGGGTGACAATGATGGAGAGTGATCTGTACTCAAGAAAGCATATAGCCAGCTGGCTTGCTTGCCTCCGCTATTGAGTCCATGCGATGATTAGCGGTAGTAAGGTGGTGAGATGCAAGGGATGCTGAATACTGCAAAGAAAAGGAAAGTGATCGCGTCTTTATTTTTTCGAGAGTCGGACCGAACGAACAAGCATAATTCGTACTATTCGAGTCCGAAGACCGCGGGATCAAGACTCGACGCGCGCAGCAGACAAAGTGCGACGCAGAAACATCCTGTCTCGATTTGATGTTTACTCGTGGTGAATGCCATTGCCGTTGCCGACACCCATGAGCATATTGTTGGGCATCGAAGCCATGGCAGTCGTAACAGCAGTCGGGCCGCGCTGGGCCATGCCCTTGGCTTTCTTGGCGAGACGATCATCGGAAGTGTCGGGGCTGTGCGAGTCGTCACCTTCAAGCTTGTAGCCATTGGAAGCACCACTGCCGCTGCGTTGCATGTCGCGTTCCGAAGGAGAGGCGCCAGCAGAACCGTCGAGGTCCTCGGAATCGTTCCAAGAGCGCTTCAAACCAGACACCTTTCGGGCGCCGTTGACGAGACCTCCGTTGGTGGCGGCACCGAGATTGGTGGCGCCGTACGGGTTTTCGGCATGGCCGACGCTGTTATTGAGCGAGATCGGGGCCGATTGGCGTCGGTCGCCGACAGAGGGTCGCGCGAGCTGCTGTGCTGCAGTCATGGGGTACTGCTGCTGCTGCTGCTGAGAGTAGGTAGGCGACGCGGTGCCGTGACTCGAGAGGCTCATGTGCATCTGATTGGCAGCGCCGTTGTGCATTGACGAGGGCGAGGGCTGAGTGGTAGTGGGAGCAGAGGCGTGACCCTGGTCGTGGGATCCGGTCCAGCTGGTGCTACTGCTCAAGGCACTACCAAACGCCGACGTGTCGGCGTTGGATGGAGTCGTGTTGGCGCGCATGAGAGGAGGCGCCTGTGAGGTGCCGTTGGCGCCCGGGCTGGGCTGGCCAGGTGCACGCTGGCGCTGAGCCTGTCGCTCCTGAGCGGCAGCAATAACGGCAGCGGTTCTGGGGTAGTTGTCCGGGTGGTAGAGGAACGACTGAATGTTGGGCTCGAACAGAGGATAGAGCGCATCGGCGATGCCGTTCTGCTCGGCGAGCTGCTTGGCACGGGCAAAGGAGATCCAGACTCCCTTGAGGTGCATGGCACCGACCTTGACGACGATTCGCTCCTTTTCGTTCTTGAGGATACCGTCACGCTTGCCGCGCGACATGCCACAGACGTTGAGGAGTTTAGTGCCGTTGATCATGTTGTTATCGTGTCTACGAGCGACGCAGACACCGCGGGCGTCGACCTGGAAGCAGAGCGTGCCTTCGTCCTCCCAGAGTGTGGTGGTTACGCGGTGTCGTCCCGCCAACGGCAGCTGGGTCGAGTACTGGGGAGCGGTGGTGTACGAGGGCGAAGAGAGGTGCGCAGAGCCGTTGAGGTGGCTGTGTGAGCCATCGCCGTTCATAAAGTATGCCGACGAGTGGTTGTGGGTATGAGTAGGCGTGTGCGATCCAAGGTGATGGCTGCTGTATCCGTAGCCGGCATGTTGTCCGTGGTGCATCATCATGCCGTTGACACCCGTGTGATAGGCGGTGCCAGCGGCAGAGGGCGTCGTGGGAGCAGTAGCAACGTGATGGGCAGTACCGTTGCCGTAGCCATAGCCGCTGGCGTACTGCGAGTAAGCGTTGTGGCCGTAAGGACTTGGGCTGCCACCATAGACCGGGGCGGCAGGGTAGCCGTAGGGCGACCAGCTTGAGCTGTGTCCACCGTTGACAGGGCTAGCGAGCGCACCGTGCGAGTGAGCGTGGTGAGCCGAATGGTGGTGATGGCCAGCGTGATGCTGAGCGTGACCCTCGCCATACATGGATCCGGAAGCAGAACCAGGGGCGCTGCCGGAGGCCGAGGCAGGAACGGAGCCAGAACGGACGGCAGAATCGGCGACGGCGGCTGCGGCGACACCGCCATCACGGCCAGTCATACCGGCAGGAGCAGGGGAGTTGGCGTAGCTGCCGTTGCTGTGACCGTGGTGGAGGGGAGAAGCTGTAGACATGATGAAAGCAAAGGAAAACTGGAAGTGCTTGTGAGGATGCTTTCAGGTGACGCCGAAAAAGTGCTGAAATGCTCGTAGCGAGATGCTGAAGCTATGAGCGGGGGAGAAGGGATAGATGGGAAGAACAGGTGCGATCCTGAGGTGCAAGCTGGGAGCCGGATCAATGGCCAAAGCGAAACGTGAATTGCGGAGGAATGAATGCGCGTGTCGCTCGGAAGAGGGGTCGATGCTTGTCCAGATGAGGAGGGATGCGAGATGCTTTTCCTTGGGAAGGTCGAGGAGACAGACTATTCAAGCTTCCTGGTGCCGTTGAAGGGGGGATTCTCCAAAGGGAAGAACAGAAATCTTAGCCGACAGCGAGGAGCTATGTTGGAAAGGCCGCAGAGTGTGATAGACGCAATGTCAGAATCGGGCTGTCATGCGCAGAGGTGAAGGGAAAGCTTTGCGTGAGCAGGCAACAGGCTGCGAAAGGGCACCGATCGAGAGGTAGGATGCGTTGCAGGATGAAGAGCTCTTTCCAGTCGCGTCAAGGATGACGATGAGCGAGGTTGAGCGGTGATTGCGACCAAGGTTCGCGGCCAAAGGAAGGAAAGGCGATGAGACGAATGAAACAGGCTGTGCTTCGGGCCACAGCGTCGTTGATGGCGAAGAAGGAAGTTTGAGGAGACGACCTGGCAAGGGGACGTATGAGATCGTTGAAGAGAGGATGTCGAGCTGAAGAAAGGGAAACAGCAATGAAGGAGGAAGCAGGTTGCTCGGAGAAAACGACACGCACTTGCAGATTGCTTTGCTTGTAAGTGGCAGAGAGCGGCAGAAAGAGGCGGACAATCAAGCCAGGGAGCCGCAGAAGAAGACAGTGAGAGGCAGGAAGCAACAGCAGCAGCAGCACTAAGGGAGTACGAGAAGAAGCAAGACGCAGAAGCAAGCGCAGGTGCAGCTCGAAAAAAAAAGAAAGACCAGGTCACTCATTTCAGCAGCCAGCGGCGGCGGCGGCGAAATGCAAGACGAAGAAAGAGCTTTAGCAAAAGACACGGAGAAAGGTCACGCAAGGTCGAATCAGAGTCAGTCAATCAATCAGTCACAGTTCAAAATTTCAAGAAAGAAAAGAGAAAGAGAAAAAAAAAAGTCAGAGAAGGACAACAGGCGGAATCACCAATGAGGCTCTAAAATTTTGACACGACAAGCACGCCAGAAAAAAAAAAATGCGTGTCGCTGCTCAATCGCCTTGACCCTGCGCAGCTTTTCGATGCGGCCTCGTCGGTCACGCAGCGACAGCCAAAAGAAAATCAAAAGAGTGAACTTGATGAGTACAAGAAGCTT
This sequence comes from Ustilago vetiveriae, assembly GCA_928722275.1. Classification (NCBI taxonomy): domain Eukaryota; kingdom Fungi; phylum Basidiomycota; class Ustilaginomycetes; order Ustilaginales; family Ustilaginaceae; genus Ustilago; species Ustilago vetiveriae. Next base: position 892,595 of record CAKMXE010000003.1, read on the forward strand.
TTTTTTTCTGATTCGCACGGTCAAGAGCTCGGCCAGCGCAGGCCGGACTTCGGGTCGAATAGGCTGCTTTTTGCTACCGCTGCCGCTGCCGCTAATGCTTGCATGGCTACCTGGCTCGAGTTCACTGTGCCAATCTGCCTTGCATCAGAAAGGACATGAGATGGAGCCCGTCTGCTGCTATACCTCGCCAACCCTAACTGGGCTGTGCCGAACGTACATACTGTACAAGTGAGTCAAAGTCCTGGCACTTTGACTCGCCTTTGATCGACGAGTACCCATGCTGCGAGACAGTGATGCCCAGCTCATCACACAGCAATACGCAAAATAATACGCGTTGCATGCACACACGCACACAAGACCGCACGCACGTACACACGCACACACGCATGCACGCAAATTCAAGCACGCATGTGCAACTCGAGCTGACGCTGAGGAGCCCTTTGGCGGATGATCTGTCAATCGTGCGTGCAGGGACACGGAGACACTCTCTCGAGTCGCTTCATGGAGGCTTCTCGGATTGCTCTTGTCACCTCTCTTGTGCCGACTCTGCCAGATTATCGCTGATCATTCTGTTCTCCCAAGCTCTGATGATCAGGGGCAGGACGAAGAAGCCACGACCAGGTGTGCCAAGCCTACAAATCGTGGACGACCGTAGTTACAAATCCTGAATTAGCGTGAGGCGAAGTTGCCTAGCCGTGAGTGCTGTAAGTGACTGCGTGAGAGTGTATCTTCTTCGGTCGCAGTGTGGTCGACGCCCCGCTCTTTGCCACACTGTTCAGCCCGACCCAACACAGGCTTGACCCTTTCCGTTGATCCAGTCCAATTCCAAATGGTGAAAAAATTTCGTTCAAATCGTATCCGAACAAGGTTTCGATTTGAATTCACACGGAAACAACGCACTTTTTATGAGACATCAAACTGAAAGTCTGCCAGCAAAGCCTTCTTTTTCTTCCCTCTTGCCTTGGCTTGCCCGTCCCCCCAAAGCGAAAGTGGAGACAAAATCTTGGCTTCGCCGCCTTAAACCTTTTGTTTCGCCGTTCGCTGGTAGCTACCCGGCAGAAGGGAAAGGACACCAAATCGTATCGTCCTTGACGTGGACGGAGAGTGCGCTTCTTTCTTCCACTTCCTGAATCAGCAGTTTGGGGCCCGAAGAGCTGACGCTTGTCGGTCAACTTTGTGTATTAATAATTGTCTGTCACTTCTCTGCGCCGGACTTGATATCGGCATTCAGACGAACCTTTCGCTTGCCAGCCTGTCCCCAAAATTATTTGTTGGTGCGACACGAGCGTTTGGCTCTCCGTTGTACAGAGCGACTTTGCCGGTCGCCCTTTGCCTCTGCTGTGAAGAAAAAGAAGTTGAGACGAGCCGAATCAAGGCTGTATGTGATTTGCTGGGCGACCCGCACGTCGCCTAGCCGAGACCGGGCTCGTTTTTCCAGACAGACAAGAAGAAGAAGAAAGGAAGGCGCCTTTCAAACGACACAGATGATCAGTCATGGTCCTGTTTGCCGAGAAAAACTTTTGGCAAGATTGTAGCCTATCGCTGCGTCGACGCAAGCAATTTCTTGACCGGAAAGTTGGCGAATAGACCATCAGGCTTTCGTGAGTCTTTGCTCGTCGGAATTGCATCCTTCTGATCGGCTCTTTGTTATCATCCTTAGCACGACTTCAGCAGAGGCTCCTAGATCAACAGAAAGCACGAGGCAGGAGAGGATGAACTGCAAGCTGCAAGACCAGGTGCAAACCTGCCTTATCTTGCTTTCCAGGTTCAGAGCGGTCGGGGATATCGCGGATCATCCCGCGGTCTTGTGTGACTCTAAATCTTTCTGCTTCTCTCTTCTCTTTCTTCTTTTTATTTTTTTATCTCATTTTGTGGTCTCATTTTCCCCTTTTCGAGCTGAGAAAGTGCCGCAGTCGGTCGCTTGGTCGCAGAAAGGCGTCTGTTGGCCTATCTTCGTTATGGTCGCTGTGTCACGCCTGTTTGGGATGGCACTCCTCGTCCCGCTACGCGATTCGTTCGAAATCAAGGCTTGGCCGAGCTGCTTCGATAGCCGTCGAGGGTCGGACCGACAGACACCACATTCCCTCGACTGAGTCGCAGAGTCCACTAGTCTCGTTTCAGGCGACGAAGATGTATTCGGCGCACTTTAGGACTTCTCTCGTCGACAGTCCCCCTGCACCCCAGCGAGGGAAGCTGCAAATGGAGACCGATCAGTCTGAGGGACAGGACCGGGCTGACGCAGGGATTTGCGGAGTGCAGCGCACAAGCAGGCTGAGGCGGTGTCTCTGATCCTGCCGCATCTCGTTTTCGTTTTCATCGGCTCGCTAGCACCAGCTAGCAAGCCTCTCAACAGAGAAAGCCCGCTTTCATGGGGTCTTGCGAAACCCTGACTCCTTTTCAAGTGGGATCCTTGCCCTTGTGTCTCGTCCGGGCGTGGAGTACAGCTTCGCGCACCCGCAAACCTCATCCTTATCGTAAGAGACAAGCTCGACTGGTTGGACTAGATGATGCGCAATGCGGTCGAAGGTGTTGCGAGTGGTTTGGCGGTGTTGCCTCGTCGAGATGCATTCTCCTGATATGGCCTGTCTTTGTCACCTTTCTAGTGAGACGTCTGCTTTGCAGCGTGAGACAGCTGCTGTACAGTTATTGAGCTCGTGGCATTCTCGCTTAGCCTCGCTCGTTCGTTGCTCTTGCAGCCTTTCGTTCTGGTTCGCGTCAACCTTGGTGCAGGCAGAGCCTTTCCGACACATCACGCCCACGTCTAGGATCGCATTTAATTTTTCCACCAGAGAGCGGAATGCGAAATGGCTCGTTCAATTCATTCGAGCCGGAACGAGCAACTCCGTCGGCTGCGAATGGTCGGCATGCAAACCCCCTTTCCAGTCGCAATCGGGCTGCCCAGCCAGTCTTTCTATCGTCTTCAGAGAAGCGGTGGTGGTGTCTGGAGCGATCTTGCAGCGGGACCAGAGGCTTTCGGACCAGTTGTCCGTCACATCCAACGTGACACGGCTCTGTCGCTGCAGCCTGGAAAGGGGGATGCACACGCAGCTCCTCTCCTCTGTCCACCTCCCTGTCGGCCTTTCTCACAATTTCGTTCCCGAGATAGCGTGATCGTTCCAGGACTGACTGATCCACTCCATCGGTTGTCGTACCTTTCTCGAACTGTTCTACGTGACACATCAGACGCGAAAGGCTTGGCTGCTCCTTTCCTCAAAAGGGCGCTTTGCGTAATTTCTTTCCTATCAGGCATAAGGAATACAGGATAGGACTTAAGACGAGCACATCAGCTTCGGCAGTGCGGGAGGGAGCGGGTCAAACCCGAAACCGCACTGAATTTTCTCGAGCCATTTTTTTCACCTTTATGCTGGCCAGTGCGGAGCGGCTGCACTTTTTTGACCTCGCTAAAATTGCAGTGACTCTTTCCTTCTATTCTCTGTCGTGCGTGATGTGGTGATCGGCAAGCGGCATCAAGGGGTTCTGCTTATTTGTTTGCAGCTTTAATCTACGTACCACAGAAAAGGCGAGGAGAAAAGATGCACACAAAATTGGCAATGCAGGGAAAATCAACAAATCCTGCATATTCTCATACAGCTGCTGCTGCTGCTGCTTCCATGCACCTGTCCAAGCGATCAGACTCCCCACCAGATCGTGCAGCTCTGCATCTTCTGTTGTCCCTTTGTCGCGGGCTGTTTGTGTCCGACCGATTGTCGTAGCCAGGGCGTTGTCCTTGGTCGCAGCAGGCAAGATCGACCGGCCGTCTCCCGCGCATCAACTTTCATGATCGTGATGCTTCGTCTTCATCAGGCGTGCATGCCGAGACCCTCCTCGTGGGTGCACAGACTGACGAGATCATGCTCACATGCAGCACACCACCCACATGCAGAGCTCGTACCGCAGACGCACACACGCTGACATCGCTGAGCATACCTTTGGATGGGTGTGAATGGGGACATGCTGCATAAAAAGTGGGCTACATTACTTTCTTTTCCTAGGCGAAGCTCCATTTGCTCCACCGGTCGTCACCGTCGGCAGTACCGACGTCGTGTCGACAACCGACATGCCATTTTCCTCTCTGACAACGGTGACCTTGTCGGTCTCTTCGTCCTTGTCCAGCGCCCACTGCCTTACTGCATTCCAAACCTGAGCCCTGCGTCGTTTGACAGCGGCCAGTCTCGAACGCACTTCTTCGAGTCTCTCGACGTACTCGCGCGAATCAGCAGCTAGATCGTGGAGACATTCGAGGGCAGCCAGCACAATGGATCGCTGCTCAGGCGCCGGAAGCAACGTCGTTTCGATCACCGCTTCGTTGGCAGCCTCCTCGGCCAAACCGGCTTGCGTGCGTGCTGCCTGCGTCGCTGGCGACGGTGGCAAGAAGATTGGCTGGCCCATGTCATCGAGCCGCGGGATGGCCAAACCTTGCTTCGTGACGAACAGCTTGTCCAGATGAGACAGCGCCGGATTGTCGGTGATCGAGCCAAAGACGGCAGAGGTGCCATTTGCGTTCTCGCCACGATGCTGCGTGGATCCTTCCGCATCTGTGCCATCAACGTCCATGCCGCTGATGCCATTTTGGTGAGACTGCTCGTTCTCGTCTGCCTCGTCACCTTTAGGCTCAGGGTCTTCATTCCAACCGCCACGTTCCATCGCGGCCCAACATCGACCCACAGCACGTCCAACGACCCCTTCACTTTCGATCAGATCCAGCGCCGTCTTGCCCAGCGCTGCGATGTGCGGATTGCGGAAAGTATGGCGAAGCGTGTGGCTCGTAAGCAGTTGTTGTGGTGTGATCGCTGGTTTGAGAAGCGTCGGAGCGAGCGACGTTGAGGTAAGATGCTCAGGACGTTCGAGCCTCGTTCGTTTCGCACCCGCAACGCCACCGTCGAGTCCCAATTCGGCATCGATCCGCGCTGCCTCTGAAACGTCGGATGGCAACAGGCGGCCTCGTGCATCTCGTCGTGCGTTGCTAGGCGCATCGCCCGGAATCAGACCGTCGCGAACGGCAGGGAACTGCGCCAGCATGGCCTTGTCCTCTTCAGGCATGGCGGAGAGGAGTGCACGCATGTTGTCCTTTTGCATCGCCTCGACGCGGTGTCGGACTCGATCGCCGATCTCTTTCTCCATGCGCATCTCGGTCCATCCACCGAGCTTGCCGCGACGAACCCAACGAGCTCCTTTGTCACGCGAGAGCTTGTTGCCCCGATTGCCACTACGGTTTCCATGGCGCCGTTTGCGCTCTTCAGCGATACGAATGGCCTCTTCGTCCGAGTCTGAGCTGTCGTACTCGTCCAGGGCATCTTCTGCCCGAGTGTAAGGAGAAAGGCGTGGCAGAGAGGCTCGCTCAATCCTGCTTGTAAAAGGACGCTCGGACGGCTCGCCGCGGATGCTCGAATCTTGCACGGGGAAATCGTCAATGTCGATCATCGTTGTCGAGGGCAGCGCGTTGCGTGGCATGGGTGCATATCGTTCTGCGCCAGACGAGCTGAAGATTGGCTTGTGGCGATAACGGCGCGACATAGCAACGGGCTCGTCTGCACTGGTATCGTCCGTGCGCTTGCGCTTCGACGTGTAATACGCATCGTCGAAGTAAGACTGCGAGTAGGAGGGCGCAGGATGATACTCCTGCAGCGAAAGGGGCAGGGGCGGATCCAAGTCTTTGTCTTCCTCATCTGTAAGATCGACACCCAGAGCACCACTGGCACCGTAGCAAGAGTCCGAGTCGGTGTCCGTGTAGTACTGCGGATGGTCGTTGCCGGGCAAAGAGAGCCAAATTAGACGGGCTTCCTCGTTCTCGCGAGCGATCAGCATCTCGCGATCGCGCTCGGATTCGCGAATGCGCTCGCGTTCGCGCTCTCTTTCCCGTTCCACACGTTCGAGCTCGCGACGACGGTCCTTCTCGCGGGCGCGTAGCTCCCGATCCTGAGAGCGCTCGGCAGGATGCGATCGATCTTTGGTTCGTTCCCTTTCTGCGCGCCTCTCTGGACCGGAGCTGGGTGCCGCAGATCCTCTCTGGGTGGTTCTTGGTCGGGCGCGATCCACTTCTGAAGTTCTCAATGTCGATGGATCGTCTCGTTCGACGGTGGCACGTCGTTGCGTCTCTTCCGGCGCCGGCGCTTTCGGGCCTAAGGTGTTCACGACGACATGCGGTGTAGTGGAGCGTCGACGAGCCTGAGCAGGCGCCCGCGACTCAGCGGCAGCTTCCCGATCATCAACTGGCTCGGGATTACTGATTCGTTTTGGCTGTATCTGATCTTGAAGCTTAGACCTGGGATCAGCAGCGGTCTCGGATGCATCAGCCTTCAATGCTTGTTCTGCCTCTGACGGGGTTTGCTTGGGCGAAGCGATCTGCGGCTCACTCTTCACCTGCGGTGGTGGGGACCGAGATGGCTGCTGTTCTAGTGCTCCCGGTTCTTTGCTGTCTTCGCCCGCGTCTTCTGCTATCGCGTCGGCCGGATTTTGAGTTTCGAGATCTTCCGAGGGGAGTGCAGGGGTATGCACAGAGTCGTCGATTTGCATGGCTTCTGCCTCAGCGGACGCTGCCATTCTGTCAGAGGCAGGCTGTTGGCCATCCCCGACTTTCTCGTCAATGTCCATTTCAGTTGACCCGTCTCCTCGTGACACTGTTTCGGGCGCCATATCGTTGGCAGCGCCTGGCTTTCTTTGCCCTTCGGCGACCGGAGGCCCTTCGACGGCGCTTGATGCTTCATCCGAGTTTCGCGAAGTTGTGTGCGTTCCGTCCTCATTACTTTGCGGTCGTGTTGTTGATGCTGTGGCGGCTGGATCATCGGATTCGGGCATTGTTGTCGCGGCAAGTGCTGGAGTGGTAGGATCTTCGGACTGTTCCGGCGCAGATGCCTCTTGAGCTTGCTCCGTTGCCTCGTTTGCCGCATCCGCTTGTGCAGGAGGAGCAGAGACCTCAGAGGCCTTTGAGGTCGACTCTTGGACTGCCGCTTGGTCCGTAGTTTGTTGAGTAGTTGGAGCTGGTGCGGGGTCGGCTTGCGATTGAGCCGGTCCAGACGAAAGCTGACCAGCTTCTGTTTGTTGCGACACTTCACCACTGGCTTGAGTTGTAGATTCAACGATCGTCGAGACAGTAGGGGGCGTGCTGGTGTCGCATTGTTGCTTGTCCTGCCCGCTGAGGGCAGCGGCGGCTGGAAGCTCGGGAGTCATCGGTAGCCTTGGCGATTCCTGCGCTGGCTCGAGCACAGAGTCGGAAGCTGGCTGCGGAGGCTCCTCTGTAACGACTTCTGGCTTGATGGAACGGTTTTCTGAGATTTCGCCTTCCTCCTCGTCGACGATTTCGCCCTCTTCCGCCTCGTCGTCCAGTGAAGCTTGGAGGGGAGGGGCAAAAGGCCTGCCTGCTAGAGCGCTTGTCGAGGCAAGAGGAGAGGCCTCTTTCGGGTCCGTTGAGCCCAATTGTGACATGACGAGCTGTCTGGAACGTCAGCACCGTGAAGCGTCAGTATCCCCTTGTCCTTCACGTGGTAGTCAGCTAGCAGTCGAAACGATGAAGAAGGACAGGAGCGCGGCTACTCCAGGTAAGTCGACTTGTATCAATCGCAGTGTACAGCGATGTGGGGACGGATTGAAAGGGAAGCAGATGGGTCGTCACCGGGGTCGAGGCTGCGAGATGCCTTTGTATGGGGATGGAAAGGACGCAGATGGAAAGATGCACAGATGGCTTGAGCTTGTGTGGAAGCCAGTCTCACGACTTGAAGCCGCTTTCGCTGTATCTTTGGAACAGCATTTCCGCTGCTGAACTGCATCCGCACTGTGACTGCCTTTGCCGCTTCCCATCAGTCTCGAGTCTTGAGACGCGTATAATCCGTGACCCGAGCTGAAAGCTGCTGATCAGCCTGACTAAGCAAAATTTGATCCGCCTTACATTTTTGGAAGCCTTCCAACCCAGCTCTTCGTTCTCCAGATTTGGTTTCTGCGGAAGCTCTTTTCTATCGAATTCACTGGCTTGCATCGGAGAGACTCCCTCCTTAAAGTTCACAAGATGGTTGCGGCACGAAGGCAGCGACAAGCGCAAAAGCTGCAGGAGCAGCAGATGTCCAAAGCGCTGAGCGGATCCGGACCAGCGACCAACCATGTGTCGTTCGACGACGACGACGACGACGATGACAACCACAACAACAACCAGAGGGAGACTCATGGCCGCGATGGGGTCGAAGCATTCATGGCACCGTCGGCGGATCCTACAGCAGCTGCACAAGCTCCAGACGAGGACAGCGAGGACGACGAAGCGCCCATTGAAGTGGTTAGCAACAAGACGTCCCGCCAGGAGGCCTCGCAAGTCTCGGCTAAGCTCAAGGCAGAAGAGAAAGCGGAAAGAGTGAAGCGCCTTCAGGCCGCTGAGAAGAAGAGACTGGAAAGACGAAAGGAGAAGCGAACCACACAGGCAGCTGAGCAGGCAGCACTGAGCTCACCGACGGCAGCGGACGCAGTCCGAGAGCAATCCAACGCCAAGGATGACGAGGGGAGCGACGCCGAAGAAGACGAGGATGACGCGGGTCCTTCCAATCGACTGGATCCTTCTCTCTTTGCGCAAGTGTTCGCTCAACCCGTAGCGGCCCGAAAATCTATCTTGAAGAGACGGTCCGCCGAGCAAGAGGCGGACGAAGTCGCACGAATTCAGAGGGAGAGAAAGCTGAAGCGCAAGAAGCAGAGAGCAGGTGGAGTCGTTGTGGGCAGAGATGGCATGCCGATGAAGATGACATCTGACGGTACGGTACTCCGTGCAATCAACTCATCGAGCAATCACAAGACAAATTTCGACGACGTGGACGAGCCAGAAGCACCGCTCGATGAAGTGACGAAACCGATGCCACTGGATCCTTCGGTGTCGCTGCCCAACGCAAGAGCGAGAGCTTTCAAAAAGCGAAATCTGGCCAAGAAGGGGACCACGAAAGCGTCTGCCTCAGCTCAGAAGACCAACGCAAAGGCGAAGAAGATTGATGACGATCCTCTTGGGCTCAATGATCCCGCCTTCTTACCCGGTGGAGAATTCTACCATCTGACGAACAAAGGGGAAAAGGCAAGAGCCGCGAAGGGTGGTGGGAAGCAAGAGCCGACATCAGCACGTCTTGCTCATCGAGGCGGAGGCGTTCGCAAAGAGGCTATCTCCGTCTTGCGTGCACGAGGTCGAGGTGGACCTTCATTGGGCTTCGCGCGAAGCCAGCAAGATTCCGACGATGATGAATGATCTTGGTCGCAGTAGATCTTCATCCTATGAGCACACCTCACTCTGACGCATCCAGCATTCTATCTCCAGACCACTGTACTTATACTGTCATGCAACTTCTAGCCCTTGATAGCGACCGAACCAACTGAGTTGCACTGAAACGAAAGCGTGAAAGCCCATCACCGTGTACCGAATACGGTCCATATTGGAGGAAAGCCCATATGAGGCCCCTTTTGCAGAACCAGCGTCGCTTTCGAGTGCAATATGTAACCTTTGATGAATCCTTGGTCGACCATGCTTGCGACTATGGCTTCCACATCCTCAGGTTGCAGCGAAGCGTCGTTCCAAGCTACTCGTGCAGCCGAAAGAAGGACGTCAAGTCGCAGGGTCGGAGGTGCCGAAGAAGCCTGCTTAGGTCCGTATGACAGGCTCAGACTGTGCATCGTCAACACAGCGCAAAGGCAGTCGGTTGTCAGTGAAAAAGGTGGGAGCAGGGAGATCAGGGTTACTGCCAGGACCACAGCTTTACTTACCATTTGCGTGCGAGATCGCGCCACAGGCTTATTTGCAGTTTCTCGCGCAAGATTAGATACAGCCCCCGCACTCTGAACCAGTCCATGTGCCGATCGAGCTCGTCGAGCGCGGCGGATGCGTGTCCACTTCGGATGAAATGTACCAAGCCAGCATAGACGGGCGTCAGGTTGGCTGCATCGAGCAGAGCAGCCTGCGGATATCTGCCCAAGATGAGGTATGTAGCGACGAGTGGGATCAGGATGGCCCTCTTGTTCTTCAGATCCCTGAGCGTACAATTGTCGAAAGCCCAACGTAGGTGATCGGATGCAGCACGGATGTTGTGCTGAAAGAGACGCAAGCGACCAAGGTAGTATCGATAAGTGACACGATCCGCCCTTGAGTAGCATTGCTCTCCCGAGTCGTCGTCGATCCCATTGTTCCTTGCAAACGTGCGATTCACCTTGAGAGCATTTTCGACGCTGCCTAGGACGGTCTCGCACAAGCGAGTGTTGTTCAACTTGAAGTAGGCCTTAAAGCTGAGGTTGGCCAGCATGAGCACAGCAGCACGTTTGGTTTCGGAACCAGGAGCTTGCGATCGATCGTTGCCGGCCATACCAGCTGCCTTGGAGAGTCGGCCTGCTGCATCGGTAGTTTTGCGCTTCCGCACAGCGTCCGTACGCTGATCTACGGCCATTGCTAGCTTGACGAGACTTGAGGCGAAGAAGCGGAGGCTTGGGATGAACCACTTCGTATCGCCCAACGAAAAGAAGGTGGAGGCGCGTGAGTAGACGAGCGCCCACGCATCGTACGCTCGATCCCAGTCGGTCGGATTGGGAGGCTCGACGCCGGGCGATGCGTATTCGAGAGGCGCATGATCGCGAATATAGGAGAGAAAGTCGGCTACGAGCGTTTGAAAGCGATCCGAATCGGTCGGCGAGGCGGTTACTGGAATCTGACCAAGAACCCAATCGGCGAGGTCACGCCGTGGCTGCAGGAGAAAGAGCGCAGAGACATCGTCGGTCAGCAGAGTGCCATCTCCATCCAGCGCAGCAAGCAAGCACTCACATTTTTGTTCAAGTCGGATTGCAAGGCAGAGAAGGTAGTCGGATCTATGCGAAGGGCGGCGAGGAGCAAACGAGAGTCTTGTGTGTAGTAGGCACTCTTGATGCTCGCTACATGCCGCTGCAAAGCAGCCATGGCGAAGCGCTTGTCCCTTTCGTTCCCGACGCAGGAGAGAGGAGCTTGCAAGGTTCTTGGAGGCCGGCGTAGCGCTTGTTCGGAAGATCCGCATCCATGGAGGCTGCGTCAGGCAAACGAGCCGTTCAAGCAGAAAGCGCGGAAACGAGTCGTTGCTGGTCCAAGCTCATCCTCCTCGTGGACCCTTTCGCCGGCGATATCTTACCCGGGAACCCGATTCCTGGTCCCGATCAAGACACGTAGCTATTGAATTGCTCGGCTCCGCTGTCGGACAAAAGCGAAGGACGAGGCGCGTAAATCGAAAATCGAGCTCCTTGACTGGTGTGCTGAGCAAATAAAGCATCACTCTCTCTTACCAGCGAGGAAAACGAATCGGTCGGCCTGACCACTCTGCTTTCTCCTTTTCCTGGTCAGACAAAAAGTTAGCTTGGAGCATTCTCTGACACGAGTGGACGAGCGCGCAACTACGTTGAGTTAGCAAGGCTGCTTTCCGCTGTCTACTTGGGAGCCCGTCGCTGTGACAGGTCAGGCGGGCCGCATCCAAAAAAAGCCTTTTTTGCCCGCTCTTCACACACGCATTTCCGCAACAAGAGCGAAGACCCTCTGTGGATGCCAGCTGCCTCTGCCTCTGCCGTTGCTTTTGCCTTCGCCTCTGAGTCTGAGTCTGTGTCTCGCACAGTCTCATGGCTCGCTTGTGCAAGCTGCCATCGGCGTCCCTTGCTCCCCATCATCCACCCGTCTCGGACGACGCTGGCTCCAACATCCTCTCCCGGTCTGCTCCACTTCCAAGGCGCTGCTCATCAGTTGGATCGTCGTCTTCCAGCATCGACATCTTGCATCGTACGCGCATCGTCTTTTGCACGTCTCTGCGGCCCAGCCCGACAATTCGATCGACTCAGCTTCCACCCTTATTCGCAGGCAGCATCGGCGCTGTGCATCCGATCACACTCCTCGCAACGTCACGAAGCGATCTGACGCTCGTTTGGACTTTGCGCTTGACCAGTACGACAACGCCCGCCCGCGTCGCTTTCACTGTCGGCATCTTCTACATGCTCCAAATCAAGAGCCCGACCCTTTCCATCGAAACCCACATATGAGCGACGAACGGGCAGGAGAGGTGGCGGTCGCCAGTCCTCCTCCTTCCAGTCAGTATACGGCCAACACTAATGGAGAAAACTCTGCGCCAATTCAACATGTTGACGATGCTTCGACACAAGCGACTCAGCCCAGCTCATCGGACGTAAGCATCAGCCAGGATGGATCTTCGCAACCTGCCCTCTCTGCATCTACATCTGAGCGAGATGTCGAGGCATTGACCGCATTGCACGATCGTATCGAGCCCCTGTCCGACAGCAATGCTGTCACCGCAGCAGCGCCCACTTCCGCGGCTGCGGCTGCATCTACTCAGGCGGCCGGCCTCCCTGCGAAAAAGTTCACCTCTCTCAACGTCAACAAGCGCTTCCTCGAAAAAGCCGGTCCTACCACCTCTGTCGTCTCTCCTGCCGCTGCCAAGCTCGGCACCTCGGTCTCACCCATGCCACCTCATCGTCTCTCGTCGCCTTCTGCCACCTCTCGATTGACGTCTGCAAAGCTTTCTAGCGTACCCAAGCCACAGCCCGCCGGCTGGGCCACCGCAAAGCCAGCGACACCAACTAGCGCAAAGGCCAATACTGCGGCACCATCTACACCAGCTATCGATTCGACACCCGTGCCTGCTTCTGCCTCAGATACGAAGCCAACTGCTATTGCTTCACCTGTAGACCCTTCGCCGGCCGAAGCATCTGTACCAGTGGTCAAGACAGTTCAGAGCCCGAAGCCCACCGACCTGGCAGCATCGCAGCTTTCGAACGGTGCTTCAGCTCCTCCCGTCACTTCAGCTGCTGTAGCCTCGCCACGACTCGTCAGCATGGGTAGAGACTCGCCCAGGCCAGGCTCTGCCGGCCTTGATAGCGGCTCCGCACAAGGCAGAGCCAGCCCGGGACTTCGCAATGCAGCACTCGGCTCGTCGTTGAGAGCGCCGAGTCCAGCCAATCTGAGTCGCGCTCCTTGGGCCGGCGTCAAATCTGGCCTCTCTCCCAATGCTCCTTCCACACGAGGCAGCAAGCTGTCCGACTTTCCCACTGCTGCCGAAGCCGCCAGAGCCAAGCGGGAGCAGGAGGAAAGGGCCGCCGCTGCAGCAGCACGAGAGGCCGCCAGACAACAGGCTGCTCTGCAGGCCCTCGACCGTTTCCGTGGTGCATCTCTCGGATCAGGAAAGCATTGGGACGAGATGGAGGACGAGGATGGTGGTTTCCTCGGTGAAGTTGTCGAGTTTGGCGACGGATCGCAGTACAAGATCCCGACTTCCAGTGACGGTGTACGAGGCGACGATGAAGACGTTCCCCCCGTCTCCAAGGAGGATCGCTTCAAGGACGTCAGTCACGACCGCAGCTTGCCGCAGCGCAACCTGCCCCGATCGACTCTGACGGCCGCAGCCGACCGTGCGAGAACACCAGCTGGTCAATCGACCGCGTGGGGACCGTTGAAGAATCGTGAAATGGCCACGTCTTCCTCCACCGAACCGCCACAACCTTCGACTAAATCCTCGCGGTCGGATCAAAGGGCTGAGAAGGTTATTATTCCCACCACCGGTGCTTCTGTGTCGTTGCGATCACCGATCGAGAACAGGGAACCGTCTGGATTTTCGTACGGCCGTGAACGTAGATCGGGTCCTGGTGCAGCGTCCTATGGCGGCAGGCCGGACTCCGCAGGACCGGCTTCAGCTGTCCAGGCTGCGTCTGTGCAAGCGGCGCGAGCTTGGGGGCCGCTGGCACAGCGACAGGCTTCGTTGAATCCCGGATCTGCTCCGCCGACAAACGTCGCTGCTAAGCCTCCTGCCGCTGCCGAGGCAAGTGATCATCCTGCACCTGCTGCTCCGCCAGCATCCGAGCCAGCCAGGTCTCTTGGCACGCAGCCTTCCGTACAACAAACCGCGCAGCCACAACAGCTTCAGCCCCATCAGCAGCCAGAGATGCCACGCGTCGCGCCGCAGTCATCTCGCGAGACCCATGCATTGCCTGCTCGAGAGTCTCAGGATTCCACCGACGGTTCACATAGCACCAATGGTCGGCCTCCTCCTCCTCAGCTTCTCGCCGCAGGCCCTGGTGACAGCCGTTCATCCTTTCAAGCGCCGTCGAACAGGCCTCTTCCACCTCACCTTGCGCAGAATTTGCGTCCTGCCGTTCCTGCTCAGTCAACGGACACCATTGGCCGCAAGACCTCTCACACATTCGAGGAAGTGCGACGACCAGACGCTGCCAGCGAGTCGTCCTTAGCGCCTCTGGCGAGCAAAGCAAGCCAAAGTCCGTCGATGAAACATGCACCTGCTTCTCACTCTCAGCAAGCGCCACAGACGCGGGCAGATGGAGGTGTCCGAGCACCATGGGGACCGAAAGCTTTGGCGCATGCCAGAGTCCCGAACTCGATGGATGCGGATGATCGGCAGCAATTTGCTCCTCCAACGCAAGGACCTCCTGAAGCATCGGAGGCTCGTCTCGACGAGGACGTACATGCTTCCATCGAACGCGCACGAAAGCGACGTCAGGAGGAAGAGCAGGCACGTTTGGCCGAGCGGGAACGTGCTCGGCAAAAAGCTCTTGCCATCGAGGAGAGGATCAGGGCAGCTGAGCAGCAGAGAGAAGCGGAAGCGCAGGCGGCCGCGCAGAGGCGAGCTGCTGAGGCAGCAGTCAGCGCTGATGCTGAAGCTGCTCGACTTCGAAAGCCTGGCCAAGCAGACAGAGCCGCTTCATGGAGGACCCCACGCCCAGATGGACCCGCAGCAAACGTGGATTCATCGAGACATCGCCAGCAGCACATTCCAGCAGCGCCTGCAGACCAGATCAAATCGTTGTCGGCGACAAGTCACAGCGAAGAGGGTCGCAATGGCAAAGCTATATTGCCTGAGCGCGGATCTGACCCTGTAGTCGAGCGTAATCCATCTCGGCGAGAGCAGAGAGAGGTACAGGAGCGAAGTTCCGCACTTTCCCCCGAACAGTACGGGCAACAGGGCGCCGATGACCACGAAAGCATCGCTCAGTCTGGTTGGATGCATCCGCAAAGTCAAGCGAGGTTCGCAGAATTTGTAGCCAGAGCACAGGTGGCAGAGGCTCCGAAGACCATTCTGTCGAGACCTTCCAGAACGCCTCCTGCACCCTCCGGTCCCGGAGCTCGCACCGACCAAGAGACCAACTCGGGACCGCAAAAGCCGGCAGACCTATCTGCCTCCAGAACGGCTGCTGCTTCAAAGTCCAGAGACGTGATTGCGCAGGAAAGATCGCCTCAGGCCGTAGCGACCACCGCAGTGAGCACCGGAGAGCCCGTTTCTGCGCCAGTGCTCGTGCAATACCATCCTGTCGTTCCCAAGGAAAGCCTCGAGACCCGTCAGGAAGCCGCACAGGATGCGCCGCCTGCCTGGAACCGCTTTGTCGTTCACCTGAAGCCTTCACGCACACGCTCCAAGCTCAACCGCTACCAGCAAAAGCAATTGATTGCCAGGATCGCAGCCATGAAGGTATCTGGACGAGCTGTTTATCCTTTGACCTGGGATCCGCCTTTGGCCCACCTCTCGTTCAAGACGCTTTCACGCGACGACCAGCTGTTCCCCAAACGGTATCATCGGGGCACTGTGATTGCGCCAGTCAAGCTTCCATCACGCGTCCTGCCGCGTGGACTACCTTCAATTGTCCCACACATCATGTCGCAAGGCGTCGGTGCCGGATCTCGCAAGCAGGCTCGTTTCGATTTGACGCCCCACCCGTCGAAGCGTCAGAGCGCATCAGGTCTCGGCACTCACCATGCACCTGACGCACAGACCGCGGCTTTGTCGCCGGCGAGTCAGATTCAAGTACGCCTTCCCGGCCATCATGCCACCGTCGTCCAATCTCATGCTCGCATGGATGACGGCATGCACGCAGCGGGTGCTGCTGCAAATGTAGTCCGGCGCAGCCATGCCATCGATGCGACCACTGACGCGATCATCGGTGAAGTGCTTTTGTCGGGCGCTTCTCAGTCTGCCTTCGAGGATCGCACCAGATCGGCTTTCAACACTGCAGCAGCAGCAGCAGCACCCGGGCCTCTTGGTCCTCTGGACTATCCTCAAAACGGATATTCTGCAGACGCTCTTGCATCGCACAATGGCGCTGCCAGCTATCGCTCTAGAGGCCGTCGTGGATCGAATGCTGCTGTTGCTTTTTATGAAGAGCGTCAAGTCAACACACCTTCGCCTGTTTCGTTCATGGTCAACAGCGAGATCAAAGCCGAGGCAGCAGGTGGCCGAGGTACCCTTTCGCCCTTTGCCATGCCCGGCTCCACCCGAGCATCCCAAACTCAGACGCCAGCCAGTGCAGGTTCGATGCTGCCATCGCCGAGCATGTCCACGCAAGGGACATGGGGTCAGAGCTCTCTCACCTTCCCTGTTCTCGAAACGCGCTCTTCCAACTTGGCGGATCGTGATCATATCAAGAGTGTGTGGTCGCTCGCTACCAATTCACATGCCGGCGAGACGCAAAATTCGCTCAAGGACATTGGAGATGATTTCTTGCCTTCCACCTTGCCGATGAGCGTCCACGACTTCCGTGCGGATGACGGCCAATCGAGGGGCGCGCAGGAGGATACCGATACGTGGGGCTCTTTCAACCGATACCACCAGCAACAGTACGGACGCGGTCAGCACGACGTGAGCTCCCACTCGCGTGACCTCTCTCCTGTGAACAATCGCTCCAACGATTTCGATCCGACCTCGCGCAGTCCGGCACTGGGCATGGATGCGTCTGCAGCAGCTGCGACACGCGTCCGCGAGGCCGGTCAGCAGTACTCGTCCGCATCGCAGCAGGCTTCGAACATTTATCCGTCCTTGAATGGCGGGGCCTACAGTCATAACCAAACTTCATCGTACTCGCCACGGGAGCGACAGCAAGAAGGCGGCAGCGGTCTAGGTCAAAACGCCTTTGGAGCATATAGTGCTTACAGAAGCGGCACGCAAGGCAACACTGCTGTACCGAGCGTGGCCACCGATGCGCTGTATTCGAACTACAGTGCAGGTTCCATGACGCCTAACCGGCAGTCGTACAGTCAATTCAACTCGCACGCCTCGACAGCACGCTCCGCACCAGGATCGCCGTACAGCGGCATGAGCCGCCATGCGGGCAACCTCAGCAGCGGAGCTTCCGGCTACTCGCTCTTCCCTACCGGCAGCGGCGGCAACGCTGCCAATAATGCAAGTGCAAGAGGCTCGCAAGCCATCAACAGTATGGATGGCCTAGGCGTTTTAGACGAAGATGCCTTTGGCACGGGCCGAAGCCAATTTTACGGCGCTCGAGGCTACCAATCGCAGCAGCAGCAGCAACAGCAACAATCAAGCCATCAGAATCCGTCCACTAGCTCTGGCAAGTGGCCCACTTCGATGACTGGCGCGGCTACGAACAGCAGCATCAATGTAAGCGGTAGCGTCTTGCGGCCAGCAGCAAGCGTCTTCAATCCGTCCAAATACACTTCGCAGCGCACTTCGCCTTCGCAGCAGGCTCGACTGGGTCAACACACCTCGCCCGCATCTCAGCAAACCCATCACCATCCTGGACAAGCAGACTACTCGCTCGACCCTACACCGAGCAGCAATAGCGGTGGTCCCATCGATCAACGTCAGGGTGGCCAGTACGGCCAGCCGGCCGTCGGTAGCGGCGCGTACGGATCTTCTGGCGCAGGATATAATGCTTTCTCGTCCAGTGCGCTGTGGTAGATGATCGGGCAGTGGAGTTGCACCCTCTTTGGAAGGATCTTTGAATTTGAAGCCAGACTTTGCTCTGACCTAGCGTGTGTGTGTGTGTGTTGCGTGTGTGCGAGAGAGAAAGAGAGAGAGAGGGAGAGAGCATGTGGGACAAGATCGTGTGATGGCAAAGATCGCTTCACATTCAGTTCTTGGGTCATTGAGCGCGTTGAGCGAGTTGGAGATGAAGTCGTCCCAATTGTTGAAAAGCTGTGAGGCTGGGTTCATCGACAGAAATAACTGCAGCTCGGTGTCCAACATCTTTGTCAACACAAGAGCAGACTTGACATGTCTTCCGACGCTTGACCCTGGGTTCTGCCCTGCGTTGTTTCTGTCGATGAACCCAGCTTCAGAGCTTTTTAACAATATTCACGCAGCTCGCCTTGGAATTGGCGAACGAGAGGCATTTGGACATCTGAGTTATTAATATTCTTGCTTGTTCTTCCACTCCCTTTCGTTGATTCACGCAGTTCACACTACTTCTTCTGAGCTCTATCCAGCGGACTGGATTGCCGATCTGGCTTTGTTCACTCAGATCAGAATGATTCTATCACGCCACACACCTTCAACGCTGAGAATGAGGTACAAAGCTCGTTCAAAATGGAAGGTAAGCTAGAAATACGTGGTATAGGACGTCATGAATACGTCGACGGGGCGTAAAGGGGAGCAGATCATCAAAAGCTATAAAGAACAAGGTCGCAGAGTGAAAAGCAGATCATGCGAGCATGTCTAACATCCACGAAAGGCGCTAGGAACGAGGAGAGTGTTCTGCCGAGCTCTCCGAGGTAGGCGAGCCAGTAGCATCCTCGGTAGCGTGGTTGGTGCTACCGTTACGCTTGCCGTCGACATTCTTTTCGAGATCTCCGTTGCCGTAGTCCTCGACAATGTCGACATCGTCGTTGATGAGGTTGCCATGCTTGTCGTATCGTCGAGGCGCAATCTTCTCCTTTCGAACGACGTCGTACGGGTTGGTCTTGCTCGACACGGCAAAAATCGCCGACATCTCCTCGAGCGATCGACCGGCAGTCTCGGGGAAGATGAAGAAGGTGGTGACGAGGATGGCGAAATTGAGCACCGCGAAAACGACATAGGTCTGATAGCCGATATTTTGGAACATCACTGGCGTCACCATGACAACAAGGAAATTGAAGATCCAGTTGGCACTGGTCGAGATACCGTTGGCCTGCGCCCTGATGGCGAGCGGCGTGATCTCGGCAGGGTACAGCCAGGTCATTCCGAGCCAACCCCATGCAAAAGAAGTGTTGAACAGGAAGTAAAACACTACCGAAGCCACGGGGGGACCAGTGCCCGAGTTCTTGATGCGGGGCACGTCGAGAACGGCAAGGACAATCATGCAGATACATTGACCAGCGGCACCGCCAAGCATAAGAGGACGACGACCCATCTTCTCGATGAAGAAAACAGCAGCCCAAGAAGCAATAAAGTACTCGGTACCGTTGGCGGCGGCAAGAATACGCGAGTTGATGTCCGAAAAGCCGAGGTTCTCTTGAAGGGTCTTACCAATGTAGTAGGTGATCAGATTGATACCCGAGATCTGCTGGAACATTTGCGAGACAAAGCCGAGCACGGTTCGGTGGAGGTTGCGCTCCGGACCATTGGTAAAGATGTCCGAGATCTTGGCGGTCTTGGCGGCCTCGAGCGACTTGGAGATCTCGCGAAGCTTCTTGCCAACCATAGGGTCGTCGACGGGAACATCATCGAGAGCGGCGACGACGATGCGCGCCTCCTCTTCGCGACCCTTGAGCATGAGCCAACGAGGCGACTCGGGAAGGAAAGCAGTGACAAAGGTGGGGAAGATCAGAACGAGCTGGAGCGCGAGCGGAAGACGCCACGAGGCCGAGCTGGGCTCGAGGAAGAAGCAGCCAAAGTCGATCCAGTAAGCCATCGCGATACCACCCGTGATCATGGCACCTTCGACCATGATCAGCATACCTCGCTTGTGAGGGGGCGAGCATTCACTCTGCCAGACAGGAATCGTGGCAGTGTGCATTCCGTTGCCGATACCGAGAATCACACGGAAGACGAAAAGCTGCGCCAAGCTGTACGAAGCCGTGCAGCCGATGGCGCCGACAGCCATGATGACCGAACCAACCCAAATGTTGGCTCGACGACCGAGCAGGTTACCAAAGTACAGCATCGAGATAGCACCGACAAAGCATCCGAGCTCGTAAACACCCGTCACGAGGCCCTGGAGCACGGCGGCGTTGGATGTGGCACTGACACCGTTGGTGTTGATCTCGGGGAATTGGGCGACCCAGGAAGGGAGCGTGTAAAGCGACCCCAGCACACCCTGATCATAACCGAACAAGAGGAAACCGGCCGAGGCGGCAAAGCCGATGGCCCAGTTGAGCTTGATTCCTCGAAGACCAAGGAAGGTCGGGACCATGCCGGTCTCGGCCCTTCCCTCTTTCATACCTGCGAGACCCATGATGAGAACGGTCCAGCGAGGCTCAAGGGGAAAAGAGTGATTTCAAGGACAGAGGAGAGAAAAGATCGGAGGGAGTGATGGACCTTGAAGGACGTTAGAAACGGAAACGCCGTGAGTGGTGAAGAGGGGAAGCACGAGGGAAGACGGAGGCAAACGACCTTCTTATATGGCTGCAGGCAGATGGGAGGTCGCAAGAGTCCGAGTTGGTTTAGGCAGCGCCGTGAATGAAAGCGGAAAGAAGAGACAGGCGGCTAGGACGGAACAAAGGGTAGAATCAGAGAGGAGCTGCTCAAAAGAGTGCACTCCGCCGAAATGAAGTGTTGCGGCACCATCCGCCTCGCCTTCACCTATGCAGTGCAGCAGCAGCAGCAGCAGCAGCAGCATCGGCAACAACAGAAGAGGCGAGGGTCGATGGGACGGCGGCGAAGCAAGGCAGAGGATGAACGGTTCTGGCAGACAAAAGCGACGGTGTCAAACGTTGCTGCACCGTACCTGCAAGGTAGCTTTAGCCGAACGAGGGGCGACCAGAGCGCTGAACAGGATCAACACGACTCACATTCGCCCTTCCACTCGCCGGGATTGTTGAGGTCTGCTCGACGACGAGGTGCGGAGTCGCTCCCTCGACTCGGTGTCTGTCTCGCTCGCACTCTGCGCGCGCGTGCGAGTGTCCCAGAAAAAAGAAAGACGGGCGTCTTGTTCGCCAAATCCCAGCTAGCATCCACGATCATGCCAAGACGGACGTCGGTCATAGCGTCCAGAGTGGGCTTGACACTGGCAAGATCACATCACCACCCACTGACTGCAAGCGCTTGGCAAGCGTGCTTGCCACCATGCAATTTGCAATTGAACCACCGCACAAGGCCACGAAACACGGACGCGGCAGCAGCCAGGCCAACAGAGACAACTGCGGAGATGGAACTGCTGTCGATCTATGACGGCCGTCGAGCCCGAAAAAAGTTGTCTGAATTTCAGCCTCTCCCTCCCTCGAAGTGGGGGAAAACAATGGTGGAAGCGCCAGACGGCAGTCAGGGGCGTTGGTGTGTGGTAGAGAGGCTCTGCCGAAGTGAATGCAGACAAGAGGCGATTTTCTCGATGAGGCTTTTGCTTGTTTACAAGGAGAAAATCGAGTGTCGACCGGCTGTTTCTCTCAATGCAGAACAAGTTCAGCCATTGACCCACAAAGCGGGGTTGCTCCTGCAACTCTGTCTGCAGCAATCTGCCTACAGTATGCCGGTGACCTAGGACGCCCGACCCAAAATTTCCTTCGCTACCGTTTCGAATCACATTCCACAGAGGCATTCTTTTTTCTCTTTGTGGCAGTGCCAGGTTCTTGCTTTGGTCGATCGCTGTATGTTCCGTAGTCCTAAACTCGCTCTAGCCTGGTTCCTGACGCTACTGTCCACGCGTGAGCTAGACGGCGATTCCGACGCAGACTCTGGCGCGCGAGAGATGTCAGAGGCACTTGCAAGGTCCATCACAAGGCGATTCCGGCGTTCTCTCAGAAACATCTCTCAATACAATTACTGTACAGTAAAAAGAAATATTAAATAAAATTAAGGGTGGCTCACCTCCGCAACCCCTGTAAAACAAGAGAAGAAAATCAAGTATATTAATTAATTAAAAAAATTTCCGTTGCTGCGGAGTTGAAAGACGGAGACTTTGCAAGGCAAAATGACATCGTTAAATTGCTTTTTGACCTGGCTGTGATTCTATTCCGATCTCGCTTTCCTCTCACCTTTTCGAATCTGTTTCTCCCACGATCTCCGCGCCTGACTTGCTGCCTCGTCCTGCCTCGTCGGACGTTCTGAAACTTGCTGCTGCAAATGCCGCTTTCCTCCTGCTGCTTGTGCACCTGCTGCCAAGACACTCGACAGCGAATCAGGTCTGACGCATTCATTCAACCTCATGGCCTCATCACTTATTAGCAACTGCGCATCGAGAAGGTCGGCACATGCGGTAGACTTGCCGATGGGCTGCGAGCGAAAAAGGAAGACAGAAGGAAGGCGAAGACGCAACGGAGCTTGATCTGTCGTTCACACCGCAGCAGTCTCGCTACGTACGTCTCGTGCGCTGCACCCTGGGAGAACTAGGAACGCTCGCTATCGTGGTCCATACCGAGCGACTCGCTTATCCTCAGTCCAACTACAGTACCCACGCAAGTCGACTTCTGAATGGGAAGGGGTCGGATTACATGATGTGTAGCCAGTCGCCGTCGTTGCCACACTCGAGACCCCTTGTCGTCGATGTCTGGCACTCTCTTGGACCCGTCTCAGCTGCTCGATCATCCCGTGCGGGGAAAGCGGGGGATTTGCAGGCCTTTTGTGATTCTGCGCGCGTGCTCGCGCTTAAATTTAGGACGAGTTGAGAATCCATTCCATCCTTCTCTTTCGACTCGCATCGAGTTCGCTTGCTGCCACGCTGGCCCAGGCGAGCCAGGAATCGTCGGCCGGGTGAGGACCACGAAGACTGCCCCGAGCTTCGACTTTCGTGAGGTCGAGCATCTCGCCATTTGCTGTGCCTAAGTCCCATCGGGACCGGCTGATCAAATGACAAAGCATCGTTCTCGCCGTGTGACTCTTGCAGCTGCGACATCCCTCAAAAGGACATGCACACTTCGGAGACGCACCTCACAGCTTAAGCATCGAGCTCATAAGCGAATGTGCCTGGTCTGAAAGCAGGGGCTTCGGCCTCAGCGAGAAGCTCTTTACGCGACAAGAAGTAGGCCGCAGCTCGCTAAGCTGAAACGAAGCCTTTGCCGAGAGTCATCTCATCGCAACCCTCAATTTCCAATTCTTGCCAATTTGCCCCGCGCCATTGGTCCAAGGCTGTTGGCTGTTTCTCCTCTGCTTTGCGCGGTCCGAAGGATTCTGCCGAACCTCTCCATTGTCTTCAAAATCAAATAGAATCGCATCCTTTCCTGCATGCTCTGCTCCTTTCTACAGCCCTTGCAAAGCGAAGTTGCATTCTACCGATCAGTCCCCGCAGCCAAGACTTCGGCGACTAAGAAAGACCGCCAATCGGCGACTTCCGGTCTGCCATTCGGGCTGACAAACAGGATGGAGCGACATGAAGCTCGTTGCCGGAACTGAGCGCGCCAACATGGTCTCGGCCGTGTCTTTTGGCTCCCGCGGTTTGGCATCGGATCTGACGAAGAGTAACCGGTATAGAAGCGCGGCTCACATTGGGACTATTGGCGGTGGCCGATTGAGGCTCCGACCGGCTTCGACTGTTCTCGCTTCATCACAATCACCGTCATCGCACCAAAAGATCGCAGAATCGAAACAGAGACAATCACGGTAGAAATAGTTCCATGCCCAGCTGATCATAGACTCAGTAGATAGAACACAAGCAGGGTCCTTGTCTGTACCAGTACCAAGGTATCACGAGGAGTCGAGCGGTGCTCGAATGCTCGAAGTGGGAAACTGGAAAAATCAAAAGCCGTAACACTCCCTACGACGACGTCATTACGCGTCACTGCCAAGCTTTGCATCGTATAGACTACTGCAACTCAGAATCCGAATTTGCTCTTCGAAGAGGACTCTGCTTGCAGCACAAGTTTTGGATGTCGGATCGACGCCGATCCCACTTTGCAGCTCAAAATGTGAAACCAGGCTTTACATGCAGCTGCAGCTGCAGCAAGCTTGTTCTCTTGTCTTTTTCGGCGTGGAAATTGACCGTTGCCAAAAGCGTATCGCAATCTCGAGATCCAGCCTAGTTCGGCATCGCAAACGCCTTTCGAGAGCGGCGCGGTGCGTTCATGGTGCACACTCGAGCAGACAGAGGGGCGGTTGGATGTAGCAGTGGGCACAAGCAGCTGCACATCGATCGGCTGCTCCGGTGATGTCCGAGCTTTTGAACAACTGACTAGGAAGATCCGAGTTGAAATGATTACGGTATCTACCAAGATGTATGATGATGATTGAAGCGACGAATATCGACATGCAAAACTAAGATAGGCGGAGAAGAAGTCGGACAGCGATCACTTGCCGACTGTCGTAATGTTTGAAGCTTCACAGAGCTTGCGAGGGCGAAAAAGTGATACGACGAAGGATAGGTCAAGTCCACCAAAAGCGACCCGGTTTTCGATACTGATTCTCCAGCAGGTTCTGCATTTCTGTATGCCTCTGTCGGCCCAGCGTTCTGCTAGCCTCGCTCGTATCCATGGTGGTTATTACCGTCTGCACGTTTGGCTCGCCTTGTTGCGCGATCGTCGGTTTCCCGTTGAACCGATCCTGCATCCAGTCAATCGCCGCTGCACAACCCGTGAAGCACAGAATTACGTGTGTCGACATTTGATCTCTAACATAGTCGATGCGGGCTCCTCCAGCACTCCACGTGGTGACAAGCTCGTCAGTCGTCTCGTAGGGTACGATTTCGTCGTGAAGAGATTGGTAGATCTGACACGGCACCGTAGGGACGTGGCCGTTGTTTCCCATCTTGTTCTCGGAGATGATCTTGGCTGGCAGAGCTGCATTCAATAGGTCGGGTACATCAAAGTAGGTCCCGAGGACGTCTTTTTCCATTGTACTGGACATGATCACTCTGAAGCTCTTGGTCAGCGCCATTTCCAGTGCAGCTTTGCCGAGCTTGTTTGCATTTCGATCAAGCCATTCCTGCAGGTCCGGGTAGGCGTTAGCTAGACCTTGCATGATCCCAACAATGAGGCCTGCTGCGATACTCTTGTTGGTATGTTCAGCACCTGCTTTTAGATCGCTGGGTGTCCCGCCCATGCTGGCTCCTACCAGATATTGCGTTAGCTCGGGCGCATAAGTTGGTTGCAGTTGAGCTGCCCAACCGACGGCAAGTGCACCACCGGAATAGCCCCACATTGTCACCTTTGCTCTGAAGTTGCCGTTTCCATCCTTTTCGACGCCCATGGGCTCGAAGCACAGCGCCGCTCTGATCGAGTCCAGGAAAGCATACCCGGATTGATAACCCGCGCCAAAAGCGCAAGTCTCGCCTTCGTAATCAGGTACCACGATAATCCACCCTCGGTCGAGACAAGGTGCAATGAAGATTTGCTCGGACGCTGCACCGAGGTCGTAATCGTGGCCCGCTCTCAACGCATAGCTGGTGCGGAAGTTAGTTCCAGCCGAGTCGCACTTGGAGCCATAAATCATCACGCGGTATTTGCCGTCTTTGTCAGCCATTGCTGTAGAAGGGCGAAGGATGGTCAGAACGGTGACGTGAGGCGTCATGCCATCTTGTGCCTTCGTCTTGTAGGCCACTTGCCAAGCCTGCAGTGGCGGATCGTCGAAGCCAGGAAAGTAGACGACTTCGATAGTTCGCGATCTTAAAATTGCTCCGTTGGCCAGCGCGGAGAAGTTTACCGGGCGATCAGAGTAGAACGGGTCGTCGGCAGGCAGTGCAATGCCTTCGCTTTTGGAGAAAGACCATTTGAGCCAGGCGAAGCAGCCCTGGACAGCGTTCGAGCCTCTCATGGCTTATGAAAGGGGTGCTGCTTACGGCGCTGACCACAGCCTGTGAGGTAGACCTTTTAGGATCGAAGTGAGACTCTCCTTCGCAGCACTGCAAAAGTCTTCTTTGCAAGCATATGAGGGTGAGCTCAGTGTGACAAGAACGGAAGCGGCAGCACTGCAGCCAAGATAGGAGGGGCTGCAGCATGAACTGGAAGAAAGGGGACGACAAGGTGTCTATATAGGGAGTCGTTGGTCCCGCCCATTCGAAGTTGACTTCGCTGCCACTCGGGTTGTCGACTTTGCTGCCACTCGGGTCCACATCTCCGACCGCCGGCCCTCCGCCGCAGGCCCACCACGGAGTTGGTTGCAACCAGTTGTGCCAAAGTACCTGTTTATTCGACCCAAGCTGGCTGGCTGTATATCCTCAAGTCAAGCAGCTATCGAGGAATTGCGGTTCTGCCTACAAGCACGGAATCAGGGGCTTTCATCCTTTAGCTGTCAAATTAGTGCGAGCCCGCAAGAAAAATGTTCCGAGAGCGGCAAGTCTGTTCATGCAGCCTGTCGATCATGGGCGCATCCAATAAAGAAAGAATGAGGGAGCGAAGATTCAAAAAGAACAATCACATCGGTCCGCACTACAGACACAGCGTCTTTGGCTTAACAGCATGTCTTTGCGATCGTACGATGCAGCGCCGCCGGTTCGGAGCAGGAACTGCGTGTCAAACAGGGGACTCTGTGCCTCTTTGGTGGGTTCGGTACTGAGGAAATGTTGGACTTCCTCTTTTGGATCACATCTACACGCCGTATGTGGTCAGAGCATCTTCTGACCCACCATGAGGCATTTGCATTTCATTGCTGCCAATGATCACGTTATTGCTCTGCTCAAATGGAGCTGTGCACGAAACAAAGGAGGGCAAGACTACGTGTGAACGTGCAAGTCCCAGGACGGAGGCCTGATAGTCGAAGCTGTTTCCCGGACAGGCCGGACCTGCCGAGCAAAGCTGCGTTCGACCTTGACGGTTTCCCAGCATTGTTACATCGACCATTTCTGGGCTGGGAGTTTCAAATTTTTCCACACGCACGGTAGAAATCGGTCGAAAGAAATTGGCGTGGAAACCGGACCGTGAATGCTCTCTGTTTTGCATTCTTTGACGCTGTCTGCAGAGTGACATCTTGAAGTGGTCCGTGGCCCAATCACACATGAATAGTGGTGTGCAATGACGGACGCTCCATTGATTTTATCGATCGAAGCCGATGCTCTCGAATCGCGTGCTGCTGCCCTCCTTGCTCACCCGCTTTGTATATCGCAGCAGGACCTGATCTTCGCAGAACCCTTGGAAACTTGAGATTTTCGAACCACACCAGACACACTTTCCTTCTCCATCACCTACTATCATACACTTTCGCTCTCCCACACGAACTCTCCCTTGCATTCTTTTCAAAATGGCTTTCTACGTTGTTGGAGACGTTATCGAGTGTAAGTTGATCCCTCACCTCAATGCGAAGGTGACGGTTTGCGATTGTCAGCTGCTGCCTGACCAGCTTGATGAAAGAGCCATTGCCGCTGACGCTATTCTTCACTTACCTCTTCTGTCGGCTTCCGAATGTTATTGATATCTCTTGCAGACCGACCTTTCGGCGGTGATGTCAAGTCGGGCAAGATCGAGAAGATCGATGTCAAGACCGGCGGTCACGTTGACATCAAGTACCACGTCAACGGCGAGGAGATCATCTCGACCCAGATCATCGGCAAGAAGGCATAAACTTTGAAGCTCTGTCTCCTTACTCTATCATTCGCTTCAATTCATTTGCCCACACGGCTTCTTGTTTGCTTCCAAAAGCATGCGCCCGACAACGTTTGCTCTGTCTTCGATCCGTGCTCAGGCGTGATCTTGATCCACAAAACTCACAACCACAAGAAAGCAGGTGTGACTTTCAGATTCATTGATCCCTCATCGAGCCTCATGCCAAAGGAGCGCCCTCGCCCGTCTTGCTACTGGCTAGGTCCACCAAGCCTTCTTTGGACGACTTTGTGCGACCCGACATTCGACCTTGAACGTAGTCTTGACCTACAATGCTGAGTGCATTCGAGAGGACGTCGACGAGCGATTCTTCGACCCATTGGTTCTCTTCAAAAGGAACATCGACTGAATTCACGTCGAACAAGATGAGAGCAAGATCGAGGTCAGCGCTTGCTCGTGCAATCGGAGAAGTGAGATGTGAGAGTCGTGTGTGAGCACTTACGCCAGGAAGTGGGAACGGCCTGAGAAACGGTCTTGTGACTGAGACCGTGCTGGGGATCCCGCAGCAAAACCAGGAAGAAAAGCGACTTGTTGGACTCTGTCGCTGCATCTGTCGATGCGTCTGCTTCTGCCAATGTATCACCAGGTATGTCAGCGAGGCATGCCTGGATACGCACGAATACAGGACAGGTCGTGATGGGCAGTGCATCCGCGGTCGCCTTGACAGTAGGAGCGGCCACTTCGTGCTGCTTGATACACTCATCTAGGTTGACTTTGGCCAACTTGAAAGCAGCGGCGAAACCTTCCACGGCGTTCAGATCACGATCTTGCTCTACTCCCGATGATTTAGGCTGCGAAGCAGGCAGCTCGACTTGCGCCTTGTTGACAACCAACTGTTGCTCCGTCGCATTGGAGTCCACTTGCTCCATGACCTTGGCTAACACCTGATAGGTGACGTCGGAGATACCATCGTATCCGATCATGTCATGGCTGAGCGTGACTTGAATGATCTCGTGTGCTGCAATGGGAGGCGCAACGGCATTGACGATGTCGGTCCATCCTCGTTTGCCTACTTTGGTCACCTCCTCTCCCCACTTTTCCAGATTGGCCTCCTTCACAAACCCACGCACGCCTTTGGCCAGATCCCAGCCTTTTGTACCAAATTCTCGGGCCTGCTCTGCCTGTGTCGGCGCTCGCTTTTCGAACTCTTGACGTGCTTGATCGGCAAGCTTGGTCGCTTGCGAGAACAAAGAGCTGCCCCATCCGGCCCACCCGCCTCCGCCGGTCCCCGAGACAGGCAGCGATGGCTCTGGCGCCGATGCACGCTTCTCAGTATCCATTGCAGCAGTAGCAGAAGGAGCTGCCGAGACTACCGCAATTGGCTCCGTTTCGCTCTTTGCAGCCGCTACTGGCGTACCAGCCACCGAAGGTGTACTCCCCTCCTTCTTTCTCAGTGAAGCTCTCGATGCGGTTCTACTCTGCACTAGACTATCGAGATCATCTAGCAAGCTCTGCGCCTCGTCCGGGCCCTTTTTAGATGCATCGTTCGAAGCGGCGCCAGAGGCGGAAGGTTTGTCGGCAGATTTGCGAGGCGGCTTAGCCGGTGGTGATTCGGTGCCGAGATTGTCGAGATCGGCGAGAAGATCGTCGACGTCTTTACGATTGCGTCGACTCATGCTTGCAAGGTATTCGAAGCGCTTGGTGCGGTAGCAGGAAGAGCTGCGAGGTGATGGGTTCGAGGGACAAAAGGCGGATGGTCCGAACGCGGCCAACAACTGTTTCTTTGGCTTGTGGAACGCGACTCAAACGATCCAAATCGGAAGACCCTGGAATCCAACTCGCGATTCGGCTTTCTCCACACATCCGACTCAGCGACAAGCTCACCGAGCACACGCTCCTGAACACCCCGCAATCTACTTACCTTCGAGTTCCGACGACACTTGCCGCTCTTCAAACAGAACACGGCTCGAAGGAGATACACTGACACCCTCGATAATCGTTTGCATGGACGACAGGAGCAGGCACCATGTCGACGCCAACCGCCGGCGCCAATCGCTCGACCCCCACAAATGATGCCAAATCATCCGTAACAGCTCGATTCCGCCTCGTCCTCCTATGGATCCTTTTCTCCGCCGCCAACTACGGCTACGGAATCTCGGAGCTCAATGCGCTCCAACCTATTCTGACTTGCTCTCGGCGCACACCTTCAGCAGCTGTCTCGACCGACTGCATCCCGCTCACGGAGTCACAATTCGGCATCGTCACCTCTCTCTTCACTCTAGGCGGACTTGTATCATCCTTCCTCATCTCACCGCTCTCGAAGTCACTTGGATGGGGTCGAAGAACGTGCATCACTGCATCGGCGAGCTTTGGTATCCTGGGAAGCCTCGTCCTCGCCCTGTCGTCAACACTGTCAGGCCTCGGACTCGGTCGATTCACCCAAGGCGTGGGTTCGGGGATAGGCGTTGTCATCGTGCCCATCTTCATCAATGAAATCTCTCCCGCCGCTCTTAAAGGCAGCAACGGAGTCTTGAATCAATTTTCCATTGTCGTGGGTATCTTTGCGGCTCAAGCGATTGGTGCAAGCTGGCTCGGGAGCGATGGATGGTGGTGGCGAAGTGTACCGGCTGTAAGTGGAATGCTTTCCGTGCTGCAGTTGCTCGGTTCGTGGACGGTGGCGTTGGAGTCTCCCGGGTGGCTAGAAGGAGAAGGAAAAAGCGCTTCGAGCGGCGATGAGGCTGATGAAGCGAGAAGGATGCTGTGGTCAGCCAAGGAGGTGCAGAGCTGGAAGGAGAGTCGCGGAAGCATCGGTTCAAGCGGCAGAACCGACGAGGAACGACGAGGACTTCTTTCCGAGGAACCAGACCGACCCATACCCGAAACATCAACGGAGCAAAACGTTGGCTTGACAGGCCTCTTTTCCGATCCAGAGCTTCGACCAGGTGCCTTGCTCGTCATCCTGACGCAACTCGGTCAGCAATTGTCCGGCATCAACGCCGTGCTGTACTATAGTGTTGGGATCCTCGGCTCCATCCTGCCTTCCCTCGCTGGATCCATTGGAATCCTGATCACCCTCATCAACATCATCATGACTTTCCCACCCATCTATCTCATCGATGAACACCGGGTCGGCCGCAAAAAGCTCATGCTATCTTCTGCACTCGTCATGAGTCTCACGTCGGCACTACTCGGTGCAGGCATCGTGTACGGGTATAACGTCGTCAGCGCAATATGTATGATCTTGATGGTGGCAGGGTTCAGCTTTGGGTTAGGTCCAATTCCGTTCGTCATCCTACCCGAGCTGGTCCCTTCGAGAGCAGTCTCAACAACCACCTCGTTGGGATTGACTTTGAATTGGACCGCCAATTTCATCGTCGGTTCCGCTTTTTTACCTGTCAAGAATTGGCTGGCTCAGTACGACCAAAGTCACACCGGAGGTGCGGTGTTTTGGATTTTTGCAGTCACGAACTTGATCACCGCCTTCATCGTGGCAAGGATGTACCGCTACACTCCCGAGTAAACTTGAATCGCAATGGAGCTCTCTTGACCAACATGTCAGTCGGTTCGTGTCGTTACAACGCAGGCAAACACTTGCAGCAACAACGGCAGCAACGATCAGAAAAGGTCTCTGAAGAATCAATTGAAATGCATCCACTTCTTCTACACACATTGCCCCTCCTCTATCAAGCAAAGTAGTCGCTTCTGCCCAAAGTGAAATCGTTGACCTCGGCCAGATAGTCGCCGAACTTGTGCTGGTCCTCGGACCACGTATCCTGGTGCGTCCTCTTGAAATCTGCTGCGCACTTCCTCACTGTCGTCGAGATGGGCACCGGATCATCCGTATGCTGAGCCACGGTCTCGACGATCAAGCTCGGCATCCAGTCGGGCACCTCGTAGGGGAAGGCAGCCAGCAAAGCAGAGGCGCCCAGGATGCCAGAATGAAGCTGAAGCAGCTGCGAATCGTAATGTGCGTCGCCGCGTCTGGGTACCTTTGTAGAAGAGACGGTCTTGGTGAACCGGTTCTTGAGCGTCTTGATCAGTCGACGTTGGGAGCAGCGGACGATGCCGGATAGTGTCGTTGCCGCCATCTCGCGGACTTCGAGGTGCTTGTCGCTGAGCAGCTCTAGCAAAAGCTCGACGATCGCATTGACCAGCTTCTCGTCAAGATAGAAGAGATTTTGGAAGTACATGACTTGCAAAACGGGCAGCGAGTCGAGTCGGGCACGCCACGAATCCACCGAGGATCGCGCCACCTGCAGCACCGTCTCGATCAGCTTGCCGGCATACTCCGAGGTGAAAGGGTAGGTCGAGATCTTCGTCAGGACGGCGCGCGCAAGCGCAGAAAGCTCCTTGTTGTCGTGCAGCTCAAGCATGCCAAAGATATCTGGGATATACTTGATCACCTCGCCGGCCAGTGCACTGTTTCGGTGGTCGCCCATGGTGGTCGAAATCCAGAGCAAGGCAGTCATAGCAGCTCGATCGTACTGAGAAGTTCCCTCGGCCGTCGGCTTCCTCTCGCTGCGCCATTGCGCCAGTTGCTGCGACAGCGTCTCCAAACGCCCACTGTACAGCTCCGGACGCGAGAGCAATGACCCATGTCCCGTGCTGCAAGCGTCGAGCATCAGTTCAACGCTGCCGAACGATGGATTGACTTGCAGCAGCTCGAGATCGGCGAGACCCTCACTGATGACGCTCCTCACCTCCTGAAAATGATTGTCAAAGTTGTCCGAGTAGATGCGGATGAATTCATCGGCGCCAAACGGTGCGAATTGTAGATTCATCGAAATCATGGCTCCGCGCAACAGATTTTGTGCTTTGGCCTGCTCCCAAGGACTGGCTGTGTTGTTGTCCTTGCCGATGTTATCGCGAGCCGCTTGGACGATGTATCTGACGAGCGGCAGAGCCCGGCGCGGGTCACGAGCCTGTAGCATGTATTCGATGCACGATTGCCATGCCGGCTGGCTGTCTGGCGTGCAACCCTCGAAAATCTTGGGCAGCAGCGACTCGAGCCACGACCAAAGCTTCGCCTGGTCCTTCATGTTCCAGTGCTTCGATCCACGGTAGACGCCACAGACAAGCTCCGCTGCCGCTCGATGTCGGTGGCGATCTTTCTCGGCAATGTATTGCTCCGTCGTTGTTTGAATAAACGGAAGCAGCTCAACACCAAAGATTTGGAAAATCGACTTGAGCAGTACAACCGAATCGCTACCCGGATAGTCGCGATCCTTCTCCTGCGCCAGGTGGCGGCAAAAAGATTGCCACCATGACTCTTGCGTGAGCTTGTCGCGCACCGCAGTCATGGTCGATTGCGACTTGGCATCCCAGTCAAAGACAACACCGTCGGCAGGCGGCGGATCGTAGAAGTCCTCTTCTTCTCCCCAGACCAGCCATCCCTGTGAAGGTTTGTCACGCAGCTTGCTTTCGGGTGTCAGCGGCTCAGCAAACGAAGCAATGTATTGCTGCGTCCACTCGCTGGAGACTGGCGTTGGCAGCTTTTCGGAATGCTTGAGGGGGTTCTTGCACTGACCGAGCAATAAGTCCTCATCGGTCGGAGCGAGCGTGCGCAGCTTGATGTAGTAGAGGATCTTGGTGACGGCTGCCTGAGCACAATGGCGCATCTTGGGATTTTCGGAAATCATCTGATCTGCCAGGTATGTGGCGGAATCCTCCGCCAGGGGCCGATCCTTGCGCACCAGCGCCCTCAGCAGACGAGCAGCAAAGATTGAAAAGGCCCAATGTGTCGTGTCCTTCTGGGCGAATTCGAGTGCTTTGCCTGTCAGCTCACCATGCAGATGGTCAATCCTGCCGAGACGAAGGAGCCGTTTAGCAGCTACAGCCTCGATGAGCTTCGCATTCGTGGTCTGCAACTCAGGTGGGAGCGCGCGTTCGAGAATGTCAGCAGCTTCATTGAGCGCCGGAGAGTCGACCTTGGCTGTCAAAGTTGAGGGCTCGGCGAAGCGGATGATGAAGTCGTTGATGATGCCGCGGATCAGCTTCTGGATCGAGGGCTTGGAGTGATGCTGGGCATCGAGAAGACTAGTGATGTAGTCAGAGCTGAAGCGTGCGTCTGTGATGCACAGATACGAGGCGCCTTTGCTGCCGAGCACGTACAAAGCGCCTTTCATCCGGTCGTCGGGGACGCCTGGCTGGACGGCCTCGATCAATTTAGGCAAACAGAGAATCCAGGTGCCATCGTAGACGCCGCCGATCGTATCGAGCGTGTTCTGTGCCGTTTGCCGAATGCCAACGTAGTTAGACATACAGAATTCCAAGATCTGCAAAATCAGTTTGTCGGCCAAGGGTGTTCGCTTGCGGTGGAAACTGTTTAGCCTTGCTCGGCTGGTATTGTAGAAAGCTGCGCGTCGAACAAAGAGGACGCGAGGAAAGGCCTTCTGCTTAGCGTAAAGTTTGGCAATGTTGCGGAAGAAGCTCAGGGAGCGCATGTGAGCTTTGTAGTCTTCCCCGTTGTAGCTGTAGCAGGTGAGATATGAACGGATGGAACGGACGAGCATCTTGACACAGTCGATCTGATCTTCCGCGCCCGAATTCTGCGTGCTCTCCGCGGCAAGGTGCAGGACTTCGCCGCATCGCTGCTTGAATGCGGCTACCTTCTGGTATCGTTCATCGTCCCGGTTCACGAGACAGAAGTGTGATTTGAAGCGAGGAGGGACCTCGACGAATTCGGGAACTTCATCACCCAGATCCATGGCCGGCTGTCCGCCTCCCTTTTCGTCCTCCTCGATCAAGCTGGGCATGCCGATCAGACCCATCCTGACCACCGTGAGGTAGCGGCAAAAGTCGTTCGACCAGGCCTTGTCTCTCGCAAGGCCCTCTACTTGAAGAGCTTCAACCTTATCGAGCGCTGGAATCACGATTTGGTCGAGAATATCGAAAGTCATGCCGATCTCGGCGTCCGAGGGCTCGTGCCAGCTAATCTTGACATCCTTTTCGTCGTACATTTTGCTCCAGAACAGATGAGAGCGCCTAGCAAACGCCTCACTCTCCCACGTCGCTTGGTTGACGAATCGCTGCTCTCGTGGATAGACGGAGGTCAAGGATGAGATCACCTTTTGGACCAACTTTCCTCCCGACGAATAGCCCCTTTCGCTCTTGCAACTAGTAGTGATGAGCTGAAGCACCGAGATCAAGTCGTCTTTGTATCCGAGAAGATGCTCGCCTGGTCCGTTCAGGACTCCTGTCAGCACACTGAGATTCCAATGCAAAGCAGCGTCACTTGGTGCTGGAAGACTCGTGCTGGTTGTTCGGGTCGAGCTCGCTCCGTTGGCAATCTCGGCGCGAATGTTGGCTACGCACTGAGGCACGAGCCTCTTGAGCACCATCTCGCTATCCGCACGAGCAAAGCAGCCTACAAGAGAACCGATGACACGCGCCGACGTAGCCGAGACGGTGTTTGCGCAATAGTCCGCGATCTTGCCAAACGACTTGTGCAGTAAGTAAGGACTCATAGCTCGGCAGACGGCATCAGAAGCCGCCATGATCATGTTGATGACCTGCTCTTCGGATTTTCCGCCCGTGCGACCGCCCTTGCCTTCTTCCGGCAACGTTTCGAAGAGAGACAGAACTCTTTGGAAGAAGGCTGTGACCCAAGCATCAAAGTCGGCAGTGCTGATGCGCAACTGATGATCCTCCTGCTCGCATGAAGCGCTGATGCCATCCTCTTCTGCAAGCACAGACGCTTCGGATGCATCGGCTTTCAGTTTTGGCTGATCCGGCAGAGGCTCGAAATCCTCTTCGTCGTCGGCGTAAGCCTCTGGCCTCGTCAGGTCGTCAATGCGAATCGAGAGAGTGGCCAAGAGCACAAACATGCACGTGCTCATGGTCTTCATCGGATCGTTGAGATCGATACCAGGAATGCAGAGTTGCAACAGCGGAACCAGATGCTTGCCGCCAGCTCGATACAGTTGACGAGAGGTAAAGACGGGCGATAGCGTCGAGAGCGCGGTGATGACGGCGTTAGTACGGTGCGTTGTCTCCAGCGCCTCGAGCGAGTTGAAAGCTCGGTCCAAGACAGCGGGAAAGACCATCTCGGGAGCGAGGATAGCCATCCTCTTCAAGCTAGCTTGCGACGCTGCAATGGTGATTGGGTCCTTGGAGAACATGGAGAGCAGGCAGACTGTGCGTAGGATCGAGACGACCTCGGTCTTGATTTCGTGAGTGAGACGATACTGCTGAGGCGTCTTACACTGCGGACGTTCCTCCTCTTTGGCACGCTTGAGAAATTCAAACATGATCTGCTGCACCAAATTGGATAGCGAGATCTGCCACATGCCCCAGTTGGAGGGATGGAAGTAGCTCTCGGTGGCTTGCACGAATTTGGCGAGATGATCGAGCGCCTTGGACCCGGCTGGATACGTTGCGGTGGGTCTCTTGGCGGCTGATATGTTCGGTGAAGAACCTTCGGCAGGGGTCGGAATGTCCGATGCTGTCGCTGACTCTCCGACACTGGGCCCATCCTTTGCTATGGAATAAGCAATGATGACAGCAAAAGAGCGGAGGCGATCCGTTGGTTTTTTCATCTTGAGGGTAGCGCCCGACGCTGCAGCATCTGGGCCGCTTCTGACGCTAGCAGACTGAGCCATGAGCGCAGCATTAGCTGCTTTGGATGATCCGACGGGGAGTCCGGCAGACTTGAGACACTTTGTCATGATGAGCGAGTATTGCTGCTCGGTGAAGATGGCGATCTCGCTGAAAAGTCCGGGCTTTCCTGATGGACTTGCCGTTCCTGACGATGTTGCCGAGTCGTTGGATTCTGCCATGGGGTTAGACTCGCTGACTTGGATTGGCTCGTCGCCATTCGGTCTGGATGCAGCCACGCCTTCGGCCGACAGGACTTCCGGACGCACCGTGGCTTCAGCGAGCGAACCTGCACGTCGGGCAGAGGAGGCCGAGCTGATCGACGGATCCGTGACGTGCATCTCGGCCAGTCGAGCAAGCAGGTCAAGCATCTGATCATCAAATAGAGATGAATTGAAGCTCTCCCACAAGCGGAACATGGTGGGAAGCCATCGCTGCGGGTGACTGATGGGCAAAAAGTGGACGAGGAAAGCCTGCGTTGCGATAACCGAGTTGAGATTCGAGCCGTCCATCTTGGGCGAAAAAGTGCGCAGCATTTCGTCTGCTTCGCTGGCTGGAAAGAAGCGTTGAGCTGTCTCTGCGAGGTCGAGAAGAACATCGGCGATGTTGGTCAGTCCGGTCCTGCGGCGCTTGGGGAAAAGTTCCTTTTCGAGAATGTTGTAGAGCGGCCTCCATGGCAAGACGAGGTCTTTGATGTCGCACTTTTTCTTGTTCTCGATGAGGGTCATGCACATGTTGGCAGCAAGTTCAATGCACCGAGTGTTGAGGCCGGGCAGCACAGCAAGCTCGTAATAGAGCCGAGCGAGCCGCGCCCTCGTTTTTCGGAGGATGGGATATTTGAGCGACAGGAGACATTGCAGTCGGTGGTTCCACTGAACGAGACCGATATCGTAGTCTTTGGTACGTACGCAGTCAACGAGTCTGCGAATGATGTGGTCGAGACGAGCGTCGAATTCCTCGAGGGTCTCGCAGGCGTAGGGCAAGCTGTTAGGATAATCGAGCTGCAAGCTCCGGTTTTCCGTCTTTTGCTTTTTCGCAGGCTGTGGTGCGCCGTCGAGGGTCAGGATGGGCATCTCCTCGTCTTCATCTTCGTCAATATCGACAGCCGGCTCCATGGGGCTATCGACCTCGAGGACGTCATCGTCGTCCATGGCTGGTATCTATGCTACCAGAGAATGTTGTGCGATCAGGGCGTTCCGGAAATTGGGGGCGCAATGACGAAGGAGAGAGAAGGAAGCCAAGAGACTCTATGCCTTGAGTTGTGAACAAGTTGGCCTCCGAATATCGAAGAAATGAATCCGAGGTTGGACGCTGCTGAGTTGTTCGTGGGTTGGAAAGGGAGCAGGCGTTGGATCCAGCTGTACAGTGTGAGGGTGTATAAGAAGGAGTTCGAGGTGGTGCAGTTGAGTGTCACTTTTGTCGGCTGACGCGGTCCTCCACACCCATCAAGCCGCGCAATTCAGCCCAAAGTGCTCAGTCTGTCAACATATTCCGAAAAACAGTTTTATTTTTTGAAATCTAAATCCGAAGGCGAAGAGGTCGCGTGGACAGCGATCGAAGATCACCTCAAGAGCGCTGAAGTTTGAAGAGACATCAGCAACTCGCTGATTTGAGGATGCGGGCAAGTGGAGCCACAACGGCATCGAGCGGTGGTATACAAGTCAAAATCGAGTAGATTGCGTTGGTTGCGGGAGATCGAAAATGTACAAGGTAGAGCGAGGGCAGGCTGTTGGCGTGTGTGTGCTCGGAACTGAGATGCATCGCAGTCACAGATCGCATAGCTCAACAGCATCCGTTCTTCTTTGTCTGTCCTCCATCATCGGCACTGGGCTGAACCGTAATTGTTTCTCCTCCTGATGGCTTGATCACATCGTCCGACGACTGCAATGCCTTGTTGGATACGATGCGGTAAATTTCTGAGCGGTGAGACAGGTCATTGGTGCAGAAAAGCGGCAAGCATACGTAAGAGACGCGAGGGTCGCAAGGGAAGCGAAAGGGGCAGGGGAATCTATAGTCAGTAAGCAAGAAGACAAAGCATTCTCAAGCTCGGCTCGAAAACGAAAGAACGAGACTCTCCGTGACGTGCTTACCTGTGAGAATATTCTGGAAGGCCTGCTCTACATTGGAAGCGTCGAGAGCCGAGGTTTCGATGAATGAAAGATTGTTTTCGGCTGATGGGGAGAAGGCACGCAAGATTTGAGCAGCGAAGGAGTAGTGGAAGAGTCAAAACAGAAAGTGAGTGAGCCAGACTGTTCATGTAAGGATCTCGTCAAGGCCGCGTGACGTTCCATGTTACGGACATCTCGTGGAAGAGCGGTTCCCACGTCGGCTGTGACAGAGGGTCGAGGGCATGGCTACGGGGCGCACTTACCAGCAAAGGCTTTTGCCTCCTCGGTGGGAACAGCACGAAGGTGTCGCAAATCGCTCTTGTTTCCTACCAGCATGATGACGATGTTGCTGTCGGCGTGATCGCGCAATTCCTTGAGCCATCTCGAGACGTTGACGTAGGTGGGGTGCTTAGCAATGTCGTAGACGAGCAACGCACCGACGGCACCACGGTAGTATGCCGAGGTGATGGCGCGGTATCGCTCCTGTCCGGCGGTATCCCAGATCTGAGCCTTGACCGTCTTTCCATCGACGGAAATGCTTCGAGTAGCGAACTCGACGCCGATGGTCGACTTGGACTCGAGACTGAACTCGTTGCGGGTGAATCGCGAGAGAAGGTTGGATTTACCGGTACCGCTGTCTCCGATCAGCACGACCTTGAAGAGATAATCATAGTTGGATTCTGCGGCCATGATGATCAGTGTGGCTCGGAAGTCTGGCTGTTGAGACGAGCCAATGTGGAGCGCTTTTGGTTTCGGAATCGAATAGCGTTTTGAATCAGCAAAGACTGCTCTTGGAAAGGAACCAAATTCGCGTCAGGATCGGATTGCGGTGGTTCGTGCGGCCAATGCAGAATGGCCGAGGGTCCTGGAATACGAAGTGAATCCGTCTGGTGGACTTCGGAAAGCGAGTCAAGACAGAGGAAGCCAAGCGACTCCTGAGGTGGCGAGGCTAGATGGAGGAGAGATTGGTGGTGGTGCTATGGTGGTGGTGATGGTGATGGTGATGGTGATGGTGATGGTGATGGTGATGGTGATGGTGATGGTGATGGTGATGAATACGGAAGCGAGCGAATGTCACGAGTGCGCCAGTGCAGCGAAAAGTGAAAGCGAGCCTTGCTGTGCCCAAAGATAGCCCGCGTCTGGCTACGAGACAAAAAGTGTAAGTGTGTGTCTGAAATGCAGCTGCAGCTGCTTTCTCGCCAACGAGCCAACAGCAAGCAACACACGCAATCCGCCGCGACCCCCGCGCAAACCAGCTGTGCGGCCAGACCGCCGTTCGGAAATTCACACTTGGCCTGCCCTTTTTGCTGAAGAGCTCACGCGCATCTTTGCAAAAGCGCAGAGACTTCACTTTGAAATTTGGCTGGCAAATTTGATCCAGCAGTCGTTGGCTTTCAAGCCTGACAATTCCAGATCAATTCAAAAAGTAATACAGTTAGCACGACAACTACACGCTTCCGCAGAGTACATTTTTTACAATCGCTCGATCGGAGGCCCCGACCATTCGCACAAGCAGAACTGGAAGTCTCTTTGCACATTACGTTTTGCAAGACAAGGCAGCGGTATCAAATGGCATTTCACATGATGGCGACAATAACTGTTACCGTTGTTGCGGAGCAGGAGCAGGAGCGTCGTAAAGGAGGTTAGTACACTGTGCAAGCCTTCGTAAAACAGCCGAACCGTCAAGGGAAAGACAGGAGCAATTCCGACGACCTTGTTGCAGAACGACGACAGCTCAGTGATGCATGTTTGGCTGTATGCGATAGTCACTCTTCAATACAATTGCAGTCTGGGGCGACACTGGCTGCTCATCATCGCTGTCGTCGTTGCAAAGCAAGGTGGATGGGAAGATCCTGCTAACCTTGCTATCGGAATGCAAGAAAAGAAACTTACCTGAAGTGATCGAGCCGACCTCGCTGACCTTGGAAAGAGCAACGAGACGGCAGTACAGATACGGCGAGCGAATCGAGATCGCTTCTCATTTACTGATGAAGGGGAATCACCCTTACTTACCTGGCTCCATCCAGAGCATCCTCATCGAACGGGACTCGATACGAAGCTGCTCCAGAAAGATCCGATGCGGTCTGGGAAGAATATCGGTCGAGAACGCTGCCGACTTGCAAACGACGCGGTCCACCTCCGCAATGACCTAGATCCTGGGACGATGTGCGTCGGGATTCTCACGAAGAGACTCACCATCGCCATCCTCGGGCACATCACGTGGACATCGGCGACGAGCGCCGAATGCGGTGGACCGAGCCTCGCCGGTATCAGCAGAAGCAAGCGACCCATCCCATCTGCCACGAGGAGCAGACAGGACGGAAGGGACGGCTGTGCCGACTCCTTCTGTTTCTCTTGAAGACGGGAACGCGAACTTGGCACGGAGAAAAAGTCCAAGCTCGAACTTTTGTGTCTGTTGGATTGCAGATGCCATCGGAGCAAATCACTCATCGTCAGCACATCGCATCACTTGACATTGACGGCCTAGCTGAAGCGCAAAGGCACCCGTTGATGGCGAGCTTGTGATAACATACCTTCTTGGATTTTTGTTCGAAGAGAAGAAGAAAGGAGTTGCTCTCTCTCGAAAAGCTTTTCTAGCAGCTAAGTTACACTGTGATTCGCAGAGCGGAAAAACAAGGATTCGCGCCGCAGAACACCAAAAAAAAAATCAATCCCAGAAGAAAGGAAAATAGAAAGGCAAATTCGCCAATGTGAGACCTTTGTCTTGCTGACAGATTCGTTGGTTTTGTTTCCATGCCGAGACGCGTGTCAACGTGAGACTGTGATCTTCTGAAGAGTGCGTATTGGACCCTGAAAAATGGTGTTGCTGGGTGATTCTGCAATGTCTCTTTTGTCCTCTCTCTTCTCCTGACATCACAGTGCGCACCTGCGGTGGGGACAATCACTTCGGCCAGAACCGCCTCTTCGATCAAAGCCGACGTAAGCAGTGCGACGGCTATTCAGTCCATCTTCTCGTCCCAGTACCATTTGGTACCGCATTGCGATTCTAGATGTCGAGCTTCCCCTCTTCGCCTGCGCCTTCGCCAGGCTCGCCCGCCTATCGCAAAGGTGTCGCATTCGGTCAACCAGGATGGCGAGCCTCTCGCGCCTCGAAGGGCAGCTCGAGCATCCTCGGGTCCCCTTCTCAGCGAGGTGCCGCCGATGTATCGGCTTCGCCGTCCTTACGAGGTGGAACCCCATCCTCGCTGCCAGGCTCTCCACTTGTTCGCAACGCTCCTCGCTTGAGCGTCCAGCACGCACAGGCGTCAAGATGGACCAGCACGCCGGACTCGATCGGCTTCGGACAAGGCCGAGACGAGGGTCATTCGCACATGTCGACACCGAGCGAGGAAATGCCGCCCACACCTCTTCCTCCACGGAAGCGCTTTGTTCGCAAACGGCCGCTTCTCGAGCGCATCCAACAGTGGCCAGTCGACGCATATCATCGCATCACATCCTCCGTGCTCGACCTCGAAGAGCACATTTTCGCAGATCAAGCCGGCAACGTTCTCGGCATCGTCCTGCATGCAGCGTCTCTGCTCGCGCTCTTGCTTTCA
This sequence comes from Ustilago vetiveriae, assembly GCA_928722275.1. NCBI lineage: Eukaryota > Fungi > Basidiomycota > Ustilaginomycetes > Ustilaginales > Ustilaginaceae > Ustilago > Ustilago vetiveriae. Next base: position 934,159 of record CAKMXE010000003.1, read on the forward strand.
CCTGAATCGAGCCTAGGATCTTGGCTCATGAACAAGCCGGCCTTCCGGAGAGCACAGAATCCAGCCATCGCCTACGAGTATTTGGTCAGCCATACGGGCGACGAGTATGCTATGGCAGATGCACTCAAGCGCCATGCACGGAAGAGTGCCGTCCACCAAGCGTCCGATCGTTTTTTCAGATTCGCGTCTGGCGCAATATTTGTGGTTGTCTTCGTCACGAGCTGCGCCAATGCCTTCTTTTTCTTCACCAAGCGCCGGACGTACAAGTTCTACTCGCAGCCTAGACCAAACGAACAGACTAGTTCCAGCATTCAATCAAAGCACGGCGTTCGACAATTGTCTATGTGGGATCCTAGCCCGTATACAGCCAATTTGTTCGCCACGTTCTCACCGGCCCACGCGGTCATCTACCCGGCAGCCGCGCTGATCTACATGGGCGTATTTTCGTGGTTCGTGTTTGCATTCCTGCTCTTGGCAGTCTCGGTACCGGTTCATTTGATTTTGCATCAGTATCAGCAATTGGTCAAGGACAGGGGTGTCGTTCAAGCAGCTGTGCTGACCGAGTACAATGAAAAGTACGTCTACCCTCGCGCTACTCCGGTCGTGCGCGATCAGACCACTCAGACGGACATCTGATCATAACACACGCAATCATACCCCATCAAGCACCAGCATTTCTCTTACATTCCGCGTCTTGCAACTGTGCTATCTAAAACTTTCTAATACCTGCCTGAATGATCAGTAGTTGCGGAGGGCATACACTTGGGTCCACGCTTTGCAAAGACCGATTCTTAGCTCCACAGTCTCTAGTTGGAGCGAGGCGGAACGATTCCGACCCTTTGCAGAAGAGAGGAACGCCGAGCTCGGTTTACGGAGGCAGCGTCTTCTGGGTTGAAGTCTAGGTCGTGGCTGAAGCTGAGCGTTGGAAGAAAGCTTATCGTTAGGGAAGCCTCAATATGGAGTGCCCACGAGCTTATCCGAATACTCACCAGCATCGTTTGGCAAAATGACACGATCCGTAGCTACCTCGGTAAAGCAGAAGGACAAACGAGACGAAAAGATGGTCAGCGGACACGAGTAGGAGCACAGAAATGCCTGGATGTGTGGCCAGGACGAGCGACCTACAGCTTGAAGCGCTTGCACGGTTTGGTCTTCCAGAGAGGATTCCGTTCCACGTGACGCAACTCGTGTTCTCCATGGGCAAACTGACAACGGCTATCAGAAGGCATTGACAATGAGAAACTTCAGTGAGGGTCCATCACCTTGCCTATCCATTTGAGGTGTAGCCGGTGGTACTCACTCCCTGTAGTAACAAAAGCCTTTCTCTTCCCAGTTGCGACACATCTCTGTCTTGTACAAGGCTTCTTTCGGATTGAAAGGGGAAGGACCACGGACAGCATCTTTACGACCATTGAATTCGTTCCGAGAAGTGTCGATCGCTTGAAGTCGGGAAGCAGCCTGAGTAGAAAAGGCTGGTCCAGCGAAGCCAGCCTGTGTGTTCTGCCAGTGGTAGTGATCAGCCAGTCGATGCGTGAGACTGGAAGCTCCGGATGATGGGATCAGAAAGTTCGACGAGGTATGCAGGGGAACGGGGAGGCTCGGAGTGTGCATGGCGCTGTGCGAGTCAAGTTCGATGCCAACGTTGCTTGCGCTAAGAGAATTCTGCTGAGGCGTGGTTGGTCGAGCTGTCACTGGCTGCAAGCGGCTGTGGGACCGAAATCCTACTTGCTGCTGAGGTCGAGGAGCAAAAGGCTGTACCTGGGCAGAGCCCAATAGCTGAGACTGCTTGATTATGTCGTCAAATGCACCGCGATTGTCAGAGTAGAAGCCTCCCTGAGCAGGGTGGGCAGGCGTAGGCTCGTACACGGGACCAAAGCCCTGCATGATAGAAAGATCCAGGTCCCAGCTGGGGAAGGACGGCCAGGTGTGTGAGTCCTTGTTAGATCCGCTGCTCGAGGACAACGACGCTGGAGCTGTTCCGTCACAGCTGAGCTCGGAAATAGGAGAAGAGGACAGACGAGCGCCTTGGTCAATCCAGGACGAGTCTTGATAGAAATCGAGCTCTGCCTCGGGCCAGGAAAGCTCTGGCTGACGGGGCTCCCGATGAGGGAACGCTGCTTCGCTCAGATCGAGCTGGCTCAATTTCTTGACTTGCTCAGCTAGAGGATCCGAACGGCGACGGACATGCTCTCTCCAGAGCTCTGTGACGTTGAGAATGTTCATTTCAGCCCTTTCTGGGACAAATCTCGGAGTGTGCAGGGGGCCTTGAAGCTTGTGGAGCTCGGGAAGGGGCAGCGAGCGAGCGTAAGAGCTGGCGTGCATTCCTTTCCTGGCTGATTGAAGATTATCCCCAGGATGAAACATGACGGGAGGTAGATGGCTGCATGCAGAGGGACGGTCCAAGGTAGGGATGATGAAAGTCTGAGCAAAAGGTGAAGGGTCAGTACGTCTCTAGACTGCAGCAAACGCAAGCGCGATTCGGATTCCGCACAAAGGGTCTTCGCTTGGGAATGATTCGCATCCAAAGCGGAGAAAGTGCGGAAGGAATATAAAGATAACGGCAAACAAAGCTTTCGAATCACTACAAGTCCGGAACTGAAAGAGAAGGAGAACCGAAAGAGGGGCGTGCCGTGGTCGAGCACGACAGAAGGCAAAGGGGGAGGACAGGCGGACTGAGATGCGTTCCTCTTATAAGAGGAGCTGCGACGGTCTTCAAGCGACAACGCAAGAATGAAACGCCAAAAATGACAGGGCTACATGAAGAGCTCTGCGCCTGCGTATTTCGACCACTTGCTGTCAAGGACGGCAGGCTGAGCGCCGTGCGGATGGCCAATGCGCACGACAGTAAAGCTACGCAAAACGGATGAGCCGATCGGAATGAGTTGTGTCTCCAAGACCTAACCGTCTTATCGGATGCGCCGACACTGCTCGGGTTTGCGCATAAGCTTATTGGTTCGGGCTGAATCCGCTGGTTAAAAAGGCAGAAAACGCGTTTCCGCAGCCGTCGCTTCACGTCGACAAAATCCCCCGTGCTCTTGACCAACACGTTCGTCCCCGCATTCTCGTGTCTCAGGACTTATGCCGTCTTCCGTCTACGGACATAAGTCGAACTATTTTGGCGGTGGCACGACAGCGCTTGAGTTTTGCGAAGCAGATCTTGACTGCATGTCTGCGCACATCGACGGCTCCGGTCTAACTGTCAGACTGCCGTTTAGCGCACGCCAACAACTCTTCTGCATCTTTGCTATGACGTCCAAGCTGTCGGTACGTGCGAACGGAGAGTTGCAGTGCGATTCGCGCTGAGCTGCTTCACCCACCATAAGTCTCTCTGCACAGAGAGCACAACGACGTCGATTCGTCTTCATATAGCATTCTCATACCATTAAAGCTCGGCAGGTAGCCGGCAGAATCAACGAATCGACGCTATCAACAGTTTCTTCTGAGGTGCAATCAAGTCTTGAGTCGATTCCGTACTCGGACGCTCTCTGCTGATAGCAGACCTGCCCTCAGCCTCGAACTTGGACGGAGCCCTGCTGTAGAGGTGATGCTTTGATGTCCATGGCTTGACAAGGTTGAAAAGTCTGTCTTCACCTTCCAATCCCAATAGAGTTCTAAGCTTTCGCGGTGGGTCAAATGCACAGGCACCTCAGCGGTGTCTCGTTTTTTTTTTTCTTCTTCCTTTTTTCTGTGCTAGGGCAAGATGCTTCTGTGTGCAACTTGAAAGCGCGGCGAAATTTTTTATTCGATTTTTTTTAAAACGTATAATTGTTTATTCGTGGTCGTGGCTCCGTTCGCAATTCAACAGCAGCGAGGCGGTTCTTCCGCAATCCGAGCAGGCCTCAATGATTCCTGACTTTGATTGAAACAGTGAAGTGAACAGTCGCTGTCATCGAGTTGCGCCCCTTCCCCTTCCTCATCCTGCCGAGAGCATCCCGTCTCACCACTGTCGACCTCCGCCCTACACCCTCTCCGGACCACCAGATCGCGAGCAAGTGACGCTCTCGCGCTACGATCGCGCAGTTCACCCCATCGAAATTTGTTCGCGTCTTGTATACTCTCATTAAAGCATACTGTACGCGCTCCACTTTGGGCGCGTGTCTTCTATCTGTTGTTCTCCGCCTTGCGTTCCAAGCTCAGCAACCCTCGTTTGCTCGTATCGTCGAGCAAAGTCCGCACGCAGCACACATCAGCATCTCCGTTGCTGTTGCCATCAGTCCGCCGACACCAACACTGGCAGCCGCGTACTCGCGGAACGCGCTCACATTGGTTGATTCGTGACCGAGGACCATCACAGACTCGACCAGAATGGCCTCCCCTCTGCGCAGATCGACGCGCAGCGCAAAGAATCCCGATGCCTCAGCCACCACACCGGAACCATTCATCGACTCGCCGTCCAGCTCGCCGAGCAAACCCGACCGCAAGCGCAAGCGACTAGATGACCTGAACGACGCCGGCGGAGCAAACGGTCATGACGCCGACGCAGCCAACGATACCAGCATGGACGATGCCAATGAAGGCGCTCATGACGCTTCGAAACCCAATGGCGACACGAGCAACGTCGATGCCATAGCCTCGGGCTCACGGAAGCCACAGCTGTCCAAAAAGATCCGGTCACTGCTTGGCCTCGCGGGATCTTCGACCACTTTCAAGCATACATCACCTCGCACACGAGCCGACCTGAACGCAGCTGCTGAAAAAGTGCAAGATCTCGTGTTGAGCGAGGCCGATGCTCAGAAGTTGTCCGCCATTCTGTCTGCTATGAACAGCGCCGATCTCATTGCTCTTGCTCCCCAAGCATCCATAAAAGGCAAATTGCGCGGCGCTGGCGGTTCAACCGAGCCAGAAGCTACACTTCGAGACCTGCTCCGTCCCGGAACCTCTCTGCGTGAGCTCAGCGCTCACCTTCAAAGTCTTCGCGAGTCGCTGCTGGCTAGGCCTGACCTCTCTCGTCATCTTCAAGCAGGGCAGAGGGCAGCTCCAACTCGACAGGTGTCTGACGACTTAGCCAGACTCTCCGCTTTGACTCTCGTTCTCGGTCTTGTCGATCAGCTGGCATCGCGCTTGCGCCAGACAGACCCCAGCACCGATATGCTCAAAGGCGAGCTTCTGACTTCCTTTGTGGAAGACCGCGCAAGGTCGTTGGAGGCCAGGAACGCGCGCAAACTCGGCAAAAAGAGCCTTGACGCCGTCAAAGAGACCGAATTGATAGGCGTTGATCCTGTCCATCAGGATGACGTGGATTCGTCAGCCAATCGTTACGCCTTGCACATGCGGCTGCCACGGGGAGAATACTTTACCAGAGCCATCGCCCTCGACCGACAACAGCTCGGACAAATCGATCCGGCACAAGCCGACGTCGTGCAGATCAGTGGACAAAGCGAAGCGCAAATGCGCGCACTCAAGCGTCAAGGCCTGGTCCCGACACCCACCCTCGGGCAAAGGCTGGGAAAGACCGGTCATCGTCACCGCATCGACTCCAAACGGCTACTTCAGCAGCATGACAGGCTTCAACCGGTCACATTCCTCAGCTACGGAAACTACGGCTCTTTTGCACCCACCTACGACTCTTCTGCTTCGTCTGCGAGTTATGCGACCACTACCAACCTCTTGCGCAACTCCATCCGTGCTCAGCGTTCCATCTCTCTGTCCTGGGGTGAGGAGCCTTTCCAATGGAACGATGAGCAGGCAAACGAAGGAGACGATCTCGATTTGGACCCGTTCGGAGATTCTTCGGACAGCTTCGACGCCGATGGGGACATTTCCATGGACGCAGCTCAAAGCGATGAGCTGGTGGATGCTCTGCAGAGCTTGCTGAAGGGAGTCGATCCAAAGCAAGTCAGTCAGAGCTTGATCAGGCTCGATCAAGACGAACTTGTCACTGCTCATCTTCGTTTCAACATGATGCTCCTGCATCGCTTGCAGGAGTTCCAGTGGGCCAGACTGCGCAAGTCTTATCATCCAACCGTCTCCGGTCGCCCGAGTGGAAGCGCAATCGAGGATGAGTCCCCAAGTGCAGAGGAAGAGGCGACGGCGGGCTTGCTGCTCGAATCTCTCAGCTCGCTCGTTGCTTTGCGACCACGAGCGGTCGATCTCGTCTCCAACGCTGTCGACACTGTTCTTCCAGACGCCGACAAGCTGCGAGCCTTCTCCGCGAGCAGCGGCGCAATCGATCCGGATCTACTTGGCGATGTTCGCGATGGCTTTTGGGGAGCGCTCGACGCCAACGTGGTCAAGGTCAGCAAGACCGGGTCTGTTACTTCAGAGACACCGTTGGTGCTGCGCGATGACACAACGATCCGCCTCACTGATGGAAGTGGATCGAAGGCGAAGAAGCCCTCGCGCAGAATCGGTGCTGGTGGTGGCAGTGGGGAAGATCGCGGTCGAGGCACTCTCGAGCGCTTTGCATCGAGCCGCACGTACGACCAGAAGCAGGATCGTCACGACGCCGAGCAAGGTCGAGCAGATGCCGTGTCAAGTGCCGGTGGCGAGCAGCGACCCTCTGTCCCGAGAGCAGATATGGCCTCGCCTGCAACAAGGCCCGCAGCCATGTCGCCAAACGCCCGTATGCACTCCGGATACGGATCTGGCCCCGCACCCGCAATGTCGCCACGAACTCAACGAGGTGTGCCAGGCCCCAACGCTTCCTACGCTTTTGCTAGTCCCACCGGCGGACTGAGCCATCACGGTCGTCCCGGGTCGTCACACGCCCAAGCTTCGTTCGCCCATCCTGCAGCCAATTGGCCTGGACCAGGTCAGCCGACGCGCCAATAGTAGGATGTTTCTTGCAGCGGCATCGCTCGATCGTGTCCCCTAGCAGCTTTCATGTGTGCTAGTATACTCGGGTTGAACCAATTGTCACCGTTCTCCATTCATCCTGTGCGTCCAAAGTGTGATGCAAGTTCAGGTCAGACTTCTTCATTCTGGAGCGAAAAAAATGAAATTGTTAAATTTACATCGACGGCAAGCAGCGGCACGTGACGGTCAGATCGCGGTGAATCGTGAGTGTTGGTCTTCCTTTTGAGAATGTAGAAATTTGATTGACCTGCAGCTTTGTGCGCTAGACAGCATAATATGTTCTGCTGTGCTAGGCAGAGGCGGAGGTGAGCCCATGCTCGGTCAGCGTCAAGGTGTTTCACATCCATCATCATCTTCGTCAAGGTAACACATGGCAGTCCAAGGCTTTACTGTAACGTCTATCTAGCCTACCGAAACAAAGCAAGCCGTGCAACGCTGGGGAAGCTTTATTTCGGGAAACAGCTTACCTGACCATCGACAAAAAGCTGAGCATTCGTCAGGGCAGCATTCTTCGGTAGCGGTCACAGGCTTGCAACCCGCCGTCGTCATCACCATGGACTCTCCGCTCAAAGATGTATCCGCGAATCTGCGAGACATGAAGCTCGGCGCTTCACCAAGCAAAGGCGGCGCACTGAAAACCAACTCGGCGCGATTGGGACTGTCGCGAAAGGATCGCCTTGACTCTGTCCCTTCGTCCTCAGCTGATCTCAAGATCGGTATCACCAGAGACTGGCAGGGACCAGACAAGGCTCTGAAGCCCAAGGTGGCCGCGAGCATTTCCGTGAGTTTGATCGAGCTACAAGTGTCGGAAGTGCTACAGACACGGTCTGATTGCTGACGAGATCCTTACCCTGAACAGCGTGGAGACCGATACATCCCGAATAGAGAACTCAGGCGGTCGACAACACCCCACTCGCATGCTGATGTAGATGGAGACACCATCCGCTCGCAAATGTCTAGCGATGCTACAGATCCCAACATCGCAGCCAACATCGCAGCAGCCAATGCAAATCCTACCGACCTAGACGGACATCCGTCCTTCGAGGACTCGATCTCCGCAGAGATGGGACAGCGGATCCTTTCGTTCTCTGCTGCACCTCCCAGCTCGCTGGCGAATCCCGATGTGAGGAGCCGATACGCCATGACCAAGCCCAAATCCGCCTTGCCCAGCAGTCTGCAAAGTGCAGGACGTCGAAGAATTCCAACAACACCAGAACGGACCTTGGATGCACCCAGCATGGTCGGCGACTTTTACTACAATCTGCTGGACTGGTCTTCGACCAACATGGTCGCAGTAGCGCTGCAGACTGGGCTCTGGATCTGGAATGGAAACACCGGTGATGCAAGTGCGCTCTTAGACACATCGAACCAAGCAGAAAAGGTGGGTGGAGGAGGACTGATCACAGGACTTCGATGGGATGCAGACGGCAACATCCTTGCTGTCGGTCTGGAGGGTGGATTCGTGCAGATTTGGGATGTTGAAAGCAGCACTCGTATGCGAACACTCAAGCCAAGCGGCGATGGTGGTGCGGACCACGCTTCGGTCAACGTTGCAGCCTGGGCACCGGACGGAACCCTCAATGCCGGTTTCCAATCCGGCATCATCCGCGAATATGATGTTCGAGAAAGGGATGCGGTCACCCGAACACTAGAGAAGGCACATCATGGCCCCGTTTGCGGCATGGAATGGCGTTCAGATAGCGCATTGATGGCATCAGGGGGCAACGATAATGTGGTAAAAGTATGGGACCGCCGCACGTCTGTTGCCAAGATGCGCAAGGAGAATCACCAGGCTGCAGTCAAAGCGCTCGCGTGGTGTCCTCACAACCTCAGTCTTCTTGCCACGGGTGGAGGAACGAGCGATCGGAACATTCACTTTTGGAACACGACGCAAAACTCTCGTACAATGACAATCAACACGGGCGCTCAGATCACCTCGTTGCACTGGGCACCTCACTATCGAGAGATCGTCTCGACCCACGGGTTGGGCACAACGGAATCCAGCAAGGGAGTGCTCAACATCTGGTCGCACCCGCAAGGGACCAAAGTGGCAGAGATCGAGGCGCATGAAAAGAGGGTTCTGCACTCGAGCCTCAGTCCTGACGGCGAGGTGCTGGCAACGGTCAGCGATGATGAAGAGCTGAAGCTCTGGAGGATCTTTGAAAAGCCGCAAGAGTCAAGCAAAGGCAGCAAGACGGCCGGAGGATTCGGATCCCACAGTGCTGGCGGGGGTCTCAACGTCCGCACTCTTCGTTAGTACCATAAGCAGAGACATTTGTCTCGCTCTGTTCGCTCATGACATTATCGTTATCATCATAGCAGTTCCTAGACCAATTCGCATCAGAATGTCGTTTGCCATTGCGATTCCCCATAATCTTACACAACGTGAACAGGAGACTGCGTGGCGAAAGAAGTTTCTCGATTGCTTGACGAGCTCTTCCACTATCGTTCAAACTTGCATCCAGGCGTCACAGTCATGGTCTGTTCGACGCGCGCGCTGTCCACGGTCATTCGCGATCATAGACCAATTTGTGACGTGTCGCGTAAATTGCAACCTCAATTAACGCGTCGAGCAAAATGCGCACGAGTCGCGTTGGCATAGGAAAGGGAGAAAATAAAGAGAGAATGGGCACTGAAGCTGTGTCGTCGGCAGAGCCTGTTGTGGTTTAGACGGGCACCTGAACAGTCGCAAGAGAGAAAAAAGGCTGTGGAAAAAGGCTCAGAGCATGGCCAAAGCAAAGGTCGCTCAGGGCAGGAGAGGCAGAGAGTGTTTTCGTTCAAAGCAACACACTGCCGCTGTGTTGACAAGCAACACAGAAAGTTGGCGTGCGAGCCTGTTGTGTATCTATCTCTTCTTCGTCTCCGCACAGCGAGGATTCAAGTCGACCAAGTCGAGAAACTCGGAAGTTGCTTCTGCACAATCTGGTCCAGCAGATCGTTCTTCTCCTTTCCGTCGTCGGCTCACCAAGTTGGTTCAGGATCATCACTTCTAGCGACAAGTCACCGCCTATCCTTCTGTCCGCTTACAATAACAGATCGAATCATCGGCGGGGCCATTCCCTCACCGTCAACTTGTCAGAACCATGTCGACCCCAGGCGGTCCCTCTAGCGATGCCGAGATGCGCGATGCTGATCAGCGTACGCCTCTGGCACCCGCTTCCCTCTCGAACCGCAACCCAGCGGGCGCTTCGTCGCCACTAGCTTTTCCATCGAGCAGTCCGCTCAAAAGCCAGGCTTCAAATGCGAGAGCACCACAAAGCTCATTAGGAGGTAAGTTCATCTTGCACACACGCATGCAGCCACCTTCCTCTTCGCCGCGATGCTGACGCGAACAACCTTTATGACCGCTTTCCCATCGATTTGTCTCGGCAGCTTCATCGCCCCTGCACTTCCCTACTTCGTCTCCATCGGCTCGAACGTCGAGGGGTCAGAGGACGCCTCTCGCCTCGGCAAGACGCAGCCAGAATGAGAACCGTCTGCCTTCGAGCAGCAGCGGTTTCAGTCGACTCGACGAGCCGCTCTTCTTTCCCAGCTCCGGTGGCACTACCCCGCGCCACCAGCGTCGCGGTGAGATCCACTCTTCTGTTGCCCTTTCCTCGCCATCTTTATTGAGAAGGAATCGCGCAGACCCTTCCAGCCAGCCTCAGGGCGCACAAGCTCGTGCGTCTTCCGTTTTCGGCGGCAGTCAGCCTACCAACGATGGCCACAGCGACGCGCTGAGCTTCTCCCAGCATGGCGCCACCAGCGACGCCGCTGCTCCGGGGCAAGACGGTGTGTCCAAGGTCATCTGGGGTACCAACGTATCCATCGGAGAAACGATGGAGATGTTCCGTTCCTTCCTGCGCGGCTTTCGTCTCAAATACAGATGGGCTCACGCAAAGAAGCTCGGCGAGCCTCTTCCACCTGCTGCCACCGGCAATCCGGCTGAGGGCGAACGTCTCGTCTACGAAGGCTACCTTCGTCGCATGAGGATTACTGACCAAACCAACCTCAACCTCCGCATCTCGGATCTCGAAGCTTTCCCGCCCTCCAAGAGGCTCAAGATGCAGCTCATCCGCTACCCGCAGGAAATGGTGCCCATCATGGATCAGGTGCTCAAGGACGAGATGCTCGAAATGGCCTACGAAGACCAAAAGGAAGGCCGCGATGGTATGGGCGGCGACATGGGTCTGGCCGAGATCGAACTCATGGAGACCAAGCTCTACAAGGTGCGCCCCTATGGTGCCGAGGCCATCAATATGCGCGACCTCAATCCATCCGACATCGACAAGCTGGTTACAGTCCGCGGCCTGGTCATTCGAGCTACACCCATCATCCCGGAGATGAAGCAGGCCTTCTTCCGCTGCCTCGTCTGCAACCACACCGTGCCCGTCGAGATCGACAGGGGTCGCATCGCCGAGCCTGACCGATGTCCGCGACAAGTTTGCAACCTGCAAGGCTCCATGTCGCTCATTCACAATCGCTGCGAATTCTCCGATCGCCAAGTGGTCCGAATTCAAGAGACACCAGATGTAGTTCCCGACGGTCAGACACCGCACACCGTCAGCATGTGCGCTTACGATGAATTGGTGGACGTCAGCAAGCCCGGTGACCGAGTTGAGATCACCGGCATCTTCCGTAGCACCCCCGTTCGCGTCAACCCGAGACAGCGTAGCCTCAAGAGTCTCTACAAGACCTTTGTCGACATTCTCCACATCAAGCGCACCAACGGCAAGAGACTCGGTGTCGACCTTTCCACGCGAGATGCTTCGGAGCAGGCTGCTGGACCTGGTGCTCAAGCTGTGGGTGTTGGCGGCGAGGAAGATGACGAGGACGTTGAGGTGCAGACTGGCTACGGCGCCCATGCCGAGGATGCAGAACTCCCACGCAGCCAAGACCTTGAAGACAAGCTGCGCTCGATTGCGCAGCGCCCGGACGTCTACGATGTGCTGTCGCGTAGCTTGGCGCCGAGCATTTACGAGATGGACGACGTGAAGAAGGGAATCTTGTTGCAACTTTTTGGAGGCACCAACAAGACGATCAGCACCGGCGGCGGCGGCGGCGGTCCTCGATACCGTGGTGACATCAATGTGCTCATGGTCGGTGATCCTGGTATCGCCAAGAGTCAGATCTTGCAGTACGTGCACAAGATCGCGCCGCGCGGTGTTTACGCATCGGGCAAGGGCTCTTCGGCCGTCGGTCTCACCGCCTACGTCACGCGTGATCCGGATACCAAGCAGCTCGTGCTCGAGTCTGGTGCTCTTGTACTTTCCGACGGCGGTGTCTGCTGCATCGACGAGTTTGACAAGATGTCGGAAGCAACGCGAAGTGTTTTGCACGAAGTGATGGAACAGCAGACGCTCAGTATCGCAAAAGCTGGTATCATCACCACGCTCAACGCGCGCGCCTCGATCCTCGCAGCCGCCAACCCGACAGGCTCGCGTTACAATGTCAACTTGCCCATCACCAAGAACATTGACCTGCCGCCTACGCTCATCAGTCGATTCGATCTCGTCTACCTCGTGCTCGACAAGATCGACGAGGCAAACGACCGTCGCCTCGCCCGCCACCTTGTCAGCTTGTACCTGGAAGACAAGCCGGACACGGGTGGAAAGGACATACTCCCCATCGAGACGCTTACTGCCTATATCTCGTACGCACGCAATCGCATTCAGCCCATCCTGACCAAAGAAGCCGGCGACGCGTTGGCGGCGCGCTACGTCGAACTGCGTAAAGTCGGTGAAGACCCGCGCAACTCGGAGCGTCGAATCACAGCGACCACTCGTCAGCTCGAATCGATGATCCGTCTATCTGAAGCTCACGCTCGCATGCGATTCGCCGACGAAGTCATCGTCGACGACGTAGAGGAAGCTGCTCGACTCATCCGAGAAGCAGCCAAATCTTCTGCTACTGACCCGCGAACAGGTTTGATCGACCTGGACCTCATCAACACGGGTCGTTCCTACCACCAGCGCAAGCTTGCCGGTGACTTGCGACGCGAATTTCTGCAGCTGCTCGACGAGATGGGCAGCGTCTCAGGTAGAGCTACCTCCCCTTCGGGACCTTCATCGACGCAACCGTCGAAAGCGGTCAGATATGTCGACCTGCAAAAGGCGCTCAATGACCAGTCGTCGGTGCCTGTGGATCAAAACGACCTGTACGAGCTCGTCCGGACGCTCGAAAGCGAAGGCGTCATCAAGACGGCCGGAGAGCGCGAACGCAGGACGGTACGCCGTATCAGCTCGTGATTGCTTTCTGGACCGTCACTTCATCACATGTTTACTCGGCTCCTCTGTTTGTCGTCTTTTTCGGTTCATCTTATGTCTCATCTCGTTACCTTAGCTCCTCGATGTGAATCTTGTACCTCTGCACTCAATCTCAAAAGTGATCATTGAAACACCGAGGGCGTATGAATTGCCGAGGATGTACGAAGAGCTGTTGAAAAGAGCGATGCACATCTCATGAGGAGGAACCACGCGACTCGAAATCTCAGTTGGCTGAGTCCGCGGCATGGATTTCGGCATTTGGCACGCGTGCACAGTCCATCCGCTGCAGGGTTGCGACACAGTTCCATTTTAGCGAAGAACATGCACACACCGGCTATCATCCTTTGCAACCCCTTCAGACACTTGGGACAACGTCGATAGCAAGAATCTCGCTCGAGCCACAGCTTTCAACGGCATTGCTTCACAGAATCGTATCTGGAATCATGGACGAGCCACTGCCTAATCCACCTTCCGAGCTCAAGGCGGTATTGCCATTCGTTCAGCGAGCAAACGAGCTCCGGACTGCCGATAAAGTGATAGCTTACTGGTGCTGCTACTACGCTGCACAGCTCGGAATCTCGGGCAACGCTAAGGAAACAGAAGCCAAGATGTATCTTCTCACGCTCATGGATACGCTCGAAGATCTCAAAGCGAAGCTCGCCGATAACGACGCTGTGACCAACGATGCAGCCAGCTCCGCCTACGTCGAGAACTTTGCGCTCAAGGTGTTTGTCGGAGCAGACAACGAGGACCGTGCCGGAAAAGCAACAAGAGCAACGGCAAAGAAGTTCCTCGCAGCAAGCCAATTCATCGAACTACTCAAGATCTTTGGCACACTCGAGCCAGAAATGAATGAGAAGATCAAGTACGCAAAGTGGAAAGCTGCAGATATTGCAAAGGCCTTCAAGGAGGGCAGGAAGCCTCAGCCAGGACCTGCTGGTGGCGATCCGAAGGAAGAGGCTGCGAGTGTGGAAGCTGCGATGGGTCCAGGAGCCGTTGACAGCAAGGAGGAACAAGAGTATCTTGCAAGGGAGATGGCAAAGCTGACGTCTGCAGCCTCAGACGAGGCACCCGTCGTGCAATCGAATCCAACAGAAATGTCCCGCGGAAGCAGCTCGAATAGCAGAGCCATTCCAGCAGCGACGGACTCCGTGTCCCATAGCGAGGCGATCGAAAGTATCTCACCAGACGCAGAAGAGATGTGGAAGAGCAGAAGCAAGTCGACCACCACCGATGCTTTGCCTCACAGCCCGTCCATGCAGCCCTTCGACCGGAGAGACAGTTCGGATCGTCCACAGATTCAACCTTCAAGCAGTTACGCATCTGGACTCGGCTCGAGCCCCAATTCGCGTCCGCTGCCAACTCCACCACAAAGGGATGGTCTTCCAATCCCACCAATCAGCGCCCACCATCAGATGCTAGGATCTAGTCCTGGCCTGGATCAAGGCGGCACCAACGCAGGGCCCGGCGCTGCGCCTGCGTCTTTCTGGGGAAGCGCGTCTGCGCCCACATCGGATCATGACGATACCGGAGCGAGTTCGGTGCTGCCAACGGTTCCGTCGGATCACTTGGCCTCTGTAGGAAGCAGTGGCGAGCTGAGCAACCATCCAGCTATCGAGAGGATTGACCCGCCGCTCTCTCCAAGCGCACCGACCTTGCCAAAAACGCCCAGCCAACTTCCGTCGGCGCCTGGTGCGCACGTTGGTGGGACCAGCGGCCCCTTGCCTCCAGCCACCCCCACGGCCCCGACGGCTCCCGTGGCTCCTCCTGCGAGGACGGCATCGTCCATTCAGCCCTCCACGGCGCTCCCGTCTGCGCCCAAGATTGCTTTTCTCCCTCCAGCACCTCTTTCGTACCCAGAGAGTCTCGACCCCAAACTGTCGACCCGGGTGCAGAAGCTTGCCAAAGGGGCCGCTAGCGCTGTTGACTTTGAGGATCTCGAGACGGCTCGAATTCAATTGCGTCAAGCATTGGACATCTTAGAAGGCAGAATCACAATCTAGCTTCCCTCTCCGCTTTCTTGTCCACGTTTCTGAGCCTTTTCAGGCACTGCTCGCGTGTTTCGACGCCGCATTTAGTTGTCTGGCTGATTTGCAATGTTGAGAAATGCACAACAGCACGTGGGTCCACTGGTGCACAGGAAGCTTCAGACTGGCGAAGCGGGTACGAATGGTCGAAGGGGAGACCATGTCGTACGATTATGGTTGTCAATGCAAGGCCTCAGTGGTCACTGATAGCCGAGGCGAGAAGACGGGTGCCGGTGACGAGAGAAACAATCCGATAGCGGCAAGGTGGTCCCCATAGAGACAAAATGTGCGCCGATGAGGCACCGACGTTTCCACCGGACGATTGCGCATCACGTTCTCAGCGTGAGCAAATAAGGAGGCTGGATCGAGACAACAAAGGGCCAACAGCGAAGAAAGGGCTGATTTCACGCTGCAGCTCGAGGCTGATTGCTGCAGACGTTTGAGCGAATCCACTATGTCTTTATGTCTGTGATCATGGACACAAGTCGTGTAGTGGCATCGCGCCCTCGATACATGTAGCTTTGTAGTGACGTTCATGTGATGTCACAATTCACGGTCAAACGCGACGGCAGTCGGACTTGCTCATCAGCGTGACTGTCGCTCAAAACAAGTCCAATTAGGATTGCTTATTGAAACGCCGTTCATGCCAGATGATCTCAGGATTGTCCAGCAAAACCAACGGAAATGCAAGCTGATCTGGGCAAAGGGTTGCACCTCACAAAGGGGAGCTGTACCTGAACAAAGTTGTGCACGCGAGGAATCTGTATGCAACTTTGTCTAATGAAGTCAGCAACTCGCTCAAGTCACATAGAAGTACGGTTCTCCATTGAGATGAGGTTTCAAAACTCGAGCCGGTCCTGCTGAGCTGGCTCGCGTGGTTGATTTATCCCACCTCATCAACAAGCTGAGTCTGGCTACGCCATCTGCCATTTTGCATCACTGATCCGTATCACATCGGCGATACACCGTTGAGAGACTGCGGCAGGACGAGTTTGAGCTACGCTTGTAACTCTGAGCTTTCGGTTCGCAAGTCATAGCTTCGGCTTTGAGCAACCCGTCCGGTAGAGTCAACTTTACTTTCGAAATGTGCATCTTTTGACCGTTTCACTCAAGCTACATCTCGGGTAGGGCTTCATCAACTCTGATATTGACCGAATTGAAGCCTTTCAATCCTGTAGGCGACCGAAAAATTCGGGGCGATCGCATGCTTACCGACTTTCCCGAATCGTCCAGCTCTTCCCGAATCAGAGCAGAGACTTCGATGTGTCAATCGCATCATCATCATCGAGAATTCAGCCCCGAATTTGTATGGAGATTTGAGAGCTAACTCAAACAGCGAGATTAGGCCGAGACAGAGTTTGTTCGAGCATAGTGGAGAATGATCGTCAAGAGATCGTCATGCCGGAGCGTCCTCTTTGGCTGTAAACACGCAACGTCGCGTTTCATCATGTATGCATCATGCATTGGCGGTCCTTCCTTTGCCTGACAAACCGATCTCCTTGGACGGGTACTGACCCCAGAGACGAGGGAAACCGAGTTACCGGTAGATTCGACGTGTCGCCACGCATAAAAGCCTCTTCTTACGTATCTCACGCGCCCCAGACTCGTCCAAGCCCGACACAATCAATCTCTCTCTCTGTCAAGATTCCTTGGCTTTGCCTTCCTTCCCTTCACACAGCTCTGCTAAGCTTTGCCTTCAAGAGCTTCTTCGCGAATTTCTGTCTGTTGTCTGAAGCTCGCCGACAACTTCCGTTGTTCTCATAAATGTCGATCGGTTTCGAATTCACAGACTGGAGTCAGAGCATTGATCATCTTTGGCCCGGTCTCGATGGCAATCATGCTATTAAAGGATGCCAGTCGAGCATTGTGGCTCGCGCAGTCAGCTTGTTGAATCGTCCGCCTCCTGGTGTGATTGTTCGCCCTCCTGAGCTGGCGACTCTCAACACTCCGCCATCATCCTGCAAGCCTTCGAACAGGGCGATGGATGCAGCTCTTCTCAAGCCACCAAAGGTACCAAGCCAGCTAGCACTGCTATCCCCGGTATCCGTCGAACTGTCGCTGGATCCTTTCGAAGATTCCTCCCTGGTCGAAGAAAGGAGCTCATCGATTGGGACGCACCTGCCCAGCTCGAACGATTTTGCGTGTCATGCAGGTCAAAGGCAAGCGTCGACTCCAGAGAGCGGTGGTTTGGAGATCGCTACGCGTTACACTAATCTTCAACCATTTCCGACTGGCATAAGCAACGGACAGGACCTTGCCAACGTGCCCCTAGGGAGCACGATGACCACCGGACCGGCAGTGCAATCCTCGGGACACGTCCTCTCCGATGGCTGGCCGGTCGGGTATCTTCCTCCGGCGGACTTTGGAGCATCCTTCGTCGATTCCTTGCCAAACAAGCTGGAGAACCCGTTTCTGGACAGCTTGGGCGCTTTTCCTTTCGCGCAGTTTGGTTCGCAAGACACAGTAGCAACCATGTTCTCGCCAAGCACATCTTCGGATGTCAGTCTTGCTCCAAATGATGACTGGTTCGCTTTGGTGGATCCTGCACGGATCAGCGAGACAGCGGGAACGGTTCAGAGGGACAACGAGGGGGTCACATCCTTTGAGCCTCTTCCAACACCGTCGCTTGAGATGGGGCCTTTTGCGCCTCGAATTCTACAGCCAGGCTTCGGTTGGAATATCTCGGGAGCTCTATCGCCATTTTATGGTTTATCTACGCCCGTCACTGCCTCATCTGCCGCCACGGCAGGATTCGACCTTCATGAGGTGTCACTGTACCACGACCCTGCTCGCAATGACGCTGCATTCTCTTCGCTAGACTCGACAGCCTTAGCTCAGTTGCACGGCAATTCCAACTTCTCCACTTCCTGTCACCCGCCCCCTGACCTTGCCAGCAACGATCCAACAGTCGATATTCGTCCTCGTTGCAGCAGGAAGACAACGAAACCCAGCCAAGGGGTCAAAGTCCCAAAAGGGAAGAGAGCATCGCAGGTGAACAAGTCTCCCGCGGCTATTGACGCGCCGCAAATCACGGGAGATGTCACTTTCGAGCGCAATTATGCCAGCAACGACTGCGAGACAGACATTCCTGGCACTCGAGATCTCAGCTCGATCGCTTCAGCCAGCAACGGTCGGCAGCGAAGGAGCCAACGGACAAGCATTCTTCCTCAGCAGTTCTCCGTCTCAAATGATGCCTTCGATACCTTGGATCAAGCTTTTTGTACATCTTTCGTCAGCGACTACGACTCTACTTTGCCCTTCGTCAACAGTGCGACTACGAAAGACGGCAAGGCGAGACCGGCATGCAAACGCAAATCCAAACCCTACACGGGACCGCGTCTCAAATGCCCTCAACCCGACTGCAAGCAAACGTTCTCGAGCCAGCACAATCTGAACGAGCATCAACAAGTGCACGAATATCCTCGCATCAAACGATACTTCTGCCAAGAAGGCGCCTGTGCCCAAGAGAGTCGAGGCTTCAACTTCAAACGCGATCGAACTCGACACTGGCGACAAAAGCATCCCTGGCTTGTCGCTCATCTCAAGCAAAAGGCAGCCGAAGAAGCTGCGGCCAAGAAGGTCAAAATCGCTCTTGCCAAGGCGGCAGCAGCAGCAGCTAGAGCAGAGACGAGGAGAAAACACGCGGCTGCCAGAGCGGCTGACAAGATCAGGCTCAAGCTGGAAAAAGAAGCCGCCAAACTGCCTGTCGAGATCAACCCAGCTTAGACTGTCCATTTTCGTGATCACCAGACCTTCCGCACCTCCCAACCGTCTCGCTACCGACTTTGTACCACCCTTCTGTCTGCAAACCACACCATTCACCCTTGTCGAGATCGCATCCACCCAACGTACATCGACTCCGTGTACAAGTAGAACTGCACACCTCAAACCACCGTTCAAATCCCTGTCCACCCTGTCTGTGCTGAGTGGACTACCAAAACCATGTGCAGACCAACGTGATCTAGAAAAGGGGGGTTAACAATCGACCATGAGAATTCTCAAAAAAAGGGGTTACAGAAAAGAAGGAAAGATGACGATGTATGTAACATGTGCAGAAACTGGTAATCAAGCGGGAATGTGATGGGCTAGAAAGCGAGAGTGAGGAGCCAGATCGAGGGGATTGGCGGGAAAACAGCAGAGAGCGCAGATCGATGAGCAGAGACGTTCGCGAAAGGGTGGATGTGCGAACGACCTGTGTGCTTGCTGCGACCTTAGGATGCTGCTGAGTGGCGAGGATTCGGAAAGGCCGAAAGCCGGAGCATCCGTGTCCTATCAGTGGAGCGGATCTCGCACTGTGCAAAAGCAAGACCGTTTCCGACCCGAACGCGCTCCGCACGCAAGAGCGGCACATCCACCCTCGCTATCCTCCTTCTGCAGTCTCTCCCGCTTTGCATCCTCTTCCACTACCCCGCTGCTGCCGCTCCCGTGAAAGGAATATCAAAGAAAAAGAACAAGGGGAAAAAATGCTGGTATCGAGGAATCAAGCTATCCGAAGGAGCTAAAGGAAAGTTTGGCAAAGTACGCTTGTCCTGGCTGGGTCTTGTTAAAGAATGTTGCATTTTGACTTCTTCTTCTCCTTCTTGTGCGTAACCGTGCCTTCGCGCTGTTCACGGATCATGCGCACCACCGTGTAGTAGGCGCGTTCGACATTGACGCACGTCTTGGCACTCGACTCGATAAACTTGCATCCGAGACGATGCGCAAGCGCTTGACCCTCTTCTCTTGACACCTCTCTCTCGTTAACCTTGTCGCATTTATTCCCGACCAGCATGATAGGCACTGTATGTGGCTCTTGATCTTTGACGCGCGAAATCTGACTTCGGAATCGCTCTACACGTTCGAATGTCGCCCTCGCCGAGATCGAGTAGACGAGCAGGAACCCTTCTCCTTCACGGATCCATTGATCTCTGAGCGCAGTATACTCTTCCTGGCCGGCCGTGTCGAGCACTTCAAGCATGCATGGTTGATCGTCGATCACGGTCTGTTTGCGATACGAATCTTCGATCGTCGGGTCATAAGTCTCGACAAAGTGGTTGAGACAAAGCTGGATGGTCAACGCTGTCTTGCCTACACCTCCATCTCCCAGCACCACGAGCTTGTAGATCATCATTTTGCCACTCATGATGGGCAACTGGGATTTGTGACGGCGATTCTTCGATGGCAAATGGTTCGTTTGAGAAGAAATGAGTCGGAGACGAGCGGTAGTCGAGCGTCGAGAGCGCTAGCAAAAAATGCCGTTCTGAGATCGCACCTGCTGAGGAACAGGAAGGCAAGGAAAGGAGCTGTCACGCTGCGGTTGGCGGCTGGCGCGAGAGCGGTGCAAGAAACGAGACACGGGTTAGACTTGCAAATGCGAGCGCGAGGTCAAATGCAGAAGTAGCGCCCTTCGTTTCCTTGAAAGGGGTCCGTGAACGATGAGGTTCGGAAGGAGTCGAGCTCAGCGCAGTGAGCCGCCAAATTAACAGCAGCAGGGCGCAGCTCGCTACGGTTGCGCCTTCAAATGACGTTCCTTGGTACGTTGGCCTGCCAGAGCGTGTCAAGCGGCGTGGTGCAGCGTCGATCCTCAATGTGTGTGCCACGGAAGATGTTTGCAACGACGACCCGCAGATGGAGCGCGCAGCTGGACTGATGCAAGGCTGACGTTGATGCTACCTGGATGATCGCGCGATGAAGATGCTCGCTCGAACTTGATGTTGCCCAGGGACGTGCTTGTACGACGGAATCCGCGGCCAAATGTGGTATGTGTTGGACCGTGCTGAAGTCGTGGAGCAGCGAAGATTGATTTACGTGACCGGGCCGTCAATGGAGAGCGCACGATCGACGAGTAGCGATGCAGTTAGATGATGGACAGATGAAGGTGAAGAGCAAGGAGGTGGCAAAGATGGACAAGCAGAGCTGTGATGATGAGTCGGAATGACATGCGTCGAGGCAGGCAGTCCAGGGAGAGTGAATGAATCTTGCGGGAGCGAGCAAGCAAGCGGTTGCAGTGTGAGTGTGAGAGGGGGAGGGTAGGAACCCCAAGGACTCGTGCACAGGCATGCAACCAAAATGCAAAAGACGCAAGCGGATTTACTCGCCTTGCACCTCAACCACCGCGACTCGAAAGGTGGCGGAAGGGCGCGCTTTCTCTGGTTGTCAACTCTCTTCACACGCTCAGACACAGCCAACAGCCCTCCCAACACCCGCACAAGCGAGGCGAGGCAAGACGAGACGAGCAGCGAATAAATACAATATTAAAAAACTAAAAGCAGCCCGACGCTTTGCCTGTCTCCTTCTCCCCCTCCCACACACACGCACACACTGGGCTGATTTCTAGGTACGCGCGGGCCCTCAAAATCTGGTCAAATTCCAATCTCTGCCTTGGTTTGCTTGACAGCACTTGCCTTTGCGTTGTGGGATGCTGTCTTCTTTTCTCAATTTGACACAGTCAGACCTTGCCGCCTCTCAATAATCACTACACTACTCATGAGCAAGCCACGCAGGACAAGCCTGCCGGTCAATGCTTTCAGCATCTGCGAGCATCTCTGCTCGCGAGACTACCATAGGATCGTCTGCTTGCTCCCAGGTCCACTACGTGCGTATGCAAACGAAGAGCTTGAATATGGCCCACTTTCCCCTACTGAATCCTCCTGAAGCTAACAGAGGTAGCAGGACCCCGAATGAGATGGCATCTCGCAACGCTTTGGGCATCAGCTCAGACGGGCGAGTTCCTTGTCTTGAAATATTGGCCGCATTCTCGTTCGAATTCGAATCACATGGGCTGGGTCAAGATAGAGAATCCGTGAAGCCTGGGAAAGAAAAGAGTCGGAGTAGCAAAAATTAGACTCGACTGATCTCCAAGGGCAGCGCCAGGGCAGTACGCGGTGGCTCGTCCATGTTCTTGCTTCTCCGACCAACTGTCAACGCTGATTCTACACCAAGTTTTTTTTCCCCCCTCTGCCTTGCGGAAGCTCTCTCCCCGAGTCGACGATTGCAGCTGATCTGATGCAGGTCCGAGACCGGACGTGCTTTCGTCAAGAGAATCCACATATGTTACCGTCCGATGATTCTTCTTTTACGATTAGCGATTTGCAATAATTGGCGATTGTCGATTCGCGATCTGCGATGCGGCTTCGTGCAGCGCGATGACTGCGGCTGCTCACATGTCCATCACATTCTGCATTGCACCGTGACAGAGTTGCCTCGGCTGGCTGATGGAATTCTTGCGATCAGATCATTGCTTATCCGAATCGGAAACGAGCCTTTCTTTTTCAAAGCAGCTTCCGATGGAAGCTCGCTTGACACACGCCGGAATATCTCAGGCCTTCGCGATCTTACACCTCTGGGGGAAAAAAACGCTGCCATACTTGCAAATCGCAGAACTGCACGCCGCGGGTAGATATGTGCGTAGCGTTGAGCTGATCATTCCAGTGATGAACAACGATGGCCTGATCTGCTTTGATTGGCGTCTATGATTTCAGTAGAGGCGATCCGAGCCTGACATTGTCCACTCATTGAAACGGAGGTGGCTCGTTAGACCGTCAGAACGGCTTAGGACTTAGAATCAAACCGAAGGTCAACCGGAACAATCGACGAAATTTCTCGTTGAGCTTTGTTCTTTCTGTGGCAACCTTGGGCCCATGCTGATATCGTATTCGCTCATGAAAACGCTGAGCCGGTTTGCCGGATGCTCGACATGGGGTCAATGTAGCATCGGAGCGTCAGCTTCTCAGACGTTCAAATAGCTCTCGTCAAAAACTTCCGTCGGATAGCGCTGCAACGGCGATCGGTCGAGAATGGTGCGCATTGTCAGTAAAAGCCGTTTCGTGACAGGAGAGAAAAGGGTCGTTGGCACTCACAGTATTGGTCGTGCTCGTCTTCGTCAAAGTCATCGTCATCGTAGTCGAAGTCGACCTCTTCAGCTTCAGGAAGCTCTTGCTCTGGATAGTCGTTCCTATAGAAGCCTTCATCGTTGCTGTCCTCGTCTTCGCCCTCATCGAAGCTCTCGAACCCTTCCTCGTCCGCCTGTTCGAGCTCGTCGTCGCTGTCCTCAAAGCCCTCCAATGATGCCACCACTGCATGAGGGCCTGCAAAGTCGAGACCGGGAAACCAGTTGGGTGCCAGAGCAGCTGATTCCGGAGGTACGATCTCTCCCCCGAGCATCCTGGGCAGAGCCATCGAGTCTGGAACCGCTCTGTACCCGGAGGATACGCCTTTTTCACGCCCAGCAACCTGTGCGGGCTGTAGACCTGTTTCGGCGGATCCTTGCGGGCCTGCCTTATTCGGAAGTATGTCTCGATAGTATACATCGTACACGTAATCGTCGTCGTCGTCTGTGTCCGCGGGCCCTTTGTCTGCTTCCACATTTGCACGAAAATCTGAATCTCCTTCTATGTCTGGCTTGGAAGCGCCTTGTGCGATCTGATTCAAGTCGTGAGACGGCTCAATATTGTTCGAACGGAGGTAGTCACCCAGCATCTCGGCAAACTTGGCATCCAGGCCAGCCATCTCCTCGTCCTCTTGGACCGGCGCCGACACGTTCCCTGTCACAACTTTTGTGCTCGTTGATCTCAGCGTGGCGTCGATGGCCTCCGTCTCTGCGTCGATGATCCTTCCGAATATAGCCTCTGCCTCCTTCTCTCTCTTGGAGCGAATGACAGGTGGTCCTGCTGGTGTGTGCCAAGGCGGAGTGGTCGCCGCATTTCGATGCACTTTTCGAAGACTCGCCGAGCTTCCGGATCGCCTAAGGCCTTTACCGGCTGCGTGATCTTTTGAGATGACTTTGAAGCGAATGCCCGTGGGTGTGCTGCTGCGAGAACGTCGGTCCTTGTCACGATCGATCTGATCCGATGCTAGCGCCTTGAGCCGAGAGGCGGCTGTCGTTGATGAAGCCAATTCTGCTGATGGGTTGAGTGAGGCAACTGAGCTACCGAGCGAGCGGTGGGCTCGTGACGTCGATGGAGCGGCATCAGTGTCGCTCTGTTCTGATGATGGTTGTGATGACAGTGCCATTTGACCGAGCGAGGGCGAAGAGATGCTCTGGGCAAGCTTCGACGGCATCAAAGGCTTTGTACTTGGTCCAGCAGCTGTCGACTTGCTAAGCGCCGATATACGCTGATGGAGCTTGCGGGCGGCGACAGGATCTGAGAAGGAGTCAAGAGACACTGTTTCTGCCAAGCGAAAGACGCCGCGTTGCTTGGCTTTGGTTTCGGGATCCTTAGCGGTGAGCGCATCCTCATCTGCGTCTCCACTTGGGAGCACCATGGACCTGCGCTTGCTTCTTCGCTCATTCTGTTGGATGATGAGAGCATCCACGGGATCCTGATTGCGTTTTCGTTTGATCCTGAGAATCATCTGAACACCATGCGCGTCACCATCGCTGTCGTGGTCCTGCGATGCAAGAGGGCTCAAAGAACCTTTGCGAGACGCTGCAGCGGATCTGGATGCTAGAGAGGATGGAGATTGGTCCAAGCCTGGACTGGAGGAGCGAGCAAGCGGCATGGTGGAATCGGCTAGAGGGATCTCTCTGTCACAGGGCGTTGATCCATGCTATGCATTCCTTGCAAGGTCGTGCCGGCACTCCGACTCTTTCGATCAGTCTGTTTGAGCGCTGAGGTTCCGGGTTCGGCTGGTCATTCAGACTTCTGCTTGGTGCTACCGATTGTTGCAATCGTGGTCGGATTCTCGAATATGGCGACATAGAAGATGTCTGTGCTTCTCGACTTTTTAGAGCTCGAAACTCCACACACATCGTAATTCATCGGGCTCTTCGATTTTATAAAATGACAGTGTACGCGCTCGAATGCTAACATTCAAAGAAATAATGCCGATGGCGCTCAATGACATGTCGCTTGACATGTCGCTTTCCACCGCTCAGCGGCATTCAGTAGGACCGTTGACGCAGCTTCTATATGGGCTCGTGATGATTGCGGTCCCTCGTTGAGATGGGAGGAATGACGTGCGTCTCGTCGCAGCCTCCCACTTGCAGCTGCAATCTTTCAAGTCGAGACGCCTGCGAAGGACAGAGTCCTCTACGTCGAAAAGCTCTGGCGAGGACCGCAGAGACCGTCGACCTCTCCCTGTCAGCTCATTCGGCTTCATTCAGGCGGTAGTGGAAGCTTTCGCCTGGTCAATTGGACCATGCTGTGCGAGTGTGAAGTGAGGTCAAAGCTTGCTGCTGCTGCTGCTGCTGCGGCTGCGGCTGCGTCGTGTGGGCTGTGCAGCCAGCGTGGTGTGTGAAATGTGATTTTAGATTTTGAGCTTTTTCGCCGAAGGTGTGGAGCACTACTCAGACTTGGAATTCACTGATTCTGACAGCTCGAGACCAACACTCATATTCACCTTTTGTGCACCGCGCACTTCCGCTCCTCCTCACTCTCACCACGCCCTTTCCTTTGTATCACCCCGCCCGCACTTCATCACCACTCTCCTCTTACCGCCTCCTCTGCCCCCTCACAGAGTCGATCCGCTCTCTACATCAGTCTCATTCACATCACCTTCACCATTGCGCAACGTCGTTAGGTTCAGACCAGTTATTCCAAGCTCGAACTCAGCAGATCCCGCTTCCCTCGTCGGCGGCCCCAGGACACCAGCAGCACGGCGCATACTCCTTCTCGTAAAAGATGAGTCGGTACCACGGCGATGCTGCTCAGCACAGCTACCATACCTCCGCATGGGACCCGTCACCATACGGTACAACCGCGTACGATCAAGTTGAAGAGATGATCTCTTCCAGCCACCCGCAATCCTATAAACGCAACTCTGCAGGAGTCGGTGCCAACTCCAACGCCTACCGCTTTGCACCACCAGCCAGCAACGTCGCTGCCGACTCGCCCTCCATGTACACCGATCCATATGAGGCCTTCAGCTCCGCACCTCCACCCAACCGCTCCGCATCGACGGCAGCGCGAAACTCTTACCTCCAGCATGATCCTTACGGCTCTGATGACCGCGTGCTTGCTGACTCGACCCATCTCGATCGGGCAGACACACTGGCTCCAAACGACAGCATCAGCGGCTACAATGTTCGCGTCGGCAGAAACACCGAGCCCGATCGTGCTGCCACCTACGCCGACACGCGAGCTGAAGACGCCCTGAGGGCACAGCATATGCAGCGCAACTCGATAGCCTATCAAGATCACTACGAGGAGCCTCAGAACTACTACAATCACAACAGCACAGATCAAGACTACGTTCACGCACGATACGATACCAGTGGAGCTGATCTTCCGCTCAAGAATCACGCCGGTCCCATGGGCTATGCAGAGGACGAAGATGACGAGGCGAAACAGATCCATCGCGGCTCAGCAGCCCTCTGGTCAAACCAGATGGACAGTGCAAACTCGGCGTCGCCCGATGAAGAAGCAAAGGGGGGTCTGCTGGGCAAGCTTTCCAGATCAACAAGCCGCCGTCTCGCGGGCGAAGACAAGCTTCGTGATCAGATAGAACGACGTCGACAGGGCATTGGAAGGCAGAGATGGCCTTACGTCTCGTGGGTGGTAGCCGTGGCTCTCGTAGTAGTCTTTGTCATCGAGCTGATCAAGGCAAACTCCGAGACAGGTCAGGCGGTCCAGACTCGACCGAGCATCAATCCGATGCTGGGACCTTCGGCCGAGTTTATGATCTCCTTTGGTGCTCGCTTCGTACCGTGCATGCGCAAGGTACCCGCGCTTCCCACCTCGGAGCAGCTTCCCTGCCTCAAAGACTCTACCTCGAGCTCCAACCTCTATTCTGCCAATCAGCTCTGCCCAATTTCACAGATCTGTGGTCTCAAAGATGCCGACAACCCGAACCAGGGCTATCGATTCATCACAGCCATCTTTGTCCACGCTGGTTTTGTCCACATCTTCTTCAACTTGCTGGTGCAGCTGACCCTCTGTGCGCAGATCGAGAAGCTGATCGGCTCCATTGCCTACTTCATCGTCTACTTCGCTGGGGGCATTGGCGGTAACCTCCTCGGTGGAAATTTTGGCTTGATTGGACAGCCTGCCCTCGGCGCGTCGGGAGCCATCTACACGTGCATCAGTATCGAGCTCATCGATCTCTGCTACAACTGGAAGTACGAATACCGAGCCAAGATGCGCCTTGCCATGTCGATCGGATTCGCTATCCTTGGGTTGGGTCTCGGTCTCCTGCCCGGCTTGGATAATTTTGCTCACATTGGTGGATTCTGCGTTGGACTCCTCGGTGGTCTCATCTTTGCCCCTTCCATCCATCCGAGCAAACAGCACAGGGTGGTGACTTGGGTCTTGAGGATCGTGGCTGCGGGCTTGTTGATCGGATTCTTTGCTGGTTTGGCGAGCAACTTCTACAATTCGCCCGATCCAACAAAGGCATGCACCTGGTGCAGGTACCTGAGCTGCCTGCCCGTATTTAGTTCCTGCAAAGGCAACGGATTGACCACGAGTAGCTCGACCACAAGTGGTAGCGGTGCGACTTGATCAATCAGCAGCAGAATACCAGTTGGGGTTCTACGAGGTGTGGAGATAAGTACAAAGACGAACGGACAATGAACATTTCATGCCAGCAATGCTGCGCTTTTCGTGATCGTGTGAGACGTTTGTCGAGTCGAGAGACACACGAAACAACAATGCCCCGAAAGTGAACTTTGCGCTGAGCTGAATTTGACCGGATCTCACCTTGACTCTCACCGAGCATGCACGCGATTCAGCAAGGTCGATTGAATGAATGTGATGTGATTGCATCGGTGACTTATTACGAGTGGGATGGGAAACAAAAGCGAGAGGATTCATGAGCTTGAAATGTCCGAAATAAGTAGGGTTTGCGAGCCAGAGCAATTCTAAGCTGTCGCACATGAATGAAAGAAATCGAAATCTTCAACGGCAGAGGATGATCTAGAAGAGCAACCAAGCTGCGAATGAGATGCTGAGGAATACCATCGCACCCAGCCCATCGAAGCTACCAGCCGAGGCAGACATTGCCGCATTTGCGCTTCCACCACTTGCTCCAGTTTGTGAAGGAGCGGCGGTCGATGCAGATGCCGTGCTGTTCGAAGTCGAACCAACATTCGGCCTTGGCGTGGATACACCGACTGGATTCTGACTTAGACAGCTTGCAAAAGCGCCGTCGATTGCACTTGCCGATGGTGCAGGTGGATTCTTGGCGCTTGCATTGCCGGCAAAACTGCAAGAATCAACATCGAACCCCGTCCTCTCGTTATACCGAGACATGGCCCATTCCAATCTCTGTGCCGCGGTGCAGAACGAGTAAGTTCCATACGCTCCCGTTTGACCATTGGCTACAATGGGATTGCAATCACCCCCCAATCCTCCCAGATATCCGCAGGCTTGTCCTGTCAAAGTACCGATCAGCGTGTTCGAGTTGAAAGTCGAAGGATTCAGTGCACAGCTGAAGGCGTTGGATTCGACACAATTGCAGAGTTGTGGCGAGGGAGTGGGTGGAAGATTGGTAGATGCAGGAAAGTTGTTGGTGTTTCCTCGACAAGCTGCGTAAGAAGGGGAAGAAGAGGATCCCGAAGGAGCACTGGTGGGCGCAGAAGTGGTGTTGGCAAATTCCCGTTTCAAAGCTTGCCAATCGGGTCGAAGAGTGACGCTGTTTCCAGAGACACTGACCAGACCGTAGTCAAGACCGGACTGTTGTGGAAAGTAGGAAAACGCCACACCGCCGCTGAACGTGTTGGTCATGGGAGCCGAATACAGAGCTGACACTTCGGTCCAAGGACGATTGTTGGTGCCAACGTTTTCGACGCATCCGAATTCGGCAAGATAGGCAGGCACAGGTAGCGAGCTAAAGTCGCTCGTCAACGTGCTGTAGCCCGATTCGGCGTAGGAGCTGTCACCACACCACGAGTACGAGTTGAGACCATAGAGATCCACACTGATGTCTGCACTACCACAGGTCAAGTAGTAAGCGAGCATGTCTCGCCACTGATTGACGCCGGAAGGGCCATCGGTGGAAGAATACGAAACGAGCACGTTGGAGTTCTTGGATCGCAGATACGCCTTGACGTCGCGCACTGCGGCTTTGATGAAAGGAGCGGCATCGGCATTAGACGGCTGCGTCACCACCTCGTTTGCGATGTTGACCGCCAGAAGGTTGTCGTATCTGGTAAAGACATCGATGGTTGTTGCATAAAGGTTGAGCAGACCTACATCCCAGCTAGGCTGTGCGCGGTTGATGGATCCATTGAGCGGGAGAGCCAGGTCGAGAATGACGTAGATGCCAGCATTGCTAAAGGTCGACATGCAGGCATCGTGATTGAGGCTCGAGTTGACCGAGTAGACCCGAATGGTGTTGATGCCGAGATCACGGAAGTTGGCAACGTCGCGCGTGCATGCGTCTGGGAGCGCCAACGGGTCGGTAAAGCTGTCTGGCTCTGGAAACCCGCCATTCTCGTCGTTGGCTGCAGTGGACGCCGCGATAGGAGCAGGTTCTTGATAGGCGACACCCTTGATGTAGAATCGATCGTTGCCTTGATAAAGGTACTTGCCTCGACGAGTGACTGAGGCGATTGCCGCCGAAGGTTGAGCGAAGAGTGCTACGAACGTCAGAAGGGCAAAGAGAAGACCCAGTGGTCTGAGTTGGTGTGATGCGATCCGAGTCATGATGTGCTATGCTGCCAGTAGTTAGGGGTGGAAACACAGCTAACGTTGCGAAGACCGGGCGAGTCTGGGGACGAGATGGTGGAGAGGGAAGGACGAGTAGATGGTCGAAAGTATCGCAATCGAACCGTTCCCACGATCCAGGGTCAGTAAAGGGTTTCGAGGCGAACAAAGCTTGACTGAGACTTTGGGAGAGAGGTCACGTCTTGTTCGCAGCCTCGCAGCCCGGTCCACGCGATTCGAAGCAATTGAAACGTCTTTGCTTCTGCAGAGAGAGAATCACGAGGTCAGTAGGGGAGAAACGGTCACGGCATCACAACGACTTGCATGCTGTGCGATTCGTCGAGGCAGGTCAGCTAGAGCAGCTGGAGTACAGAAGTCGCATGATTGAAATGCGGGGGAGACGGAATAAGGAAATCCGACGTTGATCAGGCACGCCGCGCCATGGCAGATCAGACAGAAATGCGCGGACCGAGCTACTGTAGGATCCTCTCGGCTCATTCTGACGGTCTCGGCTTGCTTTTTGCTTAAATCGAATGATCCAACACGCCCCCTGACAGCGGGCCCCACCGCAGATGTCGCTTTCTTTCAGCTGGATGGTCAGAATCATCGACGAGTCATGTGCGTGTCCCTCCCCATGGCGTTGCTGCTGACATATTCACAACGATGGACAGATCATCTCGCATCGAGACCAACACCCTGACCGCAACCAAGGGGCAAGTTGACTTGGTAAGCGAAGATTTCTGACTGGCCGCTCAGCTCGAAAGTCTCTCGGTTTGACCGGTTGTCCGTGTGAGTGACGCGCGCCCAGTGTCTTGGAACGTGACCTTATTTTCCTATTTTCCCTTCTGGCAGGCTCGGACAGTTTGCGCTTCTCCGAGGCAGCCTTTGCAGTGCATTGCCGAGGCTGTTTTCCTCTCGTTTGCCCGTCGTGTGCTGAGTGCATGCGCGAGGCAAAAGCCTTGGCATCAGAAAGAAAGAAAAACAAAAGAGAGGTGGATGCATTCGTTGGGCTTTGCCAAGAGTCGTCTTATTCGGCTCTTCAAGTACAATGGTGTGGCTGTGGCTGTGATGAGGGTCCGAGGCGGCAAGCGGATTCTCGTGTCAGGGCATCCTGGTGACATGGGACGTCTGCGACAGTCGACGATCCGTCGAGAGAGTACGACGTTCCACAGGACGTGGTCTTGGCAGCTTCGCTAGCGGACTTGCGCGTGATGCTTGGCGTGCACTTGCTGGTTCGACTGGAAGCATTGTCGGGCATTTCGAGCCTTCCGGCAGCTGCGATAACCAAACGGCCGTCTGAAGTCTGAATGACCTCGTGTGTTTGGGCTTCGACGATGTTCGAAACTAACGAGCACCACAATGCGACGCCGAAATTGATGCTCGAAATTCAGGCCAAAAAAACAAGGCAAGTAAAGGCCATGTAGAAAAGTGGTTGTGACGACGTAGTGGACCGTTCTCACCAGACGCGAAGTGGACACACTACAGAGAGCGCCTGTAGATCCTCATGCCGAATCTGCTGCATCGACGGCGAACTGACGACCAGATCATGAGGAGTGACGACTTCCCGCGCGAGACTGTTCTTCCATGCTTTGTCCTGTCCGTTGTCTCGTCACCTCGCCTAACGAGAGAATCCACATGCTTTCGCATTTGGGGTCCTTGTCGATCCTTCACCTGCAGAAAATGGTCGGACGGCAAACAAAGGCGTACAGTACTGCAGACGCAAGACTGCCTCGACTAGAGTGATGCAAAAAGCGAACCGAAGACGACCGTGTGTTTGCAAGGCATGTTGCAATGTTGCAAACACGCACAAGGATATCGAGAGAAAGATCGCCCTGCTGGCACCGACCTTCTGGAAGCCTGCGGCCAATCATTAATACTGAACAGTCCACTGTATGCAGCGTCGATCCAGAGTCGTCTCACATGTCGCCCGCGCGCGCGCGATGAACTCGTCGTAGCGCAAAAGAGATCGTCCCAGGAAGAAGGTCGATGCTCGACCGCCCTCGTATGAATCTCTTGAGGCCATTCGCAAGTGGAAATTCTCCGAGGCCGCCGGCGGGTCAGTCCAGGTCGCTACAATTCGTAACAGCATCACTCTAACGCGAGCGGCTTCATGAATGCAACAGCTGCTCAAGATCTTGACCCCTGAGAGGGCCCCACTCGATCGCCTTCAGGCAATCGATCGGTCTCATCCGACAACACGTCCGAACAGAATCTCGGGCTGATCCCGGAAGACATTCCATGCTTCATCTCGTGTGCTCCTGTCGGTGCCTTCAAGAAAGCGAGCGGCTCTACCGATAGCACGACCGGGAAGGATTACATTCCCTTCAGATTTCAGAACTGAGGACAATCTTTGCTTTCAAGGAAGAATCCATACAATCTTTGCTTTCTAGGAAGTATCCATACTTTGACCTGGTGACGCATTCCCGACGGTCTTTGAATTCTCGGTGGCAGACGACTCGGACCGACGCACAACCTGTCGTCGCTACCTGAACCCTACCCATCCCTCGAAACGAAACTAGGAGACTGTGCATCGCTACAGAATCCCATCTTCTCTACAAAATGCGAGTTTGAGAAGGCGTGCTCCTAAGAAAGCATTGGCTGGATGCGATTCTGCCGAATGGACACCATGACAGTGAAGATCGGATGAGAGCTACTTCCATCTCTAGGCGGTGCAATGTTTTTGCGTTCTGTGTTTTGGTTGCGTTCGATGTTTGGCTTTCATGTGCTGTGACGACGCGCAACAAACGTGACATGAAATCTTGCAAAACATCAAGCAAAAAACCACAAGCAAAAGAACGGAAGTTTCAATCACAAAGATGCGTAAGTTTTACCTCAATCGCGGAGCCAAGAGAAAGAGCCCCGGAGAGAAGCGACAAGCCATGTCAGTTTGCACAGGGGCCCTCACCAAGGCACTAGAGCAGCCATGTGTAGCGTCGATCGGCGTTTCTGCAACACGATTCGTGATGGCCATTCGGTGTTGTGCGGTCCATCTTCGCACTCGCCGAAGGCCATTCTGTCATCGCCTCTGTTTGTGGAAGCTCCGCCTTTTCTTCTGCTTGTCGGCTGCCGCCGTGCAGCAACTTGAGCGCTGCTGGGTAGGGTTTCCCGGCCGGCCAGATCTTTCGGTCACAGCCCCTGAGCCGCGTCGCGATCTTCTGCCTTTTCGGCCGTGGCTCTGTGCCCGAATCCAGTTCCAGCAAAGCGGCTCAGGGTGATTACTGTCGTTCGACAGACCTAACCATAGCTGGTCTGCTTCTCGAAGACATCGATTAATTCTTTCGAAGAGCAGTCGATTCAATGGGAGGAGACGAGCATGCGACCTGCGATTGAGCTTGATACGGTGCGTCAGCGCAGCAAGCAGATATCATCCACCATCTTCATCGAATCCTACGCGACCCACAAACTTTTGCTTTCTTTTTTGAAATCATACCAGAATTTCGAAACCCGTGGCGACACGAGGTCCTGCTCGTCTACTGCTGCTGCCACACATTTCCATTGAAAACTCGAGGAAATTGAAAATGATAAACACATCATCGCTCGCACGGAAACAATGCCGCGATGCCAATGCATTCCCCTCGGTGAGGCATGAAAATCGACAGAGACTGCTTGGCCGCTTCGCCGGGGCTGTGCATTTTGGCCTCGGTTTTGGCGATTTCGTTCATTTGCGCAAATCTCGCCTTTTCCCCTGTCTATTTGGCGAGATGACCCCTCTGCAAGATTCTCTCTCTGCGCTCTAGTGCGTGCCTTTGCGTAAGGTGCGTGCGTATGGAAGTTTATGTGTATGTCTCTCAATCGCAGAGCGCTGCGCTGCAGGTTGAGCTGCGATCTGCGCATCAGATTCGATTCGCTGTCATTTGCCTTCCTGCCTTCCTTTGGCTCTCTTTCGGCCTTGCATCGCCCCACTGCCGCCTACAATACGCCCTTTTGAACTTTTCTGCGCTCAGGGATCGCGGCAGCTGTGTCTCAACTCCTCTCTCTCACGCTCCACGCCTCCCGCCTCACCGCACCGCACCGCACGCCACGCCTGTGACTTTTTTTCGTTGACCTGCTGTTGCTTTTGCTGTTGCTGTCGCCTTGGCTGTCGCTGTCGTTGTTACTGCTGCGCTGCGCTGTGCCGTTCTATCCGCCTTTTCGTCCTCGCTCTCTCACCCTCCTCATCGACGCCGTCGCTCGGGTCCCTCATCCTTCGCTCCGCTCGTCCGTGTCCGAATCGACAGACCCAAGTCTTCGCCATCTCGATTCCTCCTTCCCCTCCATCGACCTTGCTCCTGCCATCCTCCAACCTTTCGCTCCTCTCATCCGAACAAAGGCGCTCCCTCGTCAATCGCGAAAACGGGTCTGCCTTAGACAGGTCCAGGCCATCTTGAGGACCAAGCAGGATCGACGATACATCACCCAATTGTCATCCGTCGGCGACACTTCTACCACGTCTGATTCAGTTCGTCCAAACAGAGCGAAGAGCAGACTTCCTCTGATCACCCGCAGCTTCATCTTCTCCAGCTCCGGAACAACACCACTACTCACGACTTTGACGCCGCTTTGACTTCTTACATTGGTAAAACCAACATTTGTCGTCATCATTACATTAGTCCAGGTGTTGGTCGTCTTTTGACAGGCTCGCAGTCATCATCGTCGTCCTCATCACATAGGCAACCTTTGCACACGTTTCCTCGATCCCCCACACTTCTACCAGCTTGTCATCCACTTCTGCGTAGTTCGGCCTGATTGCCACCTCTTTTTCCGACACACTCTTCGCACGGGATGTCGTCTCATCACGGCGCTGGCGGGCCTCCGCACCAGCAGCCACCGTCGAATCCTTTCGCTGGCGCTGCTTTCCACGAAGATCAAGGTAGCGAAGCGAGCTACTTCCCCAACGAGCGCAGAGACACATACGCTTCGGAACGCTCCGACGGTGAGCTCATTCCAGGTCACGGTTACGATGCCGACTCCTACGAAGGTGGCAATTACAAGGACAGCTATGCCTACTCTACCGAGTCCGCCCACCGTGGCTACGCCCAAGGTCCAGGCAGCCAATTCGGCCAAGGCTCCTACGCTCCCTCGGGCATCTCCAGCCCGTACCCGGATGCTGGCGCCGGCGGCGGATACCGTCAGCGCGAGCCCTACCCGGCCTGGACCGCCGAGCACAACATCCCGCTCTCCAAAGAGGAGATCGAGGATATCTTCATCGACCTTGCCAACAAGTTTGGTTTCCAGCGCGACAACATGCGCAACATGTACGATCATCTCATGATCATGCTCGATTCGCGTTCGAGTCGCATGACCCCCCAGCAAGCCCTCATGACCATCCACGCAGACTACATCGGTGGCGAGCACGCCAACTACCGCAAGTGGTACTTTGCCGCCCAGCTCGATCTCGATGACGCCATCGGAAAGGTCCAGAATCCCGGTCTTGCTCGCGCCGCCAGTATGGCCAACCGCGGTCGCAACGCAAGCAGCGCCGCCGCCAAGCTGCAGTCTGCCAGCGCAAAGTCGCTTCAGACCGCCTCGGCTCGCTGGAGAGACGCCATGCTCAAGATGGGCGATTACGACCGCACACGTCAGGTCGCCCTCTATCTGCTCTGCTGGGGTGAAGGTGGTCAGGTTCGTTTCGTGCCCGAATGTCTCTGCTTCATCTTCAAGTGCGCAGACGACTACTACCGCTCGCCAGAGTGCCAGAACCGCATGGAGCCAGTGCCAGAAGGCCTTTACCTTCGCGCTGTGGTCAAGCCTCTCTATCGTTTCCTCCGCGACCAGGTCTTTGAGGTTGTCGACGGCAAGTTCGTCAAGAAGGAGAAAGACCATGACAAGATCATCGGATACGACGACGTCAACCAGCTCTTCTGGTATCCCGAGGGCATCGGCAGGATCATCTTGAACGACAAGACGCGCCTCGTCGACGTGCCTCCAAGCCAGCGTTTCATGAAGTTTGACAAGATTGACTGGGCCCGCGTCTTCTTCAAGACTTACAAGGAGAAGCGCTCCTTCTTCCATCTGCTCGTCAACTTCAACCGTATCTGGATCCTTCATATCTCCGTCTTCTTCTACTACACGGCTTACAACGCGCCCAAGATCTACGCTCGTTCACGAAATCCGACCACAGCAGAGTCGCTCTCGGCCGCTGGTCTCGGTGGTGCCATCTCGTCCTTCATCATGATCGCCGCCACCATGGCCGAGTTCTCTTACATCCCCACGACCTGGAACAACACGAGCCACCTGATGCGCCGCATGATCTTCCTCGCTATCTGCCTCGCTGTTACCATCGCTCCGGCCGTCTACGTCTTTGGCTTCAACAACGAAGGCAATGTGGCCAACATTGTGGCCATCGTGCACCTCGCCATTGCCGGATGCATCACCGCGCTCTTCTCGATTGTTCCCTCAGGCCGTATGTTCGGCGACCGTGTTGCTGGCAAGGCGCGCAAGTATCTGGCCAACCAGACCTTCACCGCATCGTATGCTCCGCTCGTCAAGAGTCACCGTGCCGTCTCGATCCTGCTTTGGGCTCTCGTCTTCGGATGCAAGCTCACCGAGTCGTACTTCTTCTTGACCCTCTCGTTCCGTGACCCTCTCGCCGTCATGATCACCATGAAGGTGCAGGGATGCAGCGACAAGTACTTTGGCACCGCGCTCTGCGCCAACCAGCCCGCCTTTGCCTTGACCTTCATGACCATCATGGATCTCTGTCTCTTCTTCCTCGACACCTTCCTGTGGTACGTCATCTGGAACACGGTCTTCTCCATCGGCTGGTCCTTCCACATGGGTCTCTCCATCTGGACGCCCTGGTCTGACATCTTCCAGCGATTGCCCAAGCGCATCTACGCAAAGTTGCTCGCCACCGCTGACATGGAAATCAAGTACAAGCCCAAGGTGCTCGTCTCACAGGTCTGGAACGCCGTCATCATCTCCATGTACCGTGAGCACTTGCTTTCCATCGACCATGTCCAGAAGCTGCTCTACCACCAGGTGCCTGCCGGCGAGAATGGTAAGCGCACTCTCCGCGCTCCAACCTTCTTCATCAGCCAGACCGACAAGGGCATCAAGCCCGAGTTCTTCCCCAAGGGCTCCGAGGCCGAACGTCGTATCAGCTTCTTCGCCCAGTCGCTCACCACGGCCCTGCCGGAGCCGCTGCCCATCGATGCTATGCCGACATTCACCGTGCTCGTGCCTCACTACTCGGAAAAGATTCTGCTCTCGCTTCGTGAGATTATTCGCGAAGAGGACCAGAACACGCGTGTGACGCTGCTCGAGTATCTCAAGCAGCTTCACCCCGTCGAATGGGACAACTTCGTCAAGGACACCAAGATCTTGGCCGAAGAGTCACAAGGCTTCGGCGGCGCTTCTCCGTTCGGCGGCGACAGCGACGAAAAGTCTGGCACCAAGAACTCGGCCAAGGCAGACGATCTTCCCTTCTACTGCATCGGTTTCAAGTCGGCTGCGCCCGAGTACACGCTCCGAACGCGTATCTGGTCGTCGCTGCGTGCCCAGACGCTCTACCGTACCGTCTCCGGATTCATGAACTACTCCAAGGCCATCAAGCTGCTCTACCGTGTCGAGAATCCCGAGGTTGTACAGCTCTTTGGCGGCAACACCGAGAAGCTCGAGCGTGAGCTCGAACGCATGTCGCGCCGCAAGTTCAAGTTTGTCATCTCCATGCAGCGATACTCCAAGTTCAACAAGGAAGAGCAGGAGAACGCCGAGTTCTTGCTCCGTGCCTACCCCGACCTGCAGATCGCATACCTCGACGAGGAGGCTCCTCGCAAGGAAGGTGGCGAGTCGCGCTGGTTCTCTGCTCTCGTCGATGGTCACTCGGAGATCCTGCCCAACGGAAAGCGACGCCCCAAGTTCCGTGTCGAGCTGCCTGGTAACCCCATTCTTGGTGACGGCAAGTCCGACAACCAGAACCACGCCATCATCTTCAACCGCGGCGAGTACGTGCAGCTTATCGATGCCAACCAGGACAACTATCTCGAGGAGTGCCTCAAAGTGCGCAGTGTTCTCGGCGAGTTCGAGTCGTTCAACGTTTCCAACCAGAACCCCTACGGATCGGGCCACCAAGAGTTCGCCAAGGCGCCCGTTGCTATCCTTGGTGCGCGAGAGTACATTTTCTCTGAAAACATTGGTATCCTCGGTGACGTCGCTGCCGGAAAGGAACAAACGTTCGGTACCATGGCTGGTCGTGGTCTTGCCCAGATCGGTGGTAAGCTGCACTACGGTCATCCCGATTTCCTCAACACCATCTTCATGACCACGCGTGGTGGTGTATCCAAAGCGCAGAAGGGTCTCCACTTGAACGAGGATATCTACGCCGGTATGACCGCTTTCGGCCGAGGTGGTCGCATCAAGCACGTCGAGTACTACCAGTGTGGTAAGGGTCGTGATCTTGGTTTCGGAACCATCTTGAACTTCACCACCAAGCTTGGTAACGGAATGGGTGAACAGATGCTGTCGCGAGAGTACTACTACCTTGGCACGCAGCTCCCCGTCGACCGCTTCCTCACCTTCTACTATGGCCACCCCGGTTTCCACATCAACAACATCCTCGTCATTCTCTCGGTGCAGCTCTTCATGTTCACCATGGTCTTCATCGGCACGCTCAACTCGCAGCTGCGCGTGTGCGCCACCACCAACAGCGAATACATTGTCGGCACGGGCGGTTGCTACTACCTTAACCCAGTCTTCCTCTGGATCAAGCGTACCATCATCAGCATCTTCCTGGTCTTCATGATTGCCTTCTTGCCGCTCTTCTTGCAGGAGCTCTCGGAACGTGGCGCTATCTCGGCCTTTATTCGTCTGGCGAAGCACTTCATGAGTCTCAGTCCCATCTTCGAGGTGTTCTCGACCATGACCTATTCGCACTCGATTATCAGCAATTTGACGTTCGGTGGTGCCCGATACATTGCCACTGGACGAGGTTTCGCCACTACGCGCCAGAGCTTTGCGCTGCTCTACAGTCGTTTCGCCGGTCCGTCGATCTACTCGGGCATGCGTCTGCTGCTGTTGCTGCTCTACATCACGCTCACGCTTTGGATTCCCCATTTGATCTACTTCTGGATCTCGATCTTGGCGCTCTGCATTGCTCCCTTCCTCTTCAACCCTCACCAGTTCTCGGCCTCCGACTTTATCATCGACTACCGGGAGTTCCTCCGCTGGATGTCGCGCGGTAACAGCCGCAGCCACGCCAACTCGTGGATCGGCTACTGCCGTCTCAGCCGAACCAAGGTGACCGGTTACAAGAAGAAGCGTCTCGGACACCCAAGCGAGAAGCTGGCCGGTGACGTTCCGCGTGCCGGTTGGAGGACGATCCTGTTCGCAGAAGTCGTTTTCCCCATCTGCCTTGCCGTCATCTTTGTGGTCGCCTACGCCTTCGTCAAGAGTTTCCACCAGACCGGAGACCCGCCCCAGGGCGCCATCGTCCGCATTGCCATTATCGCACTTGGTCCGATCGTGTGGAACGCCGCTATCTTGCTGGTGCTCTTCCTGATCAGCATGTTCCTCGGCCCCGCGCTCAACAACTGCTGTGCCAAGTTCGGCTCGATCATGGCCTCGATTGCCCACGTGCTCGCCGTCGTCGGTGTTATCGTTGCCTTCGAGTTCCTGTGGTTCCTCGAACTGTGGAACGCCTCGCACGCCGTGCTAGGTGTCATTGCTGTCATTGCCATCCAGCGAGCGATCTTCAAGATCCTGATTGCCCTGGTGCTTTCACGAGAGCTCAAGCACGACGAGACCAACCGCGCCTGGTGGACGGGTCGATGGTACGGCCGAGGTCTTGGCGGACACGCGTTCAGCCAGCCGGCGCGAGAGTTTGTTGTCAAGATCATCGAGATGTCGCTCTTCTCGGCTGACTTCTTGACGGCGCACATCCTGCTGTTCGGCCTCTCATTGCCCTGCCTGATTCCGTACTTTGACAAGCTGCACTCGACGGCGCTCTTCTGGCTGCGACCATCGAAGCAGATCCACGCGCCCATCTTTTCGCTCCGTCAGCGCAAGCAGCGAAGATCGATCGTATGGCGATATCTGATCCTGTTTATCTTCGCCTATGCGATCTTCTTGGCATTGATCATTCTGCCAGCGGTCTTTTCGTCGACGATTGAGCTCAACTGCTCGTTCTGCAAGTCGCTCTAATCGAGACGTCTTGTTGCTAGTTTCATTACGCAGCACAGTTCAAAAATTTTCCCAGCATCCTCGGCGGTCTCACCAAGGCCCGTCTCCAGCATAATCTTTTCCCCGTTCGTTGTTCCCGATCGCTCGTCTGCTCAATCGTTGCGAACAATGTCGCCTTTCCCCCTTCCCCCTTAGAGTTCTGCAACAGGAAGGTCGCGACCGCTCTGCTTGACAGGCTGATCGTCTTGATGCCTCGGACCTCTGCGTCTCGTGCTTTCTCCCTGTTTCTCTCTTCATACTTGTCAAATACGTTCTTTTCTCCTCCTCCTGCCTCTCTTCTCGATCCTGTCCCGATCTCTCTTTTAGTGTCTTTGACCTCCTCACTTTTGCATCATTAGCTTTTGCACAAAGCATCAATTGAATGGACCATTTCTGAATCAAACAATGTACGATGTGTCATTGTCTGTGCGATTCGAGTCCAGCTTGGAATTGCGGGCCTGAGGTGTAAGTTACTGCTGTATTGGCTGAGAAGCAGGTGGTCACGCTCGAAAGAGGCAGGTCGCGTCGACGCGCCTTGATGCGGGTGTTGGACTGCAATGAGACTGGGATTTTCTCGGCCTGCAGATAAATTATTAGTATTAATAGGGCAGTCAGAGTGACGCGCTGTGTTCGACGTTTCGACTCGGGACGGTATCGCACGTCATTGCTTTCGACCGCCCAACGATCATCACCGCCTTTGCAATCATCGAATCCTTCGAAGCTCATTGCTGATCGCTTAGATACAAACTCGTCGCTTTGGCTGTCCGAGCTTGGAAATTCGCTGCACCACGTTGCCCGCATCTGTGGTCGTCCGTCCGTCCGTTCCTCCTTCACAAGACGACCTCAACGGAGCACAACCTTCCATCTTTCCATCCTATCCTTCGACGCTCATTCGGTCCAGAAAAACGCACTCTGGCCATGTCATCCACCTCTTCCCGTAGTCAATTGGACCAAGGCATCTCGGCATCGCGTGCTGGCGGTGCTCAGAAAAGACCACCGACATCAAGCAAACCTCCGTCACCGACAAAGAGGCAACGGGCAAATCCCCGTCCTTCGCCATCGATCGGCTCAGCATCACGCCGTTCCGGTGAAGATTCTACCACAGACTCTGGCTCCACGACATCAAATATCCGAAGACGCACTCAAGACTCGGCATCCGCCGCCGCCCAAGATGATCCAAGATGGGCCAACGCACAACGTGTCTTGCTAGACAGGACGCTTCGACTGCATACTGTCTCGCCGCTCCATTTCTCCTCCTTGCCGGCTTCGATCCAAGAAGTGTCTCGTCCGCTGTTCCAGATGCTACGAAATGAGCTTCAGCACTATATCAACCTGCGGCTCAGCGACGGATTCGGATTCCTCGAGTCGGCAGGCACGACAATCGACGCGCGAGATCCAGAAAGTGGCGATCTTCGTCCCCCAGAGCGCAGACGGCGTGCGGATGTAGATCGAGTTGGACAAGTGCGCATCGGATTCCTGGAGGATGCCGAATTCACGGGGGCATTGCAGGCTAGCAATCGCTCCGGCGAGGCCAAGGCACGTCCATGGGCGATTGAAATTGAGCTGGGCAAACCGGCAGCAGAGCAAGAGGGTTCCAAAGGCAAGATCACATCACTGCGATCTAGAGCAGCGCAGGAGGCAACACCTGCCGACCTCTGCCACATCACCTTTGTCCCTGCATCCTCCACACGCCACGAGCACTCGCGCACGAGTCGCAGATACCCATTGATTGCAACGAAAGCACCGTCTTCGAGCACGGCAAGCACGGACCCACTGCTAGCCAGCTCGGCGGTCAATATTGGACCTATAGTACTAGGACATGCGCTCGACTGGATCCAGAAACGGTTCGACTGCCGTATCTCGTCGGCGACGGGGGCAGCTGCCATAGGATCGCAGCTGCGCGGACCGAGACTCGAGGCGCTGGCCGAACTCATCGTGCGTCGTACGCGTATCGAGATGGGGATTGCCGACGATGTCGAGCGGACAGAGGAGCAAAGGGCGGCGGATGCGGCGGTGAAACCGGTGGAACTGGTCTTTTCTTTCCCATCCAAAGTCAGGTTCGAGGGCGGTAAGCGCAGACAAGCGGCAGGCCCGGCGCCAGAGCTGACCTCTCTCACGTTGACTGTGCCGTGGGAAGTGTGCATGAGTCTGCTGGACGGACTCGGGCTAGACGAGCCTCTTTTGCCGGCACTGAACCACTACCTTTCGATGCACACATCGATTCCGCTAGATGCGCTCGAGCTCACACGCATCGGCGTGGCGGGCATCAGCGTGGGCTCAGGGAGGATCAAGATTTGCAAAGTGCCAGGCAAAGATGCTGTCAGCATTGCGAAAAAGTCGCTGCTGAAGCGATCGCAGGGGGCCAAAGAGCAGGACGAGGAGGAGGGTGAACCGAGCGATCGACGTCGTGCAGGCGCGGTCTTCGAATGCCTGCGAAGACTGGTCGAGGGAGATGACGCGAATGCAGAGTGAAGATGGATGCTCTAGTCTGGATTCAGGTGTACTTTTCTGGCTTTTGTGGGTGTATTCTAGTAGCGAATCGAGCATCTTTAGGCGCAAGACAGGCTCATGCTTTGCGCAGCTTGTTCATGGTGTGACCTGGGCAGTGGTTGGTAGCGATGATACTGTTGGACACAGAGCTTGTGAGAATGGGCCTCTTTGGTGAAGCCTCTTGGGTGCGAAATGCCCGGCAAGCACCTGACCGCGATGAGATTGATATTAATAAAGGCGGTGTTGTCTCTTTTCCTTGAACTTATTGTCGATTTTTCTGTTTTATTTTTGGAGGTCTGTCGCCTGTCTCTGCTGCTCGTCGGGTCGGGGGCTTTGGCCGCTGTCAGCTGCGTCTGGATTGACGCACACTTGTCTGGTGGCATGCACAGTGACAGTGTGCAAGCTGCGTCTTTCTCTCGCCATTCACATCCTCCACCCACGTTTCCATCGCACCTGCTCATCCTTCGCCATCAACACTCGCGGACTAGCTTTCTGTGCATCCGAGCAAAGTCATAGGTGGCGCAAGCATACACAAGATCAATCGATAGGATCAGCGACACAGTCATCATGCAGATCTACGGCTTGCTCATCCTCGCTAATCCACCGGGCGCCGGTGCAGTGCCTCTGACAACAGCATGGGAACTCGGTTCCTTTTCATGGCTGCAACGCGGTACCGTCCAAGATATGATGGGCTTCATGGCAAGGGTAAGTTGTCACCAAAAGAGACAATGGCGGCTCGACCTGCGATCAAGCTGACTGAACACACACTACTTGGTGACATTCTGCTTCGTCTGACAGACGGTGGCCGAGAGAACGCAACCGACTCAACGTCAATCTGTTCAAGAAAACTCTTATGTCGCCCACGTCCACTCTCGACCTGCTTCCGACGGCATCTCTGGCGTTCTCATCACCGACACCGAATATCCCGTCCGTGTCGCCTTTTCTCTGCTCAACAAGACGCTCGACGAATTCGTCATCAAGGTACCCAAATCGCAGTGGGAGACCAAAGTGAACGCCATCACCACTGGCTCGGCTACTGCTCCTCCCAAGGGCGAACCTTTGCTCGGCGTGAGCGCCTTCCCACAATCCGTCGACTACGTCAAGCGATACCAAGACCCGCGCCAAGCCGATACCATCATGAAGGTCCAGCAGGAGTTGGACGAGACCAAGATCGTACTCCACAAGACCATCGACTCGGTCCTGCAACGAGGTGAAGATCTGGACAAGCTCGTCGAAAAGTCCGGTACACTCAGCGAACAGAGCAAGATGTTCTACAAGACCGCCAAGAAGCAGAACTCGTGCTGTGTGGTCATGTGATGGTGCACAGCTGATCAGGCCTCTAGCCATGGCCACTCTTGCTTCTCGTTGGCAGTATGATAGGCTCTGCAACTTGGAAGCAAGTGTCTGCCTGGCTGTCAATGCAGGCGTAGTCTTTGTCTAGTGTGATAGCTGCACACATGTGGTTATTCGTCAGAGCGCTTGGCTCTCCGTCCCGTCCAATCCTTCTTTTGTACATAAGATTGGCTCATCTTTGCTTCTCGTTTCGCACTTTGCCTATCCATGGACTCGCTCTTGCCATTCTGAAAAGACAGATGCGGTGGTGAGCTCGACGAGAGTGGCATGAGGCAAGAGACAGAGTGCTGTACCGTACCTTGTTGCTTACCCTGCAGCGTAGCAATTGCAGTCGCGCAAAGGAAAAAGTAACACTTTATTCGGCTGTGCAGAAAGGGTTCACGCTCAGACCCTCGTTGGGTTTCGATCTCTTTTGCTCCATCATCACATCTTTGACTGATCACTCAGTACGAACCTCGGCAGGCCCGATTGATTTCAGCGCAGGCGCTCTCAGCAGGGCACTGACGCCGCCGACGCAGTCAGGACGCCCGGAACAAGCAGACGTGACTTGATCTGGCTAGTCCTACCTACCCTCGATGACTGCACACAGGTAGAGCTCCAGTCTCAAGCCTGTGTTCGATCCGTCATACACCAGGGAACAAAAGAGCGTGCTCTGCGAATCATGATTCCAGCAGGCCTGTCCGCGGGCGATGGCTCAGCGTCGCACTCACCGGCGCCGATCCACGTCAGCAAAGGTCACCAGACTCGTCAAGGTATCGACGAAGATGCCTATCCTTCTTCCGAGAGCGACGACGACGGAATCCAAGTCTCTGCCGCAAAGGTAGAATCTCACCCACTGCTTGACGACGATGGGCATCGACCGATTGATCCAGCACATGGCCCAACACATCGGATTGGCTCGGCAGCAATACCACCGCTAGCCAGCAGCAAACGACGCACGCCACTCAAATGGACCGAGGTCATCTGGGTTACCTTGACAGTCTCATTGATTGCTGTATTGGGCTACTCGTCTCAATTCTTCGTCATGCTACCCTACTACAGCAAGACACCCTCTTTCTCTCCGCAAGCGCTAGCAGCGGTGCTCGTACCGTTCAACCTCGGCCTCGTGGGTATCTTTTACAATTATTGGCTCTGTGTCGTGACCGACCCCGGCAGCGTTCCTACAGGCTGGCAGCCTGAATGGTCTGCTCTGGAGCCGGTGGCTCCGCTGCCTGAACAGCACAGCTCGGTGGAGAACGAGCGAGATGCCTCTCTCGAACTCAAGCAGGCCATCTATCGACCTCGCTACTGCAAAACGTGCTCCGCTTTCAAACCTCCTCGATCGCACCA
Organism: Ustilago vetiveriae; assembly: GCA_928722275.1. Lineage (NCBI taxonomy): Eukaryota > Fungi > Basidiomycota > Ustilaginomycetes > Ustilaginales > Ustilaginaceae > Ustilago > Ustilago vetiveriae. The sequence goes on from CAKMXE010000003.1 coordinate 979,099, forward strand.
CTGCAAGACCTGTCGACGATGCGTCCTTCGCATGGATCATCACTGTCCCTGGCTGGCCAACTGTGTAGGCCATTTCAACTATCCGCATTTCATCCGCTTCTTGTTTTACGTCGATCTCACGTGCCTTTATCATCTGGCGATGATCTCGAGTCGGGTACTGGACAGGTTCAATTCGTATGGATACTGGAGGGAGCCTTCTACTGGCGAGTTGATCTGGCTGGTGCTCAATTATGCGCTCTGCATCCCCGTGGTGTTGCTGGTGGGCATCTTTAGCTTGTACCATTTCTACTGCGTGGCGGTCAACCAGACGACGATCGAGAGTTGGGAAAAGGATCGTACGGCGACCATGATCAGGAGGGGTAGGGTGAGGAAGATCAAGTATCCGTATGATTTGGGATTGGGGAGAAACCTCGTACAGGTTTTGGGCGCGAGTCCTTTGCGATGGTGTTTACCCGGCAGCCAAACGCGGGGTGATGGATTGAAGTATCCCGTAGCAAACGGGTTAGGTAAGTCTTTCGGCCGTGGTCGTCCGTGGTTCGAGGTAGCATGGCTCAAGTCGAGACGTTGGAGAAAGCAGACGGCTCTACAGGATGTTCCGCTGGATCAAGTTCGGCACGATGGGCAAGCGATGGTCGAGGCAGAAGAGATGTACGATGAGGCTACGTTGGTCGATCCAGAACTCGAAGCTTCCGTCATGCACAGATTGAGGTGGGAACACTGGCATCGTGTACAGGCTAGGCGTCGACATGCAGCCGTACGAGCCGAGGCGAGATCGCCGTGATAGGAGAGGATGCGACGATAGGGAGGGGAGACAGGGGTACGGTACAACATGTTGATGACAACTTCAACCACTTTCATAGACAGATTGTACGTGCCCTTTGCCTTTCCCCTCCTCCTCTTGCCCTCGACGCTGCGTTGGAGGTTGCAGGAGCCATCGTCGGTCTCGAGCCCTTTTGAATTCACGGATTGCTGACACCTCATCGTTTATCACTACCGTATCTCTTGTGGGATGTCGACTACAGATTCTAGCTCGCAATACAGATGGCCACCCAAGGATCCCACGAAGAACGCCTTTGCGAGTGCCACTTGCTCACATGGATGGCGTGCCGACGGAAGGCAAGCACCCGACTTATTCCCGACCACGCCGTTGCCACCGGGAGCTACTTCGACAAGACCTTTTACATATGGTTCGGGATTTAATCCGAACCTCGAACCGAGCAATTCCACTTTGCGTTTCAGAGGTGCACAGTATCACCCACCTAGAGTATCAGTACAGGTTGGTAGAGGTGCAGAAGAAGGAGAAGGCGACAGTGGGAGTGTGGAGAGTGATTCGGATGATGATGTTCATGATGCGGGTCGGTTCGGGGCGAGAAAGTTGGAGCGAGGGGTGGGAAGGAGCGGGTTGATGATGGCTGAACCGGACGCGGATGAATTAGCCGCTCTCGATGCGGACTTTGATGGAGCCTATGGATACCACAACAGTCATGATGCAGACGGTTACATTCAACAAGGTACAAACCCTTTCGCAAATCAGTCCATCCACTCCGATGACGATCAAGAAGCTCTGCAAGACCAAGACCAGGTCGACGTCAGCCAACGAATCCTCATCCGTCGTGGATCCGAAGGCTACGAAGTTCGCCCTCGTCTAGGCGGCTGGACTGTCTAATCAAACACGCCGTGCTCACAATCGATCAGATTCACATCCCACATCTCATCGCTTCTCACCACTCCATTCCGTGGAATCGTATCCTCTTCAATAATTTGGCAGCTCAATAGAATCTTTCCTTTGCCGATCGCAGTCTCAAAGAAAAGAATGCCTTTTTTCATCCGGCTGACTCGTTCATGCTGCAAAGATCGTTCCGCGTCCCAAACGGAAGCTCAGATCAGGAGTCCTGGCCTCATGTCTTGCTTGCGTCTCAGCGATCAGCGTTGAGACTTTTGCACGGGTGAAATGGATCGACAGTACAAGACTGACCGAGACGACGAGGCTGGTTTTGACGAAGGTGCAAATTGAAATTGCGATGGGTTTACCAAAAATGCTGCGAGTGTGGGTAGAGTTATACTGCAAGCGCTTCAAAGCGATGCGAGAATCACTGGGCCGTATGCGTGAATCGAGACGACCGGATGAATGATGATACAAGAAAATCGAGAGACCGATGCTGCTCTCTTGTTTTCTGGGATGGTGGAATCCCTTTTTTCGTTTGTGAATGTGTGCATGTCGGATTGCGGAGGATGCTGATCGAGAAACTTTTGTCGACAAGAGAGGAACGGAAGAGGGAATCTACATTGATCATGTAAACGGCCCGCTTACGCCTTCTTACGGAAAGAGCAGCCCTCGGTCAAGCGGGCCTTACCACCAGTGGGCTGCGAGAGAACCTGAGCGCACGAGCCGCAGACGACAACGGTCTGAGCGTGCGAGAAGACGGTGGTGATGGCGAAGCAACCAGGGCACTTGACATCCATGAAGAACGAGTTGGGGTTCTGCACAAGTCGCTTGAGCTTGTGAGAGCGAGCCTGCTGCTCGGCGGAAGGGTTAAGAAGGTCGACGGCGAGAGTCTAGAGAACGGAGGCCACAGAAATAGTGGAAGCAACATGGTCAGTCATTCTGCTCGCTATGTTTCTAGACCAGAGTGCATGGACTCGCAGCACGGTGCCGGGCAGGTTGAAGATGAGATGAGGTCGATGCTGGAAGACGTATGCGGGGCGAAGGCTGAAGGTGTCGTGAGAATGATATCTTACCATCTTGAGATATGAGGATGTGAGTGTGTTACTGGAGAGAAGAGAAGGATGACGGCGAGTGGCGGATGTCGATGTTGCCCACAGCTGGCTCACACTCTGCCGGGCTGAGCGACAGACGGGCTGCGACCAGTTTGGCGTCGCCGTTCTCTACTCTCGATCAACTCACTCTGCCAGCTGCTGCTGAGTAAAAATCGTGCGCGCGTCAGAGTGGGAAAAAGGGCAATCATCGATGGCAGAGCTGCCTATGTTCGTCCGCCCAGCATACTGGCTCTGCAGGCGCAAAAGTTCGAAATCCTGATTCCAGGGTCTCTAGGCGCAGCAACAGCAAAGCGTCCAGAGAGCTGCCTCGTCGTCCAATGGCAATTCTCGAGGCAGCTGAGCCTGTATCCTGGCTGCTGGTTCCACTCTACATTGGCTGCTCTGCCTCTACATCGAGGGCCACAAAGGTCCTCTCCACGATCACACAGGGCCTCAACCAGACTAGGTGAGCACTACGCCGACATTGGCGCGCGCAGGAAAAGGAGATATTCCACGTTTTTCCAATCTGAGAATTCAAATTCTTTGATACACGTGACCAAAAGAATCGGCCGAAGCTGCCGACAAATACACGCCTGCTATCCACTTTTGTATTCGAGGCTACAATTTCCTCAAAGGACTGGTATGCTGCTGCAACTCGAATTTTCGGGCTTGGATGCCGCAATCTCGTGTTTTGAGGGACGAACGTGCTTAGTCCCCAAGGCAGCAGAGCGCGATCCTGTGGTTGAGACAGCTGAGCGAGACAGAAAAAGGGGAGCAGCACACAGTGGCGAGGTGAAGGGGCAATTTTACTTGGTCAGCGTACCTGCGATTGTGGTGAGGTGAGAGGCTCCTCCAGCGTGGTGATGAGATGGCGGATGCGCGCCAAAAAAGTGAGAAAACAATTTTCGGGGCAGCAGCGCACGAGACGTCTCTGGGAATGCAGAGGTCAACCAGACTGGCTCCCAAGCCTGTCTCTCAGGCTCAGAGGCTGATTCTGCTGCGCTCGAGAGCCAGTCAAGTCAGACTTTGAGGTTTGGTCGTCATCCCTCCCTCCTCTCCTCGTCATCATCATCCGACCCCTTCAAGTCCTACAAACGTAAGTGTACTTCCTGGTCGTTCTGTATCTCAGCTCTTGCTATCGACGACGACACGCCAAGACAAGGTACGACATCAGCATCGACAAACCGTGTCTGCAGTGCAATACTGCCAGCTAGAGAAACACTTGAACTCATCAGGCCTAGGGGAGGTGGATCACAACAATCGAGGTCTTCATACAGCATCCACATCATCTATATCTGAACCGCTTTTCGCTGGCCAGTTACCCTCTCTGCATTCGTACCGCCACCATATCGACGTTCGTTATTGCAACTTTTCAAGTACGCACCAGTATCTTCAGGCAATGTTCTCATCTCTCAATGGCGGTTACACTCATCGTACATCCATACTTGATGTGGCTAGACACGACAAACTCATTATCCGGCACTTCGAAGAGCCGTGTCAGACGACGCTGTTCTTCACTTCGCTCGCAGGCCGAATCGACACGGTGCGACGGGCGTTGACGATGTGCTACAATCACGTCAAGAAGCGGCCTCATCGTTCGGAGACAATCTTGGTGCAGCTTTGAGCCTAATCCAAGAGCACCCCTCGTAGCATTCGTCATGCAAGCTTGAAATGCAAGCAACTTTCATTCGTTCGATATCCTCGATATCTCAGGTTATCAGCTTTAACCCATTGACTGCCAGCATCATTACTCAGCATATTCCCTATACCCTTCAGCATCTCTCTTCCAGCCACTTTCGACGAACTTCCTCAGCAGCAGTGTTGTTGTAGATACAGGCCTTGGTGTAACTATCCGGAACAATTGTCTGACCTCTTCCGCCTTCCTTCCTTGACATTTTCATCATCGCCGATCACAGTCATCAAGATGGTCAATCTTCGCACACAGAAGCGCCTCGCGGCCTCGGTTCTCGGATGCGGTAAGCGCAAGGTCTGGCTCGACCCCGCCGAGCAGAACGACATTGGCAACGCCAACTCGCGTGCCAACATCCGCAAGCTCATCCGTGACGGTCAGATTATCCGCAAGCCCGTCGTCGGCGGCTCGCGATCGCGTGCCCGCGCCACCGCCGCCGCCAAGCGTGCCGGCCGTGGTACCGGACAGGGTCACCGCAAGGGTTCCAGCGAGGCCCGAATGCCCACCAAGGTCATGTGGATGAGACGCCAGCGTGTCCTCCGCCGTCTCTTGCGCAAGTACCGCGAGTCTGGCAAGATCGACAAGCACCTCTACCACGAGCTCTACCTCAAGAGCAAGGGTAACGTCTTCAAGAACAAGCGTGTCCTTATGGAGCACATCCACAAGGCCAAGGCCGAGGCTGCCCGATCCAAGCACCTTGCCGACCAGATGGAGGCCCGTCGTATGCGCAACAAGGCCATGCGCGAGCGTCGTGCCCAGCGTGTCCTCGAGAAGCGTGCCGCCATCATTGCTGTCGAGAACGAGGCCGAGGAGAAGAAGTAAATTGGCGCAGCAATTTGAATTGTTGGTTCCCGTTTCTTCTCTTTGTCTTTTGTTCCCAGTCTTTGTTCTTTTACAGCCTTCGCACATTCTCTTGTCATCACCATCATCACGAGCCGTTCTTCTCACGACGGCATCTGGCGCACTCGGACACCCACCTCGCTCTTTGTGTTGAGCGATTCGGCTTCACGTCATTCACATATACACTCCCCGTCCTTGCATTTGCTCATCGCACGCTGCTTTAGTACCAGCGGCGTACTTGCATCTTCATCACATCTATCCTAACCTCTCCTCTCCGCCTTGGGGTGGTTGATTCCCATCTCATTGGCACTGACGGCTTCCCTAGCATGTACGATACTACCCTTTTGATGCACCTATCGGCTTCTCGGGAGGTCGTTCTCCAAAAAAGCAATCAATCTGCACATTGACCCAGACTTTCTTTCCCTTGCGCGTGATTGTGCGTATCGTCTTGAATGAAGAAGGGTGGGCGGCTCGATACATGAGGCATGGTATTTTCATAAGAGTTCATTGCGGTCGACGATGTTGAAGTGCGAGTGAAAAGATATCTACACGTCTGGTAGCGCAGAGGCGGGAGGATGTTCTTGGTGCGGAGCGTGTTACAGCCGGCGGCAAGGCTGACGGAAAGCAAGGCTGAGCTTGAGCCTCTGCGAGCGATTGATCTGTGCGCGATCCGATGCGCATTCTGCTTCCGCTCTATCACCTGCGTCGAGGGGCGCAACGAATCGCCTAGGATGCCGTTTGCGTACCTTCGCAAGCAACGTGCACTCGAGGAGCTCGAGGAGCGTCGACGACGAGCTGCGGGACAACCTGACGATGATGCTCAAGAGACACGAACATGGCGAGCGGTCAAGATCGGGGTGTTGGCTCTGCTGCTTGCGCCGGTCCTGGTGAATCTGCCTTGGTTGCATAGTGCTTTGGGAGCGGGCTCGAGATTGCCTGGATTTTGGGTTCGATCGACAGCTTCGGGAGAGGTCGAGTGTTGGAATGTCGTGGGCGGGAATGGGTTTCGGTTTTGCGAAGACATTGAGCGTATCCCGGGTCAAGAAGAGACAGTGTTGATCAGTTGCGATGCCAACAGAGACGGATGGAATACAGTGATGGGGCCTCTGGCGGATGCGGGACCTAGAGGAAGCTTGTTCACGTATGTATATCCAACTTCAGCTGGGTCTCGAGGAGAGGAGGAGAGACGGCAGGCTGTTGCTGTCGAGCTGGTCGACTTTCCAGTGGAAAGCACTTTTCATCCACTCGGCATATCGATCTATCCCTCCTCAAGCGCAGATGGTGTGACAACACTATTCGTCATTAACCATGCCAAAGATCGATCCCGTGTGGAAGTCTTCCACCTAGTCCCACCCGCCGATGGAAAGCAATGGACAGCGCATTGGCAGAGGAGCGTTGTTGATCCGATCGCAACCCATACACCCAACTCGATCCACGCTCTGTCGGCTCAAAGTTTTCTGATCACCAACGATCATTTCTTCGCTCGAAGACCGGGCCCTCTCCAAACGCATCTCGTCCCACTGCTCGAGCGGGTATGGTGTGGAAATCATTGCGAAAGCCGGTGGAAGCAGTGGATCGTGATCCAAGCAGCCAAGTTGCTGAGCAGAGAGCGCTTGGCGGCTGGATTGGCACAGATGGAGACGATGGTGGGGTTGTCTTTGGGCTGGGTTAGTTGGGTCGAATTGGACGGATCGGAGGTCAGGGTGGAGAGGATCGCTCGAGGGATTCCGTTTGCTAATGGAATCGTCGTTACTCCGGATGCGAAATCCATGGTGGTGGCCGCCACCACGTTTCCAGGCGTATGGATGTATCATCTCCCTCCCACCCTCGCTGAGCTGAAGAACCCTTTGCAACCTCACACAAAACTTCACCTCCCTTTTCGAGTCGACAATCTCGCCTTCTCCCACAACCCCTCCTCCTCCTCCTCCTCCTCCTCAAGCAACCAATTCAACAATCTCACTTTGCTCGCTACAGGACATCCATCACCCCTCTCGCTCATCTCACTATCTCGATCTCCGCTGACGCGAACCAGTCCCAGCTGGTCCATCGCCATCACCCCTTCCCCCCCTTCTCCGCCCTCGCAAGCGCAAAGATGGGAGGACACTGATGCGCCTTTACCCGCGCATCACTTCACTTTATCCCACAACCCCGAATGGACAATTCGCTCCCTCTTCCAATCCAACGGCTCCAACATCTCCAACAGCTCCCAAGACGAACTCCATTTGAAAAGTAGCGCAAGCTCCTTCTACCACCACTACCACCATCACCTCCCCGGTGGCACCTTGATCGTTTCAGGACTATACGACTCCGTCTTAACCTGCACAAACATCTCAACATGATATAACATCCCCCTGCCAAACAACATCTCAACCATCTTTACAGCAAGCAAGAATCGAATCGAACCCATTACTACAAGAAAACAAAAAAGATTGTACGAGAGCAAAGATGCAATCCCATCGTTCACCAATCGAATCAAAAGAGAAAGAACAAAACCAAAGCAAACGAGTGTATCAACCGAAAAGAAAAGCACTTCAATAGGCCGACCCCAAAAGGCAAGCCTGTCCAAAGTATCTGGTGGGGATCAAGCAACGCCTACCAGCAGCGAGCATCCCTCTACGCAGACCCTTGCCTCCCTGCTTTCCCCGAAATTACAGAGCCACCAAACCAACCACAGCACTCGCCACCAACGTAACCATCACAGCCACACCCGAACCAGCGCCCGTCAAAGCCGTCGCACCGTTGACGACGGCGGCAAACTGGGTCGTGTTGGCAATCTTGTTGACCTGAGCAACAAAGTCGCGTCCACAATCCGTCTTGGCCGCCTTGTAAATGTCGCTCTGAGGAGCCAAGATTTCCGAGGTTCGGAGTCCGATGGCGTAAGGGATGGACGTTTCAAACTTGATGTACGAGGCGAGGATGTTCTGGGTGCAGAGCGAGCAGAGGATGGATTTGGGGCTGGATGACGAGATGAAGAGGAAGGCAGCATTCGTGTTGGCCTTGCCGGTCGACTCGGTCTCGTTGTAGAGACCACCAATGGCGTCCGTCGAGGTGGATTGACGCTTGACGAGCTCTGCGACAGTCTCGCCCTCTTCCGTGTTCTCGTCCTCGTCCTCGTCCTCTTGCTCATCGTCCTCGGCAAGGTCACGACGCCTCTTGGAGGAGGGGACGCGCGTGGAACTAGCAGCTGCCTTTGCGATGGTTTTGAGACAGTAATCGTTGTTCTTGTCCTTGCTGCAGATTGAGTTGACGAGAGGCGTGATCATGTAGAGGTTGTCGTACATGGCCTGAACGACGGCGTTGTTGCTCTGCAGATCGGTGTGGCAGTTTTGCCAGAACTGGTCGAGACGCTGACGGATGATGTTGGCATCACATCCGGTGTTGGTGGAGCAGAGGTCGGCGAGGGTAGAGTCGAGCTGAGCGGCGGAATCGGTCGAGTTGGAGGAGTAGTATTTTGTAGCTGCCAAGAGGGGCTTTGTGCAAGCGTCGAGTTGCGAGTCCGAGTTAAGAGTGGAGAGGAAGGTGGAGCAGGTAGCTGAGACGTCCGAGGGGATGGCTGAGACATTGGCGACGGCGGCCTGGGCAGCAACCGGTGCAACCGAGGAGCCAAGTAGAAGAAGCGTGGCTGCCAGAGAGCCAGCGGCAGTGGAAAGACTGAAGGACTTCATGATGACAGATTGGAGAGGTAGGATGGTGTTTGTGTGTCTGGATGTTTCAGAGTAGAGTCAAGAGGTCGAGCGTGTGCTGTCGTGGAGTGGCTGTCAAAACCGTAGCGGTCCTTTGGGGGAAGCGAACGTGATGTGATGGGGGTTGCTGACGAGCAGAGAGCGAGGAGGAAGAGAGAGTGAAGCTGGAAAGCAGATTGTGTATGAAGACCTTGACACGGATCGCGAAAGGGAGAGAGGGTGGGGGTTTGTAGAGATGGAGGAAGAGACGGCGGGGCTGATGGCCAAGAGGCACCGATGATCGTCGCGCGGCAGCAACAGCAGCAGCAGCAGCAGCAGCAGCAACTCTGAGGAATGCGCTTGAGCGAGCACAGTCGAGGTGAAATTGGCGAGGCGAAATTGTCAGGAACGTTGACTCGTCTGGCCCTCTCGTGTAGAAGAAAGAGGTTTTTGTGTTGATTTACACTTTCCAAGATCCAGACAAGCAAACAGCGCACTGGAACAGTGACATTTTGCCCATCAATTTCCTACTTTGAAAGTCTTAGGATGCCAAGTGTGTGTTTTGGATTTTGTATTCGAAACGCGACTTTTACAGTGCGGGTTAGCTCCAAGCCGAGCAACTCATTTGAATTCGGTGTCGATCCCCTTTGATTTTTGACTCTCAATCCCGCCTCGCTTTTGTTATTCCATGCATGCTTGCCGTCGATCCCCTTTTCCCCCTTTCTTTCACCGTGAAGACTGTACTTTCAAAGCAAGAGGAACGGCTTTGCCTGGTGCATTGCACAAGATGCTGGCCGAAAATCCTCTTTTCAAAGGCAGACGAGCACTAGGAGTTAACCTCAGATTCTCCTGCTCTGCTTGAATTGCCTTTCAAGCTCGAGAGTCTGGTGCTGCCCATCTCATATTCCTTGCCGCAAATGGGGAGCAGAGTCACCCCACAGCCTCCAAACGTACCTCTATGCTCTAACAAGCTCCTCTGACAATGTCGCCATCCGGTCTCGGCCGTATTTTGCAAACGCACTACGATGCACCCGACACTCAATCGATCCTTTGCATTCAGCGTCACCTTCACCTCGCTCGAATGGCTGCAACTAGAACATCTTTCCAGCTCGAGCATGCCGTGAAATGTATTGCAATGGCGCAGAGAGCAGAAAAGGTATACTCGAGCAATGGCCGAGCTCGCTGAAGCGGTGTCCTGAATCAAACATCATGGGGAAACTGTGCAATGAACTGCGACATAACGTTGACCAATGCTCGTGGCTACATCGGGCTGCGCAAGATCAGAGCTGAAATGCGTGAAAAGGTGGCGTAGACTATTGCAGCGCTTCCAGCAGGGGAGCAACCGTAAAGAAGGCTTCTTGGGATTCGATGACGACGACTCCTCTGACTCGGACGGAGCCGATCGATTCGCAAGCCACCTTGCACCTGCGAGAGAGCGGGTCGATCCAAGTGGGACAATGGAGGTGTATTGTGCTCCAGTGCTAGAGCAGGGATCGCGAGAAGGACTGGACGAGCAGATGGTCTGCGATAGCGTCCTCGACACTGCCCGCCCTGAGAGTGATGATGCTGCCCGAGCGAGCAGCTTTGCGGATGTATAGGAAATCTCTTCTACTGCAAGGCGACCCTAATTTTGTGGGTATGCGACTACGGCTCATCGAGAGAATCGCAATGATGGTTACCCCTAATGGACGTCGACGGTGAGCTCCTTCTCCAGGATGAATTTGCCCTCCTTGTATTTCTCGGCGGCCACATAGGCGCGGTCGTACTTCCATCCGAGCGTCTGCTTGCACTTGATGCAGCTGATATCGCGCACAGTGTGTAGACCCGTGGTCATGTGACGATCCTCTGCCTCACCCAGATTGATGTTGGTGACCAGATCGAACAGATAGGCCCGACCATGTTGACCGTTGAATGCGCGGCTCACCAGATTCTCGATCGTCGTAAGATGCGTCTTGCAGTCTTTGCAGCCAAACACTCGTTGGCCGCAGAGGTATTGCTTGTGGGTCATGCCCATCTTGCTCCTTAGCTCAAAGTCGATAAACGGCTCCCAGTTGGACTCGAGTATGGATGGCCAGCCACGAGATTCAGGAGTACGACTCTCGAGCAGCTATGAGTGCATCCGAGAATCGTGATGATGACGCCACGCTACTTGAACGAATCCGAAATTGCAATGGGGACAAACGATGATATGGAGAGAGAACTGGAGTGTGCTGACGAGCAATGGAACTGTGATGAGGAATCAATCCTTATGATGGCGAGAGGTCGAACCCGCTTTCAGGGTCCTCCTGCACCTTAAGAGTGAATGACAGCGGCCTGCTGTGCTGAGTCCTGTCGCTCAGTTCGAAAGGCAAGCGCTCAGACCATACTGTGTACATTGAACGCTTTTGCACGCAAGCACACACACCCTGCAGCAGGCTGCAGGCTGCAGTGTGACTCTGTGACTTTTTTCTTTGACCGCGCTTGATAAAGTGGAGACAATCGTGGGAAAGCCGGCCGGTATTGGAGCTTTCTCTTCTTGCTGGCTCGGCAATCGGAGCAAGAAAAGAAAGCGTTCTTCTCTCAACGCCGTTGACGCACCAACCATCCGCCATGTACGCTCGATCGATCAAATAGAGATTTGTCAATCATCTTGGTGGGGAAAGACTGCCCCAGACGAGAAGCAATCGAAAGGATCGTCGCTACGGCGACACAACCACTCGCAGCGATGCTGCCTAGCATGCGCGTACTTCATGGCTCTGCCTCGATGCCGCTCCTGGCCTCATCTCGAGCAGTCAAGACCATCACATCACATCGCTGCATTCATGTCTCGGTGATCAGATATAGCGGAAAAGGGAGAGATGGTCAGGATGACCTCAAAGGCTCAAAGGCAGCCTTCAGTCAGCGACAGATCTTGGACGAGCTCAGGGCCTCTTCTTCCTCGTCCAACTCCTCCTCGTCCCTTTCCGAGGCGCAACCTCGACCACGCTTCAATGCCACTGCGGAAGCCGCATTGGACGCCGCATCAGGCTCGAGAGGGGGCGGAATCCCTTTGGGGATGGCCGGACTGTCGGCCGGTGGCGGAGGATTCAGCTCGCAACCAACCTTGATCGACAAAGCTACCGGACAGGGCAAGCCGTGGTCCCAGCTCAAGACAGGTCAAAAGGTAGCGCGTGCTACTGTCCAATCCTCTCGAACAGCTCTCATCCTCGGTGGTGGCGCGTTGACATTTGTGCTCGTCTACGCACTCACCAGCGAGCTTTTCGCCAAGAACAGCCCTACCGTCATCTACGCGGATGCATGCAAGCGTGTCCAGAAGAGCAGCGAGATCGCCAACCATCTTTTGACACCCTACCGCTTCCGAACTTCGCCAACCGCGGAGGGAGGATCGAGCGACTTCTCGCCGCTCAACCCTCCTTCGGTCAAGGATCGAAGACGGTCTAGATCAGTGCCCTCGGTGACTTTTACCGACGAGCGCACGGGCGAGGAGAAGATGCTACTTCGATTTTGGATTGGAGCCAGAGAAAAGGGCGAAGACTGGTCCTTCTTGGACACGGCACGTTACGAGACTGTGGAAGCGGCCAAGTGGATCGGTCGCAAGGTGACTGAAGGCGGTGAATGGTTGGGAGAGCAGCTCGGAGTAGGACTGGAATCCAGCGATCGTGTGGAAGGAGACAAGGACGTGGCCGGCGCCCTGGCCTCCTCGTCATCGCCCTCCACGACGTCCGCCAGCACATCAGCAGGCGCAGCTTCAGACAATGTCTTGAGTCGTTCGTGGAGCTCTGCCCTCGTCGGCATCACCAGCGTGGTTCGAAGCTCGACCGAAGCCATCACTTCCACACTCACATCGCCCGCCGCGCCAAAGTCGCGCCGCTCCTCTGAGCCAGGGACATGGTCGTCCGGTGAGGTGCACGCCGAACTTGTCAAGGATCAAGATGGCACTCTGCAGTACCGCACACTGTTTGTCGATATCCCCAACTCACAGGCTTTCATGCGCCAGCGCGTATGGATCATTCGCAAGCCAGGCGAGGTGCAACGATGAGCACGGTCTGTTTGAAATGGAATGGAGAAAAAGAAAGATTGACAACCTCAGCGTGCCGATGTGTTATGTGTTCTTTTGCGTCTTGGCACCGACGCGGATTGCCATGATGGTTGTACGGTATCTGCGAAAAGCTGCATCGGCGACTTTGGATGAGCATGCACCACCAACAAGTCGAGGGCAAAATCACGCGCCAAAAAAAGGTCAGCAAAAAGTCACAACGGATCAGGTCGCGTCAGGATTCTTCCTGAACTCGGTTTTGCTGCAAAGATCCTTCTCTTCGCACAGTGCGCCGTTCAACCGAGGAGAATTAAGAAGCCGGCAGGTGCAGCGTGACGATCATTGATCACGGCTGGGTGTACCGAAGGCTCGGATCTGCAGCGATAAGAACCCAAGCGAGGCAGGTAGATCACCGAGGTCAACACGCCAAAGACCAAAACGATGATGATGTGTCGATCCATTTCTTTTCTTCGCCTAACTGGATTTTCCAAAACAGCACCGATGTAATGGAGTCGGACTGTGACTGCAAGCGTCCTTCGATGTGCTAGCTCCGGCTAATTGACGCTCGCTTCTGGTCGAATCGCACGCTCGGCCGTAGAATCAAGGGATTGTCCGAGGTAAAGCATAGGTGATTTCAAGGCCTTGGATCCAACATCTCCTGTCCTCTTCAAAAGATCGAAGAGAATTCTTGTCGCTCACGCGCAAGGCATCCCGCGGCAGAGCTGGCAGAGTGAAGACAAAGACGACGCTGGACGGTTGCTGCCGCATACCCCACGGCTGCTGTTCTCGGTGTACCGCAGCTCTGTGTGCCATCCGCCTGACCGCTGGGGCCCATCAAAGATCTTTCCGTTTTCCTCTCATGGAGCTCAAGTACCATGCGAGCCAGACTCGAGACTGCACAGAAGCTCGACCACAGCGACTGACCACAGTGGTAAGGTACTTGTGATTTTGTAGAGCATTGTGTAGCACTGACAGTGTTGGTTTCACAGCTGCTCTAAGCGAGCTGACATGTCACGCTCTCTGCTTGTCCGCCCCGCAGGGATCGAATTTCCGGCGTACGAGCAGTGTCTTTTTGCTCCGTCTTTGAAAATTGGCATGCACGTCGAAATGCGCAAGAAGGACTGGCACGCATGCATGCACACCTTGAGCCCCCTGCACGCTGTCACCTCACCTCGTGCCATTCACGCCTTCCGCTGACTTTGCTGCTCACTGTTGCGCTGTACGCTCCTCTCTGTCAGCGAGCTTTGACGATCATCCAGGCTCCTTGAAATTCACATGCAGCACGTCGATCTCAGCGACGTGGACGCCTGCGGGCACCCCTTGTCCTTGTCTGTGCCGCGGTCAGCCGCGTCTGAAGCGTACAAGTCACAAACAATACTCTGTACGAGGACAATGTCTCTGGCGGATGTAGGAAAATCTTTCTAGTCTGGTCAAGATTCGATTGTTGTGGAGAGCAGCGCTCATGGGCCCTTTCATAGCCCAGACGGTTCGGTACAGTGCACAACGGTAGCCCATGCGGGGCGATGTTTTCTCTTCTCACCTAGGCGTCTTCTGGCTTGCATTTGCTTGTGCATGCATACGTGTTGCTATCTTAGGGAGCAAGCACTCCATGATCGTCCATCCGCCGCCACTTGCCGCATCTTCGCTTGCGCTCATGCCGCCGAAATGCTCCAATGCCGAAACCTTTTTGCCGTCTAGTCCCCATTGATCAATGCATGGTCCAGCTCGATCGCATAGATGGAACGTACAACGCTGCTCAGGTGCGCTACCAAACGCGCGTGGATCAGGCACCAACAACAGCCAGCCACAGATTGATGTGACCCTGCTAGCTGTCTCGATTTCTGCAAGATGTTCAGAAGTGCAACAGGTTGGCGAGACGGTGTTCAACAACTGTTGCCCACCTCATCCGCCTGTCCGAGGCGGACTCCGCAAGATCTCTTTGCTTGCCGTAGGCTGCCTCCCCTGTCTCTCTCTCCCTTCCCTCTGCCGCTCTCTCTCTCTATTCTCAGATCGAGTCTGTAGCAAGAATATATCCTTCCGCCTCCTTTCTGTCCCTTCCTTCCTCTTCGCCATCATCAGCCCGCTCTCCTCTCCACTCTCAGTCCTCTACCCCGTTCTCTCCATACGCTTCCCTCGAGCTTGCAGACACCCGGTCACGTTCTTTGTTTCTTCACAGTCTCACTGTTGTAAATCTCTGCAAAACAGCTTTCACCCGACGGCTTTCTTCGTTCACAACAACCATGGTTCGCATCACGCTTTTCAACGCCATCATGGCCACCGTCGCGCTTGTCGCAGTGGGTGCTGCCGCCGCCGAGGCCGATGCCGCCAAGCCTGTCACCATCCAGTCGCTCGACAAGGCTGTCTCTGAGGACCTGGACGACGACGGCAAGCCGATGCAGTACATCAACTCTGTCTTTGGTGACGATGACGACGACGACTACACACCTGAACAGCTCGAACAGCGTTCCAACATGCGCCGAAACAAGCACCACCACAAGCACTCGCGCAAGCACAAGTCGGCCGCTGGCTCGTCTGCTCGCCAGCACTTTACCGTCGGTCCGCTCGACACGGACAAGATGTGGAGCAAGGACGTCCAGATCACCTGGTACGCTTCGCAGGACCTCCAGAACCCTCAGTGCGGTAACGGTGGTGGAAGCTGGCAGCCCGAGAACAGCTCTCACATTGGAGCTGTAGTCAAGGGCTGGTCCGACGGTCCTCAATGCGGCGAGTTTGTCAAACTCTGCAACAAGGACGCCGACAACCACTGTGTGCAGGTCAGAGTCATTGACAAATGCGCTGGCTGCGGCGAAAACCATGTCGACTTGACCAAATCTGCTTTCAAGAAACTGAGCCCAAGCGGAAGTTTGACCGAAGGTCGTATCCATGGTCTTCAGATGTACCATGCTGGTAAGCCTAACCCTTGGGACCTTGCGCTTTTTGGTCCTAAGCTGCTCCAAGCATGATTCGATCTGATGATCAGTCAAGCCTCTTCACGCGATTGTTGAGGGCAAGCAAAACTTTGTTCCACCTACACTGCTTCTTGAGAGGTCATCTGCCTCTTGTGCTTCCCGTTCCGTCGTCCTCGTCCCGTCTTTTCGACCAGTACTTTCGCACCATGTGTACACAGCGCAGGCTCGGGAAACACCGGTGTTTCCTTGGGAGTCCTTGCTCGTTTGCTTTGTACGATTCTTCACTTTCTTTCTCCGCACCTTGTCTCCTGGGAGACTGGCTTCTTCTTTGTTTCGGATCGTAATTTGGATTTGTCCCTACACCTCATTGATGACCGCTGACTTGCGTATTGAAGGTGATGTGGAGAATGTTGGAAAGGCTTTTTGAGATTTGCGATACAAATACACTGAGTTGCAAAGAAAATGTGGTATGCATATGAAGACGATACGAGCGGGGAAGAGAGATGGTAGATCAACGTCTCCACCACCAAAGAAAGACCTGTCACCAAAAATCCCAGGTGGAAGAAGAATGAGTCACCATCAGAACCTTGCATGATTGCCAAACAATTCGACCGAGTCGAACCACTTACAAAGATCCAAGTGACGAACAAGAGGAAGAGCATCATATTGCAGAACCATCCGCCTTGTCTCTTCGCCATCTTGTTCATTCTTTTGAACGTCCCACCCAAAAACGCCGAAGTGTTCTCAAACGCTTCTCCCAACACACCCAGATCCTTGGTAGACTCTCTTACTTCGGTGCCGATATTCAAGGTGATTTCCTTCAACATGGACACTCGCGCAGTGAGACCTTCCAAGCGCTGATCGTTTTGTTCCTCGAGGTCTTCAGCGGTTCGTGTAGCCGAGTAGGCGGAAGCCGCCCGACCAAAGATACCATCTCCATATGTCGATGTGGATGCGGATGGTTCCTTCTTAGGTGCCCCTACAAAGTCGGAATTATGATAAGAGGATGAGCCATTGGCAGTTGATGTCGACGGGTAAGGATTTGAATCGTAGGGTGAGGAAGAACGGTAGGCGGACAGAGATGAGGATGTGGGGTAAGCTCCTCCTGTGAGAAGCGCGTGACGGTCGGTTGCACCTGCGCGACGATTCATGATTGGCTGGATGATCGATCTTGCGTCACCGGCTGCGTCGCCACTGACGCTGTCCGCTGGTATGGATGAGATATAGGCGCAAAGGATCGATGCGGGAGATGGTACGAATGTCGAGAAGAGCCTTGTGCTACATTGCGGCACTCGGGGTTGCAATCGACGTGTCATGCACGGCATGCATGGCCGACCATTCGCCGTGTATGTTAAAGCATGACATAATTCAACTCTCCCAGCCTATCGGCCAAATTTCTCTGTGGTGGTCTAACAACATAGAGAAAATGTGCATCTCGGACGAACACGGAGCAATTTGCTCTGCCTCGGATCTTCGAGACGGCGACTGGCATTGAATACGACAGCTGTTACGACTCCTTGGCCAGCTAGCGAGATGACCGAAGCGCAGAGATCGGCGCTCGGAAGTGACTGCTAGCCGGTTTCCCCATATATCCTGGGCGATGGCCCCTGTGATGATGACGAGCAACACAAACACCGCGGCTCTCAGCGGGCCCCCGCATTACTGATCTGTCGTGCTCCACCGCTGATCCGGCAACTGGAAGCGCTGCACGCAAGAACTGCTGCATTGCACACTCTCGAGCTCCGAGGCAAACAGGACGAATGGAAACTGCTCCGCGAGCGGAAGCCTACTGTGTAGAAACCTGCCTCTCTTTTTCTCACTAACCCAATGATGATCTTGATCATGTCTTTCGGTGTCGGCAGCCAAAGATGCTTTCACGACTCTTGCCTGTCCGATCTCACAATTTTGTCTAAGTTCTTTGAAAGGGTCTTGATGGTCAGGGTCAAGCGTTGGAACAGGATGAGCAGGAGCATCGCACAGTGTGAATCCGAGGCTGGCCAATCCGTATCAAGAGCCGGTTGATCCGAAAGCTGAAAAAGAGAGGAGTTTGTTGCTTGGTGCGCATGAATGAAATCCGCTCTCTGCCTACGACCCGCTTGTTCCATATGCATAGACGAATTTTGGGGCACAACGAACATTGTTCGCCTCGAAAACCGACCAACTCTCTTCTCGGTGAAATACACGTTAACGCAAGCAGTGAACCTCAATCTGACAGCTTCCGGACTTGTGCAAGCCGCCTCGTAGGATGATCAATCAAAGATTGTCGGAACAGAGCGACAATGTAGGGTGACAGTGGAGAGCAACACAGGGTCACGAGTCCGCAAGGAGGCTGGGCGACAAGAAAATAATCAAAAAGTCGGGCGTGAAATCCGATAATCGATCGACGCGAAGAAGCGGCTGAATTTCGGTGTTGAACGTCTACCGTCGCTGTCACTTTGCCAGGTCTTTTCCGGTTCTGCTGGCTGCTTTGCTGCCTGCGACTGTCTCCGCTTCCTTCTGTCCATCCGTACCGAACACACAGGCTGCTCAGAAAGGTGAGTGTAGAGGCCTGTGTGCAGCTTTTCCTGGCTGTCGATGGCAAGAAGGCTGTTGGGGATCTGCCATCTTTTTTGTTGTTGTTTGGTGCATTCTAACTCTATCGGAAGGCCTCCACCGATCTCTCCTTTTGTGCAGGGTGGAATTTCTAGGCCGCGAGAGAGCTGTCTGGCTTTCTTCTTGTCGGTCGGCTCCCGCGTCCTTCTGCCTGAACGAGTGTGAGTTGGATTTTTTTTTTTCGAGGTGCCTGTCATCGTCATCTCTCTCTCTCTCTCTCTCTCTCGCGTGTTTCTTCTTGGCTGGCGTGTGTGTTTGCATGCTCGTCTGCCGGTGCTTCCGCTCGGACAAGGCGACTTCCTTTTTTTGACTTTCCGATTCGCTCGTCCCTTTTCCTGCTTTTTTCAAAGAGCGGCAGCAGACAGCGCTCTCGGAGTTTTTCGACGGTTCGTCGCATTCAGCTTTGGCCCACACTCACACTTGGCCGGATCTTCTCTCCTTTCTCGCTCGCTCGCTCGCTCACTCACACAGTCACTCGGAAAGTGGCCTTTCAGGTCCTGAGCCCGTGCCCCGACACCATCTCGGTGTGTGATTCCTTTCCCTCCCCTTTCCTGTTTTCTTCCTCCACCATCACCATCCCCTGGAACCATCAGTTTCGATCGCCAAAGATGTTGTCGCTCACCGTTCCTCGTCTCGCTCTTAGGGCTGCTGCCCCCTCCCGCCAGTTCGCCGCTGCTGCCGGCGCTGGCTCCGTCCGATTCGCCTCCACCAAGACCCTCAAGGATGCCGTCGCCGAGATCATCCCCGCCAAGCAGGAGCAGCTCAAGAAGCTCAAGGCTGAACACGGCGAGTCCAAGCTCGGCGAGATCCAGCTCCAGCACCTCCTCGGTGGCATGCGTGGTCTCAAGGTCATGCTCTGGGAGGGCTCCGTTCTCGATTCCGAGACCGGTATCACTTTCCACGGAAAGTCCATCCCCGACTCGCAGAAGGTCCTCCCCACCGCTGCTGACCTTGGCCTCAACGGTAACGAGATCCGTAAGTTTTCATCACGCGGATAATCCGAGGTGCCCACTCTGCTCTCTTCAGCTGCTTTTCGACAGATGCCACTTTCGAAGGCGAGAGCATCTGTTCGAAGCAAGAGCAGACGGAGAGAGGACCGCCGTGCAAGTCTGCCTCCCTTTGTGTTACGCCAAGAGACCGCATTCTGACCACTCAAATTCTTTCGTGTTTTCCTCTCCTTTCGTACCCAATGCGGCAATGCTCTGCAAAATCTGCTTCTCCTTGCACTCCTCGCTTCACAGTCCCCGAGTCCATGCTCTGGCTCCTTTTGACCGGCAACGTCCCCTCCAAGGAGGAGGTCAAGAACCTCTCCGCCGAGCTCGCTGCCAAGGGTGCTCTCCCTGCCCACGTCGAGAAGATCATCGACTCTTTCCCCAAGACCCTTCACCCCATGACCCAGTTTGCCGCCGCCGTCGCTGCTCTCAACCACGACAGCAAGTTTGCCGCTGCTTACGCCAAGGGTATCAAGAAGACCGAGTACTGGGCCCCCGTCCTTGAAGACTCGATCGACCTGATCGCCAAGCTTCCCGCCGTTGCCGCCCGTATCTACTACAACGTCTTCGGCCGTGGTGACGGTAAGCAGGCCATCGACTCGAACCTCGACTTGATCGGCAACTACTCCAAGATGATCGGCTACGGTGACAACCAGGGTATGACCGACTACCTCCGTCTCTACATTGCCATCCACGGTGACCACGAGGGTGGAAACGTCTCGGCCCACACTGCCCACTTGGTCGGTTCGGCCCTTTCGGACCCTTACCTCTCCTACTCGGCTGCCCTTCTCGGTCTGGCCGGTCCCCTTCACGGTCTTGCCAACCAGGAGGTTCTCGGCTGGGCCCTTGCCATGCAGGAGGCCGTCGGCGAGAACGCCTCGGACGAGCAGATCAAGGAGTACCTCTGGTCCACCCTCAAGTCGGGCCGTGTGGTGCCCGGTTACGGTCACGCCGTTCTGCGTCAGCCCGACCCGCGATTCACTGCTCTGAGCAAGTTCTGCGACACGCGTCCCGAGCTGCGTGACAGCTCGATCGTTCAGCTCGTCCAGAAGGTCAGCCAGGTCGCGCCTGGAGTGCTCAAGGAGCACGGAAAGACCAAGAACCCCTTCCCCAACGTCGACGCCGCTTCCGGTTGCGTTCTGTACCAGTACGGTCTCACCGAGTTCACCTACTACACTGTCATCTTCGGTATCTCGCGTGCCATTGGTGCGCTTCCTCAGCTCGTCGCCGACCGATACCTCGGCATGCCCATCGAGCGCCCCAAGTCCATGTCGATGGACTCGCTCGAGGCTTTCCTCAAGAAGTAAGCGTGTCCGAAGCTCGAGAAAGAGTCCTCGAAAGCAGAAAGTAGGCGGAACTCGACTTTGTCTAGAGGCATTTCCGAAGGAGTGCAACGCTTTTCATGTTTTGTAATATCGATATCGTCCCCTTCTTTTCCCTTTTCTAAAAAGAGATCCAAGTACTTCGCCTTTTTCTGTTTCCTTCTCGAGCTGTGGTTCGTTGTTGCTTGGTAGTCGGTGTGAATACAATCAGCAGAGACGGCGCGGAGGAATGAAGAATGTTTCGCCATCCTTTTGCGCAGGCGTCCATGATGAGGAGATAGCGTCATTGTCATTTCGGGCGGTAAGAAGAATTTCGGCGTTAAGTAAAAGGCGGCGAAAAAGACGCGTCGAGTCCAACACTTTTGTTTTTGCGGTGAGGTAAAGGTGCAAGTGTGCACAGAAGCACACATGCTTTCTTGCCTTTCGACTTGATCAGAACATCATCCGGAAGCTGTCTCGGCGCCACAACGATCGTAGCAAGCATCGTCTGGACCGCGAATCATCGTTCAAGACAAAAGCTGTAAAGGGACGGGGAATTGGGCGAGCGTATACTCTCAACGACCATGCAGACGACGAGCAACGCTACGCTGTTCCAAACCTCGCACTCGGAAGCCTTGGGAGCTTATCGGGCAAGGAAAGCCGTCCACACATCCGGACTTGTCGCCACTAACCCCACCTCGTCATCTCCTTGTTCTACTCGTTCGAAACTCGACTCGAAAGCACGTTATGGCTATCCGATCCATCTCCATCCGAATTTCGAAGAAGCGGTCATCAAGAACCCGGATGATCTAGCCGTCGAAGGATCCGGAGCTGACGGTGGACGGTATCGGATTCTGTCCATGCAGGTGGATTCTGCAGAGGGGTGGATCTGGACGAGTGAATCGGGCGGGGTGGTGCGACAGGTCGATGCAGAGAGTGGAAAGACAGTAGCTGTGTACAAAGGTGCCAAAGCTCCCGTTCCGAGATTTGATTTTGTAGAGAGGCAAGATGGGACCAAGTTGTTGGTGACCGGATCGTGGGATAAGGCGATTCGAATCTACTCCATTCCTTCGAATATCAGAGATGCTGACGGTTCGCAGAAAGTGCAATCTCCAACACCGATCTTGGAGGTGTCCAATGCAATGTCGGACTTTATCAAGTGCATCCACGTCTTTACCTCGTCGTCGAAAACCTACATTGCTTCAGCCGGAAGTGATAAGTCGATCATGATATGGGACGCCTCTTCCCTCGTCACCACCTCGTCGCCATCACCGACACTGCCTTGCATCCATCAATCGAAGCACCACCTTCGACCTATCAACGCACTCTGCTCACTCACCGGTCTCGATCACGTCACCCGGCTCTATTCAGCGGATAGCATGGGTCGAATCCTCGAATACACGCTCGATCCGTCCTCGCTGCGCTTGCAAGTCGAACGGGAGATTGTTGGATTTTCAACTTCGGTCTACGACCTGAAAGTCGGCTTTCGAAGACTCGAGCTGGAAGCCGGCGATCGAACGGTTGCTTCCGACGCCTTTGTGAGTCAAATCTCGGAAGATGATCAGGGTAACTTTTACGTTTTGCTCGCAGAAATCTGGGCGGCTTCGGGCGATAATTCGGTGGCTGGATACCGACTTTCTCCTCATTTCCAACCATCGTCTAGCAAACAAACGCATCGATCAACTCCGTGGCTGGGAAGAGACCAACCGGTGCGGGAAGCATTCATCAGAATTCCCCATTCAGACTTTGTCAAATCAATCCTACCCTTGTCCTTTCATCTCTCCATCCATTCCCCACTCTACGATCAACTGGCCACATCGATCGTCACCGGAGGTTCAGACGAACATCTACGCATCTACTCGGCTTCGACTCAGCTCTGTACCATCGAAGCTCATTGGCACGAAGTCTCGGCCATTTGCTTCTGGAATCGTCTCTCTCCGGCGTCTCCGGCGTCTCCGTTAGGTTCAACTTTACCTCCTCTTCCTGCGTCAAGCGAGGGAGAAGCGTGGATCGTGTCATCCAGTCTAGACGGCTCGATTCGAAGATTCCCTTTATCTCAACTACCCACTTATCCCCAACCGCAACTTGTTCGTCCAAGTGCTCAGCAGAGTGCTACCCAAATCCAAGATTGGGACAGGTATTCCCTTCCTCCCGCTTCGAAACCCAAGTTGGGTGATGGAGCCCAAAATGAGGTCGGCAGCGGATCAGTTCAGATGACAGCAGAAGAAGAAGCGGAATTGGCAGAGCTCATGGACAGCGATTGATCAATCTCACCCCTCAAAAGTTGGACCGTTGGAGAGAAACACCCTTGTTGGAACCTGAGCAGCTCAAATGACAACAAGTCGTAAAAGCTCATGAATACTTGAGCGACTATTCTGGTTCTCGCAAGACAACTACGACCGCACCACCACCAATCGGTCCGGACCCCCTTCGAAACGACACCCATAATCACAACTCATTCACCCAAATATGTCCGCTCCTGCCCACCCTCTCTCCCACTCCACTCTTCGCATCCACCTGTTCCATCTCAGGCGAATCTTCATCATCCACACCCCAAACCCATCTGGACCAAGCCTCGATATACCCCTTTTCCAAATCCCTTGTCCACTGTTTCGTGTCAAACAGCTTGGACGATTCGCGTGTTAGCAAGAGTCGTTTTCGTAAGCTTGCCAAATTGCCCTCTGCGATATCGAGGCGACGCGTGATGGCACGTGGATAGTCGGGCGAGCTGGGAAGGCGGATGTTGTGACGCGGCGGAATGGACTCTGCTAATCGAGGGTCAGTCGAAGCGTTGGCGTCCGAGTGTTTGGCTGCTTCAGCCATAGAGACACCGGTAGGCGCCGGAGCTGGCGATCCAGGCAGCACCGATTCCGACCTTGCTCTTTTAGCTGCTGATCGGTCCGAACCGGCAGGGTGCTTTCCATTGGTACTTCCTTGGGCACCGACGTCACGACCATCCTCTCTCGCCGCGCCTGCAGTTTTCATCGATGACGCCGCAGCGCCATTCGCATTCATGGATGAACCCGGCTGTCCATTCTGTCCACCACCCGAAGCGACATTTGCGCCTCGACCCGAGCTCGCAGCGCCGGTGCTATGGGGCTGAGCAGCGACACTCTTCGGATCTGCCTCGAGCTCATTCGCAAATCTGACTTTTCCTCCCTCCACCACCCCTTGCACTTGATTACCCTTTTCATCATAGTAGACATACGACAGCGACTCGGCAAACTCCACCGCCCGTTGCTCATACTCGTGTTCGCTTTGTACCGTCATCTCCTCGCCGAATCCCGTCGCATGAACAATCGATGCTGCTACGCGCGAACACATTTTGTGCATGTGTCGAGGCCACGTCAGCACCGGTGTAGCTGACCAAAGAATATCGGCCGCCGTCGTGTGCGCATTGCACTCGGTGGTGTCCAGGAACAGATCCGCAATCCTCCCACGATGAATATGGATATGCTTGGGCGCAACGTCCGTAAAGATGACGCGCGACGCCACCTCATCCCCAGCATACTGCCTCGCTTCTCGCAGCAGATGGTGCTCTCCAGCTGCAGGAAAGCGCAGCAGCCATAAGATGGATTTCGGAACGCGCTTGAGAATCCGGAGCCACAGCTTGAACAGCATTGGATCGCATTTGTAGAGCTGATTGAAATCTGCAAAGATGACATAGTCATCTGGCAGCGTCGGAAACAGCTCCCGTCGCATCGCGTATCGCTTGAGCTCTTCGCTGGCCCACAATTGCTCGTCGGTTGGAGAATCCTCCGAGATGGCTGAGGTCCCATCATCGCCGTTGCCCGATCCTTGAGAAGCGAGCCTGATCGTCTCGGCAGGGACCGTCTCTCGGAAACCTTGCTTATGGTCATTGACAAAGTACGTGTGAGGCATGTAGATGAATCGATCCGGATACACCCACTCGTCAGAAGCCTCCTCGGGGTCCAAATCGGCCATCAGATCAGTCGGACGCTGCTGGAACGCCAAGCCGGATGCATCCGCCTCCTGCCGTTGTCGTCGCCACCTGTCGACGCTTGTCATCTCAGGAGGGCAAACGATGGGGTCTGCGACCACCCAATCCGTCCAGCGGGAGGCCATACTGCCTGCAAAGCCCATGAACTCCATTTGTACGGGACACGGCCGAGCAGCAAAGATCTCATTTCGTGCTCCCTTTGTGTAGCCGTTGAGGTTCATGAGGACATGGATGTTGTCCATGACGATGCGCTCGACCACTTGCTGATTGGACCAGGTCGATACATCCAAAAAGTGCTGCGCCTCTCGCTCGATTTTCTGGCGGTAAGGGCTGCCGTCCGACGGCGTCGTGGCGTACAGAAAGATGTTGAATCGCGTCGTGTCGTGAAAGCCAAACACTGACTGCATCAGGTGTGCGAGCGGATGGTTATTGAAATCGGACGACACGTAGCCAATGTTGATCTTTGGCGCAGGCGGAGACGGAGGTGGATATACCACATCCGGAACCCACATCTGGGTCAATGTGCTCTGCGAGATCCTGAGCGCATTGCGATGGCAGATGAGTCGAATCTGCCGTGGTGAAAGAGGATATGTGAATGTGTGGAACGGCAGCACGGTCGGTACGGCAGGAGTCACCAAGCAAGAAGGCAGCTTGGGACGCCCGTAGCTTGCGGCTTGCGTCCCGGCCGCCGTGACCCGAGGTAGTTCGGAGGCTGCCTGCAGCATACTGGCCCCATACGCGTCAATGTACCATCTGCGCTGCGATCGACGCATCATCTTCTCCACAAGTTGAATCAAGTAGCCTCCTTCACAGATCTGGTTGGCCACTCTGTCAAAGCCAGGTTGATAGAAGACCTGCAGACGCTGCGCCCAGATCTGCGGAGCTGCCGCACGATTGTCTCCCATTGCCTCAATAATGGCGCGAACCCAATCGTCAAGCTGACCAGCCGTTTGAAAAGCACCAGCACCATATTGACAGCCGTCTCGAAGCTGCTTCGACACGAGCTCAGAAACATTGACCATCCATCCAGCGGGGCCGGCCTTCGACACAGTGCTCGCAGGAGCCTTGCTGCCGCCGTCTTTTTCAGGTTTGCTTGGAGTCAGCTTGTCGGTATACACCTCGTTCCAATCGCATACCGCAAGGAGCGCATTGACTAGGCCGCACAAGGCTTCGGGAAAGTGCGGGTTTACTTGAACTGCGCGTCGATAGTAGACCACCGAATCCTGTGTGCGGCCCTGATCTTTGATCGCATTGCCCAGATTCGCCAGCGCCACATCAAAATTGGGGTTGCACTCGACGGCCTTCTGATACATTTTGATGGCTTCATTGAGATGGTTGAGGTCCTTGAGGAGCGAGCCAAGGTTGGTGTAGATGTGAGGGTGTCTGGGGTCGAGTTGAAGTCCCTGTGTGTAGTACTGCATGGCAAGTGCCTGTCCGTTGAGCTGCTGCGGCTGACCAGCGCCATTGATGACGGTGGTCACAACGGGGATGGAGGAGAGAAGAATGCCAAGGTTGTTGCAAGTCGAAGCCGAAGCATGCATCGAGATGGACAAATAGTAGAGCGGCAATAGTAAAGAGGTCGAGGGCGGAATGCCACCTAGCGTAAGTGGACCGTGCGGACCGGCTATGGGACTGGCTGTAGCGTCTTGGAAGAGCTTGGCAAGGGTCAACAGGATGGTTGAAGTAGTCTGAGCTGCTTGTTTCTGCGCCTGCTGCAAATTTGCCGGACTCTGACCCTTGATGGCGTGCTGCGACCGGGCGAGTGCAGGCAGGTTGCCACTTGTCTCTGCAAAGATGACCTTGCAAAGCTGGGTAGCAGCTTCCGGCAAGAGGAGCAGCATCGGAAGCTGCCCATTCCCAAGTCGAAGCAGCGTACTGACCACAGCGTCGCCTGATAGCTTAACGAGGGCAAGAATACCGCCGGGACAGAAGCGACTGAAAGTTCCACTGGCAAGGATGGCAGCATGATCCGGATTCGTCGGATTGATGCCCAAAGCCACCGCAATCTCAAGTGCCGCTGCTGCTGCTGCAGTTCCGGGAAGCATGGCGCCCATGGAGAGCAGGCCCACGGCACACGTTGCTACGACCAGGTCGCGAAGACTATAACGACTCGATGCGTCGGGAGACAGAACGACCTCGACGGCCTTTTGATACTCTGCTGCAGCGGGAACCGCACCTAGCTCTGGCAAGACAAATTTGAGATTACCTTTGGCGTAGAAGAGATTCTGAAGTCGAGGGGTCTGCGTCAGCGGAAGGCTCCGAGGAAGGTATAGCGGCATCACCGATGCGGCTGACACGCCCTGCTGCCCGACGACGTGAGACTCGACGTGCTCACACAGCTGCAAAGCTTCTTTGAATCGCGGTTGCGACGGTGGCAACTCGGTAACGCCGTTGCTGGCGTCTGTATTCTTGGCCGCCGGTGGAGGATGTGCGGAACACATGACACCCAAAAGATTTTCGTATGCGTCCCAATAGCCAGGCCGGAGACGTACGGCTCTCCACCACCAGCTTTCGGCTTCTTGATAACGACCGAGAGCTCGGAGCGTAGTACCGATGTTACTCATGCTCTCGACATAGTTGGGGTCGATGCGAAGGATCTGATTGTTGTACCATAGCGAGCCTGCGTAGTTGTTGGCGGCATAATAGGCACACGATAGCAACAACAGAATAGGGAGGTGTGTCGGATGAAGTTTGTGAAGTGTATGGAGGAGCGGTAGCAGTGTGGGATGCAGCTTCTCTATACCTTTGGCCGAGGCACCGGCCTGCGGATTGCCCTGCGTGTACAGCGTATGGGCGTATTGAAGGAGTTGATCGCGTACTTCCGGGGAGGATACCTCGTGCCCAGCGGCATTGGATGCAGTGGTCAGGAGCTCGACCGGATCACGGGCACCCTCGCGAAGCGTCGGGGTATGCACGGGAGGCTGCATGTTGCTCAAAGCTTCAATTTCGGCGTTCGAGAGTTGTGCTACTCTGGGTGCTGGCGCGGCTGCAGTGAAGTCATCTTGAGTTAGAGCGGCCTCGCTCTCTTCTTTCGCAACTTCTTGCTGGGGAGCTTTTGTCGCGGGCTGCGCATAGTGTGCTTGATCTAAGTTCTCGTTATGTAGACGAGTGTAGTAGCCTTCGGCGAGAGCTTGAAGCTGTGTACGATAGTGGCTCGCAAAGTCTGGAGGGAAGAAGCGGGTTGCGTCGTCCGGACCAACCTGTAGCTGTTGATCCGGATTGTGTGCGGTTGACGATTCCCTGCCGATGGCTTGATGGAAGAGATGCATCTGGCGTTCTTCAAGCGCCTTGCGGGCTTTAGCTTGAGCCTGCGGACCATCGAGGCCTGCCCAAGCCCTGAGCTGGTGGGCAATGGCCTCCTGCTCAGAAGCTGTGAGCGGTCTCCATGAGCTTGACTGGGACGTGCCACCTGGAGTGGAGGCGATGCTTGTAAGTGCTGCCGTAGCGTAGGCAGCGGCGGTAGCCAACGTCGAGTACTCGTCCTGTGTAAAGTCGCGATAGGTAGGCTGAAAGAAACACTCGGCTTCCTGATCTGGTTCCGCAGCAATCTGTGCTACCGATTCATGTTCCGGCACTGGGTCGAGCTTGGTAGCCGCCGGGTCGACACCAAATGCAGCAGGAAGGGGCGGATCCTCACCGACCTTGACAGCCTCTGCTCTCCTCTCTGGAGGCACTTCCGAGACAGGCACCCACCATCCAGCTCTTGCGGTACCGCCTGGAGTCTGGACCACTTGAAAAGGATAAGGGAAAGGAGACATGACGTTGGGTTCGAAATCGTTGCTCGTTTCGCCAGAATCGTTGGAAGTGACCGAGGGGGTGGGACGATGGCGCGCCCAAGAACAGCCTCGAGACTGCCTTCTGCGGAAAGAGGGCGAGGCAGGAGGAGGCAGCATCTGCAGTGGTGGGTTGGGCATGAGTGGCATGCTTGGCACGCCAGACAGACTGAAACCCATGTGTGGATTGGTTGCATCCCAATAGCGGTTGTTGCTACCAGTGTCACGTCCAAAGGATTGCTCGACGCCGTCGGAGGGCATCTCAATATGACTTAGGCCGAGAAAGCGAAGATACTCGGAGACAGACATCTTGGTCGCCCTGTCGCCTTCTTGACCATCTGCCTGCAAAGTTTGTGAAGTGCGGTGAGAACCTGGGACAGCCGCGTCGAACATCGAGGCTGCGTTGGACATTTCTGCTGTCGTCGTATCCGTCTGCAGAGAACCACGACGCAAAGCGAGTTGGGTGCGCCATTGGGTCTGAGCTTCCCGAGCTGCAGCCTGAGTAGCGATGCGACCCATTTGGACCTCGGGATCAGCTGAGTCTGGCAAGCAGGCTTGTGGATCGATGGCGGCACTGATAGGAGCATCGGACTGAGGCGGTTGTGATGCGGGCTGCGGCTTGATCATCTGGTTCTCGAGAGTCGAGGCGATATGCGCGCTCATCGCCGCGGAGTAGTTGGCCGAGTCTGACCAATTGCGAGCCATGGCTGTTGACTGTGGTTGGATTGTTGCATCAACCGAAGCGGAAGCTTGTGCTTTAGCTTGGTTGAGAAGGGCCGAGCTGACTGCTTGAAGACCTTCTGCTCCTGAGCTTGCCTGTGCTACCATGGCAGAAGCTGCTCTGAGCATCTCATGTGCGCTGCCTGTTGGTACTGCATTGCCCGAGGAAGCTCTGCGTGGAGGAGATGGATCGTGTGGTGGGTAAT
The DNA here is from genome assembly GCA_928722275.1 of Ustilago vetiveriae. NCBI lineage: Eukaryota > Fungi > Basidiomycota > Ustilaginomycetes > Ustilaginales > Ustilaginaceae > Ustilago > Ustilago vetiveriae. The sequence goes on from CAKMXE010000003.1 coordinate 1,008,517, forward strand.
TGGCCGTCGACAGCTGCTCGGAGCCTCTGCGGTAGGATGAGGCGCTCGAGGCGTCGGAAGCGAATGAGCTCGATGGTAGATTTGGCATCTTGCCGAGGGAAGAGCTTGTACTTGCTCGCGTGTGTCAATGCAAAGACATGCAGTCGCGTGCCAGATGGGCTTGATGTGGGCCGATTGCGAGAGCCAGCTCGATCGCAGAGACCGTTTGCGGTGCTGGGTCGAAGCTGCTTGGTTGTGACAGATATGGTGGTGCTGAGCAAAGAAGCTGAATTGCGGTCTTGGTCGGGAGGACGAATGAGCGAGTGCGACAATGATGACGGAGCAGCCGAACCGAAGCAAGCCAAGCCAAGCCAAGCCAAGCCAGGCCAACTGAATGGGTCGGAAGCTGACCCACCCTCTGGAAGCGGCTCATCCGAAGACAGAAGCTGCTCACACTACTCAGGGTCCAATCGACATGAATGGTGAGATTCACTGCAGCCGAATGCTCGCTCGTCATCCCATCCCACAGGCATCACGCGCACAGGCACATGTGCAAGTCTCGTGAGATTGCCTCGCAAGTCCGTAGCCTTTGATTCAAAGTTCTGCACTCGTAGTCTGCTCAACATGATCAACTCTAAGCCAAACCAAGCGCAAAGAAGTAGGGTGATTCAAGCATCGTTCGCAGTGTGTCACTTCCTCCTCCACTTTGGATTCGACCTTCGAGCAACACACACGTACACACAAAAGCAACTTTTACGATCGGATGAAGCAACAATCGAAGAGACGAAGAGACTAAAGCATAGTCAGGTGAAGACGTGGTCACCTCTGTCGCCCCGAGGAGTAACCTAGCGCATGGATCACCAAAGTGCAGCCACGTCGTGTGTGTTTCTGCGGTACACTCTGCCAGAGAGATTCGATTCGACTTTTCTTCTCAAGAGACAAGACGCATCGTTACGTAGCCACCACATATAGGTCCAACGTCTCGAACAACATTTTTGGAGCTGGGCAAAGGTGTGAGATTGCAGAAAAAATGACATGGAATTGAATTCGGTACTCTTCCAGATCTGCGTGCGAGAACGAAGCGAATTGATTTGATTTTTCAGAAAGAAGCTGAGGAGCTAAGCAGCGGCTTTTGCCGAATCAGTTGGACGCTGAGCACACCCTTGATCCAATCTGCCATCGCATCTGAACCCTTTTCTTCTTCATCGACACCTTTCACTTCCTGTCCTCTTCATCGCATCGATCTCACCCGCCGGAGATATCACGTTCAAGCAAGAATGATCGCCTCGACAACATCTCGCGCTTTGGCAAGGGCAGCCATCGCCAATAGCTCCAGGTCTACCTCTCCGAGCCTCCACCTTTCGTCGATACGATGCATCTCTTCCCCCTCGTCTTCCTCTTCGACTCCAACCCCATCTTGCAACTTTGCGCCTTCCACATCACGCTCGACGGCATCAGTGTCTCGATCTCTCTCTACACCCTTCCGACCAAATTCATCCTTGCTGTTTCGACACACGTTGCCGGCACCTATCGCCACTCCTATCATGATTGGTGCTGGATTGGTGATCGCTGGACTCACCGCCAACTTGTTGCTGGGCTCCAAAAACGGTGCTGGTGGACCCGCTGGTAAATGGATCAAAGGAGGATTCAATGGAAAGATGGACAAGAAGGAGGCGGCTCAGATCCTGGGTTTAAGAGAAACCGCTTTGACAAAAGCCAAAGTCAAAGAGGCTCACAGAAGAATGATGATTGCCAACCATCCGGATCGTGGTGGAGCCCCATACCTTGCTTCCAGTAAGTGATCTCAATACTGTAGCATTGTACAAGACTGTTGGGAGGTAAAGCTGACCCTAGTCCTGCTGATCTCATCGCAAAACCGTTCAGAAATCAACGAAGCAAAAGATCTTCTCGACAAGACAGTCACTCGTTGAAACATTCAACAACATCCCTCTTCACAGCCTTTGCTTCTCAAAATGTAATCCTCAACCCCTCCTCACTTCAATCATGACATCGTCCGTAGACTACAACATCTCCAGATCACACTCCATCTCGTCTGTCAACAACTTCCACCAACCTGTGCACCATACACCACACCAAGTCACACATCAGAAGGGAAGGGCAACTTTTTCAAATTTGAAACAGCACAGGATCGGCAAAGAGGCGGAGGAAACGAGGGGAATGGATGGTCTAGTTGGACGAAGCGCCTACAGCCAATCGCTTGAGATGCTCCATAAACACCTGCAACGATACGTCGTCGGTGAAGATGGCTGCACCACTGGCACCCGAGGATCCATACATCCCTCCACTCATGTGCGTCGTCGAAGGGTTGAGTTTGCTCAACAAGAATCGCGCCTGCGAACCATTCTGATCGCACACAATGTATCGCGGAATCGGGAATCGATCGGCCAGCAGGTCTTGCGCATCCGCCCTGGGATTTTCCAATACCTCCTTGAAATTCTCGTACCCCTCCTGATCTTGGTATCCCGCCTTTCTCCATTGCGCCACCGTCTCGCCGTGGAATATGAGGATGTGGAAGAAGGTGTCGAGCAGCAACACCACATCCGGTCGAATCGAAACCGAATCCAGCAGAACAGGCTGCGGCGGTCCCTCGAATCCATACGACATGAGCGTAGGTTGGATCATGATCAATGAGTTGTTGACGTCTTCCGTGTTGAGCACGTGACGATAGAAAGCCGTCTCATCAGGCGAATTGTTGAAGACCTGCAAGAACTGCGATCGACGAAGATGGAACATGAACTGCGGGTAGATGCTAAAGTTTTCGCCGAGGCGGAACGAGGTGGGGTCGTCCTTGCGGTAGTCGGCGAACTTCTGGCAAAGTCGGATCAGCATGCGGTCGAGCCAGCGCAAAACGTCGGGACTGTCATCGATCTCGGCCTTGAAGACGGCGATCCTAGCCATGAGCACGGCGGCAGCTTCCTGATCGAACGAAGCGGCGATCTGATTGGATCCACCTTCGGCAAAGTTTCGAGCAATGGTCGTAACACGGAGACGGAACTGGCCCGAAGCATGCTGGTAGTGAGTAACGAATTGGATGAGGCCTCGCGAGCCAGGCTGCATGGGTTGTCCTGGAGGTGTCACCACCTCAAAATAAATACCCGCCGAGGTGCGAGGCGTGAGGGAGCACATCTTCCATGCCGAAGTCTGGCCGATACCGATCTCGGTTTCGCCGACGCATCCTGATTTCTTGTTGGCAGAGACGGCATGGCCGATGAGACCCGACACCTTGAGCTCCTTGGTGCACTGAACGTCGAGGGTGGCGTTGAAGCCCATCTGAAGGTGACCCTGGTCGTCCTTCTGGAAGATGCGGTGGAAACTTTGCTTGAAGATACCCATCTGGAAGCTATCGGCGAGGATCATGTGACCGTTGGTGAGATTGGCCAGACCCTTCATCTCGAGCAGACCGACTTGGTCAAGGCAACCGGCAAAGACGTCGATGGTGTGTCCGTTGCCTGCAGCGCGCTTGGCCATGGCTTCGTAGAACTTGATGGCGCGCTTGTAGTACTTTGCATTGTCCTTGTCAATGTCGTGGTGCGAACGGATGCGCTCGCGGAGCTCGGTGGAGACGACCATACCGGGACCTTCGGTGGCGGGACCACCGCAGAAGAGCATGACACGGGCGCCCGTGTTGGAGAAGGTGGTCTCGAGCATGCCGACGGCGACGCTGAGAGCGACACCGGTGCAGCGCTGGCTTCGCTTGTCGTTGGCGACGGGCCAAGGGTCCTTTTGGAGCTGCTCGAGGATCTGTGTCAGCTGGAATTCGCACTGCGAGACGGGGAGCAGGAAACGTGAGGCACCCATCTGTGCGGTAGTGTTGGGAGGACGAGGGGCCTGGGAGGGACCACCGGGAGCACCAGGGGCGCCAGGGCCCATGGGACGAGCGCCGGCGTTGAGGCCGAGCATGTCCTGGATGGCCTTGGGAGCGTACTCCTTGGTTCCGCGGAAGACGTAGCTCTTGGGGCAAGCATCGTATCCAAGCTCGTGGACCTGGGCCATGGTGCCATAGGTGATGAGACCGACGAGAGCGTTGGGAGGCAGCAAGCTCAAGCTGACGACGAGAGCCTCGCGCAAGGCCTTGAGATCGTCATCGTCCATGCAAGTGTCGACGACATAAAGGAAGATGGGAGGGATCTGAGCGGGGCGGCTAAGGGTATACTCGATGGTGGTATACTTGGGAAGAAGCTCTGCGGGAAGGTTGGTGCTGCTGATGTCCTTGTAGTGGGGAGGGAAGGCGTTGCGCGAGAGACAGAAGGGGCAGATCCAGAGCTTTCCGCGGACGTCGATTTGACTATGGTGGTAGAAGAGGCGGGGACAGAGATGAGTACGATGCAAATTGAAAGACACAGTGACGGTGATGGGGTGCTTACCAGTAAGGGTTGAGAACAGCGCGACAAGGAGGCTTGCACGTAACCGGTTCGTAGAGGACAGGTGGCAAGTCCTCACGCTCCTTGAGAGGTGTATAAAGGGCGCTGATAGGAACTACAGTTCTGGTAGCCTCGATCTTGGAGGAAGGCCAGACGTTCCAGGAAAGGCGAACGCCATCTCGGTCTTCGACATCATCGACGTTCATGATGATTCGGCTCGGCTGGTTGAGGTGCACCGGTCTGGTGGAAGCGTTAAAGAAAGATGAAGCCTGCCTTTGGCGAGTCGGTTGAGTTGAAAGCGATGTGCAGAAACGACGGGGCACAACGCTTTGGAGAGTTAAGGGGATGTGCAAGCCAAGGCGAGGCGAAACGAGGAGATGGTGTCACTTAGATAGGGATGTCGCTCGAGTCTGGAAGATTGCGATTGAGTCAACGCAGCGCAACGCAACGCAATTGACACTGAGCAGCAACAACGCACGGCTCCGCGTTGCGACTGTGTCTCACTGAGCCAACAGCGTTCGAAGAGCGCGGAGAGTGTGCAGTGCGGAACACGTAGCAATTTTCATCTTCGAGACTGCGCTCTGCTACGCCGCTTTTGCTCAACAGAGCCAAAATCGACACTGAAATGCACGCGCTGGCCAAGTCACAAAGAATGCATTTCTCCCAGGTTCATCTCTCCCCTTTTTAGCTGTTCAGAGAGTACATCACACATCTGAAAGTGTAGCAATCATACCAAACCACACGAGACTCTTGGCGAAGCAGCGAGCCATCTGAGAATTGAACAATGATTCAAGGTCAATGGACCATAATATGGCTCATCTCCAAGCTTGATCGCTGTTAGGCCTAGGATGCTCTCGCTACCACTGCCGCTGCTGGCTCGTGCGATGCGAGCCACGTCGTCCAACAAAGTCGTTTCTTCTTGAGACATGGCGTTGAATCGGGAGCATCGGGCAAAGATACCCCAATAGAATCGAAATTAGAAATCGTACGAGTCATCGTCCTACCTCAGCTGCAGTCTTGAGTGTTTCGCCTCTCTCCACACGCAAACATCTCGATTTCACTCACAGACTGCTTTTGAACTCGACTGAGCTCGACACGAGACAAAGTGAAAACAAGCCTTGTTCCACTGCACACAGCGCCCTCGCAGTCCGCGGGGTTAAGCTGCTGCAGCCGACGCCGGTAAAAGCTAAGAGTCAACTCGTCCTTCCACCACGCTCTCATCATATGGTGGAGCCATACCCTTGGACCTACATCCCGGCACCATCGCATCCGTCTCAGCTTGTGCCATCAAGACCTGCTGCTCCTTTGAAGTCTACATGGTTGCTGCTGTGATCGGGATCTTGACTCGATAACCACGACTCCCAGACGCGCTCATCGTATCGAAGCTCATTCGGCTTTCTATCTGGACGTCCCTTCGCAAGTCCTACAGAACTGGATTCGCCTCGACGCTGGCAGCACACCTAGAATAACTAAACGGACACCACACGCAACGCTGAAGGGCTGGATCAACATGCGCTGAGTTGTTGAAGCAGGCTGGCGGTCACAATGATCTCGACCGCGTCGTCACCTGCATACCTCCGCGGGAACACAAATCCTTCCTCACTTTACAACGATAGAATCTGACCAACATTCTTCTAAGAAAGGAGCGACAATGTCCGACGAAACGCTACAACAGAAAGCAGAGCGCCAACAACGCCTCTCTTACGCCATGGGCGTCATGTTCCTCCAGGATAAGGTGGACAAGCTCGAACAAGACGTCAGCAAGATCACCTATCCTCGCGGCGTGCACAAAACAAGGAGCGCACCATCCCACGACTTGCACTCTTCTCATCCACGTCACAGTGCCGCCGCACAACTGCGTTCGCAGCCACGCGCCGTCACTGGTCCTGGAGTCTCCCCAACTTCAGACACAGCGACCGATAGCACTTCACCTGTGACGGCCAAAGTGGCCACCTCCGTTCGACTCGTCGATGCCAGTGTGCTCATTTTCTCGCTCAGAAGCGTTCACAATTGGAGTCGCGACCAATCCACATGCGTCGTCATCCCTCTCGAAGCTATCAACACGCTCGACTTGCTCAAGAAGGGAGACGAGCCCATCAACCTTGCAGCCAGAAAAGCCACGCGTTGGCTCGAAGACAAGATTGCCATTTCTACGCAAGACGGCGATCTCATGCTCACCCAGCCTATGCCTGGCATCTTTGCGCAAAAGGAACACTTTCGTGCTCCCTCCGCCCATATCACAAAAGCCAGAGCTGAAAGGCTGCGTCAAGGTCAACCCGGTCTTGTGGGCCACCATCAAGACGTTGCTGGATCGGCAGAGATCAAGGACGCTTTTGCCGCATCTGACGCACCTCGCTATCTCCGCGAGCTTCTCAGCGTCTGTCTTTACTGCCAATCGACCACATCTTCCAGCTCCAATTTTGCCGTCTCAATAGCATACCCGCCTGACCATCTGCATGAAAATATGGTCGAAGCTCAATCTGCTCCTACCACCGACAAGGCTACTTATCTCAATCGTACCGACGGTCGGGCCACTGAGGCCTGGCTGGACGCCTACCGTATTCCTTTCGAAGTGGCTGCCACTTCCAAGACGTGGACGGGCGAGAAGCCATCGTCTCGCTTCCGAGGCGAAATTCCGGCGCAACACCATAGCGTCGGCTCGTCCGAAGATTTGCTCACCTCAGGGTATAGCCTTGGGAGTCTGTCAAGGAGGAAAGGCTCGCCGACGCCGTCTGCTTCTTCTTCGACGGGTTCATTCAAGTCTGAGCTCAGCGGTCTGTCTATGCTCAGCTCCCATCGGAGTCCCCGTCATCGACCAGAATCACGGTTTGGCAGCACCTCGGCACTATCTCAGAGATCAGTCCGATGCATGTCGACCGCAGCAACATCTTCATCCATCGAAGCCAGCACTGCCTCTTTAGAATTCGAGGATGCCGACGCGCGACATGACACGGAAGACGAGGAAGGACCGATCATCGCACGTCCTTCGTCCGCCGCCTCTTCCCATACGTCGTTTGTCTCTTCCCTCACCACGTCAACACAAGATGATTGGTCAAGTCAAAATTCGGCTTCTTACTCGTCCCATTGCGGCTCGCGGATCGTACGTCATGGTCCATCGCCTTCACCTACGCCAACATCTTGCACCACAGATTTGACAAGCGCGTGCTCCGAAAGCTCTTGCTCATACGCTTCACCCAGATTGACGACTCGGACGTTGCACAAGACAAAGTCCGGTGCGGAAAAGATGGAGGAGTATCTGCGCAGGTTGGAGGCGGGCGCCAATGCCAATGTTGAAGGAGCGAGGGGAGATAGGCGGACGGCAACGGCTACGCCTACGCCTGGTGCTTATCGACACTGTTGAAGCGATCTTGCGGTTTTGTGTACCCTGTTGTTTCTCGGTTGGTCTCACGCTGCGTGATCCAAGGTTTCAGGTTCTCGGTTTGATACAGTAAATTAGTGCGAGACTTGGTCGCAAGTGTGTTTGAGGAAATGTAACCAAGGAAGCTGGGAATGCTTTGCTTGGACGTACACATGGTCTTGACCGAGACGCTGTGATGACTGGTGAATATGATTGGTAATTATACAAATGGCTTTAAGGTATTGCATCGTGGCTTGCTACAAAGTCTGTTGACTCAACTGCTTGCTGGATTCCTTTTGCTCCTTCAACCTCTTGCTTCTCAACTTGAACGCCAATGAATCTCTCAAATTCCTGCCCCATTCGCCCAGCTTCTCACTCCTGGTTTTAGCCAAGTACATATCCAGCCCACCGAGCTTATCCATGGTTCTGAGAGCGCTGGTGGAAACTCTGGCTCTGACAAAGCGTTCCATTGTGTCGGACCAGAGTTTTTTGTTTTGGACATTGGGTTGCCAGGTGCGAGCTGTCTTCTGTCGAGATTTGGGTACGTTGTGACCGGATTGAACGATCTTACCATCGTAAAGACCACGTTGGGATCGTTTGAAGATGGTTCCGGTGGTGAGAGCGGTGAGAGCCGAATTGCGCGATTTGGGCGAGGAGAATGCAGAGGTGCGGGTAGAGGCTCCCGAACCAGATCCTTTGGATCCACGATAGGTTGTGCGCGATCCGAGACGGATGGCTGTGAAGAACATATTGTGCCAGAATCCGCGTCGGTCGAAGAGTGGGAGGGAGAGATGCGTGAATGAAAGACGGTCAAAGGTTGGTTTTGCTTGCGAACCAGGTTTTGCGCGAGTTCGAATCCGGCTTGTGCGAACGAAGGAGCGTCCTGCAGCAATGAGCTACGATTGGTGTTGAGCGGATAGGTACGCCGTTGTCAGGAAAAGGACGAGGTGGTGGATTGACCAGGAAAGCTACCCTCACAGAAGAATGATTGTCGAAAAGCATCGTTCCGACAAGCTCGCCAAATTCTTATGCTGCTGAGCGTGTAAGAGCGAGATTTGTAAGCATTTGTTTTTCGCTGTCACCAAAAGCACGGCTCTCGGATGAGAAATTTCAGAAAAGTCCCGACAGACACAACTCTGCACTTTAAAAATTCCCCAAAGGTTTATTGGAACCGAACCTTCTTACTGGTGTAGCGATTCGTTCGAACCATCTAGTTGATCCATCTTTGACCACATCACCCGCTGCTGCAGCATCAGCATTCAGCCATACAAGCGTATAACTGCCATATCTACGGCTAGTCAGCGCGAAACACAATCAAATCCAGCGCTTCACAGCACCACCTTCAAGCGACTCGATCTCTCCACTTGCAGTCTCACATTCTATTACGCCGCCCATCATGCTTCGAAGACAAACGCGAGAACGTCGCGAGTACATCTACAAGAAAGCGCTCGAATCCAAGGAGAAGCAAATCTACGAGCGAAAGCAACAGATCCGAGAAGCGCTTGCCTCGGGTAAACCTCTACCACCTTCTCTCTCTTCCTCCGAGGCGACCGAGTTGGGACGAGATCTCAACCTGGACGCTGCACAATCCGAGCCTGGAACGAGCATTGATGACGAATATTCGCGCTCTGGAACGTACGATCCTAGGATCCTCGTGACGACCTCGAGAGATCCGAGTTCTAGATTGACACAGTTTGCCAAGGAAGTACGGTTGCTCTTCCCCAATTCGACCAGGTTGAATCGAGGTGGATACACGGTCTCTGATTTGGCAGCAGCAGCTCGCAGTAACGGTATCACCGATATGGTAGTCCTGCACGAACATAGGGGTGTTCCGGATGCCATGGTCGTATCGCATTTCCCTCACGGTCCAACTCTTCTTTTCACACTCCACAATGTCGTGCTACGACACGAAGTATCAGCCCAGTCTTCGACCGTATCGGAACAGTATCCGCACTTGATCTTTGAAAACTTTTCCTCGAAACTAGGCACTCGCGTCTGCACCGCGCTGAAAAACCTCTTTCCCGTACCCAAAGACGACAGCACGCGAATCATGAGCTGGATCAACCAGGACGATTTCATCAGCTTCCGACATCACGTCTACGTCAAAACAAGCCATCGAGAAGTCCAATTGGCCGAAGTAGGCCCAAGATTCGAAGCAAGAGTCTACGAAATCAAACAGGGAACCCTCGATCAAACCGATGCGGACACAGAATGGGTCCTAAGACCTTATATGAACTCAGCAAAGAAGAAAACCCAGTTGTAGCTGCTCAGTAGAATTCATGTCCATCGGGTCGAGTCGATTTCCGTACAAATGCAAGCTCTCGTCCTTTCAGAATCAGAGTCTTGACTCATCGCATCCATCGTCGTCGTGCAGACCACAGATCGAGAATCATGAAAGAGATGCTGACTCGAAAAACAGATGTATCAACAAGCGAAATCCTGCCACGCACGCAATGACCTTGGAGAAAAGAAAGTAGAAAAAGATCTAGAGATATCTCCACCATATTTCACTGAGGCCTACTCATCATCGACCAACTTTGCATCATCCTTCTTATCCTCCTTGCCCTTTCCGTTCTCCTTTGAGTTATCCTTGGTGTCCTTCCCACCCGCCTCCTTGCTCTCCTTGCTCTCCTCCTTATCCCCTTTCTTGGCCCTTCTGGAATAGTACTCCTTGATGATCTTGGGACTGATCCTATTGAGCTGTTCCTTGGGGAAGATCCTCAACAGATCCCAACCAATGTCCAACGAGTCGAAGATGTGTCGATTCTCATAAGCGCCTTGCTTGATGAACTTGCTCTCGAAGTTCTCCATGAATTCGATCGCCAGCTTGTCTTCGGCACTGAGCGCCTCCTCACCGACGACCGCCTTCATAGCCGCCGCATCTCGACCCGTAGCGTAGGCGGCGTACATCTGGTTGGACACGTCCGAATGATCGCCTCGCGTATGCTTGGCTCCAATCGCCGACTTCATCAAACGCGACAACGAAGGAAGCACGTTGATGGGAGGATAGATCTGTCGGTTGTGCAGCTGTCGATCGACGTAGATCTGGCCCTCAGTAATGTAGCCGGTCAAATCGGGAATGGGATGCGTCATGTCTTCGTTGGGCATGGTCAAGATGGGAATCTGGGTGATGGATCCGTTTCGTCCAGCAACACGACCGGCACGCTCGTAGATGGTCGACAGATCCGTATACATGTAACCCGGGTATCCTCGTCGACCGGGCACCTCTTCACGTGCCGCCGAAACCTCACGAAGCGCATCGGCGTACGAGGTCATGTCGGTCAAAACAACGAGCACGTGCTTCTCGAGCTGGTAGGCGTAGTATTCGGCGGTGGTGAGCGCCAGACGAGGCGTGATGATACGCTCGATGGTCGGATCGTTGGCCAAGTTGAGGAAGAGCGTGACACGGTCCAACGAGCCATTCTCCTCAAAGTCCTGCTTGAAGAAGCGGGCCGTCTCCATGTTGACACCCATGGCACCAAAGACGATGGAGAAGTTGTCCTCGTGATCGTCGTGAACACCCTTGCCGGCACCGGGACGCTTGACCAGACCGGCCTGTCGGCAAATCTGCGCAGCGATCTCGTTGTGCGGCAAACCGGCAGCCGAGAAGATGGGAATCTTTTGACCACGGGCGATCGAGTTCATCGTGTCGATGGTTGAGATACCGGTCTGAATCATTTCTTCGGGGTAGACACGGGAGAATGGATTGATGGGCGAACCGTTGATGTCGAGGTAGTCTTCAGCAAAGACTCGAGGACCCTTGTCAATCGGTGCACCGGAGCCGTTAAAGATGCGACCCTGCATGTCTTCGGATACGGGCAACTTCATCGACGAGCCGGTGAACTCGATGTGAGTGTCGCGCACATCGATACCGGAAGTACCCTCGAAGACCTGAACGATGGCCTTGTTGCCCGAGACTTCGAGCACCTGACCACCGCGACGGGAGCCGTCGGGCAAAGTGAGCGAGACAATCTCGTTGTAGGAAGGGAATTTGACATTCTCCAGGACGACTAGAGGACCGTTGATGGCCGAAACGGTGCGGTAGTCGAGGCGAGGGTCGACGCTGTAGTTCTTGACGGCGGCTTGGGCGTTGATGTCGAAGAGCTCCTTGTCGCTCATGCGAGGGTCCGACATCGTAGGCAGCGGAGTCAACGACTTGTCGTTCAGAAGCTAGAAGTAGAAAAGAGAATGGCAATGCTGCCAGAAAGGGCTGATGGTCGAGGTTGGAGCGCTGCCACTAGCTAGACCAAAGGTTCAGCGCCGATCTAAAGTCCGCTTGCGTCGATGGTGTAAGCTGTCGCGACCGAATCGACGTCGACGATTAAGCCAGAAAGATGATGTCGGAGGGGCCGATGAGACGAGGTTGTAAGAGAAAGGGGGCTAGGCGAGGCAGAGAAGGAAGAATACGAATCCAGGGCAAAGTGGAGATTGCGATACGAAGGGAGCATCAGTATCACCTTGAGCAGCAGCTGAGAGAGTGAGCGAATTGGCAGAGACGCTTGGCTGATCTGAGATGTCGAATTTCTCTTTCTCTCTCGCTTTGGCTCACTTTGCCTCTCTCTCTCTTTCTGTGGTTCCGATTTGCAAGAGAGTGTGTGATCCAAGCGTCATCCTCACTCTCTGGTTCAGAATCCACAATTCTCTCCTAAATTTCAAATTTGGCCCATGCGTCTTTTCCATGAGAAAACGCAGTCCAGCTTCTCGACAGGGGCAGTTCGCACTCTCTTTCCACACCACAACAGCACTCGCACACACGGCCGATAGCATGTCGATACACAATACATCGCCATTCTCCATGCTTGAACCGTCCTACATTCAGGATCGACAAGCTCGTCCAGCTTCTCCTGCCTAAGCGTCTGTCACACGTTGATATGCACACTAAGCAATCTGGTCTGCGTCCGGTCGATGTATGGCATTCCAAACCACAACTTCAAGACTTCATTACAGAATATCGTGTTCTCTTCTTTTTCTTCTTCTTTCCAGTTGTACGTATACAGGATGGTCAAGGATTACCATCCACCACCACTTTTCTCGACGGGAATGGTACGGCTGGCATCACGTCGTTGCGACTTTTCCTTGGCAGCTGGTCCAACAGGATCGTACGAGGCAGGCTGCAGACCTTGCGAGTCCATCTCGCTCAGAATGTGTGTGAATGCATTCTCCAAACGAGCATCCTTGAGCGCCGCAAAGACGTCCAAAAAGTCCTCAAAGTGGAGCGCGCCCGTCTTGGTAAAGTCGACTTCGCTCACGATTCCTCGCAATGTCGAATCATCCACATCCGAGTATCCGATGCGCTGCAGCACTTCCTTGAGATCCTTCGAGTCCAGCTTGCCGTCACGGTTGACGTCGAGCAGCTTGAACTTGGCACGCAGCTCCTCCATCTCCTCCGAGCTGAAAGAGGCGCGCGCCGCGATGGCGAGCGCATCCTTGTCATCCAGTGCAGCCGATCCCAGCGAAGACACTTTGAGCGCCTTCTCCGCGTTTTGACGCTGCTTGCGCATCTGATCGAGCGATGTCTCCTTGAGCTGCTGCACACGAGCCGGCTGAAGACCCATGCTGGCCATGAACTCGACACCCTCGGCCCATTCCTGCTTCTTGCGCTTCTCGTCCCAGCCCAGCTCTTCGCCCATCACATCAATCACGCGTGGCAATGCGTCCACCGTGGCCTCGGCATTGAGGAACGACAATCGAGTGCGGCGCGCAATGAAATCTTGGGCAGTAGCCGCGTACTCGCTGCGGCAGGCGTATCGGATCTCCGCCTCAATGTATGGGTAGAGCTGGTCGATGCGCTTGCCGTGCACCGGCCATCGCTGGCCAGTAGGCTCGGCGATCGAGCAGACGCTCCAAGCTCGATCACCATATGTGTTGGACAGGTGACGCGCAACGTCCGTCTCGAGACCGAAGCGCTGCAGAAGCTTGACGTACATGGTCTTGGTCCATCCGTGACTTCCGAGCAGGCGAGTGTTCTTGGTCACGCAACCACGCTGTGGCTTCAGCTTGAACTCGTCAATGGCACGGTCGACCGTCTGCTCGGCCATCTCGCGGTACGTGGTCCACTTACCACCGGCGATAGTGAGCAGGCCCGACTCGGAGACATTGATCATGTGGTTTCGCACAAGCGACTGCGTGTCCGTGGCGGCAGGGTCCTTGACCAAAGGTCGCAATCCCGACCAGGCACTGAGCACATCTCCTCGTCGCACCTTGATGTCCGGGCTGAGATAGTTTCGCACCTCGTCCAAAATCCACTGGATCTCCTCCTCCTTGGGACGGGGATGCGCCTCCACAGGGGCAGCCGTGTCGGTGGTACCAGCAATGGTGTTGCCCTGCCAAGGCAAAAAGAAGATGACTCGACCGTCCGAGGTCTGGGGGTCAATCAATCCCATGTCGCGAGGCGAAAAGTAGCCGGGCAGCGTAATGTGGACACCCGACGAAGCAGCGACAATTTCCTGAGCGGTGGGAGCATCGAGCTTTCGCAGCGTGTCAGAGAAAGGACCGGTGGCGTTGATGAGGCACTTGCACTTGACGTCCCATTCGTTGCCGGTGAGCACATCGCGAACACGAGCACCACAGATCTGGTCGGGCTTGCCGGCAACAGGCTTCTTGTGGATTGCTACCACCTCGGTGTGGTTGGCGACGACAGCACCGTGGTGAACAGCCGTCATGGCAAGAGCCACATTCATACGAGTGTCGTTGTGCTGGCCATCGTAGTAGACGACGGCACCAGCAAGGCCGGACGACTTGAGCATGGGGAATGCCTCAAGCGCCTTGCCCTTGCCAAGGACGTAGGAGCTCTCCATGTTCTCGGAGCCGGCGAGGATGTCGTACATCTTTGTACCAGCCCAGTAGTACGGGATCTGCCAGTACTTGTAGACGGGCAGCATGATGGGGAGGTGATCAGAGAGGTAAGGCGCGATTTTGAGAAAGGTCTTGCGCTCGTGCAAGGCCTCGCGTACCATCTTGTACTGTTCGTAGTCGAGCTCGAACACGGCTTTCTGGAGGTATCGGACACCACCGTGGACGAGCTTGGTGGATTTGGACGATGTTCCGGCACCGAAATCGTCGCGCTCGACCATGGCTACGCTGAGACCACGGGTGGCGGCATCGACGGCAACACCGGCGCCGGTCGCACCACCACCGACGACGAGGATGTCAAAGCCCTCGCCATCTTCGTCACCACTGCGGGAGGCGAAGGCGCCGCCGGATTGTTCCGAAGCAGCAGGGCTAGGGCTGCTGGATTGAGCATCCTTGGCGAGGGGCAAGAGGCTCGAGTTGTCCGACTTGCCTTTTGATGCGTTGGGTCGAAGGCTCTTTGCAGAAGATTGCTTGAGCGCCTCGAGCATCTGAGCGCGTGTAGGTGGTGACCACAGAGGATGCGGGCGAGTGTCGCCAGGCACAGTGTCGGGAGCATCGGCGTAAAGGCTGGGCTTGGCAAGGGTGTAGGTTGCGGCGGCACCACCGGCAATGGCTACGGCCACAAGCACGGATCGGTTTGCGAGAGTGCGTCGTTGACCAGCCGTGGACGAAGTGGAGGAGGACGAGGCGAGTCGCACGCCTGCGCGAGGTGCGAGAGTCAAAGGTCGGCGAAACATGGTGATGTAGGATGCACGCTTTCGAAGTCGATGGCGAAGGAAGCGAACGGGCAAAGAGGGTTGACAGCGAGCAAGTCGATGCTGCTGAAGTCGAGACCGGGATGGCAAGTACCAGTCAACTGGAAATGACGTCGGCTCACTTATGGAGTCGTACCTGCGGCCGAACGAGGGAGGGTGTGACCGGGCAGAACTGGAGGGGATGGTGTGAGGAGAGAAGAGGAGGGAGGGACGCCAAACAAAGTTGCCTTTGATGGGCAATGACAAAGTCAGGTACACAGAGCAGCGGAAGCACGTCCAAAGGATCGGAACAAATTTGGGATGACGAGATCGGCTTGTCCGCCTTAACCCAAAAGGCTCACTTGGCAAAAGCCACTCCTTTCTCGCTTGGCGCCGCGACAACCGACCCTGTCTCTTTCCTGTCACAAAGACAGGTGAGCCCTCACATCGGCCACAAAGTCGAACCAACCACTTACACCGGCCTGGATTCCCGAGACCCCCAGCTCTGCGAGACTTGCCTATCGAAAAGTCTAGTTGTGCAACGTACCACTCGGACTTTGACAACGGCGCACAGACGAAAAAGACTCTGTAGTCAGAGAGTCAAAGAGCAGGAAAAGATGAGCGTGGGCATACACAAGCGGAAGATGAAATATTGAGCTGCATGGGCGGATGATGGCTCAGGTTGCGGTCCGATCGCTGCAACGCCTCGACGGACGGGATGACGGCACAGGGCAGACGAAAGAAACAAGGGTGCAAGTGACCGCTCATTCGCCCTCGAAATTTCGTGAACAAGATTTCGCAGTTGCACATTTACTCTCACCGAAATGCGGCAGGCTGCCATCGAGCTGAGGGAGCAGCAAAAGCACCATATTACCAGAGGTGCGAAAAATCCGAGTCAGAAGACGACTTGGCGAAACACAATGCACGTTCTCACGATCTCGCCGGGTGATCTTCCGACTTTGCTCTCTGATTCCGACTCGAAATGATTGATACATCCGACGAGGTACTTTGCCGGTCGACTTGGAAATCTTCTTCGTGCTTTGATGGACAAACATGATCGGATCTCAAGCCTCGTTGGCGAATGGGGGTCTTTGCATCAGATGTGATCACTGAAGCGCTTCAACGTCAATCCAAGCTGTCCGTGTTGTGTCTCTGCAACTGCAGGTGGCTCCGGATTGGAATAGCCGGCTGAAACTTGCTGTCCATGATTACTGTATTCGATAAGCTATGCAGCTGCAGCAGCTAACAAATTCATGTTTCCGCAGGAAGGTTCAACAAGATTTCGAGAATATCACCTCACCTCACAGCCCGGAAGTTAAGCTGCGTGCCTGTCTGTTAGTCAACGCATCACTGTAGAGCCAATTTTGCCGGTGTTCAAAGACAGACCATCTGCCAGGAAGGGCAAAAAGACACAATAGGAATGAAAAAAATCTCCGAGAACGGACAGGCGAAACCCTTGAGCTCGCTTGCTCGACGGCGACGGCAACGGCGACGGCGAATTTCGTTCGCGGCGTGGCGTTCGTTGTCTTGTCGAGGCCGCTTTGGGTTCGAATGATTGTCCGCTGCTCTAGGGCTGGGCTCGCACTTCAACGGAGCTCGGCGAAATGCCATCGTTATCATCACAGTCAAAGAATCGGATTGTGGCTGTTTCGCTTGCAGACTCGGCTTGACATGGTCTACAAGCATGTCGAGGAGGCCGAGCGCCTCTCTGCTTCTGAGGCTTTTCGAGCTGCGCGGCGACTTGCGACGTCTCCCTTGCTATCCTCGTTGAAGGTCGGCAGAGAAGGAAGCTTGGCAGTCGCGAGAGAGGGAATCATTCATACATGTTGCTCGTGAAGAAACGAGGGTTCGACGTCGATCTTGGGCTGTGCGAATCCAATTCTGCCCGACCTCAGCATCAAGGAAGCTTCTTCGGCCTCCAAGTTGGTTGCTGCTACGGTTCTCTTTGTATTCGACCTAGGCCTTGGTTGCCTCAGCTTTCTTCTCGTCTCCCTTTTCGGCCTCGGCATTGACTTTCTTCGCCTCATGGGCTGCGGCCACTTCCTCTGCCTTGAGTGCCGCCGCCTTCTTGTTGGCCGCTTTTATCTCCTTACGTTGTTCCCTACCCTCTTTTGTGAAGACGCTGGCAAGCACCTGCTTGCTACCGACACTCGCCAGCGTACTGTTGCCGTTGGCGGGAAGTCCGTTTGTGGTGGAATGGGCGTAGAAAGAACGGTCGGGTCGCTCTGACCAGGGCACTCGGTAGCAGCAGCTGAGAGCCGCCAGCAAATCGCACAGCCCTACGACGACGCCAATGATGGCCCGTACCAGAACAGCGCCAATCTCGCCCATAGCTAGGCAGACATTCTCGAGGAACTCGCCAAGGTAGATGAAAGTGGATGCTAGGCATGAGAATACAGACCCCATGATGTCGAAAGGCGTCTCGAACGTGTTGCGTTCAGAATTGTCTCCTGCAGAGGTTGCTGGATGAAGATGAATCTTGGCGATGGGGATGAACGAATTGGTGTGGGATGATCCGACGTCAAGCATGCCGGTCAAGACGGCCCGAGGGGTCCATATATGTGCCATCGCCTGTAGGTCAGTGCTCTTGCTTCAAGCATTCCACGCAACCTGCACAGCACAAGGTGCTTGTCAGTGCATCGAAGCAAGCTGCATCATTCTTTCCCATTGTCATCGTGGCGAATGGGGCGTTACCCCTATTCGTGGGATGGATCATGCACCTCACTCAGGGGCTGCCGAAACGTGGGGAGAGCACGGATAGGTTCGGCAATGATCCACTCACTGATTTCGAAACAGCAGAGGGACGGACTCATACAGCGAGCCATGTTGCCTCATGGTATACTTGCCGGACAAGCACACAGATGGGGGCGCTATCCCATAAACACCATGATGCGAAGCGTGCAAGTGACCTGACGGCGAAGATCTTCGTTCAGGGTCCAATATCGTGCCTCGATGCTGTTTTAGCCGAGCTCCTTCTAGCCCCTTTCGAGCAGTAAAAGGCGACTCTGAGTCCATTGACAACTCATCCTCGACCTCATACTGTCTCGATCGCTTCGCAAGGCATGGGCTGCTTCATAGTGTGTCAAGCGTTCTCGGATATTTCCAGGCTGTTTGAGTACACAAGGCAGAAGGCAACGAAGACGCTCTGTATGCCTTGGAAGGAGCAGCAAATTTTTAAGAATGTTAGACTACGGTGACTACGGCAGAAAACCCGGCAAGTGGAGTTGATGAATCGTTTCTTCTCAAACGTCGAGGACACTACAGCCTTGTTCTTCCAGATCTTTCACTTGAACAACTCACGCACACTCTTCTCCTTCGTTGTACAATCTTCCAGCTCCATAGCGATGGAACCGGTCACACATGTCGCTTCAGACAAAGGCAAGGCGCAGGCCGCCAAGCAAAGAGGCAACGAGGCATTCGCCAAGAAAGACTGGGCCGATGCGGTCGGGCATTACACTGTAGCGCATTATGCTGACCCGTCAGAGCCAACGTATCCATTGAACAGAGCCATGGCGTACATTAAGCTGGGAAAATTTATTGATGCGGAGCGCGACTGCACCGCGGCTCTTACACTATCGCCGGACAACATCAAGGCCCTGTACCGCAAGGCAACCGCTCAGGTAGGTGCGGGAAAGTTGGAACCTGCGATTCAGAACTACGAGGCAGTTTTGCAGCTAGACCCCAGCAATGCCGAAGCCAAGACTGGACTGGCAAAGGCTCGTCAGGCATTCGAGGCTACCAGATCCAGAAGAAAGGAAGAGCCGATCGATCTACGAGGGCTCACAGGAGATTCGCACTCGCATTTTGACAAAGACGTGGCAGAGCACTCTCCAGATACGACCGCACATGGATCCAACAGCTCAGTCGAAGCAGCGAGACGGTTTTTACAAAAGGTCGGAATGACTGACGATGAAAGAGCTGGAAAGACTCCGACTTCTTCATTGAAGTTCCCTACTAGCACCGTGCCGGCAAGATTCCCAGGAGAGACCGGAGGCTTTCTCCGAGAAGTGACAACACGCAAGGCCGAAGCAAGGCCGGTGACAAGGCACGACACGTCGAACGCAAAAGCGATGGGACTGGAGGCGCCGGTGCTAGCCACAAAGACAGAGGTGCGAGCACCTGAGAGCTCTGCCCCGAGCTCCACCGCCAAGAAGACAGCGTCGGCTCTTGATTTTGGAGCATCTTTGTCATCCTCAAACATTGTCGCTCCGCAGGACCATCAGACACGGCGCAAATTGCAAACGCATCCAGCAAAAATCTCTGCCATGGAGTTCCAGCGCAAATGGAAAGTCAAGACAGAACGGATGAGCTTGTTGACTTCGGTCGATCCCGAGTCTATACCAAGCATCTTCGACACCATGCTTGAGCCCGAGCTGGTGGGCGAGATACTGCATACCCTATCCGAGCAACATGGCTTGACACCGAACGATGCTGCGCTCAAAAGTCTCATCAATGGCCTTTTGCTAGCATTGCCAAAGTGTAAACGCTTCGGAATGACCGTCTCGATGCTCGACTCGACCGAAAAGGGTTACGCTGCGCATCTGATTGAAGCGATCGGCGAATCCCAGCTGAGATCTGTTTGGGAGGTGAGCTGACATTCATGCAATACTGTATTGTGGCGGCTTTGAAGCTTCCATGCCACGGATAGTTGTATTGTGTAAGTGTCAAAAAGAGAGCGGATGCAACAGATAAGGCGAGCGAGTGTTGAGCGTGAGTAGTGACTCTGGAAGATCACGACCAAGCAAGTTGAAATTATTGAAGGCCGCTCAATTCGCCGCGATTGTTGGTTTTGCCGCTTCGCACAGACTCAGACAGACACCGCGAAGACGACCTTCATTGCTTCCTGTACCACAACACCTCCTCGTCTTGCCAGGTGTCGTCCTGGCTGCAGATTCTTTACTTTTCGGAGCACTAAGGTCCCAATACTCAGACACGTCCTACGAGCCTATGCAGCGCTCGCTTGCTTCGTCCCTTGCATCACGTACAGCCAAGAACATCCTTGCTACTTACTTTGGCGCCGCACCATTTGCTCATCGATCCGCCATGTCAGCATCATCACCGCCTAGCTATGACTTCAATCCGAACCTCCATCTCAAGACCATCGATCCTCCTGTTCAAATCGGCGCGAAATGGGCACAATCATATCCCTCTAGCTCGTCGCCATTGGCAGGTGCTGATGTATTGCCACACTTTCCTTTGCTCAACCTAGCTCAAGGCGTGCCGGGACACCCTCCCACCGCAGCGCTACTCGATCGTATCCAGCACGAAGGTCGACCTGAGAACGTCAGTTCACCAGCAGGTCACACCCATGGCTACGGACCGGTCTTTGGCGATCCGAAACTTCGGCAGGCGGTCGCAAGAGATATCAACAGGGTCTACCGGACGCCCGGCAAGGGAGACAAGAACCAGGTGACGGCAGATAACGTCGGCATCACTGCAGGCTGCAACCTTGCCTTCACCACTGTAGCTACTTCTCTCTGCGCTCCCGGTGATGCTCTCATCGTTTGTGACCCGTGGTACTTCAACCACCAGATGACCTTGTCGGCATTCGGGATCCAGGTCGCTGCAGTGCACACAAAGCCACCCGAGTACTTTCCGGATCTGCAAATGATTCGTGCCTTGCTTTCAAGCAATAGTAAAGCATCGAATGTCATCAAGGGCGTCGTGCTTGTGACGCCCAATAATCCGACAGGCGCAATCTATCCGCCGACTCTGATTCGTGACATCGCCAATCTATGCAGTCAATACCGAGTCGCTCTGATCCTCGATGAGACGTAAGTATGACGAGGCTATCTCTCTGCAGCAGAGATTGCCAATCCAGGCTCTTCGCCTTGCATCGAAATTTCGTGTACGCGCAAACACGAGCATCGCTGACGTCGAGCACTGATTCTCTTCTTCTCCCGGCTCTGACCTGTTTAGTTACCGCGACTTCTTGTTGACTGGCAACGACCTCGACGACGCAGCCCAGCTCTCTGCTTCAACTTCGGCTCCATCACTGCCGCACAACTTTGCACGCCCGCACGACCTTTTCGAGGATGCGCCGCCAGGCTTGGTTGAAACCAGCTGGAATTCAGACTGGGACTGGCGCACCAACGTTATCCAGCTCTTCAGTTTCTCGAAGAGCTACGCCATTCCAGGTCATCGTCTTGGCGGCTTTGTAGCACACCCTGCCTTTCTCGAGCAGAGGATCAAGGATGAGTCGGGTGAAGACAAGCTGATCTTCGGTCCCACTGCCAAAGCGCTCGACAACTTCCAAGTGGCTCCTCCACGCACAGACACGCAACGCGCGGTCGCGTGGGCGATCGAGGATGCGCAGCAACTAGAATGGCGTGGTCAGGTAGCAAACGAGCTTCGCGTCCGTAGACGCGCGTTCGTCCAAGGCCTCTCGACACCGGTTGCGCCCTTCCTCAACCAAGATGCCAGCGCATTGGCAGACAGCTCGTCAGATACATCGCTAGCTCGATCGCCTAAGGATTGGGGTTGGCACGTCGAGTCAGCAGGTGCCTACTACGTCTTCCTTCGCCATCCTTTCGCTTCGATTGCGTCGGACAAGGTTGCTCAAGCTCTTGCTGAGCTCGTCGGCGTCGTGACACTGCCCGGTGCCTTCTTCATGCCTGTGGGCGCGGACGCGACCTCGCAAACTTCCTCGGGCTCGCGACTGCGTGTATCGGTAGCAAATGTCTCAACGGAAAAGCTGGCCAAATTACCGAAGCGATTGGCCATCCTGAGCGAGTTATGGGACAAAAAAGGTGCGGGCTGGGGAGTTACTTTCAAGTGACCAAGGGCATGTTGCAGAGACGCATCGAAGTGGGGTGCAGCGGTTTTCCGAGGATGCCTTCTCGCCGATGTTGGAATGACGAACGTCACAATTGGGTTTGCTGTTGCCACTGGTCGCTGCTAAGTTGTTTTGTT
Organism: Ustilago vetiveriae; assembly: GCA_928722275.1. Classification (NCBI taxonomy): domain Eukaryota; kingdom Fungi; phylum Basidiomycota; class Ustilaginomycetes; order Ustilaginales; family Ustilaginaceae; genus Ustilago; species Ustilago vetiveriae. The sequence continues at coordinate 1,030,734 of CAKMXE010000003.1, forward strand.
TATCAATGCAAAGGCGTTGCTGCATTTGTCAGACAGTTTGCCCAACGCAAACATTGAGCCAAATGTGTTTTCGGGATCCATGCTCCGACCCGTCATCGCGACGATGAGTCTGCGCACAGATCTTCGGCGCATCAAGTTTCATTCATCACTGGACCCGCCAACCGCCTGCGCCTTCATTTGCGTGTAACATCGAAAGCCGGAGACGAGAACGAGGCTGCAACAGCTTGGTCAATCGAACCTGTCATTGCCAAGCTGGGTCTAGGACAAAAGTTGAAAGCGTGGACGCAAAGTTTGTGGGACCTTGGCCTTGCAAGCTTGAGCTTGTATTGTCCGTGTCCGCGGACTGGTTTGTTACTTAGCCGAAAGGCATTCATGTGGGATGGTACAGCCAGTAGTGATGGCGGGTATGTAAGGGAGATTGTTCTACTCGATTTCTCTGCATGAAGCGAAGCATGTAATGAGGCCGCACGTCGTACTCGTATCTTTGCGACAGCTGCTAAAAGGGGAAGAGCGACCCACCAACGGTTTCCAACTTATATCTTCCTCTCCTTGGCTGAGTGCACACCCTTCGAGGAGTCTCTTTCTTCCTTTCTATCATCTTTTCGATTCCATTATACCACTACTCGCCGCGTCTATCGTCTGCAGGCACAGCGATATCCGCCATCATGACGCTCGTTATCGACACGAGTCGTCAAACATCGCGCTTCCACTCGGTCGCGGTCAACCACGATCAACGGACACCTGACACTTCCAGCACCTCTTCAGCTGCCGTACTTTGGTCAGCCAATGCGTCCGCCACTACCCCTTCAACTTGCCTGACAAGCATCTCTTCGTCTCCTGCAGCAGCCATCACGAGCCCCGAGGGTCTCATTTCTGCGATCGACGAGTACCTTGCGGATCTGCGATTCGACTTTCCATCCACCGCAGCTACATCACTGAGGCGACGTCGAGTTTCTTTGACTCTCAAGATCGATCGGTCCCGAGAGTCTCAGGTCGAGAGAGCGCTTCCATCGTCACCAGAGGCTCTGTCCAGCTCCCTTTTGGGGATCCCGCTCAGTGGCAGGAGCACATCGTCGATAAGATTCGATCTGATGGACGAGCTTGATAGTGTTGTAGGATCACCAGCGTTTTATCGATGCTTCAGGAATGGCGAAGGCATGGTGGTGATGGAAGATGCAGCCGAGTTTCCGTACAGCCCTTGCAGGGAGAGTGTACTTATTGACGTCAGTGGTCGTAGTCTATTCAGCCGCATGGAACAGGATGACCGAAGAAAGCCAGTGGGCATACTGGGAGCGGATACGGCAGACATATTGGCAGAGGAACCCGAGGACGAGGCGTCTATGTGTTGTCCAGATGAGGAAATGGGCCAGGAAGTCAGCTTGCCAAGTATTTGCCTGCAAACAGCTGAGGAGACCAGCAGCGCTTCCTCTTATGACAGAGAGTCTTCCTATGACAGTGATGCAGATGACGGAATCCTGCCGATATCTTTTCCTGTCAAGGCAGGCCATTCTGACAGCTCTGTTGACCATCAAGAGCAGTGTGCTTCCCAAGTCACAGGAAAAGGTCTCGATGGTTGTTCGTTTCAGGTCGCAGCTACCAAGGTCACACCTGCAAATTCGCCAGCGCAGACGTCACCGTCCCAAACGTCAGGACCACTTCATTCACTCATCGTTGCTCGCTCTGCAGCGACGCTCGACTCCTTTTGTGACGCAGCGTCCTCACAGACGCTCAGTCCACCTTCCTCTCAGCAAAGTCCCTTTCTCGTGCCATCAATAGCGCCTTCCCGACACACTCTTACACGTTCAGCTTCAGCAGGCGATCTCTTCCGAGCCTCTCAAAATCATCACGCAGCACCCGTTACTGTCATGATCGACATGACCCCACCACGTCTGACAGGATACAATCTCGTTCCCGTCAAAAGAGACGCTACGACTGGCGCTTTTACAGAAGCAAAGTCTCTGTTTTCGGAAAGACCGCGAACAGCAGATACTTCGCCCACCAGTACGCAGATTGTCACGGGAGTACGGAAGATGAACAAGTTGAAGAAGCTGTTGGGCGAGGAGGTTGGGGGTCATATTGTCGACGCTAGCCTGTCCTTAGGATCTGCTTCGTCTTCTTCTTATCCGTGCACGTCTGGGTCTCCACCACACGGCAACACGATGAAACCTCTACCCATGCTACCGTCTCGTGGCAGATCACAGCGAAGCCAGACCGCTCTCAGTCAGCCCTCGAGCAGCAGTACGCCATCGAATCTGCGGAAAAGTCGCGACAAATGTGTTTGCCGTTCGAACATCGATGGCAGACCGTCAACCGCTACAGCTGGCCTACGCGGCTGTGCGAGTTGCAGGGAGGCGGCTTCTAGAAAGTTCCTCACATCAGCACTCAAAGGATCGAGCTTGAAAATGTCACCGGCTGAGCCGCGAAGAAGAGGGGCAGAAGATCGTCCAAAGACTTCGGCATCTGTCAAGACGAGAAGAGCTCGACAAGGTAGCTTCTTTGAAATGTAGTTTGCCGCGTGGGAAATGCAAGGATTGGTGCTATAAAATGTCGACTGTGTGTCTGTGGGTATCTTGTGATGCTGTTTCGTCTTTCTTCTCTTCTGTCTCTGTCGCTGTATATGGCGGCTGCACAAGATCTGTTGGTGGCGGCATGTCCAACTCTTCCGGTATCGGCTTCCACATACTTTTTGGAACGGGCAGCTTCAGCCTGAAGGAATCCTTGCCGTTCAAATAAAACCTATGCAACCTTTTCTCCCTTACAAACCCCAAACTTTCATACAGCCTCAATGCCACTTGATTATCCGCTTCTGTCTCCAACACCACCTCTTGAGCACCGTTCTTCACCATTTCCTGCAAGGCTCTTACGACCAACTTCTTGGCAATACCTTTGCCTCGAAATGCGTGCTTGACCGAAATCATAGCTATGTATCCACGCATTAGTCGGGATTGACCTTTCAAATGGCGATCCAGTTTGCACACTATGACTCCGACAGGTTGTGTTTGGTGGAAAGCGAAAAAGCAGAGGCTTGGCCATTGGTTGACAAAGTATCGATAGGTATAGACGATGTAAGGTTCAGAGAGTTCCTTTTCGATCAATGCGATGATGGATGGCATCTGATGTTCGCCAGCGTAGGGGAGCAGTTGAACGTCTTCGCTGGTGATATCGGCGTTGGGGCTGAGGGTTGCAGACATGGCGACTGCTGGCTGGCGGAAGGATCTGGAAGCTATGACGGCGGCATTGGATAGGATCTGTGAATAGCAAGGGAGCAAGAATCAAGGGTCCAAGGTCTGCGAGGTTGTCGGATGCATCAAGGCGCTCTTCTTCGCTTTTTTTGAAAAAGAGTGTCGACTTGGAACGATGTGACATTCTTGGAAAAATTCACCAGAGCTCTTTGCATCCGAGATCGGATGCTCACTCATCTCCCTTCAGGTGTCAGTGGCTTCTGCTATACAACCACATTCTTGTGCAGTTGAACATCACGATGTCTTCTCCACTCATGCTGCGCACCATCCATGTAGCCTATGACAATGTTCAGCTTCGTTCCCCAGCATCGTGTGACTGTAATCCACTCGTCGTTGTTGCTGAGGAAAAATCTATTTTTGGTGTCATTCTCGAATACGGATTCCATTGGCTGGGGTCCGTAGTCAGGTAACCGAGACGCGTGGGGCAACGCAAGAAAGGGTTCTGCTGCGCTAACGACTCGGACTTGGCAGGACAAAAGGAGCGAGACGAGTTCCGGTGTACCTGTATCACAGACCACAAAGAACGAAATGTCAAAGCACAACGTCGTCATCGCGATCCAACAGCGCAACTTACAGACTGTGGTTTGGTTTTGCGCCTCCACGTTGCTCGCCTTTCTCCCGCTTTCCCGCTTGTCAAGGTTTTTGGCTCTCCGACGCAATCCAATCACTCTGTATCCGTCAAGCTCATTGACGTATCGACTCTTGCTAACCCAACGCAGTGGTAGAGTCTTCATAAAGGCAAGCAGAAATCGATGGAGACTATCCCTAAAAATAACTCTCTCTTGATCGACTTTCGACGGAGGCTGACGCTGTCTTTTCCTGAAGCAGGAAAGTGCAAAAATAAAGCTTGTCATCCGTGCATAAACTTGTGACCATCGATGGCCGCAGGGCACAACGACCCTTGGCCAAACCCGCTTTGGCACCCTTGATTTTCGATGACGATGGTCCAGGTCGAGCGCATCACAGGACTCTCCATCACCTGCCCCCGCACCAGACCCTGAGAGAACGGACACACCTACCAGTAGCAATCCTTGCCGAGCTGTAGCGTGAATATGTTGCCATGTTGATTTGTTCAGAGGCAGAAAAGCCATAGCGTCACGCTGAGCACCGCTTGCATCGTCCAATCGACAAAGAAAAAGAGACCTTGTGACGCCCTCGTTGGTTCAATGGCAAGCAAAAGTCAATGCACACCATGACTGTGCCATTGAGCGTGCAAGCTGCTGTCAGGATGGTGACGAGGATTCGCCCCTTCCCTTGCTCTCTCCTGTCGTTCCAGCGCACTGAGTATTGTTGGATGGAGAGTAGCGTCTCGAGTACATATACCTCGGTCAGAGTAAGCTGAGGCTCGATTCAAAGCATCCGCCCTTCCTCCGTCTACATCGTCTTCCCCCCGTCGATTCGCTCCGTCCCTCCACAAGGCTCAGTGTCCTCTCACTTCAATCGTCTCCATCTCGAGCTAGTGTAGGCTGACGAGCACTTCACCAGAAATCCTCCTCCCAGCCACGTCTTTCGATCCACCATGTCGTCTGAACGCGAACCCCTTCTCCCCACCCACACCCGGCAAGCCCGCCAGAGCGTCGAAGAGTTTGGCAACCAAGCCGCTCGCGACGCCAAGGCTACCGCTTGTCACTATGGTATCGATCCCGAAAACCTCGGCGAGCAAGCCAAGCAGATGGCCCCCTCTCGTCAAACCCTCGCCCGCGTCGCACAGATGATCGGCGCCATCAAGGCGGGCAAGCTGCCCACTCAAAAGCAGCTCAACCACTTCATCGAAGCCGTCATATCGAGCCCTGTTCTCGACGAACGTTCCGTCTCTGGTTCCACCAAGCTGAGCCAGCAAGGTGCCACCGTTTTGCAAGACATCAAGGGCATCCTCGCCTGCATCGAGCGCATCGGCGAGAGCAAGAATGGCGACGACAAGATCCAGAAATTCATCTACCACACCTCGCAAGCTTCCGTCAACGTCACTGACGAGGGTCGAGTCCAGGCAAAGCTGCCCTCGGCCTCCTCGGTCGGCGCCGATGGAAGGCTGCTCGACGAAGCCAAGAAGGACGCCAACAAGGCCTTGGGCGAGATCAAGCAGATTGGTCAGCTCTTGCTTACTTCGAAAGCCTTCCGTGATTTGCTGGCCGATATTCAGTTGCTCCTGCGCGACTTGACGGCGGATGCGGCTGCTACCGCCGCTCAGAAGGCTGGTGGAGCAGAGAGCAAGTTGCGACCCAGCGAAGAGGAGCGCAAGAAGCGCGGCGATGCCGTGGAAGTTCGTGCTCCGAACAAGAAGGATCTCGACAATGCCAGGGATCAAGCAAAGCAGGGCGCCAAGAAGGCTCAGGAGAATGTCAAGCAGTCGGCCAATCAGGCTGCTCAGTGGCTCGACGAGCAGACCCCCGACGATGTCAAGGACGCCTTCCTCGAACGTGTCAAGCAGATCATTGACAGTGTCGAACGTGATCCTGATTTCAAGAGCGCCCTCAACGGTCTGTACGGCATTGCCAACAAGTGGACCGACATTGTTCAGGATGTAGCCGAAAAGGCCAAGGAGCAGACCGACATTGATGTCGACAGCCCCGAGGCTGAGGCCAACGAGGATATGCGTCAAGCCTTCCAACAGCTCAAAGAGATTCTCGAGACGTTTGCCGGTCGATCCCTGGAGCCGGTCGAAAAGTCGGTCAGTGGACTGCTCGAACACGCCAAGCAGATTTACGATGATGAGGCTTCCAAGGAGAGCAAGGAGTTGCGCGACTTTATCGACGATCTCAAGGCCTTTATCGACCGTGCGCTCAACGAGGATGGTTTTATCCAGACCAATCGATCCAATCGCATGGCCTCGGACCTCTACGATCGCGCCCAACGTCTTTTCAACGCTACGGGCAAGGAAGCCAACAAGCAGCTCTCGAAGCTTCGAGGCGATTTCAACTCGACGCTCGACGAGATCTCGACGTTTGTCCAAGGGCTCGAAGAAGACGCTGAGCTGCGCGAGCTCTACCAACGATTCGAAAAGCTGGGTTCGGACGTCAACTTTATCGACTTTGACCGCCTCTTTTCCAACGGACCCGGCCAAGGTCTGATCAACCTGTTTACCGATCTGCGCAATCAAGCAGGTGGATTGGTTCGCGATACCGTCGAAGTCTTCATCCCTCGACTGATCAACGAGATTCAATCGATCCCATTCCCACGGATCGAATTCATCTCGAGGGAAGCCGATGTCGTCATTGACGATCTCTCGCTTACCGCTTCTACGGCCAGTTTTGTTCCCGATCGAGTTCGCATTATCAATCGCAACGATCTGACGCTCGATCAACGTCGATCGAGTTTTGGCAGCAATTTCGACGCATATCTGTACCTCGAGATTGAAGGACTCCGGGTCAAGGCGGCCGATGTAGCCTACTACATTAACAAGAAGACTGGATGGATTGGATGGGAAGATTACGGATTCCTGGATCTCGATCTCGGAGGACGGGATGGAACGAGTTTTGTGGTCAAGTTGGAAAACGCCGATGACGACGACGACGAATCGTTCTACAAGGTCAAGAAAGTCAGTGTCGACATGTCGAGTTTCCAGGTCAAGGTTCGAGAGACCAAGCACTGGTTCCTCAACTTTTTCCTCATGCCCTTTGTCCGTCCGGTCCTGAGACGAGTCTTTCAGCAGTTGTTGGAGGAACAGATCAAATCGTGGTTGCAGAACCAAGACCGTTCGCTCTGGGCGGCGCAACAACGAGCCAAGGTGATCAACAGTTACAGCAAGACGGCGATTCAAAACGGACAAGGCATCTCGACCAAAGCGTATTTGAAGGCCATCTTTGCCCCCGAGACCGACGCGTTCGAACCGTACGGACGCACCTCGAAACAGCCAAAGAGCCAAGTCGGTTTGGCCGAAGGCTTCCGTGTGCAAGGAGCCAACAACGAATTCAAGCTGGCCATCGGTGCCAGTTACTCGAAACAGCTGCTCCCCGGAAAGGGCGGCCCCTTCCGCTACGCCAAGCAAAAATGCGAAGAGTACCGACAGATTGAAGAGTCGGTCAAGCAAGGTGTCAGGCAGATCCAACAAGGCGCCGAGGAGCTCAGGGAAGGCGCCAGCGAGGCGGTCCGCGAAGTCAGGGATGGCGTTCAAGGTCTGCAAGGTCAAGCTCAGGGCAAGGCAGGAAAGGCAAAACACCAGGCGAACCAGTTGCAAGGAGATGCAAAGAAGCAGGAGAGAAAGGAACAGAGGGAAAACGGTTGGAAGAGCGATGTCTTTGATATCGACGTCGATCTTTGACGTGTTGACATGTAATGATTTGTTTGGTTTCACCCTGGTTGATGGCTTCAAGCTGTTTCTTGTGCAAAGTGCGTATCGAGTGCAGATGTTTATCACAAAAGTGAGACGAGGAATGTGATGCGATCTGCATGTATTGTATTGTATGTATGAAACAATTGCTAAAGGGAGATGAATGAATCTAGTTGTACAGACGAGCAGGAATCTTGTCGACGCTGTTGCAATGATGCTTGTCGACAAACTAAGCGTTTTCGTCATCCCTCCTTTCCACCGCTGGCGATCTGACTCTCTGCAGAGGCGACTTTGTCCTGGCCAACAAAGCAGCCGCGTCCTTGCGCCTCTTGTCCTCTTCCCCCGATGAGCCGGCGAGATCTCCCGTCTCGTTGGCGGCATCGTCGATAGCAAAGATCACCTCTCGCTTGTTCTTTTGACTCTCTACATCACCATTGATTCCCCCTTGAGCCGTGATGTAAGGAGCTCCGCCGTTGGCGCCCAAGGTATCTAGTGCGATGGATTGACTGGCTGCTCCTGTGGAAGCGAATGCAAGATCGGGTCGATTGCTTGGCGGAGCCGCACTGGCGGGAGCAGCGGCCGAGTTTCGATAGGGATAATGCTGTTCCATGGCCTCTCGAATCTCGTCGGTGAGGAAAAAGTAAAAGCAAAAAGTAGCCAAACAAGCGCCTGCCACGAGATCGATGAGATAGTGATGCATCAAATACATGGTCGCCCAGTAGAGAACCGAGCAATAACCCCAATAGAGGACCCTGGCATCCAACCTCAACCTTCCCAGCTTCAACTTGAGGGGGAAAAAGTAGCTGCAGAACAAGGCCATGTTGGTCGCATTACCCGCATGCAACGAGGGAAAGGCGCCAAAGACGACCGGTGCACCGGTAAAGGTCAAAGTGTATCCGTGCGAATGGAAAAGCGCATCGATGCGAGCCAAACCGGCGGGGGATCCACGCATGCCGTAATTTGCTGGTGTCAATCCTTCGCGCAACTCGTACCAAGGAGGTGCACAGGGAAAGACGATCTGGATCATGACGCCAATGAGCATCATGAATCCAAACGACTGCGCAAACACCTTGACACTGGAGGGTGGAGCAAAGACGAACAGAAAGCTGGCCACAAAGAAGGGTGCTGCAAAATGAATGACTCCATACGGCAGCCAAGCCAAAATATCCAACACCGGATGACCAAACTGGGTCAAGATGTCCGAAATGTTGGCACCGTACCAGATCGTTTCCAACGTAGGCAGCACCGAAACCCAAATGTGCGGTCGAAGAGAAGCGGGAATGAACTTGCACGAGTAGAACAAGATCAACCAGGCGAAAATCGGAGCTGCCGGCAAGAAGAATTGCGAAGTGACCGGAAGCAGCAAGGTGAGAATGTAGAGCGCCGGTATGATGAGTTTGTAGGGAAATGCGGGCGATTCCATGACAAAGAGGGAAAAGAGAGCGATGAAGAGCAAGAAGCCATACTTGAAGCGTTCGCCTTTGCTAGGTGACCATGCGCGGAAGCGGTCCAAGTTGTCGCGTACAGAGGTGGAGAAGTTGAGGCGAGTAGCAGCAGCGAGAATGCGGGAGAGAAGATAGTGGAGCCAAGATGGGAGGTAGAGACGTGCTTTTGGTGGAAGTTGAAAGACGGCAGGATTGGAGGAGGAGGAGCCGGGTGCACCGGGAGTGAGACGCGGTGTGGGTGATGAGGAGGAGGTGGTGGTTGACCTCGGATTGGAGGAGGCTGCTGCCATCTTTTCGACAGGCAGAGTCTACGCCAGGACGTCGATGAGGATCGAGGGATGTTTGCAGCAAGGCCGACCAGCTGTAGCGGTAAAGGAGGAATGAGGAAGCAAGACGAACGACGAACGACGAACGACGACCAACACTCGGTTCTGTGTGTTCATCTCGCACACAAATAAAGTTGCTCGCGAAAAAAAGAAAAGGTGAGCGCGTATGTGTGTGTGTGCACTTGTGCCTGGATGAGGATCGGGGTCTAGCCAGTCGAACAGCACTTCCGTTCTGGATCGGGTGCTTGGACCCTCGTCCATTCGACGCTTTCATGGAAGCCGACTGAAAGGTGACTGACCTTGTCCTCTCGTACAGCTCGCTCGTTGAGACTTTCATACAGTACTATCATCGGAAACGATCTCCGACGAGAAGAGTCCGCTTCAAGGAGTTGCCGGTCAAAAGAGGGACAAAGCCGAGAACTCTTTTTCTGTCTTTCCGACACTTTCGGGAAGATAGCCGATCGACGTCGGTGGCTGGCCGAGATCTTGTGCATACAGTCACACCATCCTTTTGACAGCGTAAGGTCATCACACCTCCTCGACCTGGTTCACCCCTCCTCAGTCATGCTGCCAACGATCCCAGCAGGTCCGCTCAGCTGAGCTCTTTGAAGCTGCTTCTCGACAGATCCAACGCCATCAAGTGTCATTGATCGAGCCGGAGGCGCCTACCTCAGCCAGCGTCTGCCTCTTGGATCACAATGGCCCACTACCACCCTTCGAGCAGGGCGACGTCGCTCAGCGTTGATCGCTTCAGCACTGCCAGCGATCGTCGTCACTCCTCTTCCTCTTCAACTCGTCAGCAGCGTCCGCAGATCAACGAGCGACCCATCACACTATGGACGCATGATCCACCCAACTTTTCACGCAACGAGGTCGTGCTCAATCCAGCGTATTCCCTCCCTCGTCTTGCAGAATCCGATCTCTTGCAGCTCACTTTACCAGCCGGATCGAGACTACCCCACAACAACATCCCTTTCGGCCCAAAAGATCGAAGTCGCAAGTTTTCCACCAAAGTCACCTTTGTCTTTCGCGCCGCACAAGCGACCGCAGATGCCGACTTCGTCGCACGCCAACCTCAGCTTCAGATCAGCGTATCCAAGAACATCGCCAACGACTACGGCTTCTACAACCGCGCAGAGGCCATCCTCTCGCGCGTCTCCAAGGACGACTTTACCATCGATCATGTCGAGCTCTATTTCCGAGATCAGTACGTCGGTCGTGCAGAGATGTGGAGAGTTTTTCAGAATCTCGAGGATACCTGCGTCTATTGCGGTCAAAAAGTCACCTTGGCCGGCAGTGTCAGAGCCACCATCGGTCGCATCTTTATCAAGGAGAAGAAGGTCACCAGCGGCTACGTTTCGGCCTCCACCAAAGCCATCTTTCGTTCGGAATCGGCAAAATACAACCTCTTCATCCAATTGGCAAGGGAGATGTGGGAGTTTGACGAAGACGGTGAAATCTACTACGAAAAGGCGCTTCAGGGCTTCATCCCGGAGCTCCTCAGACGTTGGAGGTCCGTCCCTACCAACCACATTCTCACCGTCATTCTCTTCGCTCGTGTCCACTACGACGAGTCCGAGATCCATATGCTCGAAGGGCCAATCCGGAAGGACGCCAGAGGTAGGTATTACATCGATTACTACAAGGTCGTCGTCGATCTCGAATCCAACTGCAACTGGGATGCGGTCATGACGACGCTCAAAGAGGAATTCTTCCGCTTCCAACACGACATCCTGCTAATTCGTCGACCCATCTCTGGTCCCGCTGCATCCCACGAGGAACTGCATGCCGACCTGATCCGCGACCGTGTCAACATGGCTGGTCGTATTTCGTATTCGTACGAAGGCAACTTGCTAGAAGCTATCAACCTGGCGCTAAACCCTTTCGACGAGCACTACATCGACCGCGATCTCAACCGCACAGGCTTGTCCATGGTCTTTCTTACCGCCGGCACCGGCCATTTCGACGTCGACAAAAAGCTGCTGCGTATCACTACGGAGCGAATGATCGAGAACGGTACCGGCTTGGACCTCGTTTGCCTTACAAAGATGCCGCTTCATTCGGTGCCTTTGTTCCACTTCAAGTCGCACTATCCAGACCCCAGCGAGCTCAAGCAGACCCAAGCTGCCAATCACAATCGCTCCCAGCGACGTGCTGGTCCCGGCGCAGGACCAGGTATGACAGTGCATAGGCCAGGTCAGCCTCCCTTGCTCTCCCGCCATTCTTCTGCGCGTCTCGCGGCAGCAAGCGCGGCGGCGGCGAATCCGCCTGACCCGCTCTACTTTGATTCCCGTAAGCCGATCGAGGAAGAAGAGGATTTCTATTCCATGCCGCACTGGATCGATTGCAGCTTCTACAATCTTCAGCAAGACAAGCCTTTTCGAGCTGACCGCTTCGTCCCTCGCTGCAAAATGTACGACGTGCAGATGATGGGTTTCATGGAAAATCAGATCTCGGATATCGCCATCCCGTACCTCGACCTCAAGCCCGTCAACAAGGCTTCGTCGGTTCAGTCGTCTTTTTACCTGCCTCGATACGTCGGGCCGTCGAGCTCAGGATTTCACTCTGAGCCCCGGAACAGCGAAGTGTCCGACCTGGCACTGGTAGGTCTTTCCCCCAAGCAGCAACGACGCATTGCCAGAGAACGTTTCGACGGTGACGTCTTTCGAGATGTGCCGCCGCATCTCAAGCCTAATCCGCACAGGGCACTGACAACCGGTGCAAGTGCCAATGCGACTGTCGACAGTCCAACCACAAGCGACATGCACAGGCCTTTCGACCGTCCAGGCCTCCGTCGCAATCCAAGCTCTGGGTATGGAGCCATTCCAGCCACCAATGCAAACTCGGCAGCTTCATCGATCTCGCCGGGCAAATCAGGTGCAAGCCGAGCACCCATTCTGCAGACGCGATTGTCCAAATTGGGCCAAGAGGCCTCTTTCCGCGAGGACGAGTCTGAGAAGGACAGTTCTGCACCGCCTTCGCCGGAGAAAGCACGATTCAACGTGCTGGACGGGACTCCTTCCCGGCCTTCCTTGGCAAGGCCCGTATCGCAGATTGTAACATCGACCAGCAAGCCAAGATCGCGACCCGGATCGATCCGATCGGTCAATACGTTTTCGCGAGGCTTCTTGCCCATGGAACCCATCGGCAAAGCCATGGCGATCGTCGCGTCGACGGATGCCGTGCTTTCCGCTACCTCGCATGCCTTTGACGAGGATGAGCTCGATTCGGGAGCCAGGCAACGCAATGAGGAGGCAGATGACAGTGTAAGCTCATTGAGGTCGTCGACACAGTCCAGAGCTAAAGGTTACAGCTGGCTGTGGAAGACGTTGACCGGCTCCACGCCATCTCGATCGGCGAGCTCGGAACGCTCTGGCGACCATGACGAAGACGAGAGTATAAAGGATCTCTCCACACCTGCGACGCGCAGCATGCAAGAGGTATTGAGTGCACAGCTGCGACAGCAGGCAGGTGGATCAAGCAAGAGCGCCAGCCCCGCTAGGAGACCACCGGCACCTGGTCGTATGTCGCGCACCTCTTCGCTGCTCTCGGTGCACGAGGCCTCGGGTCCTGCTCCTATCCGCATTCCTGCTCAGCAAACACCTCGGTCTCGGCACGAGCTCGAGACTGAAGAAAAGATCCTCCGCGATCAGGAGGCATACGAACAACAGCTGGAAGAAGAGGAGGCTCGACAGCGATACGCACAACGAGCACAAGTCGAGAAGCAGACGCTCGTCAATCCTTCCAACCCAAGCAAGAACCTCAAAGGTGCTGCTTCGACACAGCTGCTTCGATGGCAGCATCTGTTCCCAAGACGACTGAATCACCATGCTGTCAAATGGCGATCCATGACCACGCCAGCATGTTTGCCATTGACTACGCTCTACCTGCCGACGGAGAGCGACTTGGCGGCAATGTGGAGCGAACATCCGCACACGACCTCGATCTCGGCAGAGACGGCTTCATTCTTGCTCAAAAAGTCGAGTTCCACACATCCAGCGCTGGCAGTACTTCGAGAGATGGCTTATCATCGTTTGGCTCAAGGCTACCAGTTCATTGTTCCGGCAAGCAAGCAGACTCGAGCTGTGTCGAGTCGCAAGCTCGTCGATCCGAAACATTTTACTCTGCGATGGCCATCCGAGCTGCTACAGCCAGGCAATTTGGCGACAGGAAACCCGATCTTCCTCAGCGTAACCAATCAGATTCATCGCATTTCGTACGACCGATCCACCTCGGCGATAAACGTCAAGAGGTATGTGCGCAACTCGGACTACTCGACCGACCCAATCGATTACGAATGCTGCATCTGGCCGAGGCATTTGCCCGGCTATCAGACGGTGAAAGCGCGATTCAACTATCCGGACTCGGCTAGCTACAACTGGACCTACTTGGATTCATTGATCGCTGGCTACGTCGACGAGAAGTTTGTCGAGTCGCTGAGGTACTGGCGAACCAGATTCGTGCTGGTGCCTTCCGAGGGGTCGCCTCCGCCGATGAAAGCACCAACGGGCGAAGATCTCGACGACGAGGAGATTCGATTGATTGGAACGGACAAATTGGCCGAACTGTTCCATCGAGCACGATTCGTGCGCAGCAAAGAGGAACGCGATCAGGCGCACGTTCAGAGGTTCTTGCCGACTTCGCTTGATCCCGCCATGTCGTTGCAAGACGAAGATTTTGTCAAGCAGCTCGCGGAAGAGAATGCGAAGCAGCGTGCACAGTCAGCGTCCACCAAGAAGCGACTGCACAAGGCGGTCACGGGCCGAGCCATCGATGCTGTCGCCAGGGATATGCGTTCCGGTGGCTTGGTCATCAATGACAGGATCTGGCACCGCATGCTGTATTCGGATACGTTTACGGGCGCAGACATGGTCTCGTGGTTGTGCAGCGAGTACGCAGATGTCCGGTCGAGGGAGGAAGCGGTTGAGTGGGGTATCAAGTTGATGGAGGATGGCCTGTTCGAACATGTGCACAAGGTGCATGGGTTCTTGGACGGACATTACTTTTACAGGCTCAAGAGCGAGTTTGCTGGCACGCGCGGGCCGAAGGGCTGGTTCAGGGGAACGGATAGTCAGAGGGGATCGTTTGCGGAAAAAGAAGCTTTAAGACCACTGGTTCATTCCACCAGCGGCGACTCGAGGAGGCTTTCTGCCGGCGAATCGAGTGTCGGAGACAGGATGACGAATGCAACAGTAGGCGGAGCAGCTGCACCGGTGGCAGGGTCTCGTTCCTCGGCTGGCGGTCATTCGAGAAGCTCGAGCCTGCATCATCCCCATCCGCCTTCTCTGACCATGTCTTCGGCGACAAAGAAGAAGAAAAAGGTTCAGCTGTCGAGGAGTATTGTCATCGACGTGGATCCGGGGCGTCGATCTGATCGTGCGGAAGTAGCCTTCTTGCATCACGACATTGCGCATAACCCAGCAAACGGATTCAACTTTCAAATTCACTGGCTCTCAACTTCGGCCAGATTTATCGAGGATGCGGTTCAATCCTGGACTCGCACCTTGGAGCGCTACGGATTGCGACTGATCGAGGCGCCGATCGGACAGATCAAAGATGTCTCGTTGCACAATCCGTTCCAAGCACCTGTTCAGATTGAAGTCGCGCTGCCACCGCCAGCAACCGAGACCTATCGATCCAAGTTACCCCGTGGAACGCTGCCAGAGCTCTGGTTCGAGTATGCCTTGTTGAGAAAGTTTGGATTTGTACTGGATCAAGAGGCTAGTGGAAGGTATCCCAAGGAGGTGGAGATCACCTATTCCAGTCGACCGAACAGTTTCGAGTTTAGCCAGTTCGTCCATCGTAGCGGAGTAGCTTTTGTGCAAGTTCTGGGTGGATTGGATGGATTTCTGTGGCTGAACAATCGATTGTTCAACAGTCATGCCCACGGGAATCCAAGACAACAGCAAAACGCACGACATCAACAGCAACAGCAGCAAGAGGCAGCCGCAGCAGCGGATGCGGACAAGTTGAGATTGGAATTGACCCGATTCTGCGCAGACAAGGACGAGTTGGAGAGATTCTACCGCAAAGTCCTGGCGCAATTGCTACAGGTGGAGAAGGAAGAAGGTGAAAGAGAGCTCTTGGCAAAGGAGTACGTCAGGGAGGTATTGCAGGCCGAAGGGGGTGGTGAAGAGGACAGCAGCAGGAGGAGGGAAGGAAAGAGTCGACAGGGCAGCAATCAGAGTGGAAATGCAGACAGGATGCATGGTCTGGCTCACATCGACTCGAGTAGATTCGAAAAGTGATGGTGTATAAAGACGAGCTTGTTATTCGCAATGGCATGGTAACTTATTGAGTTCTTCGTAGAAGTGTGGGGTGTATGGCGGTCGTGTCAACATGCGAAGGTTTTGAGCTGTAGAGACGTTGATCCTGCTCCACTCGTCCGTCCTGTCTGTCCACGACAAGATTGACGGCTGCGTGTGCCAACGGGGAAATGTAGCATGTGTGCGAATCAACATTCAAAGATCCTAGCAGTCGAGACGTTGATTCTACTCCACTTGTTCCTCCTCACTGTCAACTGCCAGATCAACAATTGAGGCCACTGTAGATGGTACAAAGCGAAAAACGGCCAGGGATCATCCTTTGCAAAACTGGGATCCGTGAAAGGCGGTAACGGAGCTGAAGCCATCAGATCAAACTCGATTTCTCCCCCCACTGCATTCGGAACCCTAATCGTCTCTCCCACATCGAAACCATTCGACCATAACGGATGTACCATCTCCATCATCCTCTGCACAATCGGATTCGACAGTAGCCTCAAACTGGGCAGAAGGCGAGACGGTAGATCATGCCCGATCCAACTCTGCGGTAAGGTCGACTCGGTGGATGAATAAGCGGTTTGGAGAAGGTGTTTGAAGTGGTAGAATCGGACGCGGGAGGAAGCCCAGGTAGGAGGTAGAGACGTCAACGCCTGCAGATCCGTCGATGTCGACAATTGGGTATCGGGAGGGCTCTCCATGACGGGCAGAGAGAGAGAGGAGAGGTAGCTGAGCTCATCCATTGATTCCACCTTGACCGGATCAACCGTATTTCCCTTGCGAGATAAGGAGGCAGGAACCAGAGCTTCGCCTAATTGCGGATTGTTGACGAGCAAACAGATGGCCGTGTGAACACGCGGATTGCATTCGATCGCCACCAGTCGTTCCGGCTGATCCGATGTGCCAGGCTGGTAGATAAAGTCCATGCTGAACTGCCCCGTGATGCCTGCAGTCGAAGGAGCGTACTTGCCCACCAAGGTGTCTCGATTCCATTGAGTGTCTCTGCTAAGCGGGCTGAGTGGGACGCTAGACTTGGACGAGGAAGACAAGCCGAGCTTTTCGAGTCGATACAAAAACGTCGTTGTCCAGCGCAATGCCAGCTCGCCCACAATCGTATGTGATGCCGGATAGTATGTCATCAGCATATCATTGCTCGGACAGCAGACGAAAGCTGTCAACTTTCCATCCACCACTGTAGCATGCGTACACCATTCCGACGATCTCGTCACGCTACCCGACGACTGGCCTTTATCAACCCGATCTCCGATGAATTCCTGCAAGATGTAAGGCGTCCGTGCACACAAGGGGATGGAAAGATTCGAGAGTCGCTTGCGTGTACGCTGCCAATCTGGCTGGCCGGAGTTTGCGTCGAGCAAAGGATAGAGCGTCATATCAGCTCTTCCGACATCGTCCAACTCCGCGGCGCACTTGAGGATTGATCGTGGATACCCTTCGCTTCGAAGCTTCTGCAGCGCCTCGTCAACCGAAAAGACAATCTCGCTCCGCGGCGCAGCCATCTCGAGACGTTGCAACAACGAAATGAATCGATCCTTCTCGTGCAATGCTTCCACCAATTCGGGCGTCTGAATCATACTTCGTACTCGGCCTTGCGTTCTTTCCAGTAAAATTTGCCCGGCGACAGCATCTTGACCGGTACTACCGGCTCCAGAGCAAGGGAAGAAGAGATCGACTTTTTCGCTCAGCGCTACCCGCACCAACGCTTCGATGTACGGAGTGACTTGATGATGTGAGCTCTTGTTTGGCGGGAGCGAGGAAGATGGTAGCAGATGAAAGCTGGAGACGGAATTGGAGAAGCGAGTAGCCGCGAAATTGCCCCACCCTTGTTCTTCGACGAGCACGACTTTCCAACCGTTGCGAGCGAAGATGCGGCAGATGGCGAGCGATTTTTGCATTCGAGCTCCGTTGACCAGTACCGTGCGTTGAGACGCGGAGCTCGTGGCATGACCGTTGGCAAGAGACCCCGACAATGACGTTGAGCGGGGGTGGTCATTGCGAACATTCTTTTCGGCTCCTGCGTGTGTCAAGGAGAAGAAGAGAGAGACGATCAAGGAGAAAGGTGCTAGGATGAGCGACAGACCTAATAGCAGCAGTGTCGAGAGCGTCGACTGCAGACGATTGGGAAGTGGCTGCGCCATCGCGAAGGTTCCGATGGCAAGGAGGACGAGTGAACGCCAGGCAAGAGTCGAGGAGAGAGGAGAGCGATGATAGTAGTGAAAACGGAAGTAACGTCGAGGTCTTGTCCTATCGCAAATGCTCTAAGAGCTGCACGATAGGTTCATCTGGAAAAGCACAGCCAAGAAGAAGAACGGCATGTCCGGATGACCAAGCCTTCGATCTGCAAAGCCTG
Organism: Ustilago vetiveriae; assembly: GCA_928722275.1. Taxonomy (NCBI): domain Eukaryota; kingdom Fungi; phylum Basidiomycota; class Ustilaginomycetes; order Ustilaginales; family Ustilaginaceae; genus Ustilago; species Ustilago vetiveriae. Next base: position 1,048,642 of record CAKMXE010000003.1, read on the forward strand.
GACAGTGCGAGCGTATCAAGAAGACCCTTGAACGGCAAAACGGTGGACAGCTGCAATACGCTCAGAAAGAGGGCGGATCAAGAAATACTGTATTAATAATTTGTGGAGCGCAAACGAGCATTTGTCTGTTCGGAAGCTCCGACTTTTGTCGTGTCAAGATCAGCCTCGAGCACCTTGAGTACTACGCTACTAGGATATCGCAGATGAGACGACGGCTGCCTCTGCGATGTCGCTCTTGACTTTAAAGATGCAAGCAAGCAGCATTCGATCAGGTTCGCCGTCATGCAGCACGAGCGCCGCAGATCGGAAGCTTCTCCGATGACTTCCACAGTGTCGATTCGAAGGATGAATTTCCTAATGAATGGACCCTGTCAAGCCAGTCAGCTGCAGCCTTAGCTCACCCTCTTCCTGCCGCTTTGCATCACGCAGATCTGCACGTCGCATGTGACGCAGAGCAACCTGGTTCGAGATTGCAGATCTGCTTGCACGGGATTTTTACCATCGGCGATGCAATTGCTTTCTGCTCCCAAGGCTGATAGACCAGGCTGATAGAGGTTAGAGTGAGGGGCATCGGCTTTGCATTCGACTGAATCGCTTGTCAGTGGTGCAGCGGCGGGCCGATCATTCCGACAGTCGTCCGCGGAAGAACCGGCATCTGTCGGTACCATTGCGGAACGCTTCCCCGTCCTGACTGGTCGCAAAGCAACCATCAAGAGTGAACAACGCTGTTGAGAAGGCCAACAGCTCGTGAGGATGGTTGATGAATTATAATAGTCGGTACAGCATGCGAAAAATGACCTGATTTCTCAACAGTCTCATTGCGAAGCAGGATCAAAAGGCACAAGCGAATTGGCCGAGCTCGCTTAGATGGCCGACTGTCCTCTCTCACGGTACACAGGAACGACGGCGAGCCTCGTTACAGGAGAGCAACCCCGAAAGCTGAGCGCTGATACGAGGTCGAATGGGAGGCGCTTCTGATGTCGGGGCTGAACCGAATACATGACAGTCAACCAGTCTCGGAGACTTACTTTTCTCTGTGCCCGTTGGCCCTCTTCTCCTGCTGTCATTCGCCTAAAGGAAACTCCGACGAATTCACAACCAAATGCGAGAATGGAGAAACGCAAGTCCAGTGTCGCCGTGCCTGGATTGATTTCAGGATGATAGCCGAAGGCAGGGAGAAAGAAACGGTGTGACGTGCGCCATTGCTGCGTTGTTGAAAAGACAAACGACATCACAAGCATCCGTGAGCTTTTTTGGTTCGGAGGAGCTTTGCCGTCCAGACAAGTCGAGGCTCGGCCAAGTCAGGCAAAAGGGCAAGCAAAAGCCTGCCGGATCTGCCTTCTTTGCTGTGATCCCTTGTTCGGCTAAGTTTCCACTCAGCCCCGTCAAACGTGAGGATTGGCAAGTTGTCCCACATCTTCACACTTCAGGAGCATCACCGTCCCATTCGAGTGGTTGCCTGACAACCATCATATACCACCCACCGTTGACCTGCGCTCGCGTTGCATGAAGCTAACGCCATCCTTACTGCTATCCACCGTCGTGCTTGCTGTTCGTCCATCCTCACTGCCATTAGTACGCTCACATATTTGGGCTAGCAGCCTAGTAAGCGGCGTCCTTCTACCTCAAAGCACCGCCTACACCAGACTATCAAGCTTGGCCTTGACATCTTCATCGCGATCCCTGTCGTCCAGCTGCGGCTGCAGTATCGATACCATGGCATCGGCAAACAAACCTGGTCCCTCGGGAACTCAGCCCACCAAGACGCCCGTCTACATTCAGGAGGTCACGCCAGAGATCACGACATTCGACTACCCCTTCAGTCGATTCGGCATCCTCCCCATCGGAGGTCGCAGTATCGCCATCAAGATGCGCGATGGTCGGTTGTGGGTCGTTCCCTCGACGCCTCTGGACCAGCCTACCAAGGCCAAGATCGACGCTTTGGGCGAGGTAGCCTATCTCGTAGCACCGGACAATGTTCATCACCTTTTCCTCAAGGACTTTCACGCAGCCTACCCATCCGCCAAGGTGGTCGGCACCGAGGGTCACGAGGAGAAGCGACCCGACGTCAAATTCAGCGGGATCTATGGCAAGGATCCTCCCAGCACGCAGTACGGTTACGAGTCGGAGCTAGTTCCCCAGTACTTTCCCACGTTTGCCAACAGAGATGTCGCCTTTCTACACAAGGATAGCAAGACGCTCATCACGGCCGATCTGCTCTTCAACTTGCCGTGCAACCAGCAGTATCGCAACACGTCATCAGGCAAAGCTACCTCGTGGATTCCGGGCGTTATCTGGTTCTCAAAGTTTTTCAATCCGCACGCCGCCTTCCACAAGACCTTTCTTGGAACAGCGGGCATTGCCAACGGCATCCCCGGTGTAACCAAGGGTGGATCGACGGAGGAGAGGAAGAAAAACTTTGCCGAGGCGGCTTCCAACGTGGCGCAGTGGGACTTTCGCCGTATCATCATGCTTCATGGCGATATTATTGAGAATCATGGCCAGGAAGCTTGGAAGGCAGCTTTCAGCAAATATCTCCATCCCGATGGCAGCTCCAAGTTCAAGTCGTCTTGAGTCAGCCAGCGGAAGTTTTGGGTTGGCGAGATTCTTGTGTAACAGCTGATTCAACGTGTAACTCAGTGTAGCAGCAGCGACAGCTTGGTAGCGACCTTTCGATGGCGTGTGATGTTTGCACCGGTAGAATGGACGGATGCAAAGCAAGGGCAACGGTGAGAATAGGCATGGTGGGTAGCGGATCGCGATAGCCAAGTGGTATCCACTAGGCGCGATCGGGTCAGGACCATGTCTACCCTTTTTTTCACGGTGCAAACATGTCGAAGATGACGTGCGTCACCTTTTTCGAAAGCCGGTCCAGGGGAAGCTTAGGAAGAAGAAGAATGATGAGAAGCTTGAATTTGTCTCAGTCGGTTAGAGCGGACGTTGTGATTGTGTGGCTCGGGCCAACTCCTGCAAGCTGTGCTTGTGCTTGGAAAAAGAAGAAGAAAAGTTCTTCTAAGCGAGGGCGTACAGTATTTCAAACCGTCCAAGGCGCTGGTGGAGGGGAGAGCTGAATTCTGTATTCACGTTGTTTGCATGGATTTGGAAAGTAAAGCAGATGGTAATTGTTCACATGTGGAATCCAATACAAAATCCTGCAGCGTGGAGGCTAGACCAGCGTCATTGGTTCTGTCAAGGTGAAAGAGGGAGAGGCAGTGGTGCCCTCGGAATCTCAACTCATTTGGCTCGCCTTGGTGCGACTCTCTTGTGCGCCTGTGTGTGTGTATCTGTGTGACTTTGTCGTGTGTGACTATTTGCTGAGCCGCTCTGCTCTTTCTCGCTCGCTCACTCGCTCGCTCATCGGCTCATTGCTTGGGTGTGTCCCACTCAACTCTCTCTGTCGACTCTCACGCCGTCTTAGCCTTGTTGACTTGACTCTATCCAAGCCGCAGCGTCCAACCGAATCCTTTTCCCCCGCACTTGTCACACCTCTCGACTCGATTCAGTTCGATCCCTCGGCCTCCCACAATCATCTACCTCTTCCCTTCCATCACACGACCATCATCCGTCACGCGATCCCTCGCCAAGCAACGTCGTCCACGAGAGCTTTTCCAGTGATCTCTAGCTGCTCGAGCCGCATCGCTCTCCCTCGGCCTGCACTACCTCTTTTATCGTCTTTGCAAGTACGGCGGTAACCTCGAATCCTCGACGAAATCTCGTTCTACCACTCGAGAATCCGATTTGCATTTGGCTCAGTCTCGCTGCAGACGGCATCAAACGACTCTACCTTTCAGCAAGGTACTCAATTTACACCGCAATCTCGCACAATTGGGTCCAAAAGCCTGTAACCTTTCAACATGTCTGTCGAGTACGTATCACTAGCTTCAGTTCCTTTGGCTCGTGGCACCCGCCAGCAACTGTCAGCATGCAATCGTTGGGCGGGCTCTGCAGTCGCATAGAAGCAGCAGATTGTCCCTCTATAGCGTCAAGGAGCCGAAACATCGTCAAGCGGGTTGCTGTTTAGGGCTGTGCCGACAGTAAAGCTGTGACGTTACCGACCTTGGGTGAAAAGAGGCACATGTACGCTGACACTTGCACTCCCTTTCTCCTCGTCTCGCTGTAACAGACTTAGCCCCCACGTCCAGCTCGGTTTTCCTCGTAAGTTGTTCTTGATGGGTCGCAGCGCTCTCGAGTAAGGCAGACGTAGCATTCGCTGACACTCACATAAATTTCCACTTGCCTGATCCGCATCGTTTTCGCTTCATGCAGGCCCTCTGACTCAGCTGGTGAAGCGCACTCTGACGGTTTCCAACCCAAACAACCAGCCCGTCGCTTTCAAGGTCAAGACCACCGCACCCAAGCAGTACTGCGTGCGTCCCAACTCGGGCCGCATCGAGCCTGGCGAGAAGGTCGAGGTGCAGGTGCTGCTGCAGCCCATGAAGGAGGAGCCTCCTTCGTCTGCCAAGTGCCGAGACAAGTTCCTGGTGCAATCCACCATCATCACTCCGGACTTTGAGACCGCCTCGCTTCAGGAGATCTGGCCTACGATTGAAAAGGAAAACAAGTCGGCGATTCACGAGCAAAAGATCCGATGCGCATATCTTCCTGCCACCACGGCTCCTCTGGCCGAAGAGGATGAGGGCAACGCGAGCCAGATGAACGGCGACGAGCGCTACAGCACGGTGCGAGGCACACCGTCCAAGATGAACGGTGACGAGAGCTATTCGTCGCAAACGTACAACCCCATCACGGCTGCCCAGAACGCTTCGGCCAACACGGATGGCGGTGCTGCTACAAAAGCCAAGGAGGCTGCCTTTGCTGCTGGTGGTGCCGCAGCTGCCGGTGTGGGCGCCGCTGCCGTCGCTGCACGAAATGCCGGTTCGGGCGTAGTCAACGGTGCTTCGTCGGGTGCTTCGGGAGCCAACAAGGACGTTTCGAGCCTTTCCAGTTCCGAGTTGCAAGCCGAGGTGACACGTCTGAGGAAAGAGCTGGATGCTGCCAAGCGTTCGTCGTCTTCGGGCAATGTGCAGACCGCCTCTGCCGAAGGCGTGCCCGTTCACATTGTTGCTGCTATTGCCTTTGCCGTCTTTGCCATTACCTATGTCATGTTCTAAGGCCCTTTCTTCTTTCCGTCAGTCGGTAGGGCGGGGCTTGACATGTCTTGGAGGAGGAGGAGGGGCATGAGTCTCGAGTAGTACCTGCGTCGCTTTTGTTGTTTGAATATTGCTTTCGGCTTTTTCGACCGTTTTTGTGTTTTCTTTCACTGTCTATCTGAAATTTGTGTTTTCATTTTTTGGGTCTTGTGGAAGTGTGGTGGAGAGTGACGGGTCTTGCAGTGTGTGGGAGGAAGGGGGAGGATGTGGGGATGTGGGATCAGGCTGGGATCAGACACTCATGATCTGCAGTGCTAAGGAAAGGAATGAGAAGAGATGATTGTCGGACAAGAGTATGTACATGAATCGAGAGAATGGATGGGGGATTTACTTTGTTTTGCGAACGCTCCTCGGGGTGCTTACGGTGCTTGCGATGCTTGCGGTGGACTTTGAGGACTTGGAGGGCGTTTCTGAGAGGGATTTCTTAGCAGCGGTGGTGGTGGCTCGAGTTCTTCTTGGACTAGGTGTGGCGGTTGAAGGGGTGGGTGTAGCGGATGAAGCTTTTTTCAGAGGAGAAGGTTTGGATGCTTTTCGGACTGGCGAGGCTTCCGAGGCTTCGGAGACTTCGGAGGCTTCGGCTGCTTTTCGTTTGTTGGTCGACTTTACTGGCACATCTTGTTGAGGTTCCTTTGAGACATGCGTTTTGACGCCCAGCTTGCGATTCCACACTGGCAGCGCAGCCGAATTTCCCGTCTTGACCTCGATATTACTGACACTTTCCCAGCCTCCCTTGACCCGACTCAACACTGCCGGAATCACCGCCAGAAGATTGTCGGTCAACTGTTCCGGACTGTGCTTCTTCATGTATCCTACCTTGATCGTTGAACAACTGCCTTTGTTCTGAATCCAACTGGTCGCCTCCATCGCTGCTTTCAATTCCTCCTTGACTTTACTCCTCTTTTCGATATTCACCGTAATCGGGTGTTTCTTCGCATCGAAAAAGACCTTGCCACAAAGATTCGGAAGGCTAGGCACGATCCTCGCATCGGCCAAAAACAGATCGTGATCTTGAACAAGCGCTCTGCGTGCATCAAACGGTTTGAATTTCCCCTTCAACTTGGCCACGCCCACCACCCTCGAAATCGCCTTGACCTTTTCCTCAATCAGCAAATCCTTGTAATACCGTTGCGGATCTTTGACCAACAAGCACACCGAGACCTCTCCCTCGCTATGCAACGCATTCGGAAGGTTGATTCGAACCGGCTTGACATGCGAAGTGGGCGAAAGCGTCGAAAGTGTCATCTGAACATACACCGTGTTCGAAGGGTCGCGTAGAGATCCAGCAGGTCCATCCAACGGAAGACTCGAAGTGCTGTCAGATGTTTCGCTTGAATGAAGACGGGCAATGTGGGCAGAAAGCGCACGGAAGGCTTTGAGGACTTGCGCGGCGTCGAGGTTGCTGTTCGAGACACCGATTTGAGAGGAGGAGGGAGAGGCGATGATCGGCTTCTCCACCGTCGCAGCGGAAGTGGTGGATTTGGTTTTGCTAGGCATTGTGCGAGTTATTGGCGGATGATGCGAGAGGATGGTGGAAGACGGATGGGGATGAATGCAGCTACTGTACTTTGAGAAGAAGGACAAGTTCGCAAAAAGAAAAATGAAAAAGAAAATTTAGGCGTTACGGTTCTCATCATTTTTTTTTTCCTTTGGATTTTTCAGGGTCGCCCACTGCAACGCGAAAATTCGTACTGTAACGATTACATAATACAGCTTTTCGAGCAGAATCCTCCACTTCACTGACAACTTTGACTTTTAGACTCATCAACCATTGTGACTCCCCTCGTCGCTTCGCTTCCAACCACCCAATCTCTGGCCTGATGTTCCCCTTTTTACTACTTGTACAATGTCATCAAGCTTACTCTCCACCCACACGTCCATCGCACGCGAGTTCCAACCCTTGTTCGAACAGCTCGAAGCCGAACGCTCGCTCTCGGATCTACTTCGCGAAAAATCAAAGGAGCTAGATCGCCTCTATCGATCCCTCTCGACCGTACTCTCTTCGATCCACTCTACCCAATCTAGCGAATTCGCATCGCTTGTTTCCTCGACCTTACCACTGTTCAAGGAGGTACGAGCGAAGATCGCTGAATTGGCATCGGTGGTGCCGGAGCAAGAATTTTACCGTTGGAACGACGATTTCGCGTATCCGTTGAAAAACCTTGCTTGCATCATCATCCAAATTGGGTTACTAGCATCCGGTGGATTGGTGACCAAGCAGCAAGTCTCGCAAGTGCTCGGTTTGGATCGGTTTCAAGAAAGCAAGATTCAGTTGGTAACAGAGGATTATCTTCATGCTCTCATCAATTCCATCAACGACCTCCCCCGATTGGCGGTGAACAGCGTCACGCTGGGCGACTTTAGAACGCCGGTCAGATTGGCTGGGTTTGTCAAGGAGGTTCATGGTGGATTTCAGTTGTTGAACTTGAAAAATGATAGTTTGAGAAAGAGATTCGATAGTTTAAAAGTAAGTCCTTTCAACAGTGAAGAAAAGAGAAAGAGACATGATGCTGATCAAGAAATTTCTTCGATGAATGATGTAGTACGATGTCAAGAAGATCGAAGAAATCGTCTATGATATTTCACTAAGAGGTTTGGTCAAAGGCAAAGATGATGGCACCGAGGGACTGGCTTTCAAGAGGGACGAGGCAAGTCAGGTTCAGTTGGTTGAGCTGCTGAGTCGGCATCCATCATCGTGATCACCAGACATTCAATCAAACCCAATCACAGACTCGCATACAGACACAGCAAACAAGTACCAAAGGATATCTATATCTATCTGACTCGCATGACAAAAGATCACAACGTCTTGACCCTCTCATCCTTACCCTCTGCCGCCTGCTGAATCAACTGCATCTGATCCGGCGTCAGCTGGTGCGTGATCTTGCTCCAAACCTCCGGCCTTTGTTGCTGATAACTCGCCAACAACTGCCTAAACTGTTCAAACACGGGCACTGCATCCATCGGACTTTCATAACTCAACTCGTCCTCCTCATCGTCTTCCTCTAAAAAGTCGTCCTCTTCCTCGTCATCCTCCCCTTCCACCTCCTCGCCATTGGCTCGAGCGCGAAGTTTCGCACGTTCGCGTGCAAACATCTCCAAATACTCGTTGTCTTCGTCGACCACATCCTTGTCATCATCGACATCTTCAAAGCCGGACGCATCTACACTGACGCCACCGGTGGAAGAGGCGAACGACGTTTCGTCCTGCTCGTCGTCTTCTTCGTCGTTTTCGAATGCTTCCAGCAGCTCGTTGCGTTTCTTGATCGCTTCAGGAAGACTGTCGAGTTGAGTAGCCAGTGCGACAAGGAAGGCGGCGAGGTTATCTTGCAATGCTGCCGGTAGAGAGGCTGGCTCCAGAGCCAACAATTGGATGATGGCCGATGCGGCGACTTTCTTTTCGTGAACCCGATTGAGTTTCGGCAACAGCGTCGTGATAGCACCAAACAGCGCCGTAGTGGCATTGGCCGATTCCAAGACCTGCAAAGTAGCACTTGCATTGTACACCAACGCATCCATCACTACGATGATCGACCACTTTTTCACATCCGCCTTGATCTTGTCCTCATCCACCGTATGCGGCAGGACGGCCCCGACAATCCTCGGCAATGCTTCATCCACTCCTCCTCTCAACAAGAGCAAGATCACATCGGCCAGTTTGCATGCCGCCACCTGATCCGTAATGCCCAGTTGATCCGACGTCATGGCTGTCAAAAAGATGTCCACCAACATGCCCTTGTACTCGGTCGATTGTTGAACCACTTGCACGCCGTACGAGACGCAATTGTCGATGGTAGGCAACATCTCGGAGAGATAGTCGATCCCGGCACCTTTGAACGACTTGTAGATCAAGGTAAAGATGTGCCACATTCCCGAACTGACTTTCTTCTGATAGTAGGTCAAGGTATCGGTAAGCTCTAGACAGTCGTCAAACAGTTCGACGCAGTCCTTCTCGAGAGTAAAGGCGACAATGGGAAGAACTACGGTCTCCAACTTTTCCAGGATCTCGGGCTTGGATTCAGCCGAAGCGATGATCTGGAAAATCGTGTTGAGGCATCCCATGGCAGCGAACAGCTTGTCGTCTTCGTGATTGTCCACGTTCAACTCCATGGTACCATCGGGATCCCTCTCTGCCGATTCCAGATTCTCGTTGACCAATCGCATGTACGACTCCGCCATCTGTTCGGTCAGTTGGATCGAAAACGGCAGCAACTCTTCTCCAAAGTTGGCCACCACTTTGCTCTTGGTAGGCGACAAGATATCCAAATCGGTCTCGTCGCTGAGCTTCAACAGCTCCTGCATCAATCGAGCTGCATTGGGAGCCATCGCCGCATGCACTTCATCGTGGTCGATCAACGAACCAATCGCTTCGGCTGCCACCACCCTGACAGGCAACTCTGCATCTCCAATGCACTCCATCACACCCCTAAAGGCCGCTTCCAACGTAGTATTGTCGCTCCACTGCATCCCGTTGTGATCGAAACTCTTGACCAAATCGCAGGCCCGGTATCGAAGGAACTTGTGTTCGCTCTTCATCTCGGGGATGACGTGTTGGGCGAAAAAGGAATCCAACATGGCCGAAACCTTTTCGTGATTGACCATGGTCAAATCCATGGCTCTGCAAAGGTGGAAGGCACCATCTTTTTCCTTGGCACTTCGTTGCGCTGGATAAGCGTTGACCACCGAAGTAACGAATTCGAGCAAAGGCATGAAAGCGCTCTTGGTACGTTTCGAGGCTACCGTCTGGACAAAGGTGGCAGCGGAGCCGGATACCGACCCGATCTCCTCGAAAGGATCCAAATTGGCTCGTACAAAGTCCACGGCATCGAGCTCCCACAGCTCATCGTCCTCTTCGCTGAAGCAAAGTCGGGGGAAGATGAAGGATTGAGTGAGTTGAAGCACATGCGGCTTGAGAAGCGCCCAGGTGGACTTTGGCTTGACGCATTCGGTGAAGAACATGCAGAGAAAGTAAAAGGCCTTTTTCGAGATCCACATGGATCCCTGGCTGTTTGCCTCGGCGATTCGTAGATAGACCTTGAGGATCTCGGGAGCAAAAGTCTGAACAAAGTGGTCGGCAAAAGGCTTGTAGTTCTTCATATCCGATGGCAATTGGGAAGGATTTCCGTATCTGGAGAAAAGCTTGTTGAGCGAATGGAAAGCCCACTTTTTGGCCTTCCACCAAGGAGCCACTTGCCTGGCATCGTCATCGGAAGGAAGTTGCGCATCGTCGATCTGCTTTTGAACCACTTGGAGGAGGAAAGTGCCCCAAGGAACAATGGATTCGTGCGATTGTTGATGTTTGGTCAATTCCGAGTGCATCGAAGTCTTGTAGATCTTGAGGATGACGTAGAGGATCTCGCCAACCTCGGAAGAAGAAGCGTTGTCCGAGTTGAGCAGGTTGGTTCCGGTTTGCAAGATGAGTGGCAGCGTAGCAGGTGCCAGTTGCTCCATCATCTTTGTACCGTTGTTCCACCTATACGCGCGAACCACTTCGAGCAGGGCACGGAGACCACCATAGACCTGCTGTGGATCCTGACTCTGAAGAAGCTGTCCGACCTGATCCATCAGATGAGGCCATTGATCAGGAAAGTCGCATCGGGCAATGGTACCCAACGCATTGGCCACATGAACACGGATCGGAGCAGGAGCCTCGACCAGTGTTTGCAGGATTATGGCCTTGATCGAGTCCCTGTCACCCTGAGGAACGACAACGACGGCAGGACCTCCACGCACGGTATTCGAGTCCCAGTGCCTGCGAACGCGATTCTTAAAGTAGATGGCAGCCGCCTGCCTCACGGAAGCATCGACCTGAGAAGAAGCGACGATCTGGAAGACGGACGAGAGCATTCCATCGTGAGCTTCTACTTTTTTGAGTTCCAACTCGGCAGCTTTACGTGCGTTGGGGTTGGGATCCAACGAGTGGGTGAACACTTGGACTAGAGCGTCCATCTTGTAGAGGATGTGCGACGATGTCGGCAGCGATGAACAACACTGTATGATGGATCGATGCGCACAAAGACGTGATGGAAAGGGGAGAGAAGAAAGGAGAACGAGAGGGGTGGTGCGGGAACAGCTTTGTTCGACGTGTGCGTCCACATACAAAAATGCTAGAAAAGGAAAAATAATTTTTTTTTCCTTTCTTTTTTTCATGATTTAAGCTTCTTCGGACTGTTTGTTTGTAGGACAAACTGTGAACGGTGTGTTACCTTTTGCGAAAAGAGCGGTGTGCTGTACTGTTAATGTTTCGATAATTCACAAAGAGGAGAACAACACTTTCCTTTTCTTCCCCTTTCGCGTCGAAATGGGAATTTAAAGCTTAGACCAACACGAACCCAAAATGATACGGCCGACTCAGCTTCCATATCTTCCACACTCCACTTTGCAGCTCTCTGATTCCCTTTCCTTTGAACGACACCATCCAGCTCTCTCGCAGGTCAGGCTCTGACGCCAGGACGGTCGGTCCTTTGTGCCTCGAGTAGCAAGGTGCTCCACCTCTCCAGCATGCCTCCCAGGTCCAATCGGACATTGAAACGTACTCTATCCAACACCTCGGCCTCCTCTTCTTGCTCGGCTTCCTCTTCAAAGCTCAAACAGAACAAGCTCGACTTTTCGTTGCATTCCACCTCATCACATTCTTTTGCTTCGAGACCGCTTAGTAGTACTCCTTCGTTTGCACTACCCGCTGCTCTCCCCTCGGCCGTTGCAACGCAACCATCGCGAGTGGCGCCTTCTTCCATTGCCAAAGGAAAGCAGAAACAGCAAGATCACACCGCAACACCCAATCATGATCTCAGCGACACCCTCTGGTCGGAACGTCTCGCACCTACCACAGTTTCCGATCTTGCCATCCATCCCAAGAAGATAGCACAGGTTCAGACATGGTTGCAAGAGTCCTTCTCATCTTCTCCGGCTCTGGTCAAGCATCGTAAATTGTTAGCGCTGACGGGTCCAGCAGGATCAGGCAAGACAGCGACTATACGAGCACTCTCACGCGATCTCGACTTCGATCTCCTCGAATACCACGATCAAAGTTCGTCTTACGATCCTTCGTCTTTTCAGGCCGGAGGTGCGAGTTTCGTGGAACGATTTACGGATTTCTTGTTCAAAGCTGCCAAATTTCCAACGCTAGCTTTGAAAGAGGAAGAGGAAGCAAATGGAACAGAGTCCGATTGCGACGCAAACGCAGCCTCGAGACGTCGTGTCATAGTGATCGAAGACTTGCCAAACTTGCACCACCAGACGACCAAACAGCTATTCCAATTGGCATTACAGCAGTTTATTCAGCAATCAACCAGTTTGACTTTGAGAGGAATTCAGAATGTTCCCGTTGTCATGATCATTACGGAAAGCACACCGAGGGAAGATTCCGATCGTTGGGTAGGCGATTCCACCGGGAGCAGCTGGAGGGACAGGATCGCGAGTATCATCGACACAAGAAGTGCGCTCGGTGAAAGTGTTAGGAAGAACCCTGGCTATACCGAGATCAGATTCAATCCGGTCGCACCCACCATTGTTCTCAAGGGTCTAAAGAGGGCTGTTGGGGAAAAAGGTAAGGGTAGAGCCTGGACCGACTTGTTGCAGGCCATAGCCGAGGATTCCAATGGCGATCTCAGGGCTGCCGTCAATGGTTTACAGTTCGTCGGATCCAAGTTGGCCCTAGACGGGAAGAGAATCCAGGCGAAAGAAGTGAGGAGGTTGGTAGGGATGGTCTCGGGAAGAGAGAGTTCCTTGGCGCTGTTTCATGCATTAGGAAAAGTGGTCTACAATAAGAGGTTGGGTGATCCGGGAGATGATACTTCTTCCAATGTTGGCATCGATCAAGGTTCGGACGACGAGTCAGATTCTACCAACGACGACCTCAAGAACAGATTGACACGAGCAATGTCATCCATCGTACCACCCAACATCAACGATCCCGATCTGGCAACTCTACCGCAACACATGTCCCACCTGGCTAGACGACCATCTCGAGTTGACACGGATCAACTGTGGGCAGATCTACCGGTTGATTCTACCATTTTTCAAGTCTACCTTCATCAGAATTTGCTGCAGTTTGCCGATCAGGTGGAGCAGTGCGAGGTGATTCTGCAAGATTTCAGCTGTGCCGATGGGTTGATGCCTTTGCATGAAGGCTATCGATTTTCCAGCCTTTCGACGTATTATGCATTCTTGATTTCAGTCAAAGCGACGTTGCTCGGTCTACCTAGTCCGGTCAAGAGACAAGGGCAGAAATTGGGCAAGGCTACTTGGTGGGATGTTCAGAAAAAATTGAGAGCAAGGTTGATCGATATAGACGATATCAAGAGTGCAAGCCTGGGTAAAGTCGACAGAGAAGACGTGGCCGGGGGAAGATTGAGAAGGACCAAATTCGCCAGTGGATCCATGGAGGAACAAGTCGAGAGATCAGATGCAGGAATCGGCCAGACTTCTAACGATACAATCTTGATGCGAAGCGATACAATCAGTCTAGTCACCGAGATCTTGCCGCTGCTGGCAAAGATCAATCCACATGCTTTCGGTGGCAAGGTGGGCGAAGTGACAAGGATGAGATTCGAGTATGCCGGCGTGGCAGATATCGCGAGCAGGACGTTGGACGAACACGATTCAGCAGTGGTCGCGGATGCAGACGACGACGAAGATGCCAATGTGGACAGAAAGACATTAGGCGATAAGCTGGGGGTAACGCGCAAAATCCAGCTGGAGAACGAGGTTGATGAAGAAGGAGAGAAGCTGGTTCTTTCAGATGACGATATCGACGACTTTTGACACAACCGTCACCTGCATCGCAACATGCAAAGGAAACCAACGAATGACGCTCGAGTTTCAACTTGTGTGGTTGGATGTAGTTGAGCGAGCCAGTTTTAGAGCTCGGTCCTGTGGTTGTGTAACCGCTTGTTCAGACATGACCGAGATCACCTGTATTCTTTGGTCGATCGTTGTATGTGCAATCGTATATGGCATTAGCCTCAACGTCTCTGCTCTGCTCAATCCTCAGGATTGAGATCCGATCTCTCTGTCGATTCTGCCGTCAGTGTATAGAATAATCTATAGCATTTACACCTTCGGTGCTCCTGTAGGATTGTTCGTTGACGAGCACGAAAAATTTGGAAATGACGAGGGGAAAAAAAGAACGTAAAAAAAGATGGACGCGAAAAGCAGGAAGAGGAATCACGGCTTGATAGATCGCAATCAGCCCGATCTCAATCCGATCTTTTGCCAACAAAACTGCACTGTGCGTGTCCGACGGGCAACGCGTCCGGCAAATGCTGCCCATGCCGATGGTGACCTGCATGAGCAGCCGTCGTTGGCGGCAACAATTGCTTGACCTGTCATGTGCTTCACAAGGATTCCACGGGAAAGGGTCATGTTCTGTTCCTCCGTTTCCGACCTTTGCTCGAATCTCACCATTCTTTGTCGTTTAGGCAGAAGCGTCCCGTGCGGACTCCGGAGTCCGTTCCTGTCTGGCTCGCAAAGCGCAAAGATCCTGTCCTTGACAATCGTGGAAACGTATGTCTTGTCTACACGTCGCATCTGTCGTCAATCGTTCTGTCACTATTTTCCAATTGAGGACAAGATCGTCAGCTCTGAGCATACTGTCCAGACGGTTGGTTGCGGCTTGCCGTTCTGTGGGGCCGGGGAGGTTGAGAAAAAAAATTATTAGAAAGACGATCACGAAGCAGCGATCCGGAAAACGTGGGGTTGGGGCTGTCAGTTTCTGCATGCTTTCCTAATCCAGATCGAGGGTATGAGACCAGTGTATTATTCTTATTATTAATAATATATTGCGCCACTGCTGATGTCGTGCCTCGTTTCCGTCGGGGTTTTCTGGCTCGCTACACCATCTTGCTTTGGTCGTTGCTGCGAGCTGAGTCACTTTATCCAGAGCAAATGAGCAGCCTGAATGGACGTGCAAACTTGCAGCTTGTCAAAAGGAATGCACTACGGTAGCCGATCCTGACTGTGTGGCGCACCGGAGAGCTTCGTGAGGCCTTGCGCACGGTGCAGCGTGCCGCCAATCCCTCGTCGAGCTGCTCTCCAGCTGTGCATCGCACACCATTGGACGGTTCTCATCAGGTGCGAACAGTCGTAGCCGCGTCTCTTGCAGCATGCGTCGCCTGTCGTGTGCCTTCCCCGTGCAGCGTCTGCTGCTCTTCTCCGTCGCCAATCTGCCGTTGGTAGAGAGCAACGAGGTGGTGGGCAGGTCACAGCTTTGCGAGTGTCGAGAATTGCAATCGAATGCTGAGCGGGCTCGAAGGAAAGATCGTGCCCTGAGCCCTTGCTCAAGCATTGAGCATAGTCTGGCAGAACAATATCTTGTCAGAGAGAAGTGAAAGACTTGGGCGAAATCCAGAACGGGCGAAGGTGTAAGGGCGGCGCTTCAACGGTACCGCGAAATCACTGAGACGGGTTGCGCTGCTCGATGATGCACGACGCACCGAATCTGCACGCTGCATGCACCATGAGCTGGACCCTGATCAGGTTCTTTTCTGTACGTCTCCACCTAAACCCGGTCACTGAGGATCCTAACTTGTCTGTTCACTGTCTCAAGTCACAGAGAGAGGACGCCTTGTGCAACCGCGCTACTTTGCTTCTCGCGTGAGATCGGCCTCAGAGATAGGTGTTCTTGTATGTCATGTATTGGAGCTGTACTGGCTTAGTGGCTGCAGTGGAAGAAATCACCTCTGAAAATCAGGATCGGTCGCAACATACTGTATCACACACGCCGAAAAGCCGGAGACGACTCATGACTGGGTTGCAATGCTTCTTCTTCTTCTTCTTGGCGCCAATCACATTTGAGCTAGGAAGATACTGGATTTGTGTCTGAGAGATCTCACACACGGTTGTGAGCTTCCTGGTCTTGGAAATCGCACGGTGCTAATCTTAGAGGTCGATTGCAGACCAGAAACGAACGAGCTGCATGTAGAACCGCAGACGCGCTAGCCTCAGCCTGTTTGCGAGGCTCACTCGAAGCTCTGTACCTTTCAGCTTAAGACGACCTGGTCTGAGTATGGCAGTGCCGTCTTGAAGATACCGGATGTGCCCTCCATTGCGCCAGACCCTTGGCGTCAATTGGGTCCCGTGACTTGAGCCTTCTGACCGTGCAACCGCGACGAAGTGAGCGTGATCAGGTCAAGAAGAAGGGCGAAGCTGGAGACAAAGCCGAGCAGCACATTCATCCGCTTTCCTGCAGAGTCGCACCTGAACAAGGCCTGACATGCTTGCTTGAGCACTGGCTGATGTTTGTTCGAGTGGAATTGCCCGCGTCCAAAATTGCGACCGAATTTCATCATAAAAAAAAAAAGAAAAAGAAACGACGGGCAAACGAAGCAGCACACTGACGTAGTGCCTTGATCCACAGCCACTTAAGCAATTGCTTGCGTGAGCCTGCTGCAAGCGTAGATCGACGGAGTGATGGTTGACCGTCAACGTTGATCTCAACAGCGTCCGACTTGTCGATCCTCTTCTCGCTCGTGATTGCCCGTGCACCTCCTTTTGGTTCTTCTTTTCAAGTAACCAGATCAAGGGTCGGAACAGGACAATTGCTATTGAAAGCACAGTGAATGCTGCCTGTCACTTCAAATGCCTTCTCTCGACTTCATTACGGCAGCCTCAATACCTTTCAGACACTGCTCAAGCGCCCCAGTCTCTCATTCATCGTCTGCGTTGTACGAAATTCTGCATCAACAAGTCTCGCCAAGCTGAGCGCCTTGACGACCCTCTGGCTGCTAATGGTCCAAGTCGCACTGCGGCTGGTCTTGGCTCTCTCTCTCTCTTTTTCAGCCTTAGGTAGGACATCCACGGTGCTTCGTGAGGATCAACCCCTCGTATCCCACACAGAAGACCCTGAATTCAAATGCTGCCAGCCTGAGTGATGCGATGAGCCACAGTTCTTTACCAATTGCCGAGATCTCGTCTAGGATCGCAAGGTACGTCTCCTCTCCAACCCTTACCATAGCAAACGGCTGCTGTCAAAATCAGTGCACACGCAGCCTCTGCTTTCACCATGAATGGAAGACCAGGCATACGTCGCGCAGTTACGACTGTCGCCTTGTTCTGCCCCCGAAAGAGGGCTTAGCTTGGTTGCTTATGAATTGAGCTGACGGCAGGCGGCATTGCCTCGAATGCTGCCCTGAGGCAAGCAAAGGCCAAGTCGGGCATCATTTCATGTCACGTCGAGACCACGCTGCGATCAACCGAGAAGCTTGTCAGGGGACATGTGCCGTCGACATGTCGCACGGCCAGTTGACACGAGAAGAGGCGCACAGGATCGCGTCTTTGGGTAAGCACTGCATCAGGGTTCAACATCACTGGTGGCAGCGGCAAAGGCGTTCGTCTGCTTGCTCCTCTCTTCCTATGCCTCTGTTGCCTCTCTCGCAGCTCCTTGTCAGTCTTAACGGGCAATGGCCAGACTGCACCGCCAATCGTGCCTTGAGGCTGCCGAACCGCGCAACGTGAGCATCAAGCCAAGCTTGCAAAGATCCGGTTGCTTCTCCAGACTCAAGGGTCTTCTCCTGTGCACGGCCCTATTCGACAGCCGCACACCGTTCTTCCAAATCAGGGAAAATCTTCGTATTCGCCATCGAATCGACTCTACTCCCATTCCGCTACGTCGATCCGTCAACCTCTGCTCATGTGCTCTTACGCCTTCGCCTCCTCACCCCCCTCGCCCCCCCGAGAACTACTCAGTCTCTGTGCAAAAGTGCCCGCACTCCGTCGACAGGTCCGTTCTTCTGCCTACCCCTGCCCCTCGATGCCTTCTTGCGTTGTGCCGCTTGTCCTCTTCCTCTGCACCTTGAGATGATGGTCAAGACTTCAACGTGCCAATCTATGGCTGAGACGCACGGAGGCGCTGCCCATAGGCGAACACCGGCTTACACATCGCAGTAGTCTCAAAAACAGGCCGAATGTGACTGACAAAGTGCCTGAGGCTGCCCTGTCGGCACAGGTTGGCGACAGCATCCAGCTTCAACTTCGCCCTCTCTGCTGCCTCCACTTCTTCCTACATCCTCTAAGCAAGACATCGGGACACTCACAGCAAGGTTGGCCTCGACTCCCAAGGAGCCGCCCTGTCCCTACCCATCCTCATATAAAGACGAGCCCATATCTTCCTGCCCGCACCGATTCCTCCTTCCACCAACCAGTCACTTTCTTTCCAGAGCTTCAACACTCTCTTCTCGAAAGACTTCTCTCTCGTGTATTCATTTTGCACTTTCGCTCAACCGCATCCCTTTCCCCACACTATAGCTTTTCGCTTCCCGTCCACATTCAAATTAGACAAAATGGCTTGTTGCGGTGGTGCTATTTCTTCCGACATGCGGGCTACCGTTACTGAGGTGCCCGCCACCTCGAATGCCACTGGCCCCGGCTACAGCATTCAGGGCTACGAAGACCTCAAGTACACTTACTCGTTTGTCGACAACGTCTTTGACCAGAAGAAGGAGGATCTCGCCTCGTACTACCAGAAGTGGGGTCGTGTTCTCTGCGTTCTCGACGACAACCTCAACGAGCTCTACGGTCCTTCGATCAAGGCTTGTAAGTAGTTCAGAGTTCCTCTCAGCGCCCTTCCAAACTGTCTGGCATTGCCAAATTGTAACGCGAGAGTAGAACGACTGACGCCTTTTGTTCCCATCTCGCTTTGACCATGCCGTCTCCTCTCAAATCAGACTTCAACGCTCACAACATCAAGCCCACTCTCCACGTCTTCAAAGGTGGCGAGCTCCACAAGACCATGGACACCATGCTCGGATTTGTCGACGCCATGGACAACTTTGGTCTTATCCGCAAGGAGCCCGTCCTCGTTGTTGGTGGTGGTCTTGCCTCGGACGTTCTTGGATACGCTTGTGCCTCGTACCGCCGAAGTACCAACTACATCCGCGTCGGTACCACCTTGATTGCCCTCATTGACGCTGCCATTTCGATCAAGGTCGGCATCAACCACAAGAAGCTCAAGAACCGTCTCGGTGCCTACCACGCTCCCATGCACACCTTCCTTGACTTTGACTTCCTCAAGACGCTCCCGATCGGCCAGACCCGTAACGGAACTGCCGAGCTGATCAAGATTCTCCATTGCACTGACAAGTACACCTGGGGATTGCTCGTTAAGTACGGTGAGGACCTCGTCAACACCGCCTACGGTCGCAACGCTACCGGTCCTGGTGCCAAGGAGCTCAAGGAGGCTGCCGACACCATCTGCCGCAACGCCATCAAGGGTATGCTCGACCTTGAGTCGCCCAACCTTCACGAGATCGGTCTTGACCGTGTGATTGCCAACGGTCACTCGATCTCGCCTACGCTCGAGCTTGCCCCCTTCCCTCCTCTTCGTCACGGTCACGCCGTCACCATTGACATGGCCTGGTCGGTCACCTTGGCTCACATGCGCGGCTACGTCAGCGATGCCGAACGTGATGAGTGGTTCGGTCTGGCCAAGGCTGTCGGTCTTTCGGTGGACCACCCCTTGTTGACGGACAAGCTGATCCTCGAGGGAAACGAGGCTATCAAGAAGACCCGTGATGGTCTCCAGCGATTCGTCCTCGCCAAGCCATTGGGCAAGTGTGTTTTCGCCAACGACATTTCCGAGGACGAGTTCATCAAGTCGCTCGCCGTACACAAGGCGTACGTCAAGAAGACCGGCCGTGGTGACGGTGTTGGTCTCGACGCCTACGCCGACGCTGGTGACCTTGGTGCCGACCCAGAGGCGCTCATCAGGGAGCGCAAGGCAGAAGCTACGCGCGTCAACGGCAATCACTCTGCCGAGGCCGTTGCGAACCACGTCGCTCCCAAGGCTGCCCGTGCTGTTGCCGCATGAAGCGTGTTCACTCATAGTATAAAGTCTCGATGAACAATACAAGAACAAGTATGCAACATGTTGAAGTGTATGAATCGTCGTGTGCACCCATCGATCAGGTCATTGAAACAGAACGGTCCGCAGTCGGAGAATGACATGTGATTGCGAGTCGTTTGTCTGTTCGAATCGATTCATGGATCCGAGCCGTATCGCAAGCTATCGTATCGAGTTGATATGAAGAGTGGGAGCAAGCAGCTGTAAAGTGAGAAGATCCGCTCGTCGATTTTGCACGGCAATTCAGCCGGGCGAGAGAAAAGGGATTGGCGGAAAGTGAGAGACCAACACCGATGCGCACTGACCGTGTAATTGCAGTCTGCTTTTTGGAATTTGCTTCCAACACTTTCGCTTGGTCACGGTTTGCTATCCAAACGCTCCCCTCGACTCGCACACTACAGGTATCGTCGAGGATCGCACAGCACAAACAACTCGGTGCAACATGTCGAAGACACAGCAGAAGCCCCTCTCGGCCTTCAGAGTTAGTTACGCCGGCTCTTCAAAGTGAGTATTCTGCCTGGAAGACCAATCGCGAAATCGAATGCTGTACTCACCAGCCCTTGCCACGACGTATATCTCTTGGTGCAATCATCCAGATCGAAAGCACAAGACCTGCCAGATCCTATCGGATTCACAGATCCAGATGCAATCAGCAAGGTAAGCCCCGCCTTGGTCCTTCGTGATCAACGCTCGACGAATGACCGCCGCTGACTCCTGAATCGCAATCTCAACGTCGCGATACGTAGAAGCAGTCCAAATCGAAATCTTCGTCGGCAGTAGCACAGCAACGTGCGGATCCAGCAGCACTCAAGATGGCAAAAGCGTGGGAGATGGCCTATTCACCGGCCAAGTCGCTACCTATGAATGCGATCATGCTGTACATGTCTGGTTCGGGTGTACAGATCTTCAGTATGATGGCAGTCGGAATGCTCATCACGGGTCCTTTGAGAGGAATCTCCACCATGAATAGCTGTAAGCATCATACCGCCTCAGAGACAGTACGACCGGTGCGCAGACAAAAGACTGACAAGAGGGCAAAGGGCAATTAACATCTTTGACCGACCTAATTGACAGCTTTCGACCGTCTTTCTTCGCCGGGACAAAGTCTACTGCTGCCTAAATTGCTGTTTATCTTGTGCCAGCTGGCATTGATCGCATTGGGGATGTACAAGTGCTGGAGCATGGGATTGTTGCCGACAGAGACAAGCGATTGGTTGGCTTGGAGACAGCCACGGACAGTAAGTTGCATTCATCCTGACTCCCCGCAGAAGAGTCAGGCTTCGGAATACTGGCAGACGGTCAAAACAACTTTCGAGAGCCTGACACTGACTCCTTCTCTCCGTTCTGGCAATCTGGTTTTCTTGACAGCCGTTGGAATTCTCGCCGATTCATTAGTATCATTGCATGATGGGAATCTTAGATGATCAATAAAGTTGTTCAGCATTTCGTGAGCTTGCAGTTACGTGAGCTGTGCAAAGGGAATGTGTTGTTGGATAGCATAGCTGGGGCAAAGATACTGAGAGCGAACTGCAAGTCTTTGACAGAGGAAGCCTAAGTTAACACAAAGCGCAAAATGCGTGTGCTGCATCTCCCCCACTCTGTCCTTGGCAACTTGAACAGAGGATGGGGTGACGCAAGTGGGATTTGAGCGTGTCAAAAGATGCAGATGCTCATGCATGCGCGGTTCCTATCCGCATAAGAAGGCAGCACACTGTGTAGACCTCTGCCTCCATCCCCCCATTCTTCTCCGCACTCGAGCAAGCGACTGTCTGCTCTTTACCACCATGTCAACCGTCAACGAGACATCAAAGCCATCCGCTCAAGCAGCCGTTGATCGGGACGACGAGCTTCCAACAGCTGAGCAGCTCTCTGCCGCCAACGCCGCGTACGTGTTCGATGGCCAGTCCAACCAGGTCGATTTCAGCACTCTTGTCGATCGAGCCAAGAGCAACAAGGTACCCCTGGTGCTCATTTTCACTCGTCATTTTCACTGTGGCATGTGCAAAGAGTACGTCAGAGCTCTGTCAGAATCCAAGCTTCTCACCGACGCATCTCGTGTAGCGCTGGCCATTGTAGGTCCAGGCCAAGCAGCTGGTCTGGAACATTACAAGCATTCGGTGGGCAATCCGCCGTTCGAATTCTACGCCGATCCAGAGCTCAAGCTGTATCACGCATTGGGTGTCACCAGGAGAAACCTGAACCAGGGCGACGCTTCGAAGGATAAGATCGGATCGCATCACAAGCAAGGCTTGACGCAGAATTTCCTGAGTAGTGTCGGCGAGATTGTCAGATCAGGATCACTGGCACTCAAGGGAGGCGATTTCAAGCAACTGGGTGGAGAGTTTGTTTGGAACTCACAGGGAAAGCCAGTGTTGGCTCATCGTATGAAACACACTCGAGATCATAGCGAGGTATCAGAGATCGAAAAGGCAGCGACAGCCACGTGAGCTTCAAGGATGAGCTCCTCGAATGACAACGCGCCGATGACGTCCGATCCGGGGATCGCAGGGTCAAATCTGCTGCCTGGCAAACTCGTCGCTATCTCCGGTGCATCTCGTGGGATCGGACGAGCTTGTGCACTTGCATGTGCCGCTCACGGAACCAAAGGTATCTTGGTTCACTACTTTGGCGACGCTCAAACTACCACCGAAGCCGAATACCTGCAAACCGAACTAGCCCAGCTTGGAGCTAAAGCCATTCTGGTGCCGGGAAACATTGCCGATCAAGTCGTTGGACAAAGTGTTGCCTCTGCGGCTGAAGCCGAATCTGACCGGTTGGATGTCTTTATCTCCAATGCCGGCATATGTCCTTTCATGGGCTTCCTCGAAAATGGACGTTGGCACATGGCGAAAAGTGCAGCAAGTCAATCTCAACGGCGCCTTTTTCGCCACGCAAGCAGCCGCCTGTCTTATGGCTCGTCAAACACCTCGAGGCGGATCGATCATTGTGATTGCCTCCATCTCTGCTCTCGTTGGAGGCGAATTTCAAAGTCACTATACCCCCACAAAGGCAGGATTGAAAAGTATGATGGAATCAGCCGCTATCGGACTAGGTCCCTTGGGTATCCGGTTCAATAGTGTGCTTTCAGGGACGATCGGAACGGCAATCAATGAAGACGATCTCAAGGATGAGGTCAAAAGACAGAGAATGGTGGATAGACATCCGTTGAAAAGGTTGGGCAAACCCGATGATATCGCTGGACCGGTCGTGTTCTTGGCCTCGGATCTAGCCAAGTTCATGACGGGTAGTTCAGTGTTGGTGGACGGTGGATGTTTTGTGAATCTTCAATAGTCTTTTTGACGCACGAAGCATTGCAATGTAGTGGTGCAAAGAGAGTGTCTTTTGTATGAATTGACTGCGAACAGTATCGTGATGATGATAGCGATGATGATCTCGGAAGTCGGAGTGTGTTGTGACGCGGTTCAAGAGGAATCAAGCTGTGGTTAACCATAACGTGTCCAATGCGCGCCCTTTCCAAAAGCTTTTTCTGTGAGCAACACAAGGAAGGACACGCGAGCGAATCCAAACCAACACTTTCTTTCTGTGACACACGCACACACATACACTCTTTCACCTCTTACCACGCCACAGCTCCTTCCAAAGTCACCAATACGCCATCTTCTACACGCCCGAAGAGAAGCGCACCAGGATCGACCATACATCAGACTCGCCAAAGCCTTGTCTTGAGCTGATCCGACCCTAGAACCATGGCGGGCAACGAGTTTGACGACGTACTCACCAACCAGCCTGTCGTGATCGACAACGGATCCGGCTCCATCAAGGCTGGATTTGCGGGTCAAGATGCCCCCAAATGTTTCTTCCCCAGCTTCGTCGGTCGTCCGAAGCATCCACGCGTCATGGCAGGCGCCATCGAAGGCGATCTTTTCATCGGTCGAAAAGCACAAGAACTTCGTGGCCTGCTCAAGATCAGGTACCCAATGGAACATGGCATTGTCACAGATTGGGAAGATATGGAACGCATCTGGAACCACGTTTACAGCGACGAACTCGAGACACTTTCGGAAGAACATCCCGTCTTGCTTACAGAAGCACCTTTGAATCCTCGAAGCAATCGAGACATGGCTGCACAGATCTTTTTCGAAACCTTCAACGTCCCAGCTCTCTTCACTTCGATTCAAGCCGTTTTGAGTCTGTATTCCTCCGGTCGAACCACGGGGATCGTCTTGGATTCGGGCGATGGAGTGACCCATGCTGTTCCTGTTTACGAAGGCTTTTCCATGCCCAATGCTATCCGACGAGTTGATGTTGCAGGTAGGGACGTGACCGAGAATCTGCAGATGCATCTTCGAAAAGCTGGATATCATCTTCATACTTCGGCGGAAAAGGAACTGGTGAGGATGATCAAGGAGAAAACGTGCTACGTAGCACTCAATCCAACCAAGGAGGAAAAAGATACACCTCAACACGAGGAATTCAAACTGCCAGATGGAAATACGATCAAATTGGGCGCCGAACGGTTCAGAGCTCCGGAGATCTTGTTCAATCCCGAACTGGTCGGCCATGAATTCCCCGGTATTCATCAGGTGATTGTCGATTCGATCAACCGAACCGATCTGGATTTGAGGAAGAATCTGTTCAGCAATATAGTGTTGAGTGGTGGAACCACTTTGACCAAAGGGTTTGGTGATCGGATGTTGACAGAGGTAAAGAGGTTGGCGGTGAGGGAGATGAAGATCAAAATCTTTGCGCCGCCCGAGAGAAAGTATGCAACGTGGATCGGAGGAAGTATTCTAGCAGGCTTGAGTACTTTTAAGAGAATGTGGGTCAGTGCGGAAGAGTATAACGAGGATCCAGATATCATTCATAAAAAGGTAAGTTTGCACAAGGGTCAACAGGCGGATGCGATTGCAAGTGCGGCTGATTTGACTGACGAGGAACATTGCTTTTGATCTGGACTTCTTTTGATGGTGTCTTACTTTTCTGCATACAGACGTTCTGATCTGCAAGACTACCGCGACATCTCTTTGTGAAATCTACAGATACCCACCCGAAATCAGTCGCCATCGATCTGTGAGGCTGAGAGCCGGACAAGCTCGACATGCAGGGTATAACTATGCAGGAGCCGGTGAGGCTGATTGAATCGATCGGCAGATCTGCATCCGAGAGTGACACACGTCGAAACGTTTTCATGATAGGTTGTGAGGCGGCATCTCTCCAAACAAAATTTATTCGCTCTCATCGCCTTGACGAGCTGGTGCGGTCTTGTTGACGGGGTTGATAGCGTTTTCTCCGTGGAGCGCGCGCAAAGCATCACGCAGTAGAATCCGGACTGAGGAGAAATTAAGGTGAAAGCAAGTGGGTGATGGTCAGTGGCACGCTGCTGCCAGTCGCTTCAACGAATGAAATTAGCGTCAAAACTTACCGCGGCCCATAACGGAGCCCCTGGGCCTGTCAGTCAAAAGCTTTTGCAAGACAGCCAGTTCGCACCTGCTCAGAAGGCTTCAGAGAGCACAAGGTCGCAACTGTCAATATTTCGCTCAAGGTACTAAGACGCGGCAGTGAAGAGAGCTGACTTACTGTTGGGCGATGATGTTGTCTTCTTCGTTGCTCCAAGGTGTGCGCTCTTTGCGCTGCTCCGAGCGGGTTGTAGTTGACAAGATTGTCAGCATCCCCATAGCACGCCCTCAGAGTGGAAAAATAGAACGTCGTGGAAAACCCTCACCTTCTTCGACGGCGATCCGCCGTCAACCACTGCAGAGGAACAAATGCCCTTGTTGTCATTGTCTTTCTGATACTTGTCGACCTTGAGCTCCTCGCTCACAGTGCGTCGGTCCTCGAGATCTTCGTCGTCGCCGTCAACACGTTCGCGCCTCTTTCCGCCCTTGATCGCCTTCGTTTCGGTCATGTTCTGCTTCATTGGGCTGGTCTTCGTGGGAAAAGCGGAGGCAGAGCGACGGCGCTTTCTGTCGGGCGAAGGGGTCATTGCGGAAAGCGGCTTGATGGTGCGCGAAGTGGTGTCGGCTTCCTTGGTGGGAGTGCGGAGGTTCTCCCTGACCAGAGCTATGTCGGCGTCGTCCCGAGTCTCATCCAGCAAGGGCCGAGGTGGTGTGGGCATGTCCGGAGCGGGAGTGATGGAAGTCGATCTCATCATTGTTAGAGGTCGAACCAAAGATAAGACGTTCTGGGAGAAATTGATGCGTGGAAAAGTTCTCACTACGCGATTAGCGACGTGAGATTGCTTTTGAGATGCGAAAGGGGCCGTCGAATGATCAGGAAGGAGGGAGGAAACGAGGCCCTTTGCAGCACAGGATAAAATACTTCTCTTTAATAGGCTTGCGGAGACGATTTTACCTCCTTCTTTCTTCTCAAGGCTTTGTACTCTCTGCAGTCACATATTTGCGGCGAACTAGTCGTCCTTTCACTGAGCATGAGTCCGTCAGCTCCACAGAGCGGGAGCGGGAGCGGATGAGGTTGCGGATGCGGGTGCGGGATGCCGAAGCTTTGTCGACAAACCATATACATAGGAATTTTGGGTTTTGGTAACGTGAGTGTGTGGTTGTGTGGTTGCAAGAACAGCTCATGTTCTTATTGATTCATAAAGGATGTTGCATTGTCTGCTCCCTCTCATTCCAGTCTCGCGGCTTGCTTGTCCCTCACAAGTGATTTGGCCTCTCCATCAAGACCGTTCGCGACCTTCCAATCATCAATGTGTACGAAACATCCTTGGACAGCTGCAACGATCGCTGCGTGCTCACTCCCCACACTCAACAGCGGCGAATTTCTCGAAGTCCTTCGGCGCTCGATCCCGTCTGCACAGTACAGATCTGCCCTCCATCGGACGGACGAGGAAGAGGAAATGGCCGACGATTTGATCGACGAATTGGTCTCGCAGGCCTCGTCGCGAGAGGCGACGCCCACCTTCGACCAATGCGAGGCACAAGTCGGTATCGCCATGGAGACACAGCCAGAGCTCTTCATGCCAGCGCCTGTGGGCATGTTCAGAAAGATTGGAGAGCTTCTCAACAGACTGACTTCCGCTGTTGTCAAAACGGAGGAGACGCTTGCTTCGCCTCAGGCCGACTACGGATCGGGAAGCGTCGCAGACACTGAAGCGAACAGATTCGAGGGCCTGCGCATGGACGATGGACAATCTCATTCGAGCATCGATGCAACATCTATGAAAGATGATGAGGAAATGGAGGTGGAATACATGATCATTGCCGAAAAGTGCATCACTGCCTGCACTTCCGCAACCAACCCCCAAAGAGCTGGTTACAGGACCCATAAGCGACGACGCAGAAGGAGGAACAGCAATAATAGGACGGCAGCCTTGCTGATGGCAGAGCCTCCTGTTATCAAGCGACGAAGACAGATCGAGCGTATCTCCCGACCTAGGAGGAATTCACGAGGTGTCCCAGGGTTTCAGTGAGATGGTGAAGCGGACGACTTGTGACGACGATTCTGCAGTCGAGGGCGGATAAACCAATGAAAATCGATGAGCGGTTGAACGAAGCGCCGCTTTCTTTTCTTCTCAGGGTCTGGGTGGGCAAAAGAAAAGGACAAAAGAGTCTCGGTTATTTGATCTCCGGCATCATTTTAGGTTGGATACCGGTAATTCGACTCTTCGACCCCGCAATTTGTTGCACAAACCACGACTCGCCTCTCTCCTGACCCCGCTACCTCATAACGATTGCTACCTCAGCTTTCGACGTCAACACCATTCATCCCTCGCTCTATTCCTTCACCTGATCGATTCACTTTCTGGAAAACACAGCAGCGATGACTTCCGCCGTATTCATCTCGTCTCCGCCCGTCGGACCAGACTCTGCACCCGTGGCACTCTCTTTCCCTCCCAACTGCGAGAACCGAGTCGCAGTGATCACTCTCAATGCACCCAATAAGCTCAATGCTCTTGGTTGGGCTGACTACAAGTGCATCACCCGATGCCTTGAATGGATCGCCCTTCAACCCGATATTCTCGTAACCATCTTCACCGGCAAAGGACGTTACTTCTCTGCAGGTGCCAATGTCGAAGATCCTTCGCGAACGCTTCCCGATCACGTAGCCAAGGCGGATGCGAACACAGCGGAAGGTAAAGCCGTCATTTCTGACTTTTACGCTGGTCGCGCTCATGCTGGTCAGGGTAAATTGGCATTGGCGCTGCGCAATCATCCCAAGATCTTGATCGCCGCTCTCAACGGTCCTGCTGTTGGACTTTCAGCAGCCATCTTGAGCCATTGCGATTTGGTGTACGCCTACGACGACTTTTTCTTCTTCACACCCTTCATGTCTCTTGCTCTGGTAGCCGAAGGCCTGACTTCAGTGACCTTTATCAAGAAGATGGGATTGGGCAGAGCGACGGAAGCGTTGTTGGAAGGTAGAAAGATGACAGCTCCCGAATTGAAGGAGAGCGGATTCATCACCAGGCTCTACACGAAACCCGCAGGATTCGATGGTAAAGATAAACTGGCTACACCACCCATCCTCGATGACGTGATGCAGCATGTCAAGGACAAATTTTTGCCTCCCAATGGCAGCCCCTTTTCATTGCTCTATACCAAAAAGTTGCTCAACGACGCTGCGTACGCTTATACCGGCGTCGATGGTGTCAACCAGGCTGAATTGGTAAGTCTCTGGCTGCTCAGGCATAACCCTTCATTCAATCTCGAGAACAGAAAGTTTGGAAGCTTACATTTTGCCGTTTCTGCGATCACTGTTTCAGAGAGGCGCCGAGACCGTCTTTTCCTCTGGTGCACCTCAAAAGCGGTTCGAAAATATTGCTGGTGGTGCACGTCACAAGCTGTGAAGCCTCTCTTTGCGCCAAGTGATGGCACGTTTGGCTGCTCTGTCTCGATCCAAAATCTCACACAGTCGCACGTTGGCAGGCGTTTGCATCCTGATGCTCCTCGCTTTTTTGAGCATTTCTGTCCGCGTTTCGTGTTTGAGAGTGTGCCTGCTTCCTCACCTACGATTCCTGGAATCGACTCCGGTGCTACCGGCTCCAATACCGCCCACTTTGTTCACCGCAGCTTCTGCTTCATCCAATCCAGCTTCGGCACGGATTCTTTCAATCTCTTCCAAGATAGGTTTGTACTCTTGGTACTGCTGATCAGCCAGGGCGAATCCGCGCTTTCGCATCTCTTTACCGCGCAATTTGCCTTCACTCTCGATGAGGGCGGTTGATGCCCAATGCTGTTTGGTACGTTCGTAGAACGCGCGTAGTTTTTCACCCGGCTGAGGAGTTGAGAGAATTTCTTGTTCGGTTCTTGCAGTGTCGGAAGCAACGCCCATGAAAGCCTGAGCTTTAGCACGAAGGGCTTCCCTTTCAGCCGCCGACATTTTAGCCCTTCGTGCTTCCTCATCGTCTGAATCGATTTCGTCGAATTCGAATCCTTCCGGAATCTCATCGCCTTCCTCTCCTTCCGATTCGGATTCGGATTCAGAGTCGGAATCAGAACCGGACTGGGAGTCGGAATCATCCTCAGATTCTGACTCATCCCATTCGAGTGCATCGATGGGACACTCTTTGAGACAGCTGAATCGTTCAAGCTTGGATAGGTCGAGGGTGTAGAAATCGTCCAGGGTGTATTCGCGATTGCCAGCTTCAAAGATTCCACCATAGACGTAAAGAATGTTGCGCTGGACGGCCAGCATGACGTTGTACCGTTCTAGTGGAACGGTTTTGAGCGGATCGTCTGGGTCATCTTCCTCCTCGTCTTGTTGTTGTGGTGGTGGTGGTGGTGGTTGTACTTGAAGCTGGAGCTTCTCTGTCGACTCAGAAAGATCCTTTGCTTGCCCAACTCCGTCTTCGTTGTCAGAGCCGTAGTCGTGCTCTTCATCGTCGTCCGAGCCGTTGCCAGTTCTGTGACCTTGATGCTGCTGCTGCTGTTGTTGTTCTTGTTGTTGTTTCTTCTTCCTTCTGCCTCCGCCTCCTTTCTTCTTTGGACGCTTGAGATTGAGACTGATCCATCTGCCCGTACCTGGCAACTGGTACCCGTACAGTTCCTTGTGAAAGGTACTCTCCATGGTCTCCTCGTCAGCCTCTGTGTCGGTGACGCCTCCAAAAAGAATGCCCATGCTCTTGGACTGCCAAAGAGCCATGGTGCATCCACTGCGAGGCGGATTGGGTGCATATCCGACTTTTCTCCTCTTTGCCCAATCGAGCTTGGTGAGATCTTCGTCCATCTTGAGAAGCCAAGTATCTTCGAGAGCGACGCCTTGTGTGCGTTGGCCCTTGACATATTTCTTGCAGTATCCTCCGTGCAGAACAACGCCTTCGGGGCATGAGAGGAAGGAGAATCCGGAGCGTGGTGGCGGCCTACGAAGGTCGTTTTGTTTGATCTCTGTCCACTTGAAAGTATTCTGAGTGTCGAAGATCCAAAGATCGTTGAGGTACTGCGTTTTCACACCGGTGTCGATGAAACCGCCAAAGAGGACGAGGTAGTGTTTCCAAAAGGTCATGCGATGACCGCTTCGAGCGCTTGGACGCAGCTTGGTATCGATTCTCTCCCAGGCCTTTGACTCGACGCTGAAAGCCCAAAGATCACGATAGTGATGAAAAGCGTTCTGTCTTGCTCCTGAGAATTCACCTCCAAACAGCCAGAGCATGCCGCCCTGAGCCGGTGTTGCGGCGACTTGGTGTGCTGATCGAGGACCAGGTTGGTTCTTGGAGGCATAGGTTCGCCACTCATTCTTTTCGGGAATGTATCGGTACATGTCCTGATAGAAAGCGACTCGCTCTCCGTTGAAGTATTCCCCGCCAAAGAGGTAGAGATCGTTGCCGAGCGGGCACGGGGTAAAGGTAGCATTTGCGCGGCGCGAGGGCGGACCGCCGACCTTCTCTTCGGCAACGGCATGCTCCTGTTCCCATTGCTCTCGATACCTTGCTAGAAGCGCATCGAGGTCCTCTTCGTCATCATCGACAGCTACAGCACCCTTCTTACCGTTCTGCTTCGAGTTGCCAGAGGAGGATGCTGGGTTGGACTGAGATTTCTGCTTTGCGGCTTGTTTGGTGAGTTTGCGGGTAGCCTGCTTTTCGGCTTTCTCCTTCTTTGCAGCTTTGGCGGCCGCTTTTCCAGCAGAAGGCTTTCCTTTCTTTCCCATCGCGTCGCAGATCCAGACGATGATGGGAGGAAATCCCTTGTGTAGAGAGGGTGCGAACGAGACCTGGGATGGTGTGCGAAGGATTGCGTCAAAGTTGGTAGTACAGTTCAAAAAAAAAGTTGCAGCCATTTATCCCGACTGCCGAGAATGAGTTCTTAATGAACAAAACCTGTAGGAAAGTCACCGAGATGAAAACGGGAGTTGCAAGAAAGGCAGAGCGGAAATCACAAACCTGGATCGATTCTCTGTTGTGTCTGCGGTTTGCTGGACCCTGTCATGTCATGTGGAGATCCAACGGCCAATTCAAGCATGCGCCCTTTTCCTTGTCGACCATGCACGTCTGACGGCTGCCGTTGAACCCCCTATCCCCTCGAAAGGCAGCAACGAAGCTTTCAGTGTTCAGGAGAGGCGGCAGTGCATCAGAGCGTGCGCGGTGATTGCGATGCTAATGTCTGCGTTCGGGTTCGAGTGACTTTGAATGCTAAGGTACAAATACAGATGACGCTAACGAGTAAACCGTCAGCACAGCGACGACCAAGGCAGTCACAGTGGACAAAGACAGACGTCGAGCGTCGTTGCTATTCGCGCTGGTGCTTCCTGTAGTGTTCGAAGTGGACGATTCGAGCACCCAGCCAATCCCACCGGCGATGTGGCCACGGAAGAGGTCAAGCTGCCATGTGGAGACGTCGTGACCCAAGCTGGTGTACCAAACTTTGCCTGATCCTCCAGAAGCTTGGATGTTGGCTCCGCCAGTCCCGCCTATGCTTGCATCGGTGGAAGGATTGGTATTGAGCAGACCGCCCTGTCTCCACCAGGCGAGCGGATGAGGTGATGGACCGTTGGTGCCGTTTCGAAATCCTTGTTGGTTGACTCCGGGATCTTGGTAGGTGGAGGCGTTTGTGACAAGCACGTGAGCGGGCGATGGGAGCTGTCGAGGATCTGAGCGGAAATTGTAGACCTCTTCATAGATGCGGAGTCCTTCTGCTGGCCATTTGGAGGTGGAAGGATGCGTCGCGTCGACTGCTCTTATCGAGACATTCTGGATTTGAGGATGGTAGTCAAAGTAAGCGCCAACAAGTCGGCCGTAGAAAGGAGCTCCAAAGAGCGTGGCAGATGCAGAGTGGATGCCGAAATAGTTGCCGCCTTGTTCAATATAGCTCGCGAAATTGCGGAGGCCTTGATCGTCGAGAACAGTGCCGGTAAGAGGAGGATCTTGATCGGTGGTGCTGACAAAGCCAATGGCGTCGAATTGGGAGAGGTAAGTGAGGTTGTGGAATTGCGACTGATCTTCGGTGTTGACTGTTGACCAGCGAAGCGCAGAGATGGAAGGATCGATGGTCGAGGCAGGCAAGGAGAGGGAGCCATTTCCAAGCGCTGTGATGGTCTGGATAGCGATTGGGATCGACTCGTGCCTAAAACCTGCAGTCTTGGTATAGAGAAGGATGCGAGGTGGAGATGCTGCCTCTGCCGCCATCGAGGCTTGCGCGATGAGCAACACCAGAGCGATGAGATTCAGGGCCACCATGTTGGTTCGCAAAGACAGTCTAAGGATGCAGAGAGAGTGTCGTGAGAACATGAAAGAAGGGCGGGACGTCGAGATGTTGACAGCAGATGGAACCCGATCCTTGTCTGGGGTGCAACACCTTTGGTCGAAAGATACACTCACTCAAGCACACACGATATTCTGAAGTGAATGCGCGTTCATTGGACCTGACATTTGAAGCTGTTGTTTGAGTAGTTGTTTGCAGAGTCGAGCATGTGGCTAGGAACCAAGACCGATGCTCACGACGATTCTTGGCAACATTTCTGAGCCTTTGACGCGGTTGTGACAGGCGCTTGGGTTGACTTGAATCGGTTGCGCTTTGCATTCTGATCAAGATCGAGTCGTCCCGCAAGCATGGATCCGACTAAGGGGGGAACAACCGTCATATGCTACAGCTGAGTGAACGATGCAACTGTATACTAGACTCAACGAAGCATTGCCGAGGTCTCACGACACGACCAAGAATTGTTTTATTAATATAATAGACGTTCGATCTAACTCTTCAGTTAAAGTTTCTACACACGTACGAGAACAACTTGATCTCTGGCAGATTTTGGGATTTTTTTGACTTGTTGCTGATGCAGGGTGCTATATGTCTGTATGTCTGTATGGATTGGCGACAAGCGTCGAAAACTCGTCTTGGCACTGCAAGGCGCAAGCTCTCTCTAAGCGCGTAGGGAAAAGTCAAGGTCCCGAGAAATCAGATATTCACACAAACCGAACCAAAAAAAAAAAAAAAAAAAAAAAAAGAGGAAAAGTTCAGCCAGAATTTCAGAATTAAAGGTGGAGTTTCCGAAAATTTTCTCAACGCGAGGCAGCGAGGGTGAGTGTATGTGTGTGTGTGTGTGTGTGTGTGTGTGAAGTCCAGTTTTTTTTCTCCTCTTTCTCTCGTCACACAAATCATACTACCGAAATCAGACCAAAGTTCAACGGTCATCATTCTTCTTCTCTAACCTCGTCCTTACACCATCCCATCACCACACACCGACACATCCCGTCCTGGATCGTACAGCATCATCGAAAAGCGCCCGTAGGGTGTCTATCGTACCTCGAAAAGGACCATAGGCTCGCATTCTTTGTTTCCGTCTCTCCATCATGCAGTCTTATCCGCATCTGTACGAGCCCATGAGCCACTCTTCCGGGTCCAGCTCACCGCATCCTACATCACCCGGCGGCTTCAACATCCCCTACACCGGATCTCCGTCTGCAAGTCATATTGGTGCAGGGACTCCTGGTTCCAGCAGCATGGTTCACAATCCTCTTTCTTCCTTTGGCGCTTTCTACATCCAACATCCTACTTCTTCTCAGTCGAACCATCCCCCTTCCGCCAATCATCATCCACATCACCTCGACTCTTACGCAAGCGCAGCAACCACTCCCCATCACCACTTTTCTCCCGGTGCAGACCACCACTCTTCCTCTGGCACGTCTGTCGCCGCAATTTCCAACAGCGGCCGTCTGAGCTGGGCCAACAGTCCAGCAGACTCATATCATGGTGTACCCTCCAACGCTACCACCCACAGCAGTGGAGCCGACAGTCACACCAGCATCCCAAACCACAAGTATCCATGGGAGATCAATCCTCCTTCGATGCGTTCCGATGGCGCACATATCGGTTCTCCTTATTCTGCCTCCGACTTG
The DNA here is from genome assembly GCA_928722275.1 of Ustilago vetiveriae. Taxonomy (NCBI): domain Eukaryota; kingdom Fungi; phylum Basidiomycota; class Ustilaginomycetes; order Ustilaginales; family Ustilaginaceae; genus Ustilago; species Ustilago vetiveriae. The sequence continues at coordinate 1,082,876 of CAKMXE010000003.1, forward strand.
CTTCATCCTGCAACTGCGAGCGCACTAGGCTTTGACGACGATTCAGGTTCCGGCGGCAACGTCCGTCCCCGCGCCCGCAAACGCACGAGAGCCGAAGAAGAACCACGGTCTCGTCTTTCCTCCTCTAGCCGGAGTCGAACCCGACCTCGTATCCCCAGCGCCCTCTCCAACGCCAATAGCCCCGCAAGTGACTTCCATCACAGCATCTCGTCTTATCACGCCGATCCCGAAGATACCGACATCACCGCTTGGATCAATGCAGGCGACGCAGAAGATTTTGGCGCTTCCCATGCTGCCACCGCAGATCATTCTCGCCTCTGGTCATCCTTTGGTCCCGGCATCCAAACCGAAGCTACGCATGCCAGCCCTTACCACGGCTCGGCGACCGCTTCAGCACTCCCCGCTTCGCTCTCCAACTCTCGTGCACAGTCCGTCATAGGCTCCGAAGATTTCGCCTATCACGCCTCACCCGCTCTCCACTCTGGCCCTTCCAATCTTGGCCTCAGCGTATCGCTCCATGATGACAACGTTCTCGATACGAAACCCGAATCCGTTCAGCCCGGACAAGATGATCCAGCTCCCGCAGAAGATGAACCTCTCTACGTCAATGCGAAACAGTATCAGCGCATTCTCAAGAGGCGAGCTACACGTGCTAGGATTGAGGAACAAAGGAAAAAAGATTTCCTCTCCTACATGCAGACCCGCGAAAAGGCACGCAAGGATGGTGAGGGCCTAGACGAAGATGGAAAGAAGCCTTATCTCCACGAAAGCAGGCACAGGCATGCCGTGCGACGGCCCAGAGGGCCCGGCGGAAGATTTCTCACCAAAGCTGAAATGGCTCAATCCGCCGCTACAGCTTCTTAACTCCACGTTGCTGCTTTTTTTCATCCGGACTCAATCATCCGACTGGACCCTCTTGTACACTAGTATCACCCCACATCGGATTGGCAATCTCACCCTAACATGGGCCAAGCAATGCTCGCATGCTGTCATCCATCGTTGCAGCCTCCATCATATTTTCCCTTTCTTTTTTCTGCCTCACTCGCTGTGCAGCATGCGTTGTTGTATTCCTTGCCACCATCTTCTCATTGGACCTATTCAATCTTGCCGTTTTTCTCACGCGACAACAATTGCCTGTCTGGCGGTCGACATGGACGGCCGAACGTCAATGTCAAAAGCGACAGACGCTTTGACAACCCTCTCCTCGACTTTCGTTTTCGCGCTCTGACGAGATCACGAAATCACGCGGCTCGTCTTTGACAAGCGCCAAACCAAGCCATGCAAGAAAATGGATGATTGCGGATGGTGGGTACAATTACAATGTTACGAAGAATGGCATGCGGACAAAACAAATCTGATCAGAGAGCAACATGGTCACTCTCGCTGAGACAGGATGGCCTCCTTTCGTGCAGCTTTGGGCTTCTTGTCTCCGGCTCTGGTATGTCTGCGCCTGTTCTCCTCCTTGTTCTTCCTGGCGTCGATCATGGTCTTCTTGAGCTTCTGTGCCTGTTTGATCGCCTTGGGCACATGTCTCTGCTTCTCGATCTTTGCCACATCGCCCACACCGCTCCACTTCTTGCGCAAGTTTTCCGAGTACTCGCGGTTGGCCATTTCCCTTCCGCTAAGCAGGCCAAGCTTCTCGCTTGCCTTTGCCTTCCAGATACGTAGGTTTCCATCGTCGGAACCGCTGAGCACGAAGCGAGCATCCATGGAAAACGAAGTCGAGAAGATGCGCTGCATGCGCTTGGTGTGGTAGACATCGCGAGAATGATTGCCCGTGCCGTAATCCCAGATGCGGAGCGTTCGATCGTACGAGCCCGTGACAAGCTCGGTTCCGGTGGGTGAAAAGTCGACCGACATGACGGCTGCAACGTGATCCTTGTAAACTTGAGTTGCCGAGTTGAGATGACGCATGTCGAATGTATACACGTTGTGATCCTCGCTGGCCACGGCAAAGACGGTGGGTTCTGTGGGATTCCATGCAATGTCGTTTGCTCGCATCTGCATGATCATCTTGGTCAAGGGTTTGCCGCTGCGCAAGTCGTAAAGCACAATACCGCGATCGCTGCCTGCGCTGGCGAGAACCTCTCGCTCGCTAAGATTGAATCGCACCACATTGATGGCGTCCGGACCCCACGTCATGGAGAGCAGTGGGTCAGATGATCCGCCACGCTCAAGATCCCATGTCTGTATTGAGGAGGACGCTGAAGCAAAGATAGCGTTTGAGGCATGATGGGTGAGCGAGTTGAAGGCGGCCTTGCCACTGTATACAGTCAAGGGTTCGCTGGGCGGCACGTCTCTGTCGCGTGTGCTGAGGAGGCCACCTCTTCTCAAACTTCCTCCCGTGGTCATGTCTGCAGACATGTCGTTGTCGTCATCTTCATCGTTATCCATGGCATTGAAGCTCGTCTGTCCAAGGCCATCGGGTCGTGGATCCGCGTCCCAGACCTTGACGGTTCGATCTGTGGAGCAGGAGAGCATCCTGCGACCTACAGATGAATGGCCGGTCGGTGACATAAAGGTGAGCGGCGAAATACAGATCGACTGAATGATGCCGGAATGCGCTCTGGGATAAACGTAGATGGGCTTCTGCCGAGCCAGATCCCAGAGACGAATCTCCCCATCGCCACTTCCGGAAGCAACGACGTTGAGTCGATTTGTGTCCTTTGCAATCGAGTAGATACCGTCGATGTGACCTTCGAGAGCACCGACGAAAGGTTTGGCAAAGAGTCTGTCCAGCTTGGCAGCGTTGAGTGCACGAGTATATTCTCTTGGCTTATCGAAGGGGTGCAATGCTGGGTCGAGATTCCTTGACAAAGGTGCAGGATCGCCTTGTCGTGCCGGTGCATGCACGTCCAGAGATCTAGAAAGCGCTTTGATTTTCTGCGATGGAAATGCGAGCATTGAATGCGATCAGTATCATCTCAAAAGGCATTTGCAACTCGCTGTACTGGTTGTACTTACCATCTTTGGTGGCTGCACGCAGAAAGCGCCGAGCGTCCTTGCTATATAAACGTCGGTGTACGCAACGACAGTGATGAGCGATATCTTGTTCGCTACCAGATCAATCTGCGCATCAGCCGTCGGAGCGAAGGATTGTGAGGGTAGCGATGTCTTTGTGCGGATGACGGGGAGCAAGGCGAGGGAGAATGTGAACCACAATATGTCGAACTCCTGTGGAGGAGCTTGGAGTTTTGTGCGAGAGGGTCCATCACCGCCAAAAACCAAAAAGTTCCGAAATTTTGAAAATGCAAACGGCAATCAACTTTTTCTTTGCTGTCCTTGCTTACATAATACAGATGAAGCTCGCCGTTCTGCTCGACTTGGAAATTTGAGGTTCCTGTTACTCCTACTCTCAAATCACCACTCGTCAGCCTCGGTTCGTTCGCTCCTGGGATGCAACAGCCCATGCCGTCATCCTAGCCATAGCAGCATCTGGTCCCGTTGTGCGTCGGCCACACCATGCGGATCCTCAAGGCGCGCTCGGCGCTTCTGAGCGACTTTGAGGTGCTCAAAGTGCTTAAGGAAATGGAGGCAGAGCAAAAAGGACGGGTCAAGCTTGCCCCCAAGATCAGCGAAGTCGGCGGAGAAGACTCGGAAGATGCTCTGAGAAACGTAGCAGCGCCGCCGCAAGTCGATGACGACGATGATGCATGGCTTTCCAAAGTTCCAGAGAATCTGCGAACAATCCAGTACGAGGTAAGCTTATTCGGTACCAGCTGAGACGCTTTCAATGAGAAGCGACAACAGACATTGACCTACATTGTCCCGACTCATCTATGCTATTGTTGTGAAACTGCCAGACCATTTCTTCTCTCAGCCAAATGGCCAAGCCATGCGCACATCAAGAGGCTGAAAGCATCGCTGCTTTCCTCGACGAACTTAAAGTTCGCGGCTATTCGACCAACGATTCGGAAGCAAGAAGAGGCGCGCTGGGCTTGAATCGATCGGAACGCCTGCAAATCGTCAATCATGCGCCTCAAAGCGTCGTCGAGCTGCACACGCTCGTTGAAGAACTGGAAGAGCGTTTTAATCCACATCAAATCGAAGAGCTCATCTCGCTTGTTCAGACGTATCTTCCGATCCAACCTTCTACGCAGATCAATGCTTACGCAGCCGACGGAGCGCAGGATGACCCAGCCGCCATCAACAGTGCTGCACACACATCCGACACGGGAGCACCGGCGCAGATCAGTCAATTCACAGGGCAGGTAGCTGCGGCGGCCGACTTGGGTGCACCTGATCAACAGGGTTTGGCACACATCCCCGAGCCCGATCCAGAGCGACAGGCAGCGGATCTCGACTACGAGGAAGACCCAGAGGTGGAAATGGATGAAGACGACTTTGTGCACGAAGGTTTGGGCGGAGGCGACGTTGAAGATGCCGATGCCGACGATTAGGCCTGCCAAAGGAAAGCGTGGGGAGAGACGCAACGTAGCTATGATATCTGTAATTGTATTCGTACCTGTACTTCTTTGCGAGACAATCTTGCAAGCCGCGATGATGTGTGATGTCACTCAAGGTGGATCCCTCTCACTCTTGGTCCATTTCGTCTCCCTGTAGGATGCAAGAAGAAGGGTGAGCGATAAGCCGGCGCCTCTTTGCGTGGATTGTTGCGAAGCCGTGCTGACTTACATGAAACTCTGCATCCTCCTCTTCCTGGTCCGCGGCAGCAGCAGCCGAGTCGAGACCTGCTTGCTTGAGCGCTTCCTCAGAGCTGTAGTCAAGGGGAGCGTTTCGGCGACGTCCGGTCCATACGATGTTGGAAGTGTCAATCTCGGCGAGCTCCTCTTCGTCCTCGATCAGTTCCGCAAGCTTGGCGCGGGTGTGGCATGGAAAGGCATGTCAGCGGCTAGGCAGGCATTGTATTCACGTGCACCTCGAAGCAGCTTACCTCATCATCGTCAATGGTGTAGTCGTCTTCGCCATCTTCTTCGTCGTCGTCATCGTCAGCGGCGCCGTCGTCGTCATCATTATCTTGGTCTTCTTCTGACGATTAGCAGGTGGTCGCAACAGGTGTCAGCGGGTTTGCGTGGTACCTGAGATGCGCTTGCAGAAATGCTTCTACTTACCCGGTGCGATCGCTCTGGCTTTTCCCTTGCCCTTGTCGAGCGTCGAAGGGTGCTGGGAATCGTTGCCTTCGTCGGCGGGACTGGAGATGGATGCAGTGGTGCTGTCGACGATGGCCATGCTGACCTGTCAGTCAAGCGGCCCTTCCATGGTCTTACATGTACGGCGATTGCTTCGACTTACTTGACTTCGCTCATAACGCCGATGAAGTGTTCAAGGTCGGCTCTCGCTGGTGACGTGACAGAAGGGGTGGTAGTCCAGTTAGCGAGTTCTGCTTTGAAGACTGCTCCACTGCTAGCGCATTCGTGATTTAAAGGTGTGGAAGGAGCAACCAACAGGAAGAACAGAATCCACAGAGGGTCGCTGTCACACACTATTACTATTATTCACCTCTGAACAAGGACGCGTCGCGGCCTCAGACCAACACTTTTTGCTTTTGCTGATGCTTTTTGCCAACGTACCAAGCTCTGCTCGGACTTCGGAGGTGGAGTACGTCGAAACCATCAGAGTCACTTGTGACTGTTGACCTCCATCTCGACTTCCTTCTCGTCCTCCTCTCACCACGAGTACATCCAGTCACCTTGTCTCAGTCCGAGGTCGGGCGGTCAAGCGCCGTCTCAAGATGGTAAACATGTCTCTGCTGCAAAACAACCATCTCAGACCTCCGCTCTAGGAATCATCGTCTGCTCCTGCAATCACAAGTACGGTACAAGCTCGTTTCAATCGATTGCGCGGCATGAAGTCCTCTTCTCTCCAACAAATCTCGGGTAACGATGCGGTCCAACTATATGAATGGGCAGAGCGCAATCCTTCTGCCGTGCTCAAATGCACATGCCAACATGTCCGTCGCATGAAGACGTTACCAGAGCTCTCTTATGCGTTAGGAGGTGAGCACGAAACCCTAGCCTCTTGAGCCTCCTCCATTCATCTTGCCGACCTTGACATTCAATGCTTTTTCCTTCGATGCACTCAGGCCAGACTCTTTTCATGCACTACGAGACACCTGCGCTCGTCGCACAAGTATGCGGAATGGTCGTGGGATCTACTCCAAAGGACGATCAGGTGAGCTACGAAGGTAGGTGAGATCAGACAATTTCGAGGACGGCTGTTTTCAGAACGATCCGATTGACATCCCCGCTTCATCCCCCTCCTTGACCCGCAGTTGACGATGGCACTTCTGTGCTGCGAATCGTTGAGGGTCGCAGGTCTTTTCGCCATAGAGAATCGCGCCCCGAACAGGGGGCCGCTAAATCGAACGCTCCCTGCGGCGTTCCAGAGTGCTACATCATGCCCCCGCAGCCTGAGTCGTCCTCTTCCGCCAACGCGCTGCCGAAGCCACCGCCGCAGGTAATCCGACCTTCGTTGCAGCCTCGCTTCAAGGTTGGACAGATCGTCGCATGTACTGGCAGGATGCAGATCGATCGAGGTGGACAGCGGTACCTGGTTGCTCAACAGATGTGTAGGTTCATCAATATCACTTATCTTGAAGAAAACGTGTAGACTGACAACGCAGACCCTGCCCCATTGCTCGCATCGGTAGCGCTCTGCGACGACATCAACATGGAATGCCACCATCAGCTCGACGTGATCAAGACCGAGATCGAGTCTTATCGCAAGCCGTTCAATTGGAGCCTTGTCAAGCCCGTCAAGGGCGAGGCAAAGGGCGATCAGTTCACTCCACGTCGAGATCTATACAGGAGACCAGCACGATTGCTCAGGTCGGACTTTTCCCCAGACGAGAAGGCACTCTCTGCCACGGCAATGCACGTCGATCCGACGACCCGCAAGTCTGAACATAGACATCGCTTGACGGAACAAGCAGCACGCTCGTTGCTCTCCGGTGACGCCCTCATCTCGTCACCGCCCTCGCTCTCGACTTCAATTTCGGATCCTCTGCCGCCAAACGAGCGTTCCAGGTCGTCTCGATCGTCCGGGTCGACGAGCGCTCGTAAACTTCGATCGCCGGCAAAGATCGCTGATCGCAAACTGACCGAATCCTACTTTCAGCTGCAGACGCAGCAATATATTAGCCAGCACTATCGGTCGCAGCCTTTCGCAATCTCGGATCTTCAGTCTGACGCCACTCTCTCTGCGCTCGCTCAACGTCTTGTTGACATTCGCCTCCGGCATCGTCATGCATCTCGCCTTGTCGGCAGCTCGCGCAGCATGTCGATCGAATCAACCGAGCAGCAGCTAGATAAGATTCGTCGCCTTTTCGAGTGGGCCATTCGCAAGATGATGCACGATGGTTTCATCGTCTTGGCCGACACTGATGCTACGAGACCACCTGCGGCGTCTCGCAGCAGCAATGTCGACACCTCGGAGATGTATCGTCTCGTTACGCCAGAATATCTCTTGCGACCACTGAAAGTCTTGCTTGGTCATAAAGTCGTTTCATCGCCATGCGACGTGGCTGCCCGGGATATAGACGAGCTCACCATGCGTCTGCACATCCTCGACGACCGCTTCCGCAACGTCAATCGCTGTCTCGTTCAAGAGAGTCTTGCCCTCTATCGCGCGCGCTGCACACCCATCGTAATTGAATAGGTCTTCGCCGCCATCATGCCCTGAACTCTCGTTAACTTATGTGAGTCTTCGATCTGAAATGAGGTCTTCCGGGAGGCGTGAGCAGCAGAAGTCTGGAGACGAGCAATCTTCGCGGCTTGAATGAGTCTCATCTGTGGGTCTCCGACGAAAACAAGAGAATCATAAACGATCGATGTATGAGGCCGTGCGGCGCCATTGTTGCTCGTAAGTTAAAATCAGTTGAGTCATCGTTGGTGTTGAAATAGCCATCTCCGCACCGTCTGTGCAGTTAAACGTAACTTAACTATAGACGGACCGTTTCAAAGGACCCAGTATGATTTGCTCTGACTTAAGTTAGTTTTGCGCGTATCGCCTTTTTTCATGAGTTGTCTGTTGTGGGTCTTGTCGTTTGTTGTTTGGTGAGGCTCGAATCAGTCATAATGTTATCGTAAAAACTAGAAAAAGTCGGCCAAGCAGCCACCTAGCGCAGCCACCCCCCCCCTCCCCAGGTGCCACCTCAGAGCAGCCAGCCGCGCAGCCACTCGGGAGCCACCCCGGGTGGCTGCCTGGCCGACTTTTCCTTTTTCACAATCAACTATGAATAAGATGTGAATAGCGCTGCGAACGACTCAAGCGGCGTTGTTGATCTATTTTCTTTCACAAATTCATGATTTGCTATGCCAAAAATGTTGTGCCAAAAAAAGGGCGGCGAGGGGATCATGTCAACTAAGCTAACTAAGTTATGCTGGATCGTAACTTAACTTATTCGAGGAAAAATAAAAGAAGAGGTAAAGTTATCGTTAAAAAGTCGGCCGCGCGGCCACCTCAGCAGCCACCCCCAAAATGGTGGCTGCGCTGGGTCGCTGCTCAGGAAGCCACCTGTAGTGCCTCATCATGAGTGGCTGCTTGAGGAGCCACCCGGGGTTGTTTGCGATGGGTGGCTGCGCATGTCCTGGCTCAACGACCCATCTGGAGACATATCGTGAAGAAAGGAAAAAATCGGCCGACCCCGGGTGGCTGCTCGGACGGCTACTCTGAGGAGGCATCTGGGGGGTGGCTGCTCAGGTGGCTGCTTGGCCGGCCATTTCCTATGTTAACTTACGATATGTTAACTTGACTTAACGTTAAGTTATGATTTTCTAGGGTAAAAAAGCGAAATGTCAACCGCGAAGCCACCCCAGCAGCCACCCAGGGTGCGTCTTTGAGCAGCCACCCTCCCGCAGCCACCCCGGGTGGGTCTTTGAGCAGCCACCTTGAGCAGCCACCCCGGGTGGCTTCGTTGAGCAGCCAACCTAGCAACCACCCCGGGTGGCTTCTGTGAGCAGCCACCCAAGGAAGCACAACCGAATGGGTGGCTGCTCAAGGTGGCTGCTCAAGAAGGCACCCGGGGTGGCTCCTAGGGTGGCTGCGCGGCCGACTTTTTTCTTTTTTCACATTATGAATGCACAACCATCGTCATTTTCGGGCGGATCGCTGTTGTCGATTCGCGTTTCAGGGTCCATCTCAGGGTTGTGCACTAGCCAGGCAGGTCGAGGTGCAGGCGGGCATTGATGCCTCCACACGCATTGCGGCGCGCTCCGACCGCGACCGCATCTGGAGCAAAGGATCTAGGAATCAGAGGGGTCCTGTATCTTCTTCCCGACCTCCACCATATCAGTTGCTGTTGCGGGATCGACTGCGCCGCTGGACATCAATGGACAAGATCGAGGTCAACGAGCGTCCGCCCGGGCGGTGCCACATGAGAGGCAACTGCGGCAAGAAGAGCGTCTTCGCCCCGGAGCTGCCGTGCTCGGTCGACGAAAAGGCATCTACTCCGAGCGGGGCCGCCTTTCGAGATGTTCTGGTCGCTACATGCGGACCTGACTTTGCGGAAGGTCCCGTCTGCTGTACTCAAGCTCAGGTGGAGAATCTCTCTGCCAACTTGCAGCAAGCCGAACCTTTGATCTCTTCCTGCCCCGCTTGCCGCAACAACTTTCGGTCGCTCTTTTGCTCCTTCACCTGCTCACCGAACCAATCGCAGTACGTCGACGTCGTCGAGACACAGCAAGTCACAGGAGGCGACGGAAAGCCTTCGGAAGCTGTCAAGACAGTAGAATACTTCATCGATGCCGAATGGAAGCAAAGGTTCTTTGACAGCTGCAAGAACGTCAAGTTCGGGGCTAGCAATGGATTCGCCATGGACTTGATCGGCGGCGGCGCTCAAACTCCAAACGCTTTCCTCAAGTTTCTTGGCGATGAGAAGCCACTGCTTGGTAGTCCCTTCCAGATCAACTTTCCCGACCGAGTTTCGGATCCAACAGCGGAATGGACACAAGCGACCGCAACGCGTCTTCGCAACGACTCACTGGCACCACCGATCCCCTTCGACCGCAATGCGAGACAATGTAGCGATCCTGATCTCTTGTCACGCTGCGCTTGCGTCGATTGTCCAGAAACATGCACAGCGCTACCAGAGCTGCCACCATCCAACCATCAAGGCTCATCCTGTTCAGTAGGATTCATCTCATGCTTTACCTTCTCGGCCATCCTTCTCTACTTGCTGCTAGTCCTGCTCGTTTGGTTCTGGCGACCGATCAGCAAGCTCGTACGTGGCCGACAGGGCGCCATCGCATTGCCGTATCGCACAAGTGGTCTCAGCCTCTTCAGTCAGTCCAGCGGTTTCGAGCGTGTGCGTATGGATTCTGAGGACTCTCTAGACGGCGTCGAAAGCAGATCACCTCCATTCCAACGAGAGACGGGCAATCTTGTGGGAGCTCGAGGGCTCGGTCACTTTGGGGAAGAAAGCTCTGCAAGTTCCGCCCCGGATGGAACGTATCGCGGCATCGGGCTGGAGCGTAACGACAATCTCTCGGCACTAGGAGCTCTCCAGCCACGCAAATATGCCCTCAATCAGCTGTTGACCCGTTCCTTCTATCGACTCGGTCTTATGTGTGCAACTCATCCTTGGCTCACCTTCGTCTCAGCGGCCATCTTCGTAGGCGTTGCCAACATCGGCTGGAAAAACTTCGAAGTCGAAGTGGATCCAGTCCGCCTTTGGGTAGCGCCCGGCTCGACGGCCAAGATGCAAAAGGACATCTTTGACGAGGAGTTCGGGCCTTTCTATCGGCCGCAGCAAGTCTTCCTCATGGATCAACACTCATACGAAGACCTGACCACGCTGAGACGCAACGCGTCTGACCCACAGATGGCGTCTCTCCCCCCTGCATTGTCTTGGGACCGCCTGCTGTGGCTGGCCGATCTGGAGAAGGAAGTCCGCGAACTCAGATCACCTTCCGGTATCGCTCTGCAGGACGTCTGCCTGGCACCCGCAGGCCCCGGCACACCCTGCGTGGTTCAAAGCATTCTCGGCTACTTTCAGGACGATCCTCTTGGGAATGGAATTGACGCAGGTAGCTGGGAAGAAGCGCTTGACCAATGCGGCAACAATCCTGTCGAATGTCTGCCGTCGTTTGGACAGCCGCTCAAGCCGAACATTGTACTTGGCGGAGTACCTCAAGGTGCTCCAGCGAGTCATGCACGATCTGCTGTTGTGACATATGTCCTGAACAACAGCCTGAATGGGACCTTGCTGAAAGCGGCCGAAGAGTGGGAGCGGGAGCTGCTCGGCCTTCTTCAGCGGGTGGCCGCTACATCGTCGAAAGACTCACAGGCGAAGGACCTGACGTCAGAGCTTCATCCCCTCGCTGTGCGACGTCAAGATTTGGGCATACAGATAGCCTTCAGCACCGGAGTCAGCCTTGAGACCGAGATCGGAAGCAGCAGCAACACCGACGTTGGTATCGTCATCTTGTCGTATTTGACCATGTTTATCTACGTCGCACTCACGCTTGGTGGGAAAAGCGATGCCGGATCCGAAGCAACTGACGATCAAGAACGAGACTCGCCGATTGTAGAACCAGGATCGTATCCGCGAATCAATGCAGGGTCAGCGTACTCGCCAGGCGGCAGGTCTAGACTTATACAAACCATTCTGCGCCGAGCACGGTCCTTTGTCAGTGCCCACTGCGTCTCTTCCAAATTCACGTTGGGGCTCTTTGGTATCGTCATTGTGCTCTGCTCGGTCTCATGCGCAGTCGGAATTTTCAGCACGTTTGGAGTGAAAGTCACGCTGGTCATCGCCGAAGTGATCCCTTTCATGCTGCTCGCTGTGGGTGTCGACAACATCTTCTTGCTCTGCAATGAGATGGACCGCCAAGCGGTACAGCACACTTCTGCAGAATCCGGCATGTACCGCTCGGCTTCGGATGCGCCGTCGATGGGCGCCTCGAGCCACCAGCCGTTCTCCTCTGTGGATGAAGTGGAAGGTCGAGGCGATCTCTTCATGGACGCAAGCGTCTCAGGAACCTCACCGGCGCGCGTGTCGGTCGAAGAGCGGGCAGCGCGCTGCCTTGCACGCGTCGGTCCTTCGATTCTCCTCAGTGCAACAACGCAGATTGTGGCATTCTTGCTCGGTGCTATTGTCCCCATGCCCGCCGTTCGCAACTTTGCGCTATATGCTGCAGGGAGTATGTTGATCGTTGCGACACTGCATTGTACTGTCTTCATCGCAGCTATGACGCTGGACGTGCATCGCGTGGAGAGCGGACGCATTGACTGTGTGCCCTGCTTCCAGGCCGCTCCTCGCCAACATCAAATTCAGCTGCTCACGGACGCGGGATCTGGAGTCAAAGAGGGAAGGCTCGACTCTTTCATTCGCTACCGCTTCGCACCCACATTGCTTCGATCCAACGTTAAGCGATCGGTCGTCGCAGCCTTTGGCGCTGTTGCTGTCATCAGCTGCATTGGGGTGCGGAGAATAGAGATGGGTCTCGATCAACGCCTCGCACTTCCTAGCACGTCCTACTTGAGGCCGTACTTTGATTCAATTGATGTCTTCCTCGATGTGGGACCTCCCCTGTATTTCGTTGCGACAGGCGAGGAAGTCTCTGAGCGGCAAGGGCAGAGAGATCTCTGTGGAAGATTCACCACGTGCGAGCCTCTGTCACTTGCCAACACTCTCGAGGGAGAACGTCAAAGACCCCAAGTGTCTTGGATTGCGGAGCCAGCCAGCAGCTGGATCGACGATTTCCTCCAGTGGCTCAACCCGATCCTCGACGGCTGCTGCCGCGTTAAGATCTCGGATCCTACTGTCTTCTGCAGCCCTCGCGACAGTCCTTTCTCCTGCCAGCCATGCTTCGAGGGTCGAGATCCCCCGTGGAATATCACTATGGATGGCCTTCCCGAAGGCCAAGAATTCTACCGCTATTTAAAGAAGTGGCTCGAAAGCCCGACTGACCAAGAGTGTCCGCTCGGCGGACAAGCCGCTTATTCTTCGGCGCTCAGCATCGTTACGGATCCAAGGACCGGCAAAGATAGCGTGCGATCGTCGCACTTCCGCACCTATTTTGCGCCGCTGAGATCGCAGTCGGACTTCATCAGCGCAATGGAGCAATCGCAACGTGTCTCCACAGACATCTCTGAACGCGTCGGCTACCGAGTCTTCCCCTACAGTCTCTTCTTCATCTTCTTCGAGCAATACACGTACCTACTCTCGATGGCGGTGCAGGTGCTTGGATCAGCTGCTGTCGCCATTTTTGCCATCAACACGGTGCTGCTGGGCAGCTGGCGAACGGGGGCAGTTGTTACGATCAGCGTAGCGAGCGCCGTCTTTCTGGTGGCCGGTGCCATGGGCTTCTGGGGCATCCAGTTTAATGCACTGACTCTGGTCAATCTCAGTGTGTGCGCAGCCATCGGCGTCGAGTTTTGCGCTCACATCGCTCGTGCGTTCATGCGGGCTCCAGGCGCTCTTCCACGCTCGCATCCCATGTCGCAGAAGGAACGCGACGAGAGAGCCTGGCTTGCCTTGACAGATGTGGGCGGTGCCGTTGTCAACGGCATTTTCTCAACGAAACTCATCGGCGTCGGTGTGCTGATCTTCACGAAATCGGATCTGCTCAAACTCTACTACGCTAAGACCTGGCTTTGCCTAATCATTGGCGGACTTCTGCACGGCCTGATTCTTCTGCCGGTGCTGCTCAGCTGGCTCGGCGGCCGAGGATGGTCGAGCGGCGAGGACGAATCAGATGTCAAGCGGCGCCTGAATCGAGCCGGATCCGAGTACCGACCCATCTTGACCACGGGACCCGATGGTAGTGACGACGACGAGAATTTGTGAGCGTGGAAAGGATGGTTGTTGCAATCAATTTCTTTTCTTCCTTCGCTTCAATCACTGAATCGGGAACAAGTCAACAGCGTGGCTGCCAGATTCTGCCGGATGATCACTGAAAGGTGTGCGTGCGGAAACGTAGCTCATGACGAATTTCGATGCCTCGTCCAGTGTCATGCACTGCGCACTAAGACGCCAAGCCCTCTTGGGCGCTTGCAGAGCGAGCCACTGAGCCAGCAGGGATGCCATTTTAGCAGCACAAACACAGCAAGACGAGGCAGGGAGCGTCCTGATTCATGATTGCAGAAAGCTCGTCTGAGGGATGTCAGCCTGCATCGAGCATGCCGAAGGTGCTGCGTGTCGGGTAGTCTCTATGTCGCATTCATCTTGCGCCTCTCTCCTTGCAGCTGAGATGGAAAAATAAGCAGGATGGCGTCAGTGCCGGTAAGAAGGTGAGCCTGCGAGCTTAGCCTGTTGAACTGGGGCGGGATGAGTAACTCACGACCTTGGTAACGCGATGCCAGCTATTCGCTTTAGATTGTGCACCGTCCGGCACGGTACCTTTGTTGGTACCGTCGATGAAGGATTGAAGCTGCTCTTGTGTGTAGCCAGGGACATTTGTAGAAGCTGGATCGTAGCCGGGACCTGAAATGACGACCTCTTCCATGACGATGATATGCGATTCGTGCCATCGACACGGCAAACTGGAATGAACCCAAATGGTCAGAAAAAGCACTGTCAGCATCTCTACACGGTTGCAGCAAAGACACACGAGCCGATCACTTACGTCTTACTCAATGCGTCAAATATCTGCTGACCTAGCTGTGACACATCCTTGCCTGTGCGTGCGACCTTTGTCAGACTCTGCTTGACGGCGTCTGCCTCTCTCAACTGGGCTGCCTTGAGCGAGACAGGGTAGATTTGCGTGAGACCGTCGGCCTGCGATTTGGCGGCAGGGGCAGCGCCGTTGGAGGCCACGGAAGGCTGTTGGACGAACTCAATCTTCTTGACTTCCGAAACCTTGACGATGGTGAAACCGATAGCGTTGGAAGGCTGTGCGAAGCGATTGCGAGACGTTTGCGAAACTTGAGCCACCGAAGCTGCAGCCGCAGGGGCCGAAGAAAGATGCAAAGGAAGCGGAGAGCTTTCGCATTCGAGACCCACGACACCGAGAGTAGGGTCGTACGCCCACAATTTACCGGACAAGGTCCGAGTCTGCTTGTCGCCAACGGTCAAAGTAACCTGAGACCCGAGCAGTTTTGCAATGTTGGAAAGTTGATTCGCAGGTGTAGTGGCTGCATTGCTTCGGCCTGTCGAAGAAGCCGAACTCGCTGCTGGCTGCGCTGCCATGTCGGATGAGCGTGAGAAGTCGTGTGACGGCACCTGAAGAAAGCAAGGGTGACCAGGAAACAATAAGATGTCGAGAGAAGCAGCGAGATCATTTCTCCACGCAAGGTGCTCCGTTGGCCGCTCCGAGCACCAAAGTCGAAATGCGAATCCAATGCGAATTTGCCGACGCGAATCGGCTTCTCCGCGCTTTTTCCTTTCGGAATATCCTGGCTGAGCAGCAAAGACTCTTCAATTGTTTGCATCCTTTACTCCTGTACCGTCATCCTCGTCGACGCTGGGCCAGAGCTTGCTCATGATGCCTTCATCCTCGTCAAGGCCGAGCGAAGATTGCGCAGACTCTAGCTCTTCGCGCCGCGACCGAGACACATCGGACCACAAGCGACGTCATCCGACGAACGCAGACGACGGCCACCACCGCCATAGCCAAGATAGAGACCGTTCCTCCGACCGACGAAAACGACATCGCGAAGAACAAGATAGCAGACGATCTTATAGTTCCAGATCTCACCGGGACAGCACCCGAAGAGACCGTTCGGACCGGGAACATCGTCACGGAGAAAGAGACGGTCAGCATGCCAGCTCCGGCAGATCTAGACATGATCGCGACAAAGTGCATCGGAGCGATCGTTCGTCCAAACGTCGCGAAACATCCGAGGAGCGTCGTATACGGAAAGCAGCCAGAAGATCTGAAAAGATGAAAGAGCTGGAGGACACCTTTCTCGAGGAAGAGCGAGGGGCAGCCGAACGTACGGCAGTTGCAGAACTCATGATGTACTCTGCCGAGGACAATCCCTTCAACGATCCTACTCTGGGACACAAATTCAAGTGGGGAAAGAAAGAAGAAAAGGAGCGCAAACAAGGTCTCACCCCTGACGAGGCGGAGAAAAGAGATGCCCAACGCAGACAGGAGGCCATGGCCGAGATCGAGAAACTCAATGCCAAGCGCGCCGAGCGTGAAAAGCAAGCCGCTTTGCGCGAAGAGGAAGAGGCGAGAATGGCCCGCCTAGCAGAGTCGGCTCAGATGGCAAGCTGGGTGGCTAAGGAAGACGATTTCCATCTCGAGCAAGCGCAACGTCGAGCTGTGATCCGTGTCAAGGAGAACCGGGCCAAGCCCATCGACCTGCTCAGCATCAATCTCAAATGGGCCGATTCGAGCATCGTAGCTGACCAGGCGGAAAGCAAGCAGGACGACGATGACGACGAAGCAGGACTTGAGATCGATCTCGACGAGCCATACACATTATTCGAGGATCTCGCCCTGGAGGAAACGCAAGAGCTGCACCAGGACATTCAGATGTATCTCGAGCTCGAGAAAAACGACTCCAACCTGGACTTTTGGCGATCAATGCTCATCGTCTGCGATGACAAGCTCGAAGAGCTTCATGAGGAACAAGGCTGTGCCGGACAGGCCGGCCAGTCCCCTCATCATGCTCGACAGGATCCGGAGGAGCGCGGTCGCATCAACAAGATGCTTTCGTCCAAATCGATAGACGAGTTACAGCAACTCCAAGATCAGGTGCGCTCCAAGCTTGCTTCCGGAGAACCGATTGACGTCGAGTACTGGGAAAGAGTGCTGAAAGCGATCGTAGTGTGGCGCGCTAGAGCGCGCCTACGCGATATGCATGAGGCTGTTCTGTCCAATCGACTTGAGTATCTCCGACGTAAGCAACGCGACGAAGCGACGCGACACCAACACGAACTTCTCCTTCAGGCCGGTGACGAGTCAGACGAAGGAGGAGAGGATGCTCTCGACGACAGGGAAGCCGTCGACAGACCTGCAGTTGACGAGGAGGAAGCGATGCTGGAAGCACTTTTTGATCCGGAAGAGATGGAGCCAGCGCCTGTCGATGCGTCGAGTCTCAGTTACGAAGATCGACGCTTGCCCATCAAGACACTTCGTCAGCATCTTGAAGAAGTTGTTGCCGCTCGACGCCGTGTTACGGGACAGCTTTTCATCCCAAAGGCACGCCAGAATCGGTTCGACGCTGGCTCATCAGAGAATCCCGCCGAGCTGATGTTTATGCAGGAAGCATCTAAGGCCCTTGATGTCGAGGAAGAGGTCATGCAAGGCGGCGAGGAAGTGCTCAGCCACCAAACGTACCAGTGGGAAGACAAGTACCGCCCACGCAAACCTCGCTTCTTCAATCGCGTCCACACTGGTTTCGACTGGAACAAGTACAACCAGACGCACTACGATTCGGACAACCCGCCACCGAAAACCGTGCAGGGCTACAAGTTCAATATCTTCTATCCGGATCTCATCGACAAGACGGTGGCACCGACCTACAAAATCATCAAGGAGAAGGGTCAGGACGACACGGTACTTTTGCGTTTCAGTGCAGGACCACCGTACGAGGATATTGCATTCAGGATCGTCAATAGGGAATGGGAGTACAGCCACAAAAGGGGCTTCAGAAACAGCTTCGATAGAGGAGTGCTGCAGTTGCACTTCAACTTTAAGAGGCTGCGTTATCGCAAGTAGAAGATGGTCGACTTTGCACACGACCGATTCGTACGATGCAGATGTCGTCGTCGTTGCCTTGATGGACAAGAAGCTCAGCAGCTGGTGCTGCAACGATCGACAGATTGCAATTTCTTTTTAAAGCTCGCTCGCGTGAAATGACTTGAACGAGATGATCTGTGCGATTGTGCAGCTCGTCAGTGGTACTTCCACAAGGAAACCTTGCCATTCCTTCCTCCAGCAGCCAAGATGAGCTGCTTTTTAGACTGCTGCCGGTCGTCGCCGTTGTTGTCGTAGTTGTCGTTGTTGTCGTTGTTGTCGTCGTCGTCGTCCTCATCATCATCTCCCGAGTCATTCTCGTCGTCTTGGATCTGAATTTTCGCATAAGCGAAAGCAAGGCATTCAACCGTATCTCGGTGGTAGTCGAGTGAACCTAGCCTCGACATATCTGATGCCGAGTAGACAGTGATCCTGTTCGCCAAAGGGAAGGCAAGGAGTGAATGATTGCGCGGGATGTGGCTAGTCAGTATGTTGCATAACAGAATCACGGATGAAAGTAGGTCGGGAAGGAAAAACTCACGATCCGTCCCAAGCTCCCACAGCGAAAGTCTTGCCGTCTGGTGCAATCACGGTACTTGAGTGACCCGGTGTTTTCGTCTGCGATAACCTCGCTTCGCCCGTCTCCAAGTCGAGGCGAGCGATGCGATCGTCTGCGCCAACGGTGATACCAAAATCCTGCTTCTTCGAGATGGAGATCGCCATGATCGATTCGCTATGGCATCTGCTCTGCCAGGACAGTTGACCGTCGTGTAGGTTCCATTTTTTGACGTAGCCATCCTCGTACCCAGCGATGAGATCTCGGTCGTTTAGCAGATGAAGAGACATGACGATGGGTAAACGACTGCCAGGAGCAGACTTGATGTCGGGTCGACCAACTGCTTCGTACATTCGTGAGCCCGTCTCGAGGTTCAGGACGTCGATGTATGCTGCGTCGAGGGCGTTTGGTACGGCGATCTGGCTGTGCAAGAGAGAACATTTGGCAAAGTTGAGTGCGTTGACGCCGATATTACGAATAAGCTCCGGTGTTGGTGTGGAGGATGTCGAATGACCAGAGCCTGCGCCATGGCTGCCGCTGATCACAGCCCCACTTCCGATCGCATCGAAAGACGAAGGCAGTTTCCACAGCTTTAGGCAATTATCTCTTGCATGAGTCACCACTTGATGCCGATCCACAACGATGACTGTCAAAATGGAATCTGAATGGGCCTTCCAACTAATCTTTGGTCTCAAAGTGGCAGGATCGACCAGCGACACCGTACCCGACTCGTCACCGACCGCAAGACGCTCATCGGCGAAACACAGGGAACGGATGGATGTGGAGCCGTGATGGCGCAAGATCCAGTAAGGTCTAGGGTTCATCGCATTGTGCGTAGGGTGCGTGTGTCTATGATCGTGTGTCGTTTGCAGGAAAGAAAGAACGATCCAGAAGATTTGGCGAGAAGAGGTTACTGTATTGCAGGACCCTGCGCACAGACTTTCTCAGTCGTTCGACCAAAAAAGAAACAAATCCAAAATGTCAAAGAAAAGCCTCCACAAAAAGCATATTCTGGAAAATGTCAAACAGCGAGCGCGGCGATATCAACATTACGGATCGATGGCGGCGGTCAACGGCCGTACTCCTCGGCCCGGAACATAAACGTCGAAGAAGTCTCTGATCATGCCAGTCAATGTAGCCTTCCGACCTGCATCTCCGGGAGATTAGGGTCGGCGTGCAACGAAAAGTACAAATAAGCTTTGAACGAGAACGCCAAGCAAAGTATTCCTACCTTCCAACGCAAAAGCAACATTCGAACAGCACACCGGAATCGAAAGTCGCTTCGAAACGTAGAGATCAAAGTTCAGAGCATCGCTGTGCCCCCGAAAGCGACTGAGGAATCAGCAAGATGGCCTCTCTGCGTCCGAGGGTGGTGCCATCGCAGCTGAGCGAAGCTCAAGCCCGAGCTGTGCTGCATACCATCTCGTATCCAGGATTCGAGGACGAAAAAGTGAGTCAGAGTCATGGCCTCTCAAATTTGATTGCGATGATGCTGTTGTACTGACTCGAGCCTGCTTTAATCCGATAGATATCGTATCAAGTCGAGCTTCCTCCCCCCACACTATCGACGCTCAGCAAACTTCAGATCCACTTTTTGATCACATTTCCGTTCGAAGCTCTCTCCATGAATTACGAGCCAGGCGGAAGGATGGAATCCGCACTCTCCCACATCTATTCTCGCTTTGTCGAAAAACGTCTCGGAGGAGGCTACTGTATGCAAGTCAATCGGCTGTATCGCGAGATGCTTTCCTTTCTTCAATTCCGCTACATTGGTGTACTGGGTCGTGTCTATTCACCCATCTCAGATGATTGGAGTGGTCTTACACATACCGCCACTCTGATGTACCTTCCATCCCATATCCCGTCGGACCAAGGAAGAAAAGTCTACTATCTCTCCGATGTAGGATTTGGAAGTAGTCCTCACCGACCGATTCTGCTTCGGGATGGTTGGAAGGAACTTGGGCGTGGACACGACGCATTTCGTCTGATCAAAAGGGATTTACAGTCCCAATCAACCCTCGAAGAAGACTCCTCAGACGAGAATCAAATAGACGAGGAAGTCAAAGCTGTGGCGGCAAATCAAAGCATATGGATCTTGCAGAATCAAAAGAATGGAAGCATCCAATGGGACAATTGCTATGCTTTCTCTCCAACGGAATGCTTTGAACCCGACTACCACGCTTCCAACAAAGCTACGAGTCATGCCGAAGCCAGACCTTTCGCAACAATGATTCTGGTCGTTCGATATCTGCTCAACTCGAGATTGCTCGAGAATTCGGAAAAGTTGCTGGCTCAGGACGATCTGGAAAAGGACCTGTATCCATATCATCCAAATGTGGTGGAACAGAGGATGATTGTGGACGATAAGTACATTGTCAAGATTGGAGATCAGCAGGTGGTGAACCGGACGATAGATTCAGAGGAAGAGAGGATCGACTTGCTGAAGCGAGAATTTGGACTGCTGCAACATGTCACCATGGAAGAGGCGCTCAAGGAAATCAGTGACAAGCCGTCAAGGTTGAAGCCGAAACCAAAGCAGGAGGAGCAGAATGCCAAGGTCAATGGGAACGGAATTGCTTCGCATTGAGATCTTTGCTTTCATAGACCATGGACGTGCAATCGGAATCAAAGCGAAATTTTTTCAGCAATCATCACTCGAAAAGGTCGACTGCGCTCATCCATCTGTGACAAGGACGTGAGTTCAGGCTGCAAAGCAAAGTTGACAAATCGGCGGGTTCACCAGGTGTGCCTCTGATTCACATCTGCAGCAGACCTTTCCCTTGACAGAGATCACAATGCTGCTCGTCCCAAGGACCTCGTTCCGAATCTGTTCTCCGAATGATTGATTGCAAATGACAGAAACGTACTTCTAGCGACGTCGAAGCTCTTACTTCCAACCAGCGCCGCTGACTCTGGTCCCACCTCTACTCATCACCGGCAACAATCCCATACTCCTTGCTCTTCTCACCGCTTTGCCGACCAATCTTTGACTTTTCCTGGTCAAGCCCGTGCTAGCTCTTGGCATGATCTTGCCCATCTCGGTCACGTAGTTGGCCAAGATGGCAGCATTTTTGTAAGAGTCGTCGTGCAACGTTGGTTTTCCGGGATTCAACCCGTTGATGTGAATCAAATCCTGCTTGACAGCTTCGGCTTTCGTGGGACCCAGCAATGGACGTGCTAGTCGATTAGGTCGCTGGGTGATGGAGTCGTAAGTCAGGGTCGTGGGGTTGTAGTAGTGACCGTTCATGAATGCTCGTCCTGACACCGTTTGACGTTCCTTTACCGGCGAACGAGGATTGTGGACAGAGTTGGCAGAAAGGGGCGATGAAGCGGAAGCGGCAGCTGCAGCGGCTGCACGAGTACGGGCAAGCTTTTCGATGGATGAAGAGAGTTCATCGAGCGCTGAAGATGCGGTCTTTCCCGAAGATGAAGGGGAGGAAGAGGAAGAAGAAGATGCGATGGCGGCGGTGTTGCTGTACGCTCGGCGCGGAACGCCGAAAGAAGCGACGCTGGTGCTGCTACTTGTCGGAGCAGTAGCGGTGCGCAAGAGGGAAGTGATGCTTGTCGACCTCATGCTGCCAGATAAACGTCCAAGAGAGCTCCGATTATGATGCGGTTGACGATGGTGACGAAAAGGGAGGATTCCAGGTGAGAGGGAGAGCAGATCTTCGAAGCTGCCAAAAAATGCACACATCACGTGCCCTTTCCTCTTCAGCAAACTTGTCGCACGACAAGAATGAATTTCAAAGTTCTCGGCTTTGTAGCAGCATCTTCGTGGACTTGCTCGGTGCTCATCTCTCCACAACACACCACTGGCAAGCATGTAATTGAACGATCTTCCATCTCCGTCTTGTGTATATACATGTGAACAAATTAGCAAGAACAATCTGGGACCGAGAACAAAGATGAGCAATTGATAGCAAGAATCTGTCGCGCACTCTTACTTGCCACTTCCGTCGATACCATTGAGTGCGCCATTGGCTCGCAAGTGGACCATGTTTTGCAAGCTGTATTTACCCTTCCTTCCACGGTCTTCCAGGTTCTTTTGACTCAAGACCAGGTTCAACTGCTCTTTGGCTTCACTGGTCCTACCGGTTCCAGCGTACAGTCGGCCTAATTCGTAGTGGGCGAAGTAGACCAACCAGTGGTCGAGCTTCAATTGGTGACCGTGTTCCAAGACGGTCTTGAAGCTAATCTCTGCCTGCTGTGCTGCTTCCTTCTCCGGAATGGGCGATTCTTTCGGTCGGACCTTCGAATGAGCTTCGGGACAAGCAATAAACTTGAGACACACTCCTCGAAGGAAGTGAGCCAAGCACAAGTCGTCGTAGTACTCTTCCCCAGAATAGTACTGCGATGGATCCTCGACGTCATGCAAATCGGCCAGAGCTTCACTGACCATCACCAACGCTTCATCGCACAGAATGTAACGAGGTGCGTTGGAAAGGCAGTGGTAGACATAGGCGAACTCCAGTCCCGGCAAAAGCAAACGTCCGTAGGTAGTGAACTTCTTCGACTTGCGCGCGACGAATTTCTCCATCGGGATCGACTTTCCAGCAATCTTTTGCGTAAGCGTAGGAACCTTCCGGAAGATCTCGGCGGCCTGATCCATTCCACGTCGATCACCGTTTTGCGAAGCCGACTCGTAGAGGTTGGATGCACGACCGTAATTGTAGACGGCTTTGGACCAGTTGTTCTCCTCGGCAAGGATGGAGAACTGCTCGTAGGCGTCCCTCCACTTGGTAAGCGACATGTTGCAGAGCGAAAGATCCCAGATGCAGATGTGCTTGAGCTGGACGTACTCCTTTTGAACGTCGCGAGCCGTCTCGAATTGTGTGATGGCCTTTTCGGCAAGCGCTTGGGTCGAGTAGAGTCGTCCTGAGAAGTAGAGGAAGAAGACGCCCTCGGGATATCGTCGCAAGTTGTAGTGAAGCACTTTGTCGGCAAATTCGATATCGACGCCATTCACCGGAATGAAGGTCGAAATCACCAGGTGATAGGCAAGCATCGACATGTCGCAAATCTGTCGGCGTACGCCTTCCTCTTTGACCGACATGCCCGGTTTGGTCTGTCGCGGGTCGGCGCTCCACTTACCCGCCTTGCTGAGCGTCTTCATGGCCCATGCCGTATCGCCAGTGTAGCCAAAGACCTCCATGATCTTTAGCACTTTACCGGGCACAAGGCCCAGGATCATGCTGATCAAACCGTTACCGAGATAAACACCACTCTTGAAGTCCTCGTCGAGATGCTCGCCCTTTTCGGCGGACCAGTCGACGTACTTCTGGAGCGACCTATAGATACCATAGGCATTTCGCATGTTGAGGGCCTCTGAGACGAAGGCGAAAAAGTCACCAGCATAGGCAATACCCAGCACGGCCTTGAGGAGCACCGCTTCGGCGTACACCAGCTCGGCATGCCTCTGCACCTCGTCCATCTGCGACAAAGCGCTAGGGCTCTGGCCTGTACCCCTGACAAAACGACCAAAGTTGGAAACGGCTGACGAAGGCTTCCTGAGCAGGTTGGCAATGGTCAAGGCGTCTTTGCAAAGCGAGATAGCAATTGCAAGATCGGCCGGCTCGAAAGTCATGAAACCCTTGATGGTTGCAATAAGCGCATAGCCGAGTGCGTAGTAGAGACGGCTGTCGGCGTACTCCTCAATGATGCGTTCTGCCTCGATCATGCGCGAGTTGAGGAAGAGATTGAGCGCTTTTCGTGCGACTTCAATATCGGCGCGCAGCTGGTCTGGGCCGATGGCTACGTCAGCGGCGGTCAGCTTGGCCACACGAGCAGCCTTGTCCTTGACGGCTTGCGAGGTGTCGGAGCGAGCACGCGTGTCTGTGACGTTGCCGGCAACGGCAGAGTCGACAGCGGGACCGGCACGACGGTTTGCACCGGCAGTGCCCTTGGGCTTGTAGGTGGAAGTAGCATCGCCGTTAGGGGCCTTACGACCAGAGGAGCCGGACTTGTTGCGGCGATGGCGGGCGGCAGCACCTGCACCGACCAGAGCGGCAGCACCTCCGGCTGCAGCACCCCGGTGGTGATGGTGATCGTCGTCCTCCTCCTCGCCTTCCGAGATGTCGGCAAGAGGAGCATCGTGGAAGGCGTCGTCGTCCGAGCTTTCTTCTTCGGACTCTTCGTCGGATTCTTCCTGAGACTCGCTAGCCTCGTCTTCTTCCTCGCTGGATGCAACAGCAGCGGCAGCAGCACCTTGGCGGCCCTTGGCAGGAGGGGAGTTACGCTGAGGGGGCGCTTCCTCTTGTTCTGATTCGTCGTGCTCGCTATCGCTGTTTTGAGCGGCAGAAGCGACACCGTTGGGCCTGGGGCTGGCCTCGTCGTCGTCGTCCTGGCCACGAAGGCTGCGAGAAGATTTCCTGCGAGCGAGGCCCATAATGGCGGCGCCTCCAGCACCTGCAGCACCGGTCATCTTGGCGGTGGTAGAAGAAAGAAAGCCGCCTTTCTTGGCGCTGGAATCTTGGGTGGTATCCTTGTAACTGATAGGAGGCTCGGATGCGCCTCGAGATCGACCCTTGGGAGCACTGACCGAGCTTCTGGATCGAGCGCGGGCCAAAAGGCCGTCTGCTTTCGAGTAAGGGTCGGAAGCGGGGCTCATGGGCGCACCGTCGCCATCGCCATTAGGTTGGTCGTCAGACTGAGATCGGACGCCAGTGCTCTGACTCGCAGATCTGCTGAACTTTCTGGTGCGGGCCGAACCGACGGAGCCATTGGTGGGGGCACCGATGGACTTGTACCCCTCCACGGATGGCTTTGAGCTAGTCGGATAGGTAGCTGGAACCGGGCTCAGCTCTTCAGGCTCGTCGTATACACCGTTACGAATGGAAGTGGAGCTGGAACGGGAGCCGAGAGCAGGCATCTTGAGGCTCATCTTGCGCGAAGCTGTGCTGAATCTTCTCAGGCGGCCGTCGGAGGCAGCGTTGGGATTAGCATTGGAGTTGAAAGACGAGTCAGCCGGGTCGGGGACTGTGAGATTGGTCTGTGATGAGTTGCGGCTACGGTTGCGGATGAGATTAACGAAGCTGTTGCCCGAGGAGCCTCTGCGCGAATCGATGGAACGAGCATCGCTTTGCGAGAGATTGGAGTTGCTCTTCTTGAGGCCGAGACTGGCGGCGGAAAAGGTTCTGGATCGACCGCCGACGCCAGCGCCGGAGATGGCAGGAGCCAGAAATCCACCAGCCTCCTCGGCAGGGGTGGAGGCCGAGTAGGTGCCGTTGGAGATGGCGGATCGACCGGGTGAAGCTTGAGCACGCGAGGCGATGGAGCCGCTTCGAGAAGCACGGCCTTTGACGCTCGGCTTGAGACTAGCAGCGTCGCTATTGGAAGCCTGGCGACGGCGAAGAAGTGCATCCGTGTTGGAAACAGGGATAGGATGAGAGTTGTTGTCGGATGCATCGTCTTGCAAGAGAGAAGCATCGCCGTTGAGGACACCATTGCGTCCGGCGTATTTGGCAGAGTTGAGGTCGATGCCAGCAAGAATGCTCTTGCGACTGCCGGAGAGAGACATGCGAGAGGAAGAATTGTCGTTGTTCATCCTGAGGACGGCGGCGCTGGTCATGGTTGCGGACTAGCAAGCGGCGGGGAAGGGATAGATGAATGCGTTGACTCGCTACTCTGACCTGCCTCTTTGTCGTTGAGGTCTATGATGAAAAGAACGACGGTGGTGAGAGATGACAAGACACAAGCGGATGGGACAGAGGAACGAAGGAGTGGCGGATTCGAAATCCAAGAGGGCGTCGGATTGTGGGGACGTCGAACAAGTCGAATGTCATCAGCTGCCTCTTTCCGTCTACCTCGTTTGTGATTCGTTGGTCCTTTGAGAGTGACAGGGGAGAAGGACGGCAAGCCAGGCCGAGCCGGCCAGACCTGAGCAGTGAGTTGCTGTGCGGGCTAAGGAAATCTGTCTTTCCGTCTATTTGTGGGTGATTTTCGTTGTGCGTCCCTGCGTGCAATCGTAGGTGCGTGCGTGCGTTGCGGAGGGAAGGGCAACGACGAATCAAGAGAGATGACGGAAGAGGATCTCCTAGACTGAATTTGTGCCTGATCAAGGCAACGCCAACTACTGTCCTTGTTCAGTTTTCAAATACAAAAGAGAAAAAAGTGTAGCAAAGATGCGGGCGTCTGTGTGTACAGTTGGGAAGCCAATTTCTAATCAAAAGCGAGTCGGCATCCAAAAAAAGTGTCAGCTGCAACCCGCAAGGTATTAATATTTCGGACGCTGTATGTGTACACTGCGCCTGACCCGGATGGCATTTCGTTCTCCGCTCTCTTGCAACAGGTGGCTTCTGCACGTCATACATCCTTCTCGTTTACGATTCTCACAACGCTGTTTCTCTCGTTATGAAGATTTGCTTGCTTGTCGGCTTGTCGAAGAAGTTGGCATTGTAGCATGGAGGACGAACTCCAACAAAACAAATCATCCACACTATCATCAACGTGGACAGCGTGCTTGGAGGGCAGAAAGCAGCCGTGGCTCAGAAGCAGAGCAAAGGTGTGTAATATTTTGCATCTCTCGATTCGTGGGGGAAACAAGCGTTGTTTCGCGTAAATTGCAGCTGGAGCCACCAATCATTTATCACTCACAGCAAGAAGCAGGAAAGGTGACCGCCGCTTGATTTCCCTTGTTATTTTCTCTGGCGGTAAACCTCGCTTCAGCCGTCTTGCAGCAAGCCGCACTGCGCGCAAGGTCTTTTGGGAGACACTCACCCTTGTACTTTTTCAGACCAGCATCGTAGCCGTAACAAGAATTCAAGTGTGCATAAGTTCCTTTCTCTATGAGTGGCAGCAACTCCACGGCCTGGCGAGCAAGGAAATTCACAACAGAACAACTCTGCGTTGCAAAAGGAGGAAACAGAATGCTGATGCTGCTGATGCTGATGATGATGATATCGACGGTCCATTTGTGCTTTGATGCCTGTATGCGGGCCAGCGAGGGGCAGCCTGTGCTTTGCATTACCCCGCCCCTTCTCACGGGAGTCGAATGTCCAGGCCTGTAGTGAAGGAGGGAGAGAGAGAGGCGTACAGAGAGTGGGTTTGGATTTCAGCACGACTCATTCGCCGACGTTCTGGTTGACAGCAGGGGAAAAAAAAAGCCCCGACGCTTGAACGGAATTTTATTATAAGTTCAAGAAACAATAAAATTAACTTCTCCCCGCAAATATTCGCCTCTTTTTGCATCTGAAAGCTTTCATCCACCAAACCGCCGCTCAAGCAGATTTCGGATCCGGTCCCCCACACTCAACCTCGTCACTTGTTGGCCGGTATATCCTCTTTCCGCCGTTGTGGGGCTCGATCTCGCCTCACCCCACAATACGGTCGAAGAATCACATGCCTGATGGGCACTCCTAATCTTAAGCAGTCAGATATGGTCTGAAGGCAAGCAGGACAATGTACCTCGCTCGCCTTGGTTGAACAAATTCTTGTCAACACGCATCATAATGCACGTCAGCAAAGGCTCTGACCATCGCTCAGAGGTCTCTCGGCGCTCGCTCACAGCCTGATCAAGCTGCAAAGTAGAAGCTGAGAGCTCCAATGACAAACCACTTGTGGAAATGACCGCTATCCAGTGATACTATCTACACAGTAGGAGAGGCCAGATCGAATCCCAGAATGTCCTGCCAATATGTAAGATCGCGAGCATTCAGACACGCTGCGAGACCTTCAATCGAGTTCTTGCCGATATCCGCTGCTAGCGGTACCACGTTGGCAGCACCACTGGTCACAGATGCGGCAGATTCATCATTGACACCCGCTTTCGATGGTGGCATCAGCATGCCTGCACTTCCGAATGAGAGGCTGATATCAGGATTCGTCGAAGCTGGTAATCCAGAAACGCTGCTCGACGGTAAGACGCTGCTACTGCTACTAGTGTTGGTGACACTGCTGCTCCAGGAAGGCGCAACGGAGCTGCTCGACGACCAAGTGGCACCACCGCCGCTCAGATTGAAACTGGACGGCATCGATTGACCGGAATTGTTCGCAGCGTTGACGCCTGGTGATGCGAGGTACGCAGGATGAGGCGCGATTGAGTTGACTGAATTGAACGGCGCGGCACCACCGGCCACGCTGCTGCCATCCTGTGTTTGACCTCCGAACACGTTCGGCGATGTTTGCATCTTGTCAACATCAGCAACGCCGCGCTCGCACGAGGCGCCGCCGAGGAGGCCTAGTGGCGCACTCGAGCGATTCAGCGCGTACTCCGAACGACCTCGTGGCAACGATGGGGCGACCGAATATCGGGCAGTGGCAGAAGCTGCGTCTCTGAAAGTCGGGCTGCCTCCTGTTGCTGCCAAGGAAGATGTGCTTGATCGCTCCGCTGCTGGTCCTGACCCTAGGTGCTGCTGCTGCTGCTGATACGACGAATGTGCGCTAGTCCAGGGCAGTCGACGCGGAGCTGTACCACTGCTGTTGTTACTGGTGCTGTTCGTGTTTCCGGCACCGACACTGCTATCACCGCCACTTGCTTGATCCTCTGAACCACGTTCCCTTGCCCCAAAACTCTTACTCCTATACCTCTCGACATTCGCCGCCAAACTCTTCTTGGCCTTTTCAAAACTCTCGTTCAACCCTGCATCGAAAATGGCGCCCAAGAATCTCACAAAGTAGCCGGGTGCTTCTCGCTCCGTATCCACCACATCGCCCGATGCCAATCTCTGCGGTAGAGAGCACTCCCTCAGCGCCGCACGCAGATACTCGACTCCTGCGATGATGGTAGATGCGTCGAGATGCTCGCGATACAGGTAGAACCACTTGGTCACCTCGCTAGCCGTGATGACGAGGTAGTCGTGGCCTACGCGTACAAGGCCATCTTTGCAGAGATCCTGAACAAATAAGCGCAGGCATCTCATGGCCACATCGACCGTCTGTGCAAACCAAAATGCCGAGCGAGCATTGTCCTGCTGCAGTGCCAAGTCGCTCCGTTTAGTGCGCTGCTGCGATGCGATCTTGGCCGCCCAGTGCCACGTAGACTGGCAGATGTAATAGTCGCGGAATGCATCGAGGTAGGGTAGCTCGACAACGGCTGATTTGTCCATGGGGAAGCGGGGATGATAGACACCGTCTCGAACATCAAAGTATCGATCCCGTAGCGAATCGAGCTGTCCCCGGTAGCGCGCGAAGAAGCCGGCAAAGGAAGTGGCATCCTCGGATCGATTGATCATGTCCAAAAACGGCTCATTCTCGAAGACCATAACGGACATGCCAAGCGACCAGCCAAGCCGAGAATCTACAGGCAGCAGAACATCGCCTCCTTGCTTGACCCAGACGTACGAATCGGGATAATCTTCCACCGGGATGACGCGCGCACGCGGCTTGAGGTTTCGATCATCTCGACGGACCAATTCGTGAATAAGGCAGAGCACGATCCAGGTGCGTTGACGATCACGTTCCTGTCGCCTGCGAAATCGAAGCGTTGCGTAGCTGTCGGATCTGTCACGCTTGACACCCTTAGCCCTGCTCGAAGCGAAACCGGAAGCAGAAGGCTCGGCCGCGTCGATGTTGTCGAAAAGAGCGTGAAGACCGAGCTCGTAGGCGTATCCGATGGCACGAACGGCTTTGCGCAGGATGGTGCGGTCGCCCGGATCCTTCCATGTGATGACGAGGATCAAGGCCTGGATGTGATCCATGGTGCAAATCTCTTCGGCTGCCGCAAGGTTGAGGATGGACTTGGCGATGCGATGACACTGCCGATAATGCTGGGGTATGAAGAAGCGTGATGCAACCGAGAGGATGGTCGAAAATAGGATGGGAGTGTTCTGACGACAATAGTCCATAGTATGCAGGGAGGTATCCAAGAGAGCGAGAGGCGGATTGAGCTCTGCGAAAAAGTATTCAAAGAGCTCGCGAGCTTGGTCCATGGTGATGACATGTTGACGCACTGCATCATCGCGCAGGTCCGCGGCCACCGTGGTCGGAGCCGAGGTGCTAGGCTGAACACGATGCATGCTGCTGCTGGCTTTCGAGTTCCACGGCGAGTTGCGATCCCACGAGCCCTGATCAATCGGGCTAGGACCGTTGCGGTTCGCAGAGGATGATGACGGCAATGACAGTGGTGGAAGGTCGCGGCTGCGATCGTAGTGATACGATTGATTGTGATGCTGCTGCTGCTGCTGGGATTGCTGCTGGGATTGCTGCTGGGATTGCTGGGACTGATCGTTGTACTGCTGTGAAGGCTGCGGTGCAGAGGGACGGGGATGCTGCTTGCGCGGGAAGAGGGAATCTTCAAATGCGGGGATAGGTTGCAAATAGGGGCCAAACCATCTTCCGTGCACCGAGCCTTTGGGGCTTGGAAGCCTGGGCGGTGGATCGTTGGCGTCGAAGCGATTCGAATCCGGCTTCCTGAAGGACGATGAGGCATGATGGTGCTGTAGTGAGCTTAGTGATGTGGAAGGTAGTGGCGACCTGGAAAGCTCTTGCTGCTTGACACGAGCTGGAGAAGTTGCAACCGCCTTTGAGGAGATTGAGCCATCTGCTTCGTCATCTTCGAGTTGGTCCTCTTCGTCTGCTCCCGTGCTGTCGGCTTCGCTTCTTGGCCTTTTCTTGGGTTTTCTGCCTCGATGATGCTCTTTGAATTCGCAGACGAGATCGAGACGGTTGCAGCGTTTGCAGCGATCGTCCTCTGCATTGGCTCTGGAGCACTTTACTTTGATGGCACGACATTTGAGGCAGGCGAGATTGGAGCCGCGCTTCTCTGGCTTTTCGGAATCGAGCAATGCACGACGAACAGGGGTATCGGCACTGTTTCTGGTCATGTCGGAGGGGGAATCTGGATCGGTGGTCGGTGAAGTAGACGCATCGAAGTGCCGATGTTCGAGGATCGGATCGGAGCGTCCGTGAGTTTTGTGGGAGGAAGTGGAAGGATCACGAAAGCTCGAGATACTTTCTGAACGGGTCGGGGAGTCGGACAAAGCGGCAGCGGAGGAAGTAGATAAAGGAGGAGCTGCGGTAGTTTGCTGGGCAGTCGCGGCGGCGGCGGCGGCGGCAGAAGCCTGAACCGCAGCATCGGCCAAGCTGTTCATTTTGGCGTGCTTAGCGTTAAGCGCCCGAGAGACAGTGTGTCAAGGCACAAAAAAGCATGAGGCTGCTAGGGCGGCTCTGGCGGGTCGGTACTAGGTTTCGTAAATGAGGCGAGAGGGAGGCCATGGGTTACGTTTCAGCGGCGTGCATGCATGACGTTGCGCAACGATGAAGCTGTCGAGGGATCAGAAGACTAAGAATCGAGGTGGGTTGACTGGCATGCAGAAGCGGAAAGGCTGAACGGTGTGCCGTTCCTTCGGCGGTGAGGGCTCCTTGATTGACCGACGGCCGACGAGGTCGGAGCGTTTTGGGGATCAGCTGATAGCCTGGATAGAGCGTGCGAGTGGATATTGACTACCGAAGCGGTGGGGCCGGCGTCAGATTGGAGCCGACTTCTGAGACTGTGATGCAATGGGAAGCGGGAGAAAGAGCAAGGTTTGCGTGGGAAGGCACCAAAGGCTCGTTGTACCGGTGAAACGAACGAGATGAAGTAGGCTTTGTGAAGGGTGGTCTTGGTCGTGCTCGAGCGTGTGTATGTGTGGGTGAATGTAGGTGACTCGGGAAGGAAACGAGATCAGGCTTCTGCAGCAGGCTGCAATCCCTGCGAGAATTTGAGGCAAGATAAGGTTGGTCGAAGATGACGGAAAGGAGGCAGAATGGGTGGGCGTTGCAGGATGAAGCTCGAGATGGTTCCTTTCGCCTGTAGCCGCGCTGTAGGTCGAGCTGCTGGATCGAAGGACTAGATGGCAGCTGAGAAATTAGTGCGGTAGGAGTTGATGGCGTGGCTGCTGCAAACCTGTAGGAACAGGGTTGAAAGAAGGTTGACGAGGGCAAGGACTAAGATGGTGGGACAGAAGCAAGAAATGGCCGTTATTACAGACCAAGCTCGAGCGGCTCTTGCGGCTATAGACAATTCTCGACGAAGCCACCAAGCGAAGAAGCTTCAAAGCGCATACACACCTACCTGCTCGCTCACCGTCGCAAAGAGAGAGCAATTGAGTCGACGTCGTGTGAGCCACCCACTCCAGGGAACGGAAGAGGCGATGTAATGTAATCGGTGACAGCTGCTTTGCCGGTGAAAACGCTTTTGAACCGGGAAGTTGTGCAATCTGCAGGACCGGAGCTGTGTTTGCTCTTTTTTTCCCTTTATTAAGTTAACTTTTTTTTCTAGATTGACCGGTGTACGATTTCAATCAACTCCGTTTTGCTCCTTCGTTCGATCTTGTTGCTTTTATCTCGCCGGTCAATCAAGTTGAGGTACTTCAGCTTTCAAGTCTGTTCGCACAACTATGCCGGAATTTCATACACCTCTGTGTGCAATTGCACGACTGTTTTCTGCTCACAGACTGTGTGACAATAGCGGCTGCTTCCGAAGCCATCAAAAATATAAGAAGCATTAATGCGGTCGGCAAGACAAGGAGCGAGACCCTCTTTGGAAGAAAATGAACGTGAGACAGCCACCTGTCGGCCTTTCCTCTGTCCTTTCTTGCCCTCGTCCTTCCGAACCGTTAAACGCGGGGTTGAAATGCATTCTCGAAAAGAAAAGGGGGGGGGGAAGGAAAGAAAAATCCAGCCGAGCGTGTACGTAAAATCTGCTCTTCTCGCATCGGTCTCGCTTTCACCCGTCTCTCGTCTGACCTGCATTTTGAAAATTAGTGACCGGCCCCCACCATCGGCCAGCTTCCGAGTTTTTCTCTCTCACCTTCGCTGCCCCCTCACCTTTTTCAGACTGATCCTTTGTCGATTATTTCTCGATTCTTTTGGCCGGCAATTCGCGGAAGAGGCAGGGAGAAAGAGAAAACGAGTGTCTGCGGGCGAGTCCCGATACAAGTTCCGAGGAAACCATGTCCGTTCTCTCTGGCATCTTGACCGGCACTGCCTTCGCATCGGACCAACCGGTCACTCGCTCTTTCGTCCCGATCTTCCGACTGCGGTACGTTGTTTCCTCATCGAGTCTCAATTGGATCGATCTGAGTGCACAGAGACGCACGGATGGTTCAGATATTGTTCAATTCGAGCAAATGGATCAAGCGGAAGCCATTAAAGAAATGAATGCGAGCAAGTAGTATAAAATGGCGCAAGTAAGTGATCAGATGGAATGCAAAAATCAAAGGCGGCGCAGGCACTGCTATCCCTGATACGCTTGAGCAGCATCCCAGATTTGGGGCTCGTTGCTGAGACCAGCAGGGTCATCGACTGCAGCCGCCGCGGAACCCGATAGAGGGCGATCAAAGTTGATCGCAGAGGACACCAATTGACCGTCGGCACCGAACAACGATCTTTCTTCCGCCGTCGCCACTGCAGGCGGTGTCACGAAGCCCTCGGCCGAAGACGTATCCTCTGCTGCGGACATGGTAACCAATTCAGCCTGCATCGGCTCAGCGATACGCCCTTTGGACGAGGACGTCGACACCTCTTGACGAGAATCACGCGTTCCTCCAGCCGAGGAGAGCGCCGCCGCCATCATGCGTGAAGACGACGTCGAGACCGGTCGCGACGCCGCGTACGACTGCGGGCGTGAAGGCGATGGCGATGACGAAGAGACCCAAAACATGTCTTCGTTCAGTGCGGCAGGCTTACTCGAGCTCGAGCTGAGAATCGCTGAAGTCGGTCGATTCGAGCTGCGATAGGGAAGCAGCAGCGCTTGCTCGGCAGCGCCAGGTGGAAGCGTCCCCGACGATGCGTCAAATTCGTCCATCAATGCGCTCGGATGTGATTGCTGCTGCGCCTCGTAAGTTGGCATCGAGTAGGCGTCTGCGGCAGACGTGACTCCACGATGACCCTCAATCTTGCCGGGCCCAGCATTTGCGCTGCCGGGTGGCTGAATTGCAGTGGGCGTTGGGGATGGCTGCACCGTTGATGCTGCTCCAGCCGATACGGCTGCAAGCGCTGTGGAGTCCAACGCTTTGTCTGCGGCCGCCGAGCTTCGTCTTGGCCTCTGCGGACGTACCACCTCAAATCCGCTGTTTCCTTGCCTCGTGCCAGATACATCCGCTTCTGACGCGGGAGGCTCGAGGCTATTATCGCCTTCTTCGCCTAAAGCTCCGTTCGGCTTGCCTGCGCCCAATCGTGCAGCTAATGATGACATGGCAGCACTCATCTTGTTCAAACCCCTCCAGCCGCCGCGGGATCGGAACGCTGCGTTGCCATTCGCATCGTATGCATGACCATCGTCGTCATCGTCGTCGCTATCCGTATCGCTACGACCGCCTCCTCGTTTCCAAAACTTGCCCTTCTGCTTCTTACCGGCAGACTCGATCGGCTGTCCCTCTTCGTCGACGGCCATCATCCCGGCGATCGACTGACTCGCGCGCAACTGTGCGCCTTGCGAATAGCGTCGGATGGTGGCATTGCGCGCAGCGGCTTCCGTGCTCGAAAGGCCGATTCCGTCCTCCTGGAATGACGGTGACAAGGGCGGTCGATGAGTGTCAAAGTACGAGTCCACCATACTGCCCTGCGACTGCGGTCGTGGACGACGTTGAGCGGGAAGAGACTGGAATTGCTGCGGAGGGGACCTGCGCTCCATGCTGCCGTTGCTCATCGCTCTTGGAAGCTGTGCAGGAGGTCCGTGACCATGCAAAGCCTGGTACGGCGCCGTGTCTGTAGCGCGTCCACCGCCCATGCGAACGAATCCCGACTGAGACGCTGGAATCGGAGGCGACTGTCGTCCATTCCACTGGTGCAGCTGGGGAGGCGGAGATACAGGTCTACCACTCGCAGCGGTGGAAGGTAGGGCCGCCATGATGAAGCCCTCGTCGTGCGGATCGCCTCGCAGATAGGTAGAGTAGGGACCGTTGCCGTCCGCCAGCATATCGGCCGGCGATCTGCGCCCTTGAAATTGACTGTCCAAATACGAAGCATAAGATGCTTGACGGGAGTGCATGGGCATGCGATTCATTGACATGGTAGATGGCAGCGAGGTGCTGAGTCTGCGTGGCGAGGCTGGAATGGCAGGTGTGTTTTCGCCAGAAGAGCCGTCCTTGCCGAAATTGGCAAGCATGAGATTCTGTGCCCCGCTGGAGCCGGAACGGTGCAGCGGCTGACGAGTTTGCGAGAGTCTCTTGTCGCTCTTTCTGCTGAGCTGCAGCTTGCTCTCCTTACGCTTCTTGATCTTCCTTACAGCACCTCCGAGACCTGAAAGGCGCGTCGATGCCCGCTCGTCGAACGAGGCACGCCCACCAAGGCGCACGAGTCCTTCGACCATCTTGAATAGCAGAATGAGCCCGGCGCACACATACAGAATGGCCTGGAGAAGCAAGATGACGTAGGTCAGCCAGCCATTTGCTGCGCGACTCAAGTCAACCAAAGGACTCATCAAGAGGACCAGCACGGCTGTAAAGATGCGGAGCACATTGGCGACGAAGCTGACAGGCCCCATCATCGCTCCCTCTCCCCAAGGCAGCCAAAGACCGCAGGCGAGCGCAAACATGATCTCAAAGACCAAGACGATAATGGCTTGTGCGCTGCCGTTGTCCTGGCCCGCACCGATAACGATGCCCAAGATCAAGGTGCGTGCAAAGTCGACGGCGCAGAACAGCTGCGAGCCTGGGCTGTAGTTGTTGTAGACGGGGCCGTAGGCCGAGAGCGTGCCGATCGAGTCATAGAGCTTGGCGGTCGGGCCCCGACTGATGCAAAAGACGGCATAGAAGGGAGCAAGGACCGAGAGGAAGGCGAAAGCGAGACCGGCGAGCGCGACCGAGGTGGCCGAAAAGACGTTGGCATTGGCCATCTGATACGTGGTAAAGATGGTGATTGGCAGATGGAAGAGGAAGACAGCGCGTAGAAGGTTGCCATGCAGCATGCGAAGGTGGAAGGTGTTGTCGCTCGAGCCGAGTAGACGGTTGCGACCAATTGCGAGGAAACGGTAGCCTCCGCTTCGGCTTAGTGACGAACGTGGCTGGCTGTCGTTGGCATCCACCATCTCCTTCGTCTCCACGGCAGAAGGTGCATCAGCGACATCCAAGCTGTAGCCGTCTTCACGACGTTTCTGCATGCGCAGTACAGTATCGTGAACCGAGTCAACGAGCCAGACAAGCAGCGAAAGGCCGACGATGGCAGCAATGATCAAAAACCAGATGCTGAGGCAAGTGCCGAAGAGGTCACTGGTTCTCAAACCGACCGTGCGTGCGTACGCTTCCATTCCAGCACGTGCGCCATCGAGATTCAGGAATCGGTTGGCAGCCTGGTCGTTCATGTAGAGTGGCGAGGAGATGTTCGAGAATTGGATGCTGATGTCTCCTGATGGCAGCGAAGCGTTGGTTGAAACGAGATCGAAAGAGCTGTCTAGCTCGGCAGGGCGAATGAGGGTGACGTTGCCGGTCAAGGTGGACCAGGCCGCTTGCTTGAAAAAGGGGTAAGAGAACTCGGGCCATCGTACGGCGACCATGGAGATGGCAGCGACAAATTGCGTATGTAGGATAATGTCCCAGCAACCAGGAGTGGCGAAACGAAGGAGTGCGGCGCTCAGGGCGAGCTTTTGACCCGAAATGGCCGAGACGAGGGTGGGGGCGATGGTGTCTTTGATGATGTTGGGCTGACTGCCTTCCCTCGCCTTATTCTTGAAGGCTCGCGCGCGAGATGTGAGGGCACAGAAGACACGAGCTAGGGCGATGACGGCGAAAAAGCCGACGGTCAAGGCGACTGGGAACCAAAAGATGAGGTCCCAGTACCACTTTTGATCGTCGTAAGGACTGGCGTATACCTCGAAGCAAGCAATATCGAGGGGCGGACTGGAAGTGTCGCTGAGGCGAATGCGAGTCCAAAGCGTCCCAAGCGCGTAGGTGTCATTAAGTGGAATCCCTACACCGAGCGAAACCTGACCGGGACCGTAGAGACAACCGGCAGGCTGAATGACGACGCCATCGATGACGGTGCCATTGGGATCGGGTGCGACTGGGTAAAGATTGTCGCAGAGATACGAGTCGTTGCGAAAGACGGAAAAAGTAAGAAACTCCGTCTGTACTGAAAGTGTGCTGAGGAGTTGGGGAGCAACGTTTGTATTGACTGTCCTGCCGACGGAATCGGTGGCACCCACAGCGACAATGCGAAGCACGCCGGAATCGTAAGGGTTCTGATCGGCAAGGTGATTGTTGCTGTCGAGTATGGGATCAAATTGGGTGTATACAGCAGAGATATTGATGCGCAAAGTCGGATCCACATAATTGACCTGATCTGCTGG
The DNA here is from genome assembly GCA_928722275.1 of Ustilago vetiveriae. NCBI lineage: Eukaryota > Fungi > Basidiomycota > Ustilaginomycetes > Ustilaginales > Ustilaginaceae > Ustilago > Ustilago vetiveriae. The sequence goes on from CAKMXE010000003.1 coordinate 1,120,224, forward strand.
GCAGCCGGTGAAGTAGACATCCTTCATGCGCGAGACGACCTTTTTGGAGAGGTCATCGTACTTTGCCGGGATAGGTTTCTGCAGCAGGAAGGGAACTTGAGGACCAGAGAGTTGTAGGTCTGGAATGATGGTACTAGTGACAGCAGGGGCGGTGCGTGTGACTGTTGCGTCGGAAGCTCCGGATGCAGGCGTCCTGGTGGGGGTATTGAGCGAGGCCGAACCAGTGGTGCGAGTAACGACCTCAGTCACTGTTTGTGCCGAAGCGAGCGAGACGAGGCAGGTGAGAAGCGCCAAGAGCAGCCAGGATGTCTGAGATCTTAATCGAGACAACGTCGACGTACTGTTACGGCGCAGTTCGACGATACGAGTCATCTTGTCGGAATCAGCCGACCTTTGTCGACGCTGCTGCTGAACCTATTCCTTGAGGCTGTGTCGTTCAAAACTAGAGCAAGTGTCCACACGAGACGGGCTGAGACTCGTTGAGAGCCGAATCAAAACATCGAGAAACAAATGCGCATCGCCGAGTCGTGTAGTGGCCGTGCAAGTGGGTGTACAAGGTGGGGCAAGAAGAGGAGTGTCTGCTGATCAACGCTCCACTTGCTGGCTCGGTCGAGATCAATCGAACGACAATTGAATGTTGGAAGCAGAGCCGCCGTGATATCGAAGAGGAGAGCTTCGAAGCAGTGAAGACGGTGGTACTAGTGACTGTACGAAGGGGGACGATGCATGGTATCAAGACGAAGAGGATTCTGAAGGGGGAAGGATGTTCGAGACAAGGAAAGTTGCGTCTGCTGATTTCGATTTTGGCTGCTTTGCTGCAGCGGAATGCAAAATTGACAGTTTTGGCAGGCAATCAAAATCGGCGAATCGATGATTCGAGGAAACCCTTCTGAGCAAGAAGGCAAGAAAAGGGTTCCAGCCAAGGGCAACCGAAAGATCAGAAGGGGAGCACGATTGCCTCATTTGGGGACCGTTAAAGTGTAACCGAGATCGCCAATTTGAACTGCCCACTTTTTGTTTCTTCCTGGTGATTCAGTACAGAGGAGAGCGGCTGTGCAGTACGGCCCCGTCGCATGCATGCATTTGCATTTCTGATCTTTTTCCGTTTCGAAGGTGCCGGTGTCTCGATCGGACGGTGCGAGAAAGAAAAAGAGAAACGAAAAAATAAAATAAAATATTGTAGACGAGGACTCGCACAGAGCGCTTACCATTTCATCAGTTTGGGTATCGAGGAACGGCCATCAGCTGAGAGAGGGCGCGCGCGCATACAGTAACTGGCAGCTTGTTTCTTTTATTATAGAATTATTTATATTTCAATTATGTTTCAACTCGCTGATGAAATGAGAGGAGCAAAACAGCTTCCGGATGATCTCAAACAGAGCTCAAGCGGATCGTACTATTAATAAGGTGCGAGATCAACATCGAGCACATGGTCCGAATTGTCTTGGCAATCACAAAAGCCCGACCTGGCCTGCTGATCATCATCCTAGCAGCCTCTCTGTCTTTTTCATTTGAAGTTGTCTCGTGGCATACGCGGGAATTGTCCTGGGACGTAAAGTACTGTACGCGGGAGGCGTGGGACGACAAACTGCGCGATTCCCGCGGATCACATCATACTCTGCGCATGACGACGGGTGGCTCCACGACATCAGGATGAGTGACCATAGAGAGAAGCTTCTATCGTATCTCGGAATCCAGCCTTCCTCTGTTTTCTCTTTCTCGACTCCCCGTCTTTCGGGCTCGGCTAAGATGGTAAGCCTTCGAGAAGCGAGACACAACAGCAGCGAACCTCTTGGTCGCTGCTCTCATGATTGCCTTCTTTGGTCAGAGGGGCCGCTGTATCTGTGTCTTTATCGGAGCTGCTCTGATTTCGTTTCTGGCCGACCAAGGCAACCGAGCCAGAGTACCCGCTGCGGGAAAAAGGTAGACAGCATTTTTCGGCGAAAACGCCTTTGCCGACCGTGGTCGTCTGAAACACGACTGTGTCCCCCCCGCCGCGACTCCGGGGTCGGGGACGTTGCTTCCATCGGAAACGTCGACGACACAAGTTTCACGCTTGATGTTGACAAACACGTTCCATTCTCGCCTACATCGGAGCTGTATACGGAACAGCTATGCGCATCACGAACCCGCGGCTGCCATTCAAGATTGACACTCAAGGCTCGTCTGTCACTGCTCATCTCGTCGCGACTGCGGAACCGAAGACGTGGTCAGAGATAGAGCGGCTTCACCAAGTCTCATGAGAGGATATACTGCCTGAGCATTGTCATGGAAGAACATTGCGTGTTTGAGATGGAAGAAAAGTTACGACGAGCCGTCCCAGCCTTCGACTTACGCACATCAATCTGTCCTTCCGATTGATCGAACCCTTCAGACTGCATCAAATAAATGGCAGCCCGGTGCCCACTTTCTTTTGGTAGTCCACATACTCTTGTCCGAAGAACTCGATCAAGCTTTTCTCCTCGGCCTTGATCCTTCGGCTGAAGAAGAGCCATAGCGTTCCGACGAATCCAACCATGGCCACCTTGTTACCCAACATCAATTGCGTTCCCACAGCCCAGTAGCTGAAGCCGACATAGCTGGGATGCCTTGTCCAAGCATAGACACCCGTGGTGACCAGCTGATGATCCGTCCTCTTCTGGTGAGCGAGGATGTGGCTGAAGTTGTTGTGCGCGTGAATCATGGCCATACTCCTCAACGTCTGACCAAAGACGATCAAAAAGATTCCAACAAAGGTGAAAAGAGAAGGAGACTTTGAGGAAGGGTAGAGATAGGCTGTGAGTGAGAACTCGATCAGGGAGACAATGTGCGCAATGTGATAATGAATGCCATTGTTGAGCAAGAAGCTGTCCGAGAAGAGTCTTGTGGGGTTGTAGGCTGCAGTAACCATGAATTCGAGCATGTGGAAGATGACCCAGCTGAACAGGTAGAGGTGCAGCTGCGGGAAGTGGGACCATCTCGTCTCCTCCCACGCTTGAGCTGAATGAGTCGATGTCAATTTGTTGACAAGGAAAGAGAGGGTGCGGGGAAGGACGAGGCCGAACACGATACCCAGCGGGAAGGCGGTGTTTGCGACTTGCAGTGCAGCTGGGGCGTAGGCGGCTGGAATGACATATTGAATCGTGTACTTTTCCGACAGCCGTTGGAGCCAAGATTGTGGTTGTGACGATGCCTTTGTTTGCTTGCCGTGCTTGCCAGTCGGCGTCGCCGCTATCGGTGGTGACACGGCAGGAGTGTGCTGAGAGTCGACGCTTGAAGCGGGAGAAGCCGACGCCTCTGTCTCCTTCATTGTGTCTTTGCTCGCTCGCGAGGTCTCTGAATCGAAAGTGTCCGAATTCCTCTTGTGCTCTGTCATTGCGATATCAGGGTGGAACGATCAGTAAAGTGTGATTTCGGGAGGAGGATGAAGGACAAAAGAGCTTTCTGTCTTCCTTAAGTAGTCTCTTACTCTTTGTCTGCGCTCACGCACCAAGAGAGGATTTCGTTGTGTGCGCTCCGCTCTGCCACTCTTGGACCTGCAAGTCAGATCATCGCACCGGCGTGATTCGTCCGATGCGCATTGGTCGAGAAGAAAGGGAAGGAGGTTCGGATGCACCGATTCCCTTTGTGATGCCTGTATAAGAAATTCGCGCCGTGTGGGAACAAAAGGATCAAATGCGACGACAACAAAGGGTCATGAATCACATCCGCCGCTGAGTTCTAAAAAACACAATTAAGGGTCCAATTCTCTGCCTCGCTTATTTGGGCCTTCCCTCTTCTGATCCATCAGTTTCGCTCTGCAAGATACTCATACCGACAACGTGGGTGTCTTGCAATTCGAGCTCTCATATACGATTCAAGTCTTTGAGCGGAACCAAGAATGCCATCAAGTCTGCTCAGCTTCATGATCTCAGACATCTGCACCAAGTGATCGCTCTGCCGACGCCGCCATAATGACTTCTGGTATCACAGCTTCTTCTTGACCTCTCATTGGAACTGGTGACCCCCCTCCCGCTGAATTTAGCGGCAACGAAGCTACTCATCAGGATCTCTTGAATCAGTCTGATAGCCTGAGCACCGTCAAGAATGCTGACACCCACTCTGACCAACATATTTCCTACTCTCTGCCTTACTTGGGCTGGTTTCCGAACTCGGAAGGTTTTCCAGAACTTCATCACTGCAAATCCGAAACCTCACCGGGCAGATTGAACGGCAAGGTCGGCCAATCAAGCTCGGAGCGAGTAGACGAGCCAGAAGACAAACAAGTGACCGGGTTCCAGACTTAAGCCATAGGACAGACTTGAAGGTATGTGGTGGGTCTACCCTGAGCCAGTCCAAGATGCATGAGAGAAGATTTTCGGAATTCGGCATTTCCCCACCCCGCACACTTTCCTTTGCAATCCGTGATTCTGACTTTCAGCATCTTCGCATCCTTTCGTACCCACAGCGTACCTTTCGTATCTCTACCAGCCTCTCTCGCAACCGCTCTTTCGACCCTATCTCGCGCATCCAATCCTCGAGGTCTCATCCACGGACGGCTTTTCCGACCTCTACTCACATATACCGCCATCCGAAATGGATCTTCTAACACAACTGGATAATGATATTGATTTGCTACTCAAGATCATGTCTTCGTCAATCGCCTTTATATCACGCAAAGCACAGCATCAAGTTCTACCGTCTTCGAGTATCCCTCTTACGATCTTGGGGAAGACCGAATCGATTCCTCCCGAAGAGATGGATTCGGCTATCTCAGAGCTGGTCGAAGATCTCGTTTGCAAAGCCGAAAGCATCCGAGAGATCATTCAGCATCTACCAACCGAAGCGAGTTTAGGGGGGGAAGAAGAATTGCAATCCGATCTGGAACGGATCAGTGCCGAATTGAACGAGGTGAATCAGGAGTATAGAACGGTCAAGGAGGAGGTCGGGAGGTTGAATGAGGAAGTGAGGGAATTGGTTAGATGGATCAGCGAAAAACATGCAGAAGGAAGGCGATGGTTGGTGGAACAGTTGGAAGAGGGACGGGACCAGCAAAGGTTAGGGTCGAGGATGAAAGAGATGGTGTAGGACATGCAGATGGGAGAAAGCTAAAATTGCACCTTGTATTTGTAACGACTTAAACGCATTCAACCGGTCATTTCATTGTCTCGTTCTCGTACTTTCAACGCTCGTCCTTGCGTCTTTCCTCACGCTCAGATCACAAACACGACCACACCGGTTCCCAGCACGTACGCAGCTTGGTGAATTCTTGATGCATTCTTCGAACCACGTCCACTCTCGACCGGCGCCTCTACTGGCGACGCTAACTGCGTTCGTGTTCGCCGATCAACCAACCCATTCCGCGAGAGAAGCTGAATGCGCCCAATGCACCGGTCGCCGAGCTTTCTCCGTCGCGATGCGCTGGTTGACCTGGATGTTGTTGCTGGTCGCTCTTCCAGCCGAGGAAGTCTCTTGCGGCGCGTGCAGCTCTGACGGCTCTTTCGGTTGGATCTACGTATGCACCGATGGGGTTCGCGCGGGTGTTTGCACCGGAGACAGCGTCGAAATCGAATAACCTCGCTGTTCTCTCGTCGACTTTTGCATCTGCTGGAGCTATGGAAGTCGATGGGGATCTTGCTGCCGGTGATGTTGTCGAGACAGGCTGATTGTGAGAACTGAAATAACCACCCAGACTGATCGGCAAGTAGTTGGCAGCACTTCCCACCAATCCCGCTACACCTACACTTTTCTCCCCTCCTCCACCTAACCAACCGCCCATGCCAACTCCATCTCTCACTTTCCTCTCACTCTCAAACACCATCCCTTCCTCCACCTCCCTTTTCACCTGTTCATCCAATTTTTGCCATAATCTCAACATCCCGCCCAACTGTTCCGGTGGTGACCAAATCATGGCTTGACTCAACATCGAGATTTTCGCCGGAGTATCCTGCCAATTGGGATGTTTCGACAATTGCAACGCCGAACGCCAAGCCAAGTCCTTCATCTCGTCGCTCGCCTTGTGCGAAAACAATCGATCGCAAAATCTACTAGCAGCAACAAAATCTTCGCCAGCCAACGCCGTCTCGCTCAACATAGCCAAACATCGACATTCCACCACCGCCCCATCGACTCGATCCAAAGCACACAATCGCGAAGCAAGATCCAAGACCAGCTCGGCAGATCGATATGCGTCGACTTGAGTAGCCAACAATCGCGAGATAAGAACCATCTTGTCTGGCATCTGCCGAATCTCCTTGGCCCCCATCGACTGGTTTGGATTGGCAACAGACTTGATCTGGAACGACGAGAGTCGACAAGCTGCCTCGATAAAGTCTTTCTGCACTTTTCCCCTCGTTGACGTTTCAGGAAGGGCCGAGAGGATTTCCATCGAAAGTCGAGTAGTCTTGGTCCGCGTACTGGCGATCTCGCTTTGATCATACAGCGATGTCGATACGTCCAATACCAACTGTTCCACTTCCGTCGTCGAGAGAGCGGTCGATGAAGAAGTCGAGAGCGAACGGAAAAGCTCTACATCTCCCGTCCTCAACACCGTCCCGAGCAGCTTGTGTAGCGCTTCCCTATGACTTACAAGCGTAAAAGGCGAAGTAGGCGAAGAAGTGAGTTGTAGGCACGAGTGGAAGAATGTATCCCACCTAGCTCGAAAGCGCATCATTGCAGTGTCATGACGGTCAGTTCGACTGCCGGAGGAGGTTGAGGAAGGTGGCGGATGAGCGTTGGCGAAAGACGTCAAGATCGAATCGAATGCAGTTGTCTGGCAATGTGCGGACCCTTCCTCGGAAGAGCGATCGCCTGCATAGGCGGCGAGCCAGCACATATCAGTTGCTGGTTTTTCGGCTTGATCCTCTACCAATGCCGAAATCGAGCGCAGCCAGCCAAAGTGCAGCTGTGCAGACTCGGAGATCGAATCTTGGCTCGCATTAGACAGTAGGACGAGCAATTGGCATGCTGGCACCGAAGCTTGCTGATCAATGTCGAGAGATCGACGCAAACTCCTGTTGAGCACTGAATCGCCACCTTTGGCGTTCGTCTCGCTCCCACTCACTGCCTTGACCTGAGTGAGAATCGTAGCTGCTTGCTTGAAGAGTGATTGAGGAGTGTTGAGATCCAATTTGAACTGACCGACTGCTGGCCTCGCATACAGTATCGAGGCTATCAGAGGCACCGTGATCAAAGACCCGCTTGCTGTCAATTCGGAGACGACATCGAGGCCCAAACCTCGAGTGGACGCGCTGTCTTTGGTATCCAATAGCTGAGTCACTCGGCTGGCGATCGAAGTAGGATCTTGTGTTGCAAGCAGCTCTGAGGCAAGCTGTCTACGAGCAGCATCACTTTGACCCGCAGCAGACACTTTGCTGGCAAGAGCCTGTACAGAAGCAAAGTCGAACCGTTGCATCGTCCGAGCTTGCATATCTGAGCTGTCCTGTTCTCGTTCTCCAGAAGCCTCAGCCGTAAGACTACTCGAAAGCCGAGCAATGGTTTGCTGCGCGTCTTGGCCTTGCCACTCTTTCGCCAGCGCGTCCACCAAAGCGGTTGCTCGTGCCCGTGAACCGCTTTGTCGCAAGTTGTCGACGATAACAACGTAGAACCTGGCGAGATCTGCCTCTTTCAACGGCTGCGTATTCCCCGTGGACTGCCAGACGCTTACCTCATGATCGTCCTTCCATCCAATCAGTAGACCTGCTGCTGCGAGCGAAGCGTAATCTTGCGCGTCCCCGGCACCTATCTTGAGCAGCTGTGCCAGAATCGCCAGTCGGACCGAAGCAGATTCCTCGACTAGCCAAGCGCAACTCTGCAGCAGCAGTTTGACAATCTCTGCACCTTGCGGGATCGAAGCCAGACAGAGCAGCACCGTAGTGGGTGACTCTCGCAAGACAAGCTGCAAGGGCAATGCAGGCAGCGACAGCTTTCGCTCGAGACTCCGCAGTTGCTGATAGACTGACAAGCGTTTAGAAAGCTGACTCCATTCTTCCGCCGCACTCTTCAGCTGGTTGATACGGTCCAATTTGGAGCTGTCCTCCTTCTCCAAAACGTTCAAGTAAGGTGTAGCGACAGAATGAATGGCAAGCTGAAGAAGTTGTTGTCCCAGTTGCTCGATACGCGATAGCTCATTCTCGTCTTGTGGCACCTCGCTTTCCGACGAGGAGGAGAGAACGGCAGTTATGGCCAGCTGAAAGGCGTCAAGGAGCCATTGCCGGTCCTTGACAGTTCGGCAAAGCGTTTGCGCATGTTGAGAGATTTCCTCCACCAGTTGATCGCGTGAAGCTGCACCAAAGGCAACAGGGGCATCGCTGGTGGCATGCCATGCGTCGATAAGCTGTATCCACCTGCGCTGATATTGCCGCTGTTCCTTCAGGCTGCTCTTTGACTTGCGAGGTCTCGAAGCGGCGCTGGTGCTTGGACCTGGAATGGCGCTCATATTGCCTCTGTTCGGCAAGAAAATGCTTGCCGGCGCTCGGTCGTATCAGCCTGATTCTGATGACCCTGGTGCGCAGAGTCCAATAGTAGATGGGATTGCTGACAGATTGGGTGGATGACTGTAGAAATGGAAATGTGAAGCTGCGCAAAGGTCTTGACGAGGAAGGACAGAGCGTGGTCGAGTGAAGAACCAGACACCTCGTCTTAGAGACACAGCACTGCTGGCTCTTTCCGATTTCCGAAATTGAATCGACGCACAGACACGCGCTCTCAGCATTTCGCTCCTCCAACAAGTCTACAGAACTGACACACATGGTTGCTTCCACGAACAGAGGTCACGAGCCACAGACCGCGCCGATCAGATGGAGGGTGATGTGACAACGATGCAGTTCAATCGCAAGTCGAGTCAAAGAGTGGTATAGAGAGGTAGCTTTGACCGAACAACAACGAGCAACTGTGACCAGATGAAGAAAAAGGGCCAGATCAGCAAGGCTTGCGGTAAAAGTACAGTGTGCGTATGCAACAGGGGACGTGCAAGTCTGTACGACTTCAGTATGTACGACTTCAAGGCCAGGCCAGAATCCTCGAATCCGTTCTGAGCCCGATCTAGCCGGATGCGCTCGAGATTGACTGGAGGAACGTGATGATTGAATTATCGTCGTAGGTGTCCCAATTCATCGGATATGCTGGTGGTACCAAGCTTTCGGAAAGATACTGCAAAGTCTGATTGTTCATGGCAGCCGACTGATGGTGCGATGGACGGCCGTGTGGTGTGCCATGACCGCCGTGACTGTGATTGTGACCGTGGCTATGACCGTGTCCGTGCCCATGACGGTTGCTGAACATGAGCGTCGGGTCGCTTCCGTTGGCACCGCCATTGGCAAAGTGACCCTGGGCACCTTGTGGTGACGAAGTAGACAACAGCGAGGGCGAGCCAGACGCCTGACTTCCGTTGCCGTGATACATGCTGTGGTGCACTCCGTGGCCGTTTGGATGATGACCGCTGTACTTGGGCATGGACATTGGGGCGCCATTAGAATTGTTCGGGGAAGCGCCTGGTACGTACGGCGAACGGAAAGGTGGACCGGAGCTAGAGGGTGCGTAACCGAAGGTGTTGTTGGACAGCTGTGTGAAGGGGTTGAGACCCATGGCCCACTTGGCGTCCTCGGAAATCACGAGATCCTCTGCATTGATGGGCGAGTTCTCGTTGATCGAGATGGTCGAAGGCAGCTTCTTGCAGCAGAAGCGCAGGAAACGCGCCAGATAGGATCCTTGTTCGAGGTGATTCTCCAGCGAGGGCGAGGTGGCGTCAGCAGCCTGACGAATCGCGAGACAAGCCTGGGTGGCGAGCTCGTGCGGCATAGCGCGCCAATTGTCGCAGATCCACACCGCTGCTACTGCCAGATTGAGAATGACAATGTCGTGCACGTATCGGTAGTAGCCTGATTGTCCGTACTCGCCGTTGAGGAGCTCAAAGAGCTGTACGGACAGTTCGGAACATTTCTGAAAGGCAGCTTGCCGGTCGTCTGCAAACGCTGGCCCTGACAAGAGCGGTGAGCTGTAGATCGAGTAGAGTGCCCGGTGGTAGTTGAAGAGCGTGTTGGTATCGTGGAAGATCAAGCAGGGACGCCCCGAATGCTGGCAAGGAATCTCGCTTGCCGGTGGATTCATCCATACCGAGCTGGAACATATTTGGGCCGTGATGCCCATCTTGATGAGCCTTGCGTTACGCAGACATGTAGCGCGACTGATCTGCACGGGATTAGGACTTCGAGCGTTCGATTGCTTGAGCGATGTGATGAGGTCTCGTTTGATGTTGGCATTTTCGCGCGAAGCGGCGAGTCGCACATCAATGTCCTGAACCATGTCACCTAGCGAATCGATCCACTCGCGCGGGTCAGGCAGCAGACCGGGATCGATGGCGGGCGGCAGATGACGCTGATCATGATAACCATCCTCGAAACAAGAGAGCTGCATGAGCATACGCTGCGACTGGATGAAGGACCTCGAGGGACCAGCCTTGGATCGCTTCTGAGGGCCGAAAAGCTCGTGCAGGCCAAGCTCAAAGGCCTGCGTGATGGCGAGCCTGACTTTGCGCCAACTGCTGCCGTCCTTTGGATGCTTCCACATGGCGAGGATGGAGAGTGACTGAATGATCTCGAGTTGTGGAGGAATGTCGTCGGAGCCGACACGCGAAAGGGCGGGCTTGAGGAATTCGAGCGAATCGAGGTAGCGGTCGACCTTGACGAACTTGGAGGCGACGGTGCAGACGGCGGCAAGGAGGATGCGGTAGTCCGGATTCGTCTTGAGCGCCTTGAGCGAGTAGATCTGGGCGTCGAGAAGCGCAATGACAGGGTTGAGGTGCTGATAGTAGAAACAGACAAGTTCGGCCACCTCATCTTCGTCGAAGAGACCAGCGATGATGACCGACTCGATGAGGGGCCGTCCAGCAGCGGATGTGGCCACCTTGACGGCGGGTTCGTCTTGGATATGAGAATGAAAGGTGGACGAAAGGAGCGCCTGTGAAGCTGTGCTCTCGGACGAGGTGGTGTCGAGCAGGCTCTGCACTGAAAACGGATTGACAGAAGTCGAAGCAGAGCTGTCGCCGTCGTCGTTGGGGCCTGGGCTGGCCGATTCGCGAGATTGACTTTTTGAATTGCGGCGCTTGAGAGGGGTGATTGAAGACGAGGACTTTGCACGTTGACCCTCGAGCTTTACGCCTCTGTGATGCGAAGGCACGGTGCAGTCGATGCTGAGACGAAGGCATCGCGTGCAATTGTTGGAGTCGTCGGGGAAGATGCAGCGGGACTTGATCTTTCGGCAGCCGGAGCAGGCGCGCCTTTCTGCAAAGGGGGTGAACTGCTCCTTTGGGATGACGTCGCACTTTGCAGGAGGCATTCTGGTGGTCTTGAAAGTTGCAAGATGTATTTTTGGAGGGTGATTGTTGAGAGCAGAAGAAAGACTCGATGGCCTGATGGCTCGGCTCGTCAAAGCATGAAACCGGTACGTGAGATGCGAGCAGCACGAGGTCGAGAGGCAAGCTGAGGATGGTATGGGCAGTAGGAGGAGACGTCTCCTGGAGTGGTCTGCGGAGCAAAGGTCTGCCGAGTCGAGCTACTTGTGGACGAAGAGCGTGCTTAGAGAACAATGCGGTGGTTGAGGTTGTACTGAAAGCGGCTCGACCAACTCAACATGGGCGGCTCGACAAGAGCATGTGACGGCGAATCTGGTCTGATCGGTGCGACCAACGAGCAAGAAGGCGTTGCTGCTGGGCGTTGAGAGTAGAAGAAATTGCGGTGAAGGAAAAAAGCTAGTCACGCGGCCGTTGAACGGAAGAGCCGACGAGAAACGAACGACGATTCCGCCAAGTCGAGACGGAAGCCCTACGTAGCCAGCGTGGGAGAGGATGGAACTCGTAGAGAAGACCGTGGAAGAGCAGCTAGGGGTAATGGTGGAAGTTCTTGAAAAGCAACAGCAGAGATCGAGCCAATGCCACGCTTTCCTGTGGTGGTGTTTCGTGCGCTACAGTGGCGAGCTGAAAGACGACGACGAGCCGAATTAGCTGCGAAGCAAAAGGAAATCGAAAACGTGGCACGGAAGCCGGAAGAGAAAGCGAAAGACGGGAGCAGCAGCCTAGGAAAAGTCGATACTGTGGAATGGGGTGCAGGCCATGCACAAGCGATGCGAAATGGTAGCCGATGTCGAGCCGTCGTTGCCGAAGGGATGGGGCAGACGGGACAGAAGAGGCGGAAGGGGGCAGAGACAGACGGAGAATCGCCACGAGACGAAAAGTGCGCGCGCGAACAAATGAGTGACCAGCGAAGGGATACGAAGCTCCACAGAAACGAGGAGGCTTTTGCACCACGTTGAACTGTCCCGACGTTAGTGAGTTAGAGGTGAGCAGAAGCCGACAGGAAGCCGGATGAAACTGACTCTCTCTCTTGTGTGCTGCGCTTTTAAGACAAGGAGCGGGCCTCTGAGAGAGACAGAGAGTGTAGAAGAGAGTGTGAGACTGAGCGAAGAATAGCACAAACAGTCGATAAAAAAACCAGAATAAAAAAGAAAAGAAAAAAGCCCAGAGAAATGGAAAAGGCGGAGTTCAAACGAAACTTTGCTACATACTGTAAGAAAGCAGGAATTGGGCGGCGTTTACAGGCTTCGAGACTCGGTCGACTCTAGAAGCAGCCGAGTAGATGCCAAACCCAGAGCCAACAAGCGTCAGGAGACTTTCCGCTGCAAGCATGCTCCTGTTTCCGTGTACAATCAGTAAGTTAAGGCAGGACGGAAGAACAAAGAAAGAGGCAAGTTGGCAAGCTGCGCTGCAAGAGAGACAACACAGATATACCGTACAGCAGCCGTAATGAGTTTTATTTGATTCTTAATGAAAAATCAGATCAGCTGAGATGAGGACGGCTGAGCCGAGAGCCAACTTCGAGCAGTTGAATTTCAAAGCAAAAAGAGGGGAAAAAATGAGGGAAACCTATTCGACTGTTGACAAGCACATAGAACTCTTGTTCCGAATGCAAGTCACAGTATACAGGAGGGTCGAACGGCAGCAGCTTGCTCACATATGATAGGCGAAGAAGCGGTCAATAGAGGTAGCAGAGACACTCTGTGCGATGCCTGGCGTGTCGATGAACTTGTGCGTGCGATTTCGTCTGGCTTCATGTTGCTTGCTCGCTCGCTTTCTGATTTCATTCACGTAGACTGCGTTGCGGATATGCACAATATACATTGTGACAGCCACGAGGGTGTTCACCGTCGAAAGCGCAAGAACGACTCGAGGGCTTCATCAGCGTCTTCCTCTGCTGCAAGGAATACAGAACAAGGAGATGGAGACTGTCTGTCTCGCCCACGAGGAGCATGGCTGTCCGATTCGTCGGATGTTGTCGCGTTCACAACGGAGGTTTGAGGCTAGTTCTGATTCGGCAGCCAAGACGGATCCGCTCGCTGCGGTCGCACAACCGCCTCTCCGAAATCGTCGTTGCCGCCCTTCTTCTTGCCCACCAAGATCGCGCTGCTCGTCGGCAAGCTTTCCGAAATGTTATTGGGCATCACAGAATGAATGTTGATCTCTGCATGCACTCACAGAAACTGCCGCAGCCCCTCGAATGCGACAGCGGCGCGTCAACCTCACCGTATGCATAAAGGGTGCAAAGCACTGCATCTTATTAATGGGATTTGTTTGTAAACTTGATGCGTTCCACTCAGCTCGACCTGTAGTCTTGCATCGCACACGGAGAGCGTTTGGCAGCCTTCGATGTCGACTCTGTTTCATAGGAATAGCCGTTGGATCTGTGCATTCATTCATGCACATTGCAACCATTTGTCGCCGTTCCCACGCACGCCAATGAAATGTCACCAATTCCATCTCGAGTCAAGAGCGAAAGTCGGACAGAGATGAGAGCGAGAGATCTCCGAAATATTAATAAGGCTGGACATTTTTTTTTCGGAAATCACGCAGGCCACAGAAGGAGCGTGAGAAAAGAGTGGACAAGAAGAGGGGCAACATCCGATCCGATGGCCCCGAGAAGACGAAGCGACCGAAGAACAGGTATCGGCTGCCCTTGCCATACTGCCAGACGAGAAAACACGAGGCATCAGGGAGAAGGACGATGAAGTGCCTTAGAAAAGCAGAATCCGAGCCATCTTCGGTGGTCCATCGTTCCATACTGAATTCTCGTGTGTGGACAAATTGCCTAAGCTGTTCGTTCGCAGGCGCTGCACGCGATTCAGCGACGACGAAATTGCCGAATGCCAACGTCGCCGGTCAGGACAAAAAAGCATTGCCGAGAACAGATGACATTGCACCTTGAGTCGTGCTGCCTAGTGCAATCATGGCCTGTTTGTGTGGCTTGCGGCGAATTGGCGCGTCTGATCTGTTCTCGGATTCCGCAGCCTTTGCAACGCCCACCTACTGTGCTCTCTACCCCAAAGATGCACCTCATTAGATGGCAGCTAGATTCGTTCGCGAAGGTTTCTTGCTCGCATAAGGACTCGACGTCGCCGAATCTGCGCCGATCACAAAGTGTCGCTCAAAGTCGTCGACGCTGCCACCCCATACGCCAAAGTTTCGCTGCGTCAACTTGCCCAGTGAATCGAGCTGATCGATCACATCCTTCATAGCCAGAGCGTACGAGTAGAAGAGCAGATATGCACTTGACCCACGCACCGCCCTCCGCTTCACCACCGGCAGCTCTCGAATCCGATCCAGCAAGCGTGTTCGACATTGATCAGCCGGCGGAAAGTAAGGCGGCACCGGGCTCTTCAGATGGAAAGCGGAGCCTAGCGTGTAAAAGTAAAGCAACACGTTGCCTACCATCTCGCGTCTTTCGGCGTTGACTGGGATCACGAAATCTCGTCGGACGTGCCGATACCAGTCCTGTCGAGTGGTGACGCATCGCATGCTGTGCAGCTTGTCCAGAATATTTTGACAGCACGAAAGCATAGATCTATACGTAGCCACGGGAAAGGGTCCTTTGAGTCGTGGTTCGTTCTTGGTCTGGGCAAGCAGTCCTTCGAGCTTGATCAGCGAGACCTGCAAATGCAACTCGATCGCTTGGAATTCGTCGCCGTGTCGCGATGCGAATGTACCGAGCAGAGCAGCTTCTTCGTCCTCTCGATGGTCCCCGTCCCCATCCTCGTCGCTGTCTTGCTCGTCGTCCTCGTTGTCTTCTCGTCGTTGGGATCGAATTTGAGAAGGGTCTCGGGAGTATGACAGGACCAGACGCTGATAAAGCCATGCTAGCTTGAACAATACATCCGAGACGCCCAGCGCCAGCTGTCGTCGCGCCTCGAATGGCCATATCAGCTGATTAAGGATCGTAGCCCAAAGAACGCCGACGATGACCGAGACGGTGCGCTGATATGCAATCTGCTCCACCTCTACATCCGTTTTGCGAAGGTTATAGCTATACAAGGCTGTCAGGTTGTACGTCAACAACACAAACCGGCCGCTCGACGCCAGCTGAGGCTTGCCCACAATATAGCGGAAGCATGGAATCGAAAAGAGCATCCCAAATACAGGCAACACAATCTGGTTGTCAGGAAAGAGCTTGTAGACGCTCACGGCGGCGCAGGCTCCCATGATGGTTCCAACAATTCGATGCAGACTCATGTGGTTCGACTGACCCACCGTCGGCGAGAGCACCACCATGAAGCTGACCAACGCCCACTGACCTTGGAACTTCGTGAAAATTGGTCGCGTCGAAGGGAAAAAAGCAGGGCTCGCAAGCAAGGCGCTTCCAAGCCCGGCTTTGATGGCGAATTTGGTATACGGCTGTCGGAAAAACTCCCCAACATGCCATACCAGCCGCTGTAGCTTGTCGTGCCAGGTCATGGCTTTTGGTGTTTGGTGCGTGTTAACAGCATGGCGTCGGTTAGAGGGAAAATCGAGCGGTGTCGTCATCCTCTTGGCTCTGGTAGCAGCTTGAGCCGTCTTAGCGTATTTGCCGTGCGTCCATTTGCTTCTGCCATTCTTGGCCCATCTCCAGCCAAGCATGGAAGCATATTCTGCCAGCATTGGGCCGAACGTGCCAACAAAGAGACGAACGCGCATCCATCTTGAAGTCTGTCTCGCCAAGGCGATCCGCTCTTCCGCTTGTCTAATGTCTTCGAGAGCTTCGATCAACACCCCGAGCTCTATGGCAAACTCTTCCAAATTGAAGACGAAGAAAAAGATGAGAAAGACGTCTTCGTCTCCTTGCTTGTTCTGCAGTAGGCTCTTGATCCCGGCGTCTTGGCTATGTCTGCGACTTGCACTTTGGTCGGTGTCGGGCTGCTGAGCGAGCTTCTTCGGCTCCATCGTGTAGATGCGCTTGATGGCTACCGTCTGCTCGTGTTGAAACCTATGCAGCGCTTTCGAGATGTCGCTGTGCAGGCCATCAAAGCTGGTTCCAGGTACGTAAGCGCCTGTCGACGTACCATCGAAATCGTGCCAAGTACCTGTGCCAGCTACATTTTGATTCGCTGCAAAAAGCTTTTTACGCTCAGCACCGGCAATGGAATCGCGCGCGACAAAGGTTGATCTCAGACCTCGGAGAGTACGGCAGCAGGAGAAGACAAGACTGCGCATGTGCGGACCGACGCTGGCGATAAATTCTTCAAAGGCGTTTGCGTCTTCGGCGTTGCCAGAGGGCTTGAGAGCGAATTCAGATTCGAACAAGTTCGCAAGCCTGGATGAGGTTGGCTGGGATCTGGTGGTCCGCACAGTTGGTCGCCCTGAATCGCCAACCTCGTCCTGCCGCAGTGGCGTTGTGGCTTCTGCCTCTTCTCTGGCCGCCCGGAGTGCCTCCGTGCGCGCCGCCATGATCTGATGCTGGAGACCGCAGCTGCTTCGAAGACCAGTGAGATGCTGAGCTAGCCGATTGAGCGAGTCAGTGGCTTCGACATACTTTGCACTCATGCCGCGCATCCTCAGGTCGAAGAGCGATTCAAGCTTGGCTTCTTCCAAGTTCTTCTTGAGGGAGGTGAAGCTATCGTGATGATCGTCGATGGCGCGCTTGATGCGATCGCTCTTGAAGTGGAAGTTGGAGGGATCTTCGAGCAAAAATGTCTTTGTCAGAACACGCAAGAGGGTGGAGAAGCCCCGCAGATTGCGCACAATGTCGCCTTGCAGATTAGACGTGGCGCTTTGCGGCCAGACGTAGAAGCAGACGATGTTGCTGATCAGAGAGCCAACAAGTACTACAAGCGTCACCTGAAACGTCTTCTCTGTCGAAAAGTGACCGAGATGGAGCGAGCCTTCTTTGACGACGACGGTAAAGACGATGATCGAGATGAGCGAGCAAGCCGTGTTGAATTGAGGCTTGGCTACCTTGATCTTGGCGTAGCCTACGAGCGCCATGCCGAGACCGAGGAAGAACAGAACACTGATGATATCAGAAACCAAAATACGATTGGTTTCGTGTAAAAAGACAGCGACGGCCATGGAGCAGAAACCCAGAGTGATTGCGTAGACGAAGGCACCGAGCGCAAAAATGTCGGCCTCGATCATGGCTCCGAGCGTTTTGGCAGGATGGAAGTAGACGGCCACAGTAGCGATCATATGAAGATTGGAGAAGGGCACGTCGTCGTCAGGGTCATTGTTGGGCAAGAAGCTTGCCAGCCAGCGACTCAGAAAGGCAGAGTAGGTGAAGAGAGAAGCGATCAGGTAGGCGAGAGCGCACTTGAAGATGCTGCGTTGGAGCTGAGTCCAATTCGAGCAGCTCAACAAGGATGCGCCGGAGCGGAGAGCGTCTGTCATTCGTTTGGTCAAAGTCCACGGCGATTGCGCTGGTGTTTCTGAGCTTGCTCCGTCCTGTAGCCTGACGCCACTGTGATCGGTAGCGGACAAGGCCTTAGCGGTTCGGCCTCCTTTATCGATGTCTGTATCGGAGTCGCTGTCCATGTCTGAATCTGTCTCCGTGTCGCTATCCAGCAGATGTTCTTGCGTCGAATAAAGTAACGGGTCTTCGCCGAGAGGAGTCTGTTCGGGATCGTTGGTCAAGATGCTGGTTGGCTCCTCGCTGAAAGACGCACGATGCTCGAACAGATCATCCAGGTTTGATTGTGCTGAGATTCTGGGCGCAGACGAAGAGGGTAACGCGCCAGCCGCGTCTTTTCCTGCGGTGTGACTTTCCGTGACGGACGACGAGGCGCGAGGACGAAGTTTGAAGCTAGAGTTGCCTTTGAACGACGAGGGCCCCGCAAAGCTCGCAAGCGAGTCGTCTGGATTCTCAGTTTCGGTGCTCTGCACATATGAAGCGGTACGCTGCTTGGAATTCGGTCCGTCTGACGAGGATGGTATCGCAGAGGCACGTGAGGGTGACGATGATGATGTTGGACCAGGTGATGCCATGGACATGCGCTTGTTCTTTCGACTGTGCCGCAAACGCGACTGAGACTGACCTGATGTAGACGCATCGGCAGCCTCAAACAAGTGAGCTAGCGATTGCCACTGCTCTGCATACTGACCCGGCGCCAACAGGTGATCGATATCGGTTCGAAGCGTATCTGAGGTGATGCCTTCATCGTCGAACCTTCGCTCATCCTCGAACGCGCGTGAGCGACGTTTGGATGGGTCGACGGGATTCTTGAGCGCCGAAGTGACGCGTACACGCTGACGGACAGCATTCCATAGATTGGGTCGGATGGTTCCGGTGGACGGCAGCGACTGGGTGCTGTGCGGATGGTCACGATCCGATACGACGCGACGCATGATAGGTCGAGGTGAAGGTGGGAGGAGCATCGAGCCGCCCGAGGCAAGCTGAGCCCGTTTTTGCGGGTTGCCTCCGCTCATCATGGAAGAGAGCTATGTTGCAGAGCCGCAGCTTTGTGTGGTCGGTCCAGCGGATTGTGTGATGAAAACTTCAATGCAGGGTGAACGGCATGATTTCCATTTGAGAAAGCTGTCGGAGGCCTTCCGGGAGACGGTGACTGTCCGATACGACCGGCAAGGCAAATGTGATGGCGAAAGGGATAGGCGCAGCCTGCTCCTCGACGCCGACGTCTTTCTGAAAATCGTCCAACGCCAAGCAGTCACACAGAGTAGAGCCTGGCTTGCCGAATTTGGCTGTGTTGCTTTTCGAGTGTTGTTCTCCAGCCCATGCAGGGTCGCTGCGCGTAGTTTTCTTCACCTTGACTCGAACACACACAACCGGCTCAGCCCCTGTCTGGCGAATGAGGCCCGAAACCAAAATCAAGAATAGAATGAATGTTAAAATCAATTAATCCGAATTAGCAGGCATCGAAATTCGCCGGTGTAGTCATGCCATGATGAAGCCGCACGGTCCGCCGTTGGGCAATCCATACAGTATGAGGAGGTTCGCTTCTCTCGTTCCTCTGGTTCATCATCTCGCCGGTAGAAACTCATCATCGGAGACTGTGGCAATGTCTTTGAGCAGCACGAGACAAGCCCGGCATATTCCGCGGTGATGGGACTCTTTACCAATTCCTCTTCGACTTCTCGGAGGCCCTTTTCATCTGTGCCGCTGAAGCGCCGCTCACTTGGACGAAGCCGTCAAAGCCTAACGACTACATCGACTTCTTTACCGGATCTAGAGTCCGAGCCTTCTGCGCTAGTTGGCGGCAGAACAAGCTCAGAGAAGTATCGCGATCAAGTGGATGACATTCGAAGCATTGCGCAGCAATCAGCTCAATCTCCATCGCTTGAGCCAACGCAGCCGCAAAGGCCAAAGACTCAGTCGACTTCAGACGAGGAGTCAGAACTGGATTTCGCAGACTTGCAAAGCGACGATGCTTTTTTCTATCATAGACAAGTTTCACCGAACTTTGCGCTTGGATTTGTCCCGTCGCATCATCCAGAGCCAGACTTGCTTGGACGCATCAACGCATACGTTGCAGAGCATTACCTGGACTGCTTCGGGATCACGCACTACAGCGAGCTTGTCCACCATCATACTCGCATTGTTGCTTCGTCGAACAAGGCGCCCCGATTTCTCTCGATTCACTCGCTCAAGAGGAAAGAGCTCGAGCGCGACTACACAGAGGTGTCTGCCACCACTGTAACATGCCCGCGGGAGGAGCTCTGCCTTGGGCGTTGTCTGCTCGGCTTTCCGTGTCCTACACAAGATCTCGGCCCGATGCACAGCAGCACGGTTGAATGAGTCTCTGATGCCACCTACCTCTCACACATTGTAACACTAAGCACACCCATTCTGCATCGCATTGTCTTTTCAACTTATCAGCGGAATGTAGTTCAGCACTGGTTGAGCTTGTTAGTGTGAAGTCACAGCTGAAAGGCATACCAGCCCCCATGTCTGGATAAAGAGCATCGGAGTTGAGAGGCGACGCACTGCAGATTCAGCCACATGTGCATTATTCTTCCTTTTTCTGTTGATCGCATCAAAGTGGAGGAAATGCATATCAGCAGCTCGGACCAACCAAATCCAATCCTCGCATGCTCGTCCACAACATCTCAGCTCGGTTCTACCTTTTCCTCTACCATCCCCCTTCTAGAACATAGTCCAGCTCTAGCACAATGACGGGCCGATTTGCACCTCTTCGTGGCGAAAAGCTCACGCTTGCCTCGTCAATCAAAATGGTTGATGGCTATACGATGCCGCGCTTCGGTATTGGTGCCTGGGATATGCGAGGAGGCGAATGCAAGCAAGCGTTGCTGAACGCCTTCGACAAAGCCGGCTACAGACACGTCGACACAGCTCGTTACTATGCTAACGAAGCTGCTTGCGGCGAAGCAGTACGCGAATGCAGCATTCCTCGATCAGAGCTCTTTTATACCACCAAGATTCGTCCTACGGACATGGGCGGTGGAGCCAAAACGCGATCAGCTATCGAGGACAGTCTGGCGAAAGCACAGCTTGATTACCTCGATCTTGTGCTTCTGCACGCTCCTGACGGAGGCAAGAAATTTCGACTCGATTCTTGGGCCACGCTCACTGAGCTCGTCGAGGAAGGCAAGATTCGTAGCCTGGGCGTGTCTAACTTTGGGCCTCACCACATTCAGGAGCTGATCGACAGCAAACCCAAGGTACTGCCGGTATGCAATCAGATCGAATGCCACCCATTCTTTGCGCAGAAGGAGTTGCGGGCAGCTTCGGAGGCTCATTCCATTATCATCCAAGCATACTGCCCACTCGCTCGCGGCCAATACTATGGAGATGCCACCTTGAAGAAGGTGGCGGAGGAGACAGGTAAGACGGAAGCGCAGGTGATGCTGCGCTGGCTGATCCAGCATGGTATCGTGGCTCTTCCAAAGAGCAGCAACCCGCAAAGACAAGTTGAGAATGCAGAGTCTCTCTCCTTCGAGCTTTCGGATCAGCAGATGAAAGGTGAGTTCCTGACCACACACTCTGATAGAATGGAAACGTCGAATACACCCACTGAAAGACCACTGACTACCGTTGTTCTCTTACTCTGGACTCATTCGCAGAGCTCGATGCTTTGGACCGAGGAGACAAAGGCTGGGTCGAGGTGCAGACCCAAAGTCAGCATTGCGAGTGATGCGACAAGGCTCCCTCAGCCAGACTCAAGAGCACAGATGAAGCCACAGAAATATTCGCTCCTCCCTTCGAAGGCCCCCGCCCACGGAGATCTTTTCTGCGCTGTCTATGTGAGCAAGGATCTTGACTGTTGCTGGAGATCGGCGAGAAGAAGTGATGCGACTCAGCAACGGTTTTCTTGTGCGGTCGCGTAAATGAAGGTCCATTTTCAACCTAACATCGTTGTGCCCTTGTGCAAAGCCAATATTCCTAGAGGGTTAACGAAGAGATCTGAGAGGCTCATTTCCGCTGCCTCTTCTTTTCCCCTCTCCACACTGTGACGCTGCAAACGTCGGCTGATCCGCTGTGAACGCGCCGCGCCTCCCTTTGTGCCTCACAGGTGGCGAAACGCGGTCTTTCTAGAATAGTAACACTTTTTCTCATGCAGACTCAGCGTTGTGATGAATCGAGCTGATCATCATCCTCATCATCCTCATCATCCTCGTCGCCACCATCACCATCCATCCTGACATATCTGGCGAAGCGCAATCGAGCTAGCTCCAAACAAGTCTTTGCCCGCAAATATGTCCTTCACTGGAACAGGAGACCACGTCCTCTTGCCCATGTCTGCACCTTGGACGGCACACAACGTCGCCAACACGTCTTCCTCCGATTCGAATGCTTTCGCGAACCCAGGCGCTGCTACATGGCCGCCCTCGGCTTCTTCTTCTGCCATCACCTCACACATGGATAGCCCAGCCGCCGTACCTACCGCAACTACCCAGATCAACTTGGTCTCGTCGCCGCCGACAAGCCACGCTGCTTCTCCTTCGCGGTCTCGCTCCTCACCTCTTCGACCGTCGCTGGCGGCCAATGTGACCGGAAGCCCTCCGGTGGCTCAGAAGCCCGGCAAATCTGCCGCAGCTGATGTACTTATGGAAGAGTCCGACGCATATGTAGCCAATAGCGACCCTGACGATGAAGGGGAGCATGACGCGCACTCAGAGGGAGCAGCAACCCCGAAGCGACCCTCTCTCCCTTCCTCTCCCATCAGTGCCATCAGCAGAAGGGAGACCGTCACCAATACCAACGAGGAGTCTTCCACCTCGGTGTATGTCCAAATTCCAGCCTCATCACCAGCTTCTCGACCAGCCCGACAAACGCCCAGCTCAAGCAAGAAGGCGAGAAAGCAGCAAAGCGACGGATCCCGTCGTCGAGGCTCGGACGCTTCTGACTTTGCCGAGGCCTCAAGTGATAAGGCTGTACACGACGATGCTGCTTACGCTGCTGCACTTGCAGCTCAGGAAGCCACACTGGCGAGTCGAAGACCAACGCGGAACGCTCGCAAGGAAGTAAGCTATGGCCCAATTTGCGATCTTGAGGGGCGGCCACTTGCTCCCAAAAAGCAAAAGGAATCGACGACCGCCGCTTCCGTACCGAGATCAAAAGCGGCGACAAGTGACACCAACGCCGTTCAGAAAGCGAAGAAGAACAAGCGCAGATCACGGGCATTCTCCGAAGACGATGAGGATGAGGAGGTGGAGGAGGCTGACAAGGCCGCATCAAGCTCATCAAGCAAGGGAAAGAAGAACGCTAGACCAGACCGCCTTGACCAGGACGATGCTGATCTTACTGACGAAGACGTCGGCTTCACGGTAAGCAACCGCAAGAGACCCAGAGTCGGAAAGCAGTCTGAGGTAGCGAGTGACGATCAGACAGAGGAACGGCCGAGCAGATCGACAAGGCGGCAAACAGCAAAGTCAGGTGGCTCTCCTCGCCGCGGCAAGGCACAAGCTGTGGATGATGCCGAGTCGGATCGTCATGAAGATGACATCCTGACGCCTCCAGCACCTACGTCACCGCGTCGTTCTTCGCGCAGAAGTGTGCCTTCGCCCAAGAAAAAGCAATCGAAAGAGGCCGCGGAAGACAAGTCAAACAGACTTAGATCGAAAGACAAGGGCAAGCAGCAAAAGACTTTCGATCTTGAGCGCGAAGATGAAACAGGGGAGGAAGAGGAGGAGGTTGAAGCGGAACAGCGTAACGCTGCAGACAGTTTGGTCACAGTCGACGAGGCGTCCATCGAAGCTGGCGAAGAGCTAGCCTCTCCAGCGCAACCTGACGAAGCAGCAAGAACGGCTTCTCCTGCGATGCCCTCAAACCACGCGACCCTTTCCAAACCGACTCCTTCGGCCTCCCCCGTACCTTCGCACGCCACAAGCTCTCGCTCGACACCCACCACAGTCGCCATTAAGCAATTCTCCACCCCTGCCAACGCCTCTCCGACCCTTCACGCCTCCTCACCTGGCACTGCACGTTCCTTCTTTGGCAAACCGCTCACCAGCCTTCTTTCGACCAGTGCGGCAAGACGACCCGGTCTGACGCGCAAACACAACATTCCGTCGTTGTTGAATCATCGCGGAGCACCGAAAGCGCCAGTCAAGGGTTTGGCGGTTAGCAAGAGGAGGATGCAGGACGACGATTATGAATACGATGCCGAGTACGAGGCGCTGATTGCTAAGGGGAAGAAGGGCAGTGATGAGGAGGACGAGGATGAGACCGTGGAGGTGAAGGATGAAGGTGAGGGGATGGAGCAAGAGGACTTTGCAGAGTACGATTGATATCTTCATTGGGCGGACAGGCGGCGATCTGGTAGAAAGGAATTATCTTTAGAGTGAATGCAATACATGTACAGGAGATCGGGAATGGAGGTTACCTCGACTTTCGGCTTGACAATCTTGCTTTCCTCGCCACTGCTCCTCCTTTCGCTTTCCTTCTCTTTACCGCCAATACCTCTTTGATCAACTTGAGCGTTGTGACCAACAAGGGTACCAAGAGCGGAGCAAAGAGAGGTGTGTACACCGCGTACTTGTGTTCGTCTGGGAAATACAAGAGGCCTAGCATGTCTGGGTTGAAGAAAGCTCGATTGCTCAATGCATGTGCTTCGACGACGTTTTGAAGGAGTTGATCTAGATTTTCAAGGGGCGAGGTTGAAGGTAGAGAGTTGATGATGTTCAAGGCGGCTGATACGTCTGATTTGACGTTGGGGCCTACGCCGAGATTTTCGATTCGATTGACTAGATGGGTGATGGCTGTGAGGGTCGAGGTGGATTCCCTTGCTAGTTCGAGGATTCGTTTTTGTTTCAATGTTGACAACTGGATTTGTCGGCGTAGGTATTGTTGCGATTCGCTCGAGGTACTCATGGAAGAAGGTATGAGTCCAAGTAAAATCTCCAATTGTCGAGAAAAGAGCTCCATTGCTTCCACCACTTGAACCTCTGGTAGATCCTTGACGAGTCCCCTCGAGTCAGATGCCTTCTCGACCAAGCCAGTCTGATCTTGATCATGATCAAGATTCAATATCACCACACCTCCCCATTGAGGTATCAACCATCCTTGTGCATCTTGCACCACTCCACCTTCCACAACATCTCGAATATGCAGCGGAGAATGCGACTTGCTAGGAATGTAGAGCAAAAAATGCAGATCGTGCGTCTGTGACAGTACGTCGTACGATCGATTTGTCCCTCCTGCTGCTGCTGCTGCAAAAGAGGATGAGGAGGATGGTGGAACGGTCGAGGTCAGACTCCACTCTTGCGAGTTGACAAAGACTTTTAGATCGTCCCATTCGACAACGTGACGAGGAGGTAGAGGTGTTCTTATTTGTTTCCGGATGCGTTGTTTGCGCGGTACTTGGATGGAGCGCTTGCGAAGTTGTTTCATCGATTTGGTTCGCTTGGTTGCTGGAAGGTCAGAAGGCAGCTGATCCTCAACTTCGAGCGCATCTCTGTCTGCGACTGATAGTGACCCGGTTTCGCTTGCATCATTTTCGTTCCTTTCGTCTTGCTTGTCCTGGTCCTCGACCTCAACGTCGACCATCTCCTCCACCTCTTGATCGACCAACACCTCTTCTTCCACTTCCGTCTCGACCACTTCTTCCAAAACCTCCATCGTAGGCCGGAAATGCAAAGGGGCGAACCACTGAACCTGAGTCTCGACATGGAAATCGTGCAGACCACTTAATTCGCGGATAAGGTTTGTGATTGGGAATTTGTCGGATGCATTGCTACTTGCTAGAGCGTGAATCAGGCGACTATCGTAGGCGCTGCCATCGGTCACGTCTTGGTTCATGATGCTGAACACGAGCCGTACGTGCTTGCTGTATTGGATGACGCGCGGATCCTGTTCTGTGGCAGCCGTGGTCGAAGCCGAAGCATCTTCGCGAGAGTCGCTAGATGGTTTATCACCTCGTAGATGTAGCAGCTCTGCGACGACAGCTGCACTGACCGTGTCTGGAACCAGTGGAAGTGACGATGGTTCGTCATCGACAAGCGGGAGGTAGACTGTGGGTATCCAAGTATTGTCAGCATTGTCGTCGGCAGCAAATGATTCGTTAGCTACGCGCACCGCGAATTGGCCTGAGTCAGGAGCCAGCAGACCTATTGAGCTAGCGTCAGAGATCGATCGCACCTCGACCTTCCACTGGGTGCATTCCAGACTAGCAGCTGTCGGCAGCTTAGACTTGATCTCCAAGCTCTGCTGGACGAGCTGTTCCACTTGCTTCAGGAACGATGCGTCTCCCTCCACCTCTACCTCTCCATCGCCGAAGACCGGCACGATGTCTGAGTCGACCGCTACAAGCAGACGAGCATGAAAGACGAGAGGGCAACTATCCGGACGTTGAAGCGCTTCCACTTGATCTGTTGGCAGCGGCAGCCTTTGAATGGTCGTCAATCGAAGCCATGAAGGCACACTTGCTAATAGCGCCACCCAAAAGCATGCCAGCACGGCTATACGTGTTCCAAGGCTCTGAAATAAGAGCGGAACCGCCATTCTGGCGGGATGGTTGAGAGCGACGAGAAGAAGGAGAAGAAGAAGAAGAAGAATGACAAGTCGGACGGTGTGTAGGTCGAGATCAACACTTTTGGTTCGCGTTGGTGGGCCCCGTGCGCGGAAAGCCAGTGTGCGGTAGAGTGATGTAACATTTTGATTTTAGCAGAAAAATCCGACTCCACACTTTGACGGACAAAAAGTCGCTTTCACGTTTCACGCACAGACGCACACACAGAGAAAGGCCGCATCGGACTGTGACCGTGACTGCAATCTGAAGCCAAAAAGAATAGCGGCTCATCCGAGCTGGAAATGACTGACATCACACGGATCAGCCTATCTGAGCCGCATCTCTCTTCTCAGCCCCGCAGCGTTTATTTCACCTTCTTCCTGCGAATATCAACTCTCTCATCAACACCTTCATCCATCTCCCCCGAGTTTACATTACAAGGCGACGTTCTTTCTCCGAACGACGCGGATCAAGGGCAGATCATCCCTCCTCGCCCACCATGTCGTCAACATCCACCACCACCCCGGTCGCAACTCCTATCAAAAAGGGACAGGACAACGTCACTTCTTCAGCACCACCTTCGCTGGTAACCAATTCATCTCGAGTGCCATCCACATCCTATTCCACCGCAACGTCGCTGTCCGCCAGCTTCGAACCGCTTTCCTCCTCCGAAATCCTCGAACGAGTCCCCAGCCCCGTTGTTCGCTTGGCTGCTGCGCTAGGCCCCGCTATCCATGTCTTTCATCGCTTCATCCGTCTGGCCACCTGGACCGGCGGCAAGAACTCTACGTCTTCATCCGTGATGTTGCTCGTCTCGTTTTGGTTGGCTTGCGCTTTCGGATACGAGCTATTGCGATATGCTCCCCAAGCGCTCGTCCTCGGTTGGATCGGATATGCGGGCATCCGAAGGCAATTGGCGTTTGCTCGGCCTCGTTCGCATACACCTGCCAAGTTGATCGAAAAGCACGACGTGGTGTCAGCAGCTTCACTCAACGCGACCCTGTTGGAGCTGAGCGAGCTGGCAGATTTCTTTTCTTCGCTTCGAAGGAATGTGCTGGTTCCCGCCGTACAGCTCGTCTCGTGGGATCCTAGTCCAATGAGCACCAAGGCAGTCGCCGCCTTCTTGCTCCTGACCTGGCCAATCTGGCTCCTTGCTTTCTTGCCTCTGAGGGAAAGCGGATTTCCCACCTTGGTTCTGCCTGTTTCGGCCAGCGGGATCGTGGCAGCTATCGCAAGATGGGACGCTTATGTCTACCACCGAATCCTCAACCTCATTGGTCCCGATCACATTGCTGCGTTCCATACCAAAGCAGCACCTCTTTACGCTCACTATCACCATCTGTCTGCGTTCGTCGCAAGGACACCACTTCCTGCCATCTACGCCTATCTCGCGCACCTCGCTTCGCGCGTGCGATGGGAGCAGCTCACCGGATTCAACTTGACCTTGCTACCGCCTTACCCTATCGGAGCGCTCACGGTTCGCAGTCTCGTCTGCTTTGCAGGCACGCTCGCTTTGACCTGGTGCTCCCCTTGGTGCAGCTTGTTCCGCCAAGCCGTGTGGAAGAGTGCTACCATCCGACGACTCGTTCGTGGAACGGGGCGTTTGCTGAGTGGTCAATTCTCGGCGCGCGATGCTTACGGCAAGGGCAACTTGGACGACGAATGGGCTCATGGATTGTACCATGACGACGGTACGGAGCTACTGGCTGCTAGCAAGGGCAAAGTCGACACTGCCGTTGTTGGGAGCAAAAAGGCAGACAAGGGCAAAGAGGGAGACAAAGTGGTTCGACACGAAGACGTGGTCTATCAGTTTTCCATCTTCGAAAATCAACGTTGGTGGGTCGGTCTCGATTGGACGGCCGCGTTGCTACCTCAAGAACGACCTTCTTGGTCGGATGAATCCAACAATCCTGTCTCGCCTCCTTCCTCGTTCAGTCTGCCGGCGACCAAGATCATGCTCACGCCCGCCCCTACCGCTGCCGATCCAAAAGCCTTCACTAGGAGGACCATCAAGTGGCAATGGGTGGATCCGGAATGGTCGGTCGCCGGTGTATCGAGCCGAGGCTACTATCCCAGTTCCACCGTGTACAAGGGTAGCGCGAAAGAAGCTGCTATCAAGAGTGCCAATGCCCTGGGTGATAAGGATGCGCTTGCCGCTGCTAAACAAGGGTACCTCGGTGATGCGCTGAACCGGATCCGTGCACGAACGTCGGCAAAGGAGGAGAATGATGATGCAGTGAGTGATGTCGGTACTACGGCGCACAGGATGAATGGAGAGGGGGAAGCAGACTGGGACGTGGATGCCGAGGGCTGGCAGTATGGCGATAACGCGTGGGACAAGATGTCGAAGAAGAGTGGAATGGGGAGGTATACGAGGAGGAGAAAGTGGGTTAGGAGGGCCGTCTTGTTGGAGGTGGTGGAGTATGGAATTCACGGTCCTAGTCCTGCTGCTAACTCGGCTGCTTCGTCGGGTCGAACTGCTGCAAATGAGGACTCGGGCGAGGCAGAAGTTGACTCGGAAGAGGTCGGAGAGGAGAACAAGGTTGATGGCGTCGATGCATCTACTACGCCTGAAGTGGATACGGATGTGGTCGCAGCTAGCACGACTGACCCGGGGAATGATGGTGAGGCGTCGTCGCCTTCGTCGGACGCCTTGGCTGCGAAGAGACCGAGCATCTCGGATCGGTTGGCAAAAGCTGCTCAGTAGCACAACAGGCGCGGATCACAAAGCGTTGAGATGTCACTCGGTCGTTGCGTCCTTCTCAGAACTGTACTTGTCACGCATTCTACATTTGTGCGTCTGTCCACTTGAAAGGTTTTCGTTCCATTATGCTCTAGTGTGTGGCAAGTCAATTCCTTACAGTGGCGATAGCTACGCTGCCCAAGGTCCTCCTCATCTCTGCCTGATCTACGTCGTGACTGTCTTCTACGCTTCCCCATCGGTTGATTTGACTTTGCACTTCGACTTCGGCTGCTTTGGCTGCTTGTTCCACCGACAATTT
The DNA here is from genome assembly GCA_928722275.1 of Ustilago vetiveriae. NCBI lineage: Eukaryota > Fungi > Basidiomycota > Ustilaginomycetes > Ustilaginales > Ustilaginaceae > Ustilago > Ustilago vetiveriae. Next base: position 1,149,398 of record CAKMXE010000003.1, read on the forward strand.
TCCGCTCACTAGGGCTAGACTGATGAGGAAGCTTTTAGTGAGCATGACGCTTCGTTCGAAAGCTGCTAGATCGAATGCATGCAGGTTGGTCAGATGGGATTGGAAGGTGTTGAGGGTGCCTTTCGGATGAGAGCCTCCGAGGAGGCCTGTGAACGGGGTGATGTTGGTCGAGTAAGTCGAGTTGATATAGTCGAGAAGAGGATCCCAGTGTTGAGATTGAAGTTCCACCAGCGATCTCGGTTGAGATTCTTGAAAACATACAGTCTCGTTTTCCAAATACCTCAACAAATCACCCTCGATTCCTTTCCTCTCTTCCTGTACACTGCATCCTTCCAACGCTCTGGCTGCAAGCGAAGTGAGCGGTAACGTGTGCGGTTTCAACACCCTCCCTTGTTCCGACCATTCTTGCGCTATGCACGTGGCGAGGAGTTCTCGATCAGACGGAATCACGATCGCAGATCCAGAGGGAGTCTTGATAGAGCGCCCATCGAGCAGAATCTGGTAGCCAGGTGACGTCGACGAGGGAGGCTGGAGCGTGACTGTCTTCCAAAATCTTGACTTGAGTCGTTCTGCTCGGTTCAGTGCAGCTTCTTCAAACAGCGTCGTCGACGTGTGCAATGCCGCGCTAGCGCGGTAATGCGCAATCGGCACCGCTCGAGAGTATGTGAGAGCTGAGCGCAGCGCAAACATGCTGGTCGCTCGCAGAGAGACAATGAGGGTGAAGAAGTAAGCGAGGGGTGCTGAAAGAAGGATGAGGGGTTGAGCCAATGAGCTGGAGCTAGCCACTTGCTTTTCTTCTCGCGCAACTCGAAGGAAAGGCCGATTTCCGTGAGTCGTCTCACGTCTCAGTCTAACATACTCGGATTTTTTCAGAACCTCTGCTCATGTCTGAAGTGATCCTCGCACAACGATCAACCATCTTTGAGCAAAGGCAAGCACTCACCCTACCTCGTCCTCCAGTCCCTTTCGAGCCATGACTGTGGAGAGACTCAGATCTAGTCTGGAACGGAAAGGGGTATCTATTACGTTTGGCATGAGATGTCACACAAAAGCCACAGGATCCACACCCCAACTCCTCCTCACCTGAACTATAGCCAGCAACTCCTTGATCATCTCTTCCAACAAGATCGTGTTATCCAGTACACTGGACAAGGTCACCTTCTCCTTCCCTTGGTCACCGCTCGCCCTGGCTGCGGGCCTCCATTCTTCGCCTCCCGTTGCAACTTGCGTTAAGACGAGAACAGCGGCGGTTTCGCGGAAGTGCTCTGCATAAGGATTGATGGTCGATGCCGAGACTCTGCGTTCGGCTCCAGGTCGAGATTCAGGGCCAGTCTCAGTAGTGGCGGCTGATGGTGGGATGAAAGCGTTTCCGAGGTTGGAAGGTGTCCGCGTGGCAGGTCGACCTCCAAACAAGCGAGCAAGGGCGCTACTGCGCCCAATTGAAGCTGGTTCGGCTTGCGTCGCTGGCAGAGGCGTGGGGGCAGCAGGAGGAGGGGAGAGAGCCGGCAGCGAGGGACGGTTGTCTTGAGCGATACCGAACTGCTCTGCTATCCGCATAGCATCGTTGGCTAGCAGTTGATCGTGTCCGTTTTTGCTCGGCTTGGGCAGACGAGGCAGAGTCAAACATGCTCCCAATGACTTGGACTCTCCCGACTCGCCTTCTGCTTCGATTCTGGGTTCGGCGACGTTGAGCGCGGCAGAAAGATCGTCGGTAAGCACCAAACTTCGCCTTCTCTCGGCCAGGTATTCGCCGAATTCTGGAATCGAAGCGCGGTATGCCTCGACTTGTTCGACCAGACCCTGTAGCACTCGCACCAGGGCGGGCTCTTCTGCCTCCACCTCGCTTCCTGTCTTGTGTGTCAACCACCCCTCCAAACTCATGATCGGCGAAGATGCAAGTGCAGACAATGTTCCACTCGCCGCCAGATTGACTTCGACTGGTTGAGAAAAGAAGCAGCCGAGACCTGCAAACAGTTGCTGCACAAAGGGGTCGTCACGAACCAACGGGATCTGGCTGCCACCTATCTCGAGAGCGACGGAAAAGGTGCTATCTCGCCGCAAAGCTTGTTCGGCATCGAGAAGGTAGTTGCTGAGTGAAGCCTGGAGGCTTTCGTTGGTGTTGGCGGATCCAAATGACGTGAGCAGAGAAGCCAGCGCATCGATCTCGCGAAAATGCAGTTCGATCTTGCTGCTCGTCGAGCTGTCCTCGGTTGCCTCTAGAGCTGGACTTTGAGGTAGCCAATCATCGGCCGAGGAAGTCGCAATCATCTTGCGGGGAGGTAGTTGCAGCAGGCCACCATACGCACGCAAGCCATGGCACACTACAATACTCCTCGCCAGCCTCAGGGCCGCCACTCGCGTCGCTGGGCTCTTTGCGTCCTCCAAGCAGTCCAAGATAAGATCCTTGACGCTGTATCGATCCGAGTCGTCGATTGGCACGTTGATATGGTAGCCGTAGCCGTCTTCGCGACTTTCGTCCAGATCCGCTGGCAAAAGAAAGTCTAACGCTACATCTGTGAGGATGTGTCCGCCCCGCAAAACGATGACAAGCACGTCGAGGTAGTTGAGTACAGCGGCAGAACTGCCATCGAAGTCACTGCTTTCCATCAGAGACGGGTAGACGACATTGCGGATGAAAGTGTCTCGAATGGCGACGGCGATGGCCCCCGTGAGCTTGCGGACCATCGGATCCAGAGCAGTTGTTGGCGGCGAAAGGGAAGGGATCATCTCAGCAGCTTTCTCGTCCAACTCGTTTGGGATCGTTGGTTCATTACCGGCGGCCTCCGTGAGCTGCTTGGAAGCAAGCCACAGCGAGTCAAGCACATCCTGGCAAAATTCGACGAGGTCAACTAGCAGGCGAAGTTGTGTTTGAAGCTCAGCATCATCGCTTCTCGTCGCTGTCGCCAACGCTTCGGAGGTGGCATTCGCCACTTCAGATGCAGAGCTGCTCGCCAATGTGATCGCGGCACGACTCTGATTCGAAGCTGTCGGGCCGCCATCGATATCGGTGGGGTCATATCGTGGCACTGGCCGGATCCGGGATGGAAGCAGGCCGTACGCAGCGCAAAGGCCAGCGCCAAGAACATCTGCGAAGTCAGAATGAGCGATGAAGACAGCGAGCGAGCGTCGGATGTCTTCTGTGCCGAAAGAAACACGCTTGGTCGTTTTCGTTGCTGTAGCGGCGGGCGAAGTGCTTCTTCTGGGAGGACCGCCTCCTTCTAGCGAGATGAGAAAGAGCAAACCAGCTCGAGCCAGCTCGCCAATACGGCCTTCGCGGTGCACAAAATTGAGCAAGTACGAGAAAAGTGGGAATCTCAACCGTCGTTTCGAAAGCTTGCGGGTTGGAAGAGCGGTGGATGGCTGAATGGTTGCAGTGGAATCGACCGATCCGGTCGGAGAGGGCGGTCGCCCATCATTGTTGTCGGATTCGGACCGCTGTTGCGTATGGTAGGGATCTTTATCCGCGTGTACACTGGAAGTCATCTGATCAAATACAGCACGACTGACGATGATGGAGCCATCCCTTAGGCTTCGCGCGTCCTGGGGGCTGTCGGCATCATCGACAGGTTCATCGGTGAAGAAGATCTGAAGGAGGTCGGGGGTGTTACGGATGCGACTTGCGATGTGACACATGAGATCGACGAGATCCTCCTCGCAGTCGGAATCTTTGGTTGAAGCTGGAGCAGTCTTGGAGCCACTGGCATCGAATGAGTCGTCATCGAGCTCGAAACGGACGGCGTCCTCGTCCAGACACAGCTGAATGAGCTGCGAAATGGGTTTGTTGGCAGCTTGCCTGGAGAGGAACTTCTCGTCGAGGAGGATGATGAGATCCTTGAGCGCACGTATGGTCTCACCGCGGATGCCTTTTGGTCGGTCATCTACCGAGAGACGGACGAGCTCTGTGAGAATGTCATACTTGAGCAAGTATTCCATGCAAGGGCCCGTATGACCATCATGACTGCGATTGCTTTCGAACACGAGAGCGTCGATGATGCGCTGCAGACGACGTGGAAGGTCGGATCTGGCTACGCCATGGAAGAGAGCCCTCTCGTCGGGATTCTCGAGCTCGGCTTGGACCACGAGCCAGTCGGCGTGAAAAACGTCAACGCTGCCAACAGGATGAAGGGAAGGCTTTTTGCGAAGGCGCGGGGAGCCGGTGATGCCGGCTGCTGCTTTGGCAGGAGTCGAGACCAAGCCTGAAAGACGACTTAGATACTCCATCTTGTAGCCGCAATGGGCGCAGGTTTGCGGCTTGCTGCCATGAAAACGCAGGAATCAGCAGCCGTGTACCTGGTCGTTTCCTGGCGTACTGTACTGTGTTCAGTCAGTGGGGCAGAATGAGCGTTCTCGCCGATTGCAGTGACGTCCAAGAGGTTGATGAGGTTGTATGTGTGAGACGCTTGACTTGGCCAGGAAGCCAAAGAGTGTCGGTCGAAGCGGTTTGTGCGAATCTGAGCTGCACTTGTGCACGTCAAAAGAAGCACACAGCGTGTTGGTTGGCTGTGTCATTATTCCAAATTGTTAGAGCTTTTCATATAAATGCCACCAAATGCTGACAAATCATCTGTCCGGCAGGTTGAAGGGATTGGCGATACTACTTTGGATTCACAGCTTGATCTTGCATCTCTGGGTGATTCGTTGATCCGACATCCTCCTCTTACATTGCGATCATCCCCTAATCAGGACACATCACTGAAGGTACATCAAGATAATGTCGGCCAACGCATTGACTCGCGCGCTTCCAAAGGCGCTCAAGGAGGTCCGTCTTCACCTCTGTCAGACCGGTCAGGCTTCCGCTGGAGCAAGGTGAGTTTGTAAAGGGACTAGCCGCTGTTGATGAATGATGACTGACAGACCTCGGAATGCTCACACACACCCAATATGCACAAATCTGATGGTGTCGCACATATAGAAAGTTCCTCGAGACCAACTACAAGCCCATCAAGCAATCGAATCCAGATCTCCCATTCCTTGTCCGAGAGGCTAGCGGCACCCCTGCACGTGCCTTTGCTCGTTTCGGTAGGTCGCATTCTTTGATCCCCTCTGACTCGGTCCTTGAACACATGCTGACTCCGTCGATTCCTTGTCTATCGAATGGATTTCTCACACTCTCAGAGCGTGGTGTCGAGAAGCAGGTTGAGCTTGACGGCTTGAGCTCGGCTGATGTCGAGAAGAAGTTTGGCGAGCTGCTTTCTTCCTCAGCATAGATTTTCACACCTAAATCATTCTGAGATCCTTTGCAATACCTCAGACAATACCAAAGGGACATCGCGCGACCCAGCCTGCAGCTCATACTTGTCGGAGTTCTGGTGGACGGCGCCATTGACGCTCGAGGTTCGGCTTTGATCGATGCCCTCGGACTACCACACGGCACAGACTGGGATACGCTGACGAGCTGTTGTCACGATCGCAAATGCTTATACTGAGGTTGTTGAGATATCGAGATGATGCTTCAAGGGACATAACCGATGCCATTGTGCCCTTGAGGCGTTGAGTGTCGAGACCAAGTTGAGAGCTCAGAGCAGCATGGCAGCGCCAATTTTATTTTCGGGCGAGAGTACGCTCTAGGTCGCGTTATAGAGTCCATGGTTGATCAGTGACGCTCATCTGCAGGAAATGCGTGGATTGATTTCGACTTCGCTAAGCTTGAACCTCGATACTGCACCAAATTTCCGCAAAGGCACAGGTGGAGGCGATGCGGCATCCTGACGGAGACCATGTCCTCCCAACTACCATTAGCTGCAACTATCGCGAAGCCGATTGACATCTCACACTAGGTTGATACCCGCGCTGAGGCTGCACGAGAACGATGAAGATCACATCGCGGCATATCGAAAAGGATGGGTCCGGTAGGATCACCATCGTACCCGAAGAGGATGAAGACATGTACCACCTTTACAACCTCATCGAGCAGGGCGACCGGGTACGAGCAGCAGCTGTGCGTCGAGTACAATCCGAGTCGTCTACGGGATCAATAGAGTCGCATCGAGTGCGTCTCAATCTTACCATCGAGGTTGCTAAAACGACCTTTGACGCAACAGGGTCCAGCGCGCCACCAGATCCTTCGGCCGCAGCCGCAGCCGCAGCATCGACATCGTCCGCGGCAACAGAGGGAGAAGTGAGCCAATCTGCTGCGGTAGGGGGCTCTGGTGGAGACGGAGCTACACTGCAAGTGGCGGGAAGGGTAGTGGAGGAGAATGCGCATGTCAGGATGGGAGCCTTTCATACGTTGGATCTGGAAGTGAATCGTGCCTTGACGATCACCAAAGAGAAGTGGGACGCGGTACACCTCGAGCGGCTCGGCGAAAGCACGGATGTCAGTCAGCGTGCCGAGGTGGGAGCTGTGGTGCTTGGTGACGGCACAGCGGCCGTGTGCCTGTTGACGGGGCACATGACGGTGGTTCGACAGCGCATCGATGTTGCCATCCCACGAAAACGCAAAGGTCTACCTGCAACGGCCGCGGACAAGGCGACGGCTCGATTCTACGTGCAAGTGTACAACGCGGTGGTCAAGCTGCTTCAGCTCCCCGCGCTGCGTCTGATCATTCTTGCATCGCCCGGCTTCACACGCGATTCGGTGTACGACTTTCTGTTTGAAGAAGCGACACGGCGAGGCGACAAGATCTTGATTGGCGGTGAAGCACGCCGCAAGTTTCTCAAGATTCACTGCAGCTCACCGCACGTCCATTCGCTCATGGAAGTTTTGCGCAGCCCCGAGGTGAACGCACAGCTCAAAGATACCAAATTTGCTCGAGAGGGACAGCTGCTGGAACGGTTCATGAAGCAATTGGCGAGCGACGAGCTGCGAGCATGGTATGGTGAGCAACATGTGCTATTGGCTGCGTCGAGAGGAGCCATCGGTGTTCTGCTCATCTCGGACGGTCTCTTCCGGGCGGCAGACCCAGCAAGAAGGAAACAATTTGTCGAACTGGTGGAAGACGTGCGGAAACAAGGAGGCGAGGTGGCCATCTTCAGCTCGATGCACGAGAGTGGACGCCAGCTCAACGCCTTGACGGGTATTGCTGCTATTCTGACCTATCCTTTGGACATTGAAGTGGTAGAAGAGGAGGAGGCGGAAGAAGCGAGAAGGAAGCAGAAGGAGGAAGCGGCATGATCGTCCTCGAACAACGATATGTTCCTTCTGCAGCATTCTTGCCCCTACACAATCGAGTCGGCAGCTGCGCATTGTTTCGACTGTCAGCAGCTTTACTGACCACTCTTGTTCGAGATGCTGCACCGTCAAGAGAGTGTGCCGAAATTCTACATCGTAGAAAAACAGCGATCTGACACTCTCGGATTCAGAATAACCTGACACGTGACCTCAAAGTCTCTTGGCTCGCTCAGCGTGTGACGCGTTGGGGGGGCCAAGCTGCGTTTTTATTAATAATTGAATGATTGTAAGAAAAAAGGCAGCGCAGCGCGATTGATCAGAATAACACTTGGGTGTTGCTTTCGGCTACATCCCGTTGCCTGCATTCGGAGGCGACACTGCGCTTTCTGCTCCTGGAGATTAGTGTCGTACACGAATTGGGAAGGGAAAGGCTGGGAAGAGAGCATCGAGCGACTTGTGCAAGATGCGGACAGTAAATGCATTCACGATTGATCAGGATTGGAAAGTGACAAGTGTTGGTGTTGGTCTTTTTCTCTTCCTCGATTTCTTTTGGTGGATGGTGGATGTGTGCTTTTGCAAGAAAGATGGACCTGTGATTCCACTTTCCGCAACTCGTTTTCGCAACTCGCAATCCACGTTTCATCACACACGTCACATCAGGCTCTGCACACTGCATCTCGTCCTTCCACACAGTCACATCTGCACTTCCACGGTTTCAAACACACCTCGCTGCACTTGGCTAGTTCGCTGCTCCTTCGTCTCGAGGCCAAGCCAGACGACCAACACAGTCGCATCCTCCTGGTCAGCACACCCTTTGCACCGGATATCAACGTAACCTATCGCTTTCCTATGGATCCCAACATTGCCATCACTTCGAAATTTGCCTGAGTAGCTCGTCTCGGCCTGAGCGCTAGCTCTCCGCCGTTGCAGGATATACGGACAAGCTCGAATAGATCCGCATCATTCGTCCGACCTCGAGAAACCTCACTTCCACTTGATTTCGGGAGCCGGTCTCCTGGCAAGCGGATATTCACAAGCAAGATGGCGGAATCATCTATCAATGTCTGCGTACGTATTCGCCCTTTCAGCGAAAAGGAAGCATCGCAGCTGGCACCGAATGAGGATCATACACCTTTTCTTGGCGACGGTGGTCTAGCAGGCGGCATCTCTCCCAACAAATTCTTGCCACCGTCAGCATCCACATCCACCCTCAAGACGCGCTTCGTTCGACCCATCGTCAAGCCGATGGACCAAAAGGTGCTCGTCTTTGATCCTCCAGACACCAACCCGCTCACCCGTCTTTACAACAACAATCCACTTGCCCGTGGTGGAAAGCGCAACAAAGACGTCCGCTATGCTTTCGACCGTGTCTTTGACTCGACCGCGTCTCAAACCGATGTGTTTCAAGAAACCTGCAAGCCGCTCCTCGATGGCATCTTGAACGGCTACAATGCCAGTGTCTTTGCCTACGGTGCAACCGGCTGTGGAAAGACCCATACCATCAGCGGAACACCCAGCGATCCAGGTCTCATCTTCCTCACCATGAAGGAGCTCTACAATCGCATTCAGGATGCTCGTGACGATTCCGACGTTCAGATTCGTCTCTCTTATCTCGAGATCTACAACGAAACCATCCGTGATCTGCTTAGCTCCGAGCCAACTCCTCCCGGCGCCGGCCTCGCACTCCGAGAAGACGCCAACAACCGCATCTCCGTCGTTGGCATCACCGAACTCGTCCCAGAAAGTCCAGAAAGCGTACTCGAATACATCCAGGAAGGCAATCTTCGCCGCACCATGAGTCCTACCGAGGCCAATGCTGTCAGCTCACGATCCCACGCCGTTCTCCAGATCAATGTAACTCAGAAGCCACGCACCGCCAGCATGACAGAACAAACGACGTCCGCATCGCTCAACATTATCGATCTTGCCGGATCCGAACGTGCCTCCGCCACACGCAACAACGGTGCACGTATGAAGGAAGGTGCCAACATCAACAAGTCGCTCCTCGCCCTCGGCAACTGCATCAACGCCCTCTGCCAGTCCGGTGGAGTCGTCAGGCATGTTCCTTACCGCAACTCGAAGCTCACTCGGCTTCTCAAGTTCTCGCTTGGCGGCAACTGCAAGACCGTCATGGTCGTCTGCATCAGTCCATCGAGCGCGCATTATGAAGAGACGCACAACGCACTCAAGTACGCCAATCAAGCAAAGAACATCCGCACAAAGGTCAGCCGCAACATGATCAACGTCGATCGCCACGTCGCTCAGTATGTACAGGCCATTCACGAGCTCAAGGAGGAGAACGAGCGACTGCGCACCAAGCTTGACGAGCGCGGCTCGCTCGAGTCAGCGGCTGAAAAGCGTAAACGTGCAGAGATGGGTCGAGAGATGGACGAAGCAAAGAAGCGAATGCGCGAGAGCACCGACAACGTCACCCGCCTTGTCGCCGAAAAAGCCGGCTTCGAAGCCTCCACCGCAGCAGCTGAAACCAAGCTTGGCGAGCTGAGGAAGCGACTGAGCGTAGTCGAGGCGGACTTGCATCGATTCAGCAGCAGAGGAGAAGTGCTGCCCTCCGATCTCGAGGGCGAACGCGATGTTTTGAGGAAAATGGTATCTATGGAGGAGAAAGCGCTGAATGACGAGGCTACTTGTGCTGGGGTAAGAAGTTTGCTCAACAGCCTTCAGATGCAGAGAGGCATCATCGTCGCCGCTTCACACAATCAAAAATTCGACGCGGAAGCATCGGAAACGATCCAAACCTTGGGAAATGCTATGTTGGCAGAGGTCGAGGCTGAGAAGGCAAAAGCAAAAGTCAACGGATTGCTTGATGTTCTTCGACGTTCTACAAGCGACGCGACGCAGCTAGTTGCAGTGGCGACAAGGAGCACCATCGCCTTACGAGAGGTGGCAGGTGAGCTCGAGTATAGATGCACGAACGGTGGAGACGCCGCGAGCGCCAAGGAGAACGCGGAAGAGCTCTCTTCGACCTTGGCTCTACTGGCTTCACAGCTGCGAAGCATCTCAGGCGAGAACGACAAAGTGTTCGAAACAATGTGCGGTGCAAGCTTGCCTGCTGACGTGCCTCAGCTTGCAGCTGTGAATGCCGCGGGAGCGTCAAGATCAGCCAAGCCGTTGGCCAGTTCAGCTCTTCGAAAGTCACGAGCCTCATTGGCAGTGGGTCACCCGGCTGTTGGAGCAAACTCCTCACAGAACGTTACCGTCGCTTCAAACCGATCCGTATCGTCTTCCGCAACAGGTTCCAATCGTGCAACCTCATCGTCTTCAAGCCGAGCATCTCTGGCACCCGCCATCGCTCGATCAACAAGCACGCAAGTCAATAGCTCTCCTTGTACTTCAGCTCCATCGTCGACTCGGCCAAGTTTCGCCGCTCCAACATCCTCCTCGTCTGCTCGATCGCAAGTGGCTGCAAGCAGTCCGGCACGTAAGAGTGCTCCCATGCGTCGGGTCAGCTCTGCAGCAGCAACAAGACGACTCAGCTCGGTCCGAGGCGTCTCTCGAGTCAGCAGCACAGCTGCTCCCGCACCCTTGCCCGTGGTGGAAGAAAAGAAGAAATTCCGCTGGGCAGATGAGGCAGGAGAAGGGGAGATCGATGACAAAGGTCTAGCGCACGGGCAGCATGTTGACAGCGCGAGTTCGGGAACGGAGTGGGAGGATCTGAGCGATGGAAGGAGTACCCCCGCCCACCTCTCATCAGCTGCCGCGCCTTCGATAGCAAGCAAGCCAATTCCACGATCCACATCACTTGGCACGTCATCGTCGGCATCAAAGGGGTTGAGTGCCATCTCGGAGAAGAGATCTGTCTCCAGCGGAGGTGCTGCATCGACCTTATCTCCACTTCGAGAGGAGAAAGGCTGCAGCGGCGGCTCTGCTGACGAAGCAGACATTTCAAACGCTTCGCCCGTCGCTCCACTGAGACCTTTTCCCTCGTCACGTCCACCTTTGCGCGCCACTACGAACACTGCCGTCACCAGCAACACTGGTAATGGAGCCTTACTCAATGGCTCTTCCTTCCCGAATTTCTCAGCAACCGAAGGCGGCGTCATGGGCGGCATCAACGCACCCCTATTCAATACAGCAGCAGCATCAGCGGCAGCCGTCGTTCCGGTCAAGAAAGCTTTCCCGAATCCAAGCGCTGGTGGACCGGGACCTATACGGAGGCGAACGAGGACAAGTGTTGCCGTAGTGAGTGGGCCGGGCAATCCGTTATTGGGAGGGGGAGGGGGAGGTGGTGGAGGACTGATTCCGGGTCAGATGGGATCAAGTGGTGTAGGTAATCGAGTCAAAGCCAGTCGAGTGAGTGTTGTACCTGGGATGGGGTCGGGAATGAGAAGTGCCAGTGCTGGAGTCCAGAGCAGTTCCACTCTTTTCAGCTGAGAGCGCACGAAAGCACACACACCGTCACATTGTCCGCACTTGTAACGACCTTTCGTTCTTGTCACAATTGCAATGCATTTGCGTCCCTCTTCTTACGACTCTACGACCGCAAACACTTTTTCCACCAGGCCAACTCCTGCTCCAACGAATCCTTTACATTCTCTGCCTTTCTGAAACCATGACCTTCGCCGTCGTACACCTTGTACTTCCAATCGACGCCTTCTGTACCGCCACCTTTCTGGAGTTCTTTTACGAATTGGTCTGCTTGACTTTGGGGGACGACTTTGTCGATGCTTCCTTGGAGGAGGAGGATGGGGGATTTGATGTTGGAGGCGTAGAAGATGGGCGAACGATTGTGGTAGATTTCCGGGATTGTCGAAGGGGTTCCGCCGATGAGCTGGAATGGATATTGGGATTCGAATTTGTGACTTTCGGCTGCTAGGAGAGAGAGGGAGGAGATTCCGTAGCGGGAAACACCACCTTTGAAGGCGGAAGGATGGAAGCATAGGGATGCCAAGACCGTGTATCCTCCTGCACTGCCGCCTGAGATCAACATTCCGTTCGAATCAGCAAGCGATCTCTTGCCAAGTTCGAAAGGATGCTTGATCGAATCGTCCGATTGTACGTAAGAAGAAAGGGTCGAGTAGATCCGTTGAACTGTGCCAAGTCTTGGAAGAAGGGATGGGAAAATCATCTCCATCTTGGCTCCCTTACCATCGAGAGTCGTGATCAAAGAAAGATAATCGACCACACTGAAGTACCGATATCCTTCCGCAACAAATACATCCACCACCTTGTCCTGCGGAATCAAGCGGGAACTGGTTCGAACCAAAACGTTCTTGTCCAAGGACAGAGACAGTCCTCGTGTGGTGGAGAGTTGAACGCCCATCCCAGGCAGGACCGCAACCGATTCGCTAATGACTCTGCTGATTTTTGTCGCCATGTAGGGTAGCAGCGAGATGCTGGCTAGACCGATCTTGGTTGCTGTCTTACCGAAAGAGGTGGAAGGACGGATGATGGAAGGAATGCAATGCGAGTAATTCTGCATCACGGTGCTTGCAAATTTGACGCTTGCGACTGCAACACCTACACTTGCACCTGCCAGAAGCACATCCATCCAACTCCACGCCGGGTTCGTATTTCTCAGCGTCACCTTCACCCCTCCTCCATCCAAAACTTCTTCCACAACCGAATCCTCCCCCTCCTTGGCCTCCTCCAACTCCTTCCTCACCTTCTTCTGTTCCTCCACCGTCAACTCCCCAAACCGTCTCCGATCCAAACTAGCCTTGCTTCCCAAAAACTTTGCCGCAGCCACACAATCGTTGACATCCGTGACACCCCATTCTCCGGTCAACCTCTCCAAGTACTCCCTACCATACCCCGTACTTCCGCCGTAATTCACAAAGCAAACCATGAATCCTCGACTGGTCCAGAACTGCGTCTGCAAATTGAACCCCATTCCGGCGCTAGCACTCGGACCTCCATGGATCATAAATATGCACGGCGGAGACCTGCCTTTCGGGCCAACAAAGTCTTTGTTCTTGGGCTCGAAGATGATGGCATGTGCAATGGCTGCTTGACCGTTTGCCAAGGTGGTGGGGAAATCGATTTCACGTGCCTCGCTCAAGTAGGCGCGATCGATCGTACCATCCGCAACCAGAGTAGAAGATCGTTGAATCACGGTCATGTTGGATGGCTGCAAAGTGTAATTGTTGGCAGCAAGACCTCGGAGGTCGATGCGAACGAGAGAGTTGGGCTCGTCCGGACGAGTGGCGAGAAGGACGAAAGAGGTAGATGTCAGTCGGCGAAGTTGCGAGACCGAGACAAAGGGACTCTTGAGCGGAATCAGCCGAGGTCTTCGCAGATTGATCAATCCCAGATTCTCCTTGGCTCCTTCTGCGTAGCTCACGATGAGCAGGTCGGGTGAGAGTGGAATGTAGTCCGAGTTGTTGCACGTCCAGGCTGGACCGACAAAATCGTGCTTGACGGGCTCCGGCAAGATCGGCTCTGCTGAGCTCACCGAAAGTCCATCACCGTGCGAGTCTGAAGAGATGGTTGCAGAGTAGAGATTCAGGTAGCCAGTTGCATCGCACGCGAAGAGTAGTTTAGCTGTATCGTCCTTCGGATTGGACGGAATGGCCCATACAGGCTGCTGAAGCACCTGTTGCTTTGCTTGTTCTGAAGAGATGGATACTTTGATCTGAGTGGGCGAAACTAGCTTTGGCGATGCAGGCTCAGAACGTTCCAGTCTCGCAACCCAAAGCTGCGTATCCCACCAAGGCATGCTAGGATGATTCCAGCTGACCCAACAGACGTATTTGCCGTTAGGAGAGAAGCGTGCAAACGTATAGAAGTCTCTCTTCTGCGGTCCTTTCGCGTCCGTCTCGTCATCGGCTTTTCTGCCCTCGAGCAGCGTGTGAATCTTGGCGGGCGTAGTGCTCAGATCGAGGAGCACGATCGAGTTGACGACAGTGGAAGGCGTGTCTTGGGTGTGATCTTCCTGAACAGCAAGGCACAATTCTGCGTCAGTGGGATGAGGTCCGAAATCGGCATAACGAAGAGCAGGATTTGGCGGTGTCACCACTCGAGGCTCCTCTCCTTGCGGCGCTCTGAGCACATCAAACGACTTGGGATTGTAGTCGGAAAAGATGAAGCTTCCATCGGCAAGACTCGCGGCCGCACCACCGCCGTACTCGTGCACACCGGATCGAGAGCTATACTTTCCTCCAGTAACGTCGGTCGCCTTCTCGGAGGAAAGTTGGGTGGAGTGCATGAGAGCATAACGACCGGACTCGCTCATTCGAAGCTCGATCCAAGCGACTTCTTGGCCGGATTCGGAGTTGGCCGGCACCAAGACTTCGCTCAAGCCGGTAGCTTTTTGGAGTAGCAGGTCGGTCGAGATAGGAGATTCCCAAAACCCGTACGGTGCGACCGTCTTCGATGATGATGATGATGATGATACCTTCGTGGGCGGCATCTTGACGCGATCTGAATCGTTCCAGTTGGGTCTGGTGGTGTTTGATGGGAAGACCGCGAGCGTTGAACACTTGCAGAATCATAGAGAGAGGCAGGCATCTGCGAAGGTCTGTGCTCTTTCTTTTGGACGGACAAGACCCTTCCGTTGCCGACACAGCGGGCCACGCGACAGAGCGTCAGATCGTCAAATCGAAACTCGAAATCGGGGCGATTCAAAAGGTGGAGGCATCAGACCCAAGCGTATGCTGCCTTGCTGAGTCGTGGACCCTTGGACGTTCACCGTAGACGACCAACAGCCTCATCATCCACCCTACCACTCTCTACGACGCTCTTCTGTACAGCCTTCAGAGAGACAGTGTCTGCGCAGCCGATAGGACAGTATTGGCTCCAGAATGAGCGCCGTACAGCGCAAAAAGTTCACCCAGCGCAATGTCTTCTACCTGCGTGCTTCACCCTACGTTGTCCTTCAGACCATCCTCTACCTCGACTATCGGCACGTGGAATGGATGAACCTCAACCCAAGCATACTCACGCTAGTTCTCTCGATCCTACGCACACGTATCATGCCGAAACTTCGCAAAGAATCCGACTCTTCAGGCAAGCTCTCCGCCATGAGCAAAAAGGAGCGAGTCGACGTGTATTCCGATCGTGATTTTCAAGTGGCCTACTTTTTCCGAAGAATGGACGATCGTCATTCGGTTCTGCTCAAGGAGAAAAGTCTTGTGTTTCCAAGCGATCCAACGCTGGCAGAAGTCAAGCTGGAGGAAGAAGGCGATGGCAATCTACACGCACCTATTCCGAGAGCAACACCCGCCCCTGGGAGAGCAAGTAGTGTCGTAGACACAACCACTGTGCAGGATGGAGAGAGCAGTTCACGGCCAATGAGAATCAAAGATTCACCAGAAGCACAGGACACGCTCCGCTCCTCGCCCAATGCCAGTATGGCGACGCTTTCAGGCGCTGATGACAGCACGCTGTTCAGAGGCGCGGCGGAAGAGCAAGATCAGGAAGCATTGGCCATGCCTCCGCCCGCGACCACCGGTACACGGCGATCAAGAGCCAGCAGCTCCGCCACAAATGAGTCGACTCGAGGTTCGAAACGTGTTCGTATCCGCGAAGATGTTGATATCAAGCCAGACCCAATACCAGATTCGGAAGAGCAGCAAACAGGGAATGCAGACGACGCGGATGGCGGCAACGAGGCTATCATCATTACAGAAGAGGATGAAGAAAAGATGAAACCAAAGCTACACGTCAAGTATGCCGGTTTCAGAATGTGAGTCGAGGCCCTTTTCTTCCTCCTTTCGGAAGGCGGCTCCGATGCTGACATGCTGACCTCTTTTGCATTTCCCTCCATCTTGCAGCTTCGGCAAGCTGCTCGTGCTCGTAGTTGAACCGTCGAAACGTACGCTCGCAGCACATCCTGAGCTCTTTGGCGAAAAGAGGACATCAGAGATTCGTCAGCTGTCTGTGGCTCCAAGGTCTATGACTCCTAGCATTGCCAACAATCGGTCCGGCTCAGTACAAGGTCGATTCACATCGCTCGAGCCGGCGGAACGATCCAGCCGAAATGCTAGCGTAGGAAGAGGTGTCACTCCGCTGTTCCGAGGTGCAACGCCCGCTGAGAGCGAGGCGGGAGGTACGCCTGGTCCGTCGCGAGCTTCGGCAACACCTGCGCCGCGGGGAGCAAGCATCATGGACAGCGATGCAGTAGGTCTGGTAGAGGGCCAGGACGCCGACACAGGAGACGAAGGCCCGACCATCGGCGAATTGGAAGGTGTCGAGTTGGCCACGCAAATGCTCGAAAGAGAAGAGCAAACGATGGGTGGAAATGATATCGAAGAGGGCGACTGAAAGCGCAATGCAACGCAATCTGCCCAACATTCTTGATCTGATCAACAGTCTTGTTTGGTGCGCCTTCAGACATGGTCGCATGCAGCAGGCCACCATTTCTCTTGCAGCTGAATGTCTGCGGTGCGTGAATCAAGCGTGCCAAAGCGCTGCTTCTTGGCGTGCACCTCTAGCAATGCGGAGGGAACGAAGCTACTCCGAGAATGGAAGCCGTCACGCTCGGTTTCTTGCATTTCCGATGTCGACAAGTCGATGGTACAAGCATCGGCTATGTATCTGCCCGCATCATCGAGGCTGGTGGCAAAAGGCGCCCACGGCAATACAAACGACATGGCGAACCGAGTCAAGAGGCTTGAATCCCGGCAGAGGCCAGTCTGCGGCACGAAGCCAGGCTGAACGACGACCACCTCGACACTTCCTGCGGGTACCGCTGTAGCTTGAAGCGCCTCTTGAATTCGACGCCGGAGGCCCCGCACGCCTAGCATCTGGAGGGCTTTGGATGCTGCGTATGTCTCGCGCAAGGTCCAAGGCGAGGAGCTATCGTGCGAAGACGAAGAAAAGAAGGTGTCAAGAACAGAGAACTCTTTGACAGACCGATGCAGTGCGCTTCCAGTGAATACGATGCGTGTCTTCCGGCCTTTCTTGGCATTGTCAGTGATTGTGGGGATGAGAGACGAGATAAAGACAAGATGCGCCACGTGGTTGACGCAAGCAGTAGTCTCGATGCGATCGTCATCACTGACGAGATGATCAGATGGATACGATATGCTTCCCGATGCGCGGTCTCGATCGACGACAGTATCCCTGGATGATCTGGCTACCGCTGCGTTGAGAAGAAAGATGTCTTGGCCTGAAGTCGGCAGGGCTGAACTGGATTGGAGCTGAGTCTTTGTTGCAGCGGCAGCGTTGCGAACTGAGGGCAGAGACGACATATCCATGTTGCAAGTATCGATCGTCAGAAGAGGCGCTGTTGAGGCGGTCGCAGCCTTGAACTGCTCGGACAGCATCCGACGAGCCCTTATGACGGCAGCCGCGTTCTCATCACGAACCAGCAAAGTGAGGTTGCAACCCGAGGCAAGAGAAGGCGATGCCAGAAGCGTCTTGAGCGCCTCGAATCCCAGACCTGAATGACCGCCAGTGGCAATGATGCGGATCGACATGCTGTCTTTCTGTCACCGGAGACGGGAAGCGGCAAGCGGCACTGGAATGAAGGGCGATCAGAGGCCAGAGCGATAGGCCGAGGTGGAGGAAGAAGAAGATGATCGCTTTCGCGATTCACTGAATTGGACCCTGCATCTGCGCTGACAAAAGAAAAGCAGTTGCTAAGTCCGGAAATCCCGGAAACGCTTTCAGCGAGCCAAGCTTCTCGTACACAAGACGCTGCTTGACCATGCTTTCCTATCTGGTTGCGATGTACGTGACTCTGTGTGTGTTTCTGGCGCAGCGAAATGTGGTCTGCTACGAGACTACCATTGTAGTCAGCCCTCAGCCAGATCCAAGCCTTTGCCTGCAGCCACTACTCCAGTGTTATTCGACTCAAGCGAGAAAGAAAAGGGGAAAAGAAACTTGGTCGCATAAATATCACGAAAAAGGAGCTCTGTGATGGAGTCGTGCCAAGTGTATAGGCTGACAACTGAGCTACTTAATCCAATCAACGGTTCATGGCGTAGTATCCGAACGAGCGGCAAAAGCAGTTTATTTCCTGGCGTATCGGGCATACCCCGCAAGACGCCGAGCGTTTGATCGCATACTTTGCTTGCTTGCTTGCTGCCGTCCCGTCAATTTTCATCCACCTCCGGTCCTCGACAGCCTAATCTACCCATCGGCAATCTTGAAAGGATCCGCACAGCTTTCCAGACTCTCCAGCGCAATTGACCTCACTAGCGACAAGTGCGGAGCAACCAGCATCGCCAGGCTCAAATTTCTCACGGTGCGACCTTCACTTGCAGCGATCATCTCATTCACGTTTGTTGTCTCCGACAGATCTTCTCACGGATAGGTTGGCGAAGCAGAGCTATCAGTACAATGCCAATTCTCTGAGCGCTTTGTTCTCGGGAGTAATCACTCGGCATTGCCGCTTTTCAGCAAAGTCCATTCATCGGCTGCGCACCTTCTTCGCGACTGCGAGCACAACGTCATGTCGTACAAGAGCGAAGACGAGACGCACGCTGCTTTCGAGCTCGTATCGATGCGGAATGGCCGATCGAGTATGTCCTTCGAAAACTCGCCCGCTCCCTCCTACAATGCGACCGCATCGACATCCGCTATTCCAGACTCGTCACCGCAAACGGCAACTGCCTCTGGCCCAACCTCACAAAAGAAAAGCAAAAAGGGCGCATCCGATGGCAACGTCTCGGTCTCATCCAATCCCAAAGTCAACAAGGCTGACGACGCACCGAGTCCCTCAGAGCCAAAGGCAAAGAAGCGCCGAAGAGTCGTCGTGGCTTGCGACACATGCCGTCGCAAAAAGATCAAGTGCGAAGGACTCCCGAATCCAACCAACACTTGCAACAACTGCACTTCCTACAACTACCGATGCACGTTCAGCAGTGACGCCGATCGCTCCAGAGGCAAATATGAGATTCTGGAGAGCAAGGTCGAGACGCTCCTCAGCGCTCTCCGGTCCGTAGCACCCCACGTCGCTCAGCAATTCGAACGTGGCGAGCTCAACGTCACTGGCCCAAGTGGGTCAAGTGCTCCACCTCAGAATGCAAATTCCTGGCAATCGCTCGAATCGCATGCACCGCCGCATCCGAGCAACATCAATGGCGACGATGATCATGACCAAGACCACGATCCCAGACGCGCTTCGAGAGCGGATATGCTTCCGTCGCGCAACGACAACGACCTTCCATCGCATTCCACCGTACGATTTGCTGGCGACGGGAGCGATGCCGATGATGCCGACGTTGCCGCAAACAGTGCTGGCAACGGCGACTACCGTGCCGACGCATCCAAGAGAGAGGACAGGGATGCCCTTTTGCCCGATGTCGAGGATGGCAGACCACGCTACTTTGGCCGTTCATCCGCCATGACGCTATTTCACAGCATTGCAGACGAAAGTCGTCCACCCAGTCCTAGCGCAGGCCTTCACCGCTCTTCCGACACCCACACGAATCATGCCGGCATCAGCTATGAGACTCATCGGCACCAGAGTACTCGACATCAGAAGCAGAACGCGGCCATGCCCTCGATCTCTGACCCTGCGACTACACCAGCGGGTCCCAATGTCGGAAACAGAGCCTCATCAGCCTCGGTTTCACGTCCTCTTTACCCGACCAACTCGAAAGAGTGGATTCAGCTGCTTCGTCGCAAAAATACCGTGGCAGTTGGTCGAGATGATGCCGTGACCGAGGAATGGTTCGAGCGCTACACACTGCCAGACCGCGACCTGATCAATGACTTGTTGGACGTCTTTTTCCAACAACTGCATCCCCTTATGCCCATCGTCCACCGCCCCTCTCTCGAGCGCGACTTGACCTCCGGCCGTGCCGACAAAGACTCTGCGTTCCGAGGCTTTGTCTTTACCATCCTTGCCATTGCCTCACGTTTCTCGAACGATCCTCGCGTACTAGCCGACTCGGGCGACCCAGACACAGCTGGCGACCATTTCGCCGCCGCAAGTCGTCTTTACCATCAGGTCTATGCAGCGAGCTTGATCAATGTCCAAGTCATGATCCTCACAGCTACCTTCATGCACGGAGCCATTGGCCCAGGAGCAAGCTGGACCGTTCTCGGTGTGGCCATTCGCGCGCTGCAGGATATCGGTCTACATCAAGAGAAAGCCTATCGTGGCTTTTCTCCCTTCGATCAAGAACTACGTCGAAGAGTCTTTTGGGGCGCCTTCATCCTGGATTGCATCTTTTCCATCAACATGGGTCGGCCGTTGGCCCTCAAGCTGTCCGACTGCGACGTCAAGCTGCCACTTGAAATCGACGACGATGTGCTCTTCCGGCACGAGGCAGGTGGACCGATTCCACCACAGTCGGCACGCTCCGCCTCAGACAAAGCGATCGTTATGAGCGGCTTCATCCACATGATCAAGCTCAACGTCATCGTCCAAGATGTTGTCCACGTGCTTTACACGCCTCGATGGCGACAGGATAGTGGGGGCAGAGGCAAGCTACCTGTCAACTCCAAGCAGAGAGCCATGCCAGAGTACAAGGACATGGTGATCCTCTCCAAACGACTGGAAGAGTGGGTCGCCGAGACGCCCGTCCACCTACGTTCGATCGACAGTCCCTTCCGTCTACAGGCTGGATTGGTGCAGTGCGGCACGCATGACATTCGTCTCTACATCCTCAAACCTTTCTTGGAGCACAGCGCCCTGCGCAAGATGCTCCATCCTCAGTGCGTATTCCATGCGCGTGAATGCTTGCGCGTCGTCATTGCGCTGCACGAAGGCGACCATATGAGCGATCTCGTCTTCATCTTTCAGCAAGCCTTCATGAGCACTGCCACCTTCATGATCACGGTTTGGCACGAGTGCCGCGAGGCGGACAAGCTGGCCGAAGACAATGACTTGATCGAGTCGACGCTGCGCATCTTTGCTGCATTCGACGACCGCTACTTTTCGCGTCTCTTCCGACGCGCGCACCGTATCTTGCGCGACATTGCGCTGCGGTCGATGCACACCATGACCTCAGATCAGCGCGAAAGGGTGAGTCGAATGCTGGTGCGAGCAGATCAGCGCATGTCTGGCGCGGTTCCGGCTTCGCTGCTTGGCAGGGGTCCGGTGTCTGGCATGATGCAACCGCGCGCGGATGCGAATCTGGCACCTTCAGCCAGGCTAGCAGCGCGAAACGAGAGGATCGAAAGGCGGGCCAGTGGCCAGTATGGAGAGGCAGGAAGTGCAGCTGGAGGTGCGCCGTTTGCCAACGATCCCGTCTCGGCAGCTTCGTACATCCACAGCTGGTCGCCGATTCCCAGC
Organism: Ustilago vetiveriae; assembly: GCA_928722275.1. Classification (NCBI taxonomy): domain Eukaryota; kingdom Fungi; phylum Basidiomycota; class Ustilaginomycetes; order Ustilaginales; family Ustilaginaceae; genus Ustilago; species Ustilago vetiveriae. The sequence continues at coordinate 1,170,658 of CAKMXE010000003.1, forward strand.
GCACCCATGTCGCCTAGCCGCACCTCGATCAGTGAGGGCAGCCAGGTCAGCGAGAACCAGATCACCTCGGCTGCTTTTGCCCAATTCATGATGAGCGGTGCAGCGGGGATCCCCTCCACCGGCAACCACAGTGGTCATGCAGGTGCGTCGACCAACGTTGGTGGCAACATGACGGGGCTGCGCAGCTTTGATGCCGCTGCCTCGCCACGTGCCCAGCTTGGTTCCGCGAGCGATAATGCGGTGGACAGGATGTCGGCCATCCATCCCGCTTCGTTTGGTGACGCGCGCGGCATCATGCCTTTGTATACCGATGATCCGGGCTCTGCACAGCATCAGCTGGAGGATCTCTCGTGGACCGACTATTTCTCCAAGTTCCTCGACGACATTGGCAGTGGAAACGCTGTGATGGGCTCCGGGCCTTCGCACAGCATCCACCAAGCTCACAACGCCCAAATGAGCGGATTGATGGGTATCCACAATGCACCACAGGCGGCGACATCAGGTATCTACAACGAGATGCAGTTCGCCATGGGTTCACCTACTTCTCCTGCCAACTTTACCCAGCATACAACGCAGTCGCCGCATCGTGCTCCTTCGCACAGCTAGCCAGATGATTTGTCCAATGTATTTTTATACGTACCGCTCGTGCAACGGCGATCTGGTTTCAATGCGGATCTTTGGATACCAAAACCATCTGTATATGTGTGCCTTGCTTGTGAATGGGTTGACTGGAGTTCCACGCAGAATGAAGGCGGAGCGCAGTGAAGGGAACAGCCTGTGCCTGTCTCGGCTACGATCCGAAACGGTAATGCGCAGTGCCGAATGAGCAGGAGCAGGAGCAGGAAACGAAGCAAGGGAATTTATTGCCGTTTGCTCTATCTATTTTTACAAAAAGGAAGAAAACGGAGGAGAGAGGTGAAATGACATGACCCAACTCTTTGTGTGGGGGAGAGGTGAGTGTTATTGTGCTTTCTTTTTGTTCCAAAACAAGTGGGAGGTTGACCCATTTGATTTTCCTACATGGAAGAGGGCATGTGACGCTTCGCTAAGGTCGGTCAAAGCCTAAAGCCTATCGATGGTCGCAGCGCCGCTATGAGCCAAAGAGCATCAGTCGAAGATTCGAGCAGATGGACTCGATCGTCGACAGTGAGGCTTTGCAGTAGACTAGATGAGATGAAGTCAATACAATAGGTGGGACAAGAGGGCAAAGACGTGCATTGCATTGCGCCAACCTCACTGGGGCAGCACGTCTGCGCCAAGATGTGCAAGCGTCGGTGGATGACAGCTGGCTGATGCCCTTCAAAGGCGGCTGCGAAAGCGCCCGTCCAGCTACTATGCGGTCGGAGTTCATCATAAGAGCATCCCAGTCTCGGCACAGGCGCCTGGACCCTGTCGATCTCGAGTCTGATCCAAGTCTGAGTGTTGCTCTGCTGCAACTTCTCCTTTCCCGTGCTGCCAAGCCAGACTTGCATTCCAGTGCCTTCTTGACCTTCATCTTGACCATCCTTCCCCACCATCACCTCTTCTCATCCATCCACCTACCTCCGTCACCCCAGATACCCGCCGAACAACCCCCTCGGACGTCCAGAATGAAGATTACCACCGCATTTACCGTTCTCGCTTCCTTCGTCGGTCTCTCGCAGGCCTTCGAGATTACCTTCCCGAACAACAATGGCGGCTACTGGGTGGTACGTTGCTGCACCGAAAAGTAGTTGCTACCAGATTCTTTGACGTGTTCGACTTTGCTGACCGTGTTCCTTGACTTTGTCGGCCTTACGTGATTTGTAGACCAACTACACTAACACCCTTGTAAGTGACTGATTGTCTCAACCTTTCCGCGTCGACAGAGGAGCATATAGCTGACCATCGTATCTGATTGCGCACGACTCTCGCTCGAACCCAACAATAACAGAACTGGAAAGGTGTGTATGATGGCACTCTTTGCCACGAACCTGATCATGGCTGGATCTCATACTGACGTTGTTACGGATTGTGTTGGCATCACTGCCTCTTGCTTTCACAGCCAACTCGTCGGATCCCGAATTCTTCTCGGTGCAGCTTCTCAACGCCAACAACAGTCAGCTCAACGGCAACTTCCAGATCGGCAACGCGCTTCTGACTGCCAACGGCACTGCTCAGATTTTCATTGACCGCATCCCCAGCGGTACCTACAGCCTGCTCTTTGTCAACAGCAGCAACTACGAACTTGACCGTCCCCAGGTATACTACACTTCAAGCTCGTTCGAGGTTAGACCCAACGGCACGCAGCCAGCGGAGGTGACGGCCAACACCGATGCCAGCCCGAACAACTCGGCTACCACTGCTGCCACTGGATCAGCCAGTGCCACGCTTTCGAGTGCTTCGAGCACCGGCACCAGCACCCGACCTTCGGGCGGAAGCAGCAACAGCGCTTCGGGTTTGACGCGGGCAAGCACTGCTGCTGCTGCTGTTGTTGGTAGCGTCGCTTCGATCGTGCTGGGCCTTGGTGTGGGTCTCCTTGCTTGATCGGTTGTTCAACACCCATGTGTCTCTTCTCGCCTCGCCTCGATGCGATCGCATCCGTTCATGTAATCGTCACGGTCCTCCCTGTTCTTGATTCGATTCAACACACCTTCGTTTCCGCTCTCATACCTATGCAGCCTGGCGTCTAGCTCGTGAACTCAGTAGCCCTCGGTCGAATTTGTGGTTGCTTGTGGCTCTGCAACGAGCGCTTGTGATTGGCATGTGTTGGACACGCGCCTGTTTGTGCATGTTTCAGATTTGGTCTGCAAAGACTTGAGTGTCGGAACACGAAGCGAGGCAAATGGACGAACCGTGCTCATCCGTTCGTGAAGGTTCAAGCCGAAAAGCCCAAAAATAAGAAAAAAGGAAAAAAAAAAGAAAAAAAAGAAAAAGTGGGACAAAGCGTTTCTCCAGTTGAATTTCATTTCTCATCGGACCCCTTTTTCACACTCACAGTCACACCCACGCAATCCCGCATCGTCGGCATCTCCGGTGGTCAATCGAAGTGGGAAATGGTCACAACGACAAGGTCGATCTTTTCTCTCATCGTCAGAACTAATCAGTCCGTTGATTCTCATCACGGCAACACCGCACAAAGTACCGTCAAAGACTCTTGCAGCTAGTAGTAGCTTCGTTTCAGCGATCCTTTTCGCTGGCATTCCGGCCGGGATCGAACATCGGGCCATATCCTACAGGGCGGATTCGCCGACATCGACGGTCCTCCAGCATCAGGACGGAAACTGGCAACGACTGAATCTCATCGTCAGCAGGAGGGTGCCACGGGATCGTCGTGTTGCGTTGCCCTGATACGTCATATCGGCGCAATCTTTCGAATTGGGCACAAAGCTTTCTGAAAGGTCGAGAGGTATCCAAACGCTAGACCAAAGCCAGTCAGGACCGTTGCGGAACGACAGGCCCTCTCGCCAACTGGGAATCATTGGCTCAAGATGCTTCTTGCCCTTTCATCACAGTGCCTCAATACTTGATTGGTGTTCGCTCTTCGCAGTTTCATCGATACCCATATACCATTCCGACGGAACGCATCTGACCCCGCACATCCTTGGCCAACGATGGCAGCAGCAACTCTGCCGATGTCGCGCAGCGTGCGAGTGCCGCTTGCCAGCCGCCAGAACACCAACGAGTCGACTCGAATCATGGATGACTGGGGTCCATCCTCTGTTCCGCCGACAACGCAGAACAACATTCCGTGGGACGAGCAAGTGGTTCCCGCTCTACGCAAAAAGCTCGAGGCCGAATCCAGGGATCTCGGAAAGCGCATCAGTCGCATCGAAGAAAGCGACAATGGCTGGACACGCTCGCGCGAATCCATAGACCTGCGCGATCCCCGCGCCGCCGCATACGGCCGTGACAAGCAAGACCGCCGAATGTCCCGAGAGGTCGTTCAGCATCATCGCGAGTCGTCCATCGACCAGTATCATAACCGCTTTGCTTCTGTCAGAGCGCCATCAAGACAACAGTCGGGAGATGCTCTGTCGACTAGCTTCCCTTTCGATCTTACCGGCTCACGGGATAGCAATACGGACAAAGCGTCGTTCTCGTCTACCGACGCGACTGCAAGGGCAAGGGAAAAGGCCAGGCAGATCGCCGCTTCAAGGCTGAAAGTCACTCAGCAACAAGGGAGCAACTCGAGAGACTCAAAAATGTCCGAGCAAGGCTTGAATAGTAGCGTTGACGCTCTTCCGGAAGGAGAAGCCGTGCAACAAGCTGATGAGGTGCAAGCCCCCTCTGAATTTGAGAGAAAGAGGGTCAGGACTCAGTCGACACCGATGCGACCGAAGATGGACGCGATCGATCCAGAACATGCTAGCGCATCCAGACGTGCTCAAGACCAGTCTTCGCACGTTGCACGAGAGTTGAGTCCGTCAATCAGCAATGGCACCAAAGGGGCAAACGGTCATCAGCGAAGCAATTCTCTGTCACGACGCAAAGCCGCGATGGATCACAAGCTCATGGAAGAATTTGGTCCCCTTGGTGCTACACCATCTCCCACGGCCAAACTTCTTCGAGCTCATCAAGAGTACAGTGCTGCTTCGCCCGGGACGCCTTCCTCTAGCACCCGCACTCGCAATATCCAGCCTGATGCGTTCCGTTCGCTGTCCAAGGCAGATGAACCTCGCTACCGTGAATCTTCGGCGCCACCTGCTTTTGGCCAGGACGGTGATACTTGGATGGGTGATTTCGGCGCGTCCCCCGGCAGCAAGAGTGTCAACAGCTGGGAAGATCAGATCATCCCGACGGTGGCGAGGAAGTTACAACAAGAGCAGTTTTTGAAGGCCGGAAAGGAGGGGAGACTTAGTCGATACGAAGGTCTCATTGATACTTGGGACAAGAATGGTTTGCCTCTGAGTAGGAACGACTTTATCGCCATGCAGAAAGCTCAGAATTTGCGAGAGCAAGAGGATTTGCAACCGCGCCTACGAGAAGAGCAGCCGCCGCCGGGAAGGGAGAGCAATGAGCAAGTGTTGACGCCGGGTCCGGCACTGCCTCGTAAGACCAGCAACCTTAGTCGCGTCGAAGCTGGGTTTAGCGAAAGGTCCCGTTCGAGGGCTAGCAGTAGGCGCAGTGAGCGGTCCGGACGCTCGTATCAGGTGTCTCAGCCAGGGTCGCAGTGGCAGATGAAGCATCAGACTCAACATCAAACGGAGCAATCGCAGCAAGGGCAGCAGTATGATTCTCAGCAAATGCAGCACGACCAAGCAGAAAATGTCCCGATGCAGACGATCGAGCCTCATTCAACAGCCCGACCTTTGCAAACCTATCAAGAAGCGCATACTCAGTCGAGCGACCATGCAGGACGCGATGATAGGGTGGATAAAAGTGGCTGCTGCTGTATCGTCATGTAGGCATCAGGCCAAGTGGTTCTGTCTGGTGTTTCAGGTGGCTTTGTCTTGGATCGCAGTGTCACTTGCACTCTTTGGTGTTTCGTTCTGGCGCTAGTGCACATCAACGTTCGTTTAGTTTCGGTTTCGATCTTGCACTTTTCGTTGACACATTGTCAATCATCATGCTCATTCTTTGACTTTTTCGGTGATCTTTCTTGAGGCAGATCTGACCGATGTCGAGACCATGTTGATCTGGGAGGCAGAGTTTGGATGCTTTGATAGGGGGTCTTTGGGGAAACAATTGTTTGACTAGGAGGGTTAACACAGTGGAACGCGTTAAAAATGGGTTGGTCGTGCACGGTCCGTAAAGATTCGAGGTTGTTCCCTAACTTAGGTTTGGGAAAGAGCGCGCGTGGGCTTGTTTCCTCATCGTCATCTCTGCACCTTTTGAACGGTTTGCACCTTTTGCACGTCGTTCGTCGAGACTGTTGTTCAAGCGCACCGTCTCGCGGTTTCTGGCATCATCAGAACCATCAAGTGATTCTTTCGGGATATCGAGTCGATCAAGAACGGATCGCATCGTCGCAACGAGTCATCAATCCAAAGGCGTGTTCACCATGAAACTAGCAAGTCTATCCAGCTTGGTAGCAGGATTGCTTACCATCGCATCAACAAGCGCAACGAGCGATACGAGCAACAAAAGGTATACTCTGGTGCATCGAATTTCGCCTTCGAGTCCCGACGATGTGGCTTCTTCCACTTGGACTGCAAGAGGCTCGGTGGAGCTGTCCGATACTTCCGACACTTTGATTTCGTACGTTGATCGACTGTCGGGGAGGGAAGTGCGAGAGATTTACGACAAGGCCTGGGATTTGAATGCGGCCAATCTGCTGTATCAGATCGGATTGAAGGAGGAGCAGGCAGATCAAGTCGGGTTATGGACAAGTGTCAAGTTGTGTCTGTTAAGACAATCGCATCGAGAACTACCGAGTATCGATGACGAATTGGTGGTGACGACCAGAGGAAACGAAATCGTAGGTCTGGGATATAGAGTCAAGGATATCCTACTGGGCAAGGATGGATGTCCAATTGAAAGCCAAACCAAGATGGATCTCGTCAAAGAAGAGAGGAGACGACAACGACAAAAAGTGTCTCGACGAAGGAAATCTTCTCCGCCCACCCCGAAATCGTCGTTGTCGGATCAAGAGAAACGATTCCAAACATCTCTGCGAAGGATCGAAGCTTGCAAAGTCCACAAGCTGCAGCTCAAAGTGGCCGCACCGACCAATGCGGATGGAACGGTGACCAAGGAGGAACCGGAAAAAACGTTTGTTCAGAAGTACTGGATGTTTGCGATCCCTCTCGTGATCCTCTTGATCATGCCAGACGGCCAGGACGAGAGGGATTCGGGCGCAGAAGCTCACGCAAGTAGCCAGCATAGAGGTACCGGTATGGGAGCCAAACGGTTGAACTAGAAAGGAATCAGATGGGTTCAGAATGGTATGGCTTGCTTAAGTTTCGTATGCGTGTGACGCGGTTTGGGAAGGTCGGGTGAGTCGAGAGGTCGATAGGATGCGTATCAGCTGGTGTGGATTGGATGCGTGAAGCTCGAATCCGCCGGTCGATCTTCGACCGAGAAAGAAACCATTGCAGTGGGTTTCGAATTTGCACAAAACGGAAATCACATCACACCCACGACACCGGAAGCGAAAGGAAAAAGAGATTCCGATCTCCCACAAAGCTCTGTTGAGAGCGCGAACCTGTTCTGAGCAAGCGACATTCTATTGCTCTGTTGGGGCTGCGGGATTATGATCTCCTGATATCTTTCCTCCTCTCGCCATTCTGACCTACGAAAAACGTCCCTGCCTTGTAGACCAAGTACAGCATGACGACCACCTGTCCGAACCTAACCAACGGGTTTGCTACGTCCGACTGGTACATTCTCTCTTCCATCGTACTCGCTTCGCTGCCCGTCTGCCTTGCTCTATTCCTTGCTTCCCTCGCTCTCTGCTGGGCAGCTAGCGTTTCAAAGGCATCCCCTCCGCTACCACTTCCCATTGCATCGTTGAAGATACTACTATGGGTTTGTCGACCTCGACTCTCCGAGTAGGCAGAGGAATCTTGCGCTTTTCTCCTCCTCTGATAATCCCATGCATACGTAGCCCTCGCTCGCCGATTAATGTTATCCTCCGCGTTGTAGTAGTACGCTCCTCCTCCACCGCCTACATTGTCGCCGTATCCGCTTGAATAGCCGGAAGACGCGGAAGCCTGATTCTGCCGATCATACGTCTTTCGATTAGCCGGCTGAGAAAGCGTAGCGTAGGCTTCCGAGACTTCTTGAAACCTCTTCTTCGCGTCTTCCGAAGGATTGACGTCGGGGTGAAGTTCTTTGGAAAGCTTATAGAATTGCGACTTGATCTGCGCTTGTGTAGCGGATCGAGGAACTTGCAAGGTAGCGTAGAAGTCCAGTGCTCGAGCTAGCTGCCTGGCAGTGGAAGAAAAGTTGCGTTTCTTGCCAATTCCATTGTTCACCATGGAATTGGCGGAGCTACCAGGACGTCGAGATGGAGTCGCCATCTTGGAATTGGTAGCACCGTCTTTCTCCGCAAAGATGGCAGAACCTTTACCCCACGCACCGGCCTTCTTACCCCAATCCTCTCTTACACCCCAAACGTGCGCTTCGGACAACACAGGTGGACCCTGATCCCGGTTCCTCTTCTTACCAATTGGCCCTGGTGAGAAATCTGGCGCTTCGTACTGGTGCTTAGACCTTTCTTGCTGTTCATGCAGCTTCTTCGCGGTCCACTCTTCCATCTCCTGCTCCAACTTGGTCTGCGCACTGCGACGACCGGGGAAAGAAGCCGTTTCGTAACTCGCCTCTTCGGCAAAATCGCCACTTGGATCAACAAATCTCGTCGGTGAATCCGCGGACATTCCGCCTGCAGCAGCGGTAGCATTCGCAGCGTTTGCCGCACGATCCAAATGCCGATGTGCCTCGTTCAACTCGTTAGCCACCACCGCCTTACCCACCGCTTGCGCTACCGCCTGTTCTTGCTTCGACGTTCCAGCCCATGCGTCCATCTCGTTCGAAAGGAAAGGTCGCCATCCTTTGCGGCGCATCCAGTCCGGATGGCTCATTTCGAACAATCTCGATACAGCACGTTGGTAGGAAAATCGTTCGTCCTCGCCGCTGAAGATGGCGAGATGTTTGAAACCGACCTTGTCGTCTTTGCTCGAGGTAGTCGATGGTGACCCGGAAGGCGATCGAGAAGGTCGTTCGGAGGAATAAGCCGAGATGTTGGGTCGGAAACCTTCTTCGGTGTCCTGCATGGCTTCCGAGAGAGTCTCTGCCATGATGAGAGATTCCGTCATGAACTCGTCTTGGCTGAAGTCGACGCGTTGACCTGCTTTTCGTCGTGCAAGAGCTTCTTCCTCTGGATAGGACTGACCAGGTGGTGGAGTGAGGAATGGCGAACGACCGCCCTTTGTAGACATATCGACCACGTCCTCCATTGTATTGGATCCGTACTGCAATTCGGGTCGGACATCGCCTGGACCGGCGGCGGGGCCTCGAGCTGCGTGACGAGCAGCCCCTTCGGCATCAGGGAAGAAGAGGTCATCCGGTCCCGCATCCGCCAGAACCACCAATCGACATCCGGCTTCGTACACTGCGTCGAGCAAAGTGATCATCCGTCGAGCTTGGTTCTTCTGCATCAAGGTCATCTGCGGTACTCCTTCCACGATGAAGGTGTGGTAGGTCGAGGCAAGGGTCAAATAGTCTGCAGGTCCAAGAGGTGAATCGCACAATTCGGAGAAAGTAAAGCGGCAAGCACTCGGGAGATCGTCGGTTGCAGCGATCGAGCGTGGTACGTGAAGCTTTCGTCCATATACGTTGAGCGTTGCGGGCACAGCGGTGCGTCCTCCAACGATATCGGCTACCAGACTGTTATACTTGTCAGCCTCACTGCGGAGGAAGTAGGATGTTTGAGCTGCGTTCAGAACGTCGGCAGTTGTCTCGGACCCGCCTTGGCTGCTCGTCTGTGCTTGCCCTTCACTGTCTTGGGCGGGCTGATTGCGTTCGAGCCATTCTCGACGGTAGAAGGGCTCCCTCCTGAAATCTCTGCTCCTCCTCATCTCGTGATTTGGACATCGCTCCTGCAGGATCTCGAGGAACTGCGTCAACTGACCTCTCTGGACGTTGCTCGCATAAAGATCCTTGGGAATTCGATTGCTCGTACCAATCACTACACCGCCCAACCTCCAATACGCCTCCAAGGTCCGCCGCAACAGACCAGCACTAGCTACATCAACCAACTGAATCTCGTCAAAGAGCAAGATATGACCGTGATTCAAGAAGAGGTGCGCGGCGGCATGCAGTGGCAGCGTCGTCTTGACTACATCTCCGTCTGGACCTGGAACGTACTGCAATGGCTCGTTGCCATCTTCTGCTAGTGAGTCGGGTCGGAAGAAGGGCATGCCGCGAAGGGCGCGTCTCCAGGTAGAGAATCTGTTGTCACGAGTCCAGATGGCACCGGTGCCAATCTCAGGTGTTGCTGTAGGTCGTGGTGTCCCTTGTTTAACAGCAAGGCGCCGGCGCTCTGCTTCCTCCCAAATGATCTTGTAGAGGTCGAGCAAGAGGTGATGGTAGTGCCGGCGAAACTTGTATTTGGTGGGAAGAGAGTCGTAGAAGATGTCCATTACCATACTTTTACCAGTCCCTGGTGTACCTGTGATCAAGAGTCCTTTGGGTGTACCGAGCTCTGCTAGACCTTCGCTCTCACTGAGCCATCTGACGAGCTCGCCGATGTTCTCGCCTGTCGATTTCGAAGACGAAGACGATGCGCGAGAAGGAGGTTCATCTTGAAACTCCTTTGCGCCAGGTCGAAGGCGCGAATCGATGGCTGATGCGAGAGCGGCCGAGGAGGCCGACTGCGAGTCACTGTTGAGGATACCAAGCAGGTGAGCAGGTGGAACGTAGTCGCGAAGTGTGCGGTTGATCTTACGCAGTTCGATCAGCGCTCGAAGCTGTTCTTCATCTTCTTCAAGCTCTCCACGAGCTACTTTTGCGCGATAGATGAGGAGTGGATCCGTGACCTGTAGTGCGTTGGGTTCTGGCGTGATGGAAGCCGGTCCGACGAAAGAAGCCAGGCCGCGTGAAGGAGGAAGGGCGACTTGATTGGTTCGAGATGGCGAGGCATCTAGAGGAATTTGTTGAGGAGAACGTTGCCGCGATAACGTCGTATATTGATGTGATGCTGACAACGATGTCGAAGTGACAAAGAGTGGCCGGCGAACGGTTGAAGGGCGGAAAGACCGCGATGCAGAGACCAACATGATCTCTGCGTTGCTCGTTCTTCAGAGAGACATGGATGTGTTGCTAGCGGCGAATGAGCTGCGATATGTCATACGTTGTGAGATGTGATTGCGATCGTCTAGAAGATATCACGTTGGACTAACGAAGACACGACATCTGTCTATTGCTTTGTGCTACTGTCAAAGGAAGCTCGCAGGATTGACTTGTGATATGTAAGCCTGCAGTTTCGCACAGTCTAACCTCTTGACAGCTACGGAAGCCTCGAAAAATCAAATCGCGTCATGCCTCCACTCTTCGCTCACAGACGAGGTAGATGAAAGTGCTTTCGGCCGGCTGTGCCTCACACTCCGAATGGTGCCTTTTTGAAGCAGACCCTTGATCTTTGCCGGATTTCGGTGCGAATTGCTGTTGGCTCGAAGGGAAATTTTTGAGAAGAACGCAAAGAACATGCGAGCTCTAAATGCTCTATCCGTACATTGTTTCTCTACATCCTTGTCCGTTGGTCCACGTCTACACCACCGCCCTTTCGATCAGTCTCACCTCTACCATCGCAGTTGCAATACTTGCACCCTACCATGTCGAGACCGGAACATCTGGCACCGCCAGAAATCTTCTACAATGATACCGAAGCTCAAAAGTACACCGCCAATACACGAGTCCAAACGATTCAGGCGGAAATGACCGAACGAGCCATCGAGCTTCTCATGTTACCTGAACATCGCAAGCCCGCTCTTCTCCTCGATATCGGCTGCGGTTCTGGTCTGTCGGGAGAGATCATCACAGAATATGGACACGAATGGATCGGATTCGACATTTCCCCTTCCATGTTGGAAGTTGCGTTGGAAAAAGAAACCGAAGGCGATCTCTTGCTGGCCGACGCAGGTCAAGGATGCGGATTCAGAGCAGGCTCCTTTGATGGCGCGATCTCCATCTCGGTATTGCAATGGCTATGCAATGCAGATGCCACGTCGCACAATCCAGCGCAGAGGTTGGCGAGCTTCTTCACAACCCTCTACTCTTCACTTTCGCGAGGTTCGAGAGCCGTATTCCAGTTCTATCCGGAATCCGATGATCAGGTCAAGTTCATTATGCAATTCGCTACGAGAGCGGGATTCGGTGGAGGATTGGTGGTCGACTATCCGAATTCACGAAAGGCGAAAAAGTTCTACTTGGTTCTATGGGTGGGTGGTGAAATGATGATCGGTCCAAACGGCCAAACTAGCAAACAGGAACTACCCCAAGGTCTCACACATGACCACGAGGATCCTTCATCAGCAGCGAACGGCGTCAAGTACGAGAAGAGGAGGATGGACAAAGACGACCGAAGAGGAAACAAGAAAAAGAGCAGCCGAGAGACCGCAAAGGAGTACATTGTGAGGAAGAAGGATTTGAACCGCAAGAGAGGCAAGGAAGACGTTCCTCTCGACAGTAGATACACCGGGAGACGCAGAAAGGGCGCATTCTGAGGTCGCATCGCATTCCATCAGTCCCTTTTCTCAATCAAGCTCATCTATACCCTTGTCTTAAACTTCAAAGCCTTCTGCATCTGTATTGCTACGAGTCTGCAAAAGATCAGCGTCTCCCATCGTAACACCCGACTGTGTGGAGGACAGAACAGGCCTGAGGCGGGACTTTCACTTGGAAGGGATCTCCTCAACTCAAGTCATTCACTCCCACGCTCCGTACACCACACCACACATTTGAGAGCACATTTGACCTCTAATAAGATTGCAAAGCCACCACATTCCACGTTCCTATCTCATGCATTCAAATATCATCATCCATCCCAACGGGAATCTCGACCTTCTGACCAGGCTCGAACGCAGGCAGGCCCAGGTACGGGCAGCTCGAACATCGGAAGGCGTCACCCAGGAAACAGCTTCCACACGAGCTTGTGGCTCCCTTTGTATCCACCTGGATACGCTTGATGGTCTTTGGCTTGCCGTCCTTACCGATAATGGTTTCGGTCACTTCGGTTCTCTTTCCACCTGCGGGCGCTTCACCGTTGGGCATATCCATGTCTTCCGTGTCGAGTTGGACGACGTTGCTGTTGGCGGTGCGTTCCTCTTCCTCCTGCAACTCGCGCAGTCCGCAAGTGCATCCTTTGCACGCCTTCTTCTTCTTGCCCTGACCGGGACCGACATCGCAGTCGGGTCGCTTGACCGCCGTGGTTGCGACAAAGTCGGCGTCGCGCAGCAGCGAGGACTGGTCGATGAGGTCGTTGGCAGAAGCAGGTTGTGTAGCCCAGAGCGACTTTTTGGCGCTGGTAGATGCACCACCGCCGCCGAGTTTCCTTCGCAGCGGCAGAGCCGAAGATGTGCCCGAGGAAGTTCCGATCGAGAAAGAGCTTGAAGCAGTCGCAGGCTTGGATGCAGACACTACGCCCGTAGCTCCATCCGTTTGAATATCGGTGAAGCCGGCAATGGTAAGCTCGGCCTTGACTTTCTGTGCTGCTGTTCCATCGAAAAGCTCACCCGCTTCAACGACGATCTTGGCGTTCGGCTGAAGAGCCGAGTAGAGGCTGGAGAGAAGGACAGGCGAAGCGGCGTCTGCGTAAGGTACGGCAAGATGGGCAAGAGGATAGGTGCTGGGGGTGAGCGAGGTAGCGCCGTCGGTCAGACGGTCAACCATGTGCATCTCGACTTGACGACCGGAGTATGCCTCGACCGCTTTCTGGTAAGCACCACTCTTGGCAGATGCCATGGAACCGATGACCAACACGGTGCCAGTGGGATCCACGGATGTGGACGAAACAACGCCGTTCGAGTTGTGAGAGAAGGTAGCATCGGTAGCTACGGGAGGAGACATGATTGCGGTAGGATCCGTGTTGATGCTACGTGGAACGTACGATCTCAATGAAGCTGAGAACGGGTTGCTCTCGTCGTTTCCCACAACTGATCGATGCGCTAGGGAATTATGACCTCGGGAGATATAGAATCAAGGATTGCGTCCAGACAGGCGGGCCGAAAAGGGTAGTGGTGTGCAAGCGTGAAGAAGAAGAGCAAAGAATTTGTCGATGGTAGTGTGAAATTGAGAATCGCAGATCTTTCAAGAAGCCGCAGTGTATCATACCACCGATGTGACTGTGTTGGCCAAAACCAGGCGCGGGGACAGTGAAAACTCGAGACAAAATGATAACGCCGAAGTTCCCCTCTGGCTCGATTCCACTGCGAAAGTCACGGCTTTGCACTTGGCTACTGCTGCAACAGTGTAATGTGGCAAACTAAGTTACTCGAGGCTTCTTCCGCTTTGCTTCGCCTTCGCTTCCACCGAAATTAGAACTTGAAGTGACGTTTTTTGCCTGCTCGGCTCCACCGAGCCAAATTGGTACAGCTCAGCACGAGGCATTTCCCTCTGAGTCCCATTTTTCATTTTTTCTCTCCTCTTCAGCCATCACTTGAACGAAGCATCAGCAGCTCTAATCTCCGGCGTCCCTGTTAGAGTCGTGCAGATCCATCTTTATCTTGCAGACTTCTTGTCGAGCCCGTTCCGACTTGTGCACCCTAAGATGATAGTGATGCTGTAGCTGAAGGGACATTCGCTGAGTGAAGCGGAGTCGAAGCTTCTGACTAGTCCACGGGAGAAACAAAGTCCAAATGGCTCGACTGTGGTTGGATGAAACTGCTGCAACGGACGAACAGAACTTTCTTATCTGATACGATTTTTCTCCTGTAAGCCCATTCGAATGTATCGGCCGACTCAAGCACCTGTCCATCAACACTTCCTCTCTTCGACCCTGAAACTGTGCTTCGTCACACAGAACCTCAACTTTGCAACCAGACAAACACAATAGACACTGTTACAAGGTTCTTCTGATTGCTTGCTTCGTCAAGGTCTACCTTTTGAAGGCAGATCAATGGTATAATAGTTCGGATAGACCAATTCGTCCTCTAACCCTTTCCTGATCACTTCGGCTATAAACTTTTCCACCTTGCCGACATTCTTCAGTACGTGCTTTTCATGTTCTCCTACTTCACTGTCAAACGTCAATTGAGGCAAAATATTCATTCCTGCACTGCTCGGCTTCTTGATTCCACCCGAAGCCGTTGCCGCAGCCGCAGTGGAGGCGTAAGGCGTTTCTGAATCTTGATCTTGTTCTTCCACCAAACAGACGTGCGCACGTTGGTGTTCACCTTCCAAAGCGATGATGAGTCCAGATCGCATGATGAAGCCCGTGACACTCAGTGTGAGCGGTAGAGACATGAACGCAGGACTGGGATAGTTGATGAGCAAGCTCGTAGTGATGGTGAGTCGGAACGTGGTCGTGGGCCAGACGAGGGAGAGCCGCATCTGCAAAGAAGGCAATTGCGAGGCAGACGATGCAGAGGGCGTGGCTTCCCGTTCGTCGACTCCGGGCGATACTTGACCGGAGAGAGAGCGGAATGATGCTGCAGGTGTGGAGCGCATGGAAGGTCGTCCACCGAAACCATGTCCGTGTACACTGTTGGAAAGAGGCGGATGCAAGCTATTAGTATCGCGCTTGATGCCGATCTGGCTTACGCTGCTTTGTGGTCCTGGTCCTCCTCCGCGGAACGAAGATGCATCGAAGCTCGTCTGTCTTGAATTATTTGCTGAATATGGTCCCCCAAGTCCATGCGCAGAAGGCGGCTGCTGCTGCTGCTGCTGCTGCTGCCAGTGCTGGAAGTAGCCAGGCGAAGGAGGAACAGAATCCACCGGACTTGTCACTTGCGTTTGCGACAGCGACCCTGTGCCGCCCAGTCCAGCTGCTCGGATCCCTCTTGACGCCAGCGCGGTCGACCACTGCTGGTGATACCCACTGATTCCTCCGAGCCCTGCTGCTGGTGTCCCTGCTACGCTAGCCGAAACCACACTCGGCGGACCATGGATCCTGTTCGGCGGAGCCGAATCGTCAAACTGCGTATACGTCCGAAACGGTATTTCGCCTGCTGAGCCATGATGCGGCGGCAAGCTTTCTTCCGGTGACTCGACTAGAGTCGTCGCAGTGCTTGCTGGTGTCGCATGCCTAGCTCCGCGACGACGCAGCGGTGGGTCGTCGATCGAGACAAAGTCTGACCAAATGTCGGTGATCGAGCAAATCGATACGTCAGGAGGGTCTGAGCCAAAGTGCAAGTTTTCGAAACGAATATCGCCGATGAAAGAAGGCCGTTTGGAAGCAGACGTTTCCAGAGCTCGATTGATGGTCTCGAGGAAGCGGTCGGATAGTTGATCGTCCAGCAAGCTCCAATCCAGATCGAGCGACATGGTCGCCGCTCTTGCAGCCGGCCAATGCCAGCCTCAGACAGCACAGGTGATGAGGATGCAGGCAGGCTTTTGTATCGTAGTGCAGCGTCAGAATGGATGTGATGGAATCATGGCGAGCAATGCTCATGAACAAGTAGGAGAGGGAAAGCACAGAAAGGGTTTGATGTGGAGCGCAAGTCAAAGTGTTGCTCTCTCGCGCCAAACTGTTTAATCGGGTAGACTTGGCCCGATTGCAATCAACGTGTCAATCCCTGAATGATTGACTCGCTGGTTGACATCTGCATGCCAAAGCAGCACGCTCTCACCTGTCTCGGCCAGGATCAATCCATCATAAACACGTTGCTACACCGCATCAGTCTCACCAATACTGTAATCGTGCCTAGAATCTGGAGGGTCATTGCATTCGTAACGATTCCATGAAAGTGAAACCAAGCGTGATGAAAAAACTACAACATGTAACGGAATCCGCTCTTTGCCATGGCGATCCTTGTTTTCTGCTTCTTCCCAACCCCATCCATTGGCAGTCCCGATTCTGGATCCCTCTTCGCTGCCGTCTTGTCATCATAGACATCCTCTTCCGCATATCCCTTGCTGAGCAACTCCTCCTTGATCGCATCCAACTTGTTGTTCTCCATCTTGAGCATCGTCCTGTGCAACAAGACCAAGATGATGCAGGCGACAAACATGGCCGAACTGATCGTGTTGCTCTGCCAGTACTTTGGACCCCACTTTTTAGGCCAGACGTAACTAGCAGAGATGTTTCCGAGCTGCGAAAAGGCATTGATGAGGGCGAGAGCGACGGCTTTCTTGTACTTGGGCGTGGGGATGGAAGGTGCGATCCAACCAAGAACGCAAGTGTATCCGGCGTAAGAAGAGGCTTGGATGAAGAGAGCAAAGAAGCGCGGACCGAGACCGGTGGTGGTGGAAGCAATGATGAAGCCGACAATGCCAAGGACAAGAGGGCCGATGATGTGCAGTGTTCGCTCCTGGGATCGGTCCGAGTGGAGACCGTTGGCGAGACAGGCGAGGAAGGCAAAGAACCAAATGGGAGCTGTCAAGAGCAAAGTCACGGTCTTGGAATAGCCAAGAGAGCCAACGATGGTAGGGAAGAACTGGTTGAAACCGACACCGACGGTGACGGCGGTGAGCATGAAAGCCAGAACCCAAACCTTGATATCCTTGACAGCCATAATGAAGCCCTGCGTAGGAGTGCCATCCTCTTCGTCTGTCGACAGAGTCGAGCCGGCGTTGACCGACAGTCTGTTGACCGCAAATTCTCGCTCTTCTGGCGTCAAGAACTTCGAGTTACCGGGCATGTCCGGAAGGACGAACACGGCAACGGCTGCAATCACCACAGTGATCGCACCTTCCAAGATGAAGAGCCAATGCCAGCTGGTCAAACCAGCCTTGCCCTGCATACCCTTCAAAATACCAGCCGAGATCAGACCGGAGAAAGCGTTACTGATGATACTGCCAGAGAAGAGGAGCGCTGTCCTCGTAGCCATCTCCTCCTTCTTGTAGAAGTAGCCCAACAAAGCCAGAGCTCCTGGGAAGAAAGGCGCCTCCACAATACCCAAGCAGATGCGAACCGCCAGAAGCGAGTGATAGCCTTTAGTCGCAGCAGTGCACGCCGATACAATACCCCAAAGCGCCACAAACGTGGGAATGTAGAGCGACGGGCGACCGATCCTGGTCATGAGCAAGTTCGAGGGAATCTGGAAGGTGATGTATCCAACAAAGAGGATACTGAGTGCCGTTTGGTACTGCTGGTCGGTAAGCTTGAGGTCTCGAGTCAGGCCGTTGTCCCTAGCGGTAGAGATGGAATTCCTGTCGAGGTAATTGAGGATGTAGAGCAGGACAAGCATTGGCATCAGGCGAATGTCAACCTTGCGAACAAGTCGCTTTTCGAACTGCTTGTATTCTTCGGAGGCAGGGTCAAGTGCGGCAATGGGTGTAGCAGTGCTGGAAATCTCCTGGACATGTTCGATGGACTGGGCATCGTGGGTATCTTGCTGAGCATCAGTGGGATGACATGGGCCCAGTTTGGGACTCTTTGCGTCGCCCATCTTGTGCAAGGCCGATGGCGAAGGAAAACGAAGAGGAGGAAGTGTCTGTCTGACTAAGCGGGGTCCCAATCAAAAACGATTGCGGGGTGAATCAATGAATCCAGAGGCTTCAAGAAATGAAAAGTGGGATGAAGGTCACAATCCTAGCCAATGGATCCAGGAAGCGACGTCGAGAGGGAAAGGAAAAGGAGATGAGGGCGTGGAAGGGGGGACACAAGACATCCATCTATTCGATTCACTTCTTATATCACCCCTGCAGCCGTCGTCCGTGTGGGCAGACAGACAGGATCCTCAGGGTATGAGGGGCACCACAAGCGCTTGGAAACATAGCGTGGGGAAGCAGCAACTCGCGATTCTCCAGCGCGGGGTACAGTATGGGGCGGGGTAGTCCACCCATCCAAACTTGATGCTCTCGATACTGTACAGCCGTTCCTGAGTCAATCCCCACTGGAAACCGGCTCCTTTTTGTCACCGGCGACATCACAAACCACTTCGGCGAATCCCCCGTGCTTACAACGCATGGGTGCTTCAAGTGGCAAACGTTTGTGACCACGAACACCGGTTGTGTACACCTATCCCGTTGCGATCTCGGCTGCAGGTTGTATCCCTCAAACGAATGAATCTCGCTTAAACCAACCAACGGGACGCTGAAAGGGGAAAAAAAAATTGGGTTCCTGTCTTGCTTTTTTTCTGACAGTCAGGACAATGAATGGATCCGCCCGCTTTCCCCCCACCTATCCTCTCAACCACGTGAGTCAGGCCAATCAGAAACGATCTCGGTAGGACTGAACGAAATCGACAATGGATTGTGACGATGGCTGCACATGAATGTGTGTGCTTGGAAGAGTAAGCGTGCGACTTCAACGTGGGGGTTACACGAAAAAGATTCTTTCCTTTTTAGCGAGCAAGCCGCGGCGAATTCCTCCGAAAGGACGAATCAGAATTCTTTTTAATGAAGAATTCTACGCGCCATCTCTTCCCTACTCTCGACATTGCCCTAACCTGTGACGCTGAGCAGCCTTATCAGCACATACGAGCTGGCATATAGCAGAGCTCACTACGTATCTTGATATCAGAGATAGATCCACAGCCATCTATTCGACCATGTCATCGATGCAAATGGCAAGAAAGATAGGGTACAGGAATTGTAGATCCGTGGTTTCCGTGTGGGGGATTTTTTTTTTCTCTTGCTGCCGAACTCTCCGACGGAGTTAAAATCGAGGCATTCCGATTTCGGTGATTTTTCTTGTATTTGATTTTTCTTTTTTCTTTCTTTCTCCTACAGCGACCTCTCTCCGCATTGTTGCAGCCGCGCTGCCCCACGTCGACCGGCAAATCCACTTCCTTCCCGCCTCTCTCCATTGCCATGGGATAACTTTTCCGGCTTACAGGTACAAAGGTGGGGAGTTGGAATCGTTCGGTCAAACTCGTATCGCTCGTGTGAAAATGATGGCATTGCATGCATGGGAGGTTCGGGGGGTAAGAGTCTTGGCAGAGTGAGATGGTGCGAAGATCGAGACACGTGGGGTTTGACATCTGCAAGCAGAGCATGGTGGGGGTGATTGGTGGGTGCATTGGGAAAGAGAGGTAGGAAGATGCATGAGACGACGAGAAGAGTTCAGGCACGGGCATGACAGTGTTGGCAGAAAAGCAAATAATTGAACCGTTGCGATCAGAAAACAGGAAGCACGTCAAGGTACTACGAAAGCAGGATAGCAATGGAACGTAGACACAGTATACGAAGACGAAGCAGGAATTCACAAAAAAACGAGCAGACATATAGAAATACGACGATCGAAAAGCAATCAAGCAGTAGCCGTTGCCACCTGCTGAACCATCGTCGGATCGATTTGTTGATGGCGAGAAGAACGTTGATGTTTCACACCGTCTTCTGAATAATAGCAACTCCACAAGCAAGTGGCTTCCTCCTCGCTCTGCCTCTCCTCGACTTTGTCCTTGATTGCATTCACAAATGCTTCTTCGACAATCTTGGGAGTTGCCATAACGTTGGGTTGAAACGATCCATTCGCCTTGGGTGGTGTTGCCGGTAAAATCGCGTTCAATTCTGATGCGGAAAGTCCCGAAGAAGAAGTGGGTCGCCAAGATCGACGTCTTTCCGCTTTCGTAGTGGAGGTAGAGTCGTAGCTTGCGGACGAAGGATGTGTGGGGCTGTTGGTGGGAGAGGCGTTCTGAAGGATGGAAAAGACGTCGGTGATTGACGATCGTCTTCGTTGACGCGTGGCTGCGTCTAGACGAGGAGTCGAAGGGGCGCCTGCAGAAGTCGGTACAGGAAATACTTCCATAGGCGCGGTCATGGGTGCAGACTGCGCGAGAGATTGAGCTGGAAGGCCAACAGTGGGGGCGGATTCAGCTTGCAAGTTGACACGATTCTTGCGGCTGAGCGAGAGGAAAAAGCGCTGAACTTTGCCTTGCTTTTTCTTGCACGCGTCGTCCTTCATTGGCACAGCTGGAGCAGAAATTCGGTTGACGATAGTGCTGGCGCCAATCGACGAGGATCGCTCGGGTCGTGTCTTGGGGTCAGCTTTTGCTTTGCCTTCACTCGGTTCTTCGTTACCGGCAGAAGCAAACGAAATGACCTTAGGGCCACGTTTGACAGCCGCATCGTTGCCAAGCAGACCGGCACTGGGAGCAACACGTTGGACCTTCAGCTGCTCGGCCTCGATCTCGACTCGCTGAGCTTCCTCATCACCAAGCGAATACACCGGCTTCGGACTGCCATCACGAGGCGTCGTGGGCGCCGTCGAAGTCGAAGTACGCTGACTGTCGACACCTAGAGCTGTGTTGGCATCTTCCTCCCCACTGATCGCCGAAGCAAGCGTGTCTCGGCCAACGCTGTAAGCACGCGTAGGCCTGCACGGAATTGACTTGTGCTGCACAGATTCGGGTCGCGAAGAAGGCAAACGAGCAACAGCAGAAGAAGCAGGGAGGCCAGCTAGACCGTCAAACTCGTCCTTCTCTTCCTCGTCGAGACGGTCCCGGGAGACAGGCAAGACTGTCGCATCCGACCAGCCGCCTGGCGAGAATCGACGGTGCAGTGCGAATCGCATCGGAGTCGAGCTGGGCACAAGCTTACGAACGAACCCTGTGCAGCGGCTGGCAAATCTCTGGTTGCGGTGAGGGTGGAAGAAGTCGAGTGTCATCTGGTCAAGCTCGTGCTTTCGATAGCGCAAGAAATGCTCTTCCGTCGTCATCGACCTGCCATCCTCGTCCCTGCTTTGCGTATCTTCAGCAAAGAGGTAGGCCAAATAGCGCGTCTTGTTGCGAAGAATCTGCTCCGACAAGGGCATAGTCTGGGCTGTGTCAGCAGAAGCAGGTCGAAGTGATCGTGTCCAAGGAGCACCCGAAGCGACAATGCCAGAGGGGGTTGCCGCGGCTTGGTGAGCCTTGGCATCCATGACCTGGTTGACAAGCTGCCTGATAGACACCAACATCTGTTCGGCATCCAATCCATCATTATCCAGCACATGGTCGACCAAGCCGACCTTCTTTGCCTCGTGAGAGCTCATTGGCAGCATCTCGCGAGCAAACTTGGCAGCTACACGCAAACCGCATCGCTCGTACCACGAGTAGGTGTGCCATTCAGAACCAAACAGCCCAAGACCGCGGTAGTGAGGATTGAGCACTGCCGACTCGGCACAGATGACAAAGTCAGCGGCGGTAGCCATGGCTAGACCTCCTGCAGCCGCGTTGCCACGCATTGCCGCAAATGTCACGATGCCCTTTGGAGCCAGAAGTGCTTGAACGCAGTCGTCGATGGCATTGATATTGGCCCAGCCTTCGGCAGATGGATCTTCAGACCCTTCAATGACATTGAGCGCGATACCGTTGGAGAAATAGCCGGGACCACCAAGCATGACGATGGCCTTGAGATTGGGGACCTTGAGCGTCCACTGGATCGCCTCGAGCAAGATCTCGCACTGCGTGGTGGAGAAGGCTCCGTTGTAGAAGTCGGCGTGAACGTAGGCGATCGGGGCGCTCGTCTTGGAACTCGATTCGATGTCCACCCACACCTGCTGATACGTGCCTGGGCGTCGTTTCCAAGGCTGCGTAGGGTCGCAACCGAATCCAGTAGTGGCATTCCACTCGGGGATCTTGCTTGCATCTAACAGGCTCAGCTTTGCTGCAATCTCCGGCATCGAGAGAAGGGCCATTACGGCAGGCAGCTTGGGATGCAGGTACTTGTCCGCTTTGGCTTTGGGGCGACGAAGATGGCCGATCCAGAGCGGGAACTCAGCGCCGACATCGACAAGGACAGCTCCTTGACGAGTCGCGAGCACCGTTCCGGCCTGATTCAGCGCCGCTTGCCTAGCAGCCACTGCAGGTGGCAGAGGATCGCGCTGAGCGTGGGCGTTGTAGAGGAAGAGTGGGGTTCCGAGTAGGCTGGACAACAGTCCAGGCTGAGAGTCAGCACTGCGGATGCGTTGAAGGATCGCATCGGCGGACAAGCGGGGGCTTGAACCGGTACCGCTACCTTGAGGCGCGAGAACGGTGAAATCGCGCTGAGAAGCTCGCAGCAAAGGTCGGTCATGTGTTCGACCACCCAGAAAAGGCACGCCTCGAGAAACACACTGTGTACGGTAATGCGAAGGTGCGATCACGGATGGGTCGATGGGTAGGTACGAAGATTTGCTGAGCTTGTCCGCCTGTTGCTTCGCGCAGGTAGTAATGCGTTCGACTGCGGCCAAGACGGCGTTGAGGGCAGCACGCGTAACAGGACCACGATAGAGGTCGCTCTTGGACATCAAAGCGCTTGAACCGGTAAGCTCGAACTGATCGAAAGCCCACACTGGGCCTGCATCGAAGGCCTCGATGGCTTGCAGAACCGTGACGCCCCAGTGCGTGCGCATGGTGGACCTGGCATTTTTTGCACCGTGTTTGGCATCGATGAGCGCCAATTGTTGATCTGCATCATCGAGCTCGCCCATGTCGCCAATCAGGCACCAGTCGATGGCCGACGGACCAGCATCTCCAGGAGGACCAGGATGCACAATGAGTGTCATCCATGTCGTGTAGACCTTGGGTGGGACACGCTTGGTGAGGAAGGGGCAGATGATGAGGTCCGGTTGTGCGAGCTCAGCGGCCTCGATCATGAGCTGTGGTGATAGCGCATACTCGACGGTGACTGCGTGGCCTTTTTGTCTCAGCACCAGAGCAGTGCGCTGTATTGGAGGAGATGAAGTCGGGAAAACAATGGAAAGATAAGTCAGCATCGAAGAATGATAGGTTGCACGCGAACTGGTGTCGGCACAGCGCCGGAACAGGGGGAATTGAGGTTCCGCAGCTGCCGAAGTGGGCAGTCGGATCCTTGGTCCCGTGCGTTGGGAAAACCGTAGGCGATGAATGAGACGCACCTGTGCGAGGGAGTTGAAGGCCGTGCAAATGAACAAGATCTTCATGATGATGTGGGAATGAGTTTCTTTTGAGTGCCGGTGTGATATGAGTCTTCCCCCTTTCGTTTGTGGGCTTAAAGAAAGCGGAGAGGCGGGAGGAAGCGCTGTGGGCTTTATTGACTGTCTCCTGATGTTTGAGCCAGTACAGCTGCTGATGAGGCGTGTGGCTGTCCAGGATGGAGTTTTGAACTTGACTATACACCACGATGGATTTAGGAGCGAGAAGAACGACCACGAAGTGAGCTGTTGACGACAGAACGATCGACAATGCAGGCCTGGAAGACGATGTTGGGCGAGAGAGGCGAAGGATGCAAAGAGAGCCTGAGGGGCAGGGGAGGGTGAGGAGATGAAGAAGAAAATGTGTCGGGCTCAAGTAAGTATTTGTACTGAGTCGGTGGCATCTGGAATGGGAAACCAAGCAAAGCGGAAGGGTCCGCCGGTTGTTCAACAGGCCGGTATCAGCAAGAGAGCTGGGGAGTGCAATAGCTCTACAAGCCCGGAGTCGATGAAATGAGGGCTACGTGACCTTGCTGATGACACAAAGCAAACAGAATGAAAGAGGTTGAAGTCCATGTGGCAACAGCCGATGGGACGCAATGTGGGGCTTCCGAAGCATCTGTCTCGACTCGCCTCGACTCCTGCATCTTTCGATTGATGCAGCACAGAAGTCAAGCAAGGTCTCGAGCTTTGCTGCTGCACTGTTGAGATGAAAGGAAAAAAGATGCCTCCAAGCCCTGGAAAGAAGCGGGCCAATGAACCAAGCGGAGCTCGAGCAGCGGTACTGGAAGGGCTAGCCGGGCCATGCGAGCAAAGCGACGATCAACCTCATCTGCGTCCATTTCATTTTCGAAATTGTAGTGTCGAGTGTAGCAAGCCAAGGCAGAGCAGTCGTTGGAAATGCAACTCACCTAACTTCTGGGACGGAACTGTTTCTGTCGACAGGAGTCGAGAGACTGGGTTGCCGACTTGGGAGAATGAGAAGCAAGGGGCCGAAAGAAGTGCAACGAGGGGCTGGTACGGCTTGGTCCGAGCGAGGTGACAAAAGTGCTGTGGAAGCTGGCGAGGGAGAATCTTTGGTGCATACAGGGACGGGAAAAGGGCGTCGAGGTACGCGAGGGTCGTGGTTGGAAGCTGGCTGCAAGGAACACTCGACGCTCTACGGTAGCGTGTGTATTGCCGATACAGCTCGGCAAAGATTCTACACTTTGAGAAGTCTGAGAAGCGATGCTACACTGCTATGATCGGACCAAGGCTTTGTGGCCTGGCATGAGATGAGCAGAAGGAGTCTGAAATCGAGCGTGCAAGGGCGCTGGCAAGGCGGAGGCGAAGGCGTTTCGAGGGACCGTTGCACTATTTGTCACCTTTTCAGTCAGACTGCAAGGGGTCAAGTAGTGCAGCTCGGCGTGGAAAACAACACAGTAGTACCGTATTAGTCTTTTCTTTTCTTTTTTTTTCCGGAACTAAAAGAAGGAAGAGGGTGAATGCCGAAGTGGGTGTGCAAGCTCGACGATGGATGAAGTGTGTTTGTCGTAGGTGACAATGAGCACACAATGCAACGGCGTCAAGACAACAGTAGGGTGGGTCTCTTCAGCCACAACAACGAGGTCGTCGATCGTGCCGTGTCGATGTATAGGTCTGAGTGGGAGCCGCTCAAGGCGATCTGGTCGAAGCTCGATCGAGGGGGATGGCAGGAAGAAGTCGATCGTAGACCGGGAAAGGAAAGAAGCACGAAAGAATGGAGGGGATGCTCAAGTATGCGAGTCGCATACATCTATATATGGTGAGCTGCATCGAGCAAAGGATCGAATCTGCTTGTCTTTCCAATTGCATCGACACAAATGCACCGCAGCAGAAAAGGCATTGTTGAAGCGAGCAAAGGTGATTGCAGTTCTTTGCCCCGACACGATGGCCTCAAGCTCTGTTCCCACCATACTCGCATGATCTGTTCTGGCTCAGAAGATGGGGTGGCTTGCAGACATGGAGATATGAGCCATACCTTCGCCGAAGCACACCGGCACATGCAGCTCGCCAACCAAAGGCGCGCGCCAATTAACGCTCAGACGGCGGAGTCGAGTTGAAGGAAAAACCATACCACACATCAACATCCAGCGTCGTCTGCTGGCCGGATTCGACATCACTGGAATCGACGTTGATCAGTACAGCCACCTCTTCCTACTGCTAGTCGAAGTGAATTGGGGCTGTCGCGACGAGACTTTGCGACTACGACAATGGACGCAAAGGGGGCAGAGGCGCTTCGGCGTGTTCAGTGGCATATTCCGTACATGAAGCAAGGCGGAGCTCAAATCCCTCCTTCATCTGTTTCTTGGGAGGGCGCATTTTCAACGTTGTTGGACGGGACGTGTTTACCAACCAAGCTGCACAGTGCTGTCTTACTATCGTTTGGATCATCCCAAGCAGCACTGTCAAGGGGCATAACAAGGCTGCGAGGAGCGAGTGAGCGGATGTGTAAGAGACAGACCGAAAGACAAGGCAAATATTGTAATTTGCCGCCGCCGCCTTGCTTGTACTCCGCTAAGCGAGACCTTGCATAGACGCAGAGCGTGAGACAAAACCTTTTTAGACGCATATCTGTGGTACACGGGTACAATTGTTGACCTGAGGATGAGCGGCTATGTTTTTCTTCTTTGCAGTTGAACGAATCAGTCGATGCTTTTGCTCCCATGCCTTTTTGGCAGAAGCCAATCCGGACGATGCTGCTGTGATGATCGCTCCTGTCCTCAATGATCAAACCTTACAACAGAGCGCTACAACAGCGCGCTTCATCCGCGCACTTTGACGTGAAGAGCGACAGCCAACGGCAGTCTTGAGCGTAATCGATTTGGGACGTGAACATGACACCGGAAGTCAAGCTGTGTATAACTTTGCCCCCTTCATGGCACGCAAAGGAGCTGCAATGCCAAACTCAAAGGCGAGACAAGATTGCACGAATTGCTCTCTTACCGCCTGAAAAGTTCGCAAGGTCTTGCTCGACCTCCTGTATCGTTATGTGTATGAGAGTCCATGGCATGGATGGGGATTGACTTTTGAGCTTGCTCCGTTGTGCCCAAAATATGGCACACACTTTGGCTAGGAACCTGATTTCTTTGTCGCCATGTTTCATTCACACAGACTCAGATGTGGCTAACACCAAGCGGCAATTGAGCTGAGATCGGACCGTATCGAGCGAGTGGTACGGGGCACGAATGAAGAGCGGAGCGGCGCATCGCGGCAAGCGGAGAACAGGATTGAATGGTCTTGGACGACGCCTCTGTATGGCTACAGGTTTCTGAGCGTGGGAAAGCAAAAGAAAGATAAAAAACAATATCCAAGAATCGCGATCCGAATTGCCAGAGCAGCTTTGAGCTACATGGCGTTGTTGGGCGTAGCCAGATCAGATGCAGCAATCATCGAAAGACCAGAATCAAAGAGCGCTGCTTGTCCTCACCCTTTCCATCAGCAGAAACGAACAGCGTACAAGGTTCCGAAAGTATCAACAGCATTGCCAGCAGAGATGAAAAAGGGGTGGCGTCATTCGGAGTGCTGGTCTCGGCAGACGAGGGGAAAAGGGGGAGGCTGATAGAACGGTACGATCCACCATCGGTTGCTTTCCAAACGCGTCGCGAGAAGAACAAGAGTTTCTAACCGAGCTCGCTTGCTCGTCATGATGTTCCTGTTCCCGGTTGCTTGGTACGAACGGGTAAAGGATCATCCATCAGCAGATTGAGGACCGTGCAGACGCGGAACTCTGGCTGGTCATGGGCAATTCAGAGCTGTCTGGTTGATCTGATGGCTTGCGTCACCCTCCGATTGAATGCCCGGGGAAGCTCAGACGCGGCAGACGCCCAGGCGGAAAAGACAAGGGCATTGACAATATGTACGGCCTGCCAGTCAAGTAGACATTGAACATACCATGTACAGTATGTGGGGAATCTCTCAAGCATTCACGGTGCAAACAGCGATTCAGACTCCGCCTGCTTTGACCTTTCGAACTCTTTCTACTTCCGTCCAAGGCAACGCGACGCTCCCTTTCCGGTGCTTGGTTGACAGGACGATAACACGTTGCAACTCGCATCCCCTTGAGGTGGTCAAGCATCTGACTCTTTTGTAGGCGAGAAGGTTTTGTTGTGGAAGGGTCGTGAGAAATTGGCTGAGGAGCCGTAGGCCATCTCATGTTCGCCGTCGATCGCCTCTAGACGCAGCTTGCACCTGTCAAGATCCTCACAACAGCACAACCGACGGGATCCTTGCGTGCTTGTGGATAGAGATTCAAGCATGGGCGATTGGAAGGGTATCTAATCAACAGAACAGCCTGATCGTCGAGCCAGGGCAAGATATCGAGAGCATGCGGCGATGCTGTTCGGAAGGTAGATTCCAAGATCGGGACTGGATCGGATGAGATAAAATCGCAAGCATCGATCGGGAGATCTCTGCATCAGTGAGAGAGTTTCGCTTGGTGGAGGATTTGCGTCGCTTCGGCCGTACACCGAGCCTGGGGCAAGCCCTGTCGCTGCCTCGCCAAGCCACAGTGACAGCTGATAAGGAAAAGCAAAGGCAATTTTCCGGACGCCGCCAAAAGCGCTCAAACGGCGGCATAGGCGCCGACATACACACACGATTGGACCCTCTCGAGCAAATCACATCTGCAAAGAGTTGGTCAATCGAGCCAGCTCCCAAACCCGACTCTGCACCGCGTCGTCGTCCTTGTGGAGCTCTGGTGCCTCTCCCCTCGCTCTCTCCGCATTTCTCACCAAGCCACATCTGTCACGCTTCGCATCACACATTTGACTCTGCCACGCCGCTCGATCACCTCGGAGATCAACAGCCCAGCGCTGCACCCGACGTCGACCTCGAGACCTTACATATCAAGCGCGAGTTTGGCCCGTTACTTTCCTGCTGCCATTGCGTTCAATCTCGATCGCAGCAGCATAGATAAGGTCGTCTGCTCGCTCATGGCTAAATGATCGCGATCTACACTCCTTCCACTGTAGACTTTATCGGATCAGCCGCCTCACGTTACTCAGCAAGCTCGATTTGACGTCTGGGATAGATAAGAACCTAAACCTTGTCGTACCTAAGTAAGACTTCGGCGGACTACGGCACGGTGAATCAATGCGTAGAAACGGTTGAGAAAGACCTCTTGTAGACAGCCGACGAAGGGAAAGCGCCTCATTGCCCCGCAAAGACGTACGCACGCAGCATATAGTATCCCAGGGAGGTACCCCATCAGATCTCAAGATATGACCTCCTAACTACAACACAGCGTCTTCGTCATACATTATCGTCACTGCGAAGCTCGAAGCCGAGCTGATTCCTTTTTGGGAACCAGAAGCCATGGCCAGTTGGATAGGTGCCTTGGACAGGCAGGCCGTCTCCGACCTGACCGGCACCTTCTCTTTTGTCATCTGGCTCTTTGCACAATCGCCGCAGCTCTACCAAAACTATCGTCGTGGCTCCGTCGAAGGCCTCTCCCCCGTCTTTCTCACACAATGGATGCTTGGCGATGCTACAAATCTCATTGGTTGCATTCTCACCCAACAACTGCCATTCCAGATCGCTGTTGCAACCTACTTTTGCTGCATAGACGTCTGTATCATGGTTCAGTACATCTACTATTGGAGCAAAGCAAGAACCGAACGAGCACGCCGCACCAGAACTCGATCTCGACAGCGTTCTACCAGTCTCACATCACCGTATCCACCCAACCCATACTCCGTCCTGTCCGAGACCAGCGAGCTTCTTGGCGGCAGAACAAGTCGGCACAACTCATTCCTACGCAGCTCCAGCAAGCGTCGCATCAACCTCTCCCATTCGCAGCAGCTCGCCTATCCAAATCGACACGCTGCGCATCATTCCAATCCACATCACGATCCACACTCGCCTCTGATGCCTCGAGCGGCGACAGATGCACCGCTCGATGTGGACCAGTCTCAACGTCTGTCTCGAAGACCACGAAACGAGTCTTCGGGATCACGATCGCGTCACCT